>CM035421.1:18168096-19534346 GCA_020310875.1 Ceratopteris richardii
GTGTCTGCAAAAGTCATCTAGGCCGTGTAGATGATGCTGTAGACCTTCTGCAGACTCTGAAACCAATACAATATCATCAGCGTATAAAAGAATATGGACAGTGGACCCGTGTACCTCAATGCCATCTCCCCCCTGCTGCTGTATGAAGTCCACTATCTCATCAATGTAAAGACCAAAGAGGGTGGGTGAGAGAGGGCATCCTTGCTTCACCCCGATAGTGCTAGCAAGTGGATCAGATAAGCCCCCTGGACATCTGACTCTACCAGATACTCTCTCGTATAAGGCGTAGATCCCCCATATCATCTCCTCCGGAGCTCCGATGTCAACTAGTCGTCTCTCACCCTGTCCTGGTCGATGAGGCATCTCAGAGTGAAGATGTGGTCAATGGTAGAGTAATCTCGTCTGAAACCTGCCTGTCCTGGAGCCTTGATGCCCTTCCTCTCAGCGAGAGTACTCAACTCTGTCTCTAGTACCGCCCCATATAACTTGGCCAATATAGGGCCAATCATGATCGTCCGGTATGTAGCTGGATCCATAGTATCACCTGACTTATGAATGGGCACTATGGTGTGCTCAGTCCATGAGTCTGGGAACCCTTCAACCAATGCACGGTTGAAGAGATGGGCAATGAGCGGTGCGAGAGTCGTGCCTCCATAGATGAGGTGCTTTGCTTGTAAACCGAAATGATCATGGGCCCTGCCATGCTGCAGCCGGGCAATAGCGCGTCCCACCATAGTGGGTGTGAAGAAGTCAGAGGTAGTAGGACGTGAGCTCTGCGGTATGGGAATGAGAGGCTGGTCTGGGATCTCGTATAGGCTCCGTGCATAGCTATGCCAAGTGCTCTTGTCTCGGATAGGTGTCTGTTGTCTCCTCTCTCTCAAATGTCGCCATGCCACTACACTGTCTCGACTCATGAGCAAATGGTAAATATCCCAATACTGTCTCTCCTCCCAATCTCGCCGTTTGCGGCGAGTAAGGCTCTGCATGCGACGTTGTGCCTGTGTGTGTGTAATATCTCCTCTATGCTCTAAAATCCGTAGGTGTTTACGCAGCTCACGATAATCTGCATCATACCAACGGTTCTGGGGCATGGATCCTGTGCGTGGAGGGTGCATATGAGAGAGAGAGAGAGAGAGAGAGAGAGAGAGAGAGAGAGAGAGAGAGAGAGAGAGAGAGAGAGAGAGAGAGAGAGAGAGAGAGAGAGAGAGAGAGAGAGAGAGAGAGAGAGAGAGAGAGAGGAAAAAGAATAATGAATATCATGTTTCTGATAAGCAAAAGAATAATTAATATCATTTTTCTGATAAGGAGTATGTAAAGGACTGTCTTAAACCTTAAGACAAGCTCAAAATTATCTGGCATTATTCCTGACTAATACGGATTGAGAATATTATTGAAAAATCTATGTAGTTATTGTAAAGGTTTCTGATCTTTGCATAAGCCTCATAACGGAAATGATGGAATCTATCACTTTCTCTTGATGTTTTGATTGTATACTAATTCATTCAGAATACGTCTATGAGGGGTAAGCCCTCTCTTTAGTCATGTATATTACATACTCTTCCCACATGTATGGTATGATTGAAAGCATTTAAGTAAAGTAGAAGGAAAGCACTCTTACCCAACAGAATAAAATCCCACACGAAATTCAACAAGACCAGATGAGGAGGTATGAAGAGCACTATTGTCACAGTTGCAATCTTCAGTAACCTGAATTGTGTATTACAAGAGTATGTGGCCATGCCTATTTGTAGATTCTTAAGCAGGTTTGCTACAACGAAAAATCAATTTTCTAATCCAACTACTGTTTTAAGTGCTCATTTACAAGGACAAATTGTTTTAGTTTCCCTTCATAAGACTGGTTCAAATTAAACCACTCATACCTCAATTTTTAATATTGAAGTTTTGAATTACCAAATAAAACATTGTTTACGTTTTTACCATCTTAGACAAATCTTTAGAGTGGTGATAACATTAATTTCATGATTTATTTATTTTGGAAATGATTCTTTTAAAGTTTATTACTTCATGTAAAGAATATAGTTTATTATTTTCTGAATTTGAAGTGGTCACTGTAAAACTCACTGCTAATGCATTATGATGTGTTAAAGCAACCAATACGTCTAATTTTTTAATCTATCAGGTAAAGCATTATTTTGAAGTATTTTAATTGCCCATAATTAAAATGTGAATAAATACATGGAGAACAAGAGGTTCAAGAGAAGGCATCGTGAGTACTTCGTGTAAATTAAATTCACATAAACATTTTAACATAGGAAGTCCCAAAGTCCCAGACAATGTACCAGAGATCATAGTCTGTACTCATTCGTCTAACTAACTACACAATCCCATTCGTCGTTGTGTCCACAATCTATGCCACCCAATCTTATCAGGTCATGCTCTGCCACTAGGAATTTCTTCATTTTGCAACAAATTTATCAGCGGTTTTATAAATTGAAAAATTTTCTCACAATGTACTGATTTGAAATGCATGCACGTGAAAATTCTCTTACATATTCCAATTAGTCTCTCGGATTGAAAATCTTTACAGATTAAAAAAATACTAACTTTAGAAATGACTATCTCGGATTGAAAATCTTTACAGATTAAAAAAAATACTAACTTTAGAAATGACTATGTAAAGATGTTAAGATAGCACACGCAAAATTCACATGCACTTTAATGGATAGACACCATGAATTGAGATTCAGTTTTTCCTTTTTCTACTATTGCATTTAACTAGGTGGTATGCCATCTATCTTGTGCATTCATCTCATGATTGGCAAAACAACACAGTGAAAAAACGCCCTTATTGATCTCATATGAAAAGAGTTATATTTGGAAAAATTTCAGCGTGTTTCCAAGTTTTGGGCATTATATCGACTTGCCAATTGAAGTTTCTACTCAGAAATTTCTACATTTTGTAATGTTCCGATCAATAGATTTGAAGTGTGTTAAGTTGAAGCAAAAAATGGTATATGATTCTTTTTAATTGATCTTAAAACATATCACGTGTTAAAACATGTTTTTTAATGACACAAATAGTAGGTGGAAATTTCAATTAAAAGGATGTATTTGAAGTGAGCCTAAATCATCATGTTGGCACCAAAATTTGATAAAAGGTTCTGCATGATAATAATTAAAAAAAATCACTTGATAACTTGATAAGATATTCTCAAATATGAAACCAAGAATGTCCCATAAAGATTAGAACTAAGAGGGCCTTTTGTATTTCCTTTATGCTCTCAACTAGATCAAACCCTAGTGGTGGTATAGTAGCTTGAATGGCTCTTGAATCATCAATCTGAATGCTACCCTATTAATGCATGGGAAGATTATATGCTTGGCAGTAAAGACATTGGCTCTTTACTTTGGCTGGGACTCATTATAGTCCTTAATAAAATCTCCTTACAACCCCATCAAATCTTTCTTTATCCTCAACTCTCACTCACTTATGTCTTTTTTGAAGCTTATAATGTTATCCTTTCTATGCATCCATTTTCCATTGATGAGCCATTAAAAATCAACCCTCAAAGTCATCAGCCAACTATCTAAGAAAATTTTAGCACTCCCTTGATAGCTTTCTATGAGTATCAAGTCATCAAACATAGAAAAGAATAATCATGCACTTGTTATTATGCATGCATACATAACAATTTGCATAAAAAGTACTCCAATAATTATTCACCCTAAAGAAGCTATCTATCCTTTGATACCATGTGCTTGCATCTTGTTTTATCTTTCATCTTATAGAGTGCCTAATTCTATCTATACACTTTAACTTATCAATTCATTATCTCAAACCTAATTCCTTGTGACACATATAACTGCTTGAAGTATCAATTAGAAAAGATGATGTACACATCCATTTGCAACACTTTCAATTTCTTATATGCAACCAAGAAAATTTTGCATGAGTAATTGACATCTAAACGATGGGAGAAAAGGAACCTTCAAAATCAAAGCCTTCTACCTGAGAATATCCTTGTGTATTAAATCTTGACTTGTTATTTTCAAGCGAATCATAATTTATCGTACTTTTTCTCCCATATCCATTTTTTAGCAATGACCTTATGATCCATAGGTAGATCTAGAAGACCTCAAGTATTTTTCCATTGAATATTATCAAGGTCTATCTTTATAGATCCATAACATTGAGAATATCCCAATGTCTCATTCAATGATGCAGGTTCTCTGATATTTATGATCTCAAACATTAAGACCATGTTGACAAGCCACTTTGCAACCCAAAGTTGCTCCTTATTATCTTTGATCTCCTTGAGGAAAATACAGTGGCTACTCTGCTCTATGACCATGATTTTCATTATTTAAAAGTTGTCTATTCAACCATGGAGATGATTGGTCCTATGGAAATAAAACAAGTCAAATGACTACTAACCTTTAATTTCTCCTCATGATTATTTAGAATTATTGTTTTTAATAGATGCCCATTCCGAAGAAAAATGAAATGTTCTTTTAAATGAACATTATGGGAATTCAAAGAATTAGACATTGAAATGGGAAAACTCACATATGGAGTAGAATGAGCTTTCCAAGATCATAGAATGTGCTCTTGAGATTCTAATCAATTGTACAGTGGGAAGGAGGGCATGATCATGTGGAGGTAAGAAATGGCTTCTCACAAAACATCATATGCAAGGTAGATCCTTTAAGGGAGGACACACATGCAAAAGAAGCTACGTATAAGGGTTTCAAAATACAAATAGAGTGCTAAAAAATGAGTATGCACTCATATGCAAATTAAATAATCATAAACAAGGAGTGAAAATGTTGGATGGAATATTAATCATTCAACACCCTCTTTGTAACTCCATTTTGGAGTGATCAAAAGCTATAGAGGTTCATCAAGCATTGTAGGAAAACTAGAGAAGGGTCCTTCATGAACATATCCACCAAGTTCTCTTGAAAGGTGCATTTCTCTAAGAATATCTCATGGGATGATATCTTCTCTTGAATCAAAGTGGCATTGGATAGTTATATAATTCATTAAAGCATGTATCATGGATTCCTAGATATGGCTAGGCTAGATTGATTATTAATGAATATGCATGTATAAAAGTGTTCCAAGCTACCAAGGTTAGATAAAAAATATCAAAGTTAGATACCCTTCTATGTTGCAAATAAGTATGCTTGGCATGCATGTTGCAAATAAATTAGATTGGCACGTATGCTATAAATAAATATGATTGGAACTTCACCATCATGAATAAAAGAGAGAGAGATTTAAATAATATCTTACTAGAATAAGAAATGTGATTTTATCTCTCTCTCTCTCTCTCTCTATATATATATATATATATATATATATATATATATATATATATATATATATATATATATATATATATATATATATATATATATATATATATATATATAGAGAGAGAGAGAGAGAGAGAGAGAGAGAGAGAGATTTTAACGTTTATTAGAGACCAAAATCGGCCTATGAGACAAAACATATACATCAATATGATCCAATCTACTATGATCCCAAAAGGAAAATAAAGTGTGGGTACAAAACAGAATAGAATATAAAAGGAGTGGATAATAATAGCTGGCATCAAGGGTATGGGGTGCTATGGGTATGCACTCTATGTGCTCAATAGGTGATGTACAAATATGATATGCGTAGGGAGGGGAGGCTCGGTGGTATCATAACGCTCTAAATGCCTGGAGTGGGTCTAGGATATAGTGCATCGATGGGTAAGGCATCGTGGCAATCCTCAGAATGCTCTCCACATCGAGATCGACAGGGGTGCACTGCTGACGTCTCCGTATCTCCATGTCATGGCGTGCGTGAATCGCCTGAATCTCTCTCTGGTGGGGACGGACTCTCTGGAGTGGGGGTCTCGGTCGTCGACACTGTCGTCTAAGCTCCTCTGCTCTCTGTAATGTGACACCCTGCATCGAGCTGGGTGTTCGGGTGGCTGTGGGCCTGAAAAAATCTGTAATAGAAGTCTGGGGGGTCAAGTGTATGTCCATCTGCTGCTGGAGAAGTGATGTACAACGACGCTAGAGCTGTACTAGGAAGCGACCTAGAGGGCGCTAGTCCTCCGTCGTCAATAAAGCCCTGATCTTTCTGGGCCCCCTGAAGAGCTGTGGGTAGTGGTCTCTGATGTCCTCATAGGCCTGGCATCTACATGTGTAGTGCTCCTCGTCCTCCACCTCTCGGCATATCCTACATAATCTCTCGTCCCTGGGGGTATGTGTCACTCACCCAATCTCAATCTCGAGCTGGTGTGATGATACTCTGAGATGCCCAATAGCCACTCTCTCTCTGCTGGAGCCATGTATGTATCCGTGTATCGTGGTCTCTGGATGAAACCATCCGTTGTCACAGTCAGGAAGTGCTCTCTGTAGTCTCGCCTCTTTGTGGGAAGAGGCAGCCGTGGTGCTATCCATGTCTCCCTGATGTTTCTTTGTAGTAGGTCCTGACGGATGATCCTGTTCCTCTCCAAACGAGAGAGGGTAATGTAGGGGGAAGAGAGGTCATACTGAAAAGGGGGGAGATCGATAATGCTCATGCCATGGTCTGCTAACCATCGCTAGGTCTGTGCATACCATATTCTCTCATGCCCTTTCTCTGCCAAACTAGAGCTCTCAAATGCAAGCCTGGTGAGTCGGTTGGTGGGGAGCTCTTTGACTCTCAAAATAAAGGTCACCAACTGAAAGAGTGCCCCCACTAGCATCGGTGGCATGCCAAGCTCAACTCTTATAATGTCGTGTGGAACGGAGGGCTTGTTGCAGAGCAAGCGTGAGATCATGGTGACCTGGGGCCTCTCAATCTACATCCACATCGCCCCCGTGATCCCTGGTGCCCATACTGCCACTGCGTACATCAATGCGCGTGTCACTGGAGTATCAAAGAGTCACCCCTTAGTCCAGGGCTCCTGAAAATGTGCCTGAAAGCAGTGCCTCTCCAATCTTGCAAGTGCCGCATAGCCTCACGTCAATCTATCTCTCGCTGCCTGTGCCATGGAGAATACCCCTGTGCTACCCGAGAAGGTGACACCTAAGTAGACATAGGAGTCCACTACCTCTATCTGTCCTCCAGCTGCGGTGAAAGAGGTGCGATGGCGGACTGTCCTGGAGGTATGGAAGATCATGACCTTGGTCTTGCCAAGGTTCATTGTGAGTCCTCTCTCCATGTAGAAGGTATCGAGCGCCTGTAAATGTGACTGTAGCCCCTCCTGTGACTCTTAAAGCAGGACAATGTCATCAACATATAATAATATGTGTACTGACGTACCTCCGAGGTCTCCTCCTAGCCGTCCTACTCACTGTATATTGTCTGTGATCTCGTCGATGTAGAGACCAAAGAGAGTGGGTGAGAGAGGGCAACCCTGTTTCACACCAATGGTGCTAACAAGGCTGTCTGATACGCCGCCGGGGCAGCGCACCCTGCCTGTGACTCGTGCGTACAAAGCATGGATGGCCCATAACATGTTTGATGGTATCTGTAACTCCTCGAGTCTCCATAGTAGTCTCTCTCGAGGGACCATGTCGAAAGCTTTGTGGAAATCCACAAAGAAACAGTATAGTCTCCGCTTCCTCGCCTTCGTGCTCTCAATCAAGCAACAAAGTACGAAGATATGGTCGATAGTGGAAAAAGTGCGACGGAAGCCTGCCTGACCGGGTGCTCTGATCCCGGCTTCCTCAGCGTGCGTACTGAGCTCTGCCTCTAGTACTGCCCCATAGAACTTGGCCAAGAGGTGGCTATCATAATAGTCCTATAGTTCCCTGGGTCCATCATATCGCCGGACTTATGGATAGGCGCAATGGTATGCATAGTCCACAAGTCAGGTAATCCCTCAACCAAGGCACGATTGAAGAGATGGGCGATCAGGTGGGAAACTACGTTGACTGCATATATAAAGTGCTCTCCCTGTAGTCCTGTGTGGTCTGCTGAACGACCATGCTGTAGCCTATGCATGGCCTGTCGTACCATGTGTGCCGTGAATAGGGTGGATATCACAGGATGCGGTGTGGGAGGGATCAGTAATGGCGGCTATCCTGGGACGTCATATAACCTCTGGGTGTAGGTGTGCCAGGTCTGAGGATCTGCTATGGGCATAGGTGGGTGTGGCTTGCGTAGGGCCCTCCACGCAGTGGTGCAATCCCTACTCATGAGAAGGTCAAACAACTCTGCCTCCTGTCTCTCCTCGAAAGCTTGCCACTTCCGGCGTGTGAGGGCTCGCATCTGTCGTCGTGCCTCCCTCTCTGTGATGGATCCCAAAATACTCTGTGCTCGGAGATGTCGGTATAGTCATCTACACTCCTCATCGTACCATCTATTCTAGGATGTATGCCCCTGTCGTGTCGGATGTGCGGTGCTTTGGGTGGTGTATGGGAAGCTGAGAGTAGCGGATGTGTGGAGGATCAAGGAGAAGTGGGCGGTGAGGGTATCCAATGGGGTGGAGGGATCAAGGGAGTAGATGCGCTCTCGAACATGGGAACTATAGATATGTGCTAGCTCATGTCTAAAGTGAATGGTGGTATGGGCCTGTGGTGGTATGGTGGCGGGGTGGGATATGCATGGTGTGCCGCGTATGGATAGGGCGAGATATGCATGACAACTCCAATCGGTGTGGGTGGGATAGTGAATGATGTGATGAGATGTGTCGCCTCCGGGGGACCGATAACATAGTCTACCACACTGCCTCCATGCGATGTAGTGGGTGGAACGCAGGTGAGACCACCCGAGGTGGGCCAAGTCGCCATCCCATTATATATAATGAGACAGTGTGCTGCTCCCATCTGGAGTAGGTGTCGGCCGTATGAGGTGGGTGTGGCGAGGTCGACAGAGGCTCTGAGTGTAGACCTGTCCTCGATGGTGCGAAGCATCTCAGGGTCATCAAAGTCATAGATATCACACTGGTGGCTCTGAGTGCAGGCATTGAAGTCTCCTACAAGGAAGACTTCGCCCATCCCGATATACTCCATAATGGTGTCACTGAGGAAGTCATATGGCAATGCGGTGTCTGGTTCCTCCCTCTCTGAGGGCTACTCAGCGGAATGTGTGAAATGTGAGCCGGTGGGTGCAATATAGCAGACGACGAAATACATTGCTCTCTCCTTTGATAGCTGGAGGCGTATCCACATGAATCGTGCCTCTGGGTCTCTGGCTACCACATGTACCCTGTGCTGTAGCGACTGTCTATAGAGCACAACTACTCCTCCTGATCCTTGTGTGGTGTGCTGTCTCATCTGTCGGCGATGAACTGACTCCCACATATAGCCCTCAATCCTCGGTAGGCTCGTCCCCAGGCTCTCATGTGTCTCTGTCAAGAAGATCATGTCTCTGCCCTCCATCACCTCCTCGAGGCGTCTTGGATGTGTCCACAAAGATCCATTGCAGTTCCAGACTGCAAAGCACACCTTCTGCTGTTCTGTCTCATAGGCCGCAAATCCCTAGTCAATTGGTCTCCCATCGATGATGACATGACCGTCTCTGTATAGGGCACGATGTCCCTCCTGTCGGGCCTGGAGGACACGCGGCATGCATGCGCGTCTGTGCTCTACCTGCATCCGTGTGAGGCCGTCATCCAAATAGATCGGGATGCCCAGTGTAGAGCGTAGTGCTGCTCGTCATCTGAGGAAGTCTCTCCTCCTGACCTCATCTGAGAACTGAAGGATAAGTGCTCTGTTCCGCATAGTGTCTCGTCTTGCTCTCCAGGCTCTGGTGAAAGGGAGTGGCTCATCCGTGCTGTATCCAAGTAATGTGCACAAGTGACACCCGTCCTGCTCCGGTGATCCGTCTGTCTCTGTGAGGCCAGAAACACGAACATTGAGCCTTCGGGCATGTCGCATCCGCTCCTCCTCAATGGTGGTGTGTACGATGTGGATCTCCTCTTGGTGGGTGTTCTTCTTTGCTTCCTCTCGAAGGTTTTTCTTGACAACTTCAACCCATCCATGTTTTTTAGTCTCAAGCTCGCTCTGAACCACCTCTATGCACTCTTTCTTTATAGTCGTCCGAATGTCCTCTAGGTGTGGGGAAATCTCCCCCTCCTCACATATGCTATCTAGTTTCATCTTCATATCAATAAGCCTGGTGTGCAACTCCTCCTGTTTCTATGAGTGCTTCTTGCGGATAGGAAGAAGCTCCTCCTACAGGGACTGGTTTTCCTTCTCCAAGGCTGTTACTTTTGCTTCAAGAGCGAGGTCTTGGCGGGTAACCCCGTTCAGTCTAGAATCTCCTTCTTTTTTATGTTTCCCTATCAACTCTTGAAGGGTATGCTCTAAGGTGGCCAATTGTTCCTCCATCTTGGGAGCCATAAAGAGAGAGAGAGAGAGAGAGAGAGAGAGAGAGAGAGAGAGAGAGAGAGAGAGAGAGAGAGAGAGAGAGAGAGAGAGAGAGAGAGAGAGAGAGAGAGAGAGAGAGAGAGAGAGAGAGAGAGAGAGAGAGAGAGAGAGAGAGAGAGAGAGAGAGAGAGGTTAGGGTTAGGGTTAGGTCGCAAGTTAGGGTTAGGGTTAGGATTGAGGTTCATAGTTTTGGCTTAGGGTTAGGTTATTTTGGGAGATTAGATTAGGCATTTATGGTCAGGGTTAAGGTTGCGATGTCTTAGGGTTAGGGTTAGGGTTTTGACTTCTTAGGGTTTTTGGTTACAATTATGGTTTGGATGTCTTAAGGTTAGGGTTTTTAGGTGGGTCGATTAGGTTAGGTTAAGGGTTTTGGGCCATAAGAGAGTGGAAGGCGATTGACGGCAGGGAGAACCTAGGTCAGAGCCTGGTTGCAGGGTCGAGAGGTGCATGGCCGGGTTGCAAGGACGATATGGGGCGGGGTGGGGCAGTGCACAGAGGGTGTCGGGGGAGGCCTGCTGCGAGTCTTGGATGGGCTTCGAGCAGCTCCGACAAGCGTAGGCGACTGGGCAGAGGTTGGCGAGAGAGAGAGAGAGAGAGAGAGAGAGAGAGAGAGAGAGAGAGAGAGAGAGAGAGAGAGAGAGAGAGAGAGAGAGAGAGAGAGAGAGAGAGAGAGAGAGAGAGAGAGAGAGAGAGAGAGAGAGAGAGAGAGAGAGAGAGAGAGAGAGAGAGAGAGAGAGAGAGAGAGAGAGAGAGAGAGAGTCACATGGAGTATCATTTGAGTTAGGACTTAGAGGTGAGAACCTCCCCTTATACTTTAAGAGTATGATACTCACATGAGTTCGAAGTGGCACTCATATGAGAGACTTGGATTATTGCCCATATTGGGTATGATGAGGTAGAAGAGATGTATTAAAGACCACCACGCAGCAGGGCGGATATATGATGAGAATCCTCTGTGCGTCCTTGATTTCAGCCGACACTTCATCTACTCGGGAACTGTGTAGGTACCTTCCAAAATGAAGGATTTCATTGAGAGATCAACATCATATTGGTAATCAGAACCAGCGGCACGCGAAGGCACTAAAGGACGGAACCGTGTTCACACTGAAGCCCATAAGCCGCTCGTGAGAGCAACAGTAGCAGTCACACACACTCTCTCTCTCCATCCTTCCTCTTGGATGAGAGAATGACTCCTCTTACCCTCTCTTTATACTCGTGGCCTTCGAGCAGAAGCCCCTTATGTGGGATAAATCTCCCCTTCGACGTCTGTTGAGGTTGTAGCAAGGAAAGACCAAAACCCTCACCACCTTGCATGGAAGCAAGAAGGAAAGCTCAAGAGTGACTCTCCTCTCATCCACCCCTACCTCCCACATGTTCAAGCCATTGGCAACAGCCCCATGCTTTGCCACATGCTTGAAAACAAGGAGAATAGGGAGTCAAGGATCCTAGTCCATGAGGAAAATACAAGCAAATGCAACTACTCTACTCACACAAAGGAGAGACATGCATGGCACACATACACACCACTCTCACACACTCACAAGACACAATACATGTACATGTAAATAGTCTTCTTGGAGTAAATGAGAGCATCTTCCACTGATAAGAGATATTACATGAGAGCACGTCAACCAAAAGCTCCCCTCTTTACAAAAATGAACTTATATTTATATGCTAAGCTCTATTCCCCATGTGCCTCTTTGAAAAGTCAAAAAGGTGATTCTCGATATTCTAAGATCAAAATTGTAACAACCCAATCTCCATGAAGGGCATGCGGGGGTTTTTTAACGTGGTGAGTCTTCTAGAAGGGCCATAAAGGTGAAAGATACTATCCTATAGTATGAAGAAATATTAAAGAGTGCTTTTAGGAGAGTGTTCACATGTGACACTCAAATATATACAAAAAGAGTTATTCTTATGGTCTAGGGAGGGTTCTCATGCACAAATGAGGATGTGTGCATACCCTACAACCCAACACTCTCCCCCCCTAGACTTTGTCGTCCTCGACAAAGCTAAGAGAAGAGGATCATACATAACTGAATTGTTCCAAGTTGGAGTCTTTCAAATCTGGAAATCTTCAGGTCTTCAAAATCTGCAATTCTTCAGTCTTTACTTCAATCTGCAAATCTTCAATGTGCAAAGGTGGGCAACACAATCCCCTTGGGGGGCAGTCAGCCAAGCATGCATCCCACTATGCAGTCTTTTGTAAGGCTGGAAATGCCTTCTCCAGAAGCTCCAAAACCTGAAATGACATACAAAAGAGCAAGTAGACTGCATCTCGTAATGAGATAAACATTCATTTCAAATTTAATTTCCATATCAGGGGACATCAAGTCCTATAGGACTGGCTCTTCCAGAGACAAGTCCACATGGAGAGCTAGCAATTCCTGCAATCCGCCAATTAAAGTACCAAGAACCCAAGTAGGGGTCCCTATGACTTATATTTTTGCCATGTCACAAGCACTTAATCATAATCGCTTAGTTATATGGACAACCACTGAGCAGAAGGTGAGCATGGATGAGAGCTAACACAATATTCAATTGTATTCTTTGCTAAGTAGGCATGCTTGGGAAAGGGTTAAAAAACCTTCCGGTCATCTAACAGGGGGAAGAATGATTAATGCAGCAGTTTAATAGGTGCAGGCCTGTAATGAAAAACTTATTTGATTAATCCAGCAATTACTAGTCACAAGGCTAAGATGATGACTGGATCAGAACACATTTGGAATTTTAGTTATATGCGAGCCATTTCACATCATTCACAAGAGAGCATCTATAGGAGACAAGAGGGATTAATGCTAAATTCTATATGTGTTGGTCCTACAATGTATTTGTAAAACCAGAGAATTACTTCCCTAGCAAAAAACAATCATTCAAGTCTTTGGGACTTTCACACTTAATTAGTAGTTTCACTTCCTGCTTCCTACCACCTGTTAATCTCAACAGCATTAATCCTCTCAATTTAAAACATCCTAGATCAGTCATTTCACCCTTTGGCCTGTAACACTCAGAGATTCGAGCACCATCCGAACAACTTGTTAAGCGCGCGTTGCCGTCACAAGCACGTTTAAACTCTTTCGGGTTCTTGGGAGTGGTAGGGGTCTGCTAATCAGAGGCCCTAAAACTTGATTTTCCCAATTAACTCATTCACATCGCAGTACACTAATGTTCAAAAAACTCTGTTAACACGATTTACTATCAATCCTCTGGTTCGTTCTCTCACAGACTTACTGTTCGTACTCAGGTTAATACTTTCTCAGTACATAGCGCCAGGGTTATTCATTATCGTAACACATACTTCATTACCGTAACTTAATGGAATGGGCTAACCGCAAGTTAATATAATCAAACAAAGACGAGAACACAGTACTACTTAGATTTCTCAAACACAACACCACGGCAACTTCACAGAACATAATCGCCCAAACAGACAGTCTGGCGATACTGCTGATCGTCACCGGAGCATCCTTTCATTAGTTTATAAAGAGATACAACTTTTCACAACGACCTTTCGATTCACGCGGAATACAAAAAGTAAAGAATTACAAATGCCAATCCGGCGGCTTACACTGGCATGCACGGTGGACTTGAACCCGCAATGATACAAAACTTAGGGCTCTTCTACTATACCCTGAATATACATGGTTCGGGCTAACTTAAAGGTTCTGGCAATTTTTTGCTTCAGGCTATCCAACATTTTCTTTAAAGTGTCTGGTTCGACTAACTGTGCGTCAGTACGAACAAAACTGGCGGCAATTACTTGAGTCATCAAAATGTCAGTTTGTGTCTGCAAAAAGGCCTCTTGCAGGTAAAAATCATTTGCTAGTGCCGCATCCCAGCTCAATTTCATATCTTCGATCCATTTGTCGATTCTGGATAAACGTTCTTCTTGAGCACCCAACTGTTTCTCTCTTCTCTCTAATTCCTGAGACTGATATTGAATAGTCCGGTAAGAAGCATCTCGTTCCCTTCGAATTGCTGCAACCTCTTTCTGGAGTTGAGCGGATAAGGTCATCTGCGTTTTAAGAGCAGAATTCGCCTTAAACAGATTTGCATTTGCGAACTGGAGTTCTGTATTAGTTTGCTTTGCTAAATTTGCCATTTCCTGTCCTTTCTGCACGACTTCACCAAGCTGTACGCACGTTTCTTCTAATAGATTTCCAAGTGCCACACGAGCATCTTCTCTATCCTGGGCTAACTGTTTTAACTGAAGAATTTTCGCATTAGCAGCACTTAATAACTCATCGTTGGCTTGTATCTCAGCTAACGCAACATCTCTCTGGCTGATCAACGATTCTTGTTCAGCAAGTCGAGCTTGGAGCTGTTGAATCTATTCGTGCAGAGCATGATTTTCAGCCTTAACTGCATCCGCTTCTTCTTGCAATGGAATAATATCTGCTTCCAATACATCCACTTTGTGTTGTAATTCGTGGCGGATATTGTCAGCAACTTCCTTCATCTGCTTTGGTAGTTGCTGCGACAGTTGATTAACATATGACCCATGGATGCTAACTCGGTAAACATAGGAATCAGAGGAAACAAGAGAGGAGGAAGTGGTTGGTATGAAGAAGCTGACAAGAGGTGATGGGAAGAGGGTGGAGAATAATTAGGGGAAGAAGAAGTAGCAGGTTCTTCAGGGACAATGGGCTCAACAGGTGCAATGGAATCGACCGAAGGCATGGGTGGAGGAGTGGGTAGAAGAGTGTTGGGTACCAACACTATTTCGGTAAGTTGCTGCGTAGTCGCTTCAGTTTGGGCAACTGCAGAATCTACTGCCGCAATCAATTCCTCGAAAATTTTTGCAACAATAACTTGCGCATCTTCTTGCACATCTTGTTTGGAATGTTGCTAAGAATTTTCCCGAGAAGAGCTTTCCGTAGTATTGGCACAAGATGCACTGTGGTCTTGTTGGCGGATGGGAGAAGATTGGGTGGACGAATCAAGGTGAATCGAGGTTGAAGTATCATGGAAAATCTCTTCTTCATGCCCGGATGTTGAACCTTGTACTTGACTTTTAGAGGGGCTTATCCGTTTGCGTTTCCAGTGGAGAAGCTGGAAGAGATCGTCATCATCATCTTCTTCATCTTCGAGCACGTGAACAGGTTCCTCATGGAACAATATTGGAGCGTTTGGAGGCGGTTGCACTGCTTGGAGGGCCGGAAACAAAAATATAAGGATATGCGGAAGACGAGAACGTGGCAGATCTCCTTTGTTAACATGCTTAATGACCGTAACACATTCACGATGAATGTGTCGGAAATAATAGGAAGCAAAATTAACAGGCTCCCGAGAAGCCATGTCAATCATTGAGTAGAACGGGCGTGAAATCCCGTAAGTGCATTTCTGTAGATTCAATATGGCCACTAAGAATTGCAAAGCTGCTCGTTCAGGATCAGGATGACACAAGATAGCATACTCATTCGAGGAGGCCTTGGGAATAATTCCATCATGGTAGCTACCGAAAGGAGAGGACCATTCTCTCGTCCTTCCATAATTATCCCGCATGGGTAATGCGCATGGAAGCCTTACTTATGAGTAAGGACTTAATGATGTATGTGACCGGAGAAGAAAAGAAGCCGACCTTTGAAGTCAACAGACAACCAAAGGAAGAAGAATTGGAAGCCTTGAAGCTGTGGCAGAAGAAAGATGCAACGGCAAGAGCATACATTTATAGTACTGTTACAGATTATCTACTACTGCATATTAGAGGCCTGGAAACAGCGGAGGACATATGGAGTGCGTTGGAGGACCATTTCCAAAATACTACGAAAGCGAGGAAGGCTAGCTTATGGTCCAAATTCACAACGTTCAAAAAGAAGTCGAATCAAAGCATTAGTGACTATGTTACTAAAATGAAGGATCTAGCAGACAGTCTTGGATCCATAAATGAAGATATCGAAGACCACAGATTGATAGCGCAAGTGCTCACATGTTTGAGAGGAGATGAAAGGCGGAAACCTTTCGTACTTTCAACTGAACTCTCTTTAAATCATTTTGTTCCAGATTTAAATCAGTTGCTAGGATTGATGCTCACATATGAGCAAGACCTGAAAGGAGATGGAGATAAAGGACAAAGCTCTGCAATGTACATGAAGAACAAAAAGAAAGGAGATAAAGGTAAGTCAAAAGATGAAGAAGATTTGAGTTCTCAGGTTTATTATGCTAGAGGCAAAAGCACCGGCAGAGGAAGAGCAAGAGGCTTTGGAAGAGGAAGAAGCAGTCAGAATATCAACAAGAAAGCTTGCTGGATTTGTGGACTAAGTAATCATCTGGCTTATGACTGTTGGCATAATCAACAAGGTTCAAATCAAAATCAGAATAGTAATAGCAGAGGCAGAAGCGAAAGATATCAAAGAGGTAGACAAAACCAAAGAAGAGGCTATGGCAGAGGTGGAACAAGAAGTTGGGGACAAAATCAATCCTACAACACCACCTACAACAACTACGCAAATGACACGCAGAATGAAAGTCATACATCGTTGATGATGAACTCTATCAGCACATCAGAAAACGAAGACCTAAAGGTATTTTACATTGACTCCGGATGTTCTAATCATTTGTCAGGAAATATAGAATTGATGTCAGAACTAGAAAAAGGTAGTTCGTGTCACACTGTTCAAACAGGTGACAATACAAGACATAGTGTTCATTCAATTGGAAAAGTGAAGTGTAAGAGTGGAGCAGATTTGCTAACCAATGTTTTGTATGTTTTGACGATACCGAAAAATTTGATCAGCGTAGGACAGATAATTGAGAAAGGTTTTCAGGTTAGATTTACAAATAAAGGAGTATTTGTAGAAGATCCCGAAAACGGATACAATCAGATCGTCTCTGGTAAGAAAGAAGGCAGACTTTTTACTTTAAGAGTACAAGGGAACATTGGCCAAGCATTGCTCACACATAATGAAAAGGTAATTACAGAACTTGATCTCTGGCATAAGAGATTAGGTCATTTTAATGAAAAAGGAATTAAAGCTATGATTGCAAATCAGTCTGTATTGGGTTTACTGAACGTACAGAACCAACATATGATTCATAAGTGCGAAGCTTGTCAGATGGGAAAAGCCCATAGATTACCTTTCCAGAAGAAAGGATTCAAACATGATGGAGTACTTCAACTCATACATACAGATGTATGGGGTCCAACAAAAGAAGGATTGATTAGTGGTTCAAGGTACTATGTTTTATTCATTGATGATGCTACAAGATGGATAACGTTATATGTCTTAAAAGAAAAATCAAAAGTATTTGAAGCCTTCAAGCGTTTTCATGCATACGCTGAAAGACTCACAGGACGAAAGCTTAAGAGACTGAGGTTTGATGGAGGGGGAGAATACTTCCCCCGAGAGTACAATGATTATCTTTGGAATGCAGGTATCAAAAGAGAAATAACTTGCAGGTATACACCACAACAAAACGGAGTAGCAGAAAGAAGAAACCGAACTCTAGTTGAGTTTGCACGAGCCATGTTAAACGAGAAGGATTGTCCAAATTATCTTTGGGCTGAAGCCGTAAACACAACGACATACTTGGTAAACAGATTACCATGTACAGCTTTAGATGGAATGACCCCTTATGAAGCTTGGTGGGGAAAGAAGCCAACACTTGATCACTGCAAAGTGTTTGGATCAGTCGCTTATGCTTATGTACCGTCTCAACTCAGACATAAGCTTGAACCAAAAGTAGAAAAATATGTGTTCGTCGAATACGATGAAAGACAGATGGTTACAGGTTATGGAGCCCTCTAACTAAGTAGTTTATTGTTTCAAGAGATGTTATGTTTGATGAACAGAAAAGCTGGTATATAGATCAAGGTCAAACAACTGAAGAATTTGAAGAATAAGTAAGAAGAAAAGAAAAAGGAAAATCAATTGTGCAGGTGAATACAGATGAAGATCATATGCAGGCGAGTACGTCCAAGATCGGATCAGGTATGAGAAACGAAGATGAAGAAGTGTATTCAGACACTTATGAAGAATGTGAACCAAGAAGGTCAAGTAGGATTAGAAGACAACCGGAAAGGTACTTGTATGATACTTCATACATAACTCAGAAAGACTATGCATATATGGTCAAAGATGATGAAGAACCTCAGAGCTATGCTGAAGCTAAAGGAAAGAAGCAATGGGAAGAAGCAATGGAAGAAGAGTTCACTGCACTAGAGGAGAACAAGACATGGGAGCTTGTTCCTAAACCAAATGGTAAGAAAGTAATTGGAAGTAAATGGGTTTACAAATTAAAGAAGCTTGCAGATGGAAGGATAGCCAGATATAAGGCTAGACTGGTAGTCAAAGGCTATGCTCAGACGCATGGCATAGATTACGACGAGACGTTTAGTCCGGTGGCAAAAATGTCAACCATAAGGACAATAATTGCTATAGCAGCATCAAAAGGATGGAAGCTAAGTCAGCTAGACATCAAGAATGCATTTTTGAACGGATATATATCAGATGAAGTTTACATGGAGCAGCCTGAAGGGTTTGTAAGCTCCAGATACCCAAAATTTGTGTGCAGGTTAAGAAAAGCACTTTATGGACTAAAGCAAGCTCCAAGAGCTTGCAACTACAGACTCGTGAAGTATCTAAATGAACTTGGATACCAAAGTTCAAAGGCAGATGCAAGTCTACTCATTAAAAGAACAGACGAAGGAATGATCTACATTTGCATTTATGTAGACGACATAATAATTACAGGTACCTCAGATGCAGGAATCACAGAGGTGAAGAAACTGCTTGAAAAGGAGTTTAAGATCAGTGACCTAGGAAAGTTATCATACTTTCTTGGAATGGAAGTCACTTATACAGATCACGGCGTATATGTATCACAAGAAAGGTATCTTCTGAATATATTGAAGGAATTTGATATGCAGAATTGCAGAGAAGCTTCAACACCGCTTGAAGCCAATCACAAACTCAGTAAATATGATGGCGCAGATTACAAAGATATGACAAAGTATCAGTCGTTAGTAGGTAGTTTGATTTATGCTACACTAACGAGACCTGACTTGAGTTATGCAGTGGGAGTTTTATCACAGTTTATGCATTGTCCGAAAGACCCACATTGGATTGTAGGTCAAAGAGTTCTCAGATATATAAAGAGAACTATTAAGGAAGGATTATACTATCCTTATACGTTAGATATAAATTTGAGAGCCTATAGTGACTTTGATTGGGCAGGTAACCAGGATGATAGAAGATCAACACATGGGTATATGATATACCTAGGAGATAAGCTAGTAAACTGGTGCTCAAAGAAACATCACACAGTGGCTTTATCATCAATAGAAGCTGAATACAAAGGACTGGTAGAAGCAGCTAAAGAAGTGATATGGATGCAAACCTTGCTCAAAAGCTTGGGCATTGATCAAGGTATACCAATTATACATGGAGACAATATGAGCTCTCTATATCTTGCAGCAAATCCGGTGTTTCACGCAAGAACAAAACACATAGAGATTCAGTATCATTTCTTGAGGGAAAAGGTAATGGAGAAGGAGTTAGATATTGTATACACTCCGACAAAAGATCAGATTGCAGATATGCTGACGAAGAGTTTGGATGGAACAAAGATAAAAAGATTCAAAGAAAAGGCAGGTATAAAAGAAAGAAAGATATATGAAGACCGGAAGATGCAAATTAGTGATTGAGGGGGAGCTGTTGAAGAAGCACTCACGAATTTGGCATCCAGACAAAAAAAGAAGGGGACGTAGAAAAGACAAAGAGAAGCAGAATTAAAGAAGCACGACCAAACTGTACAACGTGCAGAATCAGAAAACCGAATCAAGAATTGTAAATATGAGAACAGGACGTGTAACAGAGTAGAGAAGAGGGGAGTGCGCATAACGCGCATAAAGAAGGATCGTGGAGGATACCGAAAGTGAAAGGCGCGGAAGAGCGTGGAAGAATGAAGACTATATATATATCAATCAAGAATCGAGAAAAATAGAGATGAAATATAGCAGAAGCGTAGAGGCACAGAGATACAGATATACAGATAAAGAGAGAGATAGAAGACGCCAGAGATCGTGTATGTAGTATAGAAGACGCCATAGATCGCGTAGGTAAAGATGAATAACAGAAACCTGAAATGTCAGGTATTCATATGAGAGAGATGGTAATAAGAAACTACTCAGTGTAGGAGAGTTTCTATAGCTTGAGCAAGAAGAGGCCAAGCTTGTTTGTACACATCTTCTCTAATAGAAAACACATGTTCATGTGGAAGCTCTGCACGCATTCTTCGTATGAGTAGAAGTTTGAATATTCTATGTTACGATTAAAGTTAGTTAACAGTTACAGTTTCACCGTATACGTACTTTTGGTCCCTTACGGTTTACTCAATAAATGTGTTTTTCGGGAAGGACCACGAAGTATACCTTGCAGAATAATATAGAGTTTTGTATGAGACATAGCTTATCTTGTAGCTAGAAGTCTCTACTTTATACAGATCAAAGTTTCCGGTGAAATGGATATGTACACACAATACAAAGTCGGACTGAAAATAGCACTCTGAACTGATGAAGTTTTCCTCTAAACTTCAGGAAGAGTTCTGTCAGTAAGGGAAGTTCACTCATCACTTCCTTGTTTCACGTATAAACATTTGAAACAATTACGAACAGAATTGAAGATCATTCCGGTAAGATTCCGGTAAATTTCGGTGACAGTCCAGTGAGAGTCCGGTGAAGTTCCGGTGGAATTTTCAAGAGAATTCAAAGCACAGTTTGAGTGGCAGAAGCCTTGTTAAGTTACTGTTGATTATAGAGGTGTTCTAACATCACTGTAGTTTAACACTAATTTGGTGGCGTAGCAAATTTCCGCAGGCTTGATAAGGTTCGAGTCTTTGCTGCCGCAGACGGGTGGTACCGGAAGCTTACTACTATCAGAGGTATAAAAGCGGTACTACCAAAGACGTCAATCACCCCAACAGTTCAGGATGGCTAGTGGTGAGGGGATCTGAGGGCTGGATGGGAGGTGATGGTGGAGATGGTATCTGGATATGTACATCTGGTTCATCACTATTGGATGGGCTTGCCATGTGAACATCTTCTTGAGTGTTTGTAGGGAGTGAGGTAGAGACTTCCATCTGAATCATCTTTCCCCGTTGTGGTCTTGTATCGATCCTTCGTTGGTCATATTGAGGGGTATTACGATATACCATGGTCCTCATGGCTTCCACTATTCCGCAGGTATCTGCTAAAAGGTTCAATGATTCTACAAATTGAGGGTCTACATTCTCCGCCTACAACATCTGGTTCACCAGTGCTCTATGTGCCTCCTCTGACAACTTATGCCTTTTCTGCACTTGCTTGATCATTTTGTAGAGTCGTTTGAGTTGTGCAGTGTAGGCGGGGGCTTCTTCCTCACTCTCCTCTTGTTCATGTGTGCCTTCCACGTGAGTATGTTGTGCCTCATCTTCCCAATGCACTCTTCGGGTTTCACTATGTGTCCGTCCTCTCTGGGATGATGATTCGGGGCTGTCCGTGTCTGAGAAGAATTCACTCTCAGATAAGTGGGCTGTCTGCAAAAAGCTTTAAAAGTCAAAAGATTTATCTTCTGCCAAAGTAGCCATGGATGCAAACTCAGCATCTGTGGGTAGTGGAGGGGCTGATGGAGTGGGCTGTACCGTGCCCCCTGATTGTGGTCCTTGGAGATGGATAGTGGAAGGGGCTACTTGTTCCTCTTCTCTGAGGGAAACTTCTGTGGTGGCCTCATGAGGGATTAGAACCTATGAAAGCGAACCACACATTCTTTTTGTGGGTTGAACCCCTGACTTCTGCCCCTTGAAGAATTCTAGTTGTGAGTACTTAAGGGCCCTTGCGATCGGCACATCATAGGCAAGGCATCTGTAGATAATTCTTGTAATCGCACAGCAACCATTCAAGGTAGGCTTCCTCACGCCTCGTTTGCCTGCTTCATATAACTGGTCCAGGATCCACACGGGCATTTAAATTGGTAAGCTCCCAGTCTCTGCTAGGTATAATCCATACCAGATTTTCTTATGAGGTTGGGTGAGCCGGTCTTGTGCTGGAAAAGCGAAGTGTTGAAGGCACATCCGTAATGGTATGGCGATGTTGGGGGTGAGGGCACACATTTCTTTCAACTTCTTGATTTTATTTTTCTTCATAGACTCCGATATCAAAGGATCTCGATCGGAAGGTATGTGGGTGCCATACGTCTGAAGGGCTTCCCTGATTAAAGTAATATTCAACTCAAACTTCTTCATTTCCTCCTGGTTTGATAGAGAGGGCACCATGAATGTGCCTGAATGATCTTTATCTCCTGTCGCCTTCAGTGTAGCAATCAAGTAGTAGCACCGAAGAAAATCAGGTTTAGGTAAAGCTACACTAAAATAATCTTGCAATCCCGCTTTCAACCAAATATCTTGAAGAGGAGCTGCATTCTGTAATGTTTCAAATTCTCTCGAGAAGAATTGAATTGTCCACCGTACTCCTCCGAATTCCAACTTGGACTCCCATATGTGGTCCGCATCTCCCAAATCTCCTGGCATCTCCTTGAACCAATGAGAATGCCCCTTCACTCTTTCTGTTAGGCCACTTGGAGGATCCGAGATAGGAATTCTTCTCACATTCAAAAGCTCTTCAGGCCTTGCTATAAGTGGAGCTTCCACGGGCATGGTATCCCAATTACTTTGAGTGCTAGTGCCTGTTGGGAGCTTGTTCCTGCTGTTGTTGCCATGAGACTCCTTGCAGCAGTTGATGCTTATCTGCTAGCAGAAGAGAGGCACATTAGTGTTGCATAGGAAACAAGATGTAATAGTGTTCCCTCCACAATACTAACATGACAATCGAGATGGTTAGTGGTTAGAGGTGAAGTGTTTGTGATAGATGTGAGTGGTGGTTAGTGGTTAGTGTCATTCTAGTTGCATACTTTGGATATGCAAGGTACTCATAATGCATCTACTTCAGAGTGGATGGATTTACAAAATTGGGTCTGGGGGTTTGATACAGGGTTTAATTCTCCAGACTTTGTTTGAGGATTCGTGGCTCCTTGAGCTGACGATGGTTAAAGGTTCATGGACTAGATTGTGCTGGATTTGGGACCTTTTGGGTACCCATTTCTAGACATTCCTAGGTTTGACCGAGTGCGTGTTAGTGTGGGATGTAAGTAGAGTTCCTGAGTTGTTTGCCAAGAGGACTTGTGAGTGTTGAATTATTCTAGTGACTAGAGGAGGAGCTATTTGGGCTCGTAAGCAGGCCTTGGGCACCCATATCTGTCTAGCATTGGGGCTAGCCTTCATTGACCGCTTAGGGACCCAAATAGCATGGTATGCCTAGAGTGTTGACTAGGGACCTCCTTCGTTTTAGTCCTTGCCAGTGTGGCTTGCTTGATGCTCTTTTGAGACTCTGTCTTTGGGGCCGTGATTTTTCCCCCTTGCATATCCATATCTGTTTCATGCCACGAGGCACTTCATACTGCCAAAGTTGGTGCTCATGCTTCTTGTTCATCGATCTCCTCAGTGTCGGGTGTTGCTGAGCCTTCCCCTTTAGATTCTTCTATGGAACAGATGGGAGTTCATCCTTGACTTCTGTACCTTTGGCAAGAGTGACAATCCTCTGCACCATAGAACTTTGGACAAGAACATCATTGTTATCTTAACGTGGGTTCCTGGAGGGACCAAGAGTTGGTGCTTGTTCTAATGGTATGACAGCTTGATTTTCTAATTCAATTGTAAGGCGGCTTTGGCCTGCCCAAACCTAAAGAAGTCCACTTCTTAGGTTGAGGTTGACTGCGTGATCATAGATCCAGTCTTGGCCCAAGACGAGAGGTTCGGTAAGATCCTCATCTTCACATACTAGTACTTTTGATGGCATGAGGAACTCTTGAATGTAGAGGGGAAGTTCCACCTCTCCCATGCAAGGGGTTTCAACACCTCCTAATCCTATCAGATATGCTTCTAGGGGTTTTACCTCCAATTGCAATTGTTGGCAATAAGAAAGCCGAATTGCACTAGTGGCCGCTCCTGAATCAATTAAAGCTCTCATGGTCCTTGCACTCTCTCCTTGTCCTACTTCTAGGGTCACAAAAGGTCGTCGATCAACTATCTTACATGCCAGTTCACTTGAAGCTTCACACATGGCCATGTGATAACCTAGAGCTTCTTGAGCGTCAATCATGGGTTGATCTCTACCTTTCCTTCTCAATTTTATTCGTCGAATGCGTTCTAAAGCTTCAGCCTGTGCTTCTTCTCGAATTCTCTTTTCCTCATCCTTACGTTTCTTTGCAGTATTGAGTCGATTGAGCATTTCTTCAGTTAGGGGTTCTTGATATAACTTGACTCTACATCCGCTTTTGTAACTTGGTAGTATGTCACCTTCCAGAGTGGCTAGTTGTACTGCTCCACTTGTGGAGATCCTATTGATAATCATTGGTCCATAGCCTCTTTTCTCTAATTTTCGTGCATGTTGCTTCAATGTGTAGACTAGGACTAGGTCTCCTGCTTTCAATCCTTTATCCTTCACATGTGTATCAAAATACGCCTTTTGCCTCTTCTTGGCTGCATAGATCCCTGCTGCAGCTCTCAATCATGTCTCACCTAAACGTTCGAGATCAAAGATTCTAGAGGAGAGTTCATGGCCGATCCAATCATGCTCTTGTGCTACTTTCAATGTAGTTATCAAAAAATCCAATGGTAGCACCGCGTTCTGGCCAAACACCATCTGAAAGGGTGTGGCTTGGAGTACCGTTTTATAAGCAACTCGATATGCCCAAATAGCGTGGTGTAGCTGTTAGTCCCAATCAGAGCATTTGTTATTCACCAATTTAGTCAGCACATTGCATAAGATCTTATTTGTGCTCTCAGCCTGACCATTAGCTTGTGGATGATAGGGAGTAGACTTCTTATGTATCATCAAGAATTCTTGGAGAAGGTTTTCTATGACTTCATTCAAGAAGTGTGTGCCTCTATCACTCACCAACTCTAGTGGCAATCCGTACCTCGTGAACACATTTTCAAATAAGAACTTTGCTGTTGTTTGAGCATCATTTTTTGTACTGGCTTTCACTTCTACCCACTTGGTTAGATAGTCTGTGGCCACGATGATATACTCAGCATGTGAACCCTTAGCTGGGGGATTAATAGGTCCAACAAAGTCTATTGCCCACTTAGAGAATGAACGTCCACCCATCATAGGTTTCAATGGTATCTCATCCTTGCGTATAGGATACTGAGTCCGCTGACAAACCTCACACCTCGTCACGTAGGTAGGTGCATCCATGTGAAGGGTGGGCCACCAAAATCTTGCAAATAGTATTGCCTTGATCACCCAGTCTGGACCAAAGTGTCCTCCTGCTACACCTTGGTGAGCAGTCTCTAATATCTTTAGATATTTGCTCTCATGGACACACAGTCTTAGGTAACCATCTTTACCACGTTTGTATAAATTATCACCAACGAGTGCGTACAGGCTAATACTCCCTGATCGGTATGCTTGTACATACTTCTTGCCAAGATATGATACTTTTGAGCTTTTACTATCTCCCTATCTTGTGTGTTTATTACTGAGTGATTAGGCCCGTATGTTAATACTGGTACTAATGGCTTAGCCCACTGAGGTACAACTTCCAAATTAAACAAGTAAGCATCAGGTAAGTCATCTGACACTCCTTGTGGGGCCTCTCCTCATGTGAGCCTAGAGAGATGATCTGCTCTCAGATGGGTCTTTCCTTTCCTCACCACAACTTCAAAGTCGTATTCCATTAGCAAGAGGAACCATCTTACCAATCTACCTATATTGCATGGCTTGTTTACCAAGTACAACAGAGCTTGATGATCAGTAAAGAATTTAAACTTATTTGCAAGAAAATAGTGTCTAAACTTTTTAATTGCGTATACCATGCCTAACCCCTCCCGTTTAGTGGTGGTATAATTTCGTTCAGCTGCATTCAGTTGTCTACTGGCATAGGCAATTGGAAGATCCATATTACCTTCACCCGTAGGTTGTGCTAGCACGCATCCAATTGCATAATTGGATCCATCTACATGGACATGGAATGGCTTATTCCAATCTGGTGTGGTCAAGATTGGTGCTGAACACAATCTTCGTTTGAGCTCCGTGAAAGAGTTCTCACACTCATCAGTCCACTCAAAGTTAGTTAGAAGGGCATACAGAGGCTTTGTAATGACGGCATACATGTGAATGAACCGGCGATAGTAACCACAATGCCCCGTGAAGGCCTGTACCTCCTTGACATTCCTTGGCCTAGGTAGTTCTGCAATGGCTCTCACTTTCTCTTCATCAGTGGATATGCCGTTCTTTGACACTATGTGTCCTAGGATCTTGCCTTGCCTGACCATGAAAACACACTTTTCTGGGTTCAACAAGACTTGATAGTCTCTACATTTGTCAAAGATTTGCCTGAGTTCGGGTATATGAGTCTGTCTAATGTTGGAATGAGCGCATAGATCATCAACATAGACTTCCAAATTCTTCCTCAAGAAATCTTTAAACACGTGACACATCCATCTTTGAAAGGTAGCAGGTGCATTGGTAAGCCCGAATGGCAAAGGCAAATATGCCCCACTCTGTGGAAAAATCCGTCTAATGCTGATCTTTTGGTGCAATGGCTACTTGATTGCAGCTAGAGAACCCATCTAGGAAGCTGTACACTTCCTTGCCTGCTACCCTTTCTAATAGATGCTCGGTGATAGGAAGCGGATAACTATCCGTGATAGTGGCTGCGTTAACCTTCTTCAAGTTAATGCATGCATGTAATTTGCCATTCTTTTTGCGAACCACTACAATGGGGGATACCCATTCAGTCTGCTCAATTTCATAGATAAATCCAGCTTCAACCAAGCGATCTATCTCTTCCTCTGGTGTGGCTTCTTTCTTCTTTCTTTTCTTTCCTTCACTCTTGGTGGTCACTTGTGTGGTTAATCTCACCTCATTCATGAGCTCTTCATGTCTTTGAGGGTGACCTTCTACCTCATAGAAGTATTCTCCCTCTGATGCAAACGGTGGGTCCATGATGATTGACTCTAGGTCGGAGTCGCTTGCATCCTTAAATGCATCAGGGCTAGGTTCGCATTCTTCTAACACTGCATCTCCCATGATCGGTTCTATTGAAAAGACTGAAATGTCATAGCCATCCTCATCACAGTGGGGTGTCCATTGTTCTTCATTGATCGCTACATCCATTGTTGCTAAAATTTCAGCCCAACCGTGAGGCTCAAATTCTTCGTCAGGAAAAACTACAGGTGCATAGGCTGGGTCTTGAATTGATCTATGGGTTTCTTTTGCACCTACCTCTCTGGCTTTCTCTCTCTTCTCTTCTTCTACTGATACCTTACACATCCATAAGTGAGTGTCTTCATGCATCCATGAGGATCCGGATCCTATGGAATGCACAGACTCAGTCTCATCTTTGGCTCTATGGATGGGATTCCATTGAATAGGTGGTACATCTCTATGAGAGTAATCCTTGAGATTGACTTTGGTTGTAACACCTAGATGTTGCAAATACAAGGAATTGGTTCCCCAATCCTGTACCACTTGCAATTGCCACATAAATGGCCTTCCCAAAATCATCTCGTAGGCTTGGTTTTTGCTAAAGTCGCATATAGCAAAAGTATGCTCAAACTCAACACCACATGTAGTGAGAGTTATTCCTTCTAGCAATCCTAAGGGCCTTTCAATATGACCATCGTCCATCTGCAATTTCATTCTCATTGGCCTGAGTGCTGGCTTGCCCCAACGCTTCCATAAGGAAGTGGTAGCAATTGCAACTCTTGCACCTGAGTCCAAAATTGCCTTGGTTGTGTATCCCTGATGGGTAAGTAGTAGATAGGTATTTCCTTCCTCTCCTTCACTCATGTCTCCTATCTTATCCAAGGGTATTTGTGGTACTGTTCTGTGGGATCCTACATGGGAACGAGATTTGGTTAAGTTTGACACTTCTTTGGCTACGTGTTTCCACACTTCTGGCTTAACTTTGAGTAGCTCTTCTAAAGTGAGATTGCACTGCACTTTAGTGTTTTTTACTACCTCAATATTCCTAGGTATGATCGAATCTTCATTTCTTATCATGAACGTGGGCGCTCTCATGCATGTTGACTTAGTTTCCCATGGGCATGTGAAATGTGGTAACTCTTGCAAGGAATTAGACTCAAAGTCTAACCTCTCATGAGGGTGGGCACTTTCCTATTCTTCATAGATAGAAGGGATGTCCTGTGGGAATTGATCATGTGCATCATCCACAAGTTCAATGGGAGGAGGAACATCACTTTCCTTTGCCCACTTCTCTTCTTGAATCTCTCTCAGGAACTCTGGTGAATACCTATTCATAGAAGAAGAAGTGTCTGGTTCAATGGAGTTAGGCACATAAGCTTCTTGGGGAGGAAAGCTTATTCTATCTCTTGCACTCCCCTCAAGCTGGGAGGAGGCTCCTTTCCTAGACTTTGCAAGTAGCCTTTCCAATCTATCTAATAGACCGTCAAAATGCAATGGTGTTCTAGTGGAGCTAGAGCCATTGAACAAGCGACTGGCTTCAAACATGGCTTACGCCAATTCGACCATCTTAGCACAAAGCTTTGTTCTCTCTATGTCTAGATCGGCTCTAGGGTAACATTTGTCATGATCTGTCACATTTGGCCCTTCCTGGATTCTGGCCTGATATGCTTTAAGCATCATGTCTAGATCCTCAGGAGTGGGATCCGCTAGGACTGATCCTACTCTGGGTGGTGGGTGGGTTACGTGTGGTGGATTAGAATGTTGGGGAGTGGAAGGTGATGGGTTGGAGGGAGATGGAAACGGTGGTGGAGGGGTGGTGTGAGAGTGGTTTTGAGATGCGAGTTCACTTATCTTTGCTTTGGTTTCTCTCAAGCTTTCTTCAAGTTCGCTCATTTTTTGCGACCATTGTCTTTTCATTCTTTCCCGGCTATCTCTCCAAGCTCTTGTCCTTTTCTTAGTTATACTCTCTGTCTCACTAACCTCAGAATTCTTTCCCAAACCTACTCCTTGAGTTTGCTGCAAGGCTTGAGCTCTAGTGACCACATGCACTGGGGCAGTGGAAGTTACACTTCCTGTAGAGTCTACTACTAGTCCAATGACGTTGATAGGAGTGATTTTTGGCAGGTTATTGGGATTCTTCGGACAATCTCGTAAGAGATTCTCTTTTCCGCAATCTTGACAGAAGCCCTGAATTGTCACTGGTTGGGGTTGTGTAGGGGCAGGCAGTGGGCAATCACGTATAAGGTGATCTCCCTCACATCTGAAGCATGGTCCTCTAGGAAATGGGGGTCGTACCTGCCTAGGTTGAGGTCTAGAGTTGGGGTTTGTGTACATGACATTAGCATACTCAGGCTCCCCACTATTTTCACTTGGGTCTTCATAATAGTATGACTCGTTATGCTCGGGTGACTGCATGTAGTAAGCCTGTGGGCTATCAATATGTGTGGAGTCAAAACTGTTGGTGCATTTTACCCAAGCCTACATGCTTGATATGCTTGATATGCTTGATATTATCTTCATTTGTAAGTCACATGTGTAGTCATGTGAACACCTCTTGTAAAAGAGTTCATTTTTATGTCTTGTATTTGAAAAAAGAAAAAAGGAAAAGGATGGCTTAAACTTCAGAAGGTCATATCTCGAGTTTTACGCAATCTTTTTCCGTGTTTGAACATGCGTTGGATAGCTCTCACTGTCTACTTTCTATCTATAAATTTTCATGGTCATTGGATTAATAGTTTTGAAAATATCTGCAATTTACTGCTCACTGGTCTATCTCTGCAGAGCCCCGAGAATTGTGGGCATGTTCCAGAAATTGATAAATCTTGTTCTCAGTGCTAAGTCCATCATTTGAAGTGTTTTAACTTGGAATAGCAAGCTTGTTAAGTCTATTTTCTATGCCCAAAAGGAACTTTTCAAATTTCTACCAGGTTGAGAGCACTGTTGATTTTTTCTAGCAGGTGTATGTCCAAAAATAGCAAGTTTTGGGAGCTAGTCATTTCGCAACTTGTCTATCTTCACTTAAACTTTTGGGATACATGTTCCAAAGTATTTGGCTGATATTTTGGTGGATTTAGGAAGCTCAAAGGGTCTACTAATCAACTCTGAAGTCTCAGTTGGCTGGTGTGAAGCTGGTTGTAGCGGAACCTACTCATCTTTGGATTGCATCCACTATCTCTCTTCACAAAAACTATGGTCACTTGGATCACTGTCTGATAGCAATGGTGTGACTGGGACTATGGCTCTATTCAGATTTTCTTCAGTAGATGCATATTTCACTAGGATCACATTGGTTGGAGCAAGGGGTTGCTGCGCTAGGACTGGTTGAGGTCTCTGTTGCCCTTGATAAGGTGGCTGATAAGATTGTTGTGGTCTGCCATATTGTTGTGGTGGGTACTGATTCTGGTATCTACCCTGTTGTGGATATGGCTGAGGGTAATTTTGTCTGACAGTTTGTTTGTTATAAGGGTAGTCTTGTGCGGTGCGGTTGGTGTACCTTTGCTCTATGGTGCAGTACTGGCTACTAGGATTCACTTGGGGTTGGGCCATAATAGGACAAACACTTGCCATATGGTCACCTCCACACGTATAGCAGCTCTTGACTGGGGCAAATCTTGGAACTTGTTTGCTAGAGACACCTAATTTTTGAGCTACCTTCTCTACAAGTTCCTCAATGGATGTGGATTGACCAGATGTGAGGCTACTAGAGCTATCCGAATCCTTATAGATTTTTGATAGTTCTAACTCCTCGCCTAGATTATCCTCAATGTCTATGCACATGCGCACGCACTCTTCTATAGTTCTAGGGTCCTTCAGATACACATATGACCTGAGCTTGGTGCTCAACAATCCATCTAAGAAAAAAGCCACTTGCTTGGATGGTGTGGGTAACTCAGGCATTGGGCACCTCTCTAGGTATTGCCTAAATCGTCTTCCTGCAAGTCTAACCGTCTCTTGGGGTGTTTGCCTAAAACTATGAATCAGGGAGGAGGTATTATGCTTTATGCCACTCTTAGAGAGCTCAGTGATGAAAGCCTCTAAAAGTTGGTCTATGCTCCTAAAATGCCTCTCATTCAGGGGTTGAAACCATGTAAGGGCAGTGTTCTTGAGGGTTAGACCAAAAGCATTGTATTGCGTGAATAGGTCCTCGACCTGTTCAACTCTCAAGACTTGCCTAAATTTTGCCACATGGTCGTATGCGTCTCCAGTGCCATCGAAGTAATTCTTCATGGACTTCACCAGTTGAGTTTGCCTTAGGGTCCTAGTGTGTTCTCTAGGCCTTGGCAAAGGGAATTCATCGGCATTTCTCTGGTTCCTTGGGGCTCCAGGTCTCTCGGTTTCTTCTCTATCTATCCCTGTTCTCCTCCTTTCTGTTCCCAGGGAGTTGGCAAAGCTTACCTCAGGTCTGTCTCTACTTCTATCTCTTTGAGCTCCATGAGCTTGGGAGGTCCCAACTCCTTGGTGGCTGTAGGACACATTGGATCGAGGTTGGGGAAAAACAAATTCACCCTTCCATGTGTAGGCATGTCTGCCATGCTCAGTGACCACGAAGATCCTCTCTGATGTATTGTCTAGGTAGGTTACTTTTCCTGGGCTATCAAGGTCTTTAAACTCATATAGATTGTGAGGGATCCTATTTCATGAGGCTGGGTAGGCTTATACCTCCAAAAGGCCTCATTGGTTTCACAGTTTAAAAGAAAATCTATGCTTTTATTATCCTGGGGAATCCACTCTAGAGTCATAATCCTGGTCAAGACTGATTTACCACGAGGAGTCCTCGACTCTCTCTCTAAGTTCCCTTGCTCTATATCACCCATGTCGGTTTCTGCGATCACATTCCCGAACTCGTCTGTTCTATCTGGGAGAGTGGTGACTACATAAATAGTCCCTTCTTTATCTAGGTATGCTCCATTCTTGAATTTGACTACCGGGTGTTCTAGTCCATGGGGCTGATCAGGGTTCTTAATCTGGACCACTAATCTTCTCAGGCCATCTTCGTAGATGCGAGCACCTAGACGATTAGTCCTGATGTATTCCAATTGAGTCTTGTAAGGTCCTTCTGGCTTTTCTAGGTATGCCACCCCTGAACTACCTACTGGTCTCTCCATGTTATAGGACATCTCACAATCACTTGTTTCTGATCTGGGAGTGTATGGGTAATCACTCAACTACTGGGCCCAAGACCTAGCAGTGTGATTGACACTAGCTTCAGAAGATATGAGGCTTTGTCGGTCTTGGCCTAAGTGTCTGCCTGACCTAAGGTTCATATGACTGGTTTAACCTCAATTAATTCACCCTAAAAATTCATGCGTTAAGCTTGTGTATCGCGATAGGTCGGGTCGAGGTGTCACGATAGGTGGAGGTGTCGTGATAGGTCGAGGTGTCGCGATACTTGGGAGTGTCGCGATACTTGGGAGTGTCACGATAGGTGGAGGTGTCGCGATAGGTCGGGGTGTCGCGATAGGTCGGGGTGTCGCGATAGGTCGGGGTGTCGCGATACTTGGGAGTGTCGCGATACTTGGAAGTGTCGCGATACTTGGGAGTGTCGCGATAGGTGGAGGTGTCGCGATAGGTCGAGGTGTCGCGATACTTGGGAGTGTCGCGATAGGTCGGGGTCTCGTGATAGGTCGAGGTGTCGTGATACTTGGGAGTGTCGTGATACTTCGAGGTGTCATGATAGGTCGGGATATGGTGAATTTTTCTGTTCTGTCTAGTGATCCTAGGAGCTCTTGACCTACGCAGTGTCGTGGTGCACTCAGAATCGTGATTGGGTCAACTTTTCGGTGTGTCGCGATAGCTCAAGCTCGACGCCTCGGGGCTTGCGCAGAAGGATTCCGTACCTGTTGAGCTTGCTGGAGATGGTGATGAAGCTGAAACTTGCAAGAAAGATGCAAATACACACAAAGACAAGAACACACACTCGCTCTCTCTCAAACTTGCACAAAGCAAATGAGGAGAATGGGGAGAAAAAGGGAAAAAGAAGTGGAGAAGGAGATGGAGATGGAGATGGAGGTGGAGATGGAGATGGAGAAAAAAAAGACAATTACCTACTACTTACCATTCCAACGTGTCCTCTCTACGTCTTACCATCACACGCTCATCCTCAAAGCTCGAATCCCCGGCAACGGCACCAAAATTTGGTGTAGCTCAGTGATGAGTAGCACCTCTTTTAATGTCAATCTGGGAAGACATGAGGATGGTATGAAGACCTCGAGCAAGTGAAGGCACAAATGTGTGAGTGAGAAGCACACCAACATGCACACACATACACACACACGTGCACACATGGCACGAACAAAGAGAGTAAGACAATGGAAGCTCTTCTATTACAACCAAGTTCTCATACAAGCTCAAAACTACAAGAAGCTAGCCCCCAAAAATGAGCTCTCTAGCTCTATTTATAGTTTTTGACTAGCTTTGGCCCTGTCCAGACCTAGTGTCCGGCCTAGTTAAAAATTAGGTTCTAGGGCTTATTTGAGGGCTCAAACGAGATCTAAAAAATATGAAAATTGGCAGGCAACTACTTCTAAGGCTCCCCAAGATCGAGGAATCCTCGGCTTGTACAAAATGGAGCTACAAAAAGATGAAACGGTATTTACAAGGGTTTCTAGTGATGAGAATCACTTTTAAAATGATGTAAGGTTTGGAAAAATTTTAATAGGTTGCCTTAGTGCTAGATCCGCATGCATGCCCATACTTGGCTTCTTCCCATATGATGCCAACATACTCGCATTAAATTGTTAGCAAAGTGTGTTCCTTGATCAGTGACAAGTTCCAAAGGTAATCCATAACGTGGGAATACGTCCTTCATCAGGCATTTGGCCACCAAAACAGCTGTAGCGGACCGTAAGGCCCAAGCTTCTGCCCATTTGGTAGCGTAATCTATGCAGGTTAGGATGTAGCGATTGTTGCTGAGGGTCGCTGGTGGTGTGATTGGTCCAATAAAATCAAGACCCCACTTCTGAAAAGGTTCCAAAGGCAATACAGGCTGCAGAGGAAAGAAATGGCGTTGTAATGGCTGGACAGATCGTTGACAATTGTCACACTGCTGCACAAACTGAGCTACGTCTCTATAAATGGTAGGCCACCAAAGCCCACTTTGCAAAATTTTCCGGTACGTAAGATCTACGGCAAAATGTCCACCGGAGGGTATGGAATGTGCCATAGCAATAACAAAGTTTACTTCATGTGGTGGAATACAGCGGAGCAAGACACCAGTATGATCCATATAGTACAACTGTCCTACAATCAACCAGAATCTGCAACTATAAACTGCAATTTTCCGATGCATAGCAGGAGAAGTTTGAGGAGGAAGACATCCATCAGTAAGAAAGGGTAATAACTGATCATAGTAGGTAGGTGGCACTCGAGGTTCTGCAGATTGGTCACTAGTCGTTTCAATAACGTAAATTGCTGGTGTGGTGTCATCAACGCCCACCAGAGCTTCACCGGAATCCAACCAAGAGAGAAAATCTGCTTATGCATGTGCAGTGCCTGGTCGATGAATCACTTCATAATCAAACTCTTGTAACAATAGAACCCAACGTGCCAAGCGACCACCTAAATGCTGCTGCCGGACCAGATACACTAGTGCAGCATGATCTACATGAAAGGTGAATTTTCGGCCTAACAAATAATGCCGGAATTTCTTTACAGAATACACCAAATCGAGACATTCTCTTTCAGTCACTGAATAATTTCTTTCACTAGGAGCGAGTCGACAACTTGCGTAATAGACAGGCCTGAACCACTTATCAGATTGCTGCATTAAAACACTTCCAATTGCTATGTCTGAGGCATCGACGAAGATGTGGAATGGGCGTTCCCAATCCGGGGGTTGCAAAATTGGTGCCTGAGTCAATAATTCTTTTAAACGATCAAAGGCAGTTTGACATTCTGGAGTCTAGTTGAACTGTCGTGGAGTGCTCATCATGAGTCGATTAAGTGGTGTGGCGAGATGAGCTAACCACCGTAAATGGCGACCATGCCACCGAATCTGTCCCAGGAATCGCATAACTTCTTTTGGTGTGGTAGGCACAGGTGCTTCCAACACAGCTACAAATTTGTCTGGATCAACTTGTATTCCTTGTGCAGATATAATGTGGCCAAGGAGTTTGCCACAAGTGATTGCAAAAACAGATTTTGTCGGGTTCAGGCAGAGTCGATATTCATGAAATTTCTCAAAACAACATCGTAAATGATACAGGTGTGCCATAATCTTGCTGAATAAGGAGAAGTCATCTAAGTATACTTGCATAAAAGAAGTGAGGTAGGGTGAAAAGATTTCCTGCATACAGCGTTGGAAGGTGCTGGGAGCATTCCTTAACCCAAACCACATGACCGTACAAGCAAAAACACCCTAGTTGGTAATGAAAGCTGTTTTCGGTATGTCTTATTCAGCCATTCTGACCTGGTTATAACCACTGTAGCGGTCCAAAAAGGAGTACATCTCGTGTCTAGCCACGCTGTCCAGCATTGTGTCGAGAAAGGGAAGAAGAAATGGGTCAAGTACCGTGGCCGCATTCAATTTTCGGTAATCCACACAGATTTTGAGCTGCTTGTTTTTCTTCGGAACAATTACGATCGACGAGATCCATTCAGCGTGCTCAATGGGGACAATGAATCCCACTTTTAGTAGCCGATCGAGTTCTACCTTGACCTGTGCTGCATAGTTAGGATTCATTCGGTAGCTGGATTGTTTAATCGGCTTTGCTTCTGGTTTGAGCACGACCCGATGCTGATAGATGCGAGGATCCAGACCTTTCATATCACGATAATCCCAGGCAAAAACATCAGAGAACTCACGAAGAAGCTAGATCAAATCTGCTTGAAATGCCTCGGACAATCCTGCCTTTATCTTGACAGGTCGCGGGTTCACTTCATCTCCCAAATTATAGGTGACTAACTGATCTTCGGGAACATAGCATTGCCGAGGTTTCGCCAAATCATCAAGTGACTGTAAAAGTTGCTGCAAAGTGGCTCCATCCATAGCATCGTTATCATCGACATCTGCATCTTCGGTCACGGGCACCACTGTACAGGCTGCCGGACTCCAGTTGTCTGCTACAGATTGCAAATCGACAGTCCCAAAGGAGATCATATCTTTATTATTTTTCAAAAATACCTCTTCTTCATCGTCGGATAAGCCATCCAACATGTGGATCGGCTCTACGACATAAGGTCTGGCATGTAGTTCACAGGGCTGAATAGCATCCAATTTGACAACATATTTACGGTGGTTGTCTTTGAAAGTCAGTTCCTGTGCTGACCAATCCTGTATGACTTTAGCCTGTTTCAACCATGGTCGATCGAAAAGGAGATTATAGTCGAGACTAGACTCCGGTAATTCTAAGACTACAAAAGTCATCTTAAATGTTGTACCGTGCAAAGTGATTGGGACATTCCGTACGAGTCCCACCAGATGGACTCGGGATTGATCGACCATTCTTACAAAAAATTGGACAGGCTCAATTTGGGTCCACCCTAACTTCTTGCAAAGAGCTGCAGTGGCTATGTTTACCCCAAACCCACCATCAATTAGTACTTGAGTAATTTTGTGATTCTTGTGCCATACCGTAATTAAGGGGACCGCATGATCCACCGTAGAGTCAGCTTCCGGTTGTATTGTGGCAGTTGTCGGAGTACTGGGAGATCCAGGATTGAGCTGTTGCTGGAATTGCTGCCGAACTCCTGGCACTAAAGCGACTAGCTGTCCCAAGGGAAGTGTAATGGAGGCCTTAGAGAGAATATCCCATACCTGCTCTGTTTGAATTGTACTCGTCATCGATTCTGATGATGATGTGCCTGTTACTGGGGTAGAATCTTGTTCATGCGTTCCCACCTTTGGCAGGGGAACCTATGTCACCAGAACTGGATCAGGGAACACCGTAGGCTCTTTGGTGGTCCATTGGCTAGCTTTGTTATACATTCTCTGCTATTCACGGATGCTAGGTTCAAACACTTCCGCTGTTGGTTGCAACTGCTTACCAGATCGTGTCTGGACCACTGCTGCTTGAGTTTCCACTGGTGAAATATAGACCATATTGTTCATTGGGTTCTGACACTCTTTCTTCCTTTGATCATATTTGGCTGGATCCTTGCAGAATCTTCTGATGTGGCCAGGTTCACCGCAAAAGTGACATCGAGGTGGTGACAGAGAAGTATTCTCCGCTGATGTACTGGCCTGCCATCGATTTGCATTGAAGTTGGTATTCTGCTGTCCCCGGTAATTTCGGTATCCTTGCTGTTGATTGTTTCGCATCTGCGGTGGCACGTAGTGAGTGGCTGGCTGCCCTGGTTCTTATATAATGGCATTTACAGTTGCATGTCCCTGCACTTTGGCGTTATAGGCACAATTTTCGATGGAATGTCTGGTGGTATTGCAGATGGTGCAATACATCTGATTAAGGGCACAGGTGGCACTGGTATGCCCTGGATTTTTACATTTGGTGCAATACATCTGTTTAGCCGGATCCTCTGCAATGTTTCTACTGGCTTTCAGCCACTCTAAGTCTTCGGTGAATCCCCCAACCTTATGCTCTAGTTGCAAGGCCATCGCTATAACAACATCCAGTGTCATAGCACCCACACACAGGATGATCATGATTTGTTTAAGCTGTGGGGTCAAACCATTAATGAATTACTGGGTTATGACATCATTCGGTAAATTAGCATGTGCCGAAGGCAATTGTCTTAAATGAGTTCTAAATAATGTGGCATATTCCTGAACAGTTTGGTGCGGCTTCTGTCTATTGTTTTGCAAGTAATCGAAAATTTTGGCAGGGTTCTTCTTCAGTCGGAACCTCTACAAAAATGCATCCCTTACCGCCTCATAGGTGCCGAAATGGTTGATATCATACTCTGTTAACCACCTCGCTGCTTCATTGACTAATGTAGACTGGAATACGATGACCTTGTACGCTGGATCGGGTAGATGGTTCAGTACGGCATAACTTATCTCAAAGGTACGCACATGGGCATCAGGGTCGTCACCTGGAAATCCACCAAACTTTGTGTACGTCACCCCTGTTGGAACATGTCGAAGTGGTTGCTGCTGTTGCTGCTGTTGCTGTTGCTACTGTTGTTGTCCACTCATGGTGCTAGTAGTGGTACCGTTGCTTTCTCCTGAGTTCTGAGGAGGTGTTTCCGGTCCTTCGGAATCTGTATGATCAGACTGCTCACCTTTCGGCTTGAAAATAACGTTCAGCCTCTTACGGATCTCCAATTCAAATAACCTATCCTCTTCTTTGGTATCAAATGTAGGCACACTTACCCCGAACAATGGTGTTCAGAATGAAGATTCACTAGGAAGTATCACACTGTCACCGGAAAATTATAAATTCCATGCAACAGGGACCGAACTGTCACCGGAAGTAGTCGAACTTTCCCCAAACCAGGGTATTCTTTCACCAGCAATGGTCTCTCTAGATAACACACCTCTATCCTTAGAGAGGTTCGAATCCTGACCAGGCAGTGTCAGGTCAACTACACAATGTGTCCCTGTACACTCCGAAGTTTCTGTACCTTCTGCAGAATGTACCGAAATTACACCGGAATCTACCGGAATTGCAGTATGTTGCACAGGAATGCTACTGGAATCATTGCTAACGTGCTTCGCTTCTTTGACAACTAGGCTTAACCGATCTGTGCTTCTGCCTCCTGGGGGTGTCCCTAACAAATTTGGTACCGCCCAAGGCCGTCAGTCTCTCCTCTACTTTGGATACGACTCGCCGGACCGAGTAACAGGCATATATTACCTTTGCAACACTTGCATACTACTCCACCTTACTGTTGATTCACAATCTATGGCCACCTTCCCACAGACGGCGCCAGTGTTAAACGCGCGTTGCCGTCACAAGCACGTATAAACTCTTTCGGGTTCTTGGGAGTGGTAGGGGTCTGCTAATCAAAGGCCCTAAAACTTGATTTTCCCAATTAACTCATTCACATCGCAATACACTAATGTTCAAAAAACTCTGTTAACACGATTTACTATCAATCCTCTGGTTCGTTCTCTCACAGAATTACTGTTCGTACTCAGGTTAATACTTTCTCAGTACGTAGCGCCAGGGTTATTCATTACCGTAACACAGACTTCATTACCGTCACTTAATGGAATGGGCTAACCGCAAGTTAATATAATCAAACAAAGATGAGAACACAGTACTACTCAGATTTCTCAAACACAACACCACGGCAACTTCACAGAACGTAATTGCCCAGACAGACAGTCTGGCGATACTGCTGATCGTCACCGGAGCGTCCTTTCATTAGTTTATAAAGAGATACAACTTTTCGCAATGACCTTTCGGTTCGTGCGGAATACGAAAAGTAAAGAATTACAAATGCCAATCCGGCAGCTTACAAACTGAAGAATTCTTTTCTATTTGTGAAATTATGGACATAAATCTCCTAGTCTTGTCATTCGTGAAACTAATTCACTATGGACATTGTGTCATGAGAGTGATGCAGAAGTGCACATACAAGAATTACTTTTTTTCTTTGCTAGAAATGAGCTAGAAATTGCTAGCCCCATCCCCAAATTATGAAGTAACAGCAGGTGTAACTAGTTGCAATGTGAAACAGACAATAAAAAGTGCCTCAGAAATGTGTTTCACAACTGATGGATTATGAAACATATAGGAAGCATTTGTTAATTCTGAACCTCCAATCCTTGAGTCAACACCAAGACTTGCAACCATGTTGCAAAAACCTACCACACATATGTCGACAGACAGACAATCATACATTATGAGGATGCCTATAAATCAGAGAGTGCGTTCTGCATGAGAAGGCTAGGATTAAGCATCATTATGAGCATTCTCCACTTCAGAGGACATCTAGTCCTATAGGTCTTACACATCTAGAAAGAAGTTCCCAAAAAGAGCTTCCCGTTCCAATGACTTGATGTAATTGGGAGTCATCGACCAATACCACCTGGGTTAGTCTTTCAGGATCACTGTATCTTAAACAAATTCTAGGAACAACCAATGATAAATTCTTCGATAGTGACCTTGCCTTCTCCTAATCCAAACTTAATACCATTTAGCATCGCTACATCTTAAGATTACAGCAGCCTATTTGGCCAACACCAACAATGAAGAAGAGGAGAAATGAATGCCAAAATGAATACTGCTATGTTTATTGAGGCATTCCATCAAAACAATCCTACCAGGTATTTTCTTTTTTAACAAGGAGTATGCAATATATGTTTACCTGGTGACATATAAACTTCTTAAATTGGAGATCCTTGGGAGAACATAAGTTTGTCTACCTCAAAAGATTGTGCCCATTAATTTTTATGAATCAATTAAGGATAGCAAACAGAGTAAGCCACAAAATCCATCAGGTATCTTTACATCTTCAAAGCAATCATAATATGTAGCATGATTCTCGTTTAGATGCATGTTTCCTTGGTTAGCTCAAAACAGATGCATGTGTGATAAAATGAACTGGAACATGAGGTGCGAGGGACTCATTTAGTGCTTTCTACAAATGTCGAGTTTAATCTTTGCTCTAAAATGTGTTTTGGGGACATTGATTGGTAAACCACACATTATGTTATATGTCATCCACAACATAAAACACTGTAAGGGCCCTGGGTAGGAAGGGACTATGATGAACCTAGAAAAGCCTTAATCAGAAGCAAAATAGGATCTTCATATTACCAAATCATTCATTGCATTGCCACAACTTACGTCATGAAGTGTAGCTAAGATAGAGATTCCTTGGCAAGGACCTGGCATAATTGCTACTAATGAAACCTTTATAATGAGCAACCTGTATGTCACATGGAAGCTCCATAAAATGTAATTACTTAGAGCTTAGTTTCTTGAGTGTCATAAGCATCATGATTAATTCATCCCAGAGAGTTAAGAGCATTTGTAAAACCGAGATATTCCTAGATAATGTATTTCAGTTCCCAAAATCATTTGTCCGTTGACCTGATAGGGATTTTACAGATCAAGCCTTGCTCAACTATGAAAACAAGAGTTATTCTTCAGTTTCGGTGAAGTGTTGGGACAAGGTCTTTGTGAAGGGCAACCGCAACCTCCAACTACAATGGCAACCATAATATGAGAAGTCACATGAACCATAAAAAAAAAAAAAAGCATATTGAGACAGTAAAACTTGCAAGTTATAGCCCCCCTTTGCACTGTATGGACAGAGTCTTGTTATATGTTTTGAAAACTACTTCACTCATGACTGAATTTGAAACAACATCATTAACTATGTTACTTAGAGACAATCGCCACCTGCACCCTTGATCAACATAATCAGGAGCACGCATGGAGCATGCATAGAGAAAGGAGAGACATCTATAGACCTATAACATCATCCATAAAGAAGATTTTCCTTAGAGAAACATGATTATCCCCTCTATTAACCGTGAGCCACCGACTCTTCAATCTAGTTCTTTTGCATCATGTATTGTAGAACATCCATGTACACCACCACCCAACACCGTGTACGTGAGTCGAGACTTCTCAGAATTACGTGAGCCTCCTAGCAAATTCCAATGTTGATTTGAGGTTTGGGAAAACACCTTATTGCAAAGTCCTAAAAAACTATACACGAAACAAAGCAGTGCTTAATCTGTGAAAGAGTTCATAAGGGTTGAGGAGCAAAGGATCACGATGATGCTCAGAAAAATAGAATTATCAAGGGTAGGCATTGGTGGATGTAACATGCAGTAGTCCAAGAGTGCGCTCGTTGAACTGTAAGATTTAGTAATCAGACAGTCAGCCGAAGGAAGTCTTCCATATCCCATTGAGAGTAGAAGACTCTAATTGAAAAATATCCAATCTTGTATTCGAGCAATGAGAGTTGATGAAGGGGGTTGAAGGAATCAGAGATTGAATTCTGTGGCAGTGAAAAGATAAGGATGAAGCATCAGGTGAAGTCAACCCCGGTGCACGAGTGTCGAGGCCCGCTCCAAGGAATTCAATCAGGAGGTCAAAGTATCCCTCAAGAAAAGGATGCCAATTCACTGGAGAAGAACCATGCCTTCATTCTAACTAGGATACCACAAAAGGATTGGTCATGCAATAGGAGCTATACTCTGCGCATTTGTCTGTACTTGCTACACAAAATCTCAAGCATAACATTCTCCTCAAAACGGCCTAAATGATTCTACCCATAAAGTTGTCATGCCCCAACAAGCAACAGTTCCTTTTAACATGCCACTAGTGGTAAGCCAGCTTGCAGTGCACTCAGCTAAGAGTCAACCCACAAAGTTGGGGATAGAGCAGAATGATAAGACATTATGATCAAGAATGCATCAAGGGTGTCTGACTCCACGACGATGTAGCGGCGATCTGAAACCCCAGATGGCTCCAACTATCACATAATGATGCCCGCCTATCCTCAAGCTTGATAGCCCACCTGACGGCCCTGCACATGAGTTATGGAGTGGAGATTTGTTGTGTTTGGTCCCAACACAGAGCGTGCAGGAGCACAAAAAGATGGCACAAATGGTTTCAAAGCTTTGCAATCTCCATGAAGCACAGCTCCACCCACACGGATAAACAAACATCAATGAACACAAAGGCTTTGCCGGATGCTCAGCCTGGCACACGAGAAGTAGGAGCAAAAGGGACCCAAGGGCATGGCCATGAACTTAGAAGAGTTCAGTCCCGCCATAGCCCCAAGCTGGTTGCAAGAACCTAAACAAGAAAAGAGGGGGGGACGAGAAATCTTCCCCCAAACTACCCTGCATGCGAGTTCAGGAGTGTAACACTCTGTCAAGTTCGTGCCACACGTACCTGTTTGTCAGAAGGATAAAGTGATGGGGGAGTAAAGGCCTTCAATGTTGGAAGCTCATGCCAAAAGATCTTTAGAGAGAAATGGGATATAATGTTTGTTAATTTCTGCCATCATATTTCCCACATAATCAAGACGTTTTCTTGAGGTTCTCTTCAAAATTGAATTGAGGGAGGGAAACAAGAAGTGCCCATCCATCCCCCAACTCAGTCACAAAAAACAAGAAGTAATGGTACTTGAACATGATGCCCTTGTATTCGTGGATAGGAGTGTGCATGTGAGAGAGAGAAGGGGGTTAGGGTGAAACATTCAAATTGAACTAAAACTACCCTACCAAAGCAAGAAAATGGGGAGAAATTGGCCCAAAGGAAGGGTGAAAGTGCCATGCACAAACTCAAATCCTACGTAATTGAGCAAAAAAGATTGCAACACAATACTTTACCACATGTTCTTGAGCTCTCCAATTGATGAAAGGCCGACCATCCCCGGCAACGGTGCCAAAAAAGTGTTGAGGTTGTAGCAAGGAAAGACCAAAACCCTCACCACCTTGCATGGAAGCAAGAAGGAAAGCTCAAGAGTGACTCTCCTCTCATCCACCCCTACCTCCCACATGTTCAAGCCATTGGCAACAACCCCATGCTTTGCCACATGCTTGAAAACAAGGAGAATAGGGAGTCAAGGATCCTAGTCCATGAGGAAAATACAAGCGAATGCAACTACTCTACTCACACAAAGGAGAGACATACATGGCACACACACACCACTCACACACACTCACAAGACACAATACATGTAAATGTAAATAGTCTTCTTGGAGTAAATGAGAGCATCTTCCATTGATAAGAGATATTACATGAGAGCACGTTGACCAAAAGCTCCCCTCTTTACAAAAATGAGCTTATATTTATAGGCTAAGCTCTATTCCCCATGTGCCTCTTTGAAAAGTCAAAAAGGTGATTCTCTCTCTAACTGTCATATCTTCTAGGATATTCTAAGATCAAAATTGTAACAACCCAATCTCCATGAAGGGCATGCATGGGTTTTTTTACATGGGGAGTCTTCTAGAAGGGCCATAAAGGTGAGAGATACTATCCTATAGTATGAAGAAATACTAAAAAGTTCTTTTAAGAGAGTGTTCACATGTGACACTCAAATATATACAAAAAGAGTTATTCTTATGGTCTAGGGAGGGTTCTCATGCACAAATGAGGATATGTGCATACCTTACAATCCAACAACGTCGATTTTTGAAGCCCATGGAAAAGACCAATTGAGAAAAGAGGAGGTAAAATAGAGTTTAAATTTGATTTTTTTGCAAAACTTGGCGAATAGAATATAGGCTTTGGATCAAAATTTTGGCAAAGTGATGGTGCACACATGTAATATGGTCTGTGGAGATGGGGTATGGGTTTTGGGTTGATTCAAAAAGCTTCAATTTCTCAGTTTGGAGCTTCTCAAAGTCATCGATCCATGAAGATGAGTTTTTTCACTTCCTACTTGTGACATACCTGACTTCTTCGCACCATAGGTTCCTCATACAATATCTGATTTCAAAATTTTTGGTCACGTTATGAAGTTATACTCCCAAGCTTCAGTAAAGACCATCGGTGTTGGATTTGGATGAGATTTGTTCAACCAAAATCTCTCTGCAGCACTTCAGCAAGAACTAGGCGGCCACCCCGAGGCCTAGTTTTTCATCATCCGGTGTCCAAATTCACTTTTTTTACTTGGGATAGTCTTAAATCCTTGAAGTACACGTGATGGTCTACATTTCTTGGACTGGCAAGGACTGTCAAATCTCAGAAGTTGCTCAGTTTTACTCAGTTTACCTAGTTGGGGCTATTGCTACGTGGTTTTGGCATTCTTTTTTATGGTTTTTGGTGTTTAGAACCTCCCTGGACCAACCAGGCATTTCCAATTTTTGTTTGGGCCTAGCGAGGATTCAAAATCAGAAACTTAAAGCTTCAAGGATCACTTGGATTTCACTTCTGCAACTTCATTTTGTAACAGGGAAGTGTTCTTGTGATATATTTCTCTTCTTCTTGCATATTTAAGCGTTACTTCCATTCATTTTCATATACTCTAGTTAGCAAACGGGGAAATGGAAGTAAAACATGGAATCTAAAGGGAAACAAGTAGTTGAACACACTTCTCCATCTAAAGAGCAACTAGAGGATCCTAATTCTAGAATGGAAGAAGTAGAATTAGGGCAAGAAGTAGAAGAAAACTTTGAAGAAAAAGAGCCTCAGCAGGAAGAGTATACATATGAGGAACTTTTAGATGAGTTTGTCACTTGTGACCAATTCATAGACTTGAAAGAGCAAACCCTTAAATTAGAGAGAGATCTTGGTAGCATCACATCTCTCATACAACAACTAAAGTCTCAAATGATCTTACTTGAGACTAGCATCACCTCTTTCCTAGCTAGGAAGGAAAGAGAAACCCCTCCTATTCCTCTAGAGCTCACTAGGAAAGATACTTCTCTTTCTAGTAAGCACAAAGGAGAGAGCTCTAGGGAAGCTCCCCTCCTGAAAGACTTGAAGCCATCTACCTTTACGGGGGATGACCGAGATAGAAACAAGGATGCAATCTATACTTTTTTACAAAAGTGGCATGATTTGCATCAATTGAAGGGCACCCCACCAGAGTATCGTGTGCTAGAGGCGAGTCTCTCCCTCGGCCCGTGTGGTTATAAGTGGTGGATGAGTCTTAAGGAGGCGAACTCTATACCTACGGACTAGACTCAGTTTGAGACTCTTTTTCTAAAGGAGTTTCTTCTTGAGAATGAGGAGGAGAGGAATTGGGATGAGTGGGATAGGATTACACAGAGAGGTAGGCCTCTTATGGTCTACCTATCCCACTATAGAGAGATCATTTTGAAACTTAAGGCCTTAGATGATTTCCAAAAGACCAGAGGGTTTGTTAGGGGCTTAGATAAAGCCATAAAGAGGGAAGTCAGAAGGAATGTGCCTAAGACGTTTGAGGAGGCGATCAAGTATGCACAGATCTATGAGGACCATAACCGTCCTCAATATACTCCTATGGAGACGGATTAGCCCCTCAAGCCTCTTAGTACGACTAAATTTAAGAAGAAGTTGCCTTTTGGGAAAAACAAAGTTTTTATTAAAAAACAAAGATCAAAAGGGCCTAGGTTATCCACAGATCAGTTTGAGAGGGCGAAAAGAGAGAGCCTGTGTTTTGGGTGTTTGTCTCCTAGCCATTCACAGTGGAACTGTCCACTCAAGAAGGGGGAAGAAAAGAAGAAGGGACCAGAGTCTAGTATGGCCCTTGAAAAGGGCAAAAAGGCGGTCCACCTAGTGCAGACCCTTCCTATTCATGGCAGCTCTAGCTGCAAGGAAATGGAGGTGATGCACGAGGATTTAGAGCACACCTATTGTTTGACTCAGTCATTGTGGCCACAACAGTTTGGACCACATGATCTAGTTAAATTGCATTGTAGTGTGTACGGGACCAGGGTGCAAGTCATGATAGATGACTCTGCCACTCATAATTTTATAAACTATGCTTTGGTCAAGAAATTAAAGATTCCCCAGAAGCCTAGTGCACATAAATACATTGTATCTATGATGCAAGGGCAAGATAAGAGAATATGGGATACTATGGTATCCAATTCGGAAGTCAAGATATAGGACTATACAGATTATATGGACTTCCAAATTATGAATATGGAGAGGACATACCTATTCTTAGGAAGAGAGTGGCTATGGGGGTTGGGAGACACACTTAAATGTAGCTATCAAAACAACACACTTAAATTTGAAAAGAATGGAAGTAAAGTTTGTATTCAGGGAGAGAGAGATGTACCTACTACACCTCTCATTTCATCACTAGAGTTGTAGTCTTTGTTATTCTCAGCATGTACATGACATGTTTTTATTGTATAGTCATGATATGGAGCATTGTACAAACAGCTCATCTGATGTATATTTTCATGCTAGAAATGTAAATATGGACATGAATTTCTACTATTCTTTTTTGCAAGAGTGTGTGGTTAAAAGTTTTAAGGATCTTATGTTTGAGTATAGAGATGTTTTTCCCACTGACTTACCTAGAGGGCTACCACCTGAGAGAGGGGACATTGACCATGCCATTGAGGTTGTTACTAACACTAACCCTATTTGCAAACCACCTTACAGGCTTAGTGTTTCTTAGCATGAGGAGGTTGAGAGGCAATTGCAAGATTATTTAGATAAGGGCTTCATTAAACCTAGTAACTCACCTTGGGCATCACCAATGCTCCTAGTCAAAAAGAAAGATGGCTCTATGAGATTATGTATAGACTATAGAGCACTTAATAAGGTAACTATTAAAAATAGGTTTCCAATGCCTAGATTGGAAGATCTATTTGATCAGTTACATTAAGCTAGGCATTTTACCAAGCTTGACCTTAGATCAGGATATCATCGGATTAGGATTAGGGCAGAGGATGTCCCTAAGACTGCATTTAGGACTGGATATGGGCACTATGAATTTTCAAGACAGAGGTTAGATACCTTGGGCATATAGTCTCCCAAGATGGAATCTAGATGGATCCAGAAAAAGTAAGGGTTGTTGTGGAATGGCCACATCCAAGGAACTTGGAAGAGCTTCAGATCTTCCTAGGTTTATCAGGTTTCTATCAAAGTTTCATTAAGAATTATGCCAAGATTGCTGTCCCGATGATGGAACAACTTAAAGAGAAAGGGAACACCTTTCATTGGGGAGACAAACAGAAGCAAAGTATGGAGAAATTGAAAGTAGCGATTGCTACAGCTCCACTTTTACATATACCAGATCCCAACAAACCCTTCGTGGTTGAGCCTAACGTGAGTCATTTTGCCATAGGAGCGGTTCTAGTTCAGGATGGTTGACAATTAGCTTTTGAGAGCAAGAAACTAGAAGCAGCTTAGAAGAATTACTCTGTCTATGAGAAGGAGTTGTATGCAATTGTCCATGCTTTGAAGAAGTGGTGTCATTATTTATATGGTGCCAAAGTTACAATAGTGTTTGATCAAGAAAGCATTAAGTGGCTCTCTAATTTAAAAGACCTTAAAGGTCATAAGGCCCGATGGGCAGAGATCCTTTAGGAGTTTGATTATGAGCTTAGGTATAGGAAGGGAAAGTTTAATGTAGTGGCTGATTCACTTAGCCGCATGCCTACACTCAATGGAGACTGAGCTTTACTCAGATCACTAGTGACCTACTTGAGTCCATTAGAGGGAAATGTAGGCTTGATCCTGCATATTTCGAGATTTGGGAAGCCATAGAGAATGGGGATCGTGATATACTGGTTTTTAGTGAGGAAGGAGTATCGATGGGTACTCAAGAAGGATTCAAGTGGAAGAATTACAGTGTCCATGATGGATATCTGTTATATAAAGGTAAGGTGTGTGTCCCTAGAGATCTTGAGATGAGACGGCATGTTTTATATGATTGTCATGACACACCTAGTGCGGGACACCCAGGAGTTAACAAGACTTATGATCTTGTTAATAGGCAGTTTTATTGGCCTGGACTTCATACGGACATCCTAGAGTATGTGCTTAACTGTACTAAATGCCAGGTCAAGAAGGCTAAGAGACTGAGGATTGGAGGACTACTCCACCCATTGGATATTCCTAATGGGAAGTGGGAGAGTATCTCCATGGAATTTATAGTCGGATTACCTAAGAAATAGAGAGAGCATGACTCGGTCTGGGTAATTGTGGATAGGTTAACCAAAATGGCTAGGTTTATATGGACACGTACTACAATGAAGACACCAGAGCTGGCTAGAATTTTTGTAGACAACCTATACTGGTTATATGGTCTTCCTTTAGACATAGTTTCTGATCCGGATAGGAAGTTTACTATCCACTTTTGGAGAGCGGTCTTCAAAAGGTTGGATACGAAACTTAGCATGAGTACGGCCGAGCATCCACAGTCGGATGGGAAACAAAGAGAGTTAACCAAATCCTAGAGGATATGCTTCACACATATGTGAATGAAAGGCAAACTAATTGGGAAGAGTACTTACCTATAGTAGAGTTTGCATATAATAGTGCCAAGCACTCTTCCACTGGACATAGTCCATTTATGCTTATGTATGGGTTTCAACCAAGGGCTCCTTATGCAGTAGGCTTGCAAAATGAAAAGGTTCAAGCTACAAAGGACTTCTTGGAAGAGATGAATGATATGCTTAGGCTTGCTAAGGACAACATTAGGAGAGCTCAGAATCGAGCTAGAGCTTATGCTGACCCTCAAAGGAGAGATATCAACTTTGAGGTAGGAGAGCAAGTCTATCTTAGAGTTCCATCTAGTTCTGAAACCATGAAGATGGAGATGGGACCCTGTCCAAAACTATCTCCTAGGTATTGTGGACCTTTCCAAATACTTAAGAGAATAGGAAAGATGGCTTACCAGCTCCAACTTCTAGAGAATAGTAAAATCCATCCAGTTTTTCATGTTAGCTGGCTTAAGAAAAGGCTGGGTGAATCTGACAACCTCATTCCAGATAGTGAGGTAGTAGAGCCTATTTCTATTCAATCTATTCCACATGAGCCTGAGAGCATACTACACACTCGAGAGAAATAGACGAGAAGTCACTTATATAAAGAGTGTCTAATAAAGTGGAAAGATAGTTTAGAAGATAGTGCCACATGGGAGCGGGTTAGCACCCTTCAGAGATGGTTTCCCAAATTTAGACTACCTTCCCAAGAATCTTCTTAAGGGGAAGGATATGGGGAAACAACACGGAGATATGACCATGTACATGAGGTTCATGGGAATATAGTGGGAGTGGTGGTTCTATCAGACCTTCCAATACCATTTTGAGGACAAAAATGGAACTAAGGGGAAGGAAATGTCACGTGGAGTATGATTTGAGTTAGGACTTAGAGGTGAGAACCTCCCCTTATACTTTAAGAGTATGATACTCACATGAGTGCCAAGTGGCACTCATATGAGAGACTTGGATTATTGCCCATATTGGGTATGATGAGTTAGAAGAGATGTATTAAAGACCACCACACGGTAGGGTGGATATATGATGAGAATCCTTCGTGCATCCTTGATTTCAGTCGGCACTTCATCTACTCGGGAACTGTGCAGGTACCTTCCAAAATGAAGGATTTCATTGAGAGATCGACATCATAGAGAGAGAGAGAGAGAGAGAGAGAGAGAGAGAGAGAGAGAGAGAGAGGTGTAGGGGTGGATTTGTTGATATATTTTGATAGCGATGTGTGTAAACATACTAGGACTACTGGGGCACTTTTTTCCCTCTTTATGAGGTTTTTTCCCCTGTCTTGTATATATTCCTATAACCCTAATGGGTCACTTATCTTTGTACATTCTCTTGGTAATACATTCAATGTTTTGTGTTGTGCTCCAATCTTCTTCTTCCTTGTGCTGTTCGCGTGCTACCACAGACCTCAAACTGCAACAATTGGTATCAGAGGAGACGGTCGCTTCATCTAGGGCATCATCAACACTCTGTCAGTCACAATCTCAAAATCGCACAAAAATTGGTGAGCATACTCAGGGCAATTTTATCTTTTTGTGCCAAACATATATACAGGTTTTGGTTCACTAGTGTAAGCACCTTGAAGTCTGACACATGTTTAGCGAAAGTCAACATGGTAGTTCTGTTCAACTTTTTGAGATACATTCATTTTTTGGCATCAGGGTATTTCAGTCAGTGGTCATGGTTGAAAACAACGATGTATTCTGTATGTTGGTTGATGAGGATAAGTTGGATGGTATCAATTACCCATTATGGGCATATACGATGCATCATGTATTGGTCGCAAAAGGATTGTGGAATATTGTGCAAGGTGTTGAAAAACGTCTTATTACACTTGCAAATACAATTACTGAAGGTGATGCGGATGGCATTGAAGATGATGTTCTTTAGGTTTCTATTCGTGCTACGATTCCTACTTCACCAATTGCAGAGCAACTTCATTGGGATGATAGAAATGCTCAGGCACATGCATTGATAACCTTGTCTATCAAATGTGCCATTATTCCTCACATTCACTCTTGGAAAACAACAAAGGATGCTTGGGATACACTTACCACTTTATACCTGGCAAGGAATGTGGCTCATATTGCTTACCTTCGAAAACAGTTGGAGAGTGAGCACATGAATGAAGGAGATTCCTTGGATAATTTTTTGACAAAGATAAAAGATCTAAAGAGAAGTTGATTTCTGGTGATGAAGTCTTGCCAGATAGTTGTGAATGTTCGGAACAGTCTTCCACATTCATATCAGAGTTTTGCTTCTACTCTTTGGTTGATGATCAAAAGGCATCCAAATGCCTTACTATTTGAGGACTTAGTCTTTGTTATGTTGCAGGAAGATCAGTCTAGGCAAAACAGTGTCATTATGCGTGTTGTAGATCAAGCTTTCCTAGCTAGTAAGAAGGGTAATGGAGATCATCTACTAGTAAGCAAAATTTGCTTATTCTGAACAATCAAAGAAGGATGAAAAAGATGAGAAGAGAACAAAAGGCAAAAATTGTTTTACAAATATTGTAAACGAAATGATAATTTCATAAAGAGTTATCCAAAACTGACTGCAAAAGAGGCAAAGAAAAAAGCGGCTGGAATGGTTGTTATAGAGGTCTCTACACCCAAATTAGAGTAAAAAATTCTTGTGTAGAATGAAGAATGGACATTTATTACTGTTTGCAATTAAGACCCATCTTCTCATGAAAAAGTGTATGTCTGTAGTACACTCAGATGTTTGGTACTTTGATAGTGGGGCAACCAAACATATTACCTCGTAGTGTAGTTTCTTCACTTCACTTGAGCCACCCCTATAGGGAATACTATCGTGCCAACAACTCCTCTTATCTTGTCATGGGAGTTGGTAAGATCATTTCGACTATTGCTGATGGTAGTTCTTTTACATTGTTGGATGCTTTATTTATGCTAAGGATCAAGTTAGCATTAGCCAAGATCACCTTGATTGCGAAATTTGTTGATAACAGATGTACAATTCATGATGTGTCAAATGGCCACATCATTATTGCTTCTAGCATTTTATGTTGTGGATTGTATAAGCTCATAGATTATGCAAAATCTGTGAATGAATCAACATGTGCAGTTCAAGATTCTCAGGCTATGTCAGATGCAAAAATTTGGCATCCACACTTTGGTCATCTGAATTTTGCTAGTTTGGTACATCTACAAAAATCTGAAATGGTGTCCTCTTCGCCCAAACTTGAGGAACCTAGTAAACATGTCTGCAAAGGTTGTATTTTTGTTGATATATTTACGTAGTGATGTGTGTGAACACACGAGCACCACCAGGGTACTTTTTTCTCTCTTTAGGAGGTTTTTCTCTCCTAGCTTGTATATACACATATTGCCCTAACACGTTACTCATCTTTGTACATTCTAGTGGTAATACATTGGAGTATTGTGTATTGTGCTCCAAGCTTCTTCTTCTTCCTTGTGTTGTTCATGTGCTTCCATAGACCTTGAACTCCAACAATTGATATTAGAACAGGTCGCCGCTTCATCTAGGGCATCATTGATACCCCTCCAATCACAGTATTAGAATTGCATGAAATTTGGTGAGCATACTCAGGGTGATTAGAAGATTAAAACAACTTTGCTGTGTCGTGTGGAAAATCGTGATTTGAGATCATTTTGGCCTCCGAATGCACTATCATAGTGCTTGTGTAGGCTATTTTATATTTTTGTGCCAAAGATATATACAGGTTTTAGTTTCCCAATATAAGCATCTCGAAGTTTGCTACATGTTTAGTAGAACTTGACACAATAGTTCTATTCAAATTTTTGAGATACAATCAATTTTTTGCATCATGGTATTTTAGTTAGTGGCCATGGCTGAAAGCAGTGATGTATTTTGTATGTTGGCTATTGAGGATAACCTGGACAATACCGATTACCCATTGTGGCCTTATATGTTGTGTCATGTATTGGTTACAAAAGGACCGTGGAATATTGTATAGGGTGTTGAAAAATGTCCTATTACACTTGCAAACATAGTTGCTGAAGGTGATGCAGATGGCATTGAAGATGATGATATTCTTCATGTTCCCGTTTGTGCAGTGGTTCCTTTTGCACCTATTGTGTTTACAAACTTGTAAACATCAAAGTACACAACGAAACATGATGAGACCTCCCAAGATCTTCAAAACACCAACCAAATATTTCCAAGCTTCAAAAACAAACTTTCCTCCAAACTTTCAAGAAAACAGAAATAGGTCACTGTAGCAAAATAACCACTAGAAACTCTTTGAGCAGAATATGACAAAACTAATCATATATCCTGAAAGTAGACTCTGAGTAGCATGCCTTAGAAACAAAAAACGTCAAAAAAGGTTGAGTATAGCTCCCAAACAAGCAGCTTGAAGTCAAGGCATGAGAAGGCTTGCAATAGCAAGGTATGACTAACTATCTGAATCGAAAACTGATTTACAACAGCAAGCAAACTTAAAGATATATGAAAACTTTTAATATGGATAGAAAATATCAGAGCTAAGGAAACTCCTCCAAGTGAAATCACTCAAAAAGACCTCATAACGACTTAGATATGAAAGTTTGAAGAGAGGTATGTCACTGATGAGACACCGGATAGACACAAGAAAGAAGATCCGCAAAAACGCCTACTTGCATGGAGTTTTCTCATTGCAAATTGTAGAAAAATGGATCTACTTATATAGTACAAGTTGTAATCCTCGCAACACAACAAGAATCACTCAATTTGGACACCTACATTAAGAGAACCACTCTTTTTATTGAGAGGCTATCAACAGAAGCGCCTTCCTTGTCTAAAAATAGACACTTCTTCTTTCCTTCTTACTTTTATCTACTTTTATCTACTTTTTCTCTAAATTTGAAGATGTGAACGCCTCCAGATGTTATTTTGCATTAATAAAATCCACAAGACTACTTTAGAGCTTGTTTTTATGTAACATTGCCCCCCTCAAGCTCTAAATCCAAAGCTTTGACTCCAAGTAGTACTTTGATTCACTTAAGCTTCTGAGCATCCACTGCTTTTGTGAGTATTTCTACTAATTGATCTTTAGTTCCAACATGTTGAATATCAATATCTTCATTCACCACCTTCTCTCGGATATAGTGATAGTGCACTTCAATGTGTTTTGTTCTTGCATGGTACACTGGATTAGATGCGAGCTGTAATGAACTTACATTATCTCCAAAGAGTAGTGGACGCATTGTAGATAGATTCATATCTTCATAAAGCTTCAAATACCACATAATCTCACATGTTTCATTTGTAAGACTTCTATATTCAGCTTCTGTGCTTGAAAGTGCTACTGTAGGCTGTTTTTTAGAACTCCATGAAACCAAATTATTACCTACAAATATAAGATATCCACCTGTACTCCTTCTATCATCCTTATTTCCAGCCCAATCTGCATCACTGTATGCTTTGAAATCCAAACCTTCATGATATTTATAGCCCAGACCTTCATTTAATATCTCAAGACCCTTTTGGCTGCTTGCATATCCCTCATATTTACTCTTGCAAAACAACAAAGGATGCTTGGGATACACTTACCACTTTGTACCAATCAAGAAATGAGGCTCATGTTGCTTACCTCCGAAAACAATTTGGAGAGTGAGCATATGAATGAATGTGATTCTATGGATAGGTTTTTGACAAAGATCAAATATTTGAAGGAGCATTTGATTTTTGTTGATGGTCTTGCTAGACAGTTCACTTATGCAAACTTCATATCAGAGTTTTTCTTCTATTCTTCAGTTGATGATGAAAGGCAATCCAAATGCCTAAACATTTTAGGAGTTAACCTCTGTTTTGTTGTAGGAAAATCAATCCAGGTAGAACATGTCCATCATGCATGTAGCAGATCAAGATTTCTTAGCTAGTTAGAAGGGCAAAGGTAAATGGAGCTCATCTACTAGTAAGCAGAATATGCTAATTCTACATAGTAAAAAACGGAAGACAAATATGAGAAAAAAATAGAAAAGCAAAAATTGTTTTGCAAATATAGGAAATGATCATGTCATAAAGATTTGTCCAAAGTGGCTACGAAAAAGGAAAAGAAAAAAGAGTTCGAAATGGTTGCTATGGAGGCCTCTACACCTAAAACAGAGTATCATAATCCTCTGTAGAATGAAGAATGGGTGTTTATTACTGTTTGTAGTTATGACCCATCTTCTCATGAACATTGTATGTCTGCTATAGACTCAGATGTGGGTCAACCAAACATATTATCTTGCAACACAATTTCTTCAGTTCACTTGAGCCTGCCCCTATATGGAATACTCTCACATGCACTAATTCCTCTTATCTTGTAATGGGAGTCGGAAAGATCATTCTCATTACTCCTAATGGTAGTTCATTCACATTGTTAGATGGTTTGATTAAGCCAGGGATCAAGAAAAATTTGTTATCAGTTTCAGCATTAGCTTGGTTGGGTTGTGAAATTTGTTGATGATAGATGTACAATTCATGATCTGTCAAATTTAGATGTTGTTATTGCTTCTAGCATTTTATGTCCTAAGATGTATAAGCTCATAGATTATGCAAAATTTGTGAATGATTCAGCATGTACATCTCAATATTCTCAAGCTATGTTAGATGCAAAGCTTTGGCATGCATGCTTTGGATATCTGAATTATGCTAGTTTGCTATGCTTACAGAAATCTAAAATAATTTCCTCTTTGCCCAAACTTGAGGAACCTTGTAAAAACGTTTGTAAAGGCTCTATTTTGGGCAAAATGCAGCATTCCTCCTTCCCAAAAGATGGTTCAATGGAGCTACTCAATAATTGTAGCTTGTTTGCAATGATGTCTCTAGTCCTATGTAGAGACGCTCTTTTGGGAAGTATCTTTACTTTGTGACTTTTATTGATGATTTTTCTAGGCATGCATGGGTGTATCCATTGAAAGCAAAGTCCAAAGTTTTTATGTGCTTCAAAATATTTCTATTTTTGGCTGAAAATCTATTAGCATGTAAAACAGGCACCCTCCCTTCTGATCCAAGGGGGAATACATGTCTTCTGATTTTAATACATTTCTAGCTTAACGTGGGATAAAAAATCAGTGTACAATGCCATATACACCTCAACATAATGGAGTTGATAAAAAAAAAATAGGTCTCTCATGGAGATGGCAAGGTGTATGGTCAAAAGTCAGGCTTTACTATATAGCTTCTAGCTTGAGGTTGTTATGTGTGCAACATATGTACTTAATAGGTGTCCTACCAAAGCACTACAATCTATACTCCATATGAGGCTTGGCATAGTCACAAGCCATCAATTGCTCATATGTGTATCTTTGGTTGTCTAGCATATGCATTAGTGCCTAAAGAACAATGCAAAAAATTAGATGATAAAATAGTAAAATGTAATTTTGTTTGGTATAGGTCTAAAAGCAAAGGCTATCATCTATATCGTCCATAGAGTAAATGCATTTTAGTTAGCCATGATGTTGTTCTTATGGAAGATGCAATTTAGCCATTACTTCCATATACTAAAGAGACATTAATTAGCTCCAAAGATGTATAAATGACATTAATTTGCTTCCTATTTTCACAGGTGGATAGTCAAGTGCTTGTCCAAATTAGGCATGTCTCAGCCTTTGGAGGTTCCACATGATGATGCAGATCATTCCATTCATAATGAAAATTTACATGATGCTCTTGTTGATCAGAGGGCTGATATAGGGGAGGCAAAAACTATGCCTAAATGGCTAATGAAAACTTTGCGAGATAGCAAAATAGATGCACCTCTGTCATATTGTACTCGTTCAGGCTCTTATAGTACTTTTTTGTATCAAATTGCTATGCTATGGCTACCTCTAGCCTTTGTGATGACAATGAGCCTATTTTTTTTTATGAAGCACAAAATTTAAAAAATTGGATGGCTGTCATGCCATCTGAATTTGAAGAATGATGCTATTATGAAGAATGGTACTTGGTCTTTTGCCTCTAGGCAAAAAGGCCATTGGCATTAAATGGGTATACAAGCTGAAATGTAAGCCTGATGGAACAATTAACACATATAAAGCTAGGCTTGTTGCAAAAGGTTATGCTAAAAAAAAGAAGCATTGATTTTGATGAGTCCATTGCACCCACATGTTGAATGACTACCGTTCATAGCATCTGTGCACTTTGCAACCCATCATGGTTGGAATGTACATTAGTTGGACATTAAAACTCCATTCTTGAATGGTGAGTTACACGAAGAAGTGTATGTATTTCAACCCCATGGTTTTGTGCAAAAAGGGCATGCAAACAAAGTTTGCAAGTTGAAAAAGGCATTATATGTTTTGAAACAAGCACCACATGCTTGGTATGAAAAGATACATATTTACTTGATTGCACTGGTTTTGAGAACAATCCCCAAGAAAATGATGTGCTTCTGATCATTGTTGTCTATGTTGATGACATGCTTCTCATTGGTCCTAATGAGAAGCATATGATTTTAAGGTTGATTTGTATGCCTCTTTTGAGATGCCAAATTAGGAGCATTTGCATCATTATTGGGCATTCAATTTATGAAAGTTGATGGCCGAGTAGCTTTATGTGAAACAAAATATATTGACACATTATTGCAACATTTTGGCCTTGATGAGTGCAAAACTATTGCCACGCCTTTGAAAACAAGTTTATGGTTGAGTCTTCATGATGCTGGAGATGCATTTGATGATGTTCTCTATCAGTAGGATGTTGGATGCTTGATTTACTTATGCATTTGCTAACCTGATATTGAGTTTGTTATCTCTCAAATGAGCATGTTTATGCATTGCCCAAGTGTGAAGCATTGGCAGACAGTTAAGCACATCTTTTTCTACTTGAGTGTTATCCATCTACTTGGATTGTTTTATCCCAAGGACAATCACTACCGTCACATTTACATGCTTTTTCTAACTCTAACAAGGCTAGCTGATATGACACTCATGTGTCCACAAGTGGTTTTTCCTTCATGTTTGTGTGTGACTCAGATGCCTTTTGGTTGATTTGGGTGTTGGTTAGTCTTTTATCACCACTATCTTCACTAACAGTCAGAGCACATAGGCAGTTGTGAGGAACCTTGTGTTCTATGCTCGCACTAAGCACATTGAGGTGCACTATCATTATAGGTTCTCCTTTGGAGAGATCAATTTGGCATATGAACCCATGCAAGAGTTTGTTGAAGATGGATGTGGATTCTGGACATCCGATTGTGATTCGTGGTGTCCGTTTGATTTGTGATTCGGCATTCGTCTTGACTATCTTGTCCAAGTTTTTGTTTATCGAGTTTGTTTGTTTATGTTCGTCCATTTGTTTTTTGGATTTTTTCAAATTTGTTATTGTGCACTGTGCTCCTGTCATACTGTGCACTATGCTCACTGTACTCACTGTACCCCCCTGTGCTAATCATACCCATTGTACCCCTTTACTCACTGTGCTCAATGTGCTCATTCTTCTCACTGTGATCACTATGCTCGTTGTGCTCACCATACCCCCTATAACCCCATGTGCTCATTGTGCTCACTATGCTCACTGTTCTCTATTCCAGTTCATTTTGGTTATCAAATTAGTTTATCAAGTTTGTTTATTAAGTTCGTTTACCAATTTGGTTATCATTCGGTTACTCCTGCGACTAAGGCATAGAACTATGGAATAACTTTGGCATCTTTGGCTTCTCTGGAACTCATGGTTCTCTTGGTTCACTTTGGTTCCCTTTGGTTCCATTGGTAGCTATTGGCTATGCATGAACAATTCTAACGTATGAGTGGCAATAAGTTCTTAGTTATTTCCTTAGTTAGCTTACTTATTTCTCTATTTAGCCTACTTAGTTCCTTATTTAGCATGTAGGGAATTTGAACCCACAACCTCACACTTCCAAGAGATACGCTTTATCCACTAGCTTATTTTCACTTACTGATACCCCATTCCTTTTAATTAATATTTAACACAACTTTTAACACTCTCTTCACCTTATTTATTTATTTACTTTTTTTAACACTCTCATTTATTATAGTTATCTATATATTTATTATTATTTATCAAACAAACTCATTTATTTTATTTATTTATTTATTATTATTTATTTTATTTCTTCATTTATTTATTATTATTATTATTCTTATTATTTTTGTATATATGCACTATTGTTAAAATCTTTTTCACATGCTTAGTCATAAGTTTTGGTTCTATATAATGCCATGGACCCTACCCATAACACCAAGGATTTTGGTACATCACCCCTACCTAGGGTATTGCATGGGCAAAAGTTGGAACTTTTATGGCAAGAAGTTGAAAATGCTAAGAATAAATAAGATGTTGCACTCCAGCAACTACAAACTAATGACAATAACCTAGTTAGGGTGGTGAAGGCCATTATCACCGCTCAAGAACAAGGCACATATGGTGTGAAAAATTTCCAATTTTCGTGATTCGATGGGTGCAAGGATGGCCAATTTGTTCTTTCATGGGTATCCCAATTTGATGATTTTTATTCTGACAAATTGTATTCTGAAACTGAAAAGGTGAAATTTATTACTAATCATTTGGTGGGTAAGGCCCAATTATGGTGGAATGTTTTGTGGCATAGCATCGACCGCCCCACCACATGGACTGCATTTTAAGAAAAGATCAAGGAATCCCTCCTTCCTCCTTAGTTCCATTTACATGCTTGTAGATCATGGACAATGTTTGACCATCGCGACTACAGACCAAGGTATGTATTTAGGTGAATGTTTTGCATGAGGGAGGAGCCTACGTAAGTGCTTGCATAGATTCACAGCTACTTTTTTGAAATTGCATGATTTTCTGACCATCTTGATGATTACACAACATCGTGATTGTGTCTGAATATCGTGATGATCACTAACCCTCATGGCGATTCACTCACGCCATCGCGATTGCCTCACATCATCGCGATGGTGACACACCATCGCGACGATGCTTGACAATCACGATTCTGGCTGACCATCGTGGTCTGATCATCATCAATTGACCGTCATGACTTGACCATCACGACTGTCATTGAGCATCGTAACTTGATCATCATGACTCATCACGACTCTGAATCATAGTCATCATTTCACTGTTGTAGCTTGATCATTGTGGCCTCTGAACATCATGGGTGTCACACCATCGTGACAATGAAACACCATCATGATTGTGTTTGACCATCACGACTGTCAAGCAAAGCACCAAAATTAGGGTTTCTTAAATATTCTCAAAATTTTGGGGTATTTTAGCCATCAATTGTGAACCCTTGTGTGTGTGGCATAGGGCAAAGGGAGAAGCGGACAAGTACCTTGAACTCTTGGGCAAAACAAGTGTTGATGCGACGAAAGATGAAACTTGGCTGCGGAATTCACCACACCACAGGAACTAAGCTAAAGTGATGTTAGAACACCTCTATAATCATCAGTAGCTTAGCAACCTGAAAACTTTACTACTATATTTAGTAAATTCTGAGAATTCACTTTACAGAAACTTCACCTTTCCTTCAGTCTTTAATTCTAAACTGATTTACTTTGGAATTTACAATTTTGTGCTTGCTTACTGTTAGATAATCCTTTTGTCACTTAACTGTACCAAAACTATGTTTTGAAACCACCGGAGTATCACCGGAACTTCACCAAAATTTTACTGGAATATCACCGGAATAATATCGGAATCTCACTAAAATGATCTGCAAATCTGATTGTAGTTACTTCAAAAGATTGTAGATGAGATAAGGAAGTAATACATGAACTTCCTTCAATAAATGAACTTTATCTGAAGTTTGAGAAAAACTTCATCAGTTTTGGATGTCTTTACTGTCAGACACAGTACTACGCATACATGTCCCATTTCACAAATTTCTTTTGGTCAGTTTGTAGTTGACACTACTAGCTTGAAGATGAGCTATCACTCGTGAAAAACTTTACACTGTGCTGTGAAATCTAACTTTCAGAAGTACCGGAAAATGTTTACTGAGAAAACTATAATTGTTAACTAACTTTCACAGTAACATGAAATCACTTAGATTTCTTCACACGAGAAGAATGCACTCAGGTCTTTCCACATAAATATGTGTTTTCTATTAGAGAAGATGTGTACAAAAATGGCTTGGCCTCACTTTGCTCATAGCCATGGAAAACTCTCCTATGCTGAGTAGTTCTTCCTTACCATCTCTCTCTCAGATGAATACCTGACATTTCAGGTTCTATTATTCATCTCTACATACATGCACCTTCGCGTCTTCTATGTCTCTTCTTCTACCTTCTTCTATTTAAGCACTCTCTCAACTCTCTTATATATACATTTTTTATCTGAGATTCAAAAACTCATGATTTTGGAAGTTTCTACGAACTATATGTTACAGTCGTGAATTTGTCCCTTCACTAAGGCTTTGATTTTTCTGAATACTTTGTTTCTACTTCTCTTTGTCTTTCTTTATCCTTCATACATCTTCAGGTCTTTATGTCTTACTAGTGAGTGAATCTCCAACAGCTCCCCCTCAATCACTAATTAGCATCCTCTGATCTTTCATATATTCTTCTTTTCTTTTATTCCTACCATTTCTTTGAATCTGCTTGTTTTTACTCCATCCAAGCTCTTTGTCAGAATATCTGCAATCTGATCTTTTGTAGGAGTGTATACTATTTCAATCTCCTTCTCCATTACCTTTTCCCTCAGGAAATGATATTGAATCTCTATGTGCTTTGTTCTTGCATGAAATACTGGATTTGCTGCAAGATACAACGAGCTCATATTGTCTCCATGTATGATAGGTATACCTTGATCAATACCCAAGCTTTTGAACAAGGTCTGCATCCATATCACTTCTTTTGCTGCTTCCACAAGTCCTTTATACTCAGCTTCAGTTGACGATAAAGCCACTGTATGCTGCTTCTTTGAACACTAGCTTACTAGCTTATCTCCCAGGTATATCATATACCCATGTGTTGACCTTTTGTCATCTTGACTTCCTGCCCAGTCTGAATCACTGTATGCTCTCAGCTTTATATCTGATGTAAAAGGATAATATAATCCTTCCTTTATAGTTCTTTTGATATATCTAAGAACTCTTTGTCCTTCAACCCAATGTTGATCCTTCCAACAATGCATGAACTGTGAGAGAACTCCTACTGCATAACTAAGATATGGTCTTGTTAATGTAGCATAAATCAAGCTTCCCGCTAAAGATTAATACTTTCTCATATCTTTAAACTCTGCATCATCATATTTGCTGAGTTTATGATTGACCTCAAGTGGTGTTGAAGATTCTCTGCAATTCTCCATGTTAAACATCTTCAGTAAGTTGAGAAGATACCTTTCTTGTGAAACATATACACCATGATCTGTATATGTAACTTCCATACCAAGAAAGTATGATAACTTTCCTAGATCACTGATCTTGAACTCTTTTTCAATCAATCTTTTTACCTCCTTGATTCCTTCATCTGAGGTACCTGTGATTATAATGTCATCTACATAAATACAAATGTAGATCATACCTTCATCTGTTCTCTTTATGAGTAGACTTGCATCCGCCTTTGAACTTTGGTATCCAAGGTCATTGAGATACTTCACAAGTCTGTAATTCCAAGCTCTTGGAGCTTGCTTCAATCCATAGAGTGCTCTTCTTAATCTGCAAACATGATTTGGGTAACTAAAACTTACAAACCCTTCAGGTTGTTCCATATAAACCTCATCTGATATATATCCATTTAGAAATGCATTCTTTAATATCCAATTGACTTAGCTTCCATCCTTTTGATGCTGCTATAACAATTACTGTCCTTATGGTTGACACTTTGCCACTAGACTGAATGTCTCATCATAATCTATGCCATGCGTCTGAGCATAACCTTTGACTACCAATCTAGCTTTGTATCTCGCTATTCTTCCATCTGCAAGCTTCTTAACTTTGTAAACCCATTTATTTCCAATCACTTTCTTACCATTTGGTTTTGGAACAATTTCCCAAGTCTTGTTCTCCTCAAGTGCATTGAACTCCTCCTTCATTGCTTCTTCCCAATTTTTCCTACCTTTTGCTTCACTGTAATTCTGAGGTTCTTCATCTTCCTTTACTAAGTAAGCATAGTTTTTTTGAGTCAAATAAGAAGTATCGTAAGAATACCTTGTTGGTTGTTTCCTTACTTTGTTTGACCTTCTTGGTTCATACTCTTCATGTGTATCTGAATACACTTCTTCATCAAATCTCGGTGCATCTTCATTTCTCATAACTGGTCCATACTTGGATGTACTTGCCTGCATATGATCATCATCTCCATTTACCTACATATGTGATTTACCTTTTCCATTTCTTCTTATCTCTTCTTCAGTTGTTTCATCATTATGCTCTTTATCTGCATACAAGCTCTTCTCCTCATCAAATGTCACATCTCTGGAAACAATAAACTGTTTGGTTAAAGGACTCCATAGTCTATAACCCATCTGCTTTTCATCATATCTGATGAACAAGTATTTTTCAGCTTTTGGTTCAAGCTTATGTATAAGTTGTGATGGTACATAAGCATAAGCTACTGATCCAAACACTTTGCAATGATCAAGTGTTGGTTTCTTACCCCACCAAGCTTCATAAGGGGTCATTCCATTTAAAGCTGCACATGGTAATCTGTTTACAAGATATGTGGCTGTATTTACAGCCTCAGCCCAAAGATAGTTTGGACAATTCTTCTCCTTTAACATTGCCCTAGCAAACTCAACAAGAGTTTAGGTTTCTTCTTTCTGCTACTCCATTTTGTTGCGGTGTATACCTGCAAGTTATTTCTCTTTTGATTCCTGCATTCCACAGATAATCATTGAATTCTCGAGAAAAATATTCTCCTCCTCCATTAGACCTTAGTCTTTTGAGTTTTTGTCCTATAATTCTTTCGACATATGCATGAAAATGCCTAAAAGCTCCAAACACTTCTGACTTCTCTTTCAAAACATAAAGAGTTATCCATCTTGTTGCATCATCAATAAAAAGAACGTAGTACCTTGAGCTGCTGATAGATCCTTCTTTTGTCTATCCCTATACATCTGTATGTATGAGCTCTAGCACACCATCATGTTTGTAACCATTTTTCTGAAATGTGGGCTTTTCCCATCGCTTCACATTTGTGAATCATATGTTGATTTTTCATATTTGGTAATCCTCATACAGATTGTTTTTCCACCATAGTTTTGATTCCTTTTTCATTAAAGTGTCCTAACCTCTTATGCCAGAGGTCTAATTCTCTAAATGCTTTATCACCATGTGTGATCAAAGCTTGACCAACATTCCCTTGTACTTTAAGAGTAAAAAGTCTACCTTCCTTTTTACCATGGACAATTTGTTTGTATCCTTTCTCTGGATCTTCAACAAATCCTCCTTCATTTGTAAACCTGACTTGAAAACCTTTTTCTACCATCTGTCCCATGGTGATCAGATTCTTTGGGATTGTTGGAACATACAAAACATTTGTTACTAGGTCAGCTCCATTCTTACACTTTACTTTTCCAATTGACCGCACATTATGTTTTGTGTTATCACCTGTTTGTACTGTATGATTTGAAATACCTACTTCCAATTCTGATAACAATTCTATATTTCCTGAAAAATGGTTTGAACAACCAGAGTCAATATAGAATACCTTGAGATCTTCATTCTCTAACACGCTTATCGAATTCATCATCAACGTCGTATGATTGTCATTCTGTGTATCATTTGCATAGTGTAGTAGGTAGTGTTGTGAGACTGATTCTGTCCCCAACTTCTTGCTCCACCTCTACCATATCTGCCTCTTTGGCTTTGTCTTCCTCTTTGATATCTTCCGCTTCTGCCTCTGCTATTGTTATTCGGATTCTGACTTGATCCTTGAGAATTATGCCAGCAATCATGAGCCAAATGATTGCTTAATCCACAGATCCAACAAGACTTCTTGTTGTTATTTTGATTACCTCTTCCTTTTGTATTACCTCTACTTTTACTTCTGAAATTACCTCTTCCTCTTGCATAATTTTCTTGAGTAGTCATCTCTTCTTCATCTTTTTCCTTTCCTTTGTCACCTTTCTTCTTACTATTTGCGTACATAGCAGAACTATGTCCTTTATCTCCTTCTGTCTTCAAATCTTGCTCAAATGTTAGCATTAGTCCAAGAAACTGATTTAAATCTAGTACAAAATGATTTAATGAAAGTTCAAGTGAGAGTACGAAAGGTTTCCACCTTTCATCTCCTCTCAATCCTGTAAGCACTTGCGCTATTAACCTGTGATCTTCAATATCCTCATTAATAGATCCAAGACTGTCTGCCAAGTCTTTCATTTTAGTGACATAATCACTAATGCTTTGACTTTGCTTTTTCTTGAACGTTGTAAATTCTGACCATAAGCTAGCCTTCCTACCTTTGGTAGTGTTTTGTTGATGATCTTGCAATGCACTCCATATGTCTTCCGCTTTCTCCAGACCTCTAATATGTGGTAATAGATGATCTGTAATAGTATTGTAGATATACGCTCTTGGCGTTGCATCTTTCTTCTGCCACAGCTTCAAGGCTTCTAACTCTTCTTTCTTCGGTTGAATATCGTCTCCAAAAGTAGGCTTCTTTTCTTCTCCTATCACATATATCATTAAGTCCTTACTCATAAGTAAGGCTTCCATTCGCATTACCCATGCGGGATAGTTATCTCTATCCAATTTGTCAATAGAAATGTGATCTGCCATAATCTTCTTGTTTCTGTTACTGCCGGTGAGTATAACGTTAAAGAATTTTACCTTTTATAAACCTTTACCCTTGAGAATGACTTCGGAATACTTCTCTGATGCCGTTTTGTTGTTAATCACCTCAGCCTTCACCTTTCTTGTGAAGAATTCTTCGAATTTTCTTGTATCTTTACTTCCGTTTGCTCTTGAGAACCTTTTCTTCTCTTCAGAACCTTTTCTCCTCTGATACCACTTGTTGATGCGACGAAAGATGAAACTTGGCTGCGGAATTCGTCACACCACAAGAACTAAGCTAAAGTGATGTTAGAACACCTCTATAATCATCAGTAGCTTAGCAACCTGAAAACTTTACTATTGTATTTAGTAAATTCTGAGACTTCACTTTACAGAAACTTCGCCTTTCCTTCAGTCTTTAATTCTGAACTGATTTACTTCAGAGTTTACAATTTTGTGCTTGCTTACTGTTAGATAATCCTTTTGTCACTTAACTGTACCAAAACTATGTTTTAAAACCACCCGAATATCACCGGAACTTCACCAGAATGTTACCGGAATATCACCGGAATAATACCGGAATGTTGGAGTTAGACGTCTGCGGAAGCACGCGAACAACACAAGGAAGAAGAAGAAGCTTGGAGCACAACACACAAGACTGAATGTATTACTAGAGAATGTACAAAGATAAGTAGCCCATTAGGGCAATAGGCGTATATACAAGCCGGGGGAAAAAAACCTCCTAAAGAGGGAAAAAAGTGCCCCGACGATCCTAGAGTGTTCACAGCCCGAAGCTTTGCGAAAAGCTTCAAACTTCTCCCTAGGCAGAGCCTTCGTGAAAAGGTCTGCAATGTTCTCCTGCGTGGGCACATATGCCAAGCTGATCTCCCCAGCAGAGAACCTCTCCCTGACATAGTGATAATGCACCTCAATGTGCTTAGTGCGAGCATGGAACACAGGGTTCCTCGCAACTGCCAATGCGCTCTGACTGTCAGTGAAGATGGTGGTGGTAGAAGACTGGCCAACACCCAAATCAGCCATAAGGCGTCTGAGCCACACACACTCAACAGTCGCTGTGAAAGCTGCCCTATACTCAGCCTCACAACTGGAAGTGGCCACAGTAGGCTGCTTCTTGCTCAACCAAGATATACATGAGCTACCAAGCATGAAGCAAAAACCACTGGTGGACACACGAGTGTCATAGCAACCAGCCCAATCTGAGTCAGAAAAAGCATGCAAATCTGGCGGTAGTGATCCCCCCTTGGGATAAAACAACCCAAGTAGCCGAGTACCACTCAAGTAGCGAAAGATGCGCTTAACCGCTTTCTAATGCGTGACTCCTGGGCAATGCATAAACCTGCTCATCTGTGAGACAACAAACTGAATATCTGGCCGAGTAATGCATAAGTAAATCAAGCATCCAATAGCCTACTGATAGAGAACAACATCAAATGCATCTCCAGCATCATGAAGACTCAATTGTAAACCTGTCTCCATAGGAGTGGCAATAGGCTTACAGTCTTCAAGGCCAAAACGCTGCAATAATGTGTCAATATATTTCGTTTGACACAAAGCCATTCCACCATCAACTTGCATAAACTGAATGCCCAAATAGTGATGCAAATGCCCCAAATCAGACATCTCAAATGAGGCATGCAAATCAGCCTTGAAATCAGCAATATGCTTCTCAAGAGGACCAGTGAGCAGCATGTCGTCTACATAGACAACAATGATCAAAAGCACATCATTAGCACGCTTAACATATAAGGTGCTTACAGTTGGACTGCTCTCAAAACCATGTGCAATCAGATAGGCATGTATTTTCTCATACCAAGCACGTGGTGCTTGCTTTAAACCATATAACGCCTTCTTTAACCTGCACACCTGGTTTTCATGCCCTTTCTGCACAAAGCCACGGGGCTGAAAAACATACACTTCTTCATGCAAGTCACCATTCAGAAATGCTGTTTTAATGTCCAACTGATGTACATTCCAACCATGATGGGCTGCAAGTGCACAAATGCTCCGAACAGTAGTCATACGACATGTAGGTGCAAAGGTCTCATCAAAATCAATGCCTCTTTCCTGCGCATAACCCTTTGCAACAAGCCTAGCCTTATACCTGTCAACTGTACCATCAGGTTTACGCTTCAGCTTGTATACCCACTTAGTGCCAATGGCCTTCTTGCCAGGAGGCAAGTCACATAAAGACCATGTACCATTCTTCATTATAGCATCATATTCAAATTGCATAGCAGCCATCCAATTTTCTGAATTTCGTGCTTCATCAAAAGAAACAGGCTCATTCTCATCACAGAGACTAGATGCAGCCATAGCATAGCAATCTGATGCAAAGGAGGTACTATGAGAGCCTGAACGAGTACGATATGACAAAGGTGCATCTAATTTGCTGTCACGCAAAGTCTGCACCAGCCATTTTGGCATAGTTTTTGCATGTTCAATATCAGCTCTCTCATCAACAAGTGCATCATGTAAATCTGCATCAGAAATGGAATGATCTGCATCATCATATGAAACCTGCAAAGGCTGAGAAGTTGCCTCATTAGGACCAGCGCTAGCCTATCCACCTGTAAAAAGAGGCATCAAAGTATCATACATGTCTTTGGAGCTAACAGATGTCTCCTTAGTACATGAAAGCAATGGCTGAATAGCATCTTCCACAAAGACAACATCACGGCTAACCAGAATGCGTTTAGTCTGTGGATGATACAGACGATAGCCTTTACTTTCAGAATTGTACCCAACAAAAATACATTTTACTGCCTTATCATCCAATTTTCTGCGATGTTGTTCAGGCACTAATGCATATGCCAAACAACCAAAAACACGCAAATGAGCAACAGATGGCTTGCGGTCATGCCAAGCCTCACATGGAGTGGTAGAATGCAACACTTTGGTGGGACACCTGTTCAGTACATATGCTGCACACATGACAGCCTCAAGCCAGAAACTATGTGGTAAAGCCTGACTTTTGACCATGCACCTCGCCATCTCCATGAGTGACCTGTTCTTTCGTTCAGCAACTCCATTCTGTTGAGGTGTATACGGCACTGTACACTGGTGTTTTATCCCACGTTCAGCCAGAAATGCATTAAAATCTGAAGACATATATTCCCCCCCTCGATCAGAACGGAGGGTGCCCATTTTACATGCTGACAGATTTTCAGCCAAAACCAAAAACTGTTTGAAGCACATGAACACTTCCGACTTTGCTTTGAGTGGATATACCCATGCATGCCTGGAAAAATCATCAATGAAAGTCACGAAGTAAAGGTAATTTCCAAAAGAGGGTGTCTGCATAGGACCACAGACATCACTATGTACAAGCTTCAATTTCTGCATAGCCCAAACTGAACCATCTTTTGGAAAGGAAGAACGCTGCATTTTGCCCAAAATACAGCCTTCACAAACATGTTTTCCAGGTGCCTCAAGTTTGGGCAAAGAGGACACCATTTCAGATTTCTGCAGGCGTAACAAACTAGCAAAATTCAGATGACCAAAGCGTGCATGCCAAAGCTTTGCATCTGACATAGCCTGAGAATCATGAACTGCACATGCCGAATCATTCATAGATCTTTCATAGTCTATGAGCTTATACAACCCACGACATAAAATGCCAGAAGCAATAATCACATCGCCATTTGAGAGATCATGGACTGTACACCTCTCATCAACGAATTTCACAACCAAGCCAATCTTGGCTAATGCAGAAACTGATAACAGGTTCTTTTTGATCCCTGGCACAAATAAAGCATCTGACAAAGTGAAAGAACTACCATTAGCAGTAGTCAGAATGATCTTACCAACTCCCATAACAGGATAAGAGGAGTTATTGGTGCATGTGACAGTATTCCCTGTACGGGCAGGCTCGAGTGAAGAGAAGAAACTGCGCTGCGAGGTAATATGTTTGGTCGCCCCACTGTCAAAGTACCAAACATCTGAGTCTACTGCAGACATGCACTGATCATGAGAAGATGGGTCAAAACTGCAAACAGTAGTAAACGCCCATTCTTCTTCCTGCACAATATTTGCAGACTCTGTTTTTGGTGTAGAGGCCTCTGCAACAACCATTCCAGCCTCTTTCTTCTTTGCCTCTTTAGCAGCCAGTTTTGGACAGTTCTTTATAATATGATCATTTCCTTTACAGTACTTGCAGAACAATTTCTGCTTTTCTAATTTCTTCTCATCTTTATCCTGGTTCTTCGATTGTGCAACATTTGCAGATTTTTGCTTACTAGTAGAAGAGCTCCATTTTCCTTTGCCCTTCTGACTAGCCAGGAAAGCTTGATCTGCAACATGCATAATGGACCTGTTCTGCCTGGACTGATCTTCCTGCAACAGAACAGAGACTAATTCCTCAAATGACAAGGCATTCAGATTGCCTTTCATCATCAATCGAAGAGTAGAGGCAAAACTCTGATATGAATCAGGAAGGCCATTCAGAACGGTCTGCACAAGTGAGCTATCTGGTATAACCTCATCAGCAGAAATCAATTGTTCCTTCAGGTCTTTGATCTTTGTAAGAAAACTGTCCATCGAATCACCTTCATTCATGTGCTCACTCTCCAACTGTTTTCGGAGGTAAGCAACACGAGCCTCATTCCTAGCCTGGTACAAAGTGGTAAGTGTATCCCAAGCATCCTTTGCTGTTCTGCAAGAGCGAATGTGAGGAATAATGGCACGTTTGACAGACAAAGCTATCAATGCATGTGTGTAGCTTAGTGATGAGTAGCACCTCCTTTATTGTCAATCCGGGAAGACGTGAGGATGGTATGAAGACCTCGAGCAAGTGAAGGCACAAGTGCGTGAGTGAGAAGCACACTAACATGCACACACATACACACACACGCGCACACAAGGTAAGGCAAAGGGTGAGAAGCAATGGAGTTCTTTAGATTGCTTTCAAAAAGCTCTTACAAGTTCATTTCAATTACAATCCAAACTCAAAAATGAGCTCTCTAGCTCCTTTTATAGTTTTTGACTAGCTTTGGCCCTGTTCAGACCTAGTGTCCGGCCTAGTTAAAAATTAGGTTCCAGGGCTTATTAGAGGGCTCAAACGAGATCTAAAAAATATGAAAATTGGCAGGTAGATACTTCTAAAGCTCCTCAAGCTCAAGGACTCCTTGGCTTGCACAAAATGGAGCTACAAAATACGAAATGATATTTACAATGGTTTTTAGTGATGAAAATCACTATTTGTGTAGGGATTTTCTCTATTGATTTGTCATACATACCTTTGAGCTCCCTACTTGCTCTTTCTTCTTGTGTGCTCAACTCCTTGATGTCTGAAAAATTTAGATGGCCTACTTGCCAGATCTTCTTTGACTGCCATGTCTGCTTGTGCTGTCCCTTCGCTCTGACTCTCTTCGTCTTGTGGCTCCTTCGGTTCCCTGACTGCTGCCAACACCCCCCCCCACTCTCGCGTCTGTCGCCCCTGACAGACCCTTGTCTAGATGTTCGTTGAACGTAGTATTGGACGACGTCGGAGGCGAGGTGATGTTCTTCTAATCTGAGCCCCCGTGCTAGATCTGTTAATAATGAATGCGTCCCAATTCACTGGTCCTGGTACGTCCGGGTGTGGCACCCACAGTTGTTCTGAATGTATGGTTCTCTCCACAGCGAATAAGTGGAGGAGATGTGAAGGCCTGGGTACAAAAATTTTTGAGTGATATTCCCAGAATCCCGTTATGAACATCTCCTCGAAAGTCTGTTTAAAACAAGCGGGGAGGTACTTTATTCTGGCGTGCCAAGCATATATTACTTCTATTGATGGGGTGGTGCTCATGTCGTAAACTAGGTCTTGGTTGCCTGTAACAAAGCCTGCTCCTGAGAAGTGGGGATCCTTAATGTTTTTAAATGTCCTGAATGTGATCAGCATTAATTCAAATATTTTCATACACATTTGTGCCATCACATCGGGTGTATTGCGTAGTCGAGTGCTCCAGTGTCTGATAGTAGAAATCATGTAATTTACAGTGGGAGGTCCTCGTGGAGGTGCTAGATAAACATAATTTAGCCACTTGGCACAGCCTTTGATGTTCTTGACAGCAATGGTGAATTCGGGCCATGTGCGTCTTCGTAGGACTGGGGCATAACAAGGATTGTACTTAATAAAGAGGGGCATGTTATTCCAGGTTCGTACCATTTGAGGATAAGTCTCCAAGAGACGGATCCTCCAAGTGGGTTGATGAATAGATCCTCTTTTTGCACTCTCTGGTATATCGTCGGGGCCAAACTGGGTGGCAAAGGTGGGGGCCTTTCCACATTGTCGTTGGATCTCTGCGTTGTAATCAGCCAATAATATGCAATATGGCACATACTGATCATCATTGGTCCCTATCCACCTGTGATGGGACATACATCTGAAATACTCGGACTTGATGACAGTGTCTTCTAATTTGGCCAATGATTGGATTTGTATTGCTACTCGTTCATCGTGGGTGTTCGCTGTCTTCTCTAATGACTGAAGCCATTCAGGTGCTTCCACTTCTAAGGTATCGATTCCCTCTGAGGTTTGCTGCCCTCCTGGCATTGGCATAGGAACGTATGGTTCCTCGTACGAATCATCTACCTCAATGGGAACCAAGTCTTCTGGCTCAGGTTCTATAACTAGAGAGGGTTGCCTTTCATACTCTAGTAACTTTTTCTGGAGCTCAACCACCTGCTCTGTCAATGCCTTCACTTCCTCTGAAGTCGAGGCCGGTTCTATTACCTTGGTTGGAGCCTCCTGTTCCTTGAGCTGGCCACGTAGCTCATCATGTTCCCTTTCCAACTCATCATGAGCATCTAATAGATCTGCATAGCTTTCCAAGATGGTCTTCATTGTCTCTGAGGGTACGGCTTTAAACTGGTCTGGATCAATTTCGTGGGGAGATCCTTCCATTGCTGCTTCTAGATTTGCTTCATTTTGCTGTTGCAATCTCTTGTTCTCTTCAAGGGCGGTTGCCATGTGTTTTCTGAGGAGTGCCAAGTTACGCCGGACTCTGAGATTATCAGCTTGGTATACGTCCAGCAAGGCCTCGAGTTGTTTGGTACCCAGCTGTTGTGATGGTTGGGGAGTTTCGAGTAGTGTTTGGTGGGCATGTTCGAGCGTGGTGTAACGTTGGTTGAGTTCTGCATTTTCTTCCTCGATCGCTGTGAGGCGGCTCTGAAGTTTCTGATTGGTAGTGATCACTTGATGATATCGATCGTCGAGAGCTCGATACTCATTCTGAACTTGATAGACACATTGATTTAAAGCTAGAAATATACTATTTACATTAAATGATGCAGGGAGAGATGAAGATGCAGGGGAAATGGGGACGGGAAAGGGAGTTGTGAATGATGTGGAGTCAAGTGGAGATGTGGGTGGAGGGGGTATGGGGGACGGATGTTGCATGGGGAAAGGGAGTGGTGCTGTGGTAGGAGATGTTTCCATAGTGTCAAATGTTTGAGTGACCGTGTAGATGGGGACCGTGGGTGGGGTGGATGTGACGTTAGTGAAGAGAGTGGTGAAGGTGGGCATAGTGACTCCCCCGAATTGGATTCCCGGAGAGAGTGGAATTCCCATGACGATTGTGGTGATAATGGACGTGGTGGCGATAGTGTCACGTGGTGGAGTGAGTTGTGTAGTGAGGGGTGGGGAGGGTGGTGACAGTGGTGCTTCCTGATGTTCGTCTGTTTGCGTTGTATTTCCTGGTGCTGATACGTTGATATGAATTTGTTTCCCGGATCTCATGGGACGGGCGGGAACTCCTTTCTCAAATCGGTGAATGTAGGTCATTGCCTCATGAATGGCCTCATCCAATCCTACTGCATCGGCATGTAGGTTGATGGACTCGATGAACAGATCATCCACACCTTCCTCTGCCAGCAATTGGTTCATGAGTTTCTTGCCTGCTTCAAGTGACATTTTATGCTGTTCTTGAACTAGCTTCATGGTTCGATATAGTCTTTTTATTTGTGCCGAATACGCTGGGGCACTTGCTAACTCTGAAAGTTCATCATACTCGTGTTCTTCGTAGGGTTCTTCCTCTTGTTCGGTCTCTTGTTCATCTACATCGACTTCTACAACTTGCGGTCAGGTGGGGGCTGACGTTGTTGTATGGGTTTGTGGTTCCTGAGCTCGCTCTGTTTCCGTTTCGAGATTAGAGTCGTAGATCAGTGTAGCCACTTCTTCATCAGTGAGATCATTGAGAGTAAAGCCCTGTGGAAATTCCAAGTCTGATGGGACGGGTGGAAACACCAGATTGGGTCCCTCTGTACTTGGTCTTGGTAGCCGAATGGTGAATGGTCTAATGCGTCGTGTCTGGGGAGGGGTAATCTCTGGTGTAGTGGTGGCTCCCCTTGGTTGAGCGCAGGGTAATTGGACTCCCCCTCTTATCTTCTTTGATGGAGGACCTGCCGCTGATAGCCTTCTCTGGAACTCCTGGGCCCGGGACCATACGAGTGCCCGCTGAATAGGCACGTCATAGGCTAGACATCGATAGATTATTTTGGTCAGAGCAAAACACCCCTGGAGCACATTTTTCTGCTTCTTGTTCCACCGTTGATGGGCTAGGTGGATCTGATCTATGATCCAATGTGGTACGTTGATAGGGAGGTTTTCTGTCTCTGCCAAATACAAGCTAAACCATATCTTCTTTGGTGGCATGGTGAATCTTTCCTGGGCTGGAAAAGCAAAATGCTGCATGACGGTCCGTAGGTGAAGAGCGATGGTCGGTGTCATTGCTACCATATCCTTCAGCTTATTGAGATCTTTATGTTTCATTCTGCCTGGAGCCATTGTTTCCTTTTCAGTGGGAATGTGCATACCATGCATGTCCAATGCTTCCCGTACCAGATTGAGGGTCAGTTTGAATCTTTTAAGTTCGTGGCCCGACAACAGTGAGGGTAACACAAAGTGCTGTCGCCTCCCTTGGCCCTACTAGGAGTGATGGTACTGATAAGATAAGAACAACGTAAGAAATTTGGCTTTGGTAAGTGGGCCCTGAAATAACTGTCCAGGCCCGCTTTGGTCCATACCGAATGCATTACTTCGGCATTCTGATAGCTCTCAAATTCGCGCGTGAAAAAATGGTAGCGTCCCCATTTACCATTAAACTCCAATTCAGCTTCCCAAAAATAGGTTCCATCACCCAATGGTCCTGCAACATCACTGAACCAATGAGCGTGTTTGCCCACTTGAGAGGTGTGTCCCTGAGGAGGATCCTGAACTGGGAGCACATGCACAGCTTGAAGTTCTTGCGGTCTTTCGGTGAGATGTGGTTCGAGGAGGAGTGTTTCTATATCCATAATCTGTGCGCTGGATCCGGCGTGAGAACTGGAACCTCCAGCTTCTGCCATGGCACTGCTTGCTTGTTGGTTCTGTGAGAATATAGAACCATGTGTTAACATTGTAATGGACAAAATAAAAACCGTTGTTGTCCCCGTTACAACATTAATATGAGGTAGATGATGAGTCAGTGGGTCAGTGAGTGCTCGATGAGTGTGTGTGCCGTTAGTGACGAGAAGAGCTTAAATGGAAAGCTATGGTGTCTGAGTGATGTAGTTAGTAGTTGGACGTGAATTTACAAGGAAGGGTCAGGGGGTTTGTCACACATCTTAGGACACCAGACACAACGTACGGTTTTGTGTCGTGGTTTGGTGGAAGGGCCTGAAAGCACAGTGAGGGTATCGGCTTGGAAATGAGGTTTTTTAGGGATCCATTTCCACATGATTCTTCTCGTGCTTATAGGTGAATGTGTGTTTGTGTGTAAGGTATAAGAATGAGTATCAGATGTGAGAGGAAATGGACCATGTTGTACAGGGGGTGGTGTCTGGATAGATATTTGAGCCCGCAAGTAAGCCTTAGGCACCCAAGTTTGTCTTGATTGTGGCCTAGCCTTCATCAACTTCTTGGGTACCCAAATAGATTTCACTTTCTCAACAGAGGTTTTAGGAGTCTTCTTATTAGTATCAAGTCGTGGATTACGAATAGGAAGTTGAGACCGTTGTTGCGACTTGGTTACAGTCGGCAGCTCACCCTTTCGCACCCACATTTGTTTCATCGGCTGAGTTGTTCTGCTTCGCGCATTCTTTTGGTCTCTCGCCTAGAGAGTCTTCAGTGATTGATCTGCCCTTATTTGCTGCCTCCTTCTGGCCTTTGGAAAAGAAGGGAGTTCCATTGTGGCTCTGACTTCATGTGTACCCCTGGAGGGACCAGGAGTCCGTGCCTTTTCTAGTTCCTTGAGTGCTCCATTATTTAACTCAATTGTAATTCTAGTTTGATTCACCCATACCTGAAGAAGTCCACTTCTTAGGTTTAAGTTGACTGCTTGGTCATAGATCCAGTCTTGACCCAAGACAAGGGGTTCAGTGAGGTCCTCATCTTGACATACTAGTACTTTAACTGTCATTGCCTCATCATGAATATAGAGGGGAGTTCCACCTCGCCCATGCAAGGGGTTTCCACGCCTCCCAATCCTATGAGATATGCTTCCATAGGATTGACAGTTAATTGCAACTCTTGACAGTAAGACAATTTAACAGCACTAGTGGCTGCACCTGAGTCAATCAAGGCTCTTACAGTCCTTGCATTCTTTCCTTGTCCTATATCTAAGGTTATGAAAGGACGTTGATCAGTTATCCTATGTGAGCTAACACCTGAAACTTCACACATAGCCACGTCATATCCTTGATCTGCATATGCATCTTGCCTAGGGTGCTCTCTACCTTGTCTTCTTAATTTCATTCTCCGTATGCGCTCTAGGGCTTCTGCTTGAGCTTCTTCTCGAATTCGCTTTTCTTCCTCTTTGCGTTTCTTAGCAGTATTGAGTCGACTTAGTATTTCCTCTGTGAGAGGTTCCTGATACAACTTGACTCTGCATCCACTAATGTAACTTGGAAGAACATCGCCTTCTAATGTGGCTAGCTGCACTGCTCCACTTGTTGAGATTCTATTATGATCATGGGTCCATAGCCTCTCTTCTCTAGTTTTCTTGCATGTTGCTTCAATGTGTAGACTAAAACTAAGTCGCCTGCCTTCAAACCTTTATCCTTAACGTGGGCATCAAAGTATGCCTTCTGTCGTTTCTTAGCTGCATATATCCCTACAGCTGCTCTCAGTCTTGTTTCTCCTAATCGTTCAATGTCAAACAGTCTAGAGGAGAGTTCATGACCCGTCCATTCGTGCTCTTGTGCTACTTTCAATGTAGGTATTAAGAAGTCCAAAGGTAGCACGACGTTTTGGCCAAATACCATCTGAAAGGGGGTGGCTTGGAGTACCGTTTTGTAGGCGACTCGGTATGCCCAAACAACATGGTGTAGTTGTTTGTCCCAATCAGAGCGTTTATTATTCACTAACTTGGTCAACACATTACACAGAATCTTGTTTGTGCTTTCGGCTTGTCCATTAGCTTGTGGGTGGTAGGGGGCAGAATTCTTATGAACTACCAAGAATTCTTGGAGCAGATTTTCAATAACTTCATTCAAGAAGTGAGTGCCTCTATCACTAACTAGCTCTATAGGTAGCCCGTATCTGGTGAACACATTCTCAAATAAAAACTTAGCTGTTGTTTGAGCATCGTTCTTCGTTGTGGCTTTTACCTCTACCCACTTTGTTAGATAGTCTGTCGCAACAATGATATATTCTGCATGGGAACCCTTAGCTGGGGGATTAATAGGACCTACGAAGTCTATTCCCCACTTAGAGAATGCACGTCCACCCATCATAGGTTTCAGTGGCATCTCATCTTTACGTATAGGATATTGAGTTCTCAGACAGACATCACAGCGTTTCACATAGGTATGTGCATCCATGTGAAGGGTCGGCCACCAGAAGCCTGCAAATAGTATTGCCTTGATCACCCGATCTGGTCCAAAGTGTCCTCCTGCTACACCTTGGTGAGCAGTGTCAAAGATCTTGAGATACTCACTCTCATGGACACATAGTCTCAGGTAACCGTCTTTACCACGTTTGTATAGATTAGCACCAATAAGTGAGTAATCATGGGCTTCTTGTTCTAAACTCCTTTTCCTAGCCAGAGTCATGTCTGGAGGGAATGTTTTCGTCCTCAGGAAGGATACTAGTGGTTCACTCCAATCTGGCACTATGGACACTTGATAAAGAGTGGCATGTTCCACAGGTGGTTTAGTGCAGCAGATTGGGCATTCCTTGCACAACTTTTGGACATCAGCTTCCATAGTTGGCCAATGTACTCCTAGTCTCCTTAGTGTCTGTAAGGTTCGTTGCTTTGAGTAGTCTTGCTCTAATGCACCTACATGTGCTAAATGCAACCATTTAGTGTACTCGTCCTCTTCTACACAACAAGCCAAGATTCCTTGATTTGTGTGCTTGTACATACTTCCTGCCATGATGTGATACTTTTGGGCTTTTACTACCTCTCTATCCTGCGTGTTTATTACTAGATGGTTAGGTCCGTATGTCAATACTGGCACTAATGGCTTAGCCCACTGAGGTATTACTTCCAAATTAAACAAGTAAGCATCAGGAAGATCATCTGATACTCCTTGTGGGGCTTCTCCCGATGTGAGCCTAGAAAGGTGATCTGCTCTCAAATGAGTCTTCCCTTTCCTTACCACAACCTCAAAATCATATTCCATTAGCAAAAGAAACCATCTTACTAATCTTCCTGTATTGCATGGCTTGTTTACGAGGTATAGCAATGCCTGATGATCAGTAAAAAATTTAAACTTATTTGCAAGCAAATAGTGTCTAAATTTCTTAACTGCATATATCATGCCTAAGCCTTCTCTCTCAGTAGTGGTATAATTTCGTTCAGCTGCATTCAATTGTCGACTAGCATAGGCAATTGGAAGATCCATATTACCTTCACCAGTAGGTTGTGCAAGCACACATCCAATGGCATAATTGGATGCATCCACATGAACATGGAAAGGCTTATTCCAATGCGGTGTGGTTAAGATTGGTGCTGAACATAATCGCCGTTTAAGCTCATTGAAGGAATTCTCACATTCCTCAGTCCACTCAAAGTTTGTCAGAAGCCCGTACATGGGCTTTGCAATGACAGCATACATGTGAATGAACCGGCGGTAGTAACCACAATGTCCCATGAAAGCTTGTACTTCCTTGACATTCCTTGGCCTAGGTAGCTCTGCTATGGCTCTCACTTTCTCTTCGTCAGTGGATATGCCATTCTTTGACACTATGTGTCCTAGAATCTTGCCTTGCCTGACCATAAAAACGCACTTTTCTGGGTTCAGGCAGACTTGATATTCTCTACATTTGTCAAAGATTTGTCTGAGTTTAGGAATATGGGTTTGTCTAATGTTGGAATGAGCACAAAGATCATCAACATAGACTTCTAAGTTCTTCCTCAGGAACTCTTTAAATACATGGCACATCAGCCTCTGGAAGGTAGCTGGTGCATTGGTAAGCCCAAATGGCATTACACGAAAGGCAAATATACCCCACTCTGTGGCAAAAGCTGTCTTATGCTGATCTTCTGGAGCTATGGCTACTTGATTGTAGCCCGAAAATCCATCGAGGAAGCTGTACACTTCCTTGCCTGCTACTCTTTCTAAGAGATGTTCTGTGATGGGAAGCGGATAGTGATCTCGAATTGTGGCTGCATTGACCTTCTTCAAGTTAATGCACACACGCAGCTTTCCATTTTTCTTGGGCACCACTACGATGGGGGATACCCACTCAGTGTGCTCAATTTCATAGATAAATCCAGCTTCAACCAGTCTATCGATCTCTTCCTTGATCTTGGCAGCGTAATTATCGTTATATGTGTATGGCTTTTGCTTAGAAGGTTTGGCATCCGAGGTCATGGGGATAGTGTGTGAGCATATGTCTGGATCAACACCTTTCAAATCCTTGTTATAACTCCAAGCGAATACATCTCTGTATTCTCTTAGCAAGGCTATTAACGCATGCTCTTCTTCCTCTGTTAGGTCATGGCCTATGTATGTGCATCTCTCCTCTCCTTCTTCTAGGGCCACTACTATTTTCTTGGTGGTTTCTTTGTTATCATAGGCCTCTCTTGATTGTGCCTCTCGTTTCGGCATTCTGATCATGACTCTCCTGTCATCTATCTCATACTTCTTAAAATTTTTTAGGACCTCAAACAGAGATTCCTCCTCTTCTTGTGTGACTTCTTTCTTCTTCCTTTTCTTTCCTTCTTCCTTAGGGGTCACATGTGTGGCTAATCGTACATCATTTGTAAGCTCTCCATGCCTCTGGGGTTGAAATTCTACTTCATGGAAGTATTCTTCATCTGATGCAAAAGGTGGGTCCATAATGATTGACTCTAGATCGGAGTCACTCGCATCCTCAAATGCATCAGGGTTAGGTTCACACTCTTCTAAGACTGCCTCTCCCATGATTGGCTCTATGGAGAAGACTGAAATGTCATAGACATCTTCATCACAGTGAGGTGTCCATTGTTCTTCATTGATGGCTACATCCATTGTTGCTAGGATTTCTGCCCAGCCGTGGGGTTCAAATTCTTCGTCCGGAAAGACTACAGGTGCATAGGCTGGGTCTTGGATTGATCTATGGGTTTCTTTTGCACCTACCTCCCTGGCCTTTTCCCTCTTCTCTTCTTCTACTGCTACTTTGCACATCCATAAGTGGGTGTCTTCATGCATCCATGAGGATCCTGACCCTATGGAATGCACCGATTCTGTATCATCTTTGGCTCTATGGATGGGATTCCATTGGATAGGAGGGACATCTCTATGAGAGTAATCCTTGAGATTGACTTTGGTTGTAACACCTAAGTGCTGCAAATACAAAGAATTGGTTCCCCAATCCTGTACCACTTGCAACTGCCGCATAAATGGTCTTCCCAAAATCATTTCATAGGCATGATTTTTGCTGAAGTCACATATAGCAAATGTATGCTCAAACTCGACACCACAGGTGGTGAGAGTTATTCCTTCTAGCAATCCTAAGGGTCTCTCAATATGACCATCAGCCATCTGCAATTTCATTCTCGTTGGCCTGAGTGCTGGCTTGCCCCAACGCTTCCATAGGGAAGTGGTGGCAATTGCAACTCCTGCACCTGAGTCCAAAATTGCCTTGGTGGTGTACCTAATGGGAAGATAGGTGTTCCCTTCTTCACCTTCACACATATCTCCTATCTTATCCAAGGGTATCTCTGGCACCGTCCTATGTGATCCTACCTGGGAATGAGGTTTCACTATCGCTGGTACTTGTTTGGCGACATGTTCCCATACTTCTGGTCTAACCTTAAGCAGCTCTTCCAAAGTGAGATTGCACTGCACTTTGGTGTTCTTCACTACCTCTGTGTTCCTAGGTATGACTGAATCTTCGTTTCTTACCATGACTGTAGGTGCTCTCATACAGGTGGACTTTGCTTCCCATGGGCCTGTGAAATGGGGTAGTTCTTGTAAAGAATTAGACTCGAAGTCTAATCTTTCTTGAGATTGGGCACTCTCCTGCTCTCCATAAATGGAAGGAAGGTCTTGTGGGAATTGATCGTGTGTGTCATCCACCAGTTCAATGGGAGGAGGAACTTCACTCTCTTTAGCCCATTTCTCTTCTTGAATCTCTCGCAAGAATTCTGGTGTGTATTGATTCATAGAAGAAGAGGTGTCTGGCTCCGTAGAGTTAGGCACGTAGGCCTCAAGCACATAGGCTTTCTGGGTAGGAAGACCTGCTCTTTCACTAGCCTTGTCATGGTGTTGAGGGGCGAGTTCCTTTTGTGATTGTGTCATTAGATCCTCTATTCTTTCTAGGGAGGGGGGGTTGTCTGGTTCAGTGGAATTGGGCTCATAAGCTTTTGATGGGGGATGGGTCATGTTTTTGCTTGCTTTATCTCTTTCTTGATTTTTTTCTTCCTTGGCAGATCTTGCAATTATGCCCTCTAACTTCTCTAGAAGTCCATCCAAGTGTAATTGCGTCTTGGCTGAGCCCGAGTAATTGAAAAGGCGACTGACTTCAAACATAGTCTGAGCCAATGTGACCATTTTCGCGCAAAGCTTGGTTCTTTCTATCTCTAGGTCAACTCTAGGGTAGCACTTTTCATGATCCGTGACATTTGGCCCTTCTTGGATTCTGGCCTGATATGCTTTAAGCATCATGTCTATGTCTTCAGGAGTGGGATCAGCTAATACTGATCTTGCTTGGGGTGGTGGGTGGGTTACGTGGGGTGTATTAGAGGGTGGAGGGATGGAGGGTGATGGGGATGGTAGCGGTGGGAATGTGTGAGAGTGCGGTTGAGATGTGATCTCTATGATTTTGGCCTTGGTTTCTCGTAGACTTTCCTCAAGTTCACTCATCTTCTTTGCCCATTGCCTTTTCATATGTTCACGGCTATCTCTCCAAGCTCTTGTTCTCTTCTTATTTTGGCTCTCAGTATCGCTAGCGTCTGGGCTCTTTTCCTTGCTTACCCCTTGGTTTTGCTGCACTGCTTGAGCTCTAGCGACTACCTGTACGGGTGCAGTGGAAGTGACACTTCCTGTGGAATCTACCACTAACCCAATAACATTAATAGGAGTGATTTTTGGCATATTATTAGGATTCTTAGGGCAGTCTCGTAAGAGATGCTCCTTTCCACATTCTTGGCAAAAGCCTTGAATTGTTACTGACTGGGGTTGCATAGGTGGAGGTAAGGGACAATCACGAATGAGATGATCTCCCTGACATCTGTAGCATGGTCCTTTAGGGAATGGGGGTCTTACTTGCTTAGGTTGAGGCCTAGGGTTGGGGTTTGCATACATGACGTTTGTGTAATTTGACTCCCAACTAGGTTCATTTGGCTCTTCACTATAGTAAGACTCACCATGCTCAGGAGACTGCATGTAGTAGGCCTGGGGGCTATCAACATGTGTAGAATCAAAGCTATGGTCACTCGGGTCACTTTCAGAAAGCAATGATGTTACAGGGACTATAGCTCTATTCAGGTTCTCTTCTGGAGCTGCATATTTTACTGGGATCACATTAGTAGGAGCAGGTGGTTGCTGTGCTAGCACTGGCTAGGGTCTCAATTGGTTTTGGTAGGGTTGGTAGGTTTGTTGAGGCCTAGCATACTGTTGTGGTGGATATTGGTTCTGATATCTTCCTTGTTGAGGGTATGTCTGAGGGTAGGTTTGCCTAACTGCTTGCTTGTTGTATGGGCAATCTTGCGCTGTGTGATTTGTGTATCTCCGTTCTATGGTGCAGTATTGGCCACTAGGATTTACTTGGGGTTGAGCCATAATGGGACAGACATTTGCCATATGGTCGCCTCCACAATTATAACATCTTTTTACAGGGGCGAACCTTGGGATTTGTTTACTAGAGACACCTAGTTTCTGAGCAACTTTCTCTGCAAGTTCCTCAATCGATGTGGATTGCGTGGAAGAGAGGCTAGAGGCACTATCTGAATCTTTGTATATCTTGGAAAGCTCTAACTCATCCCCTAGGTTATCCTCAATGTCAATACACATGCGTACACACTCTTCTATGGTTCTAGGGTCCTTCAAGTACACATATGATCTTAATTTGGTACTTAGCAATCCATCCAAGAATAAAGCCACTTGCTTAGCTGGTGTGGGTAGCTCAGGGACAGGGCATCTTTCAAGATATTGCCTAAATCTCCTTCCTGCAAGTCTCACGGTCTCTTGAGGGGTTTGCTTGAAGCTGTGAATCAGTGAGGAGGTATTATGTCTTATGCCACTCTTAGAGAATTCAATAATGAAAGCCTCTAGGAGTTGGTCTATGCTCCTGAACTGTCTCTCGTTTAGTGGTTGAAACCATGTCAGGGCAGTGTTCCTAAGGGTTAGACCAAAGGCATTGTACTGCATGAATAGATCCTCCACTTGTTCGGCTCTCAGGACTTGTCTAAACTCAGCCACATGATCGTATGGATCTCTAGTGCCATCGAAGTAGTTCTTCATGGACTTAACTAGCTGAGTCGGTCTCAAGGTCCTTGTGTGCTCTCTAGGTCGTGGTAGAGGGAATTCATCCGTATTTCTTTGATTCCTGTGAGCTCTAAGCATCTCAGGTTCTACTCTATTCGTTTCCATTCTCGTTCTTTCTGTGCCCCCTGGGTTGGCAAAGCTTACTTCTGGCCTATCTCTACTCCTGTCTCTTTGAATTCCATGAGCTTGGGATGTTCCAGCACCAGGGTGACCATAGGACACATTCGATCTTGGTTGGGGGAAAATAATTTCACCTTTCCAAGTGTAAGCATGCCTATCATTTTTTGTCACCACAAAGATCCTCTCCGAAGCGTGATCTAAGTAGGTCACTCTGCCTGGGCTATCAGGATCCTTAAACTCATAGATCATGATTGTTCCTATATCAGTTGGCTGATCAGATTTATACCTCCAAAAGGCTTCGTCAGTTTCTGGATTGAGGAGCAAATCTATGCTCTTATTATCCTGGGGAATCCACTCTGGTGTGATAATCCTAGTGAGAACCGATTTGCCTCGAGGGTTCTAGGTTCTGTACCCATGTTTCCTTGCTCTAGGTCCCCTAAGTCCGCTTCTAGGATCACATTTCCAAATTCGTCCGTCCTATCTGGGTGACTGGTGACTACGTATATGGTTCCTTCTTTGTCCAAGTATGCTCTGTTTTCAAACTTGACAGCTGGGCGCTCTAGTCCAATGGATTGATTAGGATTCTTAATCTGTACCACAGATCTTCCTAGGCCGTCCTCATAGATGCTGGCACCTAATCGGTTGGTCCTAAGGTATTCCAACTGCATTTTGTAAGGGCCTTCTACCCTGTGCAAGTATGGCACTCCTGAACTTCCTGTAGGTCTCTCCATACCTTGAGACATCTCGGATTCACTAGTCTCAGAACTTGGGTAGTATGAGTGGTGGCTCAACTGCTGGGCCCACGACCTAGCAGTGTGGTTGACACTAGCCTCTGAAGACCTAAGGCTTTGTCTATCCCTTACTAGATGTCGCCCTGATCTAAGGTTCATAAGCCTAATTGGATAGCCCAAATTTGCCCAAGTACAACCTCGTTGCAGAGTCCTTTTGTATCAGTTACTTGATTCTTTTTAGTTGATTCCCGTGTTAAAATTCTTGTCTGATATCACGTCGTAAGGTATATTTGAGTGTAGTTCCGCACTTAAAGTTGATCGTTCCACGTTAAGTTCTTTTCCTTTAAAGTTCTCGACAGTACAAAGATTATGTTCTTAGCTTGAACTTGAAAGTTTAGGTATGCTTCAACTTGATAATTGCATATCGTCGCCCTGACTTACTCCTACCTCTAGTCGTTCTTAGCCTAAGCTAGGAATTGACGAAGGGGAGTTGAGAGTATTCCGACCTTTCTTGCTGATCCTTGCTCTTTAGTGCTCGAGAAGTTGATTCTCAAGCTTGCACAAAGCCCTTGCTTGGACGCTTCTCAATAGACCTGCATCAGTCCCAAGATTAGCTCCAGACTTAAATTCAAATGATAGACTAGACCACTTTCATGCATGTGACTTACTGACCAACTTATCTCTTGCCCTTTATAAAAAACAATCCCAAGGATCCCTCAGTTTTCCTACCTCGGGTATGGTTGTACTCCTCACGAGCTTTCCGACAAAACAAGAATCACAGCAATTGGATTTCGTATGAGGAAGTTACATCAGTTCATGCTTCAGGGATTAAAACAGGGTTCAAAACAGTTTAATCAAGCAGGCAGAAATTCTTGAATTACTTGGGTTGCGGCTTCAACATGCAATGCTAACCCCGAGTGTTTGTCCCACAAATTGGCCAAATTAGCCCCCTATTCTTTACCTTAGAAAATTGGCCAAATTTGCCCTTCTAACGCGTTCGCAAGTTCTGTTAGTCGCGATTGACAGGTCAGTTGCGATTGATGTGTCGATCGCGATTGACAGGTCCGTCGTGGCTGTCAGTCGCGATTGACGTGTCGATCGCGATTGACAGGTGGTTCAAAAAGTCGATCAGTCATGGTCAAAGGGTCGTTGACTCTATCAGTCGCGATTGATGGGTCGATCGCGATTGACAGGTCAGTCGCGAGGGTCTGTCCATCGTGGTCAAACAGTCGTTGACTCTGTCGGTCGCGATTGATGGGTCGATCGCGATTGACAGGTCGGTCATGAGGGTTTGTCCGTCGTGATCAAACAATCGTTGACTATGTCAGTCGCGATTGACAGAGCCGTCGTGGACTGTCAGTCGCGATTGATGAGTCGATCGCGATTGATGACTCGATCGCGATTGACACGTATCACGCGTATGATCCGTCGGTCGTGGTCAATCGGTCGTTGACTCTGTCGGTCGCGATTGACAGAGCCGTCGTGGACTGTCAGTCGCGATTGACTGGTCGATCGCGATTGACAGGTCTGTCCGTCGTGGTTTGTCGATCGCGATTGACAGAGCGATCGCGATTGACAAAAATCTGAGGAGTTTCAAAAATCTAAGCACATTTTTGGGAAACTCTAGGCCTGTAGATCATGGTTTGCACTTTGTTTGGCAATTTGAGCATTTTTTCTGTCGGTCGCGATTGACAGAGGTCGGCGACACACAGATAGTTATCGAGAATTCCGTACCTACGCAGAGTGCTGTGGACGATGATGCGGCCTGTACCTGCAAGACAGCTCAAGAAACATGCAAAAACAGCACACACAATTTCGCTCTCTCGCTCTCTCTCTCAAGTGAAATGAGGGAAATGAGGTGGAGAAGGTGATATGATCAAAAAACTGAAATTTTCGCGATGATGGAAATGGAGGTGGAAGATGGTGATGATGATGATGGTGGTAAGGTAAGAAAGAGAAAAATAGGAAAAGTAAAGAAATTACCTACAACGCCAACGTCTCCAATCTACGTCTTACCATCACACGCTCGTCCTCAAAGCTCGATCCTCGGCAACGGCGCCAAAATTTGGTGTAGCTCAGTGATGAGTAGCACCTTCTTTATTGTCAATCCGGGAAGACGTGAGGATGGTATGAAGACCTCGAGCAAGTGAAGGCACAAGTGCGTGAGTGAGAAGCACACTAACATGCACACACATACACACACACGCGCACACAAGGTAAGGCAAAGGGTGAGAAGCAATGGAGTTCTTTAGATTGCTTTCAAAAAGCTCTTACAAGTTCATTTCAATTACAATCCAAACTCAAAAATGAGCTCTCTAGCTCCTTTTATAGTTTTTGACTAGCTTTGGCCCTGTTCAGACCTAGTGTCCGGCCTAGTTAAAAATTAGGTTCCAGGGCTTATTAGAGGGCTCAAACGAGATCTAAAAAATATGAAAATTGGCAGGTAGATACTTCTAAAGCTCCTCAAGCTCAAGGACTCCTTGGCTTGCACAAAATGGAGCTACAAAAATACGAAATGATATTTACAATGGTTTTTAGTGATGAAAATCACTATTTGTGTAGGGATTTTCTCTATTGATTTGTCATACATACCTTTGAGCTCCCTACTTGCTCTTTCTTCTTGTGTGCTCAACTCCTTGATGTTTGAAAAATTTAGATGGCCTACTTGCCAGATCTTCTTTGACTGCCATGTCTGCTTGTGCTGTCCCTTCGCTCTGACTCTCTTCGTCTTGTGGCTCCTTCGGTTCCCTGACTGCTGCCAACAATGTGCCTGGGCATCTCTGCCATCCCAACGAATCTGCTCTGCAGTAGGTGCAACAGAAACAGCAGCACGAACAGGAATCTGCGGAATATCATCTTCGACACCATCTTCATCAGCTCCAACACCTGTATTTGCAGTACCTGTCGTTACAGGTGTAACAGGACGTCTTTCAACACCCTGCACAATGTTCCACAATCCTTTTGCAACCAGTACATGTCGCATCATATAAGCCCATAATGGGTAGTTGGTACCATCCAACTTATCCTCAACAGCCAACATACGGAATACATCACTGCTTTTAGCCATGGCCGGTGACTAAAATACCTTGATGCAGAAAATTGACTGTATCTCAAAAAGTTGAACAGAACTGCCCAGACGAGTTCTGCTAGACCTGTAGCAGACTTCGAGACGCTTAAACTGGCGAACAGAAACTGGTATATACCTTTGGCACAAAAGGACGAAATAGCCTACACAAGCACTACGATAGTGCATTCGGAGGCCAAAACGAGCTCAAATCGCGATTTCGGCACCACAGAGCAAAGCAGTTTTGATCTCGGAAACACCCTGAGTATGCTCACCAAATTTTGCGCGAATCTGAGACTGCAAACGGAGGAGTGTCGATGGCGCCCTAGAAGAAGCAACGACCTACTCTGATACCAATTGTTGGAGTTAGACGTCTGTGGAAGCACGCGAACAGCACAAGGAAGAAGAAGAAGCTTGGAGCACAACACACAAGACTGAATGTATTACTAGAGAATGTACAAAGATAAGTAGCCCATTAGGGCAATAGGCGTATATACAAGTCGGGGGAAAAAAACCTCCTAAAGAGGGAAAAAGGTGCCCCGGCGGTCCTAGAGTGTTCACACAAATCACTACCTAAATATATCAACATGGAATCTCACTGGAATTAGCTTCAAATCTGATTGTAGTTACTTCAAAAGATTGTAGATGAGATAAGGAAGTAATACCTGAACTTCCTTCAATAAATGAACTTTATCTGAAGTTTGAGAAAAACTTCATCAGTTATGGATGTCTTTACTATCAGACACAGTACTACGCGTACCTGTCCCGTTTCCCAAATTTCTTTTGGTCAGTTTGTAGTTGACACTACTAGCTTCAAGATGAGCTATCACTCGTGAAAAACTTTAGACTATGCTGTGAAATTTAACTTTCAGAAGTACCGAAAAATGTTTACTGAGAAAATTGTAACTGTTAACTAACTTTCACAGTAACATGAAATCACTTAGATTTCTTCACACGAGAAGAATGCACTCAGGTCTTTCCACATAAATATGTGTTTTCTATTAGAGAAGATGTGTAAAAAAATGGCTTGGCCTCACTTTGCTCATAGCCATGGAAAACTCTCCTATGCTGAGTAGTTCTTCCTTACCATCTCTCTCTCATATGAATACCCGACATTTCAGGTTCTATTATTCATCTCTACATACATGCGCCTTCGCGTCTTCTATGTCTCTTCTTCTACCTTCTTCTATTTAAGCACTCTCTCAACTCTCTTATATATATATTTTTGATCCGAGATTCAAAAACTCGTGATTCTGGAAGTTTCTACGAACTATATGTTACAGTCGTGAATTTGTCCCTTCACTAAGGCTTTGATTTTTTTGAATACTTTGTTTGTGCTTCTCTTTGTCTTTCTTTATCCTTCATACATCTTCAGGTCTTTATGTCTAATTAGTGAGTGAATCTCCAACAACAAGAACAACCGCTTCAAAAGTCTAGGACAACATTGTAAGTGGAATTTCCATTTCTAGTTGGTGACTTCTTTGAGCAAATATAGTTTGTGATAAACAGAGTATTTTAGGACTCCTAGAATAGCAAGGAATCGCTTTAGCATACTGAGTGAAAAGTGGTTGATGAGAGAAAGAGCAAGTGGATATAGGGATCAAGCCCAAAGGAATTGTGTAATTTGATTATGCATCGCTCAAATGAATTAAAATTGAACATATTAAAACGAATCCTTGCAATAAAATTGAAAAAGACAAGAAACTCTAAAGAAAATGCACAAAGAAATAAGTGATTGACCTAATCAGAAGGGTGAGCACGAGAAGGAAAAATAAGGATTAATGAACCTTTAATATAGGAAATACTTAGGGAAAAGTGATAAGCGGAGTGTTCAATCTTCTAAGGCTAGCATGAGGACTACAACACAATCATGGGCTCAACAGTTAGGCAATTATCCATACGAGGTTAGTTGAGACACGAGTGACTCATATATGTCTTTCAACACAGGGAGACTAGGGATTTTGTTTAGTGTAGCCCATCTAGAGAGGATAGAGGGACCCTACAAGACTTAGTTAGAGTACATCTGCATGAATAGATTGGGTGCTTGGGTATATGAAGATGGCTTTTGTAGGTCAGTAATTCAATTACATAACCCTGATCAACCTATGGGATTAGAACATCAAGCCATGAAGTTTGAAAATGAGGCTTACATAGAAAAAGAAGGGACCATATACATCATCACGATTAAGGCCGACTCAATGAGTGAACTAGGTGAAATGGTAGAAACTGCAGACCTAGGTGTGGAAGGACAAGGCAAACAAATCGAAGAACCTAGAACACCTAGAGGAAAATCTGTGCTAACAAGGTGTTGACTCCTAAGTGGATGCCCCAAGACAATAGGAGCATAGAACTGTTTTGGAATAAAGAGACCGATGATGCTTTTTGGAGATATAGGCCAGATCACCCTACTGCTATAGTGGATCCATGTTTATGTATCTGTGTAGACATAGAAGATAACTTAGGAGAAGAGCTAGAAATTCCAAGGTTCACAAAGATTCAGATAGTACTATAGAGACCTCATCCAGATGTTCCAATTCAAAAGAGGACCTAGTGGAACAAGTGGCTAAACGATTGGAAGTCTCTAGTAAACCTGGGATCAAATTAGCCCTCCTCGAAGGTGTTACACTTGTGGAGGCAACCATATGGCAAATATGTGCCCACACACAATGCAACCCATAAGAAACTCCAATGGAGTGTACTATACCATAGAGCGCAAGTACACTAACCACACGGCTCAAGATTGCCCATATAATAAATAGGTGGTTAGGTAGGGTTACCCTTAGCAATATCACCCAAGTAGATACCAAGGGCAGTACCAACCACAACAATACTACCGTGCCCCCCCTCACTCTCAAGTTCCTTATCAAGCACAACATAGACCTCAACCTGTCCTAGGACAACAACCTCCACCCCCTGCTAATGTAGTTTTTGTGAAGTATGCCACACCAGAGAAGAATTCAAATATGGCATTAGTACCCACAACCCCTAATGCAAACAGTTTTGACTCCACCCATGTAGATAGACCACTAGCCTACTACATGGAGTCACCGGAAAACTTAGACCCCCCCGCTAATACCTCCACAAAAGTGACCCCCATCAATGTGATAGGAATTATGAAACACATTGAAGGTTCCATATCCTTGTACATACCCATCCAGGTAGTAACTAGAGCCCAAGCACAAAGGCAAATGCAACCAAAAACCCCTAGAAGAATAGTTGACGCCAACGAAGTAGGAGAATCAGCAGGAAAGAAAACAAGAACCTAGAGAGATTCAGGAGAGCGAGATAAGAGAAAATGGAGCAAAAAGATCAATGAGTTAGAAGAATGCCCACGGGAAACCAGAGCTAGAATCTTAGAAGTGGCATCACAGGAGGCTGAACCACAGGTGATGACCTCAAAACGAGGATCATTACTAGCAGACCCCACCCCCAAAAACCTTGACATGATGCTCAAAGCTTATCAAGCTAGGATACAAGAAGGACCACAGGTAGGAGAATCCAGCAAGAACTACCCTAGAGCCTACTTAGAAATAGAGAGAACCAAACTGTGCATGAAAATGGTAGAGCTAGCCCAACCAATGTTTGAGGCATCACAATACCTCAATTGGGAAGTTATGGCTATGCATGAGCTACATTTCCAAGGATTACTAGAAAAATTAGGGAAAATAGCATCTAACACAACAAAAGTCAGCTCTAGCACTGAAACTAGCCCAGAGAAACCCTTAAAGTCCACTCTATTCAAAAGGGCTAGGTCAGACTTAGAGAATCATCAAACAGGCTACATGGATTCACATGTCATCTTAAGAGAGATTCAAGAAGAAAGATGGAAGTAGGAACAAGAATCACGACCACCTATACCGGATCGATGACTCAGGAGAACAATTCCCTGTGGATATCCCATGGAGATCAAGCAGACAATTGGCCCAGATTGGCCCAATGAGCATACTAGTTTTGAATCTAACTCTTTGCAAGAATTAACTCACTTCATAGGACCATGGGAAGACCGATCAATTCAAGTGAAAGCCCCCACTATTCTAGTAAGGGAAGAGAACTCAGTTCTTCCTAGGAACACAGAGGCCATTAGGAACACCAAAGTTCAATGCCATTTGACGTTGGAAGAGCTATTGAAAATCAAACTAGAACTATGGAAACATGTAGCAAAATCAGTTCCCAGAGATAGCTACAACTTCCTCTAGACCAAGTATACGAGGAAAGGTGCCTGAAATACCCCTAGACAAAGTGGGAGATGTGAGTGAAGGAGAGGAAGGTAACACTTATTTGCCTATTACTTACAAAGGTTATACTACCAAAGCCATCCTAGACATGGGTGCAGGAGTAGCTATCGCAACCACTTCTTTGTGGAAGCGTTGGGGTAAACAAGCCCTTAGACCTACTAGGATGAAGTTGCAGATGGCACACGGGCATATAGGAAGACCCTTAGGACTATTGGAAGGCATTAACCTATCCACTTGTGCAGTAGGATTTGATCACACGTTTGCGATATGTGATTTTGGGAAGAATCAAGCATATGAGATGCTTCTAGGTAGACCTTTCATGCAATAATTACAAGGGGTACAAGATTGGGGAACCAACTCTTTGTACTTACAACACCTAGGAGTGACCACGAAAGTGAATCTCACAGACTATTCACATAAGGATGTACCACCCTTACAATGGAATATTGTACATAGGAACGAAGATGAGAAGGAATCGATACATTCCTTAACATCAGATCGATCATGGATGCATGAGGATACACATCTTTGGATGTGTAAAGTTGCAACAAAGGAAGAGGAGCGAGAGACAACAAGAATGCCATGAATAGAACACACCTCTAGACCCATTGAGGACCCAGCGTATGTGCTAGTAGTGTTCCCAGATGAGAAATTTGAACCCTATGGCTGGGCAGAGATTCTTGCGACTATATGAGTCCTAATCAATAAAATCAAAAGATGAGGAAGGAAAAAAACGTGAAACGAGAGGAGGAAGAAGAACCATTGATGGAGGTGCCAGAAAATTTCAGAAAATATGCAGTGGAAGAACGAAAAATCATGATACGAATGCCGAAGAGAGACAAAAATTCGGGAGAAGCTTATGATAATAAGGAGACCACAAAGAAAGTTGTAGTAGCAATCGAGGGTGGAGAAGAACAATGCACGTACATAGGACATGATTTGACCAACGAAGAGGAAGAAAGTCTGATTGCCCTACTAAAAAGGTATAGGGATGTCTTTGCATGGAGTTACAAGGACTTGAAAGGGGTAGATTTGAACATGAAGGAAGAAATAGATAGACTCATAGAAGCCGGATTCATCTACGAAATAGAACACACCGAATGGGTGTCACCCATCATAGTCGTGCCTAAGAAGAATGGTAAGCTGAGAGTGTGTATTAACTTAACGAAAGTCAACGTGGCATTAGAGACAGTTACCCTCTGCCTATTATGTTGGAAACAATGTCCATTGGACAAATTTTGCTCATGCATTCCAATATGTGTATATTTCAATATAATCCTCCTACAACAAAAGCACATTGGCACAGTGGATGGAGTCAAACTCTCTCAAAGCTCCCACCAAGGATCAAATCCCACACTCAGCAGCAGGTGCAACGTGAAATCTTTTGGTGCTTTTACTTTATTAAACAAATCACACGAACATCGTTTTCGAAGACGTACGGGGAAAGATGATAAACGATCGCATAACTTTTTTAGTTAATTGCTTTTGATGTGCTTTTGAATAGCTTTATTTTTCAAGGAAGCTCTACTATATAAGAAGAATCATGGCTTATTGTAATTCATTATTCACCTAGTATTCAACACAAGCTTTGGAGAGCTTGGACCTCAATAGAGGTAGTGTTTCTTCTCGCACATGGGGCAGCCATGGTGCTAACTTGAAGCATGTTGAGGAGTGGCTATGGAGTTCTTCCTGGAGGAGAAGAGTGTGCTCACACTCTTGCTCATAAAGAGGACATGACGATTTCGGGTTACTTCAAAGACATTGGATGGTGATTAACGTAATATTTGCATCTTATGTTAAGTATTCAGGTACATATTCTCTTTATGCACATAGGTACTACTTGGAGTTTATGGACGCAGTATAATGACTGATATGGAAACTAAAGTGAATGGACATATAGTTCAAACAGGAGATAACACCAAACACAAAGTTGAGAGCATTGGATCACTGAAGACAAGGAGTGGAAGTACACTCCTAAGCAAGGTACTTTATGTTCCAACAATCCCTAAAAATTTAATAAGTGTAGGCAAATTGTTGAGAAGGGATATGAAGTCAGATTTACAAGTGATGGTGTTTATCTTGAAGATCCAAATCAAGGATATAGAAGTATTGTCATAGGGAAAAAGGAAGGAAGATTATCCACCCTCAAAGTCCAAGGTAATGTGGAACATGCATTGTTACTTATGGAAGTCAAAAGATGTCTGAATTGGATCTATGGCACAAGAGGTTAGGACATTTTAATGAAAGGGGAATTAAAGAAATGACAAAGAATGGTGTAGTGCTTGGTCTACCAAATATTGAAGGTCAACATATGATATACAAATGTGAGGCTTGTCAGTTAGGTAAAGCTCACAAGAAACTATATAATAAGCAAGGATACAGGTATTCAAATATGCTTGAATTGGTTCACACAAATGTGTGGGGTCCTTCAAAGGACTATAGCATAAATGGATCAAGGTATTATGTGCTATTTGTTGATGATGCAACCAGATGGATTACTCAGTATTTCTTAATACATATGGAAGATAATATGAATTTTGTGTAAAGTTTGGTTTATTCTTGATATAGAAGAGTTCTTAAATCAAGATAAATTAGACATTTGGAGAACTAAAGTCTCCAACATATCAACACCATCTTCTTGCAAGTCCCACTATTTCTTGGGGTGTCTGCTTGAAGCTATGGATCAAGGATGATGTGTTGTGCCTGATACCACTCTTGGAAAATTCTACAATGAATTCGTTTAGCAGTTGGCCTATATCTCAATAGTTATGACTATTCAAGGGTTGTTGAGGGAGAGTCAAGTAAAAAAAAGAAAAGAAGAAGACAACGAAAGAAGCAGCTTCACTAAAAGGAAATATCTGAAGATATATCTCTACAAGAAGCCCCGCAGGGGCGCAACACCCATCTCTGCACAGAGCCCCGCAGGGGCGCACACACCAAGGAAAAGCACGCAGTTGGAAGGAGGAATCAGGGCCAACAAGTATCACATATGTGGGTGCTTCAACCTCTTGAGTTACAGAGGATTCAGATCAAGGCTTACGAGCTATATCTGCATATGTGCACTAATGGTGTGCGTGGCAACCCAGAATTAAGGAACCTATAGGTGAATTAGACTGCGGAATATTAGGTAGTCAGTCTAAATCCAAGGGTTGCGGGCGAGCAAGGCGAATACATCAGGCCCAGAGAATGTAAAACAAGAATTAAGAAGAGGCCGTCAAAACTGAACACCTGTTTTATCAACAGGTAACAATGAGCAAAGGTTGCGTGCAGTGAAAAGAAGTGAATAACGCAACCAGGTCCAATGTGTGCAACCAGGACAAATCAGAGCGCCTCTAAAACGTAATGCAAGATCAAGAATCAGACAATACTGACCACTGGGTGCGTGCGGACAACAAACTGATGACAAGAAGCAAAGCCTGTCAAGGGACGACAGAGACAAAGAGGGGGAGAGTGTTGCAGAGCCAAAGAGCGCACAAAGCAGAGAAAAAGACGGGCCCCAAAATTTTTCCGATTTGGACATCACATTTTTTGTATCATAATCATTCTTGTAATATATTTTCCGTTGTAAAGGCACTAGAGGAGTCCTCTAGATGCATCCCCACAGAAGATTAGAAGCTTACCCATGTAAAATAGTAGAAATTTAATCTTCTAGTGAATAAAGTGCCGGTCTCTTGTGTGAAAGGACCATTTTTAGGGCACTAGTATATAAGTCAAATGTGACTCTTTGTAAAGAACTTTTTGCCATTGTGAGAAGAGAGAGCACAGAAATTCGAATTTGTGTCTTCTTCCCTCCTTATCTTCTTCTTCGTGAGCTTGTATGCAGGTGTATTGCTTGGAAAGAGTGCTTGTGAGTGTTGTCTATCCATGAAAGTGTTTCTTTGCTGTAGGAAGGGTGTGTGCGAAGTGTAGCAAGTGCTGAAGTGTAGGAAAGTATTCCCGCGACTCAGTATTTCACTCATAACTTGAAGTAGGAGCATCAGAATTGAGTGAAACCACTGCCATTGGATGCGTCTTCTTGAGAGCTTCGAAACGCATATGCTATTCGCTATATTTGGAGTTCGAAGGTGGGAGAAAAGTCCAAAATACTGACGGCTGCTGCACCAAGTATCGTTTCGCCTTGACCAACAGTTGGAGCTTGTTTGGATAAGTCTTTGCCTCATTTACATTCTTTGAGTAGTTCACTTGTATTGACCATTACAAGATTGCATGTCTTCATACACTCGGCTAGGTTTGTGTACTCTTTGGATTGATAATTAAAGGTGTGTATCCCCACTATATGCACTTGTGAGGGGATTGAGGTATAGTCTCTTTCTCCGCAAGTCCCTAAGTCGATACTTAGGTCAACACACTTTTTGGCGCCGTTGCCGGGGAGTGACGAATCAAACCGAGGCATTCGTGTGATGGTAAGTAGCTTTTTCCATTGAAGTAAGTGGAGGAGTGGAAATCTTCTCTTCTTTGGTAAGTCATTTTCAGCCGCACTTGCTACTTCTCATTCTTGGAGTGTGTGTAGTGAGTTGTTAGTTTTAGGTTTAGGAGTAGTAGGAGGGGAGTAGGAAGAGTGAGGGAGTAGATTAGAGTAGTTTCACCCTTTGCCTTGTTGTTTCATTTTCAGTAGATAGAAAAAATTCAAGTATAAAAGCCAAAAAAAATCATTTTTGAAGATCACTTGTTTGAGCAAGTATCGTGAGTGTGAGCGTCGAGTATCGTGGGCTGCAGAATATCGAGGCAGAGCTTGTGGAGTGTCTTTGAGCTAGAAAAGGTGCTAGAAGAGTGTGAAGGAGCTTCAAAGGTGAGCCATTCCATTGCTAGATCCTTCTGATCATTCAAAAAATTCATCATCAGTGTAAAACGATCTGCGCCAGGTATCGTTAGAGCTTTCAGGGGGCAAAAAGTTGTGTTTAGTTCGATACAGAGAGTGAGGATAAGAGAGAAGAGCTAGGAGATCAAGGGGGCAAAATCAAAAATTCAAAAACAATTGTTAAAATTTGTCTAAGGGTCAAGTATCGTTTTACTCCCGCGGTCGAGTATCGCGATACTTCACAAGTATCGTTTTGCTCCTGTGGTTGAGTATCGCGATATTTCCCATCGATTGTGTATCGTTTCATACCGATCACAATACTTGGTCAGAGATCGTTTGTCAGCGATCGTCTATTGAGTATCGTGGATCGTGTATCGTTTCGTGCCGGTCGCGATACTTGAGAAGTATCATTTGGTCAAAGATCGCGATACCTGATAAGTATCGTGTATCGTTTTACCAGCGATCGTTTGCGAGAGATCAAGTATCGTGGAGCTGAAGTATCGTGTATCGCTTCTCAGAGATCGCGATACTTGCTGCCGATCGTGTATCGTTTGTTTGAAGTATCGTTTGGTTCAAATATCGTGTATCGTCGGATCTTCAGAGATCGCGATATTTACCAGATATCGTGTATCATCGATCGTTTCAGTTCAGATATCGTGTATCGTGGGATTTCAAGTATCGTATATCGTTTCCAGCCAAGTATCGTTTGGCCCAGAGATCGTTTAGAGCAAAGATCGCGATACTTCCCACATATCGAGTATCGTCTATTCCAAATATCGTTTCCCTTTGAGTATCGTGTATCGTCTGCGACTCAAATATCGTGTATCGTTTACCTCTAGGTATCGGTATCGTTTCATTAAGCGATCGGTATCGATTGGCAGATGTCGCGATATTTGTCAAGTATCGGGTATCGTCTAAATCTGGAGATCGTGTATCGTGAGTTTGGGAGACAAGTATCGTGTTCTGACAAAATTCTTTTTTACTCATTTCTTTCCAACCCAAGTCTTCTAGACAATTTTTGACCCATAAGGAAGATTGCCAAAGGCCCAAAGGGTATCAAAGTCTAATCAGAGCTCTTAAGTGGATGAACCTAAGATCCAGAAGAACCCTAGGAAGTCGAAGAAGCGTAATTTCTTCTGTAGGGAGTGTAGCAGAACCAAGTAACCGTTCACATTACTCGGAGACCTCCAGTGAGTCAGAAGAAGAAATTCCCATGGCTTCAGAGGACATGCAGAACACAGTACCCATGATGGGCATGATGTCAATCATAGAGGGAGAATACAGAACCTCCTTGGAGTATGTGAACACCAACCACAATGAGATCCCTATTTATTTGGATGGCTTGAACAGATCTGTGGCCAGGTTACAGAAAGCATCAGAAGCCTACATAGTGCCTAGACCAGCAGTCAAGTACGTAGGAGGACTGTACATGGACAAACGAGATATCCAATACGTGGTCACAGAACACCCGGAAAACATTAATGAGCATAGTGAAGAAAATAATGCTTCAAGCTTAAATGGAGGTGGAAGCGAAGAGCAAGTAACTACTCCTAGAGGGAGATCCACGATTACTAAAATTTGGAGAGGAGACCTGATTCCCCAGGATGACACTCTAATAGATGTGTATTTGATCAATGGGATGGAGCATCTGCTTAGAGCCCATTCCTCTATATGGGAAGCTGCTCCTAATCCAGTTACCATCTATGAGTTACAGGATCCTGAGTTCCCCACCATCATCACATATTTGGATAAAAATCAGAGAAAATACTGGCCATTAACAGAATTAGAGAGAGCTGAGTTGAAATATCAGAACATCCCAGTGTTCCCCCCTAGGGACCAAGCCACTACTTCACGGAATCCACTTGGAACATCCCAGAATGATTCATATCAACAGTCGGGACAAACACAACAAACCCAACAAACCCAACAAACCCAGACCCCAGTCAGACCACATGTGCAATTTGCAATGCCTGCAATTAACCCTAACTACCGACCTCAACCAGCTATTGACCCAAGACATGGAGTTCATGCTCCAGTCAGACCACAGGTAGTAAGAGGACCAGGCATACCAATAGGGAGACCAATTTTCCCAGTGATGCCTAGACAACCTGAAGCAGGAAGACGACTAAGGCCGATCCAAGTTGCCAAGTGCATGAGAAATCATTATGATGGCTCTAGTGAACCTTACAACCACATAGCAGAATTTAAACAAGTAGTTAGAGCCGAGCAGGTAGATGACTTTCTGATTCAGTATGAGTCTTTTGGCCTTACCTTGTCAGACACAGCTTTGGCTTGGTTTCAGCCATTGGACCCAAATACCTTTCAGAACATGGAGCAGGTATATCAAGAAATGATTGAAGAATTTACCAAATCAGGAATTAAAAACAATTCTTCGTCATTAATCCACAGCTTCAAACAAGTCCCTACCGAGTCAGTGAGATTGGCAGCAAGGAGATTCAAACAGTATGTAGATAGATGCCCGGTGGAAGAGAGACCGACTCAGAATAAAATGGTATCATTATTCTTGGAAGGACTGTTGAACGGAACTTTGAGGTCATTAGTGTACGTAAAGAGGGTTCAAACTTTGCAAGAGTGTATGAAGGAATGTATAGACCTAGAAGATAACCTGGCAGAAGACTTGAAAATACCTCAAGGTAGTTTGAAAAGCGAAGAGTCAGCCAGTAGCACATCAAACTCTAAAAACAATGTGGAGGAAATCGCAGATTTAGTAGCAAAAAAACTGAACGTTCAAGGACAGAGGAATTATCCCACTAATCCTATGAGACTGCCTATGCTTAGAAGATGTATGCAGTGCGGAGGAGATCATCCTTCTCATTTGTGTACTAGGGGAGTAGTCCCACCACCTGCCTATGCTCATCCTAGACCCTCTGTCCCCGGACCTCTCCAATATTGCAGTATAGAGCAGAGATATACAAACCATAGCACAGAGAATTGCCCTTACAATAGGCAAACCAGACCCACCCAGCCTTATGTGAGACCGTATGGATATCCCCAAAGAGATCAAGGAGGTGAAGTCTTTAGATATGCCTCTTATCAGCCGCAGGCACCAGTACCACGACCGTACGCATATCAAGGACATCCACAACCACAACATGTACTAGGACAACAACCGCCCCACCCTCAGAACGTTGTCTCAGTCAAGATTGCACAACCAGAAGAAAATCTAGAGAGGGCTATAGTGCCAGCCACACCTTTGACTAGTAGTGAACCATATGACTCATTTTACGACCCTAGTCAAGGAACATACCCTAGTTATGAAAGCGCGATAACAGAATATGGGCAACAGTATGACCCATATGCTTATGGCATGGAAATACCGGATAGTTCATACGGACACGAGCAGGATTATGTGTCCTTAATGTACACAGCTCCTAGAGCAACCATGCCACCTCGACCAATGAATAGACCGCCTGTGCCCAGAGGACCATGCTACAGATGTGGAGGTGACCACTATATTAGAGAATGTACATTACCAAACCCACCACCACCACAACGAATCTGGGAAGGCTACTGTAGCGATTGTGGTAAGGAACATCTTTTCAGAGATTGTCCTAAGAACCCCAACAAAGTCACATCTAACGTGCAGATTAATGTGATAGAAGTGATTGACTCATCAGGGAGCGATAAAGAGTACACTGTTCCCTTGAAGGCCATAACAAGAGCCAAGGCTAGAGAGAACCTTGATAAAACAAACAAGAGTAATCAAAGTGACAAAGAGGGGAATATACCTATCCCTCACAGAGTAGAAGACTCCGAAGAACCAGAGAAAAGTATCGCCAGTAAAAGATCCCAGAGATGGAAGAACCGGAGAGATAGGATAAAGGAAAAAAAGTTATTACAAAAGAAGGAAAATGAAAAGAGTAAACAGAAACCAACGAAGGAACCGCAAGTGGAAGAAGAAGATAAAAATGAGAATAAAAGAGAGGAGGTAGGATCAGTCCTAGCAGATCCTGTGCCTGAAGAATTAGCCATGTGGATTCAGGCATACAAGGCAAGAATAAAAGCAGGACCTACCATCGAGCAACATGAGAGAGAATATCCGAGAGGCGACTTAGAGAAAGAAAGGTTAGAAATTTGCAGGAAATTGATAGAAATTACGCAACAAACCTTAGAAAAACCTGCATCGCCTCTACCAAATACCCGAATTTCCGAAGAAAAATTCCAAGAGTGCGTAAACACTCTTGAAAAGCCTGAAGTATATAGACCACAAAATGAAGAACATGGTGTTGAGAGAAAGGAAGGATCCATAGTCCCCGAAGTAGAAGGAGACTGGACTAAGGATCTATGGGCACGAGTTCAAGAGGACAAATGGAAAAAAGTAGAAGGAATGGAACCGCCCTTTGAAGAATTAGAAGCAGAAAATGAAATAGAGGGATCAATACCTGAACTAAATTCAGAAGAAATTTTTCCAAGGGATGCAAGTGACGAAGAAGAGGAAGATGTAAAGGAACTGCCCAACTACACTGGGGAGTATGAGCACAACTCAGAATTGTATCGCATTCCATCAATAACGAGACGAGAAACGAATCCATCAGTTCAAACATCGGAGATCATACAACGTCTTAGAGAGGTAAAAATCCCATGTACCCTGACCTTCGAAGAACTTTTAAAGGTAAAACCACATTTAAAAGAAAAATTAATCAATCAATGGGAAGTCAAGGAGGAAAAGAAAGAGATAGCTGATGAAGTAAAAATAGTGAGAATTCCAGTGGATAAGGTAGGAGACTTTAGCGAAGGAGATGAAGGAAATACATGTCTGCCAATCACCTATAGGGGTTACACTACCAAAGCCATACTAGATTCAGGAGCTGGTGTTGGTATTGCTACCAAAGAAATTTGGGAGAAATGGGGAAAACCAGCATTAAGACCAACACGCATGAAAATACAAATGGCAGATGGACATACAGAAAGACCCTTAGGATTGTTGGAACGAGTAGTCTTCACTACGTGTGGAGTGGAATTTGAACATACTTTAGCAATATGTCACTTTGAAAGGCCAAGCAATTATGAAATGATCTTGGGAAGGCCTTTCATGAGACAGCTAAAGGTCGTACAAGATTGGGGAAAAGATGCAGTATACCTACAACACGCAGGAACCACCACTAGAATAAACCTACATACATACACGTACCAAGATGTGCCACCCCTACAATGGAATCAAATCCACAAAGAGGAAGACGACCAATCGGTTCATAGTGCAGGTTCTAGTGATCAATCCTGGATGAACGAGGACACTCATCTGTGGATATGTCAAGCTGCAAAGAAGGAAGAAGAGAGAAGAAAAAGCTGGCAGCAAAAACAAGGAATAGTGAGGTCTGTACAAGATCTAGCTTATATGCCACAAGTATTTCCGGATGAAGAATTCGAACCTCACGGTTGGATGGAAATCTTAGCTACCCTCGATGTCTGTGTAAATGAAGAAGTAGTGACCATGAACGAATGTATCGATGAGGAGGGTTATGATGTTAGTCTGTATATGGTAGTCCTTCAGGAGGCAGAAGAAGGAGAAGTGATCGAGAAAGACTGGAAGGAGGACTACAAGAGCATTGAAATGGAACCTGAACCCATGGATCTAGGGATTAGTACCACCAACATAAATATCACTGCCAATGAAAAACATAAGGAACTTACACAAAAAGGGGAATTAGAAGTTGAAAGGGAATTAGAAGATGAAGAAAACAGGCCACAAGACCAATTTGAGGTACCAGCCCATTTTAAAAAATATGAAGTGGAGGAGAGGAAAATTGCTATTCAAATGCCTAAAAGAGAAGCACAACCTGGAATAGCATATGATAATAAGGAACAGACCAAAAAGATAGTGGTAACTATGGAAGGAGGAGAGGAACGGTGTACCTTCATAGGACAGGATGTCTCAAATTTAGAAGAAGAACAAGAGTTAATTCGTCTCATAAGAGAATACCGGGATGTCTTTGCTTGGACTTATAAGGACTTAAAGGGAGTAGATCCATCTATATGTGCACATAGAATCCCCATGACATCCGAAGCCAAACCTTCGAAACAGAGACCATATACTTATAATGACGTGTATTCAGCCAAGATAAAAGAGGAAATAGATAAGTTATTAGATGCTGGATTCATCTACGAAATTGAGCACAGGGAATGGGTGTCACCCTTGGTGGTGGTACCAAAGAAGAATGGAAAGTTAAGAGTGTGCATCAATTTGAAGAAAGTGAATGCCGCGACCATAAGGGAAAGCTATCCCTTACCAATCACTGATCATCTCTTGGAAAGGGTAGCAGGGAAGGAAGTTTATAGTTTTTTGGATGGCTTTTCAGGTTATAATCAGGTAGCCATTGCTCCTGAGGACCAACATAAGACAGCATTTGCAACTGAATGGGGAGTATATGCCTTTAGAGTCATGCCTTTTGGTTTAACGAATGCCCCAGCTACTTTCCAAAGATTGATGTGTCATGTGTTCAAGGAATTTCTGAGAAAAAGTATGGAGGTATACGTGGATGATCTGTGTACATATTCAGCTATACGTTCAGAGCACATCCCTGAACTAGAAAAGATTTTTGCTAAATGTCGACAATATCGAGTATGCCTCAATCCTAAAAAATGTGTCTTCATGGTGCGACAAGGGAAAATCTTAGGACATATTGTCTCTAAGAATGGGATTTCAACGGATGAAGACAAAATTAAAGTAATTTTGGATTTACCAAGACCTAAAACTGCTAAAGAAGTTCAAGCATTTATGGGACATTGTGGTTACTATCGAAGATTCATACATATGTACGCCATAATTGCTAGACCTCTTTATGCATTATTGACTCTATTTAATTGGACCGAAGAATGCGAAAAAGCTTTTAATGAGTTAAAGAATCGATTGAGTTCAGCACCCATCCTTCGAGTCCCCAATTGGAATAAACCGTTTCACATTCATGTGGATGCTTCCAAGTTTGCCATTGGTTGCATCTTAGCTCAACCAGCTGACACAGGAAAATTAGACCACCCGATAGCCTATGCCAGTAGACAGTTAAATCAAGCGGAACGCAATTATACTACTACGGAAAGAGAAGGCCTAGGGATGGTATACGCAGTCAAGAAATTCAGACATTACTTACTGGCAAACAAATTCAAATTTTTCATTGATCATCAAGCCCTATTGTACTTAGTCAACAAGCCTTGCAATACAGGACGACTAGTGCGATGGTTTTTATTGCTTATGGAATTTGATTTTGAGGTAATAGTCAAGAAAGGAAACACCCACATAAGAGCAGACCACTTATCTCGTATGACCCACGGAGAACCACCCATAGGAGTACCTGATGATCTGCCAGATACTTATCTTTTTAACCTGGAAGTATGTCCTCAATGGGCAGAAAAATTGATCCCGATACTTACACATGGACCTAAAGATGGGATCACGCCAAACCAAACGCAAGATCTCTGGAGGACTAAAAACCTTCACATCATTGCGGGAAGTTTGTACCACCAGGATTCAAACGGATTACTGATGAGATGCGTGGAAGAAGAGGAACAAGAAATGTGGCTTCAGAAAGCACACATCAACCAATGGAACACTCATTTGAACGCAAATGGAACGTGGCAAACACTCAAAAGATTTGGCATATATTGGCCAACCATGCAACGAGATGCACATAACTATGTGTCAACTTGTCAAACCTGTCAAGAACAAATCCCAGACGAGAACTCTACATTATGCTATTCTACAATAGCACCAAAGTGGAGCATGCCTCTAGTAAAGTTCTTGAAAACTCAAGAGTACCGTGACGGAGCTACCTTAGCAAGGAAACGTGCTCTTGAAGAACAGAGTAAAGACTATGCCATCATAGGAAAACAACTCTTTAAACGCCGGAAAGATAACCAATTAAGAATGTGCATTCATGAACATGAATATCTCTCTGTCTTAGAGATGGCCCATACAGGAGCTGCAGGAGGACACTTCTCTGCAGACAAAACAGCAAAAATGATCCTCTTTGCGGGAATGTGGTGGCCAACTCTACATCAAGACGCCATAACGTATGTGCAACGGTGTGATACTTGTCAACGAACGAAGTATCCTATTAGAAGAGATGAGATGCCACTTAGACCCATGATGAGTGCTAGAGCTTTCACGAAGTGGGGAATAGACTTTATAGGACCTATTAGCCCACCAGCAAAAGGTTCACATGCTGAATACATAATTGTAGCCACAGATTACCTGACCAAATGGGTTGAAGCGAAAGCAACAAAGAAAAATGATGCAAGAACTACAGCCAAGTTTCTCTTTGAGAACGTCTTCACTAGATTTGGACTACCTATAGAGATTGTGAGTGATAGAGGCACGCACTTTGTTAATGAAGTGATAGAAGCCTTATTGAATGAATTCTTGGTAATTCATAAGAAATCTGCCCCTTATCACCCACAAGCAAATGGACAAGCAGAAAGTTCAAATAAAATCTTGTGCACTGTTCTCACCAAAATCGTTAACAACGTTAGATCAGATTGGGATAAGCAGTTGCACCATGCTTTATGGGCATTCCGAGTAGCCTATAAAACTGCAATAGGCACTACTCCTTTTAACTTATTGTATGGACAAAACGCTATTTTGCCAATTGATTTCTTGATTCCCACTCTTAGAGTAGCAACTACTTACGAGTGGACAGGACATGAATTATCAGCCCAATTGGACCAAATAGAAAAGCTTCATGAAACTAGGTTACAAGCAGTAGCAGGTATTTATGCTGCGAAAAGACGACAAAAAGCCTATTTTGATGCGCATATCAAGGACAAAAAATTGAAGGAAGGTGATTTAGTTTTGGTATACACTTTGAAACAACATGCTAAGAAATTGCAAAGGAGAGGATATGGCCCATTAATCATTAATCGTATATCTACAAGTGGAGCCATCAGCTTAGCAACCTTAGATGGAGATGTGTTACCAAACTACATCAGTGGGTGTAGAGTAAAAAAATACCTAGAACCATTAACTGACGAAATTATGTCATGATTAATCAAAGGTAAAAACAGACGCATAGAAGAGGAAAGAATACAAGAAGAAGCGAGACAAGAAGCATTGGAAAGGATAAAGAAACGAAAAGAGTGGGTGAGAGAGTGAGATGAAAGATATCGTCAAAGAGAAGAACTCATCCTGATGGCTAATTTTAGAGCCACTCAAAGCCTAGGATCGCAAAGAACACAACCCTATCTAAATTTGGGAGTCGGAAAAATGGAGTATCACTTGGTAAATGCTCTTATTGACATAGGTGCCGCTGTAAGCTGCATTACGTTTTCTTTGACCCAAAAACTCAAGGAGACAATACGCCCCTCAATGGCTCAGTTGATAGGAATAGGAGGAACAATTACTCAGTGCATAGGAGAGATCACCTTACCGTTGCATCTTGGTAACAACACCATGGAACAAAAGCTGTTAGTGTGTCATGACCAAGATTTACCTGAAGAGGTAGTGTTAGGTCAAGACTGGATTTACGAATACGAGGTGACTATTCAATTGGCGTTGGGATACATCTCAGCCAGGATAGGACATCGTGAAGTATTCAGTCTGCTAGACGAGCGACCATTAAAATCTATGAGCATGGTGCAAACAGTTCATTCTAATGAACAAAGTCCTGAATGCATGATCACTAGTACTATAGAGACACCTTCATCGAGTACTCTATGTGCGGACACATCGAATTCTGCTTGCACTCCTTGTTCTAGTCTCGCAAGTCTTGAGAGTATTAGTCAAACTGAGCTCAACCTCACTGAAACACCATGCATTAGAAAAACTAGTTCTCTGAGTGATTCAAAATCTGTAACCATTCAAATATACCCTATTCCATCTTCTAATCAAGCGTGGATAAAGAAAGATCAAGTGGAGGAGTATCTTCGACGACAAAAGCACAACCGGCATCAGGACAAACGAGCACAGCAAAGACCAACCCCTTCTGAACAGCGAAATCATCGACATGTTGCTACAATTTGGATTCCAAAGAAAGTCGTAGCTGCTCAGCAAAATCGATCGCATATATGGATCCCTAAGTCTTGCATTCCAAGGAAAACAAACCGAAAGGATGATCCCCAAAACAAGAAGAACCAATGCAATCAACAGGCAAAACAACCACAAATAAAGAGTTACTGGAAAAAAAAGGAGTCTGCAAGGGCAACCCGACCCTCCCCGAAATTCATGAAGCAGACTAAGCAGATCTACAACAAGAGGAAAAGAGCCACATTCAGTGGACGTGGGCAACATACAACGAAGCCCAGCACAATGAAGCAAATCTGGATACCGAAAGACAAATTGAACGACATGCATACGCCAAATACTTCCAATTGCACACATTTGGAGTTGTCGAGATCCCAAGTATGCATGATAGGGCCACATTACAAGGCCAAGCATTCGGCACACCCTTCTTCTATTTCAGGATAGTCAAGCATATTTTCCTAATGGGGAAATAGGAGAGCACTTGTACATATATTAAGAAAATACTCCAAAAAATTTAATAACCGCTTCGGCTACAGACTAACTTTTCTGTTTTTCATTTTCAGAGGGAAATATGAAAATACATAAAAATGTGAAAAATCCAGGTATTACCTTTCTCACACACACGGGAAAGGGACGACACCATGCACTCGGAGCAACATCGAACTTATAACCAACATATGGAGGAGGATTTCTGAAAAACATATGGATACTAACTCATACTCTATATTGAGTGCAGATGGCTTCCACTGATTCCAAATCTACACAGCAGGAAGAGGTGAAACTTCTTCCTTTAGAATCAGTAACAAAAGCAAGAGGTCACTGGTTCAGAGATGATCAACCAGTGGCAGAGCTAATCTTCATGGCTACGATCAAAATTATGGACACAGATCATTACTTTCCAATCATGTCCCAGGATTTCAAGACAATAATACAAGGACTACCTCATATCGAGGATGTATGGACACAAGCAGGAATAGAGGCATTTCTTAAACCGCCTATATATGTGCCAGACTTTCAGAGGTGTGCACAGGTGATGAATACCATGCAGCCTGCCGCAACAAAAATATCAGTTCCAGAAGCGCAAGTATTGGACAAAGTCGGGGCATGGAAGACCATTCAATTCACACATGAGTTGATTAACAGAGCGTTTGGATGGAATCAAACAGGCATTACTAATGTGAAAGAAGAATGCCATGATCCCAAGAAGCGATCATTCCTGGAAATTAACAGAATTGACATAGAGGATGCTGTACGATTGGTACATCAACATTTTTGTTTTCCCAGCATGCACAGGTATACAGCTCCACAGAAGATAGTAGTCCAACTCCTATCACATGCCATGAGGCAAATTGGCAACAAAATCAATCTAACAGGGTATGTCCAAGAAAGATTGTTTGAAGCACAAAAGAAGTGGGGGCAAAAGAAGTTTTTGAATGGCAGTTCAGCTCTTACACTCTTGATTTATGAAGCTTTAGAAATGAAGAACTGTTTGAGAGAGATGCCGACTTCGGAAGGACTAGCAAGATATGTAAAGTCAGCGACGGTCCCTAAGAAGAAGAAAGCAGTAATTATGGTTGAAGAGGCTGGAACCAGCACACAGAAACCCATGAGGGGTACGAAGCGTTTACGGGAAGAGGAAGCCCAAGCAACACCACAATCAAAGAGAACGCATCTCTTACCAAAGATCACGACGGCTCAAATGCCGATTACTAAGAGAGATCTGTCTGCGGCCCTCGAACAAACACATCAATATATGCAAGGGCAGGTCAATTTAAACGTTCAGGGACATCATTATAGACAAGCTAGTCAAGAGCAGACACAACGAATTCCAGAGCAAACACCGAAAAAAGCGGGAAGATACAAGGAGCTGGGCATTGATGATTCCAGCACAAATACGGATTCCTGTCCCGAAAAAGATACATTAGATACTGATATACGGACAGAAACACACGAAGATGATTGGAACGAGATCGATCAAGTGGAAGTGACGCCACAAAATCAGGAAGACAAGGAAAAGAAAGTCGAAGAATCTATGGAACCGGAGCATGTCATTAAATTGAATGACACTACAAAAATAAGCATCAAAGAAGATACGACCACTGGTATTACACATGTAAAACAACCTATTAAAGAGGAAGATCAAACTCCAGTGAACAAGGAAGCAAAGGAGCTCCAAACACAAGAACAAGTTATAATCGAGGTGCCTGATGACACACCTCAAGGAAATAAAGAAGACGTGGGGGCTGAGCCGCGGATCCAGCTTCAGATTAGGCAGCCCCATGACACCACATTACACATTGCTCAGGGCAAGGACGTCAATACCGGCGAAGAGCCGACAATACCAAAAACATGGCTTAATGTGGATGTTACGCAGTTGAAACCTGTAGTAAAACAGATGATTCAAACAGCCATGGACACTCAACAACAGATGATGGATATAGATGCCGAGTATGATCAAGCAAGAAGAGAAAAGAATCAGTTTCAACTCATGAGTGAACAGTTATCGGCACAGTTGATTGCAGCACAAAAGGAATTAGCACATAAAAGTACTGAGGTGTTAGCAATCAAGACACAATATGATGCATCCATCGCCCAAAATCAACAGCTGCATACACAACTAGCGGAGTTGCAAAAATTACACGAAGCAAGCGAGGCTGAGAAAGAGAAAATGAAAATGCGGAGCACACTATTAGAACAACAACTCAAGCTATATATGGAAGAGAATGACAGCCTACGCAATAGAAATAAAGAATTAATGCAGTCTTTATTATATGATCAACCACTCATACAACAGGGATCCTCCGACACTAAAGAACAAGAATTAAGAGAGCAGATAGCACAGTATGCCGAGTTGCTGCGACAAGCGAAAGAAGTACGAGAAGAATCAGAACGGAAGCACACTCAAGAAATAGGTGAGCTCAAAAAGCAGTTAAATACAGCACAGGCAAAACTGGTCCAAAGCTACAGTGAAAACATGGATCATGTAGCTGACATAGGTAAGGAACTACTGGCAACCAAAGACGCACTCGGCGAGGCCAGGCAAAAGATAAAAGAAAAAGATGAATGCATCGAACAGCTAAAGAATCAGAAGAAAGACAAAGCACCGATCGGGACATCAGTAGTGCCAGAAAAGGAACATCCTACTGACGAGGTAGAGGTAAGCCCTCTATCTCACCCGATCTACGATTCTCCAATACGTGGGCAGGTGGCGGATATACATGATGATCATCCTATGCCATATACTGCAGAAATAAGTCAGAAGGAACGGGCACTAGTGGTGTCCCGATTGACGGAAAATTTTGAAAATGAAGTTATTAAAGTCATGAAAGAAGCAAAGATCAAAGGAAAAGACTTAGAGACGCTTATGAAGCCTTTCAATATTCCATACGGATTACTGAAAGAGAAAACACATCAATATATCAAGACGATCCCAAAAACGAGCCCTGATAAGCAGCTCAACTTCGAGAATGACACATTCAATTTCACTCAAGCAGAATTTGAAGCCGCACAGCCAGTTTGGAGAAGAAAGTTTTTGGAGAAACATCCGACATTAAGGATACACTGGCAAGCTGCTCCATATTCCCTGCATGTAAACCTTGCATTTTGTCCTGTACCTCGTAGAAGAGAAGCTAGAGCATTTTTGGACATGCAAAGGAATGGTACAATAAATAATCAGTGGCTGAATTATCCGCTACTTCCAAGCCCTCCACATAACTATTTGCCAACGGAGGATTATATGGTCAAGACCATAGAATTTTGGCTACAAAATTATGCGACAGTACCAGATTTAGCTGTCAAAATGACAAATAAAATACTTAGTATGCTACTCACTCTACTGAAAGTTTTCAACCATGCGGCATACACCTTTTTGAATTTTATTGGAATTAATCAGGGTACAGACATACTTATTTTTGATCTATCAGTGATGCCAAGCAGACCAACTATAATGGCTTATTACTCCAGGCTAATGTTCTTGCCAAGTCCATATATGCAGACATTTGAAGAAGCGTTTTTTACAGGATTCTTTGAAATAGATTCAGAAATCTTTTTGAAGATGTCATCCAACCTGAATGCCAGACTCGTAGCATATGAATTAAGCTTCTTCGCAGATCACAGACAGCCACCCAATGACGGTGTGAAGGCAGAACAATGGAAACAACTCATGATACGTGAAGCCAATCAGCTGAATGATACAGAGCAAAGAGTTTATCAAACATATACCCGTCGCTTATCAAAGCCTGTCGGGGACGACAGAGTCCAGGGGGGGGGCAGTGTTGAGGGAGAGTCAAGTAAAAAAAAGAAAAGAAGAAGACAACGAAAGAAGCAGCTTCACTAAAAGGAAATATCTGAAGATATATCTCTGCAAGAAGCCCCGCACGGGCGCAACACCCATCTCTGCACAGAGCCCCGCAGGGGCGCACACACCAAGGAAAAGCACGCAGCTGGAAGGAGGAATCAGGGCCAACAAGTATCACATATGTGGGTGCTTCAACCTCTTGAGTTACAGAGGATTCAGATCAAGGCTTACGAGCTACATCCGCATATGTGCACTAATGGCGTGCGTGGCAACCCAGAATTAAGGAACCTATAGGTGAATTAGACTGCGGAATATCAGGTAGTCAGTCTAACTCCAAGGGTTGCGGGCGAGCAAGGCGAATACATCAGGCCCAAAGAATGTAAAACAAGAATTAAGAAGAGGCCGTCAAAACTGAACACCTGTTTTATCAACAGGTAACAATGAGCAAAGGTTGCGTGTAGTGAAAAGAAGTGAATAACGCAACCAGGTCCAATGTGTGCAACCAGGACAAATCAGAGCGCCTCTAAAACGTAATGGAAGATCAAGAATCAGACAATACTGACCACTGGGTGCGTGCGGACAACAAACTGATGACAAGAAGCAAAGCCTGTCAAGGGACGACAGAGACAAAGAGGGGGAGAGTGTTGCAGAGCCAAAGAGCGCACAAAGCAGAGAAAAAGACGGGCCCCAAAATTTTTCCGATTTGGACATCACATTTTTTGTATCATAATCATTCTTGTAATATATTTTCCGTTGTAAAGGCACTAGAGGAGTCCTCTAGATGCATCCCCACAGAAGATTAGAAGCTTACCCATGTAAAATAGTAGAAATTTAGTTTTCTAGTGAATAAAGTGCCGGTCTCTTGTGTGAAAGGACCATTTTTAGGGCACTAGTATATAAGTCAAATGTGACTCTTTGTAAAGAACTTTTTGCCATTGTGAGAAGAGAGAGCACAGAAATTCGAATTTGTGTCTTCTTCCCTCCTTATCTTCTTCTTCGTGAGCTTGTATGCAGGTGTATTGCTTGGAAAGAGTGCTTGTGAGTGTTGTCTATCCATGAAAGTGTTTCTTTGCTGTAGGAAGGGTGTGTGCGAAGTGTAGGAAGTGCTGAAGTGTAGGAAAGTATTCCTGTGACTCAGTATTTCACTCATAACTTGAAGTAGGAGCGTCAAAATTGAGTGAAACCACTGCCATTGGATGCGTCTTCTCGAGAGCTTCGAAATGCATATGCTATTCGCTATATTTGGAGTTCGGAGCTGGGAGAAAAGTCCAAAATACTGACGGCTGCTGCACCAAGTATCGTTTCGCCTTGACCAACAGTTGGAGCTTGTTTGGATAAGTCTTTGCCTCATTTACATTCTTTGAGTAGTTCACTTGTATTGACCATTACAAGATTGCATGTCTTCATACACTCGGCTAGGTTTGTGTACTCTTTGGATTGATAATTAAAGGTGTGTATCCCCACTATATGCACTTGTGAGGGGATTGAGGTATAGTCTCTTTCTCCGCAAGTCCCTAAGTCGATAGTTAGGTCAACACGCAGTAGCCTTAAGAGTCAAGCCAAATGCCTCGAACTGGGTGAACAAGTCCTCAACTTGTTCAGCTCTTAACACTTGTTTGAACTTGGCCACATGATCATAAGGATCTCTTGTCCCGTCAAAGTAGTTTTTCATTGTCTTGACCACTTGAGAGGGTCTAAGGGTCTTGGGTACTCTCGGGGTCTAGGTAATGGAAAATCATGTTCATCTCTTTTATCAGAGAATCACGATTCTCTCAAAATCCACTCCAAGGAATCGTGACTTTCTCAAAATCTTCCAAGTAGAGAATCGCAAATTTCTCAAATCTCTAAGTCTAGGAAATCACGAATTTCTTCCAAAAAATCACGATTTTCTCAAAAGCACAAAGTCTAGGAAGTTGCAAATTTCTTCCAGAGAATTGTGAATTTCTAGCAGAGAATCGTGAATTTCTTCTAGAGAATCACGATTTTCTAGAACTTTCTCAAGTCCAAGGAGTCACCAATTTCTTGTAGAGAATCGCGATTTTTTTACAGAGAATCGTGATTTTCTCAAAAGTGCGTAAGTCCAGGAAATCATGAATTTTTTCCTGAGAATCGCGATTTTCTCAAAATGCCCAACTCTAGAGAATCACGAATTTCTTCTAGAGAATCACGAATTTCTTCTAGAGAATCGCGATTTTCTCAAATTTTCTCAAGTCTAGGGAGTCACGAATTTCTTGCAGAGAATCACGATTTTCTTGTAGAGAATCGTGATTTTCTCAAAAGTGCCTAAGTCTAAAAAATCGTGAATTTTTTCTTGAGAATTGCAATTTTCTCCAAAATTTTTAGGCGAGGAAGATTTTTGAATAGAATTTTTACATTGAGCCCCAAATGTGCAAAAAAGCGTGAAAAACACAAGCGCATGCACTCCCAAGCACTTCTTAGCTCTTTCTTGCACTCCCACACATGAAACAACATTTGACATTTGACATACACATTTAATCTAGATGAGCAGAGATTTGAGAATTAGACAATTCAGTTACATGTGTATTCATCAGTGTGGAGTATGAAGTTGATGATCTATTAGCAGCCGAATATTTTTGGAAGAGTATGCAAATACTTTACAAAAGTATTGTTTGAAGACCAAGACTTGATGAAGAGAAGACTACTTCAAATTCAAGGAAGAACAATGGTTTAGAGAAGATGAAGGAATCAGATCAACATCAAATCAAAGGTATCAGTTTTTACTATCAGATTATCATTTTGAAGGTCATGTCTTAGAAGAGCAGTTATGAAGAGATTTGAAGAATTCAAGGAATGCTTTTGTACACTTTCATTATTTGAAGGTTAAAGGCTACATCAAAAGAGGTATCTAGAGGTTTTTCTAGAGAGTTTTGAGAGATCTCTTTCATGGCACGAAAGCTCATCTAGATGACAAATTTGGAGATGGGATGAGTTTTATGTTCAACCAATTTTCTATTGTAAGTTGGTTGGATATCCAGGTACAGAATTTGATCTAGAGAGGTAACTCTAGAAAGGTAATTCATCATTCAGGCAAAAGGTTGGTGAATTCTGTAATATCAGTCATTTGAAGCAGAATTTTGATTCAAGGATATGAGGAGATGATAAAACATGATTCTATGTTCACTTCCATTTGTATACCATGTTTGTTTTGTCTCTTACTCTTAGCACTACAAGAAGAGAAAAAGTTCATTTGAAGAAAAGTCAAGGGTGTTTGCTACTTCAAGATGAAGGGAAAAAAAGGTATGGAAGAGAAGTTTTGAAGATGTTAACATCATCAGGTGGAAAAAGATGCAGAAGAAGAAAGTCCAACATTTTGAAAAGGAAAGTAAGACTTCCTTTTCTCTTATATTTTCCATATAACTTTCCTACTTTTATCCTCTACATCCAAAGACAAGTCTACAAGAACATCTTGTGTGAAGAAGAAGAAGTTTCTTGTTTTACATTATACTTGGCCATGATTTAGTAGATTTGACAAAGAATTGCATTGAGAGAAAGAAAAGCAGCAGATATATGTTTTGACTCATATGTGTATGAGTTATGTTGGAGATTTTAGAAGGCAGCTTATATGTTCCCTCAAAGAATTCTTGGAATGTCAATATAGAGCTACTTGGTATATGAAAAGTTATAGAGAACTATATTTCTTCCTTATCTAACTCTTAAGGTAAAAGAGTTTTTTGTAGAAGATGTTGAAGACTTGGGTTGAGGTTTTGTGTTTGGAAAAGTTACCTCATATTCAGTATTTTCGGAAAACTTCAGAAAATTCAGTTTTATTGATGTACTAGTCAGTTGGAGAATCTACTTTCTATGATTGTCTTGATTTTTTGGATACATGCTTGTATTCAAAAAGGTGTTCCAAATCAGATCCTATTACTTGATTGAGAAGTGGAGTTAGCCAAAAGAAAGTCAAGTAGATATTATCACATTTCACCCGGGTAGACTATGAAAAAATGAAGTATCAAATTGTAGCTTTTGGAGTTCTCAAGGTGAGAAGTTTTTCCACTTATGTTTCAAGTAGGAGTTACAGATTCTTGAGAAGGATTTGGTTGAAGAAAAGTTTTACAACTTTGTAAGAAGCATGGACACTTGGAGACATTCAGGTAGCAAATCAAACATTCAATCATGAAGGTTTGATGAGAGTAGATTCTACACAAGAGAGATCATTGATCTTGGATGATCTTGTATGATCTAGTATGATCTTGGATGATTTTGAATGATCATGAAAGATCTTGAATATTTATGAGTCAGTTGTCTATCCTTTGTTTGTAAAGTTCTTAGCATTGGAGAAAGTAAGTCAAAGATTTAGGTTCTATCAGATTTGGGTTGCAGAGAGATAGAAGAAGATACTTGTTATGTTGCAGAAGTTTATGAATCCTATAAAGCTTTCAACAAGGTTTTGTTATGTTAAGATTAGCTAACCTTATTCTACAATATGGGAAGCTGAAGAATTACAATGAAAGCTATTAGCAACTGTAGTGCTAATAAAAAGGGTTCAGAGATTTTGTTTTAGATACATGTATTGATCACTGAAGATCAGATTTATGAAGAAGGACATCCAAGATTTCATAAAGTCTGATATAATTTGAAGAATATTGGATATTAGTGTTAGGTCATCCAGGGGGATGATGAAACATGAAGACTTATTTTCAGTCATATGTGAAAGAATGCAGAGTCATACTTACATGTATTCTTATATTTCCTTTGTCAGGCTCTCTTTATGTTCCAGCTTTGAAAGAAGAAGGAAGAAGGAGAATGTCTGGAGAAAGTTCCTGTTAGGATGTTCTTGTTCAGGAGAAGGTTCTAGAGTTCTATGAAGAGAATCTTGATATTTTAGAGAGGTATGTTAAAGAAGTGTGCACATATATTATTATACCAGGTTCTGAAGGAAAGAGCTATGAAGGATTTATAGATAAAGAAGGATGAAGACATGATGACATCATAGATTTTTTATGAGACTCATGAGTTGATCTCAGCTGACCAACTCATTTCAATTGATTTCAGTTGAGTTGAGTTGAGTTGACTTGAGTATAGTCAAAGATGAACCAGCAGTGTTCATAATACACTAAGTTGTGAGTTTTCAGTCACAGGTTCCAGGATTTAGTTCTTGATTAGTGTATTTACATAACACAACAGAAGTACATTGAGAAATCTTTTTGGAAGGTAAATGCAAATATGTGGATCCTAGTGTATGTTTTCAGGTTTTTGAAGATAGGAGAGAGCAGGTTCAGAGTCAGTTCATGCTATATTTGTTGTCAAGCAGTGATTGCTTGATGTGTACACTATTGGATATCTAGTTTGCATATTTTCTCAAGTATTATGGTTCATATTCAGCAAGTTCATGATTTTTGAAGGAAAGTCAAATTTAGTTTTGAAGAAGACTTTTGAAGAAAAGGTTTGAAGGTCAGTGGGGGAGTACAAGCTTGCAGCTTTGATAGTTTGCATATCCAGTTCAGTTTGTACCAATAAGACATTGCAGGGGGGATTGTTGGAAACAATGTCCATTGGACAAATTTTGCTCATGCATTCTAGCATGTGTATATTTCAATATAATCCTCCTACAACAAAAGCGTGTTGGCACAGTGGCTGGAGTCAAACTCTCTCAAAGCTCCCACCAGGGATCAAATCCCACGCTCAGTAGCAGGTGCAACGTGAAATCTTTTGGTGCTTTTACTTTATTAGAAAAATCATATGAACAGTGTTTTCGAAGACAGACGGGGATTGATGATAAACGATCGCATAGCTTTTTTCGTTAATTTCTTTTGATGTGCTTTTGAATAGCTTTATTTTTCAAGGAAGCTCTACTATATAAGAAGAAGCATAGCTTATTGTAATTCATCCTTCACCTAGTATTCAACACAAGCTTTGGAGAGCTTGGACCTCAATAAGATGGTGTTTCTTCTAGCACATGGGGCAGCCATGGTGCTAACTTGAAGCATGTTGACGAGTGGCTATGGAGTTCTTCTTGGAGGAGAAGAGTGTGCTCACACTCTTGCTCATGGAGAGGACTTGGTCATTAGCAGCTTGGTGGTGAGGATCGACCATCTACATGGTGTATTTGAAGATTGTCTTCTACATGAAGATTTTGGGTTACTTCAAAGACATTGGATGGTGGTTAACATAAGATTTGAATCTTATGTTAAGTATTCAGGTACATATTCTCTTTATCCACACAAGTACTACTTAGAGTTTATGGAGGCAGTGGCATCCATATCAGAAGGAGTCCTATTCGGCATAGGTACAAGAGAATTAGTACGGTTATGCTTTATGCATATTTGGATGAGGTATGATCATATGAGTTTGAGGATTTCTGGCAACAAACTTGTTAGCATTCTTTGCTACTTTTTAAGTATGTGATCTTTTCACACACGTATCTGACTAGGGTCTTCCATAACCTAAGGTTAGATGAGGGTTTGTTGATTATCAGTTTCACAATGATCCTTCCTCTTTCGGTCACTCATATTCACTCTTCTATAACCTATCTCATCACACATCTCATGTATATTCAGATTTCTATTCATACATCTGAATATATTTTTTACATTTGTACATTCACTCATCCATCTGTTTCTCATCACATAGAGTGGTTGAGAGTTTTGCTTCCACATTGTGCATTGAACATTGGTATATATGATAGTGTGAGTAAGCCTTGGCTTACGTAACACTTTACACATGTTGTCTAGTCTCTCTCTATCTTTGTCTCATCATTTGTATGATTAAATGTGGTATGTTCATGTTTTGTCAATTGGAAGTTTGCTAGATTCTATGTTGTAGATGCTAGACCTATGGAACCATGGACCTGTGATATGAGCTATGGGCCTACCTCATTTCCAACATGGTATAAAAATGGAAGTGAACATAGAATCATGTTTTATCATCTCCTCATATCCTTGAATCAAAATTCTGCTTCAAATGACTGATATGATTAAATTCACCAATCTTTTGTCTGAATGATGAATTACATTTCTAGAGTTACCTCTCTAGATCAAATTCTGTACCTGGATATCCAACCAACTTACAACAAAAAATTGGCTGAACATAAAACTCATCCCATCTCCAAATTTTTCATCTTAGTTGAGCTTTCTTGCCATGAAAGAGATCTCTCAAAACTCTCTTGAAAAACCTCTAGATACCTGTTTTGATGTAGCCTTTAACTTTCAAATAATGAAAGTGTATAAAAGCATTCCTTGAGTTCTTCAAATCTCTTCATAACTGCTCTTCTAAGACATGACCTGCAAATGATAATCTGATAGTAGAAACTGATATCTGTGATTTGATGTTGATCTAATTCCTTCATCTTCTCCAAACCATTGTTTTTCCTTGAATTTGAAGTAGCCTTCTCTTCATCAAGTCTGTGTCTTCAAATAATACTTTTGTAAAGTATTTGCATACTCTTCCAAAAGTATTTGGCTGCTAACAGATCATCAACTTCATACTCCACACTATTGAATACACACGTCACTGAATTGTCTAATTCTCAAATCTCTACTCATCTAGATTAAGTGTGTATGTCAAATGTCAAATATTGGAAGATGCTCTTAAATCATATGTTGTAAACCTGGAATTCTGGGAACCTGTGAATGTTGGAATCAATATCCTATTGGTCCAATATTTTCCACTAAGTACAATCTAATATCACTCCTTACAAGATGCTCTCAAGAATAGACGGCCACGTAAAAGAATGTGTAGCAAGTTTGTTTTTCTTTTGTACAACAAGAGCGCGTGGTGCAATGGATTGGCTATTATACTCTTATCCTATCCACCATGGTTCGAACCCCAACTACTGCTACGGCGCAGCACAGAAGGATTTTTTACTTCTGCATCTCAAATATCAGAGCGTCGGATTGCAAAAGCACACGAACGGCGCCCAATTCAAGTTCGTGTATGATTTTTGAAATACGATACAAGCTTTATGCTTTATTAGAAGCGATCGTAGCTTTTCATAATAGCTTTTGGAAGAGAAGCTCTACTATATAATAAGAGCATGCCTTGTTGTTTATTCATCCTTCACCTAGGATCAACACAAGCTCTGGAGCTTGGACCTCAGTAGAGGTGGTGTTTCTTCTAGCACATGGGGCAGCCATGGTGCTAACTTGAAGCATGTTGAGGAGCAGCTATGGAGTTCTTCTTGGTGATTCTTCTTGGAGAAGATGAAGGGTGTGCTCACACTCTACCTCATGGAGAGGAGGTCATCTCTTGTTCATGGCAAGAAGACTTGGTCATTAGCAGCTTGATGGTGAGGATCGCCCATCTACAGGATGTATTTGAAGATTGTCTTCTACAGGAAGATATTAGGTTGAAGATTGTCTTCTACAAGAAGCTGTCTGGCTACTTCAAAGACATTGGATGGGACCATCTACATGGCGTATTTGAAGATCATCTTCTACAAGAAGATGTTAGGTTGAAGATTGTCTTCTACAAGAAGATATCTGGCTACTTCAAAGACATTAGATGGAGTTTAACATAAGATTCACATCTTATGTTAAAGTATTCAGGTACATATTCTCTTTATGCACACAGGTACTACTTGAAGTTTATGGAGGCTGTGGCGTTCATATCAGGAGGAGTCCTATTCGGCATAGGTACAAGAGAAACAGTACGTATATGCTTTGTGCATATTTTATGAGGTGTTTGAGAAGGTGTGTTCACATGAGTTTGAGGATTTCCGTTCACACTGATCCTTCCTCTTTCAGTCACTCATATTCACTCTTCTATAACCTATAAGGTCACACATCTCATGTATATTCAGATTACTACCCACACATCTGAATATGTTTGTTACATTGTACATTCACTCATTCATCTATTTCTCATCACATAGAGTGGTTGAGAGTTTTGCTCCCACATTGTACATTGAACATTGGTATATATGATACTATGAGTAAGCGCTGGCTTACGTAACATCTTACACATGATGTCTATTCTTTCTCTATCTTTATCTCATCATTTGTATGATTAAGTTGTGGTATGTTCATGTTTTGTCAATATGGAAGATTTCTGGAATTAATGTTGTACATGACTGGAACTATGGAACCATGGACCTGTGACATGAGCCTAAGGGCCTACCTCACTTCCAACATTTGGTATCAGAGCACTAAGGTTTTGGTTTCAAAAACTTTAGATCTTTGGCATCAATGCATTAAGGCTCATTCATAATCCCAGGTTCCCAGAATTCCAGATTTACAACATTTGATTTGAAAGCATCTTCTAACATTTGACATTTGACATACACACTTAATCTAGATGAGTAGAGATTTGAGAATTAGACATTTCAGTTACATGTGTATTCATCAGTGTGGAGTATGAAGTTGATGATCTGTTAGCAGCCAAATATTTTTGAAGAGTATGCAAATACTTTACAAAAGTATTGTTTGAAGACCCAGACTTGATGAAGAGAAGACTACTTCAAATTCAAGGAAGAGCAATGGTTTAGAGAAGATGAAGAAATCAGATCAACATCAAATCACAGGTATCAGTTTCTATTATCAGATTATCATTTGCAGGTCATATCTTAGAAGAGCAGTTATGAAGAGATTTGAAGAAATTCAAGGAGTGCTTTTATACGCTTTCATCATTTGAAAGTTAAAGGCTACATCAAAACAGGTATCTAGAGGTTTTTCTAGAGAGTTTTGAGAAATCTCTTTCATGGCAAGAAAGTTCATCTAAGAAGACAAGTGCAAAGATGAGATGAGTTTTTTCAGCCAATTTTCTGTTGTAAGTTGGTTGGATATCAAGGTACAAATGTATCTAGAGAAGGTAACTCTAGAAGGGCAATTCATCATTCAGACAACGATTGGTGAATTTAGTCGATTCAGACATTTGAAGCAGAATTTTGATTCAGAGATATGAGGAGATGATAAAACATGTTTCTATATTCAACTTCCATTTATATACCATGTTTGTTTTGTCTCTTACTCTAAGCATTAGAGGAAGAGAAAAGTTCATTTGAAGAGGTCAAGAGTGTTTGCTACTTCAAGATGAAGAGAACAAAAGGTATGGAAGTGAAGTTTGAAGATGTTAACATCATCACGTGGAAGAAAGATGCAGAAGAAGAAAGTCCATCATTTCCAAAAGAAAAGTAAGGCTTCCTTTTCTCATATATTTTCCATATACTTTTCCTATTTTATCCTCTACATCCAAAGACAAGTCTACGAGAACATCTTGTTTAAAGAAGAAGCAGTTTCTTGTTTTGCATTACACTTGGTCATGATTTAGTAGATTTGACAAAGAATTGCATTGAGAGAAAGAAAAGCAGCAGATATATGTTTCAACTCATATATGTATGAGTTATGTTTTAGTTGAAGCTTTTAAGCAGGCAGCTTATATGTTCCCTCAAAGAATTCTTGGAGTGTCAATACAGAGCTGCTTGGTATATGACAAGTTGCAGAGAAGTATATTTCTTCTTTATCTAACTCTTGAGGTAAAAGAGTTTTTTGTAGCAGATGTTGAAGACTTGGGTTGAGGTTTTATGTTTGGAAAAGGTTACCTCATATTCAGTACTTTCAGAAAACTTCAAAAAATTCAGACTTGTTGATGTACCAGTCAGTTGAAGAATCTACTTTTTATGATTGTCTAGACTTTTGGATACATGTTTGTATTCAAAAAGGTGTTCCATCATATCCTATAACTTGATTGAAAAGTGGAGTTAGCCAAAAGAAAATCAAGCAGGTACTATCACACTTCACCCGGGTAAAATATGAAAGTTATGAAGTATCAACTTGCAGCTTTTGGAAGTTCTCAAGGTGAGAAGTTTGTCCACTTATGGTTCAAGTAGGAATTTCAGATTCCTTAAAGGATTTGTTTGAAGAAAAGTTTTACAACTTTTTGAGAAGCATGGACACTTGGAGACATTCAGGTAGCAAATCAAACATTCAGACATGAAGGTTTGATAAGAGCAGATTCTACACAGGAGAGATCATTGATCTTGGATAGATCTTGTATGATCTTGAGTATTTATGATTCAATTGTCTATCCTTTGTTTGATAAGGTTCTTAGCATTGGAAGAAGTAAGTCAAAGATTCAGATTCTATCAGATTTGTGTTGCAGAGAAAAAGAAGATACTTGTTATGTTACAGAAAAATATGGATCCTAAAACTTTTGTTTCAGATACAAGTATTGATCACTAAAGATCAGATTTATTGAAAGAAGGAAGACGTTCCACATTTCATAAAGTCTGATATATTTGAAGAATACTGGATACTAGTGTTAAGTCATCCAGGGGGTGATGAAACATGAAGATTTATTTTCAAGCCATATGTGAAAGAATGCAAATTCATACCTACAGGTATTCCTATTTCAGGTATTCCTATATTTCCTTTGTCAGGTTCTCTTTATGTTCCAGCTTTGTAAAAAGAAGGAAGAAGAAGAATGTTTGGAGAAAGTTCCTGTTAGGATGCTCCTGTTCAGGAGAAGGTTCCAAAGTTCTATTGAAGAGAAGCTTGATATTTTAGAAAGGTTTATTTCAGAAGTGCGCACATATATGGTTATACCAAGTTCTGAAGGAAAGAGGTATGAAGGATTTAAAGGATGAAGACATGATGACATCATATATTTTTTTTTACTCATATTGACTTGAGTACAGTCAGAGATGAACCAGCAGTGTTCATAATACACTAAGTTGTGAGTTGACAGTCACAGGTTCCAGGATTCAGTTCTTGATTTTGTTTAGTGTATTTACATGACGCAGCAGAAGTACATTGAGAAACCTTTTAGGAAGGTAAATGCAAATATGTGGATCCTAGTGTATGTTTTCAGGTTCTTGAAGACAGGAGATAGCAGGTTCAGATACAGTTCATGCTATATTTGTTGTCAAGCAGTGATTGCTTGATGAGTACACTATTGGATATCTAGTTTGCATATTTTCTCAAGTATTATGGTTCATATTCAGCAAGTTCAGTTTTTTGAAGTAAAGTCAAATTCAGGTTTGAAGGTCAGTGCGGGAGTACAAGCTTGAAGCTTGTGGTAATTTGCAGATTACAAAGTTTGCAGATTCAGTTCAGATTGTACCAATATGACATTGCAGGGGGGATTGTTGGAATCAATATCCTATTGGTCCAATATTTTCTACTAAGTACAATCTAATATCACTCCTTACAAGATGCTCTCAAGAATAGACGGCCACGTAAAAGAATGTGTAGCAGTTTTGTTGTTCTTTTGTACAACAAGAGCGTGTGGTGCAATGGATTGGCTATTATACTCTTATCCTATCCACCATGGTTCAAACCCCAACTACTGCTACGGCGCAGCGCGGAAGGATATTTTACTTCTGCATCTCAAATATCAGAGCGTCGGATTGCAAAAGCACACGAACGGCGCCCAATTCAAGTTCGTGTATGATTTTCGAAATACGATACAAGCTTTGTGCTTTATTAGAAGCGATCGTAGCTTTTGATAATAGCTTTTGGAAGAGAAGCTCTACTATATAATAAGAGCATGCCTTGTTGTTTATTCATCCTTCACCTAGGATCAACACAAGCTTTGGAGCTTGGACCTCAGTAGAGGTGGTGTTTCTTCTAGCACATGGGGCAGCCATGGTGCTAACTTGAAGCATGTTGAGGAGCAGCTATGGAGTTCTTCTTGGTGATTCTTCTTGGAGAAGATGAAGGGTGTGCTCACACTCTACCTCATGGAGAGGAGGTCATCTCTTGTTCATGGCAAGAAGACTTGGTCATTAGCAGCTTGATGGTGAGGATCGCCCATCTACAGGATGTATTTGAAGATTGTCTTCTACAGGAAGATATTAGGTTGAAGATTGTCTTCTACAAGAAGCTGTCTGGCTACTTCTAAGACATTGGATGGGACCATCTACATGGCGTATTTGAAGATCATCTTCTACAAGAAGATGTTAGGTTGAAGATTGTCTTCTACAAGAAGATATCTGGCTACTTCAAAGACATTAGATGGAGTTTAACATAAGATTCACATCTTATGTTAAAGTATTCAGGTACATATTCTCTTTATGCACACAGGTACTACTTGAAGTTTATGGAGGCTATGGTGTTCATATCAGGAGGAGTCCTATTCGGCATAGGTACAAGAGAAACAGTACGTATATGCTTTGTGCATATTTTATGAGGTGTTTGAGAAGGTGTGTTCACATGAGTTTGAGGATTTCCGTTCACACTCATCCTTCCTCTTTCAGTCACTCATATTCACTCTTCTATAACCTATAAGGTCACACATCTCATGTATATTCAGATTACTGCCCACACATCTGAATATGTTTGTTACATTGTACATTCACTCATTCATCTATTTCTCATCACATAGAGTGGTTGAGAGTTTTGCTCCCACATTGTACATTGAACATTGGTATATATGATACTATGAGTAAGCGCTGGCTTACGTAACATCTTACACATGATGTATATTCTTTCTCTATCTTTATCTCATCATTTGTATGATTAAGTTGTGGTATGTTCATGTTTTGTCAATATGGAAGATTGCTGGAATTAATGTTGTACATGACTGGAACTATGGAACCATGGACCTGTGACATGAGCCTAAGGGCCTACCTCACTTCCAACATTGAATATGAGAGCCTTAATGATCTGATGCCAAAGTCCTAAATCTCTGAAATCAAAACCTTAGAGCTCTGATACCAAATGTTGGAAATGAGGTAGGCCCATAGCTCATATCACAGGTCCATAGTTCCATAGGTCCAACATCTACGACATAGAATCTAGCAAACTTCCAATTGACAAAACATGAACATACCACATTTAATCATACAAATGATGAGACAAAGATAGAGAGAGACTAGACAACATGTGTAAAGTGTTACATAAGCCAAGGCATACTCACACTATCATATATACCAATGTTCAATGTACAACATGGGAGAAAAACTCTCAACCACTCTATGTGATGAGAAATAGATGGATGGCTGAATGTACAAATGTAACAAACATATTCAGATGTATGGACATGAATCTGAACATACATGAGATGTGTGACCTGATAGGTTGTAGAAGAGTGTATATGAGTGACCAAAAGAGGAAGAATCAGTGTGAAACTGATAATCAACAAACCCTCATCTAACCTTAGGCTATGGAAGACCCTAAGTCAGATACATGTGTGAAAAGATCACATACTTAAAAAGTAGCAAAGAATGCTAACAAGTTTGCTGCCAAAAATCCTCAAACTCATATGACCATACCTTCTCGAACACCTCATCCAGATATGCATAAAGCATATACGTACTGATTCTCTTGTACCTATGCCGAATAGGACTCCTCTTGATATGGATTTTACTGCCTCCATAAACTTCAAGTAGTACCTGTGTACATAAAGAGAATATGTACCTGAATACTTAACATAAGATGCAAATCTTATGTTAACCACCATCCAATGTCTTTGAAGTAACCTGAAATCTTCATGTAGAAGACAACCTTCAAATACTCCATGTAGATGGCCGATCCTCACCATCAAGCTGCTAATGACCAAGTCCTCTCTCCATGAACAAGAGATAACCTCCTCTCCATGAGCAAGAGTGTGAGCACACTCTTCTTCTCCAAGAAGAATTCCATAGCCACTCCTCAACATGCTCCAAGTTAGCACCATGGCTGCCCCATGTGCTAGAAGAAACATCACCTCTATTGAGGTCCAAGCTCTCCAAAGCTTGTGTTGAAATTGGTGAAGGATGAATTACAATAAGCCATGCTTCTTCTTATATAGTAGATCTTCCTTGAAAAGTAAAGCTATTCAAAAGCACATCAAAAGCAATTAACAAAAAAAGCTATGCGATCGTTTATCATCCGTCGCTGTCCGTCTTTGAAAATGCTGTTCGTGTGATTTTTTTAATAAAGTAAAAACACCAAAAGATTTCACGCTGCGCCTGCTGCTGAGCGTGGGATTCGATCCGTGGTGGAAGCTTGAAGAGAGTTTGACTCCAACCACTGCACCAATGCGCTTTTGTTGTAAGAGGTTTGTATTGAAATACATACATGCTGGAATGCACAGCAAAATTTGTCCAATGGACATTGTTTCCAACATATTTCAATTTAATCGTCTTACAGCAAAAGCGCGTTGGCGAAGTGGCTGGACTCAAACTCTCTCAAAGCTCCCACCAGGGATCAAATCTCATGCTCAACAGCAGGTGCAGAGTGAAACCTTTTGGTGTTTTTACTTTATTTAAAAAGTCACACGAACAATGTTTTCGAAGACGGACGGCGATGGATGATAAACGATCGCATAGCTTTTTTCGTTAATTGCTTTTGATGTGCTTTTGAATAGCTTTATTTTTCAAGGAAGATCTACTATATAAGAAGAAGCATGGATTATCGTAATTCATCCTTCATCAATTTCAACACAAGCTTTGGAGAGCTTTGACCTCAATAGAGGTGATGTTTCTTCTAGCACATGGGGCAGCCATGGTGCTAACTTGGAGCATGTTGAGGAGCGGCTATGGAGTTCTTCTTGGAGAAGAAGAGTGTGCTCACACTCTTGCTCATGGAGAGGAGGTTATCTCTTGTTCATGGAGAGAGGACTTGGTCATTAGCAGCTTGATGGTGAGGATCGGCCATCTACATGGAGTATTTGAAGATTTTCTTCTACATGAAGATTTCGGGTTACTTCAAAGACATTGGATGGTGGCTAACATAAGATTTGCATCTTATGTTAAGTATTCAGGTACATATTCTCTTTATGCACAGAGGTACTACTTGAAGTTTATGGAGGCAGTAACATCCATATCAAGAGGAGTCCTATTCGGCATAGGTAGAAGAGAATCAGTACATATATGCTTTATGCATATTTGGATGAGGTGTTCGAGAAGGTATGGTCATATGAGTTTGAGGATTTCTGGCAGCAAACTTGTTAGCATTCTTTGCTACTTTTTAAGTATGTGATCTTTCACACACGTATCTGACTTAGGATCTTCCATACCCTAAGGTTAGATGAGGGTTTGTTGATTATCAGTTTCACACTGATTCTTCCTCTTTTGGTCACTCATATACACTCTTCTACAACCTATCAGGTCAAACATCTCATGTATATTTAGATTCATGTCCATACATCTTAATATCTTTGTTACATTTGTACATTCAGTCATCCATCTATTTCTCATCACATAGAGTGGTTGAGAGTTTTGCTCCCACGTTGTACATTGAACATTGGTATATATGATAGTGTGAGTAAGCCTTGGCTTATGTAACACTTTACACATGTTGTCTAGTCTCTCTCTATTTTTGTCTCATCATTTGTATGACTAAATGTGGTATGTTCATGTTTTATCAATTGGAAGTTTGCTAGATTCTATGTTGTAGATGCTGGACCTATGGAACTATGGACCTGTAATTATGAACTATGGGCCTACCTCATTTCCAACAAAATATACACATGCTGGAATGCCTGAGCAAAATTTGTCCAATGGACATTGTTTCCAACAATCCCTGCTGCAATGTCTTATTGGTACAAACTGAACTTGATCTGCAAACTATCAAAGCTGCAAGCTTGTACCCCCCCCACTGACCTTCAAACCTTTTCTTCAAAAGTCTTCTTCAAAACTGAGTTTGACTTTCCTTCAAAAATCTTGAACTTGAATATGAACCATAATACTTGAGAAAATATGCAAACTAGATATCCAATAGTGTACACATCAAGCAATCACTGCTTGACAACAAATATAACATGAACTAACTGTGAACCTGCTATCTCCTGTCTTCAAAAACCTAAAAACATACACTAGGATCCACATATTTGCATTTACCTTCCAAAAAGATTTCTCAACGTACTTCTGCTGTGTCATGCACAAGAACTGAATCCTGGAACCTGTGACTGAAAACTCACAACTTAGTGTATTATGAACACTGTTGGTTCATCTTTGACTGTACTCAAGTCAAGGCAACTCAACTCAACTCAAATCAATTGAAATCAATTCATGAGTCTCATCAAAAAATCTATGATGTCATCATGTCCTCATCCTTGTTTAAATTGTAAGTATTTCATAGCTCTTTCCTTCAGAACCTGGTATAATGATATATGTGTGCACTTCTCAAACATACCTCTTTGAAATATCAAGCTTCTCTTCAATAGAACTCTGGAACCTTCTCCTGAACAAGAACATCCTAACAGGAACTTTCTCCATACATTCTCCTTCTTCCTTCTTCTTTCAAAGCTAGAACATAAAGAGAACCTGACAAAGGAAATATAGGAATACCTGTAAGTATGACTCTGCATTTGTTTGTTGTTACCCTTTGGAGTTGTCCTCTCCAATCATTTTAGCATAAAGGATCAACTACACATCTTTAAATTGTCAATCCGGGAAGTATACAAAGACCACAACCCCTTCTAGTTAATGGAATCCAAGAATAAGAGTTAAATGACTGTTTTTCTGAGAAATTATGAAGAAGGAGAGAAATATCTAGGGTTTTGATTATCTTGAGCTATACAACAGCATTTTCAATGATCTTTGTGCCTAAAGTGTGCCATTTTCAAGCAGAACACAATTATGAAGTCAAATCTTAAAAACAATACCTGTATCACACAGATGAAACAATCGCAGTTCTGTGAAAACTAAGAATTTCCATGTCCAGCTTTGTTGTTCTACACTTTCTCACTCAATACATCAAGAATCACCTCTCTTCATACACATTACTCAGAAATACACAAATGAAGCTTACAAATTTCATGGATTACACAAAGAATAGACTCAACAAATCAAAAGAAAGTACATGAAAGAGAGAAACACGATTTTCTGCAGGAGAGCTCTTCACATTACTTGGATAGCAAAAATAATACAACCAACCCTCTCAAAATAGAGGAAATTATCTTTTATACATTTTCAAGTGTCCCTTTTCACACTTGAATTTTGGTCCTTTTCCCTTCTAATCTAAAAATATGCTATCAAAGAGCTTCCAAAAATTCTAGAAAAAATACATATGATTCTAATTTACATGAGGAAGACTCTTCCTCATTTTTACATAATTTGTATAAATATTTCTACAAGTTTTTGACATTTTACAAATAATTTCTCTTCAAAAAAGATGCTTCTTCTAACATTCTTCCCCTCCTAGACTTTTTGGCTCCTGACAAAAAATATTCTTGCTGATAAATAGTGAGAGCTTCCTTCACTTCTTTTCTCTTTGATAACCTGTGACAATAGATCATGAATTTTTCTTTCTATTATGTTCAAATTATTCACCATTTCAAATAAAGCTTTTCTCCATTGTACAACTCCTTCTGGTTTGTCTATTACACCTTTCTTCAGATATTCTGTATATTTTGCTTCATATGCGGTGAGTCTAGACTTTGTGACTACTGATAAATTTCCAAAAATTTCTTATTCTCTTTCAAAAAACCCATAATCAAAGGCATCCTCAAAAATCTGAAGATAATGACTACCCAAAAATACTATTCTACTATAATGAGCCATTAAGCAAATTCTGTCTGGGGTTTCACTGAGATCAAATAGTAAGCATCAGTTGGTGAATTGAAACCAATGTAGTTGAGGGTTCTGCAATCTGTATCCGTAAATGTTTCTTTACATGCCAATATGAGTTGCATCACTCTTATCAATAGAATGCAAGCTGGATCATTGACATCTATATATGTAGATATGAGAGACTCTGCTGTGTCAACCATATATTTCTTTGTTGGCCATGTTCCTGCTTTAGGTCGTGCTACCTTTGGAAAGTTGAGCCATTTTCCTGGAATCTGTCCTGCATTTCTTCTTTCCCAAAATACTATCCATTCCCTTCTCCTTGCTACTGGACAATAGGCTAAATTGATCTTTAGCTGAATAGGTGCCTCTTTCCAAATTTTCCTGCACTCTTTGTTGGCATCTAACCACCTATTCCTCCATTTAGGATTATCCCTTTCAAATAATTCCTTAGTGACATTGATATCCTCTTCATATTCCAAATACTTGTTTGATGACAATCCTACCCTTGCAAGCTGGTAGTTTTTAATACTTTCAATAATCATACAAAAAGGTATACATATACCATCTGCTGCCCAATGGTGTTGGTCTAGATTTATTCCTTTGTTGAGAGCAAAATTCACAATTTGTTCTTCATATTCATTATGCATTTTTGTGATAAATTCCATTCTAGATTCCCTTTCTGTTAAAAGTTTTTGAACAAACTCATCTGAATATTCTTCAACATCTCCTTTGTCTCCTTGTTCATCCAAGTGTTGAGTTCTGTTATCTTCTCCCCCTTCATACTCTTCTGCTTGTTTAGTCTCTACCTGCTCTTCAACCTGTCCTTGTGGATTTTCCAATTTTTTCTGTAGCTCTTCCACCATCAAGCTTCGATTCTAAGATGTCCATAACTCTTTTTCCATTTTCCACTCACTCCTTTCTTTTTCTATACTCATTTGTCATTCACTTCTTTCTTTTGCTATATCCATGTGTAATTTATTGTATCCTCTCATTGAGCTGGCAACATGTACACTAGCTTGCTTTTCCAATTCCTTGGCTTCCTTCAGTTCTACTTGTAGCCTTAGGATTTCTTTATTCAATTCCTCCCTCTCTTCCTGTGTTACTTGTACAATCTTACTCTCTTCTTTTATTTGGCCTTCTTCCATCAATAATCTATTTATTTCTTCATTTGCTTTGACCATAATCTGATATGAGCTTTGAAGTGTTCTGAATCTTCCTTCCATTTTCTTCAGCTCCATTTCCATTTTGCTGCTATGCTCTACCTGCTTTGCACATTTCTCTTCAAGAAATTGAATTTTGTTTTGTTGTTGAACCTTCAATTCTTCCAATGAAATTATCCTGTTGATCAAATCCTCATTTCTTTCTTGAACAATCCTCAGTTGTTCCTCTAATTGTTCCTTCTCTTTCTTTTGCTCAGTAATGATTCTACTACCTTTTACAAAATCTGATTCAGCCACCATTCCTGATATAATCATGTTTCTACTAGATGGTCTGAATTGCTCTATATTGCTCATGATAATTTTACAAGCAGACATGATATCTTTGGGTATCCTTTCTAACCCGGCTTCTAGCTCCACTTGCTTTACTTCTATCTGCTTTTCTTCTTTGTAGTATTTTTCTTCTTCATTTTCTTCCTCATATTCTATGACCTAATTCTCCTGCTCTTCACAGCCCTTTTCTGCTTTCATCTCTTCTTTGTCTGCAACATCCTCCTCATACTCTAGTGTCTGATCCTCTTCCTTCTCATGATCTGATATTTCTTTCATTATCTCTATCTCTTCTGCCTTCTTTTGTCCATTTCCTGTTGGTTCTCTTCATTGACCTGTTCTTCCTCTTTCTGTACTTTGTTATCCTGAGTTGAGGTTGAATCTATCTCTACTGAGAGATTTATCCGATCATTTATTTGGTGCTCCTTTTGTCCTTCCTCTTGCTCATCTATATCCATAAGATCAAATTCTTCTTCCTTTTCCTGCTCTTCTATAGTTGTGAACTCCTCATTATGATTTAGGTCATAAAGTATATCTTCTATGCTTTGGTTTATTTCTTTTTCTGTATTCCCTTTTTTAACCTTTTTGAAATCCATCTTTTCTAATACCTCCTCTGTTTCCTTAATCTGATCTTTATCTTCTTTATTATGCACTGAACTGCATACCTGAGCCTCCTTTTCCACTTCTAGATTTTCCTCATTTAATTTGAAATAGGTTTGTTGAGATGGTTTTGTCCATATTGTTTTAAACCCTGTGTCCACCAATCCACTACTGAACTCTTTCCTTGCTTCAACCTCTTCTTCCATCATTACTGCTTTACCTTTTAGTATCCTTTTTTCTTCTCCAGGACTAACCTGTTTTGCTGCTTCTTCTTGGACCTGTATTCCTTGTGACTTCTGACTCAAATCTTCTGGTGTTTTGTTTTTTTCAGAAGCTTGTACTATCACAATTGGTGTGCTTGGTACTGAGAAATTTAAACTTTTCAAAAGAAAGTTTTCAATGTCACTATCTGAATCTAAAGAAAATTGTGAGGAACCAGTTATCCCTGATATGTCCATTCTTTGCTCTTCTAATACAATGGATTCCTCCTGTTTTTTTTCTTCTACTAACAATTTTTCTGTCTCCTTCCTTTGTGCTTGCTCAACTGCTTTTCCCTTATTCTTCTTGGTCAGCTTCCTTTTCTGCACAGGTTTCTTCTGAACCTTCTTCTTCACTACTACTGTAGTTCTGGTTTCAGGAGGACCTTGTAACTCTTTGAAATATGCTAACAATTCCACTTCCTTTTTTACAAACACCTCTTCAGTTTCTGCAGCCATCATCTGATCACGCAACTCTTCATAGTGTTCCACTTCTTCTTGTATCCAATCAGTTGCTTTACAAGAATAGTCTTCCAACAGTTTTTGATATTGGGCTTCATAGATTGCCCTCTTATTGTTTCCTTGAGTCAAATAAGTATACAATTGTTCCTTACTTGTTTGAGGTGGATGAGGTTCATTTGAAGACTGTACTTCCTTTTGAGCAGCTTCACGCTCTTCCTTTGTTGCTTCCTCCTGTTCCAATTCTACCTTTTTGGGATCCAATCTTCTCTTCTTTACTGGAATAACTTCTTCTGAGACTCCCTTTCTTTTCCTCTCTGCTCCCCTCATGCTTGGTTGGGCTTTTGCTTCTCTTATGGACATCATTTTAGAAGGACTTTTAATTCCTGACATCAAACTTCTAAAGTATTGAGCTTCTGGAGCCAACTTTAATTGATCCTCCATTCCTAAAATATGATATATAATCCTTGTTAAGAATTGTGCTCCATTCATGAACTTCCTTTGTTCCCAATGTTTGGTTGCTTCCCTTAATTGATCATGGATGTAGGGAGTTACATCCATCACTCCAAATGGCTTGGTTCTGTCCTTATTATTGAACATGATAAGTGTCACTGGCTTGTGTGGCATGGTGTATCTAGGCAGTTTTGGAAAACAGAAATATTGAAGGAACATTCTGATGGCATATTCCTCATTCTCTTTTCCTTTGAAATCCACAAATCTGGAATATCCTACATAGGTTGCTTTATTCTTCTTGACAAAACTGTTATCCAGCTTAGTTCCCATCGAATAGAATTGGAGGGCTGCCCTAATGTGTTCTGCCTTTATAGTAATATTCACTTCTTTGTTTTCTTTGTCCTTGATTGAACACCTGAAATATGCATCATTGCCCTTTCCAACTTCCAAAAGACTGTTCATAACCTGGGATACTCTCTGAAATCAATAAAGAATAAAGGTTGCTTCAACAGTCTGTGTAATCCCACTGCTTTCCATCTTTTATAATTGACTGCAATTTTTTGAAATTTGTAAAATTCCTAGCACAACATGGTATACTTGTGACCTCCAACTCCTACTGTAAAAATGTGCTGACCAATGATACTAAGGGTTTCCTTTAGTTCCTTCACTATCTTCTCTGCTTCTGGAATTTCCTGTTCTTCATCAAACTCCAGCTCCACCTGTTCCACTGTTGCTTCACTGTCTAAGAACCAATGTCCTCTAGACAAAGTTACTGAGTCTGCTTTGAAATCATGAATTGGCAGTTCCTTTGGATTCACCATTCTGGAGAAAATATAACATCACAAAAAAGAAGACTCCACCCACATGAGTCACAAAAAAAAACATAAATGAAATCACATTTGTCTTGAGATGTAATGAAAAGGAATGAAAAATAAAAATCTCAAATGAATCCTAGATGAATCCTGACTTCCTTATTTGTGTCACAGATATAACTCAAGTGAAGTGATCATCACATGTGTAGCAAGATGTCTAGTGCTCTCTTCCCTTTTAACAGCTCTTTATATATATATATATATTTTTAACAATAAAAAGAAAAATGAAAAAAGAAAAAATGAATGAAAAATAGAAACCTGCTAAATTACAACCTATATCTTGCTTGTGCTATATAACTTATATAAACAAAAGAATTGATAATTTTTCTCTTTTTTTTTTCTTCCTCTTTTCTTTTTGTTTTCCTCTTTTTTTTAATAATAATTTCCTCCACTTCTCTCTCTTCCCCTCCTATTTCTTTTCTTAGAAAGAGGATGAGGTAGAGTAAATGGAAATAATTTCCAAGATGTCATAATTTCCTTTTGGTAAAATTCTGAATTCTTTATCAAGAATCCCATGTGTGCATCAGATGACCATTTTGCCTTTTCCTTCATCTGTAACTCTTCATACTTTTTGAGCTATTTTAGTACCTTCATGCTTGTTTTCTTTCCATTGAATCAGATGTGATTTTTTTACCCAATAATACTTGATTCTTGTTGACTTTGTTCTAGGAATAAAACAATCTTCTTTTGATAAACTGTACTTGGAAGTTTTTGGCTTCCATATCCATTTTGTTTTGAGAAATTGTTTTGATGAGTAGAGCTTATATGTGCTTTGTTTCCCCATTCTTTCTCTCTTGATGCCTAGATGCTTCTGATTATTCCACACTTTCCACCTTTCTTCTCTCTTTTCAACACCTTTGATTTCTTCAATTTCCTCCTTTTATTGACTGGAGTAGATTTGATCATAAAGAAGTTTTGTTTGTAATTCCTTTGTAGCTTCTAGTGAAAAAGTAAATCCCTCCAAGTCTGAGTCATGGATATCTTGTTGATCTTCCTGTTCTTCAACACTCAACAAAAACATTAAAAACCTTTTGTCATTTATTGTCAACTTAAGCTTCATATTTTCAAAATCCAAAATTAATTTACCTTGCCTGAGCCATGGTTGTCCCAAAATCAATTTCTCAGTCATCATATGATCACGCCATTCTTCACAATCTATTTTCATTTTTTCTTCATTGAATTTAACTTTAATAGATGGTGAAGACAAACTTTGTATTATCTGTCCTTCTAACGTTTTGATAAATGTTTTACTTTCAGTCCATTTTTAAGTTAAACTTATCCAACAAAACTGAACTGATCAAATTTACTTATGCACCTGAATCTATCAAAACCTTAATTTTATCATCATGAAAATTCATTGTTATAACAGGCAAATGCTCTCTTACTCTTAAAGGTGTTTCACACAAAAGGACTTCTCTGAGCTCCTTACTCTTCCTTATTCTTGCCTTTGCCTCCTGCTGAGCCTCATACCTAATTTTTTCCTCTTCTTTTTTCTTGTTTTGAGCTTAATGTATTCTTCTCCATTCAGAAACAGTTAATGGTAAATCATACCTTTTTACCCTGCATCCACTTATGAAATTTGGCATGATTTCTCCATCTATATTAGCTAATTGGATAGCTCCACTATTACTAATCTGATTGATAATATAAGGCCCATGTCCTTTTTTTTGAAATTTTTTCTAATGTTCCTTTACTGTGTATGCCAACACTAGATCTCCTTCTTGCAAATCTTTTTCTTTAATATGAACATCATGATAAGCTTTTTGCCTTCTCTTGTCTGCATATATGTTCATGATTGCTTGAAGTCTAGAAGCTCCAAGTATTTCCAATTCCACCACTCTATCAGATAACTCATGTCCAGTCCATTTGTACTGACTACCCACCTTTAGTGTTGGAATAAGGAATTCTAAAGGCAGAACTGCATTTTGTCCATATACTAAATTAAATGGTGTGGTTCCAAGTGTAGTTTTGAATGCCACTCTATAAGCCCATAAGACATGATTAAGTTGCAAATCCCAATCATTCCTATTTGTGTTTACCAATTTTGACAAAACAGTGCAAAGTACTTTATTAGTACTTTCTGCTAAACAATTGGCTTGTGGGTGATAAGGGGCTGACTTTCTATGACTGATCATGAAATACTCAGTTATGTTTTCTATTATTTAGTTCAAAAATGAGTCCCCCTATCACTTACCAATTCAATTGGTAATCCAAATCTGGTGATGATATTTTCATAAAGAAATCTTGGAGTGGTTTGAGCATCATTCCTTTTTGTAGCCCTGGCCTCTGCCCATTTGGTCAGGTAATCTGTGGCTACTAGTATATATTCAGCATGGGATTGTTTTGCTGGAGGATGTATGGGTCCCATGAAATCCAACCCCCATTTACTAAATGCTCTTGTTGAAATCAGTGGTACTAATGGCATATTGTCTCTTTTATTTGGTTGACTCACTCTTTGACAAATGTCACATCTTTTCACATATGTTCTTGCATCAGGAAATAGAAGTTGGCCACCAAAAACCAGAATATAATATGAGTTTAGCAATCCTTTCACTTGAAAAATGTCCTCCTATCACTCCAGAATGTGCCATCTCTAACATTTCCATATATTTATTTTTAGGAACAGAGATTCTCAAATACCCATCCACCCCTTTCTTGTACAATTGATCTCCTATCAGTTGATACTCTTCAGAAATCATTTGTAGATTCTTTGAGTCTGCACTAGCTCTTATTGGCTTTCCTTTCTTGTTTCTTTTCAACTCCTCAATTATGTTTGCACTCCAATCTGGATTTTTCTGAAACCAATATAAAGTTATAATTTCTGAATTTTGCAAGGATTGGCATTCCCAGCAGTCGGAAATATACTTTTTTACATCTTGAATCTTATTGGGCCAATGTACTCCCATCCTATTGAGATTATTTAGGGTGACTATCATGGAAGCATGAATACAGGGATTCCAACAATGAGCTCTTCTTAAATACTCCTGCTGCTCATCTTCTGGAGTACACTATTCCAATATACCCATATGATTGAGATGATACAAATGTCCAGCTAGCAGCACAAAATTCCTACTTTGTAATACCAGATGTGTGTTGTTTCGAGCATGTTTCTTTAGTGTGTAAACCAACACTAGGTCTCCCTCTTTCAATCCTTTATCCTTGATGGGTGCATCAAAATAAGCCTTTTGTCTTTTCTTTGTAGCATAGATGCATGCTGCTGCTCATAGCCTCGTCTCACCTAAGTGTTCTAGATCAAAGATCCTAGAGGACAACTCATGTCCATTCCACTCATACTCTTGTGCTACTTTTAGAGCTGGGATTAGGAAATCTAATGGTAGCAAAGCATTATGTCCAAAGACCATCTAAACTGGGGTGGCATTGAGTACCATTTTGTAGGAAACTCGATAAGCCCAAACAACATGATGAAGTTGTTTATCCCAATTAGGAGGTTTATTATTTACAAGTTTTGTCAATACATCACATAGGATCTTCTTTGTGCTCTCGGCTTGCCCGTTAGCTTGTGGATGATAGGGGGCAGACTTCTTATGTATCACCAAGAATTCTTGGAGAAGGTTTTCAATAACTTCATTCAAGAAGTGTGTACCTCTATCACCCCTATACATGGGCACTTTTCACTCTAGTGCTAGCTAGATGTTTTTTCCCATGTTACCACATACTTGATACTCTCATATGTGGTGGTACTTTGTACTTAGGGATATTATTCAGCTCTTACTTCAGTTTAGTTCATCGTCAATAGAGAGAGCTATTCCATCCATCCATCTTCTCCGCATGCCTGGCTGCATTTGTGCTCCTTGTGTGTGCTTCTTGTGTGTCTCTTGCACTTCTACACACACCCAATAGTGGTTTCAGAGTAGGTTCAACTCCTTCTCAAGTTTCGATTTTTCCCGTCACGGCATGCACACACTTTTAATAGTGCAAATCAACTTTGGAGCATAGAACAATGAATTTTAGCAGCCAAGAAACATTTCCACCAATTGCGATGGGGTTTTACCTCCATTTCAAAGCCATTTATGGAGTCAGAATTGCCATAAGAGTGACAGTTTGTGAGATGAAATTTTAACATTCATTTCAGCTTTCGACGAAGTAAAGATTTTGTCACATTCTTGTTCCTTAGTGACATGGAAGGTAGCAATGAATTGTTTGGCATGCTTCAAGTTGAAGATAAGCTTGATGGGACCAACTATCCAATGTGGTCTTCATGATTAAGTATGTTCTTGTTGCAAAATAACTTTAGAACATAGTGGTAGATGTAGATCCAAGACTTGCAAGTGCTTCTACTTCACAATCTATTGTCACAGATGGAGCTTCTTCTTCAAGTATAGTGGTTTCTCCTTCTATACCTACACAAGAGCAGCTTAGATAGGATGGAAAAGATGCTCAAGCTCATGCATTGATTGCACTTTTTGTGAAGCATCATATAGTTCCACACATTCAGTCATGTTCTACATCAAGACAAGCATGGGACACTCTTACTTCTTTGTATGCCCTACGTAATGGAGCACGTGTTGCATACTTGAGAAAGCAACTTAAGGATGTATGTATGGTTGAAAATGAGTCGGTGGATGTGTATGTGACATGCATCAAGGACTTGAAAGAGCAATTGGCAAACATAGATGAGATTATTCTAGATGCATCACTCATTTCTACATTGTTGAAAGGATTACCAGAATCTTTTCAAAGATTTGCTACTACACTCCATTTGGTTGCAAAAGGGAATCTTAATATGCATGTATTTGATGAGGTTCTATCTCTTCTTTTGCAAGAAGAGCAGTCTAGAGTGAATAGGAGTGGTTTGATTGAGGGAACACAAGCACTTGATATCTCACAAAAGGGGAAAAGCAAGTATGGTTCAACTTTGGGTTCATCAAAACCAAAGCCTCAACCTTCCTCTTCCACTCATTCCTCTAATGATGGTGATTTGAAAAATACGAAGAGATGCAAATATTGTCAGAAGGCTGGTCATACTATTGATGAGTGTAGAAAGTTTGCTAAGTGCAATGAAAAGAAGAAAGAATTTGGCATGTCTATTGTTGAAAATTCAGAAAATGCAAAGAATGATGAAGCTAACATAGCTCAAGATTTTTGTGCATGTGTTGTTACATGTCATTATGATGCATCTTTGCATTCTAAATGTATTGTTGTGAGTGAGGCTGATTTGGATTGGTTCTTTGATAGTGGTGCTTCAAAGCACATAACATCATGCAAAAGATTTTTTGCATCTTTGAAAGATGCACCCCAAGGAGGACATTTGGTGTGTGCAAACAATGCCTCTTACCCTATCATTGGAGTAGGAGAAATTGAGCTTACTACTACAAATGGAGGAGTGATTCTCTTCAAAAATGCATTGTATGTACCCAGTATCAAAAAGAACTTAATTTCAGTTCTGCTGATTGCCAAAGTTGGACTTCATGTACACTTTGTTGATGATAAGTGTATGGTTCATGATTTCAGCAATGGTGATATTATCGTGATGTCCGGTACATAAAAAAATGGTTTGTATTGCATGGATGCATACAAGAGGGTTGCCTTGAATGCCTTAATTGCTCATACTTCTTCCATGGCTAAAATGGAGCTTTGGCATGCTCGTTTTGGTCACTTGAACTTTAACAGTTTGCTTTACTTGCAAAAGAAGGACATGGTTATTGGTTTGCCAACACTTGAGTCCATTGAAAAGCATGCATGTGAAGGTTGCATTCTTGGAAAATGCATCGTGCTTCTTTTCCAAAAGATAGTCATACATACACACACTACAAGAAAATTAGAGCTTGTTCATAGTGATGTGTGTGGTCCCATCAAGACTCCATCTTTTGGGAAGCATGTATATTTTGTTACCTTCATTGATGATGCTACTCGCCATACATGGGTGTATCTTATGAAAGCAAAGAATGGGGTATTTTCTTGCTTCAAAGCATTTTTAGCTATGGCTGAAAATTTTTCTTCACAAAAAACTTTTGACTCTACACACAAATCATGTGGTGAATACATGTCACATGAGTTTAATGCTTTTCTTCATGAAAGAGGTATTTCACACCAATGTACGGTGCCATATACACCTCAGAAAAATGGTCCTGTCGAGCGTAAGAATAGAACTCTTCTTGAAATGGCACGATGTATGGTTAAAGGAAAGCACCTTCCTGATAAGTTTTGGATGGAAGCGGTCATCTATGCAAACTATGTGTTGAATCACTGCCCTACAAAAGCATTGAGAGTCATCAGTCCTTACGAGGCTTGGAATGGACATAAGCCCATGGTTAGTCATATATGCATGTTTGGTTGTTTGGCATATCCTCTTGTGCCATCACAACAATATCACAAACTAGATGACAAGGCAAAGAAATGTATATTTGCTGGTTATAGTGCTGAAAGTAAGGGATATCATTTGTACCATCCATTGACGAACACAATTATTGTGAGTCGAGATGTGGTATTTGCTAAAAGTTGAGTTTTCCCTCTACTTGAATGCGAAAAATAGCCAATAGTTAGCTCACGAGATGTGTTTGATACACTCATGTTGAAAAACTACTTCAACATTTTGACTTTGAGGATTGCAAGTCAGTTTCCACACCAGTTGAGACAGGATTTAGGTTCTCAATTGAGGATTCCAGTGATGCATTTGGCACTTCTCTTTATCCACAAGCTATGGGATATCTTATACATGCATGCAACACAAGGCTGGATATACAATATGCAATTTCCCAATTGAGTCAATTCATGCATAGCCTTGGAACTAAGCATTGGCAAGCAGTGAAACATGTGTTTAGATATCTGAGAGGCACTTTGAGCTGAGGTCTCTTTTATGGTAGAGATATTCAGCCATGCTTGCATGCTTTTATAGATAGTGATTGGGCTTGTTGTTATGATACTCACGTGTCCACTAGTGGTAGTTGCTTTTTCCTTAGAGACTCATGCATATCTTGGTTGAGTAAGAAGCAACCTACAGTGGTGACATTAAGTTGTGAAGATGAGTACAGGGCAATTTTCACAGCTATAGTGGAGTGTATATGGCTAAGACACCTATTGATGGATCTTTGCATGGAGATTGATGCTGCTACACATATTCTCACTGATAGTCTGAGTGCATTGGCTATTGCACGAAACTTTGTGTTTCATGCACATACCAAACATATTGAGGCGCATTATCACTATGTGAGAGAGAGACTTCATGCAGGAGATATTGTTTTGGTATATATGACTACAAAAGATAATGTGGCAGATATATTCACAAAAGATCTTCCACGGGAAAAGTTTGAAGGTTTTCGCAAAGCTTTAGGCTTACTACCTTGTGGGGGTTGATCTGTCACTCCCTATATGTGTTCACATCATTCAGTCTAGGGGGTTTGTTACACTTAAGTGTTCCTCGAGTAGCTTTGATTTGAACCTTTTCCCTATGCATGGGCACTTTTTACTCTAGTGCTGGCTAAAGGTTTTTTCCCCATGTTACCACATACTTGATACTCTCATATGTGGTGGTACTTTGTACTTAGGGATATTATTTAGCTCTTACTTCAATTTAGTTCATTGTCAATAGAGAGAGCTATTCTAGCCATCCGTCTTCTCTTCGTTTCTTGCTGCATTTGTGATCCTTGTGTGGGCTTCTTCTGAGTCTCTCGCACTTCTACACACACCCAACAATCAACATGTAAAATGGGCACCCTCCATTTTGATCGGGGTGGGATATATGTCTTCTAATTTTCATGCATTTTTGGTTGAATGTGGGATAAAATATCAGTGTGCAATGCCATATACACCTCAACGGAGTGGGGTTGTTGAAAGGAAGAACATATCACTCATGGAGATGGCAAGATGTATGGTCAAGAGCCAGGCTTTACCACATAGTTTTTGTCTTGAGGTTGTTATGTGTGCATCATATGTACTTAACAGGTGTCCCACTAAAGCATTGCAGTCTATCACTCCATATGAGTCTTGACATGGTCACATATGAGTCTTCTCAAGCTATGTGAGATGCAAGGCTTTGGCATGAATGCTTTGGTCATCTGAATTTTGATAAGTTGTTATGCCTATAGAAACCTAAAATGGTGTCCTCTTTAACCAAACTTAAGGCACCTCATAAATATGTCTTTGAAGGTTGTATTTTGGGCTAAATGTAGCATTCGTCCTTCCCAAAAGATGGTACAATATGAGGTACTAAGAAATTGCAGTTTGTTCATAGTGATGTTTGTGGTCCTATCCAAAACCTTCTTTTGGGAACTACCTTTACTTCGTGCCTTTCATTGATGATTTTTCCTGTCATGCATGGGTATATCCATTGAATGCAAATTTCGGAGTGGTTATGTGCTTTAAAGAGTTTCTAGTTTTGACTCAAAATCTGTTAGCATATAAAATGGGCACCCTCTATTCTGATCAAGGGGGGGATATATGTCTTCTAATTTTAATGCATTTTTGGCTGAACGTGGGATAAAACATTAGTGTGCAGTGGCATATACACCTCAATAGAATGGAGTTTTTGAAAGGAAGAACATATCACTCATGGAGATGGTGAGGTGTATGGTCAAGCGTCAAGCTTTACCACATAGTTTCTGGCTTGAGGTTGTTATGTGTGCAGCATATGTACTAAACAGGTGTCCCACTAAAGCATTGTAGTCTATCACTCCATACCAAATTTTTATCGTTTGTGTGTCTTTGGTTGTCTGACATATGCATTAGTGCCTGAACAACAACACGACATTAGATGATAAAGGAGTGAAATGTATTTTTGTTAGGTACAATTTTGAAAGCAAAGGCTATCATTTGTATCATCCACAGACTAAAAACATTTTAGTTAGCCATGATGTTTTTTTGTGGAGGATTCAATTCAACCATTATTTTCATGTGCTAAGAAGACATCGGTTAACTCCAAAGATGTGTCACTTTGTTACCTCTTTTCATGGGTGGATAGTGTAGTGCTAGTCGAAATGAGGCAATTTCTCAGCCTTTACAAGTTTTAAGTGATGATGTAGATCATTCCATTTATGATACAAATTTACATGATGCACTTGTTGATGAGAGGATTGATATAGAGGAAGAAAAAACCATGCCAAAATGGCTAGTGTAGACTTTGCAAGATAGCAAATTAGATGCACATATGTCATATTGTACCCGTTCAAGCTCTCATAGTGCTTCTTTTGCATCAGATTGCTACACTATGGCTGCCTCTAGACTTTGTGATGAGAATGAGCTTGTTTCATTTGATGAAGCACAAAATTCAAAAAAATCAGATGTTTGCCATGCAATGAAAATATGATGCTATCATGAAGAATGGTACTTGGACTTTATGTGAATTGTCTCTTGGCAAGAAGGCCATCGACACTAAGTGGGTATATAATCTGAAGCATAAGCCGGAACGATTGATAGGTATCAGCTTAGGCTTGTTGCAAAAGGTTATGCTCAAGAAAGAGGCATTGATTTTGGTGAGACCTTTGCTCCCACATGCCGAATGACTATTGTTCATACCAATTGTGCACTTGCACCTCATCATGGTTGGATGTACATCAGTTGGACATTAAAATAGCATTTGGAAATGGTCACTTACATGAAGAAGTGTATGTGTTTCATCCCCATGGTTTTGTGTGGAAAGGGCATGAAAATAAAGTGAGTATGTTGAAAAGGTATTATATGGTTTGAAGCAAGCACCACGTGCTTGGTATGAAAAGATACATGCCTACTTGATTGCACATGGTTTTGAGAACAGTCCAACTGAGAGCACCTTATATGTTAAGCATGTTGATGATGTACTTGATCATTGTTGTGTATGTTGATGACATTGCTCATTGGTCCTAATGAGAAGCATATTGCTGATTTTAAGGCTGATTTTCATGCCTCTTTAGAGATGTTAGATTTGCAGCATTTGCATCATTATTTGGGCATTCAATTTATGCACGTTGATGGAAGAATAGCTCTATGTCAAACAAAATATATTGACACATTATTGTAGCATTTTGGCCTTGAAGATTACAAACCTCTTTCTAGTTCTATGGGGACAGGTTTACAATTGAGTCTTCATGATGCTGGAGATGCATTTGATGTTGTTCTCTATCAATAGGATATTGGATGCTTGATTTACTTATGCATAACATGGCTTGATATTCAATTTGTTGTCTCATCATGAGGAGGTTTATGCATTGCCTAGGTGTCATGAATTGGCAGGCGGTTAAGCGCATTTTTTGCTACTTGAGTGGTACGCTCAACTACTTATATTGTTTTATCACAAGGGAGAATCACTACTGCCAAATTTACATGATTCTAAATGGGCTAGTTGCTATGAGACTCGTGTATCCAACTCTAGTTGTTGACCATTGTATTTTACTATCACCAAGTTTACATGACTCTAATTAAGCTGGCTGCTATGACACTCGTGTGTCCACCAGTGGTTTTTGCTTCATGCTTGGTAGCTCATGCATATCTAGGTTGAGCAAGAAGCAGCTTATTGTGGCCACCTCTAGTTGTGAAGCTGAGTATAGGGCAACTTTTGCAATGATCATTGAGCGTGTGTGGCTCAGATGCCTTATGGTTGATTTGGGTGTTGGACAGTCTTCTGCCACCACCACCTTCACTGACAGTCAGAGTGCATTGGTAGATGCAAGGAACCATGTGTTCCATGCTTGCACTAAGCACATTGACGTGCACTAGCATTATGTCAGGGAGAGGTTCTCTTCTAGAGAGATCAATTTGGCATATATGCCCACAAAGGAGAACATTGCAAACCTTTTAAAAAAGGCTCTGCCTAGGGAGAAGTTTGAAGCTTTTCGAAAAGCTTTGGGCTTACTTCCTTTTGTGGATTGATTCAACATAGCTTCACACTTAGATATCTCAAGGGACCATGAATGAAGGGTTATACTACCCTTATGTATCTGATTTAAGTCTAAAGTTGTTCTCTGATGTAGATTGGGTTGGCTCCAAGGAAGATAGGAGAAGCACCTCAGGATACCTTACCTTTGCAAGGTCAAGACTTGTCTCACAATCATCTAAGAAGCAACCCATAGCTGCTCTCTCTTCTGCTAAAGCTGAATAGAGAGGTCTTGCCATAGCCACTCAAGAAGCAATGTGGATGAAGACAGTACTTACAGATCTTGGATTGGAGATTATAACTTCAAGTATTCTTGGTGACAACATGAGTTCCATTCACTTGGCTCCCAATCCAATTTTTCATGCAAGGACTAAACATATTGAAGTACACTACCACTATGTAAAAGAGAGTATTGTGAGCAAGGAAATTCAGCTATCTTATGTTTCAACCCATCAACAATGTGTAGACATTTTAATCAAGGCATTAGATGGAACAAAACTCAGTAAATTCAAAGGTATGATTGGTTTGCAGGTAATCTTGGAAGATTGAAGACCTCAAGCTCACCTGACTTGAGAGGGGGCTGTTGGAACAAGTCCATGGCAAGTCTAAGTCTTGGCTTGAGTCTTCAAAATACATAGAAACTTGACGCAAATGCTAAAGTCTTGAAGAATTCACTTGTGAAGTCACCCTTGTAACTTTTGAAGTTTTACTTGATGTAAAAGTGAAAGAATCTAAAATGATTGAATCCCGTTGATGAGTAGGAAAAGAAACCCACGAATTTGTGATTGAATTAGCTTGAGAATCAATCATTAAAAGGTAGGATAACTGTTTTAGGTGAGCAAGATTCAAATTCAAATCTTGGCTCCAATCATCACTATATATACACATGGTTTAGTCACAGGGTAAGCAACACCATTAGTTGAGCTTCATGCCATATCAAAGTTTGATCTAAAGGCACACACACATAAAAGTAAGTCTAGTGTACTTTACATTCGATATACACTTGTTTTCATGATCAGTTGTGACCATATCTTCATGCCTATGTGAGTGTACTGTTCACTGTCATACTTCTTAGTTTCTCAGTTAGATTGCAGAGATGGTTTATCTAAGCATGGTGCATCATTTTCAGTGATCGAACATAGCAAGTTAGCTCTCTACGTCTACTATATACTCCCAAAATTTCATTGTATTTGGAGTTCAAAATCGTGAGATATATTCATTTGAAGTCACCTATATCTCTGCATCTTCTACCTCCTGAAAACTTGGGATCACATACCTGATTTGCTAAACTTATTTCTCTTAGTATGCTTAATCATTTTTTTATGAAATAACTCCCACTAGGTTGCATTGCTTTCTAATTAGACTCCTCTAATAGCTCTCTGGTCAATTGTAATCAAAGAATGAGCATTGATTGAAATACGGAAGCATTCATGACCAAAATAGAAAGTTTCTTCATGTTGAGTATTGGTCAAACTAGTCTGTTTTGATTCATCCTTTTGAGATTGATCTTCCAAGGTACATAGGGTGTCTAATACATCCTTTGAAAAGATAAAAGGGCCCACTACATATCTCTAGAGTTCATTTGGCTGGTGTAGTGCAAATATTTTGCAGCACCACTTCATCTTCATCAAGTACAAATCCATCCTCACAGTGGTATCAGAGCAAGGTTGGACAACATGGGAAATGTATTTGCTTCATCAATTGAAAAAATGGATAGAGGTAACTACTCAGCCTAATCTTTAAGGATGGAAGCTTATCTTCAAGGCAGAAATCATTATGGTTATATAGCTGGAGATGAATTTATGCCAAGTTTTAGGAATAAAGGCCAACCCACACAAGAAGAGCAAGAAAGATTGAGCACATGGTGCTCCAAGGATGCACTTGCAAGGTCTTATCTCCTCAACTCTATCTTATTTTCTTTTTGCCTCACATTAGAAGTTGTAAAACATCTCAAGAAGTGTGGAATGCACTTGAAGCCTTCTTCTCTTCAAGTACAAAGGCTAGGAAGCATCAACTATGGATGACTATACAACTCTCAAGAAAGCTCCCAAACAAAATGTGATTGATTTTGTCACAAAGCTCAAGGACATAGCAGATTAGTTGGGAAGCATTGGATATGTAATAGAAGAAGAGCAAATTGTAAGGCGTCATCAATGGCTTAAAGGTAGATGACAAGTGGGAACCATTCACTAGAGTTATGGATCTATACATGGATATGCATGTACGAAATTTTAGTACACTCATAGGAAAACTACTTACTCAAGAGGCCAAGCTTGTCAAAAATGGAGAAGGCTCCAAAGGCAATCAATCTTCTAATTTGTATACTGATAAAAGCAAGTCCAAAGAGAACAAAGGAAGAGGAAAGAAAGTGGATGATGAAGGAGGTACACATCAAGCTAACTGTGCAAGTAGAGGAAGACATGGTGGAGGTAGAGCCAGAGGAGGAAGACAAGGCGAGGGGAGATCCCAAGACTCGAATCCTTGTTCTATTTGTGGATTAACTAATCATACAACTAAAAATCGCTTTAGGAATTCCAAGAATCAACATGTTTTCTACATAGATTTAGGTTGTTCAATCATGTGGCAGGAAATGTGGCTCTCCTATTAGATTTAGAAGATCCAAGGAACAAGCATGAAGTGCAAACAGGTGATGATACAAGGCATCTGGTGGAGAAGATAGGAAATGTAAAAGCACCTGATGGAAACATCAACCTACTTAGCAAGGTACTCTTTGTCCCTGCCATCACAAAGAACTTGATAAGTGTAGGTCAGATTGTGGAGAAAGGCCTACAAGTAAGGTCCACAAAAGGAGGAGCATTTGTTGAAGATTCAAGACAAGGATTCATGAGAATTGCAAAGGGAGAAAAGATAGGTAGATTGTTCACATTTGAATTACAAGACACTAGGAACATTGCTCTCTTTAATTATGGTAGTTAGACACTCACAAAATTGGAAGTATGGCACAAAAGGTTAGCAAATATTGGTGAAAGATCATTAAAGCAAATCTGTAGGGACCAAAGTGTACTTGGACTCCCCAATTTGTCAAAAAAACACATGATTTATAAGTGTAGCACATGTCAATTTGGAAAGTCTCTCAGATTACCATTCATGAAGAAAGGATATGTTCATGGAGATCTCTTGGATTTGGTTCATATAGATGTATGGGGACCTAGCAAGGATGCTCCAATATTTGGATCAAGGTTTTATGTCTCCTTCATTGATGATTGTAGTAGATGGACTATACTATATGAAAGATAAGGGTGAAGTCTTTTCATGCTTCAAAAGATATTTAGCTCTTGTGGAGAATCAAACAAGTAAAACACTAAAAAGGCTAAGGTCAGGTGGAGGGGGAGAGTACTTATCCCATGAATTTGACTTCTTTCTTCAAGAAAGGGGAATCAAAAGAGAGATTACTACAAGGTACAGTTCTTGGTATGAAGATTCATGCAGGAAGATCAAGTCACCTTATGATCTTGAAGAAGATTTTCCAAAACTTTTCAAGGACAACCCTCCTAAAATTGAAGAGCAGGATACCACAGAAAATGATGAAGCAACTTAGATTGAAAAACTCAAAATGTGGAAGTCCAAAGGTAAAGCTAAAATGCAGGAATTTGGACAAGAGGCAAAATCATCACATCATGGCCTAAGGAGTTCCATGAGGGAGAAAAGAAAACTAGAGATGTATGGATTTTATACTTCTCTAGTTACTAAACATTTAATCCATGTAGCACATGACATAAATCAAGAACCCTCAACATTTGAGGAAACAAAGAAGAAATCAGAGTGGATGCATCCAATAGAGGAAGAAATTGAAGCTCTTGAGGAAAATAATACTTGGGAATTAGTTCCCAAGACTTCATGAATGAAAGTGATAGGCTCAACATGGATCTACAAATTGAAGAAGAACTCAGATGGATCCATTAACAGGTATAAGGCAAGACTTGTGGCAAAAGGATTTGCACAAACTCAGGGAATTGATTATGAGGAGACCTTCTCTCCTATGGCAAAGATGCCTACAATTAGAGTCCTTCTTAGTATTGCTTCTTTCAAGAATTGGAAGATACTTCAATTGGGTTATTTCTCTTACTATGCTTAATCATTTTTTATGAAATAACTCCCAATAGGTTATATTGCTTCCTACTTTGACTCCTCTAAAAGCTCTCTGGTCAGTTATAATCAGAGCATGGGCTCTGAGTGAAATACTGAAGCATTCATGACCAAAATAGAAAGTTTCTTGATGTTGACTATTGGTCAAACTAGTCTGTTTTGATTCATCCTTTGAGATTGATCTTCCAAGGTACATTGAGTGTCTAATACATCCTTTGGCAAGCTAAAAGGGCCCACTACATATCTCTAGAGTTCATTTGGCTTGTGTAGTGCAAAGATTTGCAGCACCACTTCATCTTTATCAAGTACAAATCCATTCTCACAACATCTTGAGTCCCATCATCTACAACCTGTTTTTTTCTTGCCCGTCTTTAAAATAATCATATTGTTAGCCCACAAATGCTTGAATTTTGTTGCATGTCACCATGGTTGGCCCAAAATCATCGGATAGCTGCATTTGATCTCTTAGAACTTGAGAAATTCAAAATTCACATAAAAAAAACTTGCAACATGAATAAGTTGGTTGTGCATGATCACTGATGATTGCAACCATCTTTATCAACCATATTACCAGGAAAGAAGTAACGACCTCTTGATATATTTAGGTAGTGATGTGTGTGAACATACTAGGACCACCGGGGCACTTTTTCCCTCTTTAGGAGGTTTTTTCCCCCGGCTTGTATATACGCCTATTGCCCTACTGTGCTATTTATCTTTGTACATCCTAGTAGTAATACATTCAGTATTGTGTGTTGTGCTCCAAGCTTCTTCTTCTTCCTTGTGCTATTTTCATGCTTCCACAGACATCTAACTCCAATAATTGGTATCAAAGTAGGTCACTGCATCATCTAGGACATCATCAATACCCCTCCAATCATAGTCTCAGAATCACAAGAAATTTGGTGAGCATACTCGAGGTGATTAGGAGATCAAAACATCTTCGATGTATGTGCCGAAATCATGATCCGAGGTGGTTTCGGCCTCCAAATGCACTATTGTAGTGCTTGTGCAAGCAAATTTGTCTTTTTGTGCCAAAGATATATATAGGTTTTGGTTTGCCAGTATAAGCATCTTGAAGTGTGCTACAGGCTTAGCAAAACTTGATAGGGTAGTTCTATTCAACTTTTTGAGATACAATCATTTTTTTGCATCAAGGTATTTTAGTTAGTGGCCATGGCTGAAAGTAGTGATGTATTTTGTATGTTGGCTATTGGGGATAAGTTGGATGGTACGAATTACCCATTATGGGCTTATATGATGCGTCATGTATTGGTCACAAAAGGAATATGGAACATTGTGCAGGGTGTTGAAAAACATCCTATTTCACTTGCAAATATAGGTACTGAAGCTGATGTCGATGACATCAAAGATGGTGATATTCTGCATATTCCTGTTCGTGCTTTAGTTTCTGATGCACCTAAAGCAAAGAAAGTTTGTTAGTATGGTAGAGATGCTCAAGCACATGCATTCATAGACTTCTCTATCAAACATGCCATTTTTCCTCACATTCACTCTTGAAGAATAACTAAAGATGCTTGGGATACACTTACCACATTGTACCAGGCTAGGAATGAGGCTCGTGTTGCTTATCTCTGAAAACGGTTGGAGAGTGAGCATATGAACGAAGGTGATTCTGTGGACAATTTTCTGACAAAGATCAAAGACTTGAAGGAACAATTGATTTTTTCTAATGAAGTTATACCAGATAGCTCACTTGTGCAGACTGTTCTAAATGGTCTTCCTAATTCGTATCAGAGTTTTGCTTCAACTCTTCATTTGATGATGAAAGGCAATTCAAATGCCTTGATATTTGAGGAGTTAGTCTCTGTTTTGTTGTAGGAAGATCAGTCTAGGTAGAACAGGTCCATTATGCATGTTGCACATCAAGCTTTCCTGGCTAGTTAGAAGGGCAAAGGTAAATGGAGCTCATCTACTAGTAAGCAGAAATATGCAAATGTTGCACATAAGACAAAGATTAGAAGAAATAAAAAAAGTAGAAATTGTTTTGTAAGTACTATAAAGGAAATGATCATATAATAAAGAACTGTCCAAAATTGGCTGCAAAAGAGGCAAACAAAAAAGAGGCTGGAATGGTTGTTGCAAAGGCCTCTACACTGAAAATAGGGTCTGCAAATCTTGTGCAGAATGAAGAATGGAAATTTACTACTGTTGCAATTTTTACCCATCTTCTCATGAGTCATGTATGTATGCAATAGAATCACATGTTTGGTATTTTGATAGTGGGGCAACCAAACATATTGTCTCACATCACAATTTCTTCACTTCACTTGAGCCTGCCCCTACAAAGAATACTGTCACATGCGCCAACAACTACTCCTATCCTATCATGCGAGTTGGTAAGATCATTCTAACTAATGCTGATGGTAGTTTCTTTCACTTTGTCATATGCTTTATTTGTGCCAAGGATCAAGAGAAATATGTTATCAGTTTCAGCTTTAGCCAAGATTGGCTTGGTTGTGAATTTCTTGATGACAAATGTACATATCATGATCTACCAAATGGGAATGTGATTATCGCTTCTGCCATTTTATGTAGTGGATTGTATAAGCTCATGGAACCTAATTTTTAACTAAGCCGGACATTAGGTCTGGACAGGGCCAAAACTAGTCCAAAAACTATAAAAAGAACTAGAGAGCTCATTTTTGAAGTTAGCTTGTTAGAGAATAGAGCTTTTGTAAGAGAACTCTTTTTGCAATTGAAGCTTTCCATTGTTCCTCTCTTTGATCTTACCTTGTGCGTGTGTGTGTGTGTATGTGTGTGCATGTTTGTGTGCTTTCACTCACGCACTTGTGCCTTCACTTGCTCGTGGTCTTTATACCGGTCCTCACGTCTCTACAGATTGACAAGTAAAGGAGGTGGTGCTTACGCTTGAGCTACACCAAATTTTGGCGCCGTTGCCGGGGAGAGAGCTTCGAGGACGAGCATTGTGATGGTAAGATCGTAGATTTGCGACGTTGGAAGGTAAAGAAAACTGTCATTTCTATTATTTTTCTGATTTTTCTTCTTCATCTTCATCATCATCACCATCTCCACCTTCTTCCATCTTCTTCTTCATAGAAATTTCTTGTTTTTTAGTGCATTTTCACCATTTTCATACCATTTTTCATGCATTATTGTGTGGGAAGGAGTTAGGAAGTGCAAGGGAGAGCAAGCGCCTGTGTTTTTCATGATTTTCTGCTCATATGGAGCTTGCCATTGCTCGGCGCTCAGAAATTTGAATTTCTCGCCAAAAAACACGATTCTGTGAAGAAAATCGTGATTCTGTGAAAACTCAAATTTTTTTTGAAAAAATCACGATTTTCTATTTCCCACCTAAAAACCCTCTGAAGAAAACATGATTATGTGGTTGTGCTCAAAATTGCGATTCTCACAAATCATGATTTTCAGCCAAAAAGCACAATTCTGTGGTTGTAGTTGTGCTCAAAATCACGATTCTCTAAATTTTTGAAAACCACGATTCTCTGAGACAAAATCGCGATTCTCTAAAACACGATTCTCTAAAACACGATTTTCAAAAAACACGATTTTCAAAAAACACGATTCTCTGTTGGCAATCACGATTTTCATGTCAAAAACACGATTCTGAGAAAATACGATTAGCCGGCTCAAAATCGCGATTCTCACAAATCACGATTTTCAGCCAAAAACACGATTCTGTGAAAACACGATTCTCTGCTCAAAATCGCGATTCTCAAAAACACGATTCTCTGCTCAAAATCGCGATTCTCATAAATCACGATTTTCAGCCAAAAACATGATTTTGTGAAAACACGATTCTGTGAAAACACGATTCTCTACTCAAAATCGCGATTCTCAAAAACACGATTCTCTGCTCAAAATCACGATTCTCAAAAACACGATTCTCTGCTCAAAATCACGATTCTCAAAAATCACGATTTTCAGCCAAAAACACGATTTTGTGAAAACACGATTCTCTGCTCAAAATCGCGATTCTCAAAAACACGATTCTGTGAATACACGATTCTGTGAATACACAATTCTCTGCTCAAAATCGCGATTCTCAAAACCACGATTCTCAGCCAAAAACACAATTTTGTGAAAACACGATTCTCAAAGAACAAAATCGCGATTCTCTGATTTCACACAATCACGATTCTCTGATTTCACACACTCGCGATTCTCTGACTTCACAGCATCGCAATTCTCTTGATTTCACAAAATCGTGATTTTTTCCAAAAGGTCCTATTTGCCTGTTTTGACCCCCAAGAGCCTGATTTGACATAACTTTTTCATCCAAAGTCCGTTTTTTGAGCTCTATAGCTCGTTGGAAAGCTCGTTTCGAATCCTACATGGCCTCAACTATTTTTATAAGAATAACGCATTGATTTTCAGATAGACTAATTTGAAGTTGACCCTCAAGTGGGACTAGGGAACCAAGGGGGCTCCAAAGGATTTTGAACCATACCAAAGGGAGATTTTGGACTCTTAACCAAAGCTTATGAACCTGAGATCTGGTAGACACCTAGGCAAGGATAGACAAAGCATTAGATCATCTCAGTCTAGTTTCAACCATACAGCTAAGTCTTGGGCACAACAACTAAGTGGTTTTCCTTACGTACTAAACTCTGACACAAGTGATTCAGAAATGTCTTTTAGCATGGGGAGACCTACAGGTGGTTCAGGAATTGCCCATCTACAAACACCAGAAGGTCCCTATAAGACACAATTGGAGTATATTCGGACCAACCGATTAGCTGCTCGCATCTATGAGGATGGCCTGAGGCGATCAGTGGTCCAACTCAAACATCCAGATCAACCCTTTGGACTTGAACACCCGGTGGTCAAGTTCGAAGAGGGTTCATACATTGATAAGGAAGGAACCATGTATGTGGTTACCAACCAACCAGATAGGACCGATGAGTTTGGAAATATCATTCATGAGAACGAGATAGGAGACCTAGAACAAGGAAATGTAGGACAAGGACCCCAGACTCCTAGAGGTAAGTCAGTTTTGACCAGAGTGATCACTCCAGACTAGATCCCTCAAGACAAAAAAAGCATAGAACTATTCTTGAATAGAGAAACTGAGGAAGCCTTTTGGAGATTCAAGCCAGATCAATCTAGCCAATTGGGCATAGTCATCATCTACGAGTTCAAGGATCCAAAGATACCAGGCAAAGTTGTCTACCTGGATAACAGGTCAGAGAAAATTTTCTTCGTAACAGAACATGATAGACATGCATATACTTGGAAGAGTGAATTGATTTTCCCTCCACCAAGATCCAATGTTTCCCATGGCCTCCAAGGAGTAGGATCATCCCAAGCTCATGAAGCTCAGAGAGAAAGAACTAGAGAGAGACCTGAGGTAAGTTTTGCACACACGGTGGCAGAAATAGAGCAGGATTTGAAAATGAAAGACGTGAAAGAGAGAGACATCAAGCACATAGGCAACAAAGAGATGAACATGATTTTCCATTGCCTAGACCCCGAGAGCACCCAAGAACCCTTAGACCCACTCAAGTGATCAAGGAAATGAAGAATTACTTTGATGGGACAAGAGATCCTTATGATCATGTGGCGGAGTTCAAACAAGTGTTAAGAGCTGAACAGGTTGAGGATTTGTTCACCCAATACGAGGCATTTGGTTTGAATCTTAAGGGCACTGCCCTAGCTTGGTTTCAACCACTGAGTAGTCGCAATCATCACAATATAGGTCAGCTGCTAGACAAATTCATTGTAGAATCTTCCAAGAGTGGTATCAGGCATAACACATCATCCTTGATCCACAGTTTCAAGCAGACACCCCAAGAAACAGTGCGACTATACCAACAGCCATATTATCGACCACAACAGCAATATCAAGCACAATATAGGCCACAACCAGTCTTGGGAAACCAACCACCAACTCCTGCCAATGTGATTCCAGTCAAGTATGCCGTGGGAGAGGAAAATCCAAATAGAGCATTGGTCCCACTAACCCCATTGATACCAGATAATGACTCTCATGCTCATAGTTCAGACTACTCCCATGAAGGTAGTCCACATGCTTATTACACAGAGTCACCTAAACATAGTGAGATTTACCCGTATCAATATGAGGCACAACCTATGGAACAAAAATGGGAGCCTGAATACTCCAATGTCATGTACACAAATGCTAACCCTAGGCCTCAATTGAGACAAGCAAGACCACAAGCCCCTAGAGGACCATGTTTCAGATGTCAGGGCGACCATTTCCTTCGTGATTGTCCCCACCCACCATCTCCGAGTCAAGGACAGGCTATCACAATACAAGCTTTTGGTCCTGATTGTGGCAAAGACCATCTCCCCAGAGATTGTCCAAGAAACCCCTCCAGTGCACCCAAGATTACACCCATTAATGTGGTAGGCTTAGTGGCAGATTCAAGTTCAAGTAGTAGCAATGTGGCTCCTATACAAGCTGTCACTAGAGCACAAGCCTTAAAACAAGATAAACCAGCAGAACAATCAGAGTCGAGTGAATCTGGAGAGCCTAGTAAGAGGAAAACAAGAACATGGAAGGATACCAGAGAGAAGGCCAATCGCAAGTGGAATAAAAAGTTATCGCAACTATAAGAAAGCTTGAAAGACGCAAAAACAAAAATAGAAGACATCGCATCTCAAAACCCCTCGCATGTTGACACTTCAACCACTCCACCTCATCCCACCCCACCACCCATTGTAAATAAGCCGCAACCAGGGTCTGTTCTTGTAGATCCAACCCCAGAAGGCTTGGACATGATGTTCAAGGCCTACCAGGCTCGACTTCAAGAAGGGCCAACAGTTGCAAACCTAGACAAGAGTTACCCTAGAGTAGATTTAGAGATTGAACGGATGAAAATGTGCATGAAAATGGTAGAACAAGCTCAAGCTATACTTGAGACTAGTCAAAAGTTCAATCAGACAAACTCTGTCAAACCACATTTGCATTTCTAGGGCCTACTAGAAAGATTAGAGCAATTGGTAAACAAACCACAAGTTTCTTTACCTCTACAGGCTCAACCAGTTATTGAAAGAGGAAGCTCACCACCAATGGGAGCTTATGTTCCTAATTCCACGGATGTTGGAATACCTCCTTCAATTCAACAGTTCTCTCAAGAGTTCTTGCGGGAAATACAAGAAGAGAAATGGACCAACGAGAAGGGTAATTCCCCTCCTATTCGTGAGATTGATGATCTTCATGATCAATTTCCCCAAGACATTCCATCTATTTACGGAGATGAATTAGAACAACAAGAAGACGAAAGATTAGATTTTGAATCTAATACCATAGAAGAACTGCCTCAATTTCTAGGTCCATGGGAATCTGAATCTCTTCAGATCAGAGCTGCCACAATACTCGTCAAACATGAAGAATCAGTGATCCCAAGTGTTTGTTATTGATCTTTGGAGTTGTCCTCTCCAATCATTTAGCATAAAGAATTAACAAGACATCTTTATTTTGTCAATCCTGGAAGTATTCAAGAGACCACAGCCCCTTCTAGATGATAAAATCCAAGAAATAAGAGAATAATGGCTGGATTTCTGAGAATGGTGAAAATGAAGAGGAATTTCTAGGGTTTGGATTATCTTGAGCAAATATCCACCATTTTCCACAGTCTTGGTGTCTAATACATGCTATTTTCTCAGCGGAACAAAATTATGAAGTCAAAACTCAAAAACATTACCTGTACCATACAGACGAGACAAACGCGATTCTGTGAAAACATACGATTTTCATCTCCAGCACCATTCTTCATCAATTTATCACTCAACACATCAACATTCAGCTCTCTTCATACACATTCAACAGAATTACACAATAGAAGCTCACAAATCTCCATGGATACACAAAGAATAGACTCAACAAATCAATGAAACCACACAAAGAGGAGGAAACACGATTTTCAGCAGGAAACTCTCTCTATTCACTTGGATAGCATGTAAACAAATGATCAACCAACCCCTTCATAATAGAGGAAATTGTCTTATATACATTTTCAAGTGTCCTTTTTCACACTTGAATTTTGGTCCTTTCCTCTATTATTCTAAAAATATGCTATCTAGGAGTTTCCAAAAATTCTAGAAAAATTACATAAAATTCTATTCTACATAAGGAAGACTCTTCCTTATTTTTACATCAGTTGCATAAATATTTTTACAAATTTTTGTCATTTTACAATTATTTTTCATCCAAAATGCTTCAAAAAATACATCTTCTAACATCCTTCCCCTCCTAAACCTTTTGGCTCCTGACAAAAGACTTTCCTGCTCTTATGTCCCGATTGCTTTCTTCACTTTTTCTTTCTTTGATAGACTTGTGATAGTAAGTCATGACTTTTCCTTTCTGTAATGTTCAGGTTATTTACCATTTCAAACAATGCTTTTCTCCACTGTACTACAGCTTCTGGTTTATCAATCACATCCTTTTTCAAATATTTTGTATAAGCAGCTTCATATGCAGTAAGGCGAGACTTGGTGACTACTAACAAGTTTCTGAATATTTCTGACTCTCTCTCAAAAAACCCATAATCGAATACATCTTCAAAAATTTGTAAATAATGACTGCCCAAAAATATTACTCTGCTGTAGTATGCCATTAAACAGATTCTATCGGGTGTTTCACTAAGATCAAACAATAATGCATCCGTTGGAGAATTGAAGCCAATGTAATTTTAATGTTCTGATATCTGTATCAGTGTATGTTTCTATACAAGCCAGAATTAATCTCATTACTCTGATCAGTAAAATGCATGCAGGGTCGTTCACATCTTTGTATGTAGCTATCACAGACTCAGCTGTATCCACCATGTAGTTTTTTGTAGGCCATGTTCCTACCTTTGGACTGGCTATTTTTGGGAAATTCAACCATTTAGGTGGGATTTGACCTTCTCTCCGTCTTTCCCAAAAAACTGTCCATTCTCTTCTTCTTGCTACTGGGCAGTAAGCTGGATTAATTTTCAATTGAAGAGGTGATTCCTTCCAAATTTTCCTGCATTCTTTATTTGCATCCAACCATTTGTTCCTCCACTTTGGATTGGCTCTTTCAAATAATTCTTTAGTCACATTGATATCCTCTTCATACTCTAGATATTTATTTGGAGGTAGCCCAACTCTGGCCAACTGATAGTTCTTGATACTTTCCATGATCATGCACAATGGTATACCCAATCCATCTGCAGCCCAATGATGCTGGTCTGGATTAATCCCCTTATTCAATGCAAATGTGACAATTTGATCTTCATATTCATCATGCATTTTTCTGATAAAATCCATTCTAGAATCTCTATTTGTCAGCAATTTTTTTACAAATTCTTCTGAATATTCTTCGTCTGGTCTTTTATTTGTTGGTTCACTGCCATGTTGTATTCCCTCATTATTTCCTACCTCATATTCTTCTGTATATGTGGTCTCTACATGTGTTTCTTCCTGAACTTGTGGCTTGTCCAGCTTTTTCTGTAACTCCTCTATTGTCATCATCAGACTTCCGTTCTGTATTGCCCATAACTCTCTTTCTTTTATCCATTCATTTTTTTCCTTTTCTCTCCTTGTCTACCAATCACTTCTTTCTTTTTCCATATCCATGTGCAACTTGTTATATCCTCTCATTGATGTAGCAGCATGTATACTAGCCTGCTTCTCTAGGTCCTTGGCTTCTTTCAATTCTATTTGTAATCTCTTAATCTCTTTGTGTAATTCTTCCTTTTCTTCCTCTATCATCTGAGCTGTCTGCCTTTCATCCTTTAATTGACCTTCCTCCAATAATAGCTTGTTGATTTCCTCATTTGCTTTAGTCAAAATCTGATAAGAAGTTTGCAAGGTTCTATATCTTCCTTCAATTTTTCTCAGCTCCATTTCCAGTTTATTATTCTGCTTTGTTAGTTTTACACACTTTTCTTCTAGATATTGAATTCTATTTTGTTTCTGTACTTCTAACTCTTCCAAAGCAATTATTCTGTTTGTAAATTCCTTGTTTTTCTCCTGCACCTTCCTCAATTGTTCTGCCATTTGTTCCTTCTCCCTTTTGTGTTCTTTAATGATCATACTGCCTTTCTCAAATTCAGACTCTGCTACCATTCCTGAAATGATCATATTCCTGCTTGAAGGTCTGAACTGCTCAATGTTGCTCATAATAATCTGACAAGCCGATCTTATATTCTTGGGCATTCTTTCCATCCTCCCTTCCATTTCCATTTCCTTTCATCAACCTTCTTTCTTCTTCAGGACTGAGTTGTTTTTCTGCATGTTCCTGCATATGCTTCTCCTGAGACTTCTTTTTCAAATCTTCGAGTGTTTTCTGTTTCTCAGGGGCCTGTGTAATCACATTAGGAGTATTTGGAACTGATAAATTCAGAATCTTTAATAAAAAACTCTCAATATCACTTTCAGAATCAGAGGAAAAATGTGATGGTCCTCCTATTTCTGGTTCTTTCAGTCTTGATGCTTCTACCACAGTGGATTGCTTCTGTGTTTCTTCCACTAACACTTCCTCCATTTCTTTTGTGATTACAGTTTCAACTACTGATTTTCCCTTTCCCTTCTTGTTCAACTTCTTCTTTTGCACTGGTTTCTTTGGAACCTTCTTTTTTACAACAATAGTGGTTCTGGTTTCTGGAGGTCCTTGCAATTCTTTGAAGTAAGCTAGCAACTCAACTTCCTTTCTAACAAACACCTCTTCTGTTTCAGCTACCATCATCTGATCATGAAGTGCTTCATAATGGTCTACCTCCTCTTGGACCCAATCTGTAGCCTTGCATGAATAATCTTCCAGCATCTTTTGATATTGTGCCTCATACATTGCTCTTTTGTTATCTCCTTGAGTTAGATAAGTGTATAATTGTTCTTTGCTTGTTTGGGGTGGATGAGGATCACTAGAGGATTGGACCTGCTTCTGTGCATCTTCATGTTCTTCTTTTGTAGCTTCATCCATCTCTAGTTCAACCTTTCTTGGGTCCAACCTCCTTTTCTTTACAGGAATCACTTCCTCAGATATTACCTTTCTTTTCATTCCTGTTCCCCTCATGCGGGTTTGTCCTTCTATTTCTCTCATAGCCATTTTCCTTGGAGGACTCTTGATTCCTGACATAAGACTTCTAAAATATTGTGCCTGTGGAGCCAGTTTCAACTGATCTTCCATTCCTAAAACATGATAAATGATCCTGGTTAAAGACTGGGCTCCATTCATGAATTTTTTCTGTTCCCAGTGTTTTGCTGCTTCTTTCAGCTGTTCATGGATGTATGGTGTCACATCCATTACTCCAAAGGGCTTAGTCCTATCCTTGTTTTTAAGCATCAATAGTGTAACATATTTATGTGGCATGGTATACCTTGGTAACTTTGGGAAGCAGAAATATTATAAGAACATCCTTGTGGCATATTCTTCATTCTCTCTTCCTTTGAAGTCAGAGAATTTTGCATACCCTGTATAGGTTTCCTTATTCTTCTTTACAAAGCTGGGATCAAGCTTGGTTCCCATAGGATAGAATTGTAAAGCTGCTCTGATATGTTCTGCTCTTATAGTGATACCCACCTCTTGATTATCCTTGTTCTTGACTTTGCACCGGAAATAAGCATCATTCCCTTTTCCTATTTCTAGCAGACTACTCATTACTTGAGCCACTCTTTCAAAATCAATGAAGAAAATGGGTTCCTCCAATAACTTGTGTATACCAACTGCCTTCCATATTTTCTGATTGACAGCAACCCTTTGAAATCTGTAAAATTCTTGACACAGCATGGTATATTTGTATCCACCTACACCCACTGTGAATATATGCTGTCCAATAATGCTCAGGGTTTCTTTGAGCTCCTTCACCACCTTCTCTACCTCTGGAATCTCTAATTCCTCATCAGATTCCAGGTTCACCTGTTCTTCCACAGCTTCACTGTCTAGGAACCAATGACCTCTTGATAGAGTGACTGATTCTGCTTTGAAGTCATGAATTGATAACTCCTTTGCATTTACCATTCTGAGGAAAAAATACACAAAGAAAAACTCCACCCACATGAGTCACAAGAGATCAAAAAGTAATATTTATTTTGAGATGTCATGACATAAGAATAAAAATAAAAAATAAAATAAATTTTGTTTCTTCAAAAAGACTCAATAAAAGTGATCAGTACAGGTGTAGCAAGATGTCTAGTGCACTCCCTTTTCCCAACAACTCTTTTGGAGAAAAACAAAACATTTTATCAATTATAAAAAAATTAATACAAAATAAATAGAACTCTACTACCCTTCTACCTAGATCTTGCTTTGTGCTGTATAATTTTTGTCAAAAAGAAGGAAAATAAACAATTTTTTCTCAACTTTTCTTTCTTTCTTTTTTTTTTTAATAATAATAACAATGATTCCTTCTGTTCTTTCTTGTTATTTTTTTTCTTTTATTTTTTTTTCTCTCTTTTTTTTTCTTTTTCTCTCTCTCTTTCTTAATAATAATAATAATTTTTTCTATTTCTTTTCTTCCCCTCCTAATTCTCTTTTTAGAAAAAGGATAAGGTCAAATATTTTTGTCATAATTTTCAATATGTTATGATTTTCTAAATACGGATCAAATATGGATGATCTTTTTTCCATTGGATCAACTCTGATTTTTTGACCCAATACTTCCTAACTCTAATTGTCCTGGTTTCAGGCAAACATCCATTTCCTTCGGATAAGCATTTTGTAGGATTTTTTGGTCTCCATATCCATTTTGTCCTGGATTTGTGTTTTGATGAGCGGACCTCCTGTAGGCTTTGATTCCATGTGCTTCTTGTTCTGATGTTTTGATTCTTTGGACAATGCCATGATTGCCACCTTCTTCCTATCTCTCCACCCTTCTTTGTTCTTCCAATCTTTTGCTGATTTTGATTACATGAAGCTTGATCATTTAACATTTGTATTGGTAATGTCTGTGTATCCTCAAATGCAAAAGTGAATCCTTCCAAGTGTATATCATGAACATCTGCTTGAATTTTCTGTTCTTCATTACTCAATAAAAATATTAAAAACCTTTTGTCATTTATGTTCAATTTAAGCTTCATTTTTTCAAAATCCAAAATCACTTTACCTTGTTGGAGCCATGGTTGACCTAAAATCACTTTTTCAGACATCAAATGATCTGGCCATTCTTCACAATCTATTTTCATATATTCTTCATTGAACTTAACTTCAATAGACAGTGAAGACATGCTTTGTACTATTTGACCTTCCAAAGTTTTGATTAAGGTTGTGCTTTTAGTTCTTTTTATGTTAAATTTACTTACCAAAACAGAACTAATCAGATTCACTTGTGCTCCAGAATCTATCAAAACCCTAATGTTTTCATTTTGAAAATCCATTGTCATCACAGGCACACGTTCTTTTGGTTTTAGAGGAGTTTCACACAGACAGACTTCCCTAAGATCTTTGATTTTTCTTATCCTTTCCATTGCTTCCTGTTGAGCCTCTTTTCTAATGTCTTCCTCTTCTTTTTTTCTATTTTGAGCTCGATGCAACCTTCTCCATTCATCAACAGTTAATGGGCAATCATACCTCTTGACTCTACATCCACTTATGAAGTTTGGCATGATTTCTCCGTCCATGTTAGCTAGTTGAATGGCTCCACTGTTGCTTATCTGATGTATAATATATGGTCCATGTCCTTTTTTCTGGAACTTTTTCTGATGTTCCCTGACTGTGTAAGCCAAAACTAGATCTCCTTCCTGTAGATCTTTTTCTTTTATGTGAATATCATGATAAGCTTTTTGCCTTTTCTTATCCACATATATACTCATAATGGCTTGGAGTCTAGATGCTCCCAATTTTTCCAATTCTATTACTCTTTCTGATAGTTCATGTCCAGTCCAATTGTAGTGACTACCTACTTTTAATGTTGGAATAAGGAATTCCATAGGTAGAACTGCATTTTGTCCATATACTAGGTTGAATGGTGTATTTCCTAGTGCAGTTTTATATGCCACTCTATAAGCCCATAGGACATGATTAAGTTGTAAATCCCAATCATTCCTGTTTGTGTTTACTAATTTTGATAGTACAGTACAAAGTACTTTATTAGTACTTTCTGCTAACCCATTGGCTTGTGGGTGATATGGGGCTGACTTTCTATGACTGATCAGGAAATATTCAGTTATGTTTTCTAAGATTTGGTTTACAAAATGGGTCCCCCTATCACTTACTAGTTCGATTGGAAGTCCAAATCTGGTGATAATATTTTCATATAGGAATCTGGCAGCAGTATGAGCATCATTCCTTCTTGTGGCTTTGGCCTCAGCCCACTTTGTTAGGTAGTCTGTAGCCACTATGATGTATTCAGCATGGGATTGTTTTGCTGGAGGATGTATAGGTCCAATGAAATCCAACCCCCATTAAAGGCTCTGGCTGAAATTAATGGAACTAATGGCATATCATCTCTTTTATTTGGTTGACTCACTCTCTGACAGACGTCACATCTTTTTACATAGGTTCTTGCATCAGGAAATAGGGTTGGCCACCAAAAGCCAGAATATAAAATGATTCTAGCAGTTCTGTCACTTGAGAAGTGTCCTCTTGCTACTCTAGAATGTGCCAGTTCCAACATTTCCAGATATTTATTCTCCGAAACACAAATTCTTAAGTATCCATCCATTCCTCTCTTATACAACTGTTCTCCTATCAATTGATATTCTTCAGAGATTACTTGTAGATTTTTGGAATCTGCACCAGCTATCACTTGTTTTCCTTTCTTCTTCCTTTTCAATTCCTCAATGATATTTTCACTCCAATCTGGATTTTTCTGGAACCAATATAGAGTTATGAATTCTGAATCTTGCAATAATTGGCACTTCCTGCAATTAGCAATGTATTTTGTTACATCTTGAATCTTGTTAGGCCAATGTACCCCCATCCTATTGAGATTACTTAGGGTGACTACCCTAGAAGCATGAGTGCAAGGGTTCCAACAATGAGCTCTCCTCAGATATTCTTGTTGCTCTTCCTCAGGAGTACAATATTCCAATATGCCTGTGTGGTTGAGATGGTACAAATGCCCATCTAGTAACATAAAGTTCCTGCTTTGTAATACTAAGTGTGCATTGTTCCCAACTGTTCTGCAAGGTCCCATAGTTAATAATGGTACTAAAGTCATGGCCCACTCCGGAACACTCTCTACCTTAAAAAAATAAGTGTCTGGCAGGTTGTCATCTAAAGGTGAACTGGGTTCTTTAGACTGAATTCGAGATAAATGATCTGCTCTCAAGTGTGTTTTCCCTTGTCTGACCACCACTTCAAACTCAAATTCCATTAGCAAGAGAAACCATCTAACTATTCTACCAGTATGACAAGGTTTATTTACCAAATATAATAATAAAGCTTGATGGTCTACAAAGAACTTAAACTTGTTGGCCAAAAGGTAATGTCTACATTTTTTTACAGCAAATACCATGCCCAATCCCTCTCTCTCAGTGGTTGTGTAATTTTTTTCTGCTAGATTCAATTGCCTACTAGCATAAGCCACTGGAAAATCTAACTTGCTTCCTTCTATTGGTTGTGCTAACACACATCCTAAAGCATAATTTGAAGCATCCACATGGACATGAAAAATTTTATCCCATTGAGGTGTTTTCAGAATTGGGGCTATTACCAAACAAGTTTTTAAAGTTTCAAAGGCTTGGTCACACTCCTTGGTCCACTCAAACTTTGTAATTAGGGCATATAAGGGTTTGGCTATGTCAGCAAATTTGTGTACAAATTTCCTATAGTACCCACAATGTCCCATGAAAGTTTGAAGTTCCTTTACACTTGTAGGTCTTGGAAGCTCTATTATGGCCTTTATTTTCTTCTCATCAGTTGAAATTCCATTTTTAGAGACTATGTGACCTAACATTCTTCCTTGTCTTACAAAGAATACACACTTTTCTGGATTTAAACATACTCTGTAGGTTCTGCATTTCTTGAATATATTTTCTAAATCTTGCAAGTGATCTTGTCTTTTTAATGAAAAAGTACAAAGATCATCTACATAAATTTCCATTACATTCCTCAGGAACTCTTTGAAGATATGACACATCAACCTCTGAAAAGTTGCTGGAGCATTGGTTAACCCAAAGGGCATAACCCTAAAAGCATAAATTCCCCATTCTGTGGAAAAGGCAGTTTTATGTTGGTCTTCCAATGCTATAGGAACCTGGTTGTATCCTAAAAAACCATCTAAAAAACTATAAACCTCCTTCCCTGCAACTCTTTCTAGAAGATGATCTGTTATAGGCAGTGGATAATTATCTCTTATAGTTGCTACATTTACCTTTTTCAAGTTAATGCATACCCTAAGTTTCCCATTCTTTTTTGGTACCACAACTATAGGAGATATCCATTCTGTATACTCAATTTCATAGATGAAATTGGCAGCTAATAGCTTGTCAATCTCTTCCTTTATTTTAGCAGAGTATTTAATATCATTGAATGTGTAATGTCTCTGTTTGCTAGGTTTTGCCTCAGGTGTAATAGGAATCTTATGCTCAGAGATTTTAGGATCAATACTTTTCAAATCCTTATAGCTATAAGCAAACACATCCCTATAGTTTCTTGCCAAGTTTCTTAGTGCCTCCTCTTCTTGAGTTGTCATGTCATCAGCCACCACAATATGTCTTTCTTCTCCCTCTTCCTGAGTGATCATGATCTTTTTGGTTTGTTCCTCATTATCATAAGCCTCACCTTTCTTCTTTTCCCTCTTTGGTTTCCTTTTGAGAAGTATTCTGCTTTCTACTTCATAAGTCTTGAAATTTGCTGGTACATCAAACTGTTGATCTTTGTTTGCTTCCCTTTTCTTCTTCTCATCCTCTTCTGTTCCGGATACCTTTATCATTTGTATTCCAATGTGAAAGACATCATATCCTTCTTCATTTTGAAATTCCACTCCTACATATTCATCACTGGCTAGATCCATGGTAGTCAAAATTTGATTCCACCCATAGGGCTCAAATTCCTCATCTTTGAATTGTTGTGGTACATAGTTCTCATCTTGTAACTTCTTTCCTTCCACACAATCTTCTCTTCTCAATCTCCTTTTTCTATTGGTAAGATTTTGTATCATATTGCACTTCCATACTGCTGATTCAATTTCATCATGGTCTTCCATTTCTGATTCCTCACTCAACTCTTGATTCTGATGTATTTTATACCATTCTTGAGGAGACATGTCACAATAGTGCCCATTTCTTAGATTTACTTTGGTTATTCTTCCTTTGCTCTGAAGGTATAAGCAATCATTACCCCAATCTTGCACAATTTGCATTTGTCTCATAAATGGTCTTCCTAGGATAATTTCATATGAAGTGGATTGTGGGAATTCAACTATAGCAAAGGTATGTTCTATCTCTGTTCCACATATGTCCACAATCACTTTTTCCCATATTCCTAGGGGTTTTTCTATGTGTCCATCTGCCAGTTGCAATCTCATTTTGGTGGGTAATAAATTATTTTTTCCCCATTTTTCCCAAGTTTGTTTAGTCATGATGGCCACTCCTGATCCACTATCCAGAATAGCTTTGGCTTGGTTTTTACCAAATTGTATTTTTAAGGTTGAGTTTCCCTCTTCTCCTTCACAATATCCTCCTATCTTATCAATGGGAATATACCACAACTCTTCCATTTCCTATAGTTGTGGGTGAAGATTCTCTGGTGTTGTTTCCCATTTTTCATTTGGTTCTGTAAGTGAGGATTTTGTTTCATTAAATCTTCCCATGTGGTATGATATAGAATTGTGCATTGTTTATCTATATTCACCTGGAATGTTACTTGTGGGTTTTCTTCCTTGATGCTATTTCCTTTTGTTTTTGTTGTCTCAGATTCCTCGACTGTTTTTTGAGAATTGTCTACTTCCCCCATTTTGAGTTGCACTTCTCGTATGATTTGTTTACACTTCTGCATCCTTTCATGTTCTAAGTCTGGCATAGGATAAGCCATTGTATGATCAGTAGGGCTTGGTCCCTCTTGAATTCTTCCCTTGTATGCTTTTATTAGAGTGTCTAGACTTTGTGAATTTCCTATTTCCAACTGGGTTTGTGTCTTCTAAGGAGAAGTACTGTTTGATTGTTCCCTATTTTCTTCTTCCAAATTTTTACCCATTTTTTATTTTCTTTCCCATTTCCCTTTTTGTCTATTTTTCTTTACCTTTGAGATTGAACCTTCATTTTGTTCCTTAGTTGTTCTTTGTTGTTTTGTTTGTGACCTTGTTATAGCATTTACATTCACTTGGTCAATGTCACTCAATTCTTCTTGTTCCATGATATTGATTGCTTTTAGTGGTATGTTATTAGGTGTGTCTTGTAGTTTTTGAGGATTTTTTGGGCAATCCTTTATCAAATGCTCCCTACCACAATCCTTGCAATAAGCTCCTTCTATTCTTAATGTAGGAGATTGTGGACAGTCTCTAATGAAATGTTCTCCCCCACACCTATAACAAGTTATCTTTGGTCCCCCTTTGAATTGAGGTTTTTGATTGGACATATAATTATTGGTTATATACATGAAAGTGGCAGTGTCCATCTCAATTCTTCCATTCCCCAAGTCTAGGGCTTGTAATTCTGGTTCTCTTAATTCATAACCTTCCCATTCTTCTTGATATCCTTCATTCCATTGATAATCTTCCTTGTATGGTGACTTTGTTCTTGAGTTTCCCTCCTCTATTGGTGTGTATTTGATTGGTACCACATTTGTTGGTATAGGAGGTTGTTGCCCAAGCACAGGTCTCGGTTGCTCAATATACCCTGATTCTCTTTGGCTCCCATAATCTCTCTCCTTTATGGGTTGTTTATTATAGAAGCATTCCTCCCTGGTATGATTTGTCCATTTCCTCTCTAGTGTACAATATTTGAGTGTTTTTCTATCTTGCAAATGTGAAGGCTTTTGATATGGGCATTGTTGTACCAAATGACTTTCTCCACAATTGTAGCATTTTTTATTTGTGTTTATCCTAGAGTTTATCAAATTGGTTTTGGTGCTTACCTCTAGGGCTTTAACAATGGCTTGAGCCAATTCCTCTGCTGGTGGGATTTTGTCTTCATTTGATCTAGGTTGATCAAATGCTAACAGATCTTGTCCTCTGTTATCTTCCAAATCTATTGCTTCTTTTACACAAGCTCCTAGATCAGGGCATCTCCTATAGTACACTAGGGTCCTTAATTGAGCACTTCTTAATCCTTCTATGAATAGGGATACTTGTCTTGCCATGGAAGGTACTTCTTCTTTAGGACATTTGTCAATGTATTGCTTAAATCTCCTAGCTGGCTCTCTGACATTTTCATCTTTTTGTTGTTTAAAACTGTGTATCAGAGTGGTTGTGCTATGTTTTATTCCAGTCTTTGAGAATTCCCCAATGAAGGCTTCTAGGAAGGATTCAATATCTAGGTACATTTCCTTTCTCAAAGGGATGAACCAAGATAATGCATGTCCTGTTAGTGTTAGACCAAATGCTTCAAATTGGACTTTGTAATCTTCCACCTCCTCAGCTCTAATTAATTGCCTAAACTCTGCAGCATGAGCATGAGGATCAAAATACCATTCATATTGATTTTTCATGCATTTGGCTACTTGATATGGTCTAAGCATTCTACCCTGTGGTTGCCAATGATGTCTTCTTCTTAGTGAAAATTCCTTAAATCCTTCTGGTTCTTTTTCAAAAGGATTTGGGGAAGCATGTGTTCTCCTTCCTTGTTGTTGCTCAGTACTAGTGTAGTTTTCATGTGGTCTTGATAAATCTGATTGTCCTAGATCATGTTCCCAAGATCCTTTGTCAGCACATTGCCCTAATTCATTTGAATTTTCTGGGTCTTGGGAGAAGATGTATACACATCCTTGCCTATCCTCATACCTACCATCTTTGAATTGAACTACTGGTGTTATGTTCAGGGGAACTTCTAAGTTTCTCAGTCTAATGAGAGACTTATGCATTCCATCCTGATATACATATGTTCCAAACCTATTTGTATACATGTATTTGAGGATATTTCTATAATCCCCAGTTTCACTGGGCTCATTTGTTTCATTTGAATTTTCCATGTTGTTTTCTTGCCCTAGATTTCTTTTTCGCACTTCCCTTTCCCCTGGCTCTATTTCCTTCCTTCCTAAGTCTTGCTTAATATGTATGTTTAATTTGTTCCCAGACCTAAGGATCATTGAATTATTTTTCACAATTCAAAGATCAGAATCGTATTTTTCACGATTTTATGTCCAAAATCGTGTTTTTCTACGATTTTCTACTCAAAATCGTGTTTTTTCATGATTTTGTGCAAAACATAGTGTTTTCCACAATTTTCTACTCAAAATCGTTTTTTCCACGATTTTCTACTCAAAATCGTGTTTTTCACGATTTTCTACTCAAAATCGTGTTTTCCACGATTTTCTACTCAAAATCGTGTTTTTCACGATTTTGTGCTCCAAATCGTGTTTTTCACGATTTTCTGTTCAGAATCGTGTTTTCCACGATTTTCTGTTCAGAATCGTGTTTTCACGATTTTCTGTTCAGAATCGTGTTTTCCACGATTTTCTGTTCAGAATCGTGTTTTTCACGATTTTCTATCCAGAATCGTGTTTTTCACGATTTTCTGTTCAGAATCGTGTTTTTCACGATTTTCTGTCCAAAATCGTGTTTTCCACGATTTTCTGTCCAAAATCGTGTTTTTCACGATTTTCTGTTCAGAATCGTGTTTTTCATGATTTTGTGTTCAAAATCGTGTTTTTCACGATTTTGTGCTCAGAATCGTGTTTTTCACGATTTTGTGTCCAAAATCGTGTTTTTCACGATTTTGTTCCCAGACAATCGTGATTGCTCACAATCGTAGATAACACAATTTTCTTATGAAAATCGTGTTCTGGGAATCGCGATTTTGTCCTTAGTTCAGAGAATCGCGATTTTGTGTTTTGACTACAGAATCGCGATCCTGATCAATTTTTTGGAAATTTTTAGATATAGATTTTTAAAGTTTTATTTCACCTATAGAATCGCCATGTCTATTTTTTAACATGCAATGAAAGTGTTTACTAAAAACTTTTCATTTTTTTACAAAAATTCCAGAACTCTAAAATCGCGATTCCGTGTTTTTTCTAATATCTTCTATTTTCTGCTTTTTATGATCACTAGAATGTAAAGAAATGCAAGAAAATAATATTGAGACCCCTTACCTTGCTTGCTTGATTGCCAAATTCTTCAGATTGTTTTGCTACAGAAAGTCGCGATTTTCACCTTGCTCTCTCTCTCTCACACACTCACTCAAATGAATTTCTCTTGTAATTCCAAGATTTTATAGTGTCCAGAAAATCGCGATTTTGTGTGATTTCCACCGTTCTTCACTCTTTCACTTGTCCAACTTCACTTACTCAATCTTGATGAAATCTCTTGCAATTACCTTTCTCCAAAAACCCAAATATGCTGAAAATTCCAGAAAATTTCTCTTACAAAAAATCGCGATTTTGTGCAGAAAATCGTGTTTTTTTTTCTGTACTTCTTATTGTGTGCAAATTTGAGTATTCTCTTTTGTTGTTTCCCTTCAACACCCTGTACCAATTGCAATTCAACAGACTCCTGTACTTTTGCATCAAAGTCACAACCTTATTCAAAAAATCGCGATTCTGTGCAGAGAATCGTGTTTTTTTTTTTATTTTCTAGTTTTTGGCAAATTTTTTGCTTTCTTACCACTAGATCTCTTTCCACACTTGTCAACAAAACTTCAGTCCATCTTTCCAAGGAAAAAAGAAATTTGTTTGATTGTTTTAATGAATTTTATGAATTTTTTTTTTTGTATTTTGCCCCAAGTTAAGGTAAACACTTCACTTAGAGTTTCTTGTTTGGTGATCTATTGATCCTGTGTTCCTTGATTGGTTATACTATCTTATGCTTTTGGCTATCAAAACAGTTCATGAGAAAACTTCCCAAAGAAGAATGTGCTAGGAAATGCAAGTATCAAATTTTTGCAAAGATAAACTCACACATTTTTTTCTTCAAGATGCAAATCAATTTTTTCAAGAAAAATGCTTTGACTTGGTAAACAAATGGATCTTATCTACTTGCATCTAGCTACTTTACTTGACTTTTCCTTAATGCAACCATGTTATCTTCCCAAGATCAACAATCTTGCCTAGTACTTAGTCAATAAGCACTCTAAAAATACAAGAATAGACACATGTTACCTTATCTTCAGCTTTCTTGATTCAAACTTTTCACATACCTGCACTTTTCTTCAAAAAATGATATGAGCAACTATCAATTTACAAAAATTTCAGCACTTCCAATTCTCAAAAGATTATCTATTGCTTTCTTTTCCCAAAAGACAAACAAAGACATCTACCTTTTCCTGTTCACATTTCTTGATTAAAGAGTATTACCTTTTCCATGTGTTCATTACCATCAACAATAAAAGATCCAGCAAGGTCCAACTTCAATGAAGCTTTTGATATACTCCCCGGCAACGGTGCCAAAAATGTTTGTTATTGATCTTTGGAGTTGTCCTCTCCAATCATTTAGCATAAAGAATTAACAAGAAATCTTTATTTTGTCAATCCTGGAAGTATTCAAGAGACCACAGCCCCTTCTAGATGATAAAATCCAAGAAATAAGAGAATAATGGCTGGATTTCTGAGAATGGTGAAAATGAAGAGGAATTTCTAGGGTTTGGATTATCTTGAGCAAATCTCCATCATTTTCCACAATCTTGGTGTCTAATACATGCTATTTTCTCAGCAGAACACAATTATGAAGTCAAAACTCAAAAACATTACCTGTACCATACAGACGAGACAATCGCAATTCTGTGAAAACATACGATTTTCATCTCCAGCACCATTCTTCATCAATTTATCACTCAACACATCAACATTCAACTCTCTTCATACACATTCAACAGAATTACACAATAGAAGCTCAGAAATCTCCATGGATACACAAAGAATAGACTCAACAAATCAATGAAACCACACAAAGAGGAGGAAACACGATTTTCAGCAGGAAACTCTCTCTATTCACTTGGATAGCATGTAAACAAATGATCAACCAACCCCCTCATAATAGATGAAATTGTCTTATATACATTTTCAAGTGTCCCTTTTCACACTTGAATTTTGGTCCTTTCCTCTATTATTCTAAAAATATGCTATCTAGGAGTTTCCAAAAATTCTAGAAAAATTACATAAAATTCTATTCTACATAAGGAAGACTCTTCCTTATTTTTACATCAGTTGCATAAATATTTTTACAAATTTTTGTCATTTTACAATTATTTTTCATCCAAAATGCTTCAAAAATACATCTTCTAACACCAAGGAACACTGATGTCGTGAAGAACACTAAGGTTCAGTGTCATCTCACTGTAGAAGAGCTGCTCAAAGCAAAACCTGAGCTATGGAATCATGTGAAGGATCAGGTTCCAGAACTTGATTCCAATAAGCCAAAAATAGGCTCTAAGCAAAAAGTTCAAGAGATACCTCTAGACAAAATAGGGGACATGTGTGAGGGTGAAGAATGTAATATTTATCTTCCAATCACCTACCAAGGTTACACAACCAAAGCAATCATAGATTCAGGTGTTGGTGTTGCTATTGCGGTCACCTCCTTGTGGAAGCAATGGGGCAAACCCACATTAAGACCAACTAGAATGAAGCTTCAAATGGACGACGCTCATTTTGAAAGACCTCTAGGATTGCTCGAAGGGATAACTCTAACCACTTGTGGTGTAGAGTTTGAGCACACATTTGCCATATGTGACTTTGAGAAAAATAATGTTTATGAGATGATCCTAGGAAGACCCTTCCTACGACAGTTGCAAATAGTTCAGGATTGGGGAACCAACTCCTTGTACTTGCAGCACTTAGGGGTCACCACCAAGGTCAATTTGAAGGATTACACCTTCAGAGATGTACCACCCCTACAGTGGAATCCTATCCACAAAGCGAAAGAAGATTCCATCTGTGTGAATTCTGAAACTTCACCTAATCCATCATGGTTGCATGAAGATACTCATTTGTGGATGTGCAAGGTCGTAGAGGAAGAGGAAAAACGTTTAAAGGCAAGAGAAGAAGGAACTTCGCCAGGAGATAGACCAGTTAGAGACCCAGCCTACACACCGATGATCTTTCCATATGAGGAATTTGAGCCTCATGGCTGGCCAGAAATCTTAGCCACCATGGACATTGCTGTCAATGAAGAACAATGGACACCTCATTGTGATGAGGAGGGTTATGATATTTTAGTGTTCATGTGTCAGCCCCTGCTAGAAGAATGTGACCCTAGTGATGTCATAGAAGAAGAAGAGAATGACGAAGATATAGAGTCCATCGTGATGGATAGTTGCATTAACTCAGAGCAGCACTATCTAGAAGATATAGGAGTGTTCACCCAGAAAGAAGAAGAACCTCTTACAAGTATTAAAACGGTAAATTCAAAGGATGGGAGTGAGAGTAGTCAAAAGAAAAAGAAAAGAAAAGCAATGAAACAAGAAGAGGAGGAATCATTGTTTGAAGTACCAGAAAATGTCAAGAAATATGAAGTTGACGACCGCAAAATTTTGGTATGAATGCCTAAGAGAGAGGCCATCATAGGAGAATCATATGATAATAAAGAAAAGACCAAGAAAATTCTAGTGACCATTGAAGAGAACGAAGAGAGATGCACATATATAGGAGATGACCTAAGTGCAAGAGAAGAAATGGAGCTCCTAGCTCTATTAAGGGAATATAGGGATGTGTTTGTGTGGCACTATAGAGACTTGAAAGGGGTAGATCCAAGAATTTGCTCTCATACTATCCCCATGACCGCTGATGCCAAGCCCACCAAACAAAAGCCCTACACATATAATGATACATATGCAGCCAAAAGAAAAGAAGAAATTGATAGGCTGATTGAAGCTGGATTCATCTATGAGATTGAGCATACTGAATGGGTGTCCCCCATCGTAGTGGTGCCCAAGAAGAACGGGAAGTTGCGAGTGTGTATTAACCTTAAAAAATTTAATGCCGCTACGATAAGAGATAGTTATCCGCTTCCAATCACGGAACACCTATTGGAGTGTGTTGCAGGCAAGGAAGTTTATAGCTTCCTTGATGGATTTTCAGGTTACAATCAAGTAGCCATTGCCCCAGAAGATCAACACAAAACAGCTTTTGCCACAGAATGGGGAGTCTTTGCATTTCGTGTGATGCCATTTTGGCTCACCAATGCACCTGCAACATTCCAAAGGCTCATGTGTCATGTCTTCAAAGAGTTCTTGCGAAAGAGCTTAGAAGTGTATGTGGATTATTTATGTGCTCATTCCCAAGAAAGAAGATTTCACATCCCTGAGCTCAGACAAATCTTCAACAAGTGTAGAGAATATCGAGTGTGTTTGAACCTAGAAAAGTGTGTGTTCATGGTGCGTCAAGGTAAAATCTTAGGTTATATTGTTTCTAAGAATGGAATCTCAACAGATGAAGATAAGGTACGAGCCATAGCGGAGCTCCCAAGGCCAAGGAATGTTAAAGAGGTACAAGCCTTTATGGGCCATTGTGGATATTATCGAAGGTTTATCCACATGTACGCGATCATAGCTAGACCCCTTTATGCATTGTTGTCTAATTTTGAGTGGAACGACGAATGCAAGAATTCTTTCAATGAACTGAAGAAACGTTTGTGCATAGCACCAATACTGACCACTCCTGATTGGAATAAACCATTCCATGTCCACGTGGATGCATCCAATCACGCCATAGGATGTGTGCTAGCACAACCCACAGGTGAAGGAAACTTAGATTTGCCCATAGCATATGCTAGTAGACAGCTCACCGCAGCTGAACGAAACTATACCACAACTGAGCGAGAGGGCTTAGGCATGGTATATGCTGTGAAGAAATTTAGACACTATTTATTGGCCAACAAGTTCAAGTTTTTCACTGATCATCAAGCTTTGTTTTATTTGGTCAATAAACCTTGCAATACTGGACGTTTAGTAAGATAGTTCCTCTTACTAATGGAATATGACTTTGAAGTTGTTGTCAGGAAAGGTAGAACCCACCTTCGGGCAGATCACCTTTCTCGCATCACTTCAGGAGAGTCACTGCAAGGAGTGTCTGATGAATTACCCGATGCTTATCTGTTCAATTTAGAAGTTGTTCCTAAATGGGCAAATAAGTTGGTACCAGTCCTAACTTTCGGACCTGCAAATAAGAATGTGAAAACATCACAAGAAGAAATTGTAAAATCACAAAAATATCACATATTGGCAGGAAGCATGTACAAACAAGATACTGAGGGTGTATTAGCTTGTTGTGTTGAGGACGATGAATATAGTAGTTGGTTGCAACAAGCTCATGAAGGATTGCTAGGAAATCATTATCCTAAACAGCGCACATTGCAGAATCTAAAACGTTTAGGAGTGTGTTGGCCTAGCATGGACAAAGAAATTCATGAGTGGATTAAGAATTGTCCAGTGTGCCAGGAAAAACCCCTAGTGGAGCATGCAACCCTTTATCAAGTGTCATTAATTCTAGATTGGAGCGCTCCATTGGTAGAATTTATGAGATTGGGAAGATTACCCAAAGAGGCTAGTCTAGCAAGAAGACGAAGCATGGAGCAAGAAGCTCAAGGCTATGCCTTAGTAGGAGACAACCTATACCGAAGAGGCAAAGATGGTTACTTAAGATTGTGTGTTCATGAATCAGACTATTTAAAGGTCTTAGAGACTGCACACAGTGGTGTTGCAGGTGGACACTTCGGTCCTGATCGAGTAATCAAGACCATTATATTCTCAGGACTTTGGTGGCCCACTCTTCATATGGATGCTCATACCTATGTGAAGAAATGTGACACATGCCAACGTGCACAATATCCAGTTAGAAAAGACGAGATGCCTTTGAGGCCAATGATGGGAGGACGTGCATTCTCAAAATGGGGTATAGACTTTGTAGGTCCTATTAACCCCCCAGCTAGAAACTCCCATGCAGAGTATATTATTGTAGCCACAGATTACCTTACCAAGTGGGTAGAAGTGAAAGCCACAACAAAGAATGATTCTCAGACTATGGCTAAGTTCTTATTCGAGAATGTGTTTACGAGATATGGACTACCAATAGAGTTGGTGAGCGATAGAGGCACATAATTCTTGAATGAAGTCATTGAAAATCTTCTCTAAAAATTCTTGGTGATACATAAGAAGTCTGCCCCCTATCACCCACAAGCTAATGGACAAGCCGAGAGCACCAATAAGATTCTCTGTAATGTATTGAAAAAATTGGTAAATAATAAACGCTCTGATTGGGACAAACAACTTCATCATGCTGTTTGGGCTTATCGAGTTGCCTACAAAATGGTACTCAATGCCACCCCATTTCAGATGGTCTTCGGACAGAATGTTGTGCTACCATTGGATTTCCTAATCCCAGCTTTAAAGGTAGCACAAGAGCATGAGTGGAATGGACATGAGTTGTCCTCTAGGATCTTTGATCTAGAACGCTTAGGTGAGACGAGGTGTAGCTCAGTGGTGAGTAGCACCTCCTTTAATGTCAATACGGGAAGACATGAGGATGGTATGAAGACCTCGAGCAAGTGAAGGCACAAGTGTGTGAGTGAGAAGCACACAAACATGCACACACATACACACACACGCGCACACACGGTAAGACAAAGAGTGAGAAGCAATGGAGTTCTTCGATTACTTTCAAAAAGCTCTTACAAGTTCAAATCAAATTACAAGGTAACCCCAAAAATGAGCTCTCTAGCTCTATTTATAGTTTTTGACTAGGTTTTGGCCGTGTCCAGACCTAGTGTCCGGCCTAGTTAAAAATTAGGTTCTAGGGCCTATTTGAAGACTCAAACGAAGTCTAAAAATTGTGAAAATTGGTGGCTAGCTACTTCGAATGCTCCTCAAGCTCAAGGACTCCTTGGCTTGCACAAAATGGAGCTACAAAAATATGAAATGGTATCTACAATGGCTTTTAGTGATGAAAATCACTATTGTTGTAGGGATTTCTTCTAACGATTTGACATACATATCTTCGAGCTCCCTACTTGCTCCTTCTCCTTGTGTGTCCACCTCTTCGATATGCTTTAGTGTCCTGAAAAAATATTGGCCTACTTGCCAGATCGTCGTTGACTGCCCTGTCTGCTTGTGCTTTCTCTTCTCTCTGACTCCCTTTGTAAGCTTCCTTGCCTTGTGAGTCCTTCAGTTCCAACACCCCCCCCTCTCTCGCGTCTGTCGTCCCTGACAGACCCTTGTTGAGTGGGTTGTTGGATGTAGTAATCTACAACGTTTTGTGCTAAGTGATGTTCTGCAATTCTCAACCCTTTGGCCAAGTCCGTGAGTAAAGCATCCCAGTCTACCGGCCCAGGAACCTCTGGATGTGGTATACATAACTTTTCTGAATGGAGAGCTTGTTCCACTGCAAACAACTGCAATAAATGTGATGGTCTAGGAATGAATATCTCTGAATGATATTCCCAGAATCCCGTGACAAACATTTCTTCAAATGTCTGTTTGAAGCAAGCTGGTAGATACTTTATACGCGCATGCCATGCATATACAACATTAATAGATGGTGTTGCGCTCATGTCGTAGACAAGGTCCTGATTACCTTCATTAAATCCAAGAGCTGACAGATGAGGTTCCTTGACATTCTTGAAGGTCCTGAAGGTGACCAACATGAGCTCAAAAATTTTAAGACACATTTGGGCCATGACATCGAGTACATTTTTGAACCGGACCCCCCAATGCCGAATCGTCGAAATCATGTATCCTATGGTAGGTTGGCCTTTAGGTGGTGCTAAGTAGACATAATTGAGCCATTTCTCACATCCTTTGGTTGTCAGCACAGTTTTTGTGTATTCCGGCCACGACCTTCTTCGAAATACATGGCCGTAGCATGGGTTGTATTTGATATACAAAGGCATGTTATTCCATGTCCTTACCATCTCAGGGTAGGTTTCCAGCAGACGAATCCTCCACGTAGGTTGGTGTATTACTCCCTGCTTGGCACTTGCTGGGATGTCGTCCGGTGCAAACTGTGTATCCAAGGTTGGTTCTTTTGAGGTGTGGTGCTTGATTTCAGCATTGTAATCCGCCATTAAGACACAGAAAGGAACATACAAATCGTCGGATGTGCCGATCCACCTATGATGGGAGAGGTTTCTAAAGTAATCCGATTTTATGACTACCTCTTCCAAAGCTATCTGAACTGCCACTTTGTCATCATGGGTTGTGGCCACTTTCTCTAGCCTCTGCATCCATTCAGGAGCGGGGGTTCAAATTCTTCGTCAGGAAAGACTACAAGTGCATAGGCTGGGTCTTGAATTGATCTATGTGTTTCTTTTGCACCTACCTCTCTGGCTTTTTCTCTCTTCTCTTCTTCTGCTGCTACCTTGCACATCCATAAGTGGGTGTCTTCATGCATCCATGAGGATCCTGATCCTATGGAATGCACTGATTCCATATCATCTTTCGCTCTATGGAGGGGATTCCATTGGATAGGAGGGACATCTCTATGAGAGTAATCTTTGAGATTCACTTTGGTCGTAACACCTAAGTGTTGCAGGTACAAGGAGTTGGTTCCCTAGTCCTGTACCACTTGCAACTGTCGCATAAAGGGTCGTCCCAAGATCATTTCATAGGCATGATTTTTGCTAAAATCACATATAGCAAATGTATGCTCGAACTCAACACCACATGTGGTGAGAGTTATTCCTTCTAACAGCCCTAAGGGTCTCTCTATGTGACCATTGACCATTTGCAATTTCATCCTCGTGGGCCTGAGTGCTGGCTTGCCCCAACGCTTCCATAGGGAAGTGGTAGCAATTGCAACTCCTGCGCCTGAGTCTAGGATGGCCTTGGTGGTGTATCCTTGATGGGTGATAGGAAGATATGTGTTTCCCTCTTCGCCCTCACTCATGTCCCCTATCTTGTCCAATGGTATTTCTGGCACTGTTCTTTGGGATCCTACCTGGGAACGAGGTTTTGCTATTTCTGGTACTTGTTTGGCTACATGTTTCCATAGCTCTGGCCTCACTTTGAGTAGTTCTTCTAAGGTGAGGTTGCACTGTACTTTAGCGTTTTTCACTACCTCTGTGTTCCTAGGTATGGCTGAGTCCTCATTTCGTACCATGACTGTGGGTGCTCTCATACAAGTAGACTTAGCTTCCCATGGGCCTGTGAAGTGGGGTAATTCTTGCAGAGAGTTAGACTCAAAGTCTAATCTTTGGGTGCTCTCCTGCTCCTCATAAATGGATGGGATGTCTTGTGGAAATTGGTCGTGTGCATCATCCACAAGTTCAATGGGAGGGGGGACTTCACTCTCTTTTGCCCATTTATCTTCTTGAATCTCGCGTAGGAATTCTGGTGTGAACTGATTCATAGAAGATGATGTGTCAGGCTCCGTAGAGTTAGGCACATAGGCTTCCTGGGCAGGAAGACTTACTCTTTCACTTGCCTTGTCCTTGTGTTGAGAGGCGGGTTCCTTTTCTGATTGTGCAATTAGCCCCTCTATTCTTTCTAACAGTCCTTCAAAGTGCAGCTTCGTCTTGGCTGAGCTAGATATGTTAAAAAGGCGGTTGGCTTCAAACATGGTTTGAGCCAACTCCACCATCTTAGCACAAATTTTAGTTTGTTCAAGCTCTAATTCTGCTCTAGGGTAGCACTTTCCATGATCAATTATGTTTGGCCCATCTTGGATTCTGGCCTGATATGCTTTAAGCATCATGTTTAGGTCCTCGGGAGTGGGATCTACTAGGACTGATCCTACTCTAGGGGGTGGTGGGATTAGGTGAGGCGGGTTGGAAGGTGGCGGGTTGGATGGAGTTGGGAATGGTGGAGGTGGGGTAGTGTGAGAGGGAGTTTGAGATGTGAGTTCGGTTATCCTAGCTCTCGTTTCTCTTAGGCTTTCCTCAAGTTCGCTCATTTTCTTTGCCCATTGTCTTTTCATTCTTTCACGACTATCTCTCCAAGCTCTAGTCCTCTTCTTTGTCATGCTCTCCGTTTCACTAACATCTGGGCTCTTTTGCTGGCCTACGCTTTGGTTCTGTTGCAAGGCTTGGGCTCTAGTGATCACTTGCATTGGCGTAGTGGACGTCACACTTCTTATGGAGTCTACAACTAACCCTACGACATTGATAGGAGTGATTTTCGGCATATTATTAGGATTCTTTGGGTACTCTCGTAAAAGGTGCTCCTTTCCACAATCTTGGCAAAAGCCTTGAATTGTCACTGACTGGGGTTGTGTAGGTGGAGGTAAGGGACAATCACGAATGAGGTGATCTCCCTGACATCTGTAGCATGGTCCTCTATGAAATGGGGGTCTTACTTGCTTAGGTTGAGGTCTAGAGTTGGGGTTTGCGTACATGACATTAGTGTACTCAGGCTCCCAATTAGGTTCACTCGGTTCCTCACTATAGCAGGACTCACCATGTTTAGGAGACTGCATGTAGTAAGCCTGGGGACTATCAACATGCGTAGAATCAAAGCTATGGTCACTGGGATCACTTTCTGAGATTAATGGTGTTACTGGGACTATAGTTCTATTCAAGTTTTCTTCTGGAGCAGCATACTTTACCGGAATCACAGTCGGTGGTTGTTGTGCTAGCACTGGCTGGGGTCTCAGTTGGGTCTGATATTGCGGTTGGTAATTTTGTTGAGGCCTAGTATACTGTTGGGGTGGGTATTGACTCTGGTATCTGCCTTGCTGGTATGGCTAAGGGTAGGTTTGCCTAACCGCTTGCTTATTGTATGGGCAGTCTTGTGCGGAGTGATTTGTGTATCTTCGTTCTATGGTGCAGTACTGGCTACTAGGATTTACTTGGGGTTGAGCCATAATGGGACATACATTTGCCATATGGTCACCTCCACAAGTATAGCATCTTTTCACAGGGGCAAATCTTGGGATCTGTTTGCTAGTGACACCTAATTTCTGAGCTACTTTCTCTGCACGTTCCTCAATTGATGTGTATTGCGAGGAAGAGAGGCTAGAGGCACTATCTGAGTCTTTGTAGATTTTGGAAAGCTCTAGTTCTTCCCCTAGGTTATCCTCGATGTCAATGCACATGCGTACACACTCTTCTATGGTCCTAGGGTCCTTCAAGTACACATATGATCTCAATTTGGTACTTAGCAATCCATCCAAGAACAAAGCCACTTGCTTAGCTGGCGTGGGTAACTCAAGGACAGGGCATCTCTCCAGGTATTGCCTAAATCTTCTTCCAGCAAGTCTTACGGTTTCTTGAGGGGTTTGCTTGAAGCTGTGAATCAGCGAGGAAGTGTTATGTCTTATGCCACTTTTAGAGAATTCGATAATGAATGCCTCTAGAAGTTGGTCTATGCTCCTGAACTGCCTCTCGTTTAGTGGTTGAAACCATGTCAGGGTAGTGTTCCTAAGGGTCAGACCAAAGGCATTGTACTGCGTGAACATATCTTCAACTTGTTCAGCTCTCAAGACTTGCCTAAACTCAGCCACATGATCGTATGGATCTCCAGTGCCATCGAAGTAGTTCTTCATGGACTTAACTAGATGAGTCGGTCTCAAAGTCCTTGTGTGCTCTCTAGGTCGTGGTAGAGGGAACTCATCCGCATTTCTTTGATTCCTGGGAGCTCTAAGTACCTCAGGTTCTACTCTATTTGTTTCCGTCCTCGTTCTTTCTTGTGAAGAGAGATGGTGGATGCAATCCAAAGATGAGTAGGTGCCGCTACAACCAGCTTCACACCAGCCAACTGAGACTTCAGAGTTGATTAGTAGACCCTTTGAGCTTCCTAAATCCACCAAAATATCAGCCAAGTACTTTGGAACATGTATCCCAAAAGTTTAACTCAAGACAGACTAGTTGTGAAATGACTAGCTCCCAAAACTTGCTATTTTTGGACATACACCTGCTGGAAAAAATGAACAGTGCTCTCAACCTGGAAGGAATTAGAAAAATTCCTTTTGGGCATATCAAATAGACTTAGCAAGCTTCCCAATACAAGTTAAAACACTTCAAATGATGGACTGAGCACTGAGAACAAGTTTCATCAATTTCTCGAACATTCCCACAATTCTCCAGGCTCTGTAGAGATAGACTAGTGAGCTGTAAAATGCATATATCTCCCAAACTATTAATCCAATGACCATGAAAATTTATAACTACAAACTAGACAGTAAGAGCTATCCAACGCACTTTAAAACACTGAAAAAGGATCAGTAGAACTCGAGATATGACCTTCTGAAGTTACTGCTCTGAGTGAGTATAGCAGAGAACAAAACAGAGAGGTAGATGATAATAAATGTATAGATTCACATATGATTACAACCACATTGGCAATGAATCTTTGCACAATGGGAGTAGAATGATAGAGCTATGGAGGAAGCTCTTCAATCTCTACAAAATGACATGAAGTGGTCACGTACAAGGCTTGCTAATCGCCTCTTCCTTCTTGCTCCTTTTATAGCTATTCTTGGAGGGAGTTTTGAATTCGAATTCGAATGGCTCCACCTAAAAGTGATCCCCAAAGTTAGGAGAGATTCCGTCAACTCTAAATTTTGTGGTTTTAGGTAGTTAGAGCCACGAATTTGCTTTTACGTCATGGATGAGGTAAGCCATCCTTTTCCTTTTTTCTTTTTCCATTAATAAGAGATAAAATGTACTCTTTTACAAGAGGTGTTAACATGACTACTCATGTCACTTACAAATGAGGATAATATCAAGCATATCAAGCATGTAGGCTTGGGCAAAATGCACCAACAGCTCCCCCTCAAGCCTAACATGCTTGACCTCCAAATAAGTCTTCAATTGTCCTTGATTTCCTGCAAGCCAATCATCAACTTGAATCTACTTAATTTTGTACCATCAAGAGCTTTAGTCAACATGTCTGCACATTGCATATCTGTAGAGACATAGGATAGTTGAATATCCTTGCTCATTAGCTTCTCCCTTACGTAATGGTAGTGGACTTCAATATGCTTGGTTCTAGCATGGTATACCAGATTAGCTGCTAGATGTAGTGAGCTTGTGTTGTCACCAAAAATGTGAGGTGTTGAAGAATGAAGTCCAAGATCTGTGTACAAAGACTTTAACCACATGATTTCTTGAGTTGCATTATCCAAACCTCTATATTCGGCTTCAGTAGAAGATAATGCCACGGTTGGTTGCTTCTTCGATGACCAAGAAATGATTTTTGAACCTGCAAATGATATATACCCTGATGTGCTTCTTCTATCATCTTTAGATCCGGCCCAATTTGCATCAGAGTAGACCTTTAGCTCAATATCTGAAGTATATGAATAGAACAAACTTTCATTCATGGTCCCCTTTAGGTACTTGAGGACTCGCTTGGCCGCTTCCATATGTGGTCTTCTCGGCTTATGCATAAACTGACTCAATATGCTAACACTATAGCATATATCCACCCTTGTGAGTGTTGCATAGTTCAAACTTCCAACCAAGCTTTGATAGCTTGTGATGTCTTCAATTGGCTCTCCTTCATAAGCACTAAGCTTATGATTTTGCTCCATAGGTGTACCTACACACTTGGTATTTTCCATCTTGAACTTGACGAGCATGTCATGCACATACTTCCTTTGTGTGATGTATATACCTGAATCTGAGTAGATCAACTCCAATCCAAGAAAATAAGTGAGTGGTCCGAGGTCACTTATTTTGAACTCCTCCTTCATTTGACTCTTTACCTGTTTGATTCCTTCAAGATCATTGCCTGTGATAATAATATCATCAACATACACACATAAATAGATCACTTCAGATCCATTCCTCTTTATGAACAAAGAGGTATCCGCCTTGCTAGCTTTGAATCCTTGGTCCTGCAAATAAGTCACCAATCTGAAATTCCAAGCTCTTGGAGCTTGCTTCAATCCATACAAAGCTTTCTTTAGTTTGCATACATAGTTCGGATGATGTGCATCCTCATATCCAGGAGTAATCCAATGACCATGAAAATTTATAGCTACAAACTAGACAGTAAGAGCTATCCAACGCACTTTAAAACACTGAAAAAGGATCAGTATAACTCGAGATATGACCTTCTGAAGTTACTGCTCTGAGTGAGTATAGCAGAGAACAAAACAGAGAGGTAGATGATAATAAATGTATAGATTCACATATGATTACAACCACATTGGCAATGAATCTTTGCACAATGGGAGTAGAATGATAGAGCTATGGATTAAGCTCTTCAATCTCTACAAAATGACATGAAGTGGTCACGTACAAGGCTTGCTAATCGCCTCTTCCTTCTTGCTCCTTTTATAGCTATTCTTGGAGGGAGTTTTGAATTCGAATTCGAATGGCTCCACCTAAAAGTGATCCCCAAAGTTAGGAGAGATTCCCTCAGCTCTAAATTTTGTGGTTTTAGGTAGTTAGAGCCACAAATTTGCTTTTACATCATGGATGAGGTAAGCCATCCTTTTCCTTTTTTCTTTTTCCATTTACAAGAGATAAAATGTACTCTTTTACAAGAGGTGTTCACATGACTACTCATGTGACTTACAAATGAGGATAATATCAAGCATATCAAGCATGTAGGCTTGGGCAAAATGCACCAACATTTCTCTGCCCCCTGGGTTGGCAAAGCTTACTTGTGGCCTATCTCTACTTCTGTCTCTTTGAGTTCCATGAGCTTGGGATGTTCCAGCTCCAGGGTGACCATAGGACACGTTCGATCTTGGTTGGGGGAAAACGAATTCACCCTTCCAAGTATAAGCATGCCTGTCATGTTCTGTAACCACAAAGGTCCTCTCTAAAGCGTGATCTAAGTAGGTCACTCTGCCTGGGCTATCAGGATCTTTGAACTGATAGATCAGGATTGATCCTACATCAATTGGCCTATCGGATTTATACCTCCAAAAGGCTTCGTCAGTCTCTCAGTTCAGGAGTAGATCTATGCTCTTATTGTCTTGGGGAATCCACTCTGGTGTGATAATCCTAGTGAGAACAGATTTGCCTTGGGGGGTTCTAGGTTCTACACCCATGTTTCCTTGCTCCAGGTCACCTAAATCCGCTTCTGAGATCACATTCCCAAATTCATCTGTCCTATCTGGGTGACTAGTGACTACATATATTGTCCCTTCCTTGTCTAGGTATGCTCCATTTTCAAACTTGACAGCTGGGTGCTCTAGTCCTATGGATTGGTCAGGGTTTTTAATCTAGGGGCCTTCCACCCTATACAGATATGGCACACCTGAACTTCCTATAGGTCTGTCCATCCCTTGAGACATCTCTGATTCACTAGTCTTAGAGCTAGGGTAATTCGAGTGGTGGCTCAACTGTTTGGCCCAAGACCTAGCAGTATGATTAACACTAGCCTCTGAAGACCTAAGACTTTGTCTATCCCTTACTAGATGCCGTCCTGATCTAAGGTTCATATGCCTATTTAAGTAGCCCCTATTTTTCCCAAGTACAACCTCATTGTTGAGTTCTTTTGTACCAATTACTTGATTCCTTCTTATGTTGATTATCGTGTTTATACTCTTGTCTGATATCACGTCGTCAGGAGCATTTGAGTTAATTTCCGCACTTGAAGTTAATCGTTCCACGTTAAGTCTTTTCCCTTAAAGTTCTCGGTCACACATAGGTTATCTCTTGAACTTGGTTTCTTAGATAGTATTTGACTTGTCACATGCCTATCATGTCCTGACTTTCTCCTAGCACTACTCGAACTTAGCCTAAGCTAGGATTGACAAAGGGAGTTGAGAATATTCCGAGCTCTCTTGCTGATCCCTTGTTCTTTAGTGCTTGAGAACCCGATTCTCAAGCCTGCACAAAGCCCTTGCTTGGGATGCTCTCAATTGCTCTCAATAGACCTGTATCAGTCCCAAGATTAGCTTAAGACTTAAATTCAAAGGACAGAACCAAGCACTTTCATTCATGTAACTTAGATACCAATTAGCCTTTTGTCTTTATGGAAAACAATTCTAGAGATCCCCTGGTTTTGTTCCCCTGGATATGGTCAACTTTCAAAATACTCCCCATGAGCTTTCCAACAAGACAAGAATCACAGCAAACGGATTTCATATGAGAAAGTTATGTCAGTTCAGGGTTCTGGTGCTAAAACGGAGTTCAAACAGGCTAACAGATCACAGGATTTTTCTCAAAAATACACGTGTAGGGACCTCACAAATCACTAATTTCTAGACCAACATGCCCAAAAACTATCCCCAAAACTTGGAATAAAAAACCCTAATTTTTTGGCCGAAAAGCCTGTCAATCGCAATCGACAGGTCTGTCAATCGCGATTGATAGAGGTGTCTGTCGGGGCCTCTCGGTCGTGATCGACACGTCAATCACGATCGACAGTGTCAATCGCAATCGACAGAGTCGATCGTGGGTCCTGTCAATCGCGATCGACACTTTTTTCGGGATTTTCGCCGTGATTTCAGTCAATCGGGGATGTGTCCGTCGCAATGGACACGTGGCAACGTGAATTTTGGTGTCAATCGTGAATTTTCAGTCAGTCGCGATCGACAGTGTCAATCGTGATTGACTGAATCCTACGTGGCAGTCAGTCGGTCGTGAGATCTGTCGATCGTGATCGATAGGTCTGTCGGTCGCGATTGACAGGGTCTGTCGGTCGCGATTGACAGAGGTTGTCGATTGTGGTTGTCGATTGTGGTTGTCGATTGTGGTTGTCGATTGTGGTTGTCGATCGCGATCGATGGTGTCGGTCGCGATTGACAGAGAAACATGGAATTTTTTAACTGTTTTTAGTGATTTAGAATGTGCTCATCATGTAGATTATGGTGGTGCACTTTGTTTTACCAAATGGGCAATTTTTCTGTCGATCGCGATCGACAGAGGTCTGCGACACAGAGACAGTTTCGAGCGTGTCCGTACCTGCTCAGCGTGCTGGAGGGGATGATACCGCTGTACCTGCAAGAGTGCTCAAAAAACATGCAAACACACAGCACACAAGTCGCTCTCTCGCTCTCTCTCACAAGTGGAATGAGGGAAATGAGGTGGAGAAGGTGATATGATCAAAAAACTGAAATTTTTTTTCGCAATGATGGAGATGGAGATCGGATATGGTGAGGATGATGATGGTGATGATGATGGTGAGGTAAGAAAGAGAAAAATAAGAAAAGTAAAGAAATTACCTACAACGCCAACGTCTCAAATCTACGTCTTACCATCACACGCTCGTCCTCAAAGCTCGATCCCCGGCAACGGCGCCAAAATTTGGTGTAGCTCAGTGGTGAGTAGCACCTCCTTTAATGTCAATACGGGAAGACATGAGGATGGTATGAAGACCTCGAGCAAGTGAAGGCACAAGTGCGTGCGTGAGAAGCACACTAACATGCACACACATACACACACACGCGCACACACAGTAAGACAAAGAGTAAGAAGCAATGGAGTTCTTCGATTACTTTCAAAAAGCTCTTACAAGTTCAAATCAATTACAAGCTAACCCCAAAAATGAGCTCTCTAGCTCTATTTATAGTTTTTGACTAGGTTTTGGCCGTGTCCAGACCTAGTGTCCGGCCTAGTTAAAAATTAGGTTCTAGGGCCTATTTGAAGACTCAAACAAAGTCTAAAAATTGTGAAAATTGGTAGGTAGCTACTTTGAATGCTCCTCAAGCTCAAGGACTCCTTGGCTTGCACAAAATGGAGCTACAAAAATATGAAATGGTATCTACAATGGCTTTTAGTGATGAAAATCACTATTGTTGTAGGGATTTCTTCTAACGATTTGACATACATATCTTCGAGCTCCCTACTTGCTCCTTCTCCTTGTGTGTCCACCTCTTCGATATGCTTTAGTGTCCTGAAAAAATATTGGCCTACTTGCCAAATCGTCGTTGACTACCCTGTCTGCTTGTGCTTTCTCTTCTCTCTGACTCCCTTTGTAAGCTTCCTTGCCTTGTGAGTCCTTCAGTTCCAACATGAGGCTATGAGCGGCGGAAGGCATCTATGCTGCAAAGAAAAGACAAAAGGCATACTTTGATGCACACATCAAAGATAAAGGATTGAAAGAGGGAGATCTAGTGTTGGTTTACACACTAAAACAACATGCCCGTAAGTTGGAAAAACGAGGATATGGACCCATGATCATTAACAGAATTTCCACTAGCGGTGCAGTTCAATTGGCTACTTTAGAAGGTGATATCTTGCCTAACTATATTAGTGGATGTAGAGTCAAGTTATACCAAGAACTTCTTACAGAGGATATGCTTACGAGACTCAACACTGCTAAGAAGCAAAAAGAAGAGGAGTTAAGGGTGAGAGAAGAAGCACAAGCAGAGGCTAGAGAGCGCATAAGGCGAAATAAGTTAAGGCGACTAGGCCTAGATGTCAACTCAAAAGCCCCAAAATATCACATGGATATGTGCCAAAAATCAAGCATAGCGACTTCTCAAGTCATTGACCGAAGACCCTTTGTGACCATAGAGATAGGACGAGGGAAGGGTGTAAGGACTGTGAAAGCATTGATTGACTCAGGTGCAGCAAGTAGTGCAGTTAGACTTTCCTACTGCCAAGACTTGCAGTTGAACATCAATCCCATAGAAGCTTATCTCATAGGATTGGGAGGTGTGGAAACCCCTTGTTTGGGCGAGGTGGAACTTCCCATCTACCTTCAAGATGTTCCAATGAAAGTCAAAGCACTAGTGTGTCAAGATGAGAACCTTACAGAACCACTTGTCTTGGGTCAAGATTAGATCTATGACCATGCAGTTAACTTAAACCTAAGAAGTCGAATTCTTCAAGTTTGGGTACATGAACAATGCATTACATTAGAATTAGAGGACTGCATGCTCCTAGATCATGGAACCACACACTCTCTCTCAGTTCTTCCAAGACTAATCATATGGAAGAAGATGTTGTATGTGTCAAAAGCTCTATGATGCAGAAGGAGTCAATCATGGAAGAACAGGTTCGAAGGCGGGTGGATCTTTCTTCTTCTCCAAAGAATCAAGTAGCCACAGTAGTGAGTCCACCACACAGGCAAACACAACCGTTCACGACAACTGATACATCAAATAGAAAGACACCATTCGATACGAAAGCAGTTCCGAGCATGAAGCAGATCTGGGTACGCAAAGGAGAGCAACCACCAGCCTTGCCCCCACAAATCCCATCCAGGCAAGCCAACCAGGCTAGAAGACGAATGAAGCAGCTCGGACAAGCTCAATCACAAGGTATCCAACAAGTTTGGGTGCCTAAGAAATTAGGTGCAGCTCAACAAGGGCGATTACAGATGTGGGTACCTAAGAAGCTCTTACATCCACAACAACCTATGTTCTCCCACATGCGAAAGGTCTCAATAAAGAAGCCAAAAAGAGAAAAGGGTAAGAACCACGTACAGAGACCGAAGGAAGATCAAATCAGCTCTTCAACAATAGTAGGAAGACATGCAAAAAGGATATGGGTTTGGAAGCCAAAAGTACAAGTAGCCTCCACCGAACCAAAGCGCCAACCACACTGGATACCATAGTTCAAAAAGCATCCAAAGAGGAAGACGCTTGAAGTGATCTCTACAGTGCCAAATGCTGTTCTAAAATGGACTCCAATAAGGAGGATTACATCAGTTCGAGACTCAATGGATACCTCCACCAAGGTCGGCATCAACCTCCGCAAATAACATCGAAAGCCTTGACGAGCGACAACCATGTGCTCCTTGCACAACCTTGTCTGTTGCACCATTCAGGTCATGCATTTCCAAAGTATGCATTAATATAGGGCCACATTACATGACCGTGCATAGACACAATTGAGAGTCCCATGCACGAGAGCACATTGACACATGTAAACCAATTTTTGATACTAATCTTTGTCTTCTTGTTTTGTGACATTGTTCCTCTTTAAAAAAAAAGAAAAAAAAAAGAAAAAAAAAAACTTGTTCCCAACTTTCGCTCATGAAACATGAATGAGTCATGCTTAGTTGAAGATTGAACCTTTGATTACTGGGCATTTATCAGTCTGGATAGAAGTGTGTCTCAGCTAGCAGATGATATAATTGTTGCCTTATCTAGTAGATGTCAAGAACTTGGCATGAACATGGCATCCACAACTATGGTTTCCTCTTACTATGGTAGGAGTAAAGAGCTTGAAGGTCCGCAACTTGAGTGATGCTTAACTACTGCATGTATGAGAGCATCCAAGGGGATATCTGCAAGGGGTAGTTCTGGTAGCCTGCAAATCTTTGTATGTATACTGGATAAGAAGACTCCTGCTTATGGTGCGCTAAAGAGAATATGTGAAACTAAGCTTGGTGTAGTTATCAAATGTTGTTTGTCAAGGAATATAAAGAAATTCAATTCTCTGTATTTGGCAAATGAGGCTTTGAAAAGAGGAGACAGGATCAGCCACTCAAAAGATCTCATCAGTGGACCATCAACACGGACATTCATTAACAATGTTCCATTGCAAAGGCCAAGTGTACAACACGAAGAGATGAACATCGATCGACCTTCTCCATGGTAAGTATCTTTACTTGGGAAACATCATAACCATGATAGCTTAGGAAACCTCTTCGTCGACATACCCTTGAGCACTTAGCTCAAGAACCCCAATTTTTGCACCATACTTCTTCCAATGCATTTTCCAAGTAAGCATGCATAGGGCTACATTACAAGGCCGTGCACAAGGCACATATTTTCCTCAACCCATGCACGAACACACTTACCCATCATCCACTATGGGTTATGAGTACTCAGCATGACTACTATGAACATCAACTTCAGAAGATCTAGAGGACATCAACAGAGACTCACAACAACACAGTCATGTTGGAATCCAACGAAGGAGTACATACCAAGGCACTACAACTTGCAAAAGCTCGCAGTGACAGATGAAGAACCGGACAACCAACCCTGCCACATCTGGGAGCCAGAAGACTTTTGTGAAGGGACACTCCCTCTCAAAGCACTACTTGGAACAACCACTACAACAAGGGTCTGTCAGGGACTACAGACTCGAGGGGGGGGAGTGTTGGAACTCAAGGTCAAGCACAAGCATGGAAGCACATTAGAAAGGTGGACACACACAAGAAGAAGGAGCAAGTAGGGAGCTCCAAGAAGTACATGTCAAATTTTTAGAAGAATCCCCTACAAAAATAGTGATTTTCATCACAAAAAACCATTGTAAATACCATTTTCTATTTTTGTAACTCCATTTTTTTCAAGCCGAGGAGTCCTCGAGCTTGAGGAGTATTAGAAGTATCGTCCTACCAATTTTAATAATTTTAAGACTTCGTTTGAGCCCTCAAATAAGCCCTCAAATAAGCCCTCAAACTAGGCCGAACACTAGGTCTAGAAAGGGCCAAAACTAGTCCGAAAACTATAAAAAGAGCTAGAGAGCTCATTTTTGAAGTTAGCTTGTTAGAGAATAGAGCTTTTGTAAGAGAACTCTTTTTGCAATTGAAGCTTTCCATTGTTCCTCTCTTTGATCTTACCTTGTGCGCGCATGTGTGTGTGTATGTGTGTGCATGTTTGTGTGCTTTCACTCACGCACTTGTGCCTTCACTTGCTCGTGGTCTTCATACCGGTCCTCACATCTCCGCGGATTGACAAGTAAAGGAGGTGATGCTTACGCTTGAGCTACAGTTGGGTACAGTTCTGAAAGCAAAGTCTATCATCTGCATTGTCCATAGACTAAATGCATTTTGGTTAGCCGCTATGTTGTTCTTTTGGAAGATGCTATTCAACCTTTAATTTCATGTACGAAGGAGACATCTGTTAGATCCAAAGACATGTATGATACTTTGCTACCTCTTTTTACACGTGACAGTCTAGTGTTGGTCTTAATGAGGCAATTTCGTAGCCTTTATAGGTTTCATGTGATGATGAAGATCATTCTATTTTTGATGCAGATTTACATGACGCACTTGTTAATGAGAGAGCTGATATTGAGGAGGAAAAACTATGCCAAAATGGTTGGTGTAGACTTTGCATGATAGCAAATTAGATGTGCCTCTATCATACCATACTCGTTTAGGCTCTCATAGTGCCTCTTTTGCATCAGATTGCTATGCTATGGCTGCCTCTAGTCTCAATGATGAGATTGAACTTGTTTTATTTTATGAAGCAAAAAATTCTGAACATTGGATGGTTGCAATGCAATCTGAATATGATTCTATCATAAGAAATGGTACCTTGTCTTTATGTGACTTGCCTCCTCGCAAGAAGGCCATCTGCACTAAGTGGGTACATAAGCTGAAGTGTAAACCTAATGGAATAGTTGATAGGTATAAGGCTAGGCTAGTTGCAAAGGGTTATGCACAAGAAAGAGGCATTGATTTTGATGAGACCTTTGCTCCTACATGCCAAATGACTACTATTCATAGAATTTGTGCACTTGAAGGTTGTCACTATAGTACAATGGTGAGTACCAACGTGAGGAGCTCCACCTCGTAATTGTCAATCTACGGAGAGGTTAGACCGATATGAAGATCAAGAGCAAGTGAAGTGCATGAAGGTGATGGTGAAAAATGTGATTACATACATACACACATGCACACACACACACACAAGGAAAGTGGTGATGGAGATCAATGGAAGACAAGAAAAGAACCCATAGCCACATTCATCATCAACTAATTACAATCGCTCTTCTAATTACTAGCTCATAAGTTCAACAAAAACCTCAAAAATGAGCTCTCTAGCTCTATTTATAGTTTTTGCCTAGTTTTGATTGGTTTCACATCTAGTGATTGACATAGTTAAAAAATAGGTTCTACATCTAATTTGAGCTACCTAACGGCTTCCAAAAATTACAAAAATTGGTATGACCTTTCTACTTAGACTCGTCAAGCTCGAGGACTCCTCAGCTTGCACAAAATAGAGTCACACATGTGTTAATCAGATGTATGTACATATATTACATTGTTTTAGTGATAACATTGTTGAGATTATGAAGCAATCTATGAGCAATTTATGTGCTCCCTCTATGCCTATGACGAGATCCTATACTTGATCCATATTTTGTTTGACACAAAGCCATTATACCATTAACTTGCATAAATTGAATGCCCACATAGTGATGCAAATGCCGCAAATGATACATCTCAAATGAGGCATGCAAATCAGCCTTAAAATCAGCAATATGAATGTCATGAGGACTGGTGAGCAGCATGTCATCAACATATACCACAATGAAGCACATCATTAGCGCGTGTAGCTCAGTGATGAGTAGCACCTCCTTTAATGTCAATCCGGGAAGACGTGAGGATGGTATGAAGACCTCGAGCAAGTGGCGGCACAAGTGCGTGAGTGAGAAGCACACTAGCATGTACACACATACACACACACGCGCACACACGGCAAGACAAAGAGTGAGAATCAATGGAGTTCTTAGATTACTTTTCAAGAAGCTCTTACAAGTTTGTTTCAATTACAATCTAACCTCAAAAATGAGCTCTCTAGCTCCTTTTACAGTTTTTGACTAGCTTTGGCCCTGTTCAGACCTAGTGTCCGGCCTAGTTAAAAATTAGGTTCCAGGGCTTATTTGAGGTCTCAAACGAGATCTAAAAATTACGAAAATTGGCAAGTAAATACTTCTAAAGCTCCTCAAGCTCAAGGACTCCTTGGCTTGCACAAAATGGAGCTACAAAAATATGAAATGGTATTTACAATGGTGTTCAGTGATGAGAATCACTTTTAATTGGTGTAAGGGTTTTTGAAAAGTTAAAGGGTTGCCTAAGTGCTAGATTTGCGTGAATGCTCATACTTGCTTCTTCATGAGGAAAATTATTGGCCTATTTGCCAGATCTTCTTTGACTGCCATGTCTGCTTGTGCTGTCCCTTCGCTCTGACTCTCTTCGTCTTGTGGCTCCTTCGGTTCCCTGACTGCTGCCAACACCCCCCCCACTCTCGCGTCTGTCGCCCCTGACAGACCCTTGTCTAGAGGATTTTTGAACATAGTATTGGACGACATCGGGGGCTAGGTGGTGTTCTTCGAGTCGCAAGCCGCGTGCTAGATCTGTGAGCAAATCATCCCAATTCACAGGTCCGGGAACATCTGGATGAGGCACCCTCAATTGTTCTGAGTAAATAGTTCTCTCCACAGCAAATAATTGGAGGAGATGTGATGGTCTGGGTATAAAGATTTTGGAGTGATATTCCCAGAATCCTGTGATGAACATCTCCTCAAATGTCTGTTTAAAGCAGGTTGGGAGGTACTTGATTCTGGCATGCCAAGCGTATATTACTTCAATTGACGGGGTGGTACTCATATCGTACACTAGATCTTGGTTTCCTGTCACAAAGCCTTCACCTGAGAAGTGAGGGTCCTTAATGTTTTTAAACGTCCCGAAAGTGATCAGCATTAATTCAAATATTTTCATACACATCTGGGCCATCACATCAGGATTATTGCGTAGCCGAGTACTCCAGTGACGGATTGTAGAAATCATGTAGTTGACAGTGGGGGATCCTCGTGGAGGTGCTAGGTAAACATAATTCAACCATTTTGCACAGGCTTTGATGTCTCTGACGGCAATAGTGAATTCAGGCCAGGTGCGTCGTCGAAGAACTGGAATGTAACAAGGATTATATTTAATAAACAACGGCATATTATTCCAGGTTCGGACCATTTCAGGATACGTTTCCAAAAGCCTGATTCTCCAGGTGGGTTGACGGATGGACCCACGCTGAGCACTTTCCGGTATATCATCTGGACCAAATTGTGTAGCAAATGTGGGAGGCTTGCCACATTGTCGTTGAATCTCCGCGTTGTAATCAGCCAAAAGTATACAGAATGGCACATATTGGTCATTATTGGTGCCCATCCATCTATGATGAGACATGCTTCTGAAATATTCAGACTTTATGACAGTTTCCTCTAAGTTCGCTAGTGATTGGATCTGAATGGCCACCCGTTCTTTGTGGGTGTTTGCTGTCCTTTCCAGTGTCTGAAGCCACTCGGGTGCTTCCACTTCCAATGTGTCTAGTCCCTCTGAGGTTCGGCGCCCTCCTGGCATTGGCATAGGAACATACGGTTCCTCATACGAATCATCTACCTCAATAGGGACCAACTCTTCGGGCTCTGGTTCTACCACTGGAGATGGCTGCCTCTCGTATGTCAGTAACCTCTTTTGTAATTCTGCTACCTGCTCTGTTAAGGCCTTTACTTCGTCTGAGGTAGAGGTTGATGGGACACTCTTCGGTTGTTCTTCCTGTTCCTTAAGTCTGCTCTGTAGTGTGTCACGTTCTCGTTCCAAGTCATCATGGGCTTCCAAGAGATCTGCATAACTTTCCAAAATGGTTTTCATCTTCTCCGTGGGGACTGCTTTGAACTGCTCTAGATCTATCTCGTGGGGAGAGCCTTCCATTGCCGCTTCCAGATTCTCTTCATTTTGTTTTTGCAGTCTTTTGTTCTCTTCTAGTGCTGTGGCCATGTGTTTCCTGAGTAGCGCCAAGTTACGTCTGACTCGCAGGTTATCGGCCTGGTATACTTCGAGCAGGGCTTCTAGTTGTTTGACGTCTGATTCTGTCGATGGTTGTGGTGCCTCCAATAGTGTTTGGTGAGCCTGCTCAAGCGTTGTGTAGCGTTGATTCACTTCTGCATTTTCCTCTTGTAGAATGTGAAATTGCCTTTGTAAGTTCTAATGGTGTGTTGTCAGTTGTTGATACTGACCGTCCAGAGCTCTGTACTCATTCTGAAGCTGATATACACATTGATTTAATGCTAAAAATATGCTATTTACATTAAACGATGCTGGGAGGGGTGAAGATGCAGGGGGAGTGGGGGCGGGAATGGGAGTTGTGAATGATGTGGATGCAAGTGGAGATGTGGGTGGAGGGGGTATGGGAGATGAAGGTGGCATGGGGGGAGGGAGCGGTGCTGTGGTAGGAGATGTTTCCATAGTGTCAATTGTTTGAGTGACAGTGTAGATGGGGATCGTGCGTGGAGTGGATGTGACGTCAGTGAAAAGAGTGGTGAAAGTGGGCATGGTGACTCCCCCGAATTGGATTCCCAGAGAGAGTGGGATACCCATGACAATGGTGGTGGTAGTGAACGTGGTGGTGCTAGTGTCATGTGGTGGAGTGAATTGTGTAGTGCGAGGTGGGGATGGTGGTGACAGTGGTGCTTCCTGATATTCGTCTGCTTGCGTTGTCTCTCCTGGTGCTGATACATTGATATGAATTTGTTTCCCGGACCTCCTGGGACGAACGGGGACCCTCTTCTCAAATCTGTGAATGTAAGCCATTGCCTCATGGATGGCCTCATCCACTCCTACGGCGTCGGCATGAAGATTTATGGACTCAATGAACAAATCGTCCACACCTTCCTCGGCTAGCAACTGGTTCATGAGTTTCTTGCCCCATTCCAGTGACATCTTATGCTGTTCTTGAACTAGTTGCATGGTTCGATATAGTCTTTTGATTTGTGCTGAATACGCAGGGGCACTTGCCAGCTCTGAAAGCTTGTCATATTCTTGTTCCTCGTAGGCTTCTTCTTCTTGTTCTGTCTCTTGTTCCTCGACGTCGACTTCTACCACTTCTGGTCGGCTGGGGGCTGTTGTTGTTGTCTGGGGTTGTGGTTCCTGAGCACGTTCTGTTTCCGTCTCGAGATTAGAATCATAGATCAGTCGGGCTACTTCTTCATCCGTGAGATCATTTAGAGTAAAACCCTGTGGGAATTCCAGATCTGATGGGACGGGTGGAACTACTAGATTAGGTCCATCTGTGCTTGGTCTTGGTAGCCGGATTGTGAATGGCCTAACGCATCGTGTCTGGGGAGGGGTAATTTCTGGTGTAGTGGTGGCTCCCCTTGGTTGAGCACAGGGTAATTGTACTCCCCCCCTCATCTTCTTTGATGGGGGACCTGCTGCTGATAGTCTTCTCTGGAATTCCTGGGCGCGGGGCCATATGAGTGCCCGCTGAATAGGCACGTCATAGGCCAGACATCGGTAGATTATCTTTGTTAGAGCGCAACATCCATGAAGCACATTTTTCTACTTCTTGTTCCACCTTTGATAGGCTAGGTGGATCTGATCTATGATCCAATGCGGCACATTGATGGGAAGGCTTTCTGTTTCTCCCAGATACAAGCTGAACCATATTTTCTTTGGGGGCATTGTGAATCTTTCCTGGGCGGGGAAAGCAAAATGTTGCATGACGGTCCGCAGGTGAAGAGCAATGGTTGGTGTCATTGCCACCATATCCTTCAGTTTATTAAGATCTTTGTGTTTCATTCTACCTGGAACCATGGTCTCCTTTTCTGTAGGGATGTGCATGCCATACATGCCCAGTGCTTCTCGCACCAGATTAAGGGTCAGCTTGAATCTTTTAAGCTCATGACCCGGCAGCAGTGAGGGTAACACAAAGGTGTTGTCACCTCCCTTGGCCCTACTTGGCGTAATGGTACTGATAAGATATGAATAGCATAAGAAATCCGGCTTTGGTAAGTGGGCCCTAAAATAACTGTCCACACCGGCTTTGGTCCATATTGATCGCATGACCTCGGCGTTCTGATAGCTTTCAAACTCACGCGTGAAAAAGTGGTATCGTCCCCATTTACCATTAAATTCCAACTTTGCTTCCCAGAAATAGGTTCCATCGCCCAATGGTCCAGCGACATCACTGAACCAGTGAGCGTGTTTACCTACTTGAGAAGTGTGCCCTTGAGGAGGATCCTGAATGGGGAGCACATGCACGGCTTGAAGTTCCTGCGGCCTTGCGGTGAGATGTGGCTCGAGGAGGAGTGTTTCTATGTCCACGATCTGTGCACCGGATCCGGCTTGAGAACTAGCACCTCCTGCTTCTGCCATGGCCCTGCTTGCTGGTTGGTTCTGTGAGAATATAGAACCACGTGTTAACATCGTAATGGACAGAATAAATCCGTTGTTGTCCCCGTTACAACATTAACATGAGGTATATGGTGAGTTAGTGGTTAGTAAGTGCACGAGGACAGTGTGTGTAGTTCATGCTCGGGTAGTCCTAGGAGACTAATGCAGTTAGTAAGTGGGGCTGAATTTACAAATTGGGGTCGGGGGGTTTATTACAGGTCTTAGGCTGCCAAATGCAGTGGATGGATTTTGTTCTTGGTTTCGTAGAGACTCTAGAGAGCTTTATAGGTGTATCGACTTGAAAATGAGACCTTTTAGGGACCCATTTACAAGCGATTATGTTCGTGCTCATGGGTCTTGGTGGGTTCTTGAGTGTTGAAAACGAGTGAATGCTGGCTGTGCGAGTGAATGGGTTACGCTGTATAGGTTGCGGCCTCGGCGTAGCTATTTGCGCTCGCCAACAAGCCTTAGGCACCCAAATTTGTCTTGATTGTGGGCTAGCCTTCATCGACTTCTTGGGTACCCAAATAGATTTCACGTTAGCAGAAGAATTTCTGAAAGACTTCTTATTAGTGTCGTGTTGTTGGTTACTAATAAGAGGCCTTGCCCGTGTGGTCGGCTTGAGTGCAACCGGGTGTTCGCCTTTCCGCACCCACACTTGGTTTACTTGCTGAGACATTTTTCTGTGCAGGTACTTTTGATTTCCGGCATCGGTAGTACTCTGCTTCTTCTACCTTTGATCCACCTTTGGTTGCTGCCTCCTTCTGGTCTTTGGAAAAGAAGGGAGTTCCGTTGCATCCCTGACTCCTTTTTTGAGAATATCATTCCTCTGCAACACATAGTTTTGGACAAGAACAGCATGGTCAACTTCATGTGCATCCCTGGAGGGACCAGGAGTCTGTGCCTTTCCTAGTTCCTTGAGTGCTCCATTATCTAACTCTACTGTAATTCGACTATGATTGACCCATACCTGAAGAAGTCCACTTCTTAGGTCTAAGTTGACTGCTTGGTCATAGATCCAGTCTTGACCCAAGACAAGAGGTTCCGTGAGGTCCTCATCTTGACACACTAGTACTTTAACTGTCATTGTCTCATCATGAATATAGAGGGGAAGTTCCACCTCGCCCATGCAAGGGGTTTCCACGCCTCCCAATCCTATGAGATATGCTTCCACAGGATTGACAGTTAACTGCAACTCTTGACAGTAAGACAATTTAACAGCACTAGTGGCTGCACCTGAGTCAATCAAGGCTCTTACGGTCCTTGCACTCTTTCCTTGTCCTATATCCAAGGTTATGAACGGACGTCGATCAGTTATCCTATGTGAGCTTGTTCCTGCGACTTCACACATTGCCATATGATATCCTTGATCTGCATAGTCATTTGTTCTAGGCTGATCTCGGCCTTGCCTTCGCAATTTCATCCTTCTGATGCGTTCTAAAGCTTCTGCTTGAGCTTCCTCTCGAATTCGTTTTTCTTCTTCCTTGCGTTTCTTGGCAGTATTGAGTCGACTTAGCATTTCCTCTGTGAGAGGTTCCTGATACAACTTGACTCTGCATCCGCTAATGTAGCTTGGGAGAACATCACCTTCTAACGTGGCTAGTTGTACTGCTCCACTCGTGGAGATCCTATTGATGATCATAGGTCCGTATCCTCTCTTTTCTAGCTTCCTTGCATGTTGCTTCAGTGTATAGACTAAAACTAGATCTCCTGCCTTTAAACCTTTATCTTTCACATGGGCATCAAAGTATGCCTTCTGTCTCTTCTTAGCTGCATATATCCCTGCAGCTGCTCTCAGTCTTGTTTCGCCTAATCGTTCAAGGTCAAAAAGTCTAGCGGAGAGTTCATGACCTGTCCATTCATGCTCTTGTGCCACTTTCAATGTGGGTATCAAAAAGTCTAAAGGTAGCACACCATTTTGACCAAATACCATCTGAAAGGGGGTGGCTTGGAGTACCGTTTTGTAGGCAACTCGGTATGCCCAAACAACATGGTGTAGCTGTTTGTCCCAATCAGAGCGTTTATTGTTCACTAATTTCGTCAATACATTGCATAAGATCTTGTTGGTGCTCTAAGCCTGGCCATTCGCTTGAGGGTGATATGGGGCAGACTTCTTGTGTATTACCAAGAATTCTTGGAGTAGATTTTCAATCACTTCGTTCAAGAAGTGAGTGCCTCTATCACTTACTAGTTCTATAGGTAGCCCATATCTTGTGAATACATTTTCAAACAAGAATTTAGCAGTTGTCTGAGCGTCATTCTTTGTCGTAGCTTTTACCTCCACCCACTTGGTGAGATAATCTGTTGCAACAATGATGTATTCTGCATGGGAACCCTTAGCTGGGGGATTAATAGGACCTACGAAGTCTATTCCCCACTTAGAGAATGCACGTCCACCCATCATAGGTTTCAGTGGCATCTCATCTTTGCGTATGGGATACTGAGTTCGCTGACAGACATCACACCGTTTCACATAGGTATGTGCATCCATGTGAAGGGTCGGCCACCAGAAGCCCGCAAATAGTATTGCCTTGATTACCCGATCTGGTCCAAAGTGTCCTCCTGCTACACCTTGGTGAGCAGTTTCCAAAATCTTAAGATATTCACTTTCATGGACACATAGCCTCAGGTAACCATCTTTACCACGCTTATATAGATTATCACCAATGAGTGAGTAATCCTGGGCTTCTTGTTCTAAACTCCTTTTCCGAGCCAGAGTCATGTCTGGAGGGAATGTGTTTGTCCTCAGGAAGGATACTAGAGGTTCACTCCAATCTGGCACAATGGATACTTGATAAAGAGTGGAGTGTTCCACTGGTGGTTTAGTGCAACAGATTGGGCATTCCTTGCACAACTTTTGGACATCCGCTTCCATAGTCGGCCAATGCACTCTGAGTCTCTTTAGGGTCTGTAAAGTTCATTGCTTTGAGTAGTGTTGCTCTAATGCACCTACATGTGCTAATTGCAACCATTTAGCGTACTCATCCTCTTCTACGCAACAAGCCAGGATCCCCTGATCTGTGTGCTTGTACATACTTCTTGCCATGATGTGGTACTTTTGGGCTTTAACTACCTCTCTATTCCGTGTGTTTACCATTGGATGATTAGGCCCGTATGTCAATACTGGTACCAATGGCTTAGCCCACTGCGGCACCACTTCCAAATTAAACAAGTAAGCATCAGGAAGGTCATCTGATACTCCTTGTGGGGCTTCTCCCGATGTGAGCCTAGAGAGATGATCTGCTCTTAAATGAGTCCTCCCTTTTCTCACCAGTACCTCAAAGTCATATTCCATGAGCAAGAGAAACCATCTCACTAATCTTCCTGTATTGCATGGCTTGTTTACGAGGTATAGCAATGCCTGATGATCAGTAAAAAATTTAAACTTATTTGCAAGCAAATAGTGTCTAAATTTCTTAACTGCATATACCATGCCTAAACCTTCTCTCTCCGTAGTGGTGTAATTCCGTTCAGCCGCATTCAATTGTCTACTGGCATACGCAATTGGAAGATCCATATTACCTTCACCAGTAGGTTGTGCAAGCACGCATCCAATGGCATAATTGGATGCATCCACATGAACATGGAAAGGCTTATTCCAATCTGGTGTGGTCAAGATTGGTGCTGAACATAATCTTCGTTTAAGCTCTTGGAAGGAATTCTCACATTCATCCATCCACTCAAAGTTAGTCAGAAGTCCGTACATGGGCTTTGCAATGACAGCATACATGTGTATAAATCGTCGGTAATAACCACAATGCCCCATGAAAGCTTGCACTTCCTTGACATTCTTTAGCCTAGGTAGCTCTGCTATAGCTCTCACTTTCTCTTCATCAATAGATATGCCATTCTTTGACACTATGTGTCCTAGAATCTTGCCTTGCCTCACCATAAAAATGCACTTTTCTGGGTTCAGGCAGACTTGATATTCTCTACATTTGTCAAAGATTTGTCTGAGCTCAGGGATATGGGTTTGTCTAATGTTGGAATGAGCACAAAGATCATCAACATAGACCTCTAAACTCTTCCTCAGGAACTCCTTAAACACATGGCACATCAGCCTCTGGAAGGTAGCTGGTGCATTGGTAAGCCCAAATGGCATTACTCTAAAGGCAAAAATGCCCCATTCTGTGGCAAAAGCCGTTTTATGCTGATCCTCTGGAGCTATGGCTACTTGATTGTAACCCGAAAATCCATCAAGGAAGCTGTACACTTCCTTGCCGGCTACTCTTTCTAAGAGATGCTCTGTGATGGGAAGCGGATAGTTATCTCGAATCGTGGCCGCATTAACCTTTTTCAAGTTAATGCATACGCGCAGCTTTCCATTTTTCTTGGGCACCACTACGATGGGGGATACCCATTCAGTGTGCTCAATTTCATAGATAAATCCAGCTTCAACCAGTCTATCTATCTCTTCTTTAATCTTAGCAGCGTAATTATCATTATATGTATAGGGCTTTTGCTTAGAGGGTTTAGCATCTGAGGTCATGGGGATGGTGTGTGAGCATATGTCCGGGTCAACACCTTTCAAATCCTTGTAACTCCAAGCGAAGACATCTCTGTATTCTCTCAGCAAGGCAATTAACGCCTGCTCTTCTTCTTCTGTTAGGTCATGGCCTATGTACGTGCATCTCTCCTCTCCTTCTTCTAGGGCCACTACTATTTTCTTGGTGGTTTCTTTGTTATCATAGGCCTCTCCTACTTGTGCCTCTCGTTTAGGCATTCTTATCATGACTCTCCTGTCGTCTATCTCATACTTCTTAAAATTTTCTGGAACCTCAAACAAAGATTCTTCCTCTTCTGGTAAGACTTCTTTCTTCTTTCGTTTCTTCCCTTCTTCCTTCGGAGTCACATGTGTTGCTAATCTTACATCATTTGTAAGCTCTCCATGTCTCTGGGGTTGAAATTCTACTTCATGGAAGTATTCTTCATCTGATGCAAATGGTGGGTCCATAATGATTGACTCTAGATCGGAGTCACTTGCATCCTCAAATGCATCAGGGCTAGGTTTGCATTCTTCTAGAACTGCCTCTCCCATGATTGGCTCTATGGAGAAGACTGAAATGTCATAGCCATCCTCATCACAGTGAGGTGTCCATTGTTCTTCATTGATGGCTACGTCCATTGTTGCTAAAATTTCTGCCCAACCGTGAGGTTCAAATTCTTCGTCTGGAAAAACTACAGGTGCATAGGCTGGGTCTTGGATTGATCTATGGGTTTCTTTTGCACCTACCTCTCTGGCTTTTTCTCTCTTCTCTTCGTCTACTGCCACTTTGTACATCCATAAGTGGGTGTCTTCATGCATCCAAGAGGATCCTGACCCTATGGAATGCACCGATTCAGTATCATCTTTGGCTCTATGGATGGGATTCCATTGGATGGGAGGGACATCTCGATGAGAGTAATCTTTGAGATTTACTTTGGTTGTAACACCTAAATGTTGCAGATACAAGGAGTTGGTTCCCCAGTCCTGTACCACTTGCAACTGTCGCATAAATGGTCTTCCCAAAATCATCTCATAGGCATGATTTTTGCTGAAGTCACATATAGCAAATGTATGCTCAAACTCGACACCACAAGTGGTGAGAGTTATTCCTTCTAACAATCCTAGGGGTCTCTCTATGTGACCATCGGCCATCTGCAATTTCATTCTCGTTGGCCTGAGTGTTGGCTTGCCCCAACGCTTCCAGAGGGAAGTGGTAGCAATTGCAACTCCTGCACCTGAGTCCAAAATTGCCTTGGTGGTGTACTCCTGGTAGGTGATGGTAAGATAGGTGTTCCCTTCTTCACCTTCACACATATCTCCTATCTTATCCAAGGGAATTTCTGGCACTGTCCTATGGGATCCTACCTGGGAACGAGGTTTGGCTATTTCTGGTACTTGTTTAGCGACATGTTTCCATAGTTCAGGTCTAACCTTGAGTAGCTCTTCTAACTTGAGATTGCACTGCACGTTAGTGTTCTTCACTACCTCTGTGTTCCTAGGTATGACTGAATCTTCGTTTCTTACCATGACTGTAGGTGCTCTCATACAGGTGGACCTTGCTTCCCATGGGCCTGTGAAATGGGGTAGTTCTTGTAAAGAATTAGACTCGAAGTCTAATCTTTCTTGAGATTGGATGCTCTCCTGCTCTCCGTAAATGGATGGGATGTCTGGTGGGAATTGGTCATGTGCATCATCCACAAGTTCAATGGGAGGAGGAACTTCACTTTCCTTAGCCCATTTGTCTTCTTGAATCTCACGTAAGAATTCTGGTGTGAACCGATTCATAGAAGATGATGTGTCTGGCTCCGTAGAGTTAGGCACATAGGCTTCTTGGGCAGGAATGCTTTCTCTTTCACTTGCCTTGCCCTTGTGTTGAGAGGCTAGTTTCTTTTGTGATTGTGCCATCAGATTCTCTATTCTTTCTAGGGAGGGGGGGTTGTCTAGTTCAGTGGAATTTGGCACATAAGCTTTCGGTGGGGGATGGGTCATGTTTTTGCTTGCTTTATCCCTTTCTTGATTTTTTTCTTCCTTGGCAGATCTTGCAATTATGCCCTCTAACTTCTCTAGAAGTCCATCCAAGTGTAATTGCGTCTTGGCTGAGCCCGAGTAATTGAAAAGGCGACTGGCTTCAAACATAGTCTGAGCCAATGCGACCATTTTTGCGCAAAGCTTGGTTCTTTCTATCTCTAGGTCAGCTCTAGGGTAACACTTGTCATGATCCGCGACATTTGGCCCTTCTTGGATTCTGGCCTGATATGCTTTAAGCATCATGTCTATATCTTCAGGAGTGGGATCAGCTAATACGGATCCTACTCTAGGGGGTGGTGGAATCATATGAGGTGGGTCGGAAGGTGGCGGGTCGGATGGCGATGGGAATGGTGGTGGTGGGTTAGTGTGAGAGGGGGTTTGAGAGGTGATTTCAGTTATCCTAGCTTTGGTTTCTCTTATGCTTTCCTCAAGTTCGCTCATCTTTTTAGCCCATTGTCTTTTCATTCTTTCCCGACTATCTTTCCATGCTCTACTCCTTTTCTTTGTTATGCTCTCGGTTTCACTAGCCTCTGGGTTCTTATCCTGGTTTACCGCTTGACTTTGCTGGATGCTTGAGCTCTAGTGACTACCTGTACGGGAGCAGTGGAATCTACCACTAACCCAATAACGTTGATAGGAGTGATTTTTGGCATATTATTGGGGTTCTTTGGGCAATCTCGTAAGAGATGCTCTTTCCCACAATCTTGGCAAAATTACCCCCGAAACAGGGCATCTTTCAAGATATTGCCTAAATCTTCTTCCTACAAGTCTCACGGTTTCTTGAGGGGTTTGCTTGAAGCTGTGAATCAGCGAGGAGGTATTATGCCTTATGCCACTCTTAGAGAATTCAATAATGAAAGCCTCTAGGAGTTGGTCTATGCTCCTGACTGCCTCTCATTTAGTGGCTGAAACCATGTCAAGGCAGTGTTCCTAAGGGTCAGACCAAAGGCATTGTACTGCGTGAATAGATCCTCCACTTGTTCAGCTCTCAAGACTTGCCTAAACTCAGCCACATGATCGTATGGATCTCCAGTGCCATCGAAGTAGTTCTTCATGGACTTCACTAGTTGAGTCGGTCTCAAAGTCCTTGTGTGCTCTCTTGGTCGTGGTAGAGGGAACTCATCTGCACTTCTTTGATTCCTGTGAGCTCTAAGTATCTCAGGTTCTACTCTATTTGTTTCCGTCCTCGTTCTTTCTCTGCCCACTGGGTTAGCAAAGCTTACTTCTGGTCTATCTCTACTTCTATCTCTTTGCATTCCATGAGCTTGGGATGTTCTAGCACCAGGGTGACCATAGGATACATTCGATCTTGGTTGGGGGAAAACGAATTCACCCTTCCAAGTGTAAGCATGCCTATCATGTTCTGTCACCACAAAGATCCTCTCCGAAGCGTGATCTAAGTAGGTCACTCTACCTGGGCTATCACGATCCTTAAACTCATAGATCATAATTGTTCCTATATCAGTTGGCTGATCAGATTTGTACCTCCAAAAGGCTTCGTCAATCTCTCGATTGAGAAGCAGATCTATGCTTTTGTTGTCTTGGGGAACCCACTCAGGTGTGATAATCCTAGTGAGAACAAATTTGCCTCGGGGGGTTCTAGGTTCTACACCCATGTTTCCTTGTTCCAAGTCACCTAATTCCGCTTCTGAGATTACATTCCCAAATTCATCTGTCCTATCTGGGTGACTGGTGACCACGTATAAGGTTCCTTCTTTGTCCAAGTATGCTCCGTTTTCAAACTTGACAGCTGGGTGCTCTAGTCCAATGGATTGATCAGGATTCTTAATCTGGACCACGGATCTTCCTAGGCCGTCCTCATAGATGCTAGCACCTAATCGGTTGGTCCTAAGGTATTCCAACTGTGTTTTGTAAGGGCCTTCTACTCTGTGCAAGTATGGCACACCTGAACTTCTCGTAGGTCTGTCCATGCCTTGAGACATCTCTGATTCACTGGTATCAGGGCTAGGGTAATGCGAGTGGTGACTCAACTGCTGGGCCCAAGACCTTGCAGTATGATTGACACTAGCCTCTAAAGACCTAAGGCTTCGTCTCTCTCTTACTAGGTGTCGTCTTGATCTAAGGTTCATATGCCTAACTGATTAACCCAATTTTTTTTTCAGGTACAACCACGTTTTTGAGTCCTTTTCTATCGGTCACTTGGTTCTTTTTATGTTGATTATCGTGTTTATACTCTTGTCTGATATCACTTCGTCAGGAATACTTGAGTTTAATTTCGCACTTTAGTTTGGTCATTTCACGTTAGGTTCTTTTCCTTTTAAGGTTGTCGTTCGCACACACACAGGTTATTTCTTGACTTGCACTTGATTTCTTAGATAGTCTTTGATTTATCTCGTGCCTATCGTTGCCTGGAATTACTTCTAACACTACCCGCACTTAGCCTAAACTAAGAATTGACAGAGGGTGTTGCGGGTTTTCCAACCTTGAGTTCCTTTCCTTGTATTGTTGCCCTGGTGTGCCCGGGACGCGTGTTCCCAAGCCTGCACTTACTCTTGCCTTGCATACCCTTCGCTGCTCTCAAAGGACCTATAAAAGGCCCACTGTTAGCTCAAGACTTAAATTCAACAGACAGAACCAATCACTTTCATTCATGTAACACTTCACCAATTTGCACTATGACTTTTTGCACACAACTCTAGAGACCCCTGAATTTTTGTGCCCCCTAGGTATGGTCACCTTCAAAAGACCCTATCTAATATTCCTGATCTTAATTTGATCGTAACCAGTCGATGTTTTTGTTGTACTCCCCGCGAGCTTTCCAACAAAACAAGAATCACGGCAAACGGATTTCGTATGAGGAAGTTATGCCAGTTCAGGGTTTTGGGGCTAAACAGGATTCAACTAGGTTAACAGGCAAACAGGAATTCGCGAGTTACTTTGGGCATGCCCTCGTAATGCAATACTACACCCTTGTGTTTGTCCCACACTTGGCCAAAATTTAAACCACTATTTTTGCCTTAAAAATTTGACCTAATTTGCCCTTCTAACGTGTTCGCAAGGTTTGTCGGTCGCGATTGACAGGTCAGTCGCGATCGACGTGTCGATCGCGATTGACAGGTCCGTCGTGGCTGTCAGTCGCGATTGACTGGTCAGTCGCGATTGACAGGGGTTACGAAAAGTCAATCAGTCGTGGTCAAAGGGTCGTTGACTCGATCGGTCGCGATTGATGTGTCGATCGCGATTGACAGGTCGGTCGCGAGGGTCTGTCCGTCGTGGTCAATCAGTCGTTGACTGTGTCGATCGCGATTGACAGAGCCGTCGTGGTCTGTCTGTCGTGGTCAAACAGTCGTTGACTGTGTCGGTCGCGATTGATGACTCGATCGCGATCGACACGTGTCACGCGTATGGTCCGTCGGTCGTGGTCAATCGGTTGTTGACTCTGTCGGTCGCGATTGACAGAGCCGTCGTGGGCTGTCGATCGCGATTGACAGATCTGTCCGTCGTGGTTTGTTGGTCGCGATTGACAGAGCGATCGCGATTGATAGAAATCTGAGGAATTTCAAGAAACTAAACACATTTTTGGGAAGCTCTAGGCCTGTAGATCATGGTTTTGCACTTTGTTTGGTGATTTGAGCGTTTTTTCTGTCGGTCGCGATTGACAGAAGTCGGCGACACACAGACAGTTACTTCGAAATCCGTACCTGCGCAGAGTGCTGGGGACGATGATGTGACCTGTACCTGCAAGACAGCTCAAGAAACATGCAAAAACAGCACACGCAATTTCGCTCTCTCGCTCCCTCTCACAAGTGAAATGAGTGAAATGAGGTGGAGATGGTGATATACTCAAAAAAACTGAAATTTTCGCGATGATGGAAATGGAGGTGGAAGATGGTGATGATGATGATGGTGATGTGGATGGTGAAGAAAAAACAAGAAAATAGATGAAAGTGAAGAAAATACCTACAACTCCAACGCGTCAACTCTACGTCTTACCATCACACGCTCGTCCTCAAAGCTCGATCCCCGGCAACGGCGCCAAAATTTGGTGTAGCTCAGTGATAAGTAGCACCTCCTTTAATGTCAATCCGGGAAGACGTGAGGATGGTATGAAGACCTCGAGCAAGTGATGGCACAAGTGCGTGAGTGAGAAGCACACTAGCATGTACACACATACACACACACGCGCACACACGGCAAGACAAAGAGTGAGAATCAATGGAGTTCTTATATTACTTTTCAAGAAGCTCTTACAAGTTTGTTTCAATTACAATCTAACCTAAAAAATGAGCTCTCTAGCTCCTTTTATAGTTTTTGACTAGCTTTGGCCCTGTTCAGACCTAGTGTCCGGCCTAGTTAAAAATTAGGTTCCAGGGCTTATTTGAGGGCTCAAACGAGATCTAAAAATTACGAAAATTGGTAGATAAATACTTCTAAAGCTCCTCAAGCTCAAGGACTCCTTGGCTTGCACAAAATGGAGCTACAAAAATATGAAATGGTATTTACAATGGTGTTCAGTGATGAGAATCACTTTTAATTGGTGTAAGGGTTTTTGAAAAGTTAAAGGGTTGCCTAAGTGCTAGATTTGCGTGAATGCTCATACTTGCTTCTTCATGAGGAAAATTATTGGCCTATTTGCCAGATCTTCTTTGACTGCCATGTCTGCTTGTGCTGTCCCTTCGCTCTGACTCTCTTCGTCTTGTGGCTCCTTCGGTTCCCTGACTGCTGCCAACAGCGCGCTTAACATATAAGGTGATTTCACTTGGATTGTTCTCAAAACCATGGGCAATCATATAGGCATGTATCTTTTCATACCAAGCACGTGGTGCTTGCTTTAAACCATATAATGCCTTCTTTAACCTGCACACCTGGTTTTCATGCCCTTTCTGCACAAAGCCACCAGGCTGAAAAACATACACTTCTTCATGCAAGTCACCATTCAGAAATGTTGTTTTAATGTCCAATTGATGTACATTCCAACCATGATGAGCTGCAAGTGCATAGATGCAACTAACAATAGTCATTCGACAAGTAGGAGCAAATGTTTCATCAAAATCAATGCCTCTTTCTTGTGCATAACCCTTTGCAACAAGCCTAGCCTTATACCTATCAACTATTCCATCAGGTTTACACTTCAGCTTGTGTACCCACTTTGTGCCAATGGCCTTCTTGCTAGGAGGCAAGTCACATAAAGAACAGGTACCATTCTTCATTATAGCATCATATTCAGATTGCATAGCAGCCATCCATTTTTTTTAATTTTGTGCTTCTTCAAATGAAACAAGCTCATTCTCATCACAGAGACTAGACGCAGCCATAGCATAACAATCTGATGCAAAAGAGGCACTATGAGAACCTGACCAAGTATGATATGACAGAGGTGCATCCAATTTGATGTCACGCAAGGTCTCCACCAGCCGTTTTGGCATAATTTTTGCCTCCTCAATATCAGCTCTCTCATCAACAAGTACATCATGTAATCTGCATCAGAAATAGGATGATCTACATCATCACATGTAACCTACAAAGGTGGAGAAGTTTCCTCATTAGGATCAGCATTAGGTTGTCCACCTATAAAAAGAGGAAGCAAAGTATCATACATGTCTTTGGAGCTAACAGATGTCTCCTTAGTACATGAAAGCAATGGCTGAATAGAATCTTCCACAAAAACAACATCACGGCTAACCAAAATGTGTTTAGTATGTGGATGATACAGACGATAGCCTTTAATTTCAGAACTGTACCCAACAAAAATACATTTTATTGCTTTATCATCTAATTTTCTACGATGTTGTTCAGGCACTAATGCATATGCGAGATAACCAAAAACACATAGATGAGTAACAGATGGCTTGCGACTATGCCAAGCCTCATATGGAGTGATAGACTATAGCGCTTTAGTGGGACACCTGTTAAGTACATATGTTGCACACATGACAACCTCAAGCCAAAAACTATGTGGTAAAACTTGACTCTTGACCATACACCTTGCCATCTCCATGAGTGACATGTCCTTTTGTTCAACAACTCCATTCTATTGAGGTATATATGACACTATACACTGATGTTTTATCCCATGTTCAACCAGGAATGCATTAAAGTCAGAAGACATATATTGCCCCCCTCAATCAGAACGGAGGGTGCCCATTTTACATGTTGATAGATTTTCAACCAAAACCAAAAACTGTTTGAAGCACATAAACACTTTGGACTTTGCCTTCAATGGATATACCCATGCATGTTTGGAAAAATCATCGATGAAAGTCACGAAGTAAAGATAGTTCCCAAAAGAAGGTGTCTGCATAGGACCACATACCATTATGTACAAGTTGCAATTTCTGAGTAGCCCGAACTGAACCATCTTTTGGAAAGGAAGAATGCTGCATTTTGCCCAAAATACAGCCTTCACAAACATGTTTTCCAGGTGCCTCAAGCTTGGGCAAAGAGGACACCATTTCAGATTTCTGCACGCATATCAAACTAGCAAAGTTTAGATGACCAAAGCATGCATGCCAAAGCTTTGCATCTGACATAGCCTAAGAATCATGTACTGCACATGCCAAATCATTTATAGCTCTTATTCTTTCATAGTCTATGAGCTTATACGGCCCGTGACATAAAATGCCAGAAGCAATAATGATGTCACCATTTTACAGATCATGAACTATATGTCTGTCATCAACAAATTTCACAACCAAGCCAATCTCGACTAATGCAGAAACTGATAACAAATTTTTCTTGATGCCTGGCACAAACAAAGCATCTGACAAAGTGAAAGAACTACCATTAGTAGTATTCAAAATGATCTTACCAACTCCCATAACAGGATAGGAGGAGTTTGTTCTAGACATTTCTCTGCACATGTGCAGGCATTGAACCTGAGACTTATACCAGACAACGTAAAACTTATAAGCTTTCCAACAAGACAAAAATCATTGCAAATGGATTCCGGATGAAGGAGAAACAACAATTACAAGACCGGGGGGTCTGCCAAAAAAGTGTGTAAAAGTGAAATTTCTGCAAAATATGCAGAGAATAGCTAGTACGGGGTGTGCTTAAGCAAGGGGGTAGCTTGGGCACGTATTTCCACGACTCTAAGTCATAATGCAACTCATTAGAGGTTTTAAAGACCACATACTAACCTCTTTAACCAATCAACAGCATATACATGTCAAAAGTGAGGTCCAATCACATCAAGAGGTGAGCTAAATCTTCTCTAATCAACTTCTTTCCATTATGGGCATAATTGGATGCCTCCAACTCATGGAAGTCAGCCTCCTTTGATTGTGGATGATGTGGAAGGTTCAATTTGGGGAATGTTCCCACACTCTTGAGCTTGAAAAACTTTCAACACTCCCCCTCAAGCTCAAGTTTCCTTCGTTGCTTCAGCCTATGTCTCTTATGTTGATTGCTTCCTTGAATCCTCCAAGCTTTGTACCTTCAAGAAACTTTGTCATCATGTCTGCAACCTGCATTTTAGTGTTCACATACCTTATATCTAGCTCTTTTGCTATCACCTTTTCTCCAACAAAGTGGTAATGAACCTCTATGTGCTTGCTCCTTGCATGAAACATGGGATTGTTAGCTAGATAGATGCTTGAAATGTTGTCTCCATAAAGAGGAAACTCCTCCACTTCTACTTCCAAGTCCTTAAGTAGCTTCTTAAGCCATAATAGCTCACATGTAGCCAATGCTAAACCTCTGTACTCAGCCTCTGTGGATGAAAGAGCAACAGTGGGTTGCTTCTTAGAGCTCCAAGAGATCACTTTTGTACCTATCATGAAAACATAACACGATGTACTCCTTCGATCATCCTTGCTACCTGCCCAATCAGCATCACTATATCCTTTGACACTTAGATCAGCATTATATGAGTAAAATAGACCTTGGTTGATGGTGTGCTTGATGTAAGGAAGCACCTTTCTTGCCGCCATAAGATGATCATGAGTAGGTGCATGCAAAAATTGAGAGAGAACACCTACTACATATGCAAGATCAGGTCTAGTGAATGTAGCATAAATTAATGAACCAATTATGCTTCTATATAGTGTAATATCTTGTATAGCTTCTCCTTGACCTGCAACCAACTTTGTATTGGGCTCCATGGGCTGAGAAAGTGGCTTACAACCACTCATACTAAACCTGTATAGCACATCCAACAAGTATTTTCTTTGAATCAAGAAGATGCCATTGTGTGCATAGATTACCTCTATTCCCAAGAAGTATTTTAGTGTTCCAAGATCAGATATCTTGAACTCCTTTCCTAGCTTTGATTTGATATCTTTAATACCTGCAATATCACTTCCTGTGATGATCAAATCGTCCACATAGATGCATATGTATACCGTCTTGTCTCTTTGCTTCTTCATGTAAAGTGATGGATCTGCAACACTTTCTTTATATCCACAACTTGATAAATAATCCACTAACCTCTGATTCCAAGCCCTTGGGGCTTGCTTTAGTCCATATAATGCTTTCCTTAGCTTGCAAACATGATTTGGGTACCTCATACTAGCAAATCCTTGAGGTTGGCTCATGTAGAATACTTCTTCAAGCTCTCCATTGAGGAAGGCATTCTTCACATCCAACTGATATAAGCTCCATTTCCTTGATATGGCCAGTGCAATCAAAGTCCTAATTGTTGGCATCTTGGCTACGGGGCTAAAAGTTTCATCATAATCTATCCCATAGCTTTGGGAGAAGCCTTTCGCCACCAACCTTGCTTTGTACCGCAATGGAACCATCTCAATTTCTTTTAATTTTGTAAACCCACTTATTACCTATCACCTTCATGCCTTCTTGAGCTGGTACCAAGCTCCAAGTATGGTTCTCATCAACTGCTTTGAGCTCTTCCTTCATTGCCTCTTGCCATTCCTTGCAATCCTTAGCTTCTTCATAACTAGTTGGTTCTTTTTCCTTGATTACCTGAGTCATGTATGCATAATGCTTTGCAATGAAATTATCATATGTTAACCTTTGTACTAGATATCTTACTCTTGAAGACCTTCTTTCACTTCCTTTAGGTGTGTTTGCCATCTTCTTTCTTTGTTTCGCCACTCTTGGAGTTTGAATTTCTTCTATCTCTTCATCTTCCAAAATGCTCTCGTCCACATAGCTTCCTTCTTCAACTAAAATCTTCTCTTTGCCTTTGACTTTTCTTTCTTCAAAGCTGGTCTCTCTTTCCCTAAGCCTTCCACTCCATGGTGAGGGTGCCCTTGTGTTGCATGAGTTGCTTGGACCACTTAAATCCATGCTTTCTTGAACTCTATCATCATTCTTCAAATCTGTCTCACCTATGTCTTCAACCTGCAATGGACTAGTGCATGCATACCAAGGCTTCAATTCATCAAAGACAGCATCCCTACTTACCTTCAGCTCCTTCGTGATGGGATTATAGCATTTATACCCCTTTTGTTCCATAGAATATCCCAAAAAAATACACCTTTCAGATTTGGCATCTAACTTTGACCTCAACTCTTGAGGTACATGTACATAGCATATACAACCAAAGATTCTAAGATGTGAAATGCAAGGTTTTCTTCCACTCCATGCTTCCTCAGGGGTTAGATGATGTATACCTGATGTAGGACATCTATTCATGATGTATGTGGCTGTATATGTAGCCTCTCCCCAATAACAATGCGGCATATTCATTTCGTTGAGCATACACCTTGCTACCTCTGCTATGTGTATGTTCTTTCTCTCTGCTACCCCATTTTGTTGAGGGGTATACCTGCATGTAAATTTTCTTTTGATGCCATTGAGCTGCAAAAATTCAGAAAATTCATGGGAGAAGTACTCTCCCCCTCCATCGGATCTCAAAGTTTTGATAAACTTGCCAGATTCCTTCTCCACCTGTGCTTTGAATTTTCCAGCAAGGGATGCTTCTCTTGTTGGGCCCCAAACATCCGTGTGAATGAGGCCTAAAACATTTGCACTTACATATGTTCTCTTCTTGAAGGGCAGCCTTGATTTTTTTCCTTGTTGGCAAGCTACAAAAATTTCATGCAACATTTTAGATGTAAAATTTGGTAGGCCTCTTAGCAAGCTCCTCCTTTGCATGTCCTTGAGCTTTTGTAGGTTGATGTGACTTGGATTGAGCTGTCACCAAGGCCTTGGGCACCCAAATCTTTCGAATATATTGTCGTGATTGAAATTGAGAGGGATGCCAAAGATCTAGAGTGTTTGAATCACTGGATATTCTAGCTTTGTGTATCATGCTTGGTTGTGGGAATGCCTTAGTGGATGGTCTAAAGGGCCACTCAGTTGTGCTGCACCTTTGAGTATGTGGGTGATGTGTACGTGCTACACGTTGAGGATGAGATGTCGTATCCACACTTTTTCTTGGAAAAGAAGGGAGATCTATTGTTAACGTGTCCAGCCCCTTATGGAATGAGGCATTCTGTTTTTGTGGGGTTCTGTAGAGCTTGTCGGAGTTTGTGATGGTTCACACCCAATGGGAGGCTGAGCCTTATGCCTCCATATTTGTTTGGGTCCCATCTGCTTGCTCGATCTCACCTCCTGGACGGGTGATATTTCCTACTTCTATTCGGTAGGGCTAGTTAACCCACACAAAGTTGGATGGAGGCCACACACAGCAGGTGGGTCTTTTGTTACATCCAACACTTCTTTGCACCGACCTCTGAGTGGTAGCTCATGGCACTCTCCTGCAAGTTCCAACTGGAGCATACTTTTGTGAAGATTCAAGTTCACCAAGTAGTGGTATAACCATTCCTGGCCTAAGATCATAGGCTCTATTAGGTCGTCGTCATGGCAAACCAAAAGTTTCACTATCAAGGTCACGTCCTCAATGGAGATTGGTAACTCAATCTCACCTATACAAGGGGTTTCTAATCCACCTAATCCTTTAAGATAGCCTTGCATAGGCTTCTTTTCATAGTCCATACAAAGAGAAAGCCTAATTGCATTCCTCGCTGCACCAGAGTCAATTAAAGCCTTAAATTGCATGCGCATGGGGTCATGACCTAGAGTGATGGTAACAAATGGTCTCCTATCAACAATACTATGGATATCCCTTCCTCTAATTTGACACATAGCTACTGAATATCGTGGGGCATCCTCAGGTTGAGGTTCTCTACCTAGTCTTCTCCTTCTTAGTTGCATGCACCTAATGCGTTCCAATGCCTCTGCTCGGGCTTCAGCTCTAATTCATTCTTCCTCTTGCTTTTGCTTTTTGGCAAGAGTTAGCCATTTAAGCATGTCCTCGGTTAAGGGTTCTTGATAGAGCTTAACTCTACATCCACTGATATAATTAGGCATCACTTCACCTTCTAGAGTTGCTAGTTGAACAACACCACTAGTCAATACCCGATTGATGATCATGGGTCCATATCCTCATTTCTGTAACTTGCAGGCATGTTGTTTCAAGGTGTAAGCTAGAACCAAATCTCCTGCTTGTAACTCTTTATCTTTGATATGAGCATCAAAGTAGGCTTTATGTCTCTTCTTAGCGGCATAAATTCTTGTTGCTGCATGTAGTCGCATCTCTCCTAACGTTCTAAGTCAAGTATTCTCGAGAAAAGTTCATGGCCCGTCCACTCATGCTCCTAAGCAATTTTGATTGTGGGTATCAAAAATTCTAAAGGCAACACAACATTCTAACAAAAGACTGTTGGCAGTGGTCAGGGCGGTCAAGGACTTACAAGACAAGGGAGCCAACGAGAAGGGCCAAGCAGGCAAAGCAGTCAAAGAAGATCTGGCAAATAGGCCTATCATTTTTTCCTGAATTAATGTTTCCCAAATAGTGAATTTAGTCACTCCACATCATTGTAAATACCATTCCACCTTTTTGTAGCTCCATTTTGTGCAAGCCAAGGAGTCCTTGAGCTTGGGGAGCATTAGAAGTACCTACTTATCAATTTTCATAATTTTTAGACTCCATTTGAGCTCTCAAATAGGCCCTAGAACCTAATTTTTAACTAGGCCGGACACTAGGTCTGGACAGGGCCAAAACTAGTCAAAAACTATAAAAAGAGCTAGAGAGCTCATTTTTGAGGTTAGCTTGTTGTAGAATTGAACTTGTAAGAGCACTTTTGAGAAATCTAAAAGAATTCCATTGTCTCTCTCTTTGTTCTTGCCGTGTGTGCACGTGTGTGTGTATGTGTGTGCATGTTAGAGTGCTTCTCACTCACACACTTGTGCCATCACTTGTTCGAGGTCTTCATACCATCCTCATGTCTTCCCAGATTGACACTAAAGGAGGTGCTACTCATCACTGAGCTACACCAAATTTTGGCGCCGTTGCCGGGAATCGAGCTTTGAGGACGAGCGTGTGATGGTAAGACATAGAGTTGTGACGTTGGCATAGTAGGTAATTTCTTTACTTTTTCCTATTTTTCTCTTTCTTACTTCATCATCATCATCACCATCTTCATCCTCACCATCTCCCATCTCCATCTCCATCATCGCAAAAAATTTAGTTTTTTGATCATATCACCTTCTCCCCTCCATTCCCCTCATTTCACTTGTGAGAGAAAGCGAGAGAGCGATTTGTGTGCACTGCTTTTGCATGTTTTTTGAGCTTCCTTGCAGGATTTGGCTGTATCATCGTCTCCAACAGGCTGTGCAGGTACGGAAAAGCTCGGCCCTGTCTCTGTGTTGCAGACCTCTATCGATCGTGATCGAGAGAAAAATCGAGCTTTTGGTAAAACAAAGTACACCACAATGACACACAAGATGAGCACATTCTAAATCACTAATCATAGTAAAAAAATTCCATGTTTCTCTGTCAATCGCGATTGACACTCTCGACCGCGATCGATAGCCACGACCGACAGACCCTGTCAATCGCAATTGATACCATCGATCGCGATTGACAGCCACGACCGACACCTCTGTCAGTCGTGATTGACACCGTCGATCGCGATCGAGTCAATTTTTTTGATTGACACATAATTTCGCGTGCCCACGTGTCCCTCACGACGGATAGACCCACGATCGACTGAAATTACACTAGAATTGGCACAAAAAGTATTGATCGCGATTGACACCGTCGTTTGTGATTGACAAGACCCACGACCGACTCTGTCGATCGCGATTGGCACCGTCAATCGCGATTGACATGTCGATCGCAACTGACAGGCCTGACGGACACCTCTGTCAATCGTGATTGACAGACCTGTCGATCGCGATTGACAGGCTTTTTCGGCTAAAATTTTAGGGTTTTATTGTTCCAAGTTTTGGGGATAATTTTGGGCATATTTTGTCTATCAATTAGCATTTTTTGAGGTCCCTACACTCGTGTTTTGAGAAAAAAAATACTATGAACCGTTAGCCTATTTGAACACTATTTTAACCCTAAAATCCTGAATAGACATAACTTCCTCATACGAAATCCGTTTGGAGTGATCTTAGGCTCGTTGGAAAGCTCGTGGGGAGTACTACCAAAACTTCCACTGCTTATGGTAAAATTAATACCAGAATTATTGGATATAGTATTTTTAAGTGGACCATACCCAGTGGGGACAAAACTAAGGGATCTCTAGAATTGTTTTCCATAAAGACGTAGTGCAAATTGATATCTAAATTACCTAAAAGAAAGTGATTTGCTCTGTCATTTGAATTTAAGTCTTGAACTAACTTTGGGACTTTTACAGGTCCATTGAGAGCACTAGAGGCATCCAAAGCAAGGGTATTCTGCAAGCTTGAGAACAGGGGTTCTTGAGCACTAAAGAGCCAGCGATCAGCAAGTGAGGTTGGAATACTCTCAACTCCCTCTGTCAATTCCTAGCCTAGGCTAAGTGCGAGTAGTGCTAAAAGTAAGTCAGGGCGACGATAGGCATCTATCAAGTTGAAGACTACCTAAATACTCAAGTTCAAGCTAAAACATAATCGCGGTACGATCGATAACTTTAAAGGAAAAGAACTTAACGTGGAACGATCAATTGAAAGTGCGGGAAGTTAACTCAAGTATTATGGACGACGTGATACAGACAAGAGCCTAAAAACACGATAATCAACAAAAAAAAACTAAGTGAATGATACAAATTGATCGGCAACGAGGTTGTACTTGGGAAAATTGCGATTATTCAGTTAGGCATATGAACCTTAGGCCAGGACGACACCTAGGGAGAGATAGACAGAGTCTCAGGTCTTCAGAGGCTAGTGTCAATCATACTGCTAGGTCTTGGGCCCAGCAGTTGAGCCATCATTCATACTACCCTAGCTCTGAAACTAGCGAGTCAGAGATATCTCATGGTATGGAGAGACCTACAGGAAGTTCAGGTGTGCCATATTGTTGGTGTAAATTGCAAGCCTACACATTTGGCTCAAAGGATGTATTAAAATCTACACATACATGAAGAAGCATAGGAACATATGCTAGTGGTTAATTACCACTTTACCTCATTGTAAAAGTCAAATTGACTTGGAATCCTTTGTAATCACCTACCAAAGTGAGTCGTGGAAAAAGTAGCTCATTTGATTGAAGGAATATCTCCAAGTATTTAGGAGCTTGATCATAGGGAGCCAAAATTTGAATTTGAATTCAAACCTTTGCTCACTTTATATAAAAAGTGAACATGAAAAGTTGTGGGTAAGAGAGATCAATTCCCGAGCCTCATTCTACTGAGTTTGAGTGTGTGTGAGGTCTATACTATAGCCTAAACCTCTCTACACCATTAGGCAATGTTGTACATGCCAATGGGATTGTATACAAGTGTCCATTAATAGATACATTTACATCATTCATCTCTGAGTTCTCTGTTAGTCTACTCAAAAGTCTGTCAATTTGTCAAGGGCATATCTCGGTCCATTCTTCACCAAATCAAGTGATTCAAAGCTTTTTGGATTCAGCTCAAAGTCATCTACATGTATCAAAGTTTGAAGTGATTCTATTCAGCCATTTCAAAGAAATCTGCATCGAGGTGAACTCTTGTCATTTTCTGCTACAATCCTAAAAAGTCGGGGGTATAGCTAAACTTGCTAAATTGATTTCTCTTAGCATAGTTTATTTTTTTACATCATTCCACTTGCAAATGGTAGCTTACTAAGCTAATTAAATACCCCTAGAAGGAATTTTATCAATTTCTATTGTGCTGGTCACACTGAGTAAAACATCCAGCAGGTGTCAAGACAAAAATAGAAAGTTTTCTTGAGTTTGTGAACTTCAAAGTTATCTGTTTTGGTTCAACCATTACATACATCACTTCCAAAGTACATAGGCTATTTTTTGGTGTTATTGGAAAGCTAAGAAGGTCTACTTATAAACTCTGAAGCAAAAGAGGGCTGGTACAAAGCAGGTTTAGCAATACCTACTCAGTCTCTTGGAGCATCCATCCATCTTTCCCAACAGTAGTATCAGAGCAATAGAGGTAAAATGGGAGATGGTTTTCCTTCATTTATTGATAAATTGGACAGGAACACCTATCAAGCTTGGTCTCTAAGGATGAAGACCTACTTACAAGGAAGGAGTTTCTATGGATACATCTCAGGAGATGAGGAATTGCCCTCATTCAAAGCAAGAGGATTGCCAACCAAGGAAGAACAAGAAAAATTCAACACATGGTGTGCTAAGGATGCATTGGCAAGGTCATATTTACTCAACTCTATCTCAAACTTTCTTTTGCCACATATCAGAAATTGTAAGACATCCCAAGAAACTTGGGAAACCTTTTAATCATACTTTTCCTCCAATACAAGGGCTAGGAAAAATCAGTTGTGGATTGAATTTACAACACTAAGGAAGCAACCTAAGCAAGCTGTTTCAAAATTTGTGACCAAGATCAAAGATGTTGCAGATCAGTTAGCAAGAATAGGAGAAGAAATTGAAGAAGAACAAATTGTAAGGCAAGTGATCAATGGAATCAAGGCTGATGACAAATGGGAAAGCTTCACCACTGCAATGGATCTCTACATGGACATGCACACTCCAGATCTTACATTTCTCATGGGACAACTATTTACACATGAAGCAAAGCTCACAAAAAATGGAGATACATCCAAAGGTAATAACTCTTCTGCCCTATACACTGATAAGAAGTCTAAGGATAAAGGTAAGAGCAAAAAAATGGAAGATGAAGGCTCTACCTCCCAAGCCAACTATGCAGGGAGAGGTAGATCTTCAAGACGAAGGGGCAGAGGAGGTAAGCAAGGTAGGGGGAGACCCTATAACTCATCACCATGCAACATTTGTGGTCTATCAAATCATACTACAGATGAGTGTTTCAAGAATTACAAAAATCAGAGAGGAAGAGGCTACCAAAGAGGTGGATACTCATAGTCAAGAGGAAGGTTCAACCATCACCAAGGCCACAACAACAATTACAACAACAATTACAATGGCAACTACCAAGGAGGATTCAAAACCAGAAAGGACTACAACAACTACACAGAGGAGCAGGATGACTCTTTTCTGATCATGAACATGACTTCAAAGTCAGGTACAAATGATGACCACCTATTCTACATTGACTCAGGGTGCTCAAATCATGTGGCTGGCAATGTGGCACTACTATCTGATCTTGAGGAACCAAAAGGTAAACATCAAGTACAAACAGGTGATGATACAAAGCACTCAGTAGTTAAAGTTGGAAATGTTAAGACTTGTGATGGTAATCAGAATTTGTTGAGCAGGGTACTCTATGTACCAACCATTACCAAAAATTTGATGAGTGTTGGTCAGATTGTGGAGAAAGGTTTGCAGGTCAGATTCAATCAATATGGAGCATATGTGGAGGACCCAAGAGATGGGTTCAAGAGGATTGCTAAAGGAGAAAAATCAGGTAGACTTTTCACTTTTGAGTTGGAAGATACAAAGAATATTGCACTATACAGTTATAAAGATCAAACACTTTCAGAGCTTGAGATTTGGCACAAAAGGTTAGGGCACATAGGAGAAAGAACCTTGAAACAAATGTGCAGGGACCAATGTGTGGTTGGGATACCTAATGTATCCAAACAACATATGATTTACAAGTGTGGTGCTTGTCAATTTGGTAAGTCTCACAGGTTACCCTTCTCCAAGAAAGGATATATGCATGAAGACTACCTAGAGCTTGTACACACAGATGTTTGGGGACCTAGCAAAGACCCCTCAGTCTCAGGATCAAGGTACTATGTGTCTTTCATTGATGATTATAGCAGATGGACTGTATTATACTTCATGAAGCACAAGGATGAGGTATTTAATTGTTTTAAGAAATACCTTGCATTAGTTGAAAACCAGACAGGAAGGAATTTGAAGAGGCTAAGGTCAGATGGAGGAGGTGAGTACTTCTCCAATGAATTTGAAGACTTCTTGCAGGACAGAGTCATCAAAAGAGAGATAACCACAAGGTATTCTCCTGAATAGAATGGGGTAGCTGAAAGAAGAAATAAGTTAATTGTTGAGACAGCTAGATCTATGCTTAATGAGAAGAAGTTACCTAACTATCTATGGGCAGAGAGTGTTTCTACTGCCACTTACCTCATAAACAGGTTACCATCTAAGTCACTTGATGGTATGACACCCTATGAAGCATGGCATGGTAAGAGACCATCATTAGATCACTGCAAAATATTTGGATGTGTAGCATATGTGCACATTCCTTCTCAGATAAGAGGTAAGCTAGATCCAAAGGCTGAAAAATGCATTTTCATTGGGTATGATTTAAATAAAAAAGGTTACAGGTTTTATAATCCTACCAATAAGGGGTTTATGGTAAGCAGAGATGTGATCTTTGATGAAAATGATTCTTGGTATGAGAATGAATGCAGGAAGGTTAAACTACCCTATGATTTGGAAGAGGAATTTCCAAAACTTGCAAAGGAGGAACCTACTTAGAATGAAGACTCAAGTTCAGATGATGAAGACACTATCAACCTTGAAGAATTCAAGGCATGGAAGTCCAAGGGCAAAATGAAGATGAAGAAGCTTGAAGACATACCTGAATCATCAACTCAATCAATCAGAAGATCTCAAAGAGAAAGCAAGAAACCTATCAGATATGGGTATGATACATCTCTTGTTACTAAACATTCAGTTTATCTTGCCAAAGATTTGTCAAATGAAGAACCAGGTTCATATGAAGAAGCAATAACCAAATCAGAATGGAAAGAAGCTATGGATGAGGAGATTGAAGCACTCAAGGAGAGTGACACATGGGAGTTAGTACCCAAGAAGGACTCTATGAAGGTAATAGGATCCAGATGGATCTATAAGTTGAAAAGAAATTCTGATGGAACAATTAATAGGTACAAAGCTAGATTGGTAGCCAAGGGTTTTGCACAAACCCAAGGCATTGACTATGAAGAGACATTTTCTCCTATGGCCAAGATGCCAACAATCAGAGTGTTGGTAAGTGTGGCTGCATTAAAGAATCAGAACATGTACCAATTGGATGTCAAGAATGCTTTCTTGAATGGATGGATTTCAGAAGAAGTTTATATGTCACAACCTCCTGGCTATGAGGACCCTAAGAAGGTAACTTATGTTTGCAAATTAAAAAAGGCTTTATATGGATTGAAGCAGGCACCTAGGGCATGGAATTACAGGTTAACTACATACCTCCAAGGCTGACAAGGCTGACACTTCTCTGTTCATTAAGAGAAGTAATTCAAAGGTAATATATCTCTGTGTTTATGTTGATGTCATGAGCAAGGCTGACACTTCTCTGTTCATTAAGAGAAGTAATTCAAAGGTAATATATCTCTGTGTTTATGTTGATGACATCATCATTATAGGTAATGATGTCAATGGAATCAGGTATATCAAAAGCTAGATGATGAAGGAGTTCAAGATCAATGATCTTGGTTTATTGAAGTATTTTCTAGGGCTTGAATTAGTTTACACTAATTCAGGGATATACGTTACTCAGAAAAAGTATGTGCAGGATATGTTGAAGAAGTTTCACTTACAAGATGCTAAAGTAGCAAGCACTCCAATGGAGGTAAACCTAAAGCTAAGTGCCCATGAAGGATATGAAGTCAAAGACATTACAAGTTATCAAAGTATGGTGTGTAGCTTGAACTATGCTACTCTTACAAGAATTGATATTGCATATGGAGTAAGTGTGCTAAGTCAATTTATGCACAAGCCAAGGATACCTCACTTAGAGGTTGCCAAGAGAATCTTGAAGTATCTCAAGGGTACACAGAACCATGGTTTGTATTTCCCTTACACTTAAGATATTGATATAAAAATCTATTCAGATGCAGATTGGGCAGGATGCAAGGATGATAGGAGGAGCACTTCTGGATATATTTCCTTTGCAGGTGACAAACCAATTTCATGGTCTTCAAAGAAGCAACCTACTGTTGCTTTGTCTTCCACAGAGGCAGAGTATAGAGGACTGGCTAATGCCACACACGAAGCAATTTGAATTTAACTTTTGTATACAGAATTGGGATTGTATACTAGGTCACCATTTATTTTTGGGGATAATGCAAGTTCTCTTCACCTTGCAGCTAATCCTATCTATCATGCTAGGACCAAACACATAGAGGTTCATTACCATTATGTGAGAGAGAAATTGATAAGCAAGGACATTCAACTTACCTATGTATCAACCAACATGCAATGTGCAGATTTGTTGACTAAAGCTTTGGATGGAACAAAACTTTGCAGGTTCAAATCCATGATTGGATTGCAGGATATACTTGAAGATTGAAGATGAAGACTTAAGCCAAAATGTTTGGCTTGAGGGGGAGCTGTTGGTGTAAATTGCAAGCCTACACATTTGGCTCAAAGGATGTATTAAAATCTACACATACATGAAGAAGCATAGGAACATATGCTAGTGGTTAATTACCACTTTACCTCATTGTAAAAGTCAAATTGACTTGGAATCCTTTGTAATCACCTACCAAAGTGAGTCGTGGAAAACGTAGCTCATTTGATTGAAGGAATATCTCCAAGTATTTAGGAGCTTGATCATAGGGAACCAAAATTTGAATTTGAATTCAAACCTTTGCTCACTTTATATAAGAAGTGAACATGAAAAGTCGCGGGTAAGAGAGATCAATTCCCGAGCCTCATTCTATTGAGTTTGAGTGTGTGTGAGGTCTATACTATAGCCTACACCTCTCTACACCATTAGGCAATGTTGTACATGCCAATGGGATTGTATACAAGTGTTCATTAATAGATACATTTACATCATTCATCTCTGAGCTCTTTGTTAGTCTACTCAAAAGTCTATCAATTTGTCAAGGGCATATCTCGGTCCATTCTTCACCAAATCAAGTGATTCAAAGCTTGTTGGATTCAGCTCAAAGTCATCTACATGCTATCAAAGTTTGAAGTGATTCTATTCAGCCATTTCAGAGAAATCTACGTCAAGGTGAACTCTAGTCATTTTCTGCTACAGTCCTAAAAAGTCGGAGGTATAGCTAAACTTGCTAAATTGATTTCTCTTAGCATAGTTTATCTTTTTACATCATTCCACTTGCAAATGGTAGCTTACTAAGCTAATTAAATACCCCTAGAAGGAATTTTATCAATTTCTACTGTGCTGGTCACACTGAGTAAAACATCCAGCAGGTGTCAAGACAAAAATAGAAAATTTTCTTGAGTTTGTGAACTTCAAAGTTATCTGTTTTGGTTCAACCATTACACAAATCACTTCCAAAGTACATAGGCTATTTTTTGGTGTTATTGGAAAGCTAAGAAGGTCTACTTATCAACCCTGAAGCAAAAGAGGGCTGGTACAAAGCAGGTTTAGCAGTACCTACTCAGTCTCTTGGAGCAGCCATCCATCTTTCCCAACACATATTTACATAGGGTAGAAGGCCCTTACAAGATGCAACTCGAATACCTTAGGACCAAACGATTAGGTGCTTGCATCTATGAGGACATCCTAGGAAGATTTGTGGTCCAAATTAAAAACCGTGACCAACCCATTGGAATTGAACATCCAGCTGTCAAGTTTGAAAATGGATCATACCTCGACAAAGAAGGAACCATATACGTAGTCACCAGTCACCCAGATAGGACAGAAGAATTCGGGAATGTGATCCCAGAGACGGACATAGGTGACCTAGAGCAAGGGAACATAGGTGGAGAGCCTAAACCCCTCGAGGCAAATTAGTTCTTACTAGAATTATCACGCCAGAGTGGATTCCCTAGGACAATAAGAGCATAGATCTGCTTCTAAATCGAGAAACCAATGAAGCCTTCTGGAGGTATAAGCCTGATCAACCTAATAAGGTCAGAACGATCACAATCTATGAGTTCAAAGATCCGGATAGCCCAGGCAAAGTGACCTATTTAGACAATACTTCGGAAAGGATCTTTGTGGTCACCGAGCATGGAAGGCATGCTTACACTTGGAAGGGTGAAATTTGTTTTTCCTCAACCAAGGTCTACTGTCTCTTTTGGCCACCAAGGAGCTGGAACATCCCAAGCTCATGGAGCTCAAAGGGATAGAAGTAGAGACAACCCAGAGGGAAGTTTTGGCAACCCCTTGGGTCGAGAAAGGATGAGAATAGAAACGGATAGAGTGGAAACTGAGAGACCTAGAGCCCCAAGAAACCAAAGAAATGCGGATGAATTCCCTCTACCAAGACCTAGAGAGCACACGAGGACTTTGAGACCTACACAACTAGTTAAATCCATGAAGAACTACTTCGATGGCACAGGAGATCCATACGATCATGTGGCTGAATTTAGACAAGTCTTGAGAGCTGAACAAGTTGAGGACCTATTCATGCAGTACAATGCTTTTGGTCTAACCCTTAGGAACACCGCTCTTACGTGGTTTCAACCACTAAATGAGAGACACTTCATAAACATAGACCAACTTCTAGAGGCTTTCATTATTGAATTCTCTAAGAGTGGCATAAGGCATTATACTTCCTCACAGATTCATAGCTTCAAGCAGACACCCCAAGAGACGGTTAGACTTGCAGGAAGAGGGTTTAGGCAATACCTAGAGAGGTGTCCCATTCCTGAGTTACCCACTCCAGTCAAACAGGTGGCTTTGTTCTTAGATGGATTGCTGAGTACCAAGTTAACATCATATGTGTACCTAAAGGACCCCAGGACCATAGAAGAGTGTGTACGCATGTGTATAGACATAGAGGATAATGTTGGAGAAGAGTTGGAGCTTTCCAAAGTTTACAAAGATTCAGATAGCTCTACCAGCATCTCTTCTAGACAATCCACTTCTATAGAGGAACTGGCAAAGAAGGTAGCTCAGAAATTAGGTGTCTCAAGCAAACAGATACCCCGATTTACCCCAGTGCGATGATGCTACACATGTGGAGGTGACCATATGGCAAACGTATATCCCATTATGGCTCAACCCCAAGTGAATCCTAGTAGCCAGTACTGCACGATAGAGAGAAGATACACCAACCATACTACACAAGACTGCCCCTATAACAAAGAAACTGTGAGACAAAATCACCCTCAACCATATCCACAACAAGGCAGGTACCAGAACCAGTATCCATCACAACAGTATGGTAGGCCCTAGCAACCCTATCAGCCACCCTATCAAGGGCAGCAGAGACCTCAACCAGTCCTAGCACAGGAACCCCCTGCTCCAGCCAATGTGATTCCTAAAAAGTATGCAGCGGTTGAAGAAAATTTGAATAGAGCTATAGTCCCAGTAACTCCATTACTTTTCGAAAGTGACCAGTGACCATAGCTTTGATTCTACACACATTGATAGCCCCCACACTTACTACATGCAGTCGCCTGAACATGGTGAGTCCTACTATAGTGAAGAACCGAGTGAACCTAGTTGGGAGCTAGATTACGCAAATGTCATGTACGCAAACCCCAACTCTAGACCTCAACCTAGGCAAGTAAGACCCCCATTTCCTAGAGGACCATGCTATCGATGTCAGGGAGATCACCTCATTCCTGATCGCCTATGCTTGCACCTACACAACCCCAATCGGTGACAATTCAAGGCTTTTGTCAAGATTGCGAAGAGGAGCATCTCTTACGAGATTGCCCAAAGAACCCCAATAATATGCCAAGAATCATCCCTATCAATGTTATTGGTTTGGTAGTAGACTCCACAGGAAGTGTAACTTCCACTGCACCTGTGCAAGTGGTCACTAGAGCTCAGGCTTTGCAGCAGAACCAAGGTTTAGGCCAAGAAAAGAGTGCCGAAGTTAGTGAAACAGAGAGCATAACCAAGAAACAGATGAGAGCCTGGAAAGATAGCCGTGAGAGAATGAAAAGAAAGATGAATGAACTCGAGGAAAGTCTAAGAGAAGCAAAAGCCAAGATAATTGAACTCACATTTCAAACTCCCTCTCTCATTACCCCACCACCACCATTCCCATCTCCATGTAATCCACCACCTTCCAACCCACCTCACATAATCCCACCACCCCCTAGAGTAGGATCAGTCCTAGCAGATCCCACTCCTGAGGATCTTAACATGATGCTTAAGGCATACCAAGCCAGAATCCAAGAAGGGCCAAACGTAACGGATCATGAAAAGTGTTACCCTAGAGCGGAACTAGAGCTTGAACGAACTAAAATTTGCGCCAAGATGGTGGAATTGGCTCAAACCATGTTTGAAGCCAGTCGCCTCTTTAACATCTTTAGTTCAGCTAAGACGCGGTTGCACTTTGATGGATTGCTAGAAAGATTGGAAAGGCTTATTGCACAATCAGAAAAGGAACCCACCCCTTCAAATAAGGGCAAGGCAAGTGAAAGGGTAAGCCTTCCTGCCCAGGAAGCCTATGCACCTAACTCCACAGAACCAGACACATCTTCTTCTATGAATCAGTACACACCCGAGTTCTTGCGAGAGATTCAAGAAGTTCCTCCTCCCTTTGAACTTGTGGATGATGCGCATGACCAATTCCCACAAGATATTCCTTCCATTTATGAGGAGCAAGAGAGTACCCAATCTCAGGAGAGATTAGACTTTGAGTCTAACTCCTTGCAGGAGCTACCCCATTTCACAGGCCCATGGGAAGCTAAGTCTACATATATGAGAACACCCAGGGTCATGGTAAGAAACAAAGACTCATTCATACCTAGGAATACAGAGGTAGTGAAAAACACTAAAGTGCAGTGCAATCTCACCTTGGAAGAGCTACTCAGAGTTAGGCTAGAACTATGGAAGCATGTAGCTAATCAAGTATCAAAAGTAGCAAAACCTCGTTCCCAGGTAGGATCTCATAGAACGGTGCCACAAATACCCTTGGACAAGATAGGAGACATGAGTGAAGGAGAAGAAGGAAACACCTATCTTCCCATCACCCATCAAGGATACACAACCAAGGCAATTTTGGACTCACCTGCAGGAGTTGCAATTGCTACCACTTCCCTATGGAAGCGTTGGAGCAAGCCAGCACTTAGGCCAACGAGAATGAAATTGCAGATGGCTGATGGTCACGTTGAGAGACCCTTAGGATTGATAGAAGGAATAACTCTCACTACATGTGGTGTTGATTTCGAGCATATGTTTGCTATATGTGACTTTAGCAAGAATCATGCCTATGAGATGATTTTGGGAAGACCATTCATGCGACAGTTGCAAGTGGTACAGGATTGGGGAACCAATTCCTTGTACCTGCAACACTTAGGTGTCACGACCAAAGTTAATCTCAAGGATTACTCTCATAGAGATGTCCCTCCCATCCAATGGAATCCCCAAAGATGATACCGAGTCAGTGCATTCCATAGGATCAGGATCCTCTTGGATGCATGAAGACACCCACTTATGGATGTGCAAAGTGGCAGTAGAAGAGGAGAAGAGAGAAAAAGCCAGAGAGGTAGGTGCAAAGGAAACCCATAGATCAGTTCACGACCCAGCCTATGCACTTGTAGTATTTCCTGACGAAGAATTTGAACCTCACGGCTGGGCAGAAGTTTTAGCAACAATGGATGTAGCCATCAATGAAGAACAATGGACACCCCACTGTGACGAGGATGGCTATGACATTTCAGTTTTCTCAATAGAGCCAATCATGGGTGATTCGGTTCTTGAAGAATGTGAACCTAGCACTGATGCATTTGAGGATGCAAGTGACTCCGATCTAGAGTCAATCATTATGGACCCACCTTTTGCATCAGATGAAGAATACTTCTATGAGGTAGAAGTTCACCCTCAGAGATATGAAGAGCTCACAAAGGATGTAAGGTTAACCACACAAGTGGCCGCCAAGAGTGAGGGCAAGAAGAGGAAGAAGAAAGAAGTCACACCAGGAGAAGAAGAATCTTTGTTTGAGGTCCCTAAAAATTTTAATAAGTATGAAATAGATGATAGAAGAGTCATGGTAAGAATGCCCAAACATGAGGCGCAATCAGGGGAGCCCTATGATAACAAAAAAACCACCAAGAAAATAGTTGTAGCCATAGAAGAGGAAGAAGAAAGATGCACCTACATAGGACATGACCTGACGGAAGAAGAAGAGCAGGAGTTGATAGCCTTTCTAAGGGAGTACAGGGACATATTCGCTTGGAGTTACAAGGATTTAAAAGGCGTAGACCCTGACATATGCTCACACACAATTCCCATGACCTTAGATGCCAAACCGTCCAAGCAGAATCCATACACCTATAACGATAACTATGCTGCTAAGATTAAGGAGGAGATAGATAGCTTGGTTGAAGCTGGATTCATCTATGAAATTGACCACATTGAGTGGGTATCCCCCATTGTATTTGTGCCCAAAAAGAATGGAAAGTTACGTGTGCACATTAATTTGAAGAAAGTTAATGCAGCCACAATACGAGATAACTATCCTCATCCGATCACTGAGCATCTATTAGAAAGAGTAGCAGGCAAGGAAGTGTATAGCTTCCTTGATGGATTTTCTGGTTATAATCAGGTAGCCATAGCTCCAAAAGATCAGCATAAGACAACTTTTGCCATAGAGTGGGGCATATTTGCTTTTTGGGTAATGCCATTTGGACTTATCAATGCTTCTGCAACCTTTCAAAGACAGATGTGTCATGTGTTTAAAGAGTTCTTGAGGAAGAATTTGGAAGTCTATGTTGATGATCTCTGTGCTCATTCCAACATCAGACAAACACATATACCTGAACTCAGGCAAATCTTTGACAAATGTAGAGAATATCAAGTCTGCTTGAACCCAAAAAAGTGTGTTTTCATGGTCAGGCAAGGCAAGATTCTAGGACACATAGTGTCAAAGAACGGCATATCCACTGATGAAGAGAAAGTGAGAGCCATCACAGAACTACCTAGGCCAAAGAATGTCAAGGAAGTACAAGCTTTCATGGGGCATTGTGGTTATTACCGACACTTTATACACATGTACACCATCATTGCAAAGCCTCTGTACGGACTTTTGACTAACTCTGAGTGGACTGATGAATGTGAAAACTCTTTCAACGAGCTCAAAAGAAGATTATGTTCACTACACCAGATTGGAATAAGCCCTTCCATGTGCATGTGGATGCATCCAATTATGCCATTGGATGTGTGCTTGCACAACCTACTGGTGAAGGTAATATGGATCTTCCAATTGCCTATGCGAGTAGACAATTGAATGCAACTGAACGAAACTATACCACCACTGAACGAGAAGGATTAGGCATGGTATATGCAGTTAAAGAGTTTAGACACTATTTTCTTGCAAATAAGTTTACATTTTTTACTGATCATCAAGCACTGTTGTACTTGGTAAACAATCCTTGCAATACATGCAGATTAGTAAGATGGTTCCTCTTGCTAATGGAATACGACTTTGATGTTGTGGTGAGGAAAGGCAAAACTCATTTGAGATCAGACCATCTCTCTAGGCTCACATCTAGAGAGGCCCCACAAGGAGTATCAGATGATCTTCCTGATGCTTACTTGTTTAATTTGGAAGTGGTACCTTAGTGGGCTAAGCCATTAGTGCCAGTATTGACATACGGGCCTAACCACCCAGTAATAAACACACAGGATAGGGAGATAGTAAAAGCCCAGAAGTACCATATCATAGCAGGGAGTATGTACAAGCACATAGATCTAGGAATCTTAGCTTGTTGTGTGGAAGAGGATGAGTACGCTAAATGGTTGCAATTAGCACATTTAGGTTCATTAGAGCAACACTATTCAAGGCAAAGAACTTTACAAACACTAAGGAGACTCGGAGAGCATTGGCCGACTATGGACACTGATGTCCATAAGTTGTGTAAGGAATGCCCAGTCTGTCGAACTAGACCACCTGTGGAGAACACTACCTTGTACCAAGTGTCTCTAATACCAGATTGGAGTGAACCATTAGTAGCCTTCTTGAGGACGAAAACATTCCCTCAAGATATGACCCTAACGAGGCAAAGAAGTTTAGAACAAGAAGCTCTAGACTACTCACTTATTGGTGATAATCTGTACAAGCGAGGAAAGGATGGATATCTACGGCTATGTGTCCATGAGAGCGAATATCTGAAGATCTTGGAAACTGCACACCAGGGTGTAGCAAGAGGACATTTTGGACCAGATCAGGTAATCAAGGCTATACTATTTGCAGGTCTTTGGTGCCCGACCCTTCACATGGATGCACATACCTATGTGAAGAGGTGTGATGTCTCTCAGCGAACTCAGAATCCTATACGCAAAGATGAGATGCCTTTGAAACCTATGATGGGTGGACATGCATTCTCTAAGTGGGGAATAGACTTTATAGGCCCTATCAACCCCCCAGCCAAGAGTTCACATGCCGAATACAACATCGTGGCCATAGACTATCTAACCAAATGGGTGGAGGTAAAAGCTACAACCAAGAACGATGCCCAGACGACAGCTAAGTATCTCTTTGAGAATGTATTCACAAGGTACGGGCTACCTATAGAGTTAGTAAGTGATAGAGGCACTCACTTCTTGAATGAAGTTATTGAAAATCTCCTCCAAGAATTCTTGGTAGTACACAAGAAGTCTGCCCCCTATCACCCACAAGCTAATGGGCAAGCCGAAAGCACAAATAAGATTCTATGCAATGTGCTAACTAAAGTGGTGAATAATAAACGCTCTGATTGGGACAAACAGCTACACCATGTTGTTTGGGCATACCGAGTTGCCTATAAAACGGTACTCCAGGCCACTCCCTTTCAAATGGTATTTGGCCAAAATGCAGTGCTACCTTTGGAATTCTTGATACCTACATTGAGAGTAGCACACGAGCATGAGTGGACGGGTCATGAACTCTCTTCGAGAATCTTTGACCTTGAGCGACTAGGTGAAACGAGATTAAGAGCTGCAACGGGAATTTATGCAGCTAAGAAAAGACAGAAGGCATATTTTGATGCCCATGTGAAGGACAAAGGCTTGAAAGCAGCAGACCTAGTCTTAGTCTACACTTTAAAGCAACATGCACGTAAATTAGAGAAGAGAGGCTATGGACCTATGATCATAAATAGGATCTCAACCAGTGGAGCAGTTCAATTAGCTACACTAGAGGGTGATGTTCTCCCGAGTTACATTAGTGGATGCAGAGTCAAGTTATATCAAGAACCCCTGACACAAGAGATGCTAACTTGACTCAATAATGCTAAGAAACGCAAGAAAGAAGAAAAGCGAATCTGAGAAGAAGCACAGGCAAAAGCCTTGGAACGCATCCGAAGAATGAAATTGAGAAGACAGGGTAGAGAACAGCCTAGGACAGATGCCTACGCAGATCCAGGGTATCATATGGCTATGTGTGAAGTTTCAGGTATTAACTCTCATAGAATAATTGATCGATGTCCTTTTGTAACCTTAGAGATAGGACAAGGAAAGATTGTAAGGACTGTACGGGCCTTGATTGACTCAGGTGCAGCCACTAGTGCTGTTAAACTTTCTTACTGTCGAGAATTGAACTTAAATGTCAATCTTGTAGAAGCATACCTCATATGATTCGGAGGCGTGGAAACCCCTTGCATGGGCGAGGTGGAACTTCCCCTCTACATTCAAGATGTTTTAATGACAGTTAAAGTACTAGTGTGTCAAGATGAGGATCTCACTGAGCCTCTTATCTTGGGCCAAGACTAGATCTATGATCACGCATTCAACCTCAACCTAAGAAGTGGACTTCTTGAGGTTTGGGTGAATCAGAATCATGTTACAGTTGAGTTAGAAAGTGGAGCACTCAAGGAACTAGGAAAGGCACACACTCCTGGTCCTTCCAGGAGTACACATGAAGATGACGATACTATTCTTGTCCAAAACTATGTGATGCAGAAGGATGATTGTCTCAACAAAGAAGTCAAGGATACGACGAAACTCCCTTCTTTTCCAAAGGCAGTAGAAGCACGGCAATCAAAGGAGTACCAAATGCAGAGGAAGCAAACAACCGATGCTCCAAGCCAAAAGAAGATACGAAGCAAAGTGTCTCAGCCATCGACACAAATGTGGGTGCGGAGAGGCGAGCATCCTGTTGCGGTTAAGCCACAACCATTGGCTCAACTTCATATTAATGATCCATTACAGGACACTAATAAGATGTGTTTCAAAAATTCTCCTACGAAAGTAAAGTATATCTGGGTACCCAAGAAGTCGATGAAGGTTGACCCACAATCAAGACAAATTTGGGTGCCTAAGGCTTGCTTGCGGGCTCAAATAGCTACACAGAGACCACACCCTATACAACATGGTTCATTCACTCGAACAGATGACACCCACTCTTATATATCATGCACGAACACATATTCATCCATGAGCATGAGTAGAATCACTTGTAAATGGGTTCCTAAAAAGCCTCATTTCCAAGTAGACACTCTCACAAAGCCCACGAGAGTCTCCACAGAACCAAAATTGAAAGCCATCCACAATGTTTGGCTGCCCAAAGCTTGTAATAAAACCCCCGACCCCCATTTGTAAATTCATCTCCCCCTACTAACTGCATCATTCTCACACTGCATCTTTACATTTAGCTCATAGGACAATTCATCCACTAACTACACCCACAATCACCGAGCACTCACTGACTAACTAACTAATCACTTAAAAAAAAAAACTCATGTTAATGTTGTAACGAGGACACATGACCACTTGGTGTCCATTTGCAATGTTAACATTCATTTGTATATTCCCACAGAATCAGTGACCAGTTCTTCCAAGATGGCCGAGGCTGCAGGAACAAGCTCCCAGGCAGGCACCAGTCCTCAGATTGTAGACATTGAAAGTCTCCCTATTGAGGAGTTGTTGAAGGAAAGACCATAGGCATTGAGAGAATTACATGTCATACCTATTTAAAATCCTCCCCAAGGTCACACATCACCCGTAAGCAAAAACTCGCATTGGTTCAGTGATGTGGCAGGACCTCTTGGAGAAGGCACTTATTTGTGGGAGGTAGAAATAGAGTTCAACGGACGCTGGGGTTGGTATCACTTCTTCACTAGAGAGTTTGAGAGGCTTCAAAACAATGAAGGGTTGAAACCGATATGGAAGAAGGTTGGACTATATGATTACTTCAAAGCCCAGTTACCCAAGTCGAACTTTCTACGGTGTTCATACTTGATTAGCACCCTCACTCCCAGTAAAGAGAAAAAGGGGTATAGCACTTTTGTCCTACCATCCCTTACAAGGGGTAATGAACTGAAGTGCTTCAAATTGACGAACAATCTGGTAAGGGAAGCTCTTGATATGAAAGGTATGCACATCCCCACAGAGAAAGAGACAATGATCCCAGACAACATGAAGAACAAGAACTTGACTAAACTAAAGAACATGGTGGCAATGACACCAACTATTGCCATTCACCTCCAAATGTGCATGCAACATTTTGCTTTCCCTGCTTAAGAGAGATTCACGATGCCACCCAAGAAGATTTGGTTCAATTTGTACTTAGCAGATACCTTCAATCTAACCATCAACATGCCTCATTGGATCATTGACCAAATACACATGGCACATCAATGATGGTATAAGTAGCAGAAGTCAGTACTTTATGGGTGTTGTGCTCTTACAAGAATTGTTTATCGGTGCTTGGCATATGATGTGCCAATTCAAAGAGCACTTGTTTGGAATAGGGTGCAAGAATTTCAATGAAGACTATCAGCCACAGGACCTCCATCAAAGAAAATGAGGGGAGCGGTTCAGATGCCCTGCGCACAGGCCCGAGGTGCTACACTAACACCAGAGACAACTCCATGACTTCCAAGGCGGGTGCAGCCTTTCACCATCAGATTACCAAGGCCCAGTGCGGAAGGACCTTTGGTGTTCCCACCCATACCAACTGATTTAGAATTCCCTCATGGATTCACACTAGAAGATCTAACTGATGAGGAGATAGCAAGAATAATCAATGCAACGAATTTGGAAGTGGAAGCAGAGCAAGTAAGTGGGCAACAGACAGTCACGGACCAACCCCATCCAACCCAACCAGAAGTTGTCGAAGTAGAGGAAGATGAAGAGGAGACTGCAGAAGAGGAGCAAGAGGAGGAACACGAAGGACTATTCGACGAAGAAGAGCATGAATATGAGCAAGAAGTTGTACCGGAACTTGAAGGTGCCCCTACATATACAAAGCAATTGAAAAGACTGTATGATACCATCAACCGAGTTCAAGAACAACACAAACTATCCTTGGTAGCAGGAAAGGCCCTCATGAACCAAATCCTTGAAGATGAAGGTGTGGATGATCAATACAGGGCAACCCTTGACATGATTGCTGATGCATTGGGGGTACCAGAGACAGTGCACACCGCTCTCGCACTCTCGTGAAGATCGAAGCCAAGACATGGCAGACGGTCCCCTAGACCAGGAAAACAAATGAATGTCTTGGTGTCATAACCATAGGGCACCACATCCACAACCACAGGCACAACTCATACCATTCATCACACTGAGGAAGCCCATACCTCAAGTGCACCCCCGTCACCCCCATTACCACCCTCCCCTCCAAATCCACCACCTTCACCTCCTACCACCACTATCACAGCCTCAAAGTCCACTTCCCATACCGAAGCACAGACTGTGAGTCAACTCTCACAATCCGCACAACCTATAACCACCCCTATAGTAAATGCCACCACGGACACTGTAATTCTAATTGTCGCCACTGAAAACCCCATTCCCCCCATAACACTTCCTGGTGGTTCATTTTCACGACTTCACACGCCACTTTACACCTTCACAACCATCACCACACAGACAATTCCCATGTTCACAATCACTCCCACGACCGCATCCACACATGACTTCATGGACATATCACCCACTTCTGCACCTCTCCCTCCCCCCATATTCCCACAGTCTCCCATTCCCCCACCACCCACTTCACCCTTCTCAAGCACAGCATACACACTCCCATTCCCTTTTCCCTACCCTCCTGCATTCAACACCTTCCCAGCATCCACTCTTGTCAATAATGTATTTAATACGTTGTACCAATGTATGTCTCAATTACAACAGCATTACCAGCATCTTGACACTCAGCACACGAATCTGTTCCGAACCCATGAAACATTATTAGAGAGATTCATTAACTTAGAGAAGGACAAGAGTCTATTACAACAGCAGTATAATACATTGCAAGCACAACATGATCAGTTAGTAGCCAATCCATCCTAGCCAGATACAGAAGAAAAACAACAACTCGGTGAAATGTTACACGCCCAAATAACTGACAATCTCAAGCTTCAACGTAACCTCACCTTACTACGAAAACACATGTCCGCAACACTCGAAGAGAATAAAAGACTGCAAAAACAGAATGAAGAAAACCTAGAGGCAGCAATGGAGGGATCCCTGCAGGAAATTGACCCAGAGCACTTCAAGGCCATCCCATCGGAAAATATGCGAATCATATTGGAGACACATGCCGATCTCCTGGAAGCACACGCTACCTTAGAAAGAGAGTGGGATGACCTACTAAAGCAACTAAGCTCAGCAAGAGTCACCAAAAGAAGTCACAACCGTAGCAGACACATCTAAAGAGGTCGCAGAACTCAGAGCACAGCTGGAAGAACTGCAAAATAGAGTTCTCCAATATGAGCGTCAACCCTCTCCCCTCTTGGAGCCGGAGCATGAGGACTTAGTTCCAATTCAAGTTGAGGAGATTTTTGAAGACCCATATGTACCCATGCCTGCACCGGGGGGTAAGCACACAGAGGACGGAATGGACACAATTGAGATCGAAGCTCTTGAATGGATGAAAAAGTTAGAAAAAGTTGGTCCAACCCATGATGAGAGAGTTGTAGTACAGATACAGTCTATGTCCCGATTGGAAGAAGTTTTCATCAAATCGGATTACTTCAGAAACCTCTCCCATCATAGGTGGATTGGCACGTCCAATGATTTGTATGTCCCATTCTCCATATTAATGGCAGATTATAATGCTGAGATCAAGCAGTGCATAACAAAAGAACCAACCTCGGCCACCCAATTTGCACCCGATGACATCCTTGCAAGTGCCACGCATGGGAATATATTTCAACCTACTTGGAGGATATGCCTACTTGAAACATACCCCGAGATGGTACGTACTTGGAATAACATGCCTTTATACATCAAGTATAACCCATGCTACTGCCCTGTCTTTCGACAAAGGTCATGGCCTGAGTACACTAAAACAGTTTTGACAGTTAAAGGATGTAGCAAATGGCTAAACTGTGTACTTGGCACCACCTCGTGGCCAACCCACGGTTGCTTATATGATTTCAACCATTCAGCATTGGGCGATCAGATTCAAAAATGTACCAGACATCATGGCACAGATGTGCCTCAAAATATTTGAACTAATGCTGGTTACATTCAAGACCTTTCGAAATGTCAAAGAACCTCATCTGTCGGCTCTCGAATTCAATGAAGGCAACCAGGATCTTGTTTATGATATGAACACCACACCATCCATCAATGTCGTCTATGTGTAGCATGCTCATATCAAGTATCTACCATCCTGCTTCAAGAAAACGTTTGAGGAAATGTTTATCACGGGGTTCTAGGAATATCATTCAGAGATATTCATACCCAAACCATCTCATAGACTGGGATGCCCTACTCACCGACTTGGCAAAAGGGTTGAGAACAGCAGAACATCATTTAGCCACAGACGTCGTGGAGTACTACATCCAACGGTCCACTCAACAAGGGTCTGTCAGAGATGACAGATGTGAGAGAGGGGGGAGTGTTGGCAGTGGTCAAGGCGGTCAAGGACTTACAAGACAAGGGAGACAACGAGAAGGGCCAAGTAGGCAAAGCAGTCAAAGAAGATCTAGCAAATAGGCCTATCATTTTTTCCTGAATTAATGTTTCCCAAATAGTGAATTTAGTCACTCCACATATTGTAAATACCATTCCACCTTTTTGTAGCTCCATTTTGTGCAAGCCAAGGAGTCCTTGAGCTTGGGGAGCATTAGAAGTACCTACTTATCAATTTTCATATTTTTTAGACTCCATTTGAGCTCTCAAATAGGCCCTAGAACCTAATTTTTAACTAGGCCAGACATTAGGTCTGGACAGGGCCAAAACTAGTCAAAAACTATAAAAAGAGCTAGAGAGCTCATTTTTGAGGTTAGCTTGTTGTAGAATTGAACTTGTAAGAGCACTTTTGAGAAATCTAAAAGAAATCCATTGTCTCTCTCTTTGTTCTAGCCGTGTGTGCGTGCGTGTGTGTGTGTGTGCATGTTAGAGTGCTTCTCACTCACACACTTGTGCCATCACTTGTTCGAGGTCTTCATACCATCCTCACGTCTTCCCAGATTGACATTAAAGGAGGTGCTACTCATCACTGAGCTATAAAGACCATCTTGAATGGTGTGGCGTTGAGCACTGTTTTATAGGCTACTCGATAAGCCCATAAAGCATGGTCTCAAGGTGAGAAGTTTGTCCACTTATGTTTCAAGTAGGAGTTACATATTCTTGAGAAGGATTTGTTTGAAGAAAAGTTTTACAACTTTGTAAGAAGCATGGACACTTGGAGACATTCAGGTAGCAAATCAAACATTTGGTCATGAAGGTTTGATGACAACAGATTCTTCACAAGAGAGATCATTGATCTTGGATGATCTTGTATGAGCTAGTATGATCTTGGATGATCTTGAATGATCATGAAAGATCTTGAATATTTATGAGTCAGTTGTCTATCCTTTGTTTGTAAAGTTCTTAGCATTGGAGAAAGTAAGTCAAAGATTCAGGTTCTATCAGATTTGGGTTGCAGAGAGATAGAAGAAGATACTTGTTATGTTGCAGAAGGTTATGAATCCTATAAAGCTTTCAGCAAGGTTTTGTTATGTTAAGATCAGCTAACCTTATTCTACAATATGGCAAGTTGAAGACTTACAGTGAAAGCTATTAGCAACTGCAGTGCTAATAAAAAGGGTTCAAAATTTTTGTTTCAAATACAGGTATTGATCATTGAAGATCAGATTTATGAAGAAGGACGTCCAAGATTTCATAAAGTCTGATATAATTTGAAGAATACTGGATACTAGTGTTAAGTCATCCAGGGGGATGATGAAACATGAAGACTTATTTTCAGTCATATGTGAAAGAATGTTGTTAGAAGAAGCTTTTTTTTTAAGACAAATTATTTGTAAAATGTCAAAAACTTGTAGAAATATTTACACAAATGATGTAAAAATGAGGAAGAGTCTTCCTCATGTAAATTAGTATCATATGTATTTTTTCTATAATTTTTAGAAGCTCTTTGATAGCATATTTTTAGATTAGAAGGGAAAAGGACCAAAATTCAAGTGTGAAAAGGGACACTTGAAAATGTATAAAAGATAATTTCCTCTATTTTGAGAGGGTTGGTTGTATTATTTTTGCTATCCAAGTAATGTGAAGAGCTCTCCTATAGAAAACGTGTTTCTCTCTTTCATGTACTTTCTTTTGATATGTTGAGTCTATTCTTTGTAAATCCATGGAATTTGTAAGCTTCAGTTGTGTATTTTTGAGTAATGTGTATGAAGAGAGGTGATTCTTGATGTATTGAGTGAGAAAGTGCAGAAGAACAAAGCTAGACATGGAAATTCTCAGTTTTCACAGAATCACGATTGTCTCGTCTGTGTGATACAGGTATTGTTTTTAAGATTTGACTTCATAATTGTGTTCTGCTGTGAAAATGGCACACTTTAGGCACAAAGATCATTGAAAATGCTGTTATATAGCTCAAGATAATCAAAACCCTAGATATTTCTCTCCTTCTTCATAATTTCTCAAAAAAACAGTCATTTAACTCTTATTCTTGGATTCCATTAACTAGAAGGGGTTGTGGTCTTTGTATACTTCCTGGATTGACAATGTAAAGATGTGTAGTTGATCCTTTATGCTAAAATGATTGGAGAGGACAACACCAAAGGGTAACAACATTGGCGCCGTTGTCAGGGAACAAAGCAAAAGATTCATTGAAGTTTGGACCTTGCTGGATCTTCCATTGTTGATGGTATTTGAACACATTGAAAAGGTACTACTCTATAATCAAGAAAGAAACAATGAAAAGGTAGGTTTCTTTGCTTGTCTTTTGGGAAAAGAAAGCATGAGTTGACCTTTTGGGATAAAGAAGTTGTGAAATTTTTGCAAATTGATAGTTGCTCATATCTTTTTAGGAGTAAAGTGTAGGTGTGTGGAAAAATTGAATCAAGATTGTTGAAGGGAAGGTAAAATGTGACTATCTTTGCATTTGTAGAGTGCTTTTTTGACCAAGTACCAAGCAAGTTTGTTAATCTTGGAAAAGATGACATGATTGCAATGAGGAAAGTCAAGTAAAGTAGCTAAATGCAAATTGATAGATCTATTTGTTTAGCCAAGGCAAAACAATAATCTTGAGAGAACCAAGCAAATTTGTTAATCTTGGAAAAGATGACATGATTGCAATGAGGAAAGTCAAGTAAAGTAGCTAAGTGCAAATTGATAGATCTATTTGTTTAGCCAAGGCAAAACAATAATCTTGAGAGAAGTTTTATTTGCATCTTGAAAAAAAAAGAGAGTGTTTGAGTTTATCTTTGCATGAATTGATAATTGTACTTCTTAGCACATATTTTCTTGGAAAGCTCTACTTCTAAACTGATTAGATTGCAAGCATAGAAGAGTATAACCAATCATGAAACAAAAGATCAATGGATCTTGAAACAAGAAAACCCTAAATGAAGTGTTTACCTTGATTTAGGGCAAATACTAAAAAAATTCATAAAATTCATTAAAAATTCAAACAAATTTCTTTTTTCTTAGAAAGTTGGACAGGAGAACTGCTATGGGAAGAGGGAAGTGAAAAGTGAAAGAAACAAAATCTGGAAATTGAAGGAAAATATATCTAGAGTAAAAGTTGTTGTTTAAAATTTTCAAAAAATACTCTTTGAATGAGTTTGATGGTGTATAATTGCAGGTGACAAGTGATCTGGAGTTGGTGAAGAACATTGAAGAGGACCAATTGGAAGGAAAAGTCAAAAAGTGCAAAAGCTGGAAGTTCAGAGAAAAACACGATTCTCTTCACAGGATCACGATTTTCAGTAAGATAAAGAATTTGACTTATTTTGGACTATTGGGTACTAAGGTAAGTGATCTTAAAAGGAGTTGCATGAGTAAAGAAAATCAAAATTTCAAAATTTCAGTAAGAATTGAGCATCAAGAGATTAGATTGGAGAATTGGGTATAGAATCGCGATTTTCATCAGTAGGATAAAGAGAGAAAATTTTGTTGGAAAGGATAAGATTTGTGAATCAAAACCACAAAATTGCTAAGGGGAAAGAATCATATAGTGAAAAGTTAAAATTTTGTAAAACTCACACACAATCGCGATTGTCTGAAGACTATAAAAGTCAAAAATCTCATAAAAATGTTCATTTGAGTAAAAAAGAGAGTAAGAGGAGCTGACAGAGTCGCGACCTTCTGCAAAAACAAGCTTTTTGGACTTTTCTTGATCAGGCAGCAAGGTAATTGTCTTACAATAAATTTTTGCATAATTTCAAGTTTAGTATTTTAGTAAAATCACAAAAAACACAAAAAATTGTTAGAAAACATGGAATCGCGACTTCCTGTTTTTTTTGAATTTTTTGCTAGAAAAATCATTGTTTTGACAAAAGTTCTTTATTGCATGTTATTATTTTGCTAAGGCGCTTCCATAAGAGAAAAAATTATCAAAAAAATCAAAAACCAAAAATTTAAAAAAATTTTGTCAGAATCGCGATTCTGTAATCAAACACAAAATTGTGATTCCCTAATCAAACAAAAAATCATGATTCCCAGAATACTATTTTCATAAGAAAATCGTGTTTTTTACGATTGTGAGAAATCACGATTGTCTGGGAACAAAATCATGAAAAACACGATTCTATACACAGAATCGTGAAAAACACGATTCTATTCACAGAATCGCTTCTATTAACAAACCGTGAAAATCTCGACTTCCTTCAGAGGATCGTGGAGTTCACTATTGTCTTCACAAAATCGTGAAAATCACAACTTTCTTCACAGGATCGTGGAAATCACGATTGTCTTCACAAAATCGTGAAAATCACGACTCTATTCAAAGGATTGTGGAATTCATGATTGTCTTCACAAAATCGTGAAAATCACGACTTCCTTCACAGGATCGTGGAAATCACGATTGTCTTCACAAAATCATGACAAATACGATTTCCTTCACAAGATCGTGGAAATCACGTGGAAATCACAATTGACTTCATAAAATCGTGAAAAACATGATTTTATCCACAAAATCGTGAAAAACACGATTTCATCCACAAAATCATGAAAAACACGATTTTATCCACAGAATCGTGAAAAACACGATTCTATTCACAAAATCGTGCCAAACACGACTCCCTTCACAGGATCGTGGAAATCATGATTGTCTTCACAGAATCGTGAAAAACACGATCCTATTCACAGAATCGTGAGAAACACGATCCTATTCTCAGAATTGTGAAAAAGATAATTCTCTTTCACAGAATCGTGAGACAATCTAGAATCTTCTCAAGATCGTAGAAAAGACGATTCTAATCACAGGATCGTGGAAAACATGATTCTCTGCACAGAATCGTGAATTTGTTGGATGATTCTGAGATCTGGTAATAAATTGTTCACACCTGATAAACAAGAGTTAAAAAGGAAGGAGATAGAGCTAGTAATAGGAGATTTACAAGAAAAAGATTTAGGGCAGGAAAATAACATGAAAAACCTAAATGAAACCAATCAACCTTGTGAAACTAGTGATTATAGAAATATTCTTAAATATATGTATACAAATAGGTTTGGAACCTATGTGTATCAGGATGGGATGCATAAGTTTCTCATTAGGTTGAAAAACTTAGAAGTTTCCTTAAATATAACACTAGTGGCACAATTTAAGGATGGCATATATGAGGATAGACAGGGATGTGTATACATCTTCTCACAGGATCCAGAAAACTCTAATGATTTAGGGCAATGTGTAGACAAGAGACCTTGGGAACAAAACCTAGGGCAACCAGACTTGCCAAGACAAAATGAAACTCACATTAATATTGAACAACAACAAGGTAGGAGAGTACACACTTCCCCAAATCCTTTTGAAAGAGAAGTTGAAGGAATGAATGATTTTCCATTCAGAAGGAGACATCAATGGCAAAATCAGGGAAGAATGCTTAGGCCCTATCAAGTAGCAAAATGCATGAAGAATCAATATGAAGGATATTCTGATCCTCATGCTCATGCTGCAGAATTCAGACAATTAATTAGGGCAGAAGAAGTAGAAGATTACAAGGTACAATTTGAAGCATTTGGTCTAATCCTAGTTGGACCTGCACTATCATGGTTCATTCCATTGAGAAAGGAAATGTATCTAGATATTGAATCTTTCCTTGAAGCCTTCATAGGGGAATTTTCAAAAACTGGAATTAAACATAGCACAGCTACCTTGATACATAGCTTTAAACAGCAAAAAGATGAAAATGTCAGAGAGGTATCTAGGAGATTCAAGCAATACATTGATAGATGTCCAAGAGAGGAGGTACCATCCATGGCAAGACAAGTATCTATATTCATAGAAGGGCTGAGAAGTGCACAATTAAAAACCTTGGTGTATTATAGGAGATGTCCTGATCTAGGAGCATGTGTGAAAGAAGCAATAGACTTAGAGGACAATAGAGGACAAGATCTATTAGCATTTGATCTTCAATAGTACCTTCTTTTAGTTACTTCAAAATTTGCACATTCAATTATTTTTAGGACCCTTGTTGGAACTCGTAGACAAATTTGATAAACACCAGGATAGCAACAAATAAGAAATGCTATAATTGTGGAGAAAATCTACCAAAAACCACAACATTTGCAAGATAGAAAAACACTCAAATAATTTACATTAGAAAGAAAATGGACAAAGCATACCAGAGAAGAGTGCTTCTACAATAAACAACCCATTAAAGAAAGAGAATATGTGAACCAACACAATTTACAAAGAGAATCTGGATTTGTTGAGCAACCAAGACCTGTACTTGGACAACAACCACCTTTACCAACAAATGTAGTACCATTAAAATACACACCAATAGAAGAAGAAAGCTCAAGACTTAGATCATCTTACATAGAGGATTATCATTGGAATGAAGGATATCAGGAAGATTGGGAAGGATATGAATAGAGAGAACCAGAACTGCAAGCCCTGGACTTAGGAAATGGGAGAATTGAAATGGACACAGCCAAGTTCATGTACATAACTAATAATTACATGTCCAATCGGAAACCTCAATTCAAAGGGAGTCAAAAGATAACTTGTTATAGATGTGGGGGAGAGCATTTCATTAGAAACTGCCCACAACCTGCTACACTAAGAATAGAAGGAGCCTATTGCAAGGATTGTGGTAGGGAACACTTAATAAAGGATTGTCCAAGAAACCCTCAAAAACAACAGAACACATCTAGTAACATACGATTAAAAACGGTTAACATAATGGAGCAAGAAGAATTGAGTGACCATGACCAAGTGACTGTAAATGCTATAACAAGAGCACAAGCTAAACAACAAAAAACAACAAAGGAGACACATACACAGAAACACAAGAAAATTCCATTTCCAAAAGAAAAGAAAAATAGACAAAAAGGGAGATGGGAAAGAAAAATGAGAATGGGTAAAACTTTGGAAGAAGAGACTATGGAACAGTCAAACAATAGCCAACCACAAAACACACAGACTGAGGAAGAGACAAAAAATTTACAAAGTCTAGAGACTCTAATAAGAGCATACTGTTGATATATTTAGGTAGTGATGTGTGTGAACACTCTAGGACTGCCGGGGCACTTTTTTCCCTCTTTAGGAGGTTTTTTTCCCCCGGCTTGTATATACGCCTATTGCCCTAATGGGCTACTTATCTTTGTACATTCTCTAGTAATACATTCAGTCTTGTGTGTTGTGCTCCAAGCTTCTTCTTCTTCCTTGTGCTGTTCGCGTGCTTCCGCAGACGTCTAACTCCAACAATTGGTATCAGAGCAGGTCGTCGCTTCTTCTAGGGCGCCGTCGACACTCCTCCGTTTGCAGTCTCAGATTCGCACGAAATTTGGTGAGCATACTCAGGGTGTTTCCGAGATCAAAACAGCTTTGCTGTGTGGTGCCAAAATCGCGATCTGAGCTCGTTTCGGCCTCCGAACACACTATCGCAGCGCTTGTGCAGGCTATTTCGTCCTTTTGCGCCAAAGGTATATACCAGTTTCTGTTCGCCAGTTTAAGCGTCTCGAAGTCTGCTACAGGTCTAGCAGAACTCGTTTGGGCAGTTCCGTTCAACTTTTTTAGATACAGTCAATTTTTTGCATCAAGGTATTTTAGTCACCGGCCATGGCTGAAAGCAGTGATGTATTCCGTATGTTGGCTGTTGAGGATAAGTTGGATGGTACCAACTACCCATTATGGGCTTATATGATGCGACATGTACTGGTTGCAAAAGGATTGTGGAACATTGTGCAGGGTGTTGAAAGACGTCCTGTTACACCTGTAACGACAGGTACTGCAAATACAGGTGTTGGAGCTGATGAAGATGGTGTCGAAGATGATATTCCGCAGATTCCTGTTCGTGCTGCTGTTTCTGTTGCACCTACTGTAGAGCAGATTCGTTGGGATGGCAGAGATGCCCAGGCACATGCATTGATAGCTTTGTCTGTCAAACGTGCCATTATTCCTCACATTCGCTCTTGCAGAACAGCAAAGGATGCTTGGGATACACTTACCACTTTGTACCAGGCTAGGAATGAGGCTCGTGTTGCTTACCTCCGAAAACAGTTGGAGAGTGAGCACATGAATGAAGGTGATTCTATGGACAGTTTTCTTACAAAGATCAAAGACCTGAAGGAACAATTGATTTCTGCTGATGAGGTTATACCAGATAGCTCACTTGTGCAGACCGTTCTGAATGGTCTTCCTGATTCATATCAGAGTTTTGCCTCTACTCTTCGGTTGATGATGAAAGGCAATCCGAATGCCTTGTCATTTGAGGAATTAGTCTCTGTTCTATTGCCGGAAGATCAGTCCAGGCAGAACAGGTCCATTATGCGTGTTGCAGATCAAGCTTTCCTGGCTAGTCAGAAGGGCAAAGGAAAATGGAGCTCTTCTACTAGTAAGCAGAAATCTGCAAATGCTGCACATTCAAAGAACCAAGACAAAGATGAGAAAAAATCAGAAAAGCAGAAATTGTTTTGTAAGTACTGTAAAGGCAATGATCGTATCATAAAGAACTGTCCAAAACTGGCTGCTAAAGAGGCAAAGAAGAAAGAGGCTGGAATGGTTGTTGCAGAGGCCTCTACACCAAAAACAGAGTCTGCAAATCTTGTGCAGGAAGAAGAATGGGCGTTTACTACTGTCTGCAGTTTTGACCCATCTTCTCCTGATCAGTGCATGTCTGCAGTAGACTCAGATGTTTGGTACTTTGACAGTGGGGCGACCAAACATATTACCTCGCAGCGCAGTTTCTTCTCTTCACTTGAGCCTGCTCCTACAGGGAATACTGTTACATGCGCCAATAACTCCTCTTATCCTGTTATGGGAGTTGGTAAGATCATTCTGACTACTGCTGATGGTAGTTCTTTCACTTTGTCACATGCTTTATTTGTGCCAGGGATCAAAAAGAATCTGTTATCAGTTTTTGCATTAGCCAAGATTGGCTTGGTTGTGAAATTTGTTGATGACAGGTGTACAGTCCATGATCTCTCAAATGGCGATGTGATTATTGCTTCTCGCATTTTATGTCGTGGGCTGTATAAGCTCATAGACTATGAAAGATCTGTGAATGATTCGGCATGTGCAATTCATGATTCTCAGGCTATGTCAGATGCAAAGCTTTGGCATGCACGCTTTGGTCATCTGAATTTTGCTAGTCTGTTACGCCTGCAGAAATCTGAAATGGTGTCCTCTTTGCCCAAACTTGAGGCACCTGGAAAACATGTTTGTGAAGGCTGTATTTTGGGCAAAATGCAGCGTTCTTCCTTTCCAAAAGATGGTTCAGTTCGGGCTACGCAGAAATTGCAGCTTGTACATAGTGATGTCTGTTGTCCTATGCAGACACCCTCTTTTGGAAATTACCTTTACTTCGTGACTTTCATTGATGATTTTTCCAGGCATGCATGGGTATATCCACTCAAAGCAAAGTCCGAAGTGTTCATGTGCTTCAAACAGTTTTTGGTTTTAGCTGAAAATCTGTCAGCATGTAAAATGGGCACCCTCCGTTCTGATCGAGGGGGGGAATATATGTCTTCAGATTTTAATGCATTTCTGGCTGAACGTGGGATAAAACACCAGTGTACAGTGCCGTATACACCTCAACAGAATGGAGTTGCTGAACGAAAGAACAGGTCACTCATGGAGATGGCGAGGTGCATGGTCAAAAGTCAGGCTTTACCACATAGTTTCTGGCTTGAGGTTGTCATGTGTGCAGCATATGTACTGAACAGGTGTCCCACTAAAGCGTTGCAGTCTATCACTCCATATGAGGCTTGGCATGACCGCAAGCCATCTGTTGCTCATCTGCGTGTTTTTGGTTGTTTGGCATATGCATTAGTGCCTGAACAACATCGCAGAAAATTGGATGATAAGGCAATAAAATGTATTTTTGTTGGGTACAGTTCTGAAAGTAAAGGCTATCGTCTGTATCATCCACAGACTAAACGCATTCTGGTTAGCCGTGATGTTGTCTTTGTGGAAGATGCTATTCAGCCATTGCTTTCATGTACTAAGGAGACATCTGTTAGCTCCAAAGACATGTATGATACTTTGATGCCTCTTTTTACAGGTGGACAGGCTAGTGCTGGTCCTAATGAGGCAACTTCTCAGCCTTTGCAGGTTTCATATGATGATGCAGATCATTCCATTTCTGATGCAGATTTACATGATGCACTTGTTGATGAGAGAGCTGATATTGAGCAGGCAAACACTATGCCAAAATGGCTGGTGCAGACTTTGCGTGACAGCAAATTAGATGCACCTTTGTCATATCGTACTCGTTCAGGCTCTCATAGTGCCTCCTTTGCATCAAATTGCTATGCTATGGCTGCATCTAGTCTCTGTGATGAGAATGAGCCTGTTTCTTTTGATGAAGCACAAAATTCAGAAAATTGGATGGCTGCTATGCAATCTGAATATGATGCTATAATGAAGAATGGTACATGGTCTTTATGTGACTTGCCTCCTTGCAAGAAGGCCATTGGCACTAAGTGGGTAAACCTGATGGTACAGTTGATAGGTATAAGGCTAGGCTTGTTGCAAAGGGTTATGCGCATGAAAGAGGCATTGATTTTGATGAGACCTTTGCACCTACATGCCGTATGACTACTGTTCGGAGCATTTGTGCACTTGTAGCCCATCATGGTTGGAATGTACATCAGTTGGACATTAAAACAGCATTTTTGAATGGTGACTTGCATGAAGAAGTGTATGTTTTTCAGCCCCGTGGCTTTGTGCAGAAAGGGCATGAAAACCAGGTGTGCAGGTTAAAGAAGGCGTTATATGGTTTAAAGCAAGCACCACATGCTTGGTATGAGAAGATACATGCCTATCTGATTGCACATGGTTTTGAGAACAGTCCAACTGAAAGCACCTTATATGTTAAGCGTGCTAATGATGTGCTTCTGATTATTGTTGTCTATGTTGATGACATGCTGCTCACTGGTCCTATTGAGACACATATTGCTGATTTTAAGGCTGATTTGCATGCCTCATTTGAGATGTCTGATTTGGGGCATTTGCATCACTATTTGGGCATTCAGTTTATGCACGTTGATGGTGGAATGGCTTTGTGTCAAACGAAATATATTGACACATTATTGCAGCGTTTTGGACTTGAAGACTGTAAGCCTATTGCCACTCCTATGGAGACAAGTTTACGATTGAGTCTTCATGATGCTGGAGATGCATTTGATGCTGTTCTCTATAAGCAGGCTGTTGGATGCTTGATTTACTTATGCATTACTCGGCCAGATATTCAGTTTGCTGTCTCACAGATGAGCAGGTTTATGCATTGCCCAGGAGTCACGCATTGGAAAGCGGTTAAGCGCATCTTTCGCTACTTGAGTGGTACTCGGCTACTTGGGTTGTTTTATCCCAAGGGGGGATCACTACCGCCAGATTTGCATGCTTTTTTTGACTCAGATTGGGCTGGTTGCTATGACACTCGTGTGTCCACCAGTGGTTTTTGCTTCATGCTTGGTAGCTCATGTATATCTTGGTTGAGCAAGAAGCAGCCTACTGTGGCCACTTCCAGTTGTGAGGCTGAGTATAGGGCAGCTTTCACAGCGACTGTTGAGTGTGTGTGGCTCAGACGCCTTATGGCTGATTTGGGTGTTGGCCAGTCTTCTGCCACCACCATCTTCACTGACAGTCAGAGCGCATTGGCAGTTGCGAGGAACCCTGTGTTCCATGCTCGCACTAAGCACATTGAGGTGCATTATCACTATGTCAGGGAGAGGTTCTCTGCTGGGGAGATCAGCTTGGCATATGTGCCCACGCAGGAGAACATTGCAGACCTTTTCACGAAGGCTCTACCTAGGGAGAAGTTTGAAGCTTTCCGCAAAGTTTTGGGCTTACTTCCTTTTGTGGAGTGATTTCCACATAGCTTGGCACTTCCTTATACATGAGTGCCAGCTCCTTGTTCACCGCATCACTCCCAGGGGGGATTTGTTGATATATTTAGGTAGTGATGTGTGTGAACACTCTAGGACTGCCGGGGCACTTTTTTCCCTCTTTAGGAGGTTTTTTTCCCCTGGCTTGTATATATGCCTATTGCCCTAATGGGCTACTTATCTTTGTACATTCTCTAGTAATACATTCAGTCTTGTGTGTTGTGCTCCAAGCTTCTTCTTCTTCCTTGTGCTGTTCGCGTGCTTCCGCAGACGTCTAACTCCAACACATACAAAGGAAGAATTCAAGATGGACCAAATCCTACAGATCATGTGATGGCATATCCTATGCCAGATTTAGAGGATGAAAGGATGCGAAGATGTAAACAAATCATACAAGAATCACAACTCAAAATGGGGGAACCAGACAATTATCAAACAATAGTTGAAGGAGCAAGTGCAATAGAAACCAGGAAAACTATTGATCAGGAAGATAATTCACAAATAACCTTCCAAATCAATATAGACAAACACTGTACAATTTTATACCACACCACAATGGAGGAAATAGTAAAACAAAATCCTCACTTACAACACAATATGAAAAAGTGGGAAACAAAGTCAAAGAACTTAGATCCATAGCAACAAGAATTGGAAGAGTTGTTGTACATACCTATTGACAAAATAGGAGGATATTGTGAAGGAGAAGAAGGAAACTCAACTCTGAGAATACAATTTGGTGAGAATCATGCCAAGGCTATATTAGACAGTGGATCAGGAGTGGCTATCATGACTAAACAAACCTGGGAGAAATGGGGAAAAATTGAGTTAATACCCACTAAAATGAGATTACAAGTTGCAGATGGACACATAGAAAAACCCCTAGGAATATGGGAAAAGGTGATTGTGGAAATATGTGCAATAGAGATAGAGCATACTTTTGCCATAGTTGAATTCCCACAATCCACTTCATATGAAATTATTCTGGGAAGATCATTTATGAGACAAATGAAAATTGTGCAAGATTGGGGTAATGATTGCCTATATCTTCAAAGCAAAGGAAGGATAACTAGGGTAAATTTAAGAAATGATCAATATTGTGATATGTCCCCTCAAGAATGGTTCAAAATACATCAAAATCAGGAATTAAGTGAAGAATCAGGGAGTGAAGATCAGAATGAGACAGAATCATCAATTTGGAAATGTAATATGATAAGGAAACGCACAGACAAGAAAAGGATGTTAAGAAAAGGAGATTGTCTAGGAGAAAGGAAATCACAAGATGAAAGCTATATACCACAAGAATTTAAAGATGAAGAATTTGAGCCTTATGGTTGGAATCAGATTTTAACCACCATGGATCTAGCTAATGATGAGTATGTGGGAGCGAAATTCCAAAATGAAGAAGGATATGATATCTTTCACCCAGGAATACAAATGATAAAGGTGTCAAAAACAGAGGAAGACCAGGAGGAAGGAATAATATTAAAAAATGGGAAAACACAATATCTAGAAGAAGTAGAAGCTACCGATGCTATAAAAGACAAAATCTCAGGAAAATATAGAAAAAACAAACACAAGCAAATAGAAAAAGAGCAAAAAGTTGAAAAAAATAAAAAAATAACAAAAGAAGATCAACAATTTGATGTACCTTCAGATTTCAAAACCTATTAGGTAGAAGACAGGCTACTTCTAAAAATGAAACCAAAGAGAGAAAAGAAAAAAGGAGAGGCATATGACAATGAGGAACAAACTAAGAAGGTGATGATTACTCAAGAAGAGGGGGAAGAAAGACATATTGTCATAGCAGATGACATGACAAATCAAGAGGAGGAAGCATTGAGGAATTTGGCTAGAAGCTATAGGGATGTGTTTGCTTACAGTTACAAGGATTTGAAAGGAATTGACCCTAAAATCTGTGAGCATAAAATTCCTATTACTCCTGATGCAAAACCTAGCAAACAAAGACACTATACATTTAATGACAAATACTCTGCTAAAATAAAGGAAGAAATTGACAAGCTGCTGGCTACCAATTTCATCTATGAGATTGAGTACACAAAGTGGATATCTCCTATAGTTGTGGTACCTAAAAAGAATGGCAAACTCAGGGTATGTATTAACTTGAAAAAAGTTAATGCTGCCGCTATAAGGGATAGCTATCCATTACCCATAATAGACCATCTTTTGGAAAGAGTTGCAGGTAAGGAGGTTTATAGTTTTTTGGATGGTTTTTCAGAATACAATCAGGTACCCATAGCTTTGGAAGACCAACATAAAACTGCTTTTTCCACAGAATGGGGAATCTATGCCTTTAGGGTTATGCCCTTTGGTTTAACCAATGCCCCAGCAACTTTTCAAAGATTGATGTGTCACATCTTCAAAGAATTCCTTAGAAATATAATGGAAATCTATGTGGATGATCTTTGTACTTTTTCATTAAAAAGATAAGATCATTTGAGGGATCTGGAAAATATATTCAAAAAATGTAGAACATACAGAGTATGTTTAAATCCAGAGAAATGTGTGTTCTTTGTGAGGCAAGGGAGAATGTTAGGTCACATAGTTTCCAGAAATGGAATTTCAATAGATGAAAGAAAAATCAAGGCCATAGTGGAACTTCCAAGACCAACAAATGTAAAAGAACTTCAAACCATCATGGGACATTGTGGGTATTATAGAAAATTTGTACACAAGTTTGCAGACATTTCAAAACCTTTGTATGCTTTGATCACAAAATTTGAGTGGACCAAAGAGTGTGACCAAGCTTTTGAGACTTTAAAAACTTGTTTGGTAACATCACCAATTCTAAAAACTCCACAGTGGAATAAAATTTTTCATGTCCATGTGGATGCTTCAAATTATGCTTTGGGATGTGTGTTAGCACAACCAATAGAAGGGAGCAAATTGGACTTTCCAATTGCTTATGCTAGTAGGCAATTGAATTCAACAGAAAAAAATTATACAACCACTGAGATATTTGCTGTGAAAAAATATAGACATTATCTTTTAGCCAACAAGTTTAAATTCTTTGTGGAAAACCAAGCTTTACTCTACTTAGTGAACAAACCATGTCACACAGGTAGGATAGTCAGGTGGTTTCTCCTATAGATGGAATAAGAATTTGAGGTAGTGGTCAGACAAGGAAAAACTCATTTGAGAGCAGACCATTTGTCCAGGATCCAAACCAAAGAGCCAAGTTCACCTTTAGATGATGACTTACCAGATGCATATCTGTTCAAAATAGAAAGTATTCCTGAATGGGCCATGACTGTAGTACCTTTGCTAACCATGGGACCTTGTAGAACATCTGGATAAATTGGAAAAAAGAGGATATGGACCCATGATCATTAATAGAATTTCCACTAGTGGTGCGGTTCAATTGGCCACTCTAGAGGGTGACATCTTGCCAAACTATATTAGTGGTTGTCGAGTCAAGTTATATCAAGAACCTCTTACAGAGGATATGCTAAGGAGACTCAACACTGCTAAGAAACGAAAAGAAGAAGAGTTACATGTTAGAGAAGAAGCATAGGCATAGGCCAGAGAGCGCATTAGGCAAAATAAGTTAAGGTGATTAGGCCTAGATGTCAATCCAAAAGCCCGAAGATATCACATGGCCATGTGCCATACATTAGGAATGAATGCTTCTCGAATTATCAATTGATGTCCCTTTGTGACCATAGAAGTAGGACAAGGAAAGAATGTAAGGACTATGAAAGCGTTGATTGACTCCGGTGCAGCAAATAGTGCAGTCAGATTCTCATACTACTAGGACCTGCAATTGAACATCACTCCCATAGAAGCCTATCTCATAGGGCTGGGAGGTGTGGAAATGCCTTGTGTTGGGTGAGGTGGAGCTCCGCATCTACCTTCAAGATGTCCCAATGACAATCAAAATGCTCGTGTGTGAAGATGAGGACCTTACAAAACCACTTGTCTTGGGTCAAGATTAGATCTATGACCATGCAGTCAAGTTAAACCTAAGAAGCCAACTTCTTCAGGTTTGGGATCATGAACAATGCATTACATTAGAGTTAGAAAACTGCATGCTCACAAATCATGGGGTCAAACATTCTTTTGAGACTAATCTTAGAGAAGAAGATGTTGTATGTGTCCAAAGCTCTATAATGCAGAAGGAGGCTGTCTCCAACAAAAGAGTCGGAGACCAATGGAGATTTCCTTCATGTACGAAGTCTCAGCCACCTATAGCAGTTCAACCACACAGGCAAGAGAAAAAGTACAAGACAACTACTATGCCAACTAGACAAATAGATTTCAAGAAGAAAGTAGTTTCGAGCACAAAGCAGATCTGGGTATGAAAGGGAGAGAAGCCAATCAAACCATTGCAGTCAAACTTGTTAGTACAGAAGCAACAGAGGAAGCCAAGGCAACACATAGCAAAACAATGAAGATCTCCATCTCAGAGAGTAGTCCAAATTTGGGTACCAAAATAGTCAATGAAGGCTGACCACAATCACGTATATATTTGGGTGCCCATGAAATTAGTGGCAGCTCAACAAGGGAGATTACACATGTGGGTACCCAAGGAACTCTTACATGCACAAAACCCTCAGCTCTCATTACCAAGGAAAGTCTCAACGAAGAAACTCAAGAGAAGAATGAGTCTGAACCAAGCACACAGATCAAAAGAAGATCAGTTCACCTCTTCAGGAATGGTAAGAAGACAATCATCACGGATATGGGTTTGGAAGCCAAAAGCACTAGCAACCCCTACAAAACCAAAGCGCCTGCAACCACAAGGGACATAAAAGTCAAGAAACCAGCCAAGGATGAATAGGCCAAAGGTGATCACTACACAGTTGAAGACCGTTCTCAAATGGATCCCCATACAAAGGAAGGATCAGTTGTCATCTCGAGATCCAATGGATACCTCCAGCAAATATGGCATCAACATTTGCAAGTAACATCGAAAGCCTCGATGAGCGACAACCATGTGCTCCTTGCACAACTTGGTCTTTTGCACCATTCAAGTCATGCATTTCCAAAGTATGCATTAATATAGGGCCACATTACATGGCCATGCATAGACACATTTGAGAGTCCCATGCACAAGAGCACATTGACATATGTCAACCATTTTTTTTATACTAACATCTGTCTTCTTGTTTTGTGACATTGTTCCTAAAAAAAAAAAAAAGAGAGCTAGAGAGAGAGAGAGCGTGAGAGAGAGAGCACTTGTTCCGAGGCTTGGCTCTTGGAACATAAATGAGTCATGCTTAGTTGAAGGTGGAGCCGTTGATGATTGGGCATTTATGAGTTTTGATAGAAGTGTGTCTCACCTAGCAGATGATATTATTGTTGCCTTATCTAGTAGATGTCTAGAACTTGGCATGAACATGGCATACACAACTATTCTTCCCCCTTACCATGGTAGGAGGGGAGAGCTTGAAGGTCCGCACCTTGAGCGATGCTTACCTACTGTATGTACGAGAGCATCCAAGGAGATATGTGCAAGGGGTAGTTCTGGTACCCTGCAAATCCTTGTATGTATACTGGGTGAGAAGACTCTTGCTTATGGTGAACTAACAAGAATATGTGAAACTAAGCTCGGTGTAGTTACCCAATGTTGTTTGTCAAGGAATATAAATAAATTCAATTCTTAGTATTTGGCAAATGTTGCTTTGAAGAGAGGGGACATAACCAGGTGCTCGAAGAATCTCATTAGTGAATCATCAACAGGGACATTCATCAACCACGGAAGATGCACCATTGGTCAATCACTATGATGGGAGTACAATATGATGAGCGGAATATCGATCGACCTTTCATGGTAAGAATCCTCTACTTGGGTGTCACAACAACAGTGATAGATTAGGAAACCTCTTCCTCAGCGTACCCTTGAGCAATTCGCTCAAGACCCAATTTTTTTGCACCATGTTTTTTTTAATGCATTCCCCAAGTAAGCATGCATAGGGCTACATTACAAACCGTACACAAGGCACATATTTTCCTCAACCCATGCATGAACACACTTATCCATCATTCATTATGGGTTACTAGTACTTAGCATGACTACTATGAATATCTTGAATTGATTAGATGTTAACTTTATAACCTTTAATCTGTGGATTGGAAACTCCATAATAGTTCAAAATGTGCCGAAAGGACCTAAGAGTAAAACAAAACTAATGAAATAGAATGATAGAGAGACTAAGAGTGAGTAATTGAGCGAGAGAGAGTAAGATTAAAAAGAGAAATAAATGAAAAAAGTATGGATGAGCACAATGTGCATATTTTCTTAATGTAAATTGACCCTTGAGTATAATACCAATCATGAATTATTAATTTTTTTGTTACACAAGTTAGTATGCTAATGGAAAAATGATATATGCTGTAAAATAATAGAAAAACGAAAAAAAGCATTGGTATTGGTGTCATCATGTTCGTCGCTATGCATGCATACTCACAAATACTCACAAGGAACGTATTCTCAACATACATTCGTGTTATGTATTATCTCTCCTCTACATTCTCAGGCTTTGGTTTATATCTATATATATATATATATATATATATATATATATATATATATATATATATATATATATATATATATATATACACACACACGTAGAAAGAATCATTCCTTGCCTTTTCTCTTCCTTTTGTTGAGTTACTCTTGAATGCCTGCTTACTCTATGAATTTAGAAAGAATTATTCATTGCTCTGGTTGCTCTCATTGAACTATAGAAAGACTTGCTATCAGCTTTATGATATTCAACATAAGCATAAGAGGGGCACTTCATGAAGTACTGAGCATTAGCTCCAAGTAAAAAAAAATAAAATAAAAAATAAATGGAGGTTCAGTCAAAGTCTATTTTCTCGAGCTTTAACTTTGAAAGTACAACTGTACAAGTGAATGGGCATAATACTTGCGAGATCTCCTATATCCCACAAAACAAGGGTTACATAAAATGACAATTTAATTACAACCGATTTAACTAACCGAAACTATTATATTTTGAGCTCAGAGGTTGAACCTTGGACCTCCACCTCAAAAGGCGAGAGCCAAAGCGATTCGCATATGAAACGTGGACATTAGCCCCCAAGTTCGATGGCTCTTTATGGGGAGTTTTAAAATAGATTAAATGGATAGGTCATGACGGCTCTATCTGGGACAGGAAAGAGGCTTATAAAAATTAAATGGATTGGTCATGGCGTCTTTATCTATCTGGGAGAGGAATGTGTAACATATGGTTAAGGCTGAGACAATAAGCCTCCACAAACAGAGCTATCATCCCTCGCAGTTCGTATTCCTTGGAGACTGCAATTATGGGGGAGGCACAACTCTTGGGATATGCATCCCACAAGTTCGAGATCATGATGATGGCAAACAACATGCTTGATCAGTACACATCTTGCAGTTTACAAACAATAACTTGTAGAAACGAAAGTCCTTGTCCTCTCTCTCTCTCTCTCTCTCTCTCTCTCTCTCTCTCCAGGCGTGTACGACGCAAAATACGTAGACTAAATCCTCTAATTGGCCTTCCGGAGGGTTGAGTGCTTCCATGATTGTTGCATTGCCAACCCACATACCGCAGCTGAGTGATCTAGCACGAGCGACGTGAAGATCTTAAGATCTCGTGCTTTATGCGATGGCGATCGAGAAGGAAGAAATGCAGCCCTTGCAGCATGGCGCAATTGATAAGCCCAACGAAGCGCGGGCAGGATCTAGTTTCGATTCTGAGACAGCCATAGACTTGCAAAGCACCCAAGTTGAAGTTCCCCATGTGAGTACTTCCTGCGTCGGCTTCTACTGTTCTTTCTGTTCTGCCTGATGGTCAACGCTAACGGATGTTCGTTCTCCAGCATGCCATAGAGTAATACTGCATCTAATCAGGAACCCTTTGACAATATTATATATAGATGGAGTTATACAACATCTCACTGGCGCGTTGTAAGAAATATTTCACATACAGCGTCAAAAATCTGGAAAATGGGCTGGATGGGAGTTAATAATTGATAAGCTTAATTTTTTTTACACGCGACATAATTTGCATGGCGACAGCAGCATGCTTGGTCTGTGGTAATATATCGTTGCTAGTACACTTCAGTCTCATCGTACAGTCTCCCTGCACACGGTATCAAAGAATAAATAAACATATCAAAAGCGTTACGGACATCGTGATATCCTTTTCTTATTGTTCTTCCGCGTCATTCTAATATGCATGTTTCATATACATGATATTGCACCTGCGCTATGTCAAAACTAAAGTACCCTTAAGGAAAAAATAGTAGTGTTTGACAATTATTAGGTGATACAGACGTTATTCATAAGGCTATCGGAGGCAAAAGGGAGGATTGAAACAGAATGATACGCTTGAAGTTACGTCGTCGTGGTTGTGATACAATGATTGGGTACACGAAACGAAGAACAGAAGGGATAACTGTAAATGCTATTTAACTTTTAAGTGAAAGTGCCAAGGAGGTATCGAAAAATTTTGATGGCCAATAGGTATCCAACGAGAAGTGAGTATGGGCTCGTTTAAATGTCACCATCATTATTCATAAGATGACTCATATAAATCGAAGATGGATCTGCTAGATATCCTCCATGGTAAGTATCATGACTCAAAGTTACATGACAAGCTAGAATAATCCAAAATTTGAGTGTATTCTCTCTGTTAGTATTATGAAGTCCTTCGTAGTTAAGAGTGCCACAATTATCTTCATTATGTCTTCATGAAACAATATGCCTCAAAAGTGTTAAACGTGCATTAATCATTTGAGCATCTAATGATGACTGGCCTAAAAAATCATCTCTGTGATGTAAATTTTGCGATCCTTGTCTTGTTCACTTCATTTGATCGTGACATAGTGTCCAAATTGTATTGTGCAAAGCTATCCTATGCGTTGATGCATAGCTTTTCCAGCTGCATCTATCATTGGAGCTCCATCGTATATATGGTAAACCTTGGAGTCGTCATGGTCCTTAGAACCCCAAGGTTGTACGTTGTATATTATGTGGTGTATCTGCATATGAGGTACTCAGTCTAGGAGTAGTTGTGGATGACATAACGTCTATCGCACCGCCACCACAACATCCACCTTTCCCTCCAGACCCATCCGTAGATCCATCTCTAGAACTTGCTCTCCTAGAACGTGACCTACACGGATGAGATGGGCTAGTGCCTGTATCGTGCTTTTGTTTCGAACGCTGGTGCATACGTCGACCCCTAGAGCCACTAGGGAATGACTGAGAAGATGATCGTGATGGAGTCATAATGCGAGGAGTGCTTCCGATAGAAGTAGTCCCATCAAAGGGAGTGCCGCCAGCGGGAGTAGTTTTGCCAAAGGGAGTGTTGCCAACGGGAGTAGTCCCATCAAAGGGAGTGCTCTCGGTGGGATTACTCCCGCGAGAGATCCAATATTGTGATGCGGCGACCTGATAAGCGAGAGGTGCTTAAGATATGAACTCTAAAAATTTCACCTCTGTCATGGAATGCGGAGCAAACAGTGGATTGTCTTCCATCGTGGTCTCCAACAGAAAACTCAAATAATTAATGTATGATAATAACGGTAATACAGAAAAATAGAAGATTATTAAAAAACGTAGCAAATAAGTAAACACAAATAAGTACGTACAAGTGCTTGCTTCATAAATCTTCTATTATAGCATCCTTTTGGAGATCTCATGCTGGAGTAGTGCTATCAAAGGGAGTGCCGCCGGTGGGAGTACTCGCGCGAGAGATCTAATATTGTGATGCGGCAGCCTGATAAGCGAGAGGTGCTTGAGATATGAACTCTAAAAGTTGCTCATCTGTCATGGAATGTGGAGCAAACAATGGATTGTCTTCCATCGTGCGTTGCAACAGAAAACTCAAATAATTGACATATGATAATAACGGTAATACAGAAAAATAGAAGTTAAAAAAAAAATATAGCAAATAAGTAAACATAAATAAGTACGTAAAAGTGCTTGCTTCATAAATCTTCTATTCTGGCATCCTCTCAGAGCTCGGTTGCAGCGGTTCGCGAACTGGATCTTTTTTAAGGTTTATAAGGTACGGTACCATTCGGTACGTAAGGTACGTTAAAGTTCGTCTAGAATTGTTAAAACTTTTTTAATGTATTTTGAAGTTGGTGCATATTTGCATCCTCTTTCTTTGAGAGTTTGTGTGAGCTTTCCCGAGCAAATATGAAGCACTAGCCTTCTACACCTCAACCCGAGTTTTGCAAAGAACATACCCTTAGCGCCTCACATGAAACATAAAGTAGCCAAATCTCCTGAACGATAGCTTTAAGATATCTTGGATCACTCCACAATACTTGAGCTTGCCTTCTTGAGCATTGTCATATGTTGAAGTAGCTCTACTTTTTTGTAGAAAGTTCACCATCATCCCGCTATCAAAAGTAGACCTATTTTCGTTGATGTGTGCGATCTGAAAGTGTCATCCATGAGACTATAGTATGCTGTATTTGTAATACTCCCAATCAAACCCCATTGCGAGTTCCTCCTCTTTTTCAGGGATATCCTCGCCCACTGCGTTTTCTTGTGAAACGACTGAATCTAGCGATCTTCTCGTTGGAAAGGCTGGAAGAGATCGAAGACTTTCCAGAAGAGGCAAAGAGAGAGTGGAACGATTCTTTCGAAACTGAGCTCTTTTCTTTGCATTTGCCTCCTTAGCAAGCTAATACTTCTCCAACCACTTCTGCTCTCCAACCACTAATTTTAATCCTAAAACCTTAATTTTTTTATTTGATTACAAATACTAATTTTCTTCTTAAAACATTAATCTATTACATATTAAATTATGTATACTAATGATATATTAAATTATATATCTTAAAGCGAAAGTATTTATTTATTTAATTAAATATACTATTTTTTAATCCTAAAAGTGTAATATTTTGTACATTTGATTATACATAGTACTACAAATTCTAAAATTATGTATACTAATATTTATCATAGAACCTAGTTGTTTATATATCTAATTATATATACTAGTTTCAATATTAAAACCCTATTTTTTTATATATTTAATTATACATAGTACTATAAAGTTGAAAACCCTAAAAACCTATATATATAATTATGTATACTTATATTAATCCTAGAGCTAAAGTATTTATTTATTTAATTAAATATACTATTTTTTAATCCTAAAACTGTACTATTTTGTACATTTGATTATATATACTAATTTTTTGTACTTAATTATATATAATAATATTTATCTTGAAATCCTAATTTTTATATATATTTGATTATATATATTAATATTAAACTTAAAATCCTATTTTTAATATATGTAATTATAAATATTTATTTTAATTAAAAAACCTTGGCTCTTTTCACGTTTAATTATATATATTAATATTTATCATAGAACCCTAGTTCTTTGTATATTTAATAATATATACTAATTTTAATCTTAAAGCCCTAATTTCTTATATATTTAATTATACATAGTGCTAAAAATTCCAAAACCCTTAAAATCTATATATTTAATTATATATACTTATATTAATCCTAGAGAGAAACTATTTATTTATTTAATTAAATGTATAATTTTTTAATCTTAAAACCGTACTATTTTGTATGTTTGATTATATATACTAATTTTATTTACTTATTTTTTCTACTGAATTATATATAATAGTATTTATCTTGAAATTTTAAATTTTATATATATTCGATTATATATATTAATATTAAACCTAAACCCTTAATTTTTATATATTTAATTATATATATTTATTTCAATTCAAAAATCCTAACTCTTATCATATTTAATTATGTATACTAATATTTATCATAGAACCTTACTTCTTTATATATCTAATTATATTTACCAATTTTAATCTTAAAACCCTAATTTTTTATATATTTAATTATAAATGGTACTATAAATTCTAAAATTCTAAAATTTTTTATATTTAATTATATATACTTCTATTAATCTTAGAGCGAAAGTATTTATTTATTTCATTAAATATACTATTTTTAAAACCTAAAACCGTACTATGTTGTATATTTGATTATAAATACTAATTTTTAAAATTAATTTTTCTAGTTAATTATATATAATAGTATTTATTCTAAAATCTTTTTTTTAATATATATTTGATTATATATATTAATAAAAAACCAAAAACTCTATTTTATATATTTAATTATATATATTTATTTTAATTAAAAAATCTTAGCTCTTTTCATATTTAATTATGTATACTAATATTTATCATAGAACCTAAGTTCTTTATATATCTAATTATATATATACTAATTTTAATCTTAAAACCTTAATTTCTTATATATTAATTTATACATAGTACTACAAATTCCAAAACATTGAAAATCTATATATTTATTTATATATTCTTATATTAATCCTAGAGCAAAAATATTTATTTATTTAATTAAATATAGCATTTTTTAATCCTAAAACTATACTATTTTGTATATTTGATTATATATACTATTTTTTTAAACTAATTTTTTCTACTTAATTATATACAATAGTATTCATCTTGAAATCCTAATTTTTATATATATTTGATTATATATATTAATATTAAACTTAAAACTCTATTTTTTATGTATTTAATTATATATATATTTATTTTAATTCGAAATCCCTAGTTCTTTTCATATTCAATTATGTGTACTAATATTCATCACAGAACCCTAGTTCTTTATATATCTAATTATATATGCTAATTTTAATCTTAAAATCTTAATTTCTTATATATTTAATTATATATAGTATATTTGATTATGTATACTATTTTTTTCCTAATTTTTATGTATATTTGATTATATATATATTAATATTAAACCTAAAACCCTATTTTTTATATATTTAATTATATATATTTATTTTAATTCGAAAACCTAACTCTTTTCATATTTAATTATGTATGTGTATAAAACCTTAAAACCCTAATCTTAAAACCTTAACTCTAAAACATGTATATGTGTGCGTGTATATATGTGTGTGCATCTATGTAAAACCCCAAAACTCTAACCCTAAAACACGTATGTGTGTGTACGTGTGTCATAGTACAAAGAGAGTTTTAAAAACGAGTTTTAAAAACGGGTTTTAAAACGTTTAGTACGTAGAGTACTAAAAAAATGGAAATAAAAAACGAGTATTATATTTTGTCGCAACATTTCACTTTTATGTTTTTCAATAATCCATGAGTAATACATATATAGCATTCCTTTACATATCTAGTACTAAAAACACATAAAAAAACTTAATTTATTACCAGTACAGTGATCTAGAGTTAGGAAGGCCCGAAATGAATTTGGTTAAATTAAACAAAAATGGGAATGAAGTCTTAAACAAAGAACTCATGAGCTTAAAGCCCCACATAAAGCACATTGAAACTCCTAAGACTACTATACAACAAACTCCAATTTTGGAGCCAACCGAAGAAACCAAAAACAATGCATTTAGTGGAGGATGGATCAATGTGAAGAATGTAATGATGTCCTTGTTAAATGAAATATCTTTTGGAATCAAAATAGGAACTTTTTTCTGAATGACGGCCCAGATAGGAGGGACTTTTGGTTCGGAATTTGGTAGAGAAGGAAAGAAAAAGACACTAGAGGAAATGCCTACCCCTATAGAAGGAAAAATATGAGAGAGTTGGACATCTATGGACCAGAAAGGTTTACAAATTGTGAGGAATATAGTATATGTGATAATGATATAAAAATCTCTGGATCTGATTTCTTATCTCAATATGTATTGAAACTTGAAGCAGACCCATAGTCATACTTCTGTTGGAAAAAAAATTTGAAGATGATCTTAAAAAAAAAAAAAAAAAAAAAAAGACTCAAAAAAAACGAATTAGGACGTTCGGAACGTCCGAACGTCCTAAACGTTTTTTATTTATTAAAAAAAACGCGTTTTATTTTACTATGACGTGTGTATGTATATGTGACATGTGTGTGTGTATGTGACCTTGTGTATGTGTATGTGTATCTATCTATTTATCTATCTATCTATCTATCTATCTATCTATCTATCTATATATATATATATATATATATATATATATACATACATACATACATACATACATACATACATACATACATACATACATACATACATACATGCATGCATGCATGCATGCATGCATGCATGCATACATACATACACACATATATATATATATATATATATATATATATATATATATATATATATATATATATATATATATATATATATATATATATATATATATATATATATAGAGAGAGAGAGAGAGAGAGAGAGAGAGAGAGAGAGAGAGAGAGAGAGAGAGAGAGAGAGAGAGAGAGAGAGAGAGAGAGAGAGAGAGAGAGAGAGAGAGAGAGAGAGAGAGAGAGAGAGAGAGAGAGAGAGAGAGAGAGAGAGAGAGAGAGAGAGAGAGAGAGAGAGAGAGATAGATATATGTGTGTGTGTGTGTGTAAACCCCTAAAACCCTTATCCGAAAACCCTAACCCTAAAACATGTGTATGTGTGCATCTATGTATGTATGTAAAACCCTAAAATCCTAATCTTAAAACATGTATATGTGACGTATGTGTGTGCATGTGACTTTATGTGTGTGTATTTGTATGTATATGTATGTATATATGTGTGTATGTGTATACGTATGTATTCTGTCTGTAAACCACTAAAACCCTAATCATAAAACATATATATGTGTGCATGTGTGTATGTATATGTGACATGTGTGTGTATGTATTTAAACCCTTAAACCCTAATCTTAAATCCCTAACCCTAAAACATGTATATGTGTGTATGTATATGTGACATGTGTGTGTATGTGTATGTATATGACTTTGTGTATGTATGTCTATGTGTATGTGTATGCATAGTTGTTCGCGTCATTTTTCTGACTTCTGACTTAAGACGTTTAACTGATGTCTGACGGGTACAGTAAAACGTGGACGTGAGCTAAATTTTTGACAAAAAATTACAAATAGATATAGTGCATGTTATGTATAATAACTACAGACAACAATATCACATTATATATACATGGATACATATATATATATATGGCACAATGCACATGTGTATTTAGTATAAATATGTATAGAATATATGATTATGCATATAGAGTCGAAAGTCTAGTGTATGATGTATCTATAATCTATGTGTGTAGACATATGTAAATCCTCACTCTAGATTCATTGGTCAAGATAGAACTCATATCAAAGGCAGCCAAGTATCCAATTCAGTTCACTGCAAGTACCCCCACTCCATGTACGTGGCCCAGGAGCAGGTACTTCATTTGGGTATCAGGAAAACTCTCGAAAGGGATTATTTCCAAACCCATGGGAACAAGAGGAAATGAACAAAAAGGCACACAAAGGTAAATTTCATTTACACTCTCACGAGGCTCATGTAGTATCCTTACAAGAATTGGAACAAGAAGAAAAGGATTAAGACTTGATCCCAAAAGAAAAACTTTAAGAAATGAATGCAAGGATGATGGCTTATGAGGATCTGCACCAACACGAGGAAGAGCACCAGCCCAAAGAAAGAGTACAACAAATTGAGGAGGCCTACATGAAAACCCTCAAGGAGATGGAATCAAACAACAAAGAACTCCCTCTTCTCCTGCCCTTACCAGCCATTGTAGATACTGAAATTATCTTCAAGCAGAATGCTTTCCCGCAAGTGTCTTTATACGATCTGCTTAGGATAGATGATAAGTTTCAAATGCTAGGAATAATAGATGGCTTATCTCCATCTCCGACCTTTGTAATAAGTGGCCAGCATTCCCAACCACCCCAGTAGAAACTTGTAGAATTTCTCAAACTCGAAGACTTGAGGACAATGCACCCCTCAGATTTTAAAACCTCAAGCCTCCCCTTATCCATTAATGGTCACATCTTAAATGGCATAATTGTAGATATAGGTTCTGGGCTAAACTTGATGCCAGAGTATACGATGCATGTAGTGAGCCTACTCCCACTAAGGAAGCCCTATTCACAGTAACATTGGTTAACTAAAGTAAGGTTCCACCCTTTGCCATAGTAGAAGGTATTAAGGTAGAGATACAAGGGCTCACTTTTTTACTTGGCTTTTTAGTGATCAACCTTCCTATGGTTAAAGGAATCTTCCCTTTCTTATTGGATGACCATGGCTACAACATAGTGAGGTGATCCATGATTGGGAAAGGATACTATGTGGGTTTGAGCACCGGTCTCCCCATGCATGAAGTGTGTCTTGAAACAGGTATGGACAACATAATAGGAATCTCACAGCTAAGCACTTTGGAGGAAGGAGCCTCAAGAAGAAAAAAAAGAAGAGTTTGAGAACATAGATGAAGCTTACCTATTAGAGTGGATGAAGGTGTCGTGTACACTACCATGCTATATAGTACAATCTGAGTCAATAGAAGCCCATCGAAAGGATCAAAACTATCGGCTTGAAGGAACCAATAAAGGATCCAAGAAGGGGAAGGAGAACTGTCAAGGACATGGACTTGAACTAGCAAGAGGATTATGCAGTCAAAAGCAACACCAAGAAAGGAATCAACCCATCCCTACAAGAGTTCTTCCCCATGGAGAATATTCTCGATGGCTTCAAGAAAAATAAAAGAAGTGTCGATTGATGATGCTCCGGTCTTTCCAAAGGACTCCTTGCAAGTGGTAACATCCCTACATCAAGAGGTAGAGGTACAATTAATTGAAGAACAACTGGTCAAAGAGGTAAATTTGGGTTCCACCGAAGTTCCAAGGTGATTTTAGTTGCATCTTGGCTGTGGGGATTATCCTAAGTTACATAACCAAGTAATAATGTTTATGAAAACTTTCATTGATGTATTTGCGTGGAACTACCATGACCTTACAGGGATACCTAGCAAATTAAGGGTGCACACAATATCTTGAAGGAGGGTTCCAAACCAATACAAGGGAAGATCTGTAGGTTAAATCCCAAATAGGTAGAGGAAGTGAAATACAAAACATGGAAGAGGCTTGCATTGTTGTTACAGTAGAACATTCGGGATGGTTATCTCCTATGGTGATAGTTCCAAAAAAGCAATCAAATAAAATTAGCGTATGTGTGGATTGCGTGCCTTGAATAAGGTAATAGTTCCTGATGGATTTCCCATTCCCTCCTCTCAACAAATCATTAAAGACATGTCATTAAAGACATGGAATGTCATGCTTTCTATAGTTTTATGGATAAATTTAGTGGATATAGCCAAATATCCATACATCCTAAGGATCAAGGTAAAACAACTTTTGTGACACCATGGGGTATCTATGTATATACCGAAATGGCTTTTGGGCTAAGGAATGCACCTTCCACCTTCAATTGCACTCTCTAATTAATCTTTGGATCATTGTTGCTAAAATCTCTGAGGATTTTCATGGACGACTTTTCAACTTTCTTAGGTAGAGGATGCTCCACCTAGATAGAGAACTTCAAGGACTACTTGATAAAACTGGAGTAGGTCTTTCAAAGGTGTAGGGAGATGGGACTAAAACTCAATCACAATAAATGTCACTTCTTGGTGACACAAAGAACATTTTTGGGGCATGTAGTATTTGTAAAAGGTATGATTCTTGATGTTGATGAGATCATCACTATATTTAAAATGCCTCGATCCATAAATTCGAAAGAGGTCCAAAACTTTCTAAGTCATATGGGGTACGATGGGAGGTTTGTGCACATGTATTGCCACATTGGCATGTTCATGGTACTGTTCATGAACACATCAAAAGTGGGAAAGAACCTAATGCATAAGTAAGAAATCTAAATGCAAATTTCTAAGATGATGGATTACAAGATCAACTAAGATGCATAATTTATCTAACTGCTGGAAGGAAGGTTTCCTGCTCATGGTTCAGCTGAAAATAGATGTGGAGTCAGTGTGTGTAATGCTTTTGCTTTTTCATTCTTCTTGTAGAATTCCACTTTTTTGTGCAATTCATGGTTCTCCTTTTTCAAATCGATGTTCTGCTGCCCTTGATGCGATAGTGCAAGTATTTCCCCTTGTAGTCTTTTAAATTCAGCATCCAGGTAATCCATGTGAGAATGAAGCTCTCGGTTGCATCTTATGAGAGATGCCACCAAGGTACGCATAGTGGTGAGATATGTGTGCTGTTCGTCAAAGGCAGCCAGTTGAGATTCTAATGAATTGTCTCCTTGATCACATAGTCAAAGGCAGCGAGTTGAGATTCTAATGAATTGTCTCCTTGATCACATAGTCAAAGGCAGGAGTTGAGATTCTAATGAATTGTCTCCTTGATCACATAGCTCCAGCGTGTGAGTAAGTGTATCCGCAATGGTGTTGAATGGAGAGTTACAAGGAGGGATGGATGGTGTGGTGGAAGGATATGAACTTGATTGGGGTGGTGCTGAAGAGTGGGATGTAGAGTGTGATGGGGATGGAGGGACTAGCAATGGGGATTATAGGTGAAGTGTGATGTATTGAGATAGGAGCTGGTGTGGAGGTAGCAATGAATATAGGAGTTGCCAAGGAGGCGGAATTAGGGCCCAAAGGAGGTGGCAAACACGTAGGTGATGGCGAAGTTCGAACATATTTGTGATTGTGATGGAGGTGATGGCGAATGCGTAGGTGATGGTGCTCTTGGTGTGGGTGATGGTTGTGTTTGGTCCATGGTTGTGGAAAGAGGATGGGAAGGGGATGGTTTGGGGATGGAGGTGGGTGAAGTAGTGTGTGGTGCAGTGAGAGAGGGTGAAGAGTTGGAGGGACAGTGGGAGGAATATTGTGAGATGCAGTGGGAGTATGCATGGTAGTAAGATGTGGTGTAGAGGGTGGGGGAGTAGGGAACGACAACTTTTTATTAGTTCTTGGTCTTGCATAACCTTGCTCAAAAAGTGGGAGTGAATCCAAAGCTGCTATGGAATCCTGAACCACTTTGGCCTTCTTCTTCTTCTTGCTGTATGTTTGCAGTTTGGATCAAAACACATATGTCCCCTTTTGGCCTTGGCCTTGCCCTTGTTACCTTGAGTGGATGGTGAAGACCCAATGTTGGGGTATAAAGCAAGAAGGGTACACAGTCAAGTGAGTATGCTAGGTGAATAGACATGGAAGGTTGAAGCTCCTCTATTTGCTTGTGTCACAAAACACTTCCTCTTATCGAGCACAAAGTGCCAAAGAAGTTGATGAAATGGGTATGGTTTGGAGTAAAGAAGACATAGCAGGCGACACATAGTAAAAGAGAGTTTTTCTTTCATGTTGAGAAGCAAAAGATAGAACTTGAAGGCACACAAGAGAGGTGTTGTGGCAAGAGCAACTGACTTGTTTGTAAATGCTGCCTTACACTTTGCAATCAATCAGTCTTCGGCTATTCGTTGAGTAAGTGGAGGCTGATGGAGAGTGTACCCTAGCGACGGCACCCATGGCTAAAAGTACCATATCTATCGACAATGTTCCATTGGGAAATTCTGGAAAAGATTGGAAAAAATCAATTACCTCCATGTGGTCGGGTTCATCGGCGAGGGAAACCAAGGAAAATTTTGTGAGGCCCATGGCTACCAACTGATCTATGGAGAACAAATGTGGAAGTATATCTCATTCACTGGGCAAATTCGAACGTGCATGGATGAACAAGCCTCTATTCCCAGGAGAGTTACTCCTTGGGGAGTTTTGAGAAAAGGACTCTGTTCCTTCTGACGGATCCATAGAGAAGAGGGTTTGAAATGGTACAAACTCAAACCGAGTAGAGTCTTGAGTATCCCCAGAGTCTTCTTCATCTTCATCAATATCAAGCTCTGAAAGCTCTCCCAAAGATAGAGGATTCACTTGTAACCAACTGTTTGCCCTTGCCCTTATTAGATGGCTCTTGTTGAAGCGAGATTGAAGAAGTACTAGGTGATGCCATAGTATTTTAATGCAAAGATTTAGAACTTGAAAAAAACTGAACTGTGGGAAAGGTGGAAATTGGAATGATGCAACACTCTTGATTAATTTTGGAATAAGCACTAGGGCAAAGTCAAGGTGTAGGATGACCCTCCACTGGGACGAATATATTTAGCATGGAGGGTGAATTCGACGATCCTTGACCTTGGTGGGGACGAATTTTGCACGCGAAGTTGGAGCGAAGGAAGGAGGATAAAGTCAGGAGGTAGTTAAGGGATGATGCAAGCCGTTGCCTGTTTTTTGAGTTTGGAGATACGAGGGCACGCAAATGTGAGGGCGAAATGGGTGCTGATTTGGTGGGAATAATGAATCGGTGAGTAGCACAGGAATCGGTTGACTGCAAGACGGTGATAATGGGCGGCCAGTTGTGGCTAAGTGTATGTGAATTCGCCTTGGAGCAAATGCCTATTTTTAAGATAATGATGGGGATGAGTATGAGGAAGAGGTTTTCGGGAACGAGTGGATTGGAACAATTGATTCGAAATTTGGTGGAGTGGACTAACTTGTAGTGATAGGAAGCCTATTTTTAAAGGCAAAAATGAATGGATGAGATGGACGACCAGAATTGGTGAATTTGCAATTCGTGCTTGTAATTATTTGGTCGGACGGGACGATTTTGGTCGTTTGATGGTGATGCTAAAACAGACGAATTGGGTCGGTTATGATCAAAATTGGGAGTGTGAAGTGGACTAACTTGTAGTGATAGGAAGCCTATTTTTAAAGGCGAAAGTGAATGGATGAGATGGACGACTAGAATTAGTGAATTTGCAATTCGTGCCTGTAATTATTTGGTCGGACAGGACAATTTTGGTCATTTGATGGTGATGCTAAAATAGATGAATTGGGTCGGTTATGACCAAAATTGGGAGTGTGAAGGCGAGTTTAGTTCGAGAGGTTGAAGATGAATTTTGAAGGCGAATTCCATTGAGTGTGAAGGTGAACTCAGTGAAGGCGAAATGTGTGGAGGGACGAATAATGAGTTAGCTTGGGGACGAATTTTGATATCATATGGGGGACTACTTTTGATATCGTATTGTGGGGGAATTCACGCGGCGAGGGTGAATTGGGTAAGTATTCCAAGAGAATTACTTGATGAAGTGGGGTTGGCTAGTTCTGTGAATTTTATGAACCCTTCGTTGAGTTGATGGGATGAACTTGGGGTGATCAAAGAAGCTCGAAGGCATAATTTGTTGAAGGGTGAATTGGATGGATGAAGGGTGAGTTGGATGGAGGAGTGGATCAACGAGGCAAAATGGCATGACGATGGGCATGACTTCTTAACAACAAGCGGTATTCCTTGTAACAAATACGGGGGTGAGAGGGAACTACGGATTGATGGCGATAAGGCGGTGAGGGGGAAACTATGGATTGATAATTTTGTGATATGAGGATGAACTTCCTTGCGTGATGTGCATATGATGATTGGCTTTGAGGGTCACCTGGACATGTTGAAGGATGGTGAAAGACAAGGTAGTTAATAGAGGGGCGGATCATGATTGGGTTCAGGGGACAGATCATGTTTGGGATAAGGGGACGAATAGCAAGAGAGAACTTGACCTTGGGAAACGAATGCGGATCATGATTGGGGTCAGGGGACGAATAGAAGGAGAGAACTTGACCTTGGGAAACGAATACGGATCATGATTGGGGTCAGCGGACGAATAGAAGGAGAGAACTTGACCTTGGGAAACGAATAGAAGGAGAGAATTGACCTTGAGTAAAACCACGTTGAGTAGACAACTATGGTATGCCTTGTCTATGGTATGACCTTGAGGACGAACTACTTGGTCTAAGGACTAATTTGATATGGGAGAAATTTGAGTGGGTTAAAGTTCTGGGCTTAGGAAGTGAAATTTGAGTGTAGAAGAGAGTAGGATTAAGTTGTTATTTCTAGAGGAATATTCCTAAAATGTACTCGTTAACACTTGTAGGGTTTCACCCTAGACCATTGACTAATGGAAGAAACTCTACCTGTAGTGCTGAAAATTGTATTGGCCCCTGGGGGAGTAATTGAACCACTCTATATGGACCTCTCCATCCTTTGAGAAGCTTCTTTTCCTTCTTGGTTGTCAAACTTGGTTGATATAACAATATTAAGGAACTTTCGTGTATTGATCTCTTCCAAAGATGTTGATCATGGTAGTTCTTTCTTTTTAACAGCATGGCAGGGCCCATGACCTTTTCGGTTTACAGGCTAAGCACCTCATCTACGGAGGCACGACCCTTGCACCGCTCATTGCCCACCTCTTCAACCGTGCATTGGTTGAAGGGTTCCCTCACTCATGGACTGAGCATACCATAGTGCCCATTCATAAGTCAGGAGATACTATGGATCCAGCTACATACCGGACGATCATGATTGGCCCTATATTGGCCAAGTTATATGGGGCAGTTCTAGAGACAGAGTTGAGTACTCTCGCTGAGAGGAAGGGTATCAGGGCTCCAGGACAGGCAGGATTCAGACGAGATTACTCTACCATTGACCACATCTTCACTCTGAGATGCCTGATCGACCAGGCAAGGGTGAGGAAGAGGAGATTATATTGCTGCTTTGTGGCCTTCCGCAAAGCATTTGACACCGTTCCCAGGGGACGACTCTTCAGACGACTACTTGAGCTCCAAAGGAGATGATATGGGGGATCTATGCCTTATACGAGAGAGTATCTGGCCGAGTCAGATGTCCGGGGGGCTTATCTCATCCACTTGCTAGCACTATCGGGGTGAAGCAAGGATGCCCTCTTTCACCCACCCTCTTTGGTCTCTACATTGATGAGATAGTGGACTACATACAGCGGCACGGGGGTGATGGCATTGAGGTACGTGGGTCTACTGTCCATATTCTTTTATACGCTGATGACATTGTACTGGTTTTAGAGTCTGCAGAAGGTCTACAGCATCATCTACATGGCCTGGATGACTTTTGCACACACAGAGGGTTATCTTTGAATCTTGGTAAAACCAAGGTCATGATCTTTCATACATCAGCACACGTACGCAGACATAGTTTGTTCACAGTAGCAGGTGCCAGGTGGACCGATTGAGGTGGTCCGATCATATGTTTACTTGGGAGTGACATTTACAGAAGCATCAGGGGTCTTCTCTATGTCTCAGGCAGCCCGTGACCGCATCACACGTGGGTATGCAGCACCTGCCTTGATGGAGAGACAGTGCCACCAGGCATATTTTCAGGAGCCCCGCACAAAGGGGTGGCTCTTCGACACTTTGGTTACACCAGCGCTCATGTGTGGGGCAGCCATATGGGGACCAGGATTAGCCACATCAGTATGGACAGCATTAGAGAGGCCACAGATCCTCATGATTTCCAGACTTATCCGCAACAAGCCTTTAGTACCACATGATATCATTAGAGCAGAGCTCGCTGCACCACCGATGCTAGTTGAGGCACTATTCCAAACAATATGCCTATTACATAGACTCCGGAGCATGGATATAGAGCGCATTGCTTATTGGGCTTTCCAGGCATCATGGGACATGGCATTAGCAGGTGACACCTCCTCATGGTATGCACAAACACGAGACTGGTTGGCCCACCACGGCTTTGACATAGACAGGCTACCACCACTACAGTACGACTCACATGCACCCACCTACTCGCTCTCTCATCAGGAGAGGAATAGGGTCATTCGTCAGGAGATATGGCATACATACATACAGAGGACATGGGTGAGCCCTAGGGATACATTGCCACCGAAAACGCTCTATTACTGTGAGCATTTTTCTACATATATCGGACGAGGGCTTCATCGAGATTCCGAGATACATGCAGACATATCTACCCCACCACCTTCGAGTCGTCATTGGGCAGCTCCGGGTTTCATGACATCAGCTCGAGATTGAGAGGGGTCGGTCCAGGGGAGTCCCCCGTGAGGAGAGTTGGTGCCCAGTATGCGAGACAGAGGTAGAGAGTGAGGAGCATTTTGCTATCAGATGCCCAGCATACTTAGACCTACAAGCACAGTTCCAGATAGAGGAGTCACTCCCATTATGCATGACTATGGGAGACCAGCGACGCTTGGGACGCTTCCTCGCAGCAGCATACGAGAGGCGGGATCGGTCACTCTAGCCCACACATCAGCCACGAGTGAGTATGCAGCAGACCATTACCCAGTTTTTTCAGCGAGCTGAGCTACATCAGAGAGGTCCATCTATTGGACTCAACGCAGCAGACCATTACCCAGTTTTTTCAGCGAGCTACATCAGAGAGGTCCATCTATTGGACTCAACGCTCCACCAGGCAGCAGCACAAACAGCACGACGCCGACCACGCATGGGTGGATATCATCGATCGTGACTATATCAGGAGGATATCTCACGCATCGGAACAGCCTACGACCACATGATGGAGCATAGGCGCACCACCACCCCATGGGTTGTCTTCCTTCATGAGGCACTAAGACCACCCCCGATGTACCACATACTACACCCACCTCCACCCATTCACTAGTAGCTAGGGTGTTTTACTCACACTTTTACTCACATGTCCCCCATGTATTAGGTGGCCACTATCTGCAGAGTCAGAGCCACGTCTCCCCAGCCTTTTCCAGCCTTATATATCTTTGTGTCGCGATATACTTTTTATTTCGTTTCATCCTCTACACAGGGTTACTACACTTGTACATGGTTTTTGTCTCATAGGCCAAGTTTGGCCTCCAGAAGACGTTAATATGACTTTCTTTCTTTCTTTCTTTTCCAAAGGTGTTGATCATGGTAGTTCTTTCTTTTTAAATGATTAGTCCTGATCATCTCCCTTTCTCTCACTCTTAGCTCTTCGGCTAAGTGGATCCTGGCATGTTGTGCTTGCTTCGTCTAGTGATTGACTTTTAGCGTTCCTACCCGTGTTGACCCTTGAATGAACTCCAAATGAGCTATAGCCTCAATGCCATACAATAGTTGGAAGGGTGTGTGGCCAGTGGTCGCCTTGTAGGCAGTCCTGTAAGCCAAAAGCACCCCCAAATATGCTATGCCCAATGTAGTGGGCTGCCGATGACACATCTTAAGTAAGGAAACTAGAACCTTATTTGTGCTCTCTGCTTAACCATTAGCTCTAGGATAATATGCACAGGCTTTTTTGGGTGGAAGATTTTATACTTCATGAAGACGATTGCTAAAGTTTTGTTGACAAAATATGTACCTTGATCTGTAGTGATTTCAATCGGGCATCCATACCTACAGAAAATATGCTCATATAGAAATGAAGCCACTCTGTTAGAGGTGCAGTCTATCGATGAAATGACTTCTGCCCATTTAGTGGCGTAATATGTTTCCAACAATAATATTTAGCCTTCGATGGGTAAGCCATGGGATATATGGGGCCCACAAAGTCTAGCCCCCATCTTTCAAAGGGTTGCTATGCTGTTGAAATAGTCAAAGGTCTATTGTTTAGCTTAGATGTTTTAGGACTGCATCTTTGGTAGGTGTCACATAATTTGACCATGCTACGTGCGTCTCTAAAAAGGTAGGGCCACCAAAGTCCACTATGTAGTACTCTATGGGTAGTGATGTGTCCAGGATAATTACATGAAGATGGTCCGTTGTGGGCATACTTTAGAATGGCTTCAACTTGTTCAGGATATACGTATGTTCTAATTATTCCATAAGGTCTGATTTTGAAGAGGTGCCCACCAATGAGAGTGAAGCTTCTGCTTCTGATCAAGAGTCTCCTTTTCTCCAATGCTGTCATATGTGCGGAGCAAGTGCCAGTAGATAACAATTGGATCATTTCACTTTATCACGAGGGATAAGTGCTTACTTGGAAGAGATGATGGTCGGGGAGATCATCATCCACTCCCTTGCCTTCATCACTTATTTCTATCCGAGATAGATGATCTGCCATTACATGTTGTTTGCCCGACTTCAGTACTACTTCAAAATCAAAATTTTGGAAAAGTAGTAACCACCTCCAAATGAGAGCTACAATGTTAGGCTTATTGAGCAAGTATTTGATTGCCTGATGGTCTGTAATTACCACAAAGCGGACACCCAAGAGGTAGTGTCTAAACTTTTTTAGAGCAAACACAATGGCCAATGCTTCCCTTTCTGTCGTGCCGTAGTTGCATTCAGCCTTGGTGAGAATCCTACTCACATAATGAATTGGCCTGTCCGGTTTATGTTCATTGCTTGGCTATGCAAGAATTGCACCTACAACGGTGGAACTTGCATCCACATGCACATGAAAAGGTACATCCTAATCTGGGACTATAAGAATGGGGACGCTCACCAGTTTCTTCTTGAGAAGTTCAAATGCTATTCCTCTTCTTGAGACCATGTAAATTGGACTAATTTTTTTGTTAGTCTAGACAATGGCCTTGCTATATGTGGATACATTTTGATGAACTTCCTATGATATCCAATGTGACCTAAGAAGCTTTGTACTTGTTTTGCATTAATAGGATTTGGCTAGTACCTTATCAGGATATGGAGCCATACCTTTTGAAGAAACCACATGCCGAAGAAGTGTGCCCTCAGTGACTAAAAAATGACATTTGTTTGGGTTCAGCTTTAGCCTTGCTCCTTTGCATAGCTCGAATACTTTTTGTAATTGACAAAGGTGTTCTCTAAAATATTCAAGAGAAGAGGAACATCCTGCACCTGAGAAAGTGGAAAAATCATCCATAAAAATCCTTAAGAATTTCAGAAGTAGTGGTCTAAAAATGGTGCAGACCACCTTGTTGAAGGATGAAGGAGGCCATTTTAGTGTACACATGTACCCGAGGGAGTGACAAAGGTTGTTTTGGATTGACATGCCGGATGAATTGGTACTTGATTGTACTTGTTGAAACTATCCATAAAGCTGTAGAGAGAGTGTCCAGCTACATCTTCTACAACGTGTTTAGAAAAAGGAGTAGGGAAGCCATCAAGGATTATTACCTTTTTGAGAGTCTTGAAATCAACACAAATTCTGATTTTATTAGACTGCTCCTTAGGTGCTATAACCATGGATTACAACCATTGTGAATGTTCCACTGGTACAATTATTTTCACCTCTTCCATTTTCTCAATCTCTTTTTTCATAGCTTCGACATATTTTGGATTGAATTAGTATATCCTTCCTCTGATTGGCTTTTACTTTTGCAGGAGGTATGATGTGCTCTCCTAAGTGTGGAGCTATCCCTTCAAGGTCTTCATAAGTCCATGCAAAGACTCTTTTAAATTTTTAATGAAAGTAATTACCTCTGTGAGTAGAATGGGATACTCCCATAGCCAAGATGCGAGAAGAACTGGTTGAGGTTTTTCTTCAGACCGAGATTGACCTGCTTCACTAAGCTGGAAGTTAAAATAGATTGTGTAGATTCTTGTGTGAAAAGGTTATTTAAAAAAGTATGGAGATTCATCCAAGAGGATATTATTTTTCTTCTTTTGAACCCATCCTCTTGCTAGCTTCTCCTTTGGTGCAAAGTGCTCATTAGCCTTCTTTTCAAGATTTTCATAGTTTGCTGATGATTTGCTTCCATGGAGAGGATCTTCTTGGTAGTATCTGCACATTTTATCTTTTCCTCGTCTATAGTCGAGAATAGGTTCCCTTAGTCCAATAGTTTCTATTTCCTTGTTATTTTCTATGATATTAATCCCATAGCAAGGAAATGAGTCTATTGTTTCTATCCATTGCAAAAGGTCTTGATCATCTTCTACTTCTAATTCTTTTTCCTTATGAATGGAAAAGGAATGTGTTACCTTCATGTTGCTCCTGATCTTTGCTATCAAGATGTAGATAATGTCGTGAGTGCCCAAAAGTGTTGACCAATACGGTGTTGTTGCTCCAATCATGGACTGCTTGATGATGTCTCAGCCAAGGTCGTCCAATTAGTAGCGGGTATCCCCCCTGCATGAGTGGAACATCGACCACAACAAAATTTAGAAAAAATTGGATTTTTTGAATGAGCATAGGAACTTGTTCCACTATTCCCAAGGGCTCGACTTTGCTTTGATGTGCAAGAGTCACTGTGAAAGAGGCTTTCTTTGCCATTTCTAGGCCTAACGAGAGCATAGTGTAGTGACGCATTATATTAATGCCCAATCCTCCATCGATAATTACTCCTGTAAAAGTCTTGCCTTTGATGGTCAAGGTGATTGTTGGGCTTCTAGAGTCAATAGTGGGTGCCAGGTAAGTGGGCATCTTACTTGGCACGATCATATTGGTAGGTACATGCCTGCCACTAATTGTGATTCCAAGGGTTGGACAGAATGTTTCGATTATTCCTAGAAGATCACTCCTAAACCTTTCATCCATCCTTAAAAGATCATATAGAGATACCTGCTTATAGGTTTTTTTTAGAAGATTCTCTATGTCGACGATAGTAGAATCCGGGTCCGGCTCTTCCGATGACCCATATAGTTCCTTCATCATGTCCTTGTGAGCTTTATCTACCTTCAAGATAAGGCATCTTCAGACTAGGTCTTGCCTCCTATGAGCAATTGGTCTTGAGTTTGTTTTGATCTTTCAATTTCTTCTTTTGGGCCCGCGTAAGTAGTGGAATTAGTCCATCTGTCAATATCGAAATTCGTCCGTATGATATTGGTCTCATTCTGGGAGTTGAACCAACTTTAAAAATTGGTACTTTTTTTGGAATCGGTCTCTTGTCCTTGGAATTAGTCCATTTTGTGAGATTGGACTAATTTCCGGGTTGGACTCACTATTGAAATTGGTCTATTTGAAATGATTCTCGTACTCGGAGTTGGTCCGATTGCAAGAATTGGCTCAATTTTTGAAATTGGTCTTTTCTTGGAAACTAGTCTATTCAGGTTACCTGAATATTCCAATTTCCATGTCCGTCAGGTCCCCCCACTTCGGAATGCTTTCCCCCTTCATAGAAATCACGTTCACTTGGTAGGAGGAGCTCCGTGACTCTTGCCCACATAGTCCCTCTTGGCTTGTGCTTGGCCACAACTTTGGACAATCCTTTGAGTAGTGATAAGTGGTGTCGGGGCAGAGTTTGCATGGAGGTGAACCTTTAGGAAGAGGACATTGACTTTGGAAATGCCCGTATTCACCGCATCGATAGCACATTATAGGCTTCTTGTTGTTGATTGGTTTTCTTTGGTTGCAGTGATTGTATTCAGAGGCATTGTTGTTGAACTCAGGAGCAGTATACATCACCTCTTGTGGATGCCCTTGGCTATGTTGGTTGAACTGTGCTCCAGGAACCTGGATCCAATTGGTTTGAATGCCTTTGAGGAAGTGGCGATCTCTTGCCTTGTGGTCAGTTTTTCCACAGAATTGGCATGTGGTCTTCTCTGGACATTCCTGGTTTATTACATACGGTGCACCAAATGAAAGATTTTACCTCCTTCTGAGCCGTAAGCTCCTCCACCTCTTGTCGAAGATGTGTGATAGTGTCTTCTCACGCATTCTTTTCTTCTTGTAAGTTCTTCTCTAGTTTAAGAGCCTCTAACTTCCTTCTCAAGCTTACCACGGAGTCCCACGGAGATTCTTCTTGACTTCCCCCCCTCCCTTCAAAATGTTGGCCATCGTCCTCAATCCTAGCTGTAGCACCTTCAAGTTCTTGTAGTGTTGCATCCACTCTTAATAATTCCCTCATTTTGTGTTGAGAGGATTTCGAGAGGGCTTTTTCTACCCACTTCTTAATCAAGACGTCAGCAGGTTGGGCAAGAAGTTTGTCTACTAGAGATTTTACTCTAGTCATTAGCTCAAGGAATGATTCCCCTTGATGAAGTTTAAGATTTTCTAAATGGTCAAGGGTTCGTTCAGTAGAGTTACCTAGTCTGAAGGTATTGGAGTAGAGTTACCTGGTCTGAAGGTGTTGGTGAAGGCTGTCCTTAAGGCTTCCCATGTTGCAAAATGTCCTTCAACATATTGACTAAACCATCTATGAACAATGCTCTCCAAGGTAGCCGGAAAAAGGGCTAGAAAAGCATCATGTTTGTTCTGGAGCCCATGCTTTCGCACAAGAATATAAACCTGCACACATGGTCATTTGGGTCCTTGTGAGAAGCTCCTTTGAAGGTTGGGAATTTTATGTTGATCCGAGATAGAAGTGCTACTAAATTGTCTTCCATTCTTCTTGTGTTGTTGTTGAGGGCAAGTACTTCCTCCAAAGATGAAGATCCAACCGGAAGTGGCACAGGGTTAGGAGATACCCGAGGAAGAGTATAGTGAACATTCCTTCTTTGGTAGCTCTTGATGGGCATTTTGACAGGACTGAGAGATCCTCCTCTATGAGATCAGGTACGAGTCATAGACTACTACTCTATATGAACTCATAGATGAGGAACTGAACTAAGAAGATTCGGCCACATTGGACTGAAGATAGGACGAAAAACAAATTCGGACTAGAAACATGGTCTAAAATCTTCGATTGAGAACTTGGTCTTGAATCTTGAACCAGAACAAGTTGATTTTTAACGAAGATGAGAAAGTAACAAGAACGAAAAAGTGGGGCGAAAAATTTTTTGAACTGAGAAAAACCAAGACGAATTTATGAAGATGAAGGGCTTATTTTTCAAGACTAAGAGGAACTTAGGAAGATGAAGGGCTAATTTTTCAAGACTAATTCTCTAAACAAATTTGGGAGGAGGAATTTTAAACATAATGCAAAGGACAAATTCTCGAAGACTACTATTGAAGAGTATTTGTGAAGGACGAATTCTGGAAGACAACTATTGAAGACTAATTCTGAAGGACAAATTCTGGAAGAAAAATTTTGAAGAGGAATTCTGGAAGACTAATTTTGAAGGACAAATTTCAGAGGACTTATTTTTTGGGGGACTAATTTTGAAGGACGAAATTTGGAGGGCTAATTTTGAAGGACTAATTTTGAAGGCTGAATTTAGGAGGACTAATTTTGAAGACTAATTTTGAGGGATGAACTTTTGAAGACTAACTCTGAGGGACGAATTTGAAGGACTATGGAATTATGGAGGACTAATTTTAAAGACTAATTTTTGGAAGACGAATTTGAAAGAGACAAATTTGAAAGAGACAAATTTGAAAGAGACAAATTTGAAAGAGACAAATTTGAAAGAGAGGAATTTGAGGGACTAATTATTAAAGACCAATTCTAAGGACTAATTCACAAAACTAGATGTTAATTTTGAGAGACCGATTTTGAAAGATTAATTCTAAAAGACTAATCCTAAACAAGACTAATTAAAAAAAAAACAAAGATTGAATGAAAAACAACAGTAGAGAAAAAATGCAAAGCAACTCCCACTGTGAGTGCCAAATTGAGCACATATAGAGGAAATTCTTGTTCTCCAGTTGTCAAGGTGGGCACTTTTTCCAAGTGCACTATGCACTATATGTTGCTTTGCACAATCACAAAAAAAGATCACAAATTGAGAAGAAGAGCAAGAATGCAGAGTCACATAAACATCACTCCATTAACATAAGTGATATAGGCAGTACAGTCACAATGAGAAGCAAGGGGCAGCTCCTATGACAAACTCACAACCTCACTACAGAACTCAACTCGACTCAACTCGGGTGTTAGTGAAGTACACTCGTTTCTACTTCTATTCTCTCTCTTTGAGGTCTAGTTTCTCCTATCTCGTATCTGACGTCTCCTCTATCATCGAATCTCTTTCCCTTATATAAGCCTCTCTCTGTCGAGCGGTTACTCCACCACTCCTTCACTTTCACTTTTCTGGTACTCTGTAGTCCGTTACTTTGTTGGCGTTGCCAAATCCGGTACTCTTGCCTCCACCCTTTTTCTCTGTTCACTTTGTCTCCACTCTCTTCTCTGCTCCGCCCCCCGCCGTCCAAAGAGCATTTGGATTTGGCCGTATCATAGCAAGCTCCTTTCATTAACTTAGCAAGCTCCGTTCGTTGTTTTAGCAAGCTCCTTTCATTGCCTTATTAAGTTAATTGGACGCAAGCTCTTCTTACTGGACCTATTGGTTGCTCGTATGCTCTTTGGAATACTATTAAGAGTGAAGCACTATGGAAGATTTTGAAGGAAAGATGTGCGGTCAACTTCGGTAAGCCTCCTAAAGAGTGATCAATAGAGAAATCCCTAGTCTATCTAGGTAGAAGGATATGTGATTGTAAGAACCCAACCAAACCCCCCCCCCCCCCCCCCCCCCCTTTTTTTTTTTCGGGTTTTTTCCTTTTAGGCACCACAGGGAGCTAATTCCAATAAACAAGTGGGTCCACCACTGAAGGGATGAAAAGGTTATAAACCTTTATTTGTACTTCTGTCTAACTTTCTTGTATTGTTTTCCTTGTTAATTTAAAGAGCACTTTGCAAAAAAAATTGACATTCATTAAGTATGGCACAAATTCAATTGAATCCTCTTAAATTGAGGTGTAAATTTAAGTTTACTTGCAATTCTCTTGCAGCCTTGCATTTTTTTTGTAACTTCTAAGCTATAAAATTGCCCCATAGTTGATGGAATTCTGTTGTTTCTCTGTGATTTGTTGTAATAGAGGGTGACATGTGCTGATCCTAAAGAGTGCATCAATTGGTACACAGCCTGATGATGTAAAATAAGTTTTATAAACCAAGGATGCTTTATTTAAGGTCTGGGACAAGAAACAATACAAACTACTTTGTAAAAATTGAGGCTTTTGGAACTTGTGGGGCTTGCTTGAACTTGGATGTAGAAGGGGGCTGTGACACATGCCTTAGTGTAGTATGAGGGTCCTGTTGAAGAGGAGAGATGAAAATGAGTAAACTGCCATTACACTCGATTGAAATGTAGAAAAGCAGATGAATCTAGTGCCTTTGATGTACCAATGAGAGTGAATTATGGCACATTTTATTTAGGAAGTTCTATCAATAACATAGTTCAGTTTTAAGTTTCCTTTGTCTAGCTACAGAATAACTGAATATCTTCTTGTGCATGATGGATCAAGTAGTGGTCTGCAGTGGATAATTATTTGAACTGTTGAGGGTGACATTCTTTTTTTGTATGTTCAAGTGTTATTAGTATACTCAATGTTTGTATTGTAAGGCTTAAAACAAGGGTCGTTTGGTGATAGAGGAATGCGTTCAATATTGAAATTGATGGTATGAAAGCATACCTTCGCATGCAATGGTGGATCAAGTAGTAATCCGCATTGTACATTTATCTGAGCTGTGGAGGGTAGCATTCTTTTGTATCTTCAAGTGTTATTGGTATATGCCATGTTTGTATATTAAGGCTTAAAACAAGGGTTTTTGGTAGTATTGGTATATGCCATGTTTGTATCTTCAACTGTTATTGGTATATGCCATGTTTGATGGTAGAGGAGTGTGTTGAATATTGAAATTGATAGTGTGAAAGGAGGTGGAGATTATGTCCTTTTCATAAAGCTATGATCTAAAATTTGTACGAAGTATGAGAGCACATCCCATCCTTGGTTCCACTCTCACCACTAGACATGTAAAAGATGCATGATTCTTCTTAAAAGATATTCATTTTCCAAATCCTTATTTTTGCAGGATCGAGGTTTCAAGAAGCTATTTGCATATGTTGGACCAGGTTTCTTAGTCTCCATTGCGTACATGGATCCTGGAAATTGTAATTTTCCAAAGTTCTTAAGACAAATATACATGCCCCCTTCCCCCCTTCCAACACGTGCATGTGCGCATGAGTGTGCGTGAACACACACACAGACACACACACATGCACAGACACACACACACACACACACACACATGTGCACACACACTCAGACACACACACACACACATGTGCACACACACTGACACACACACACACACACACACACACACACACACACACACACACACACACACACACACACACACACACACACACACACAGAGACACACACACACACACACACACACACACACACACACACACACACACACACACACACACACACACACACACACACACACACACACACACACACACACACACACACACCCTCCCCACCACCCACCCACCCATCCAACCAGGTGCCTGTACCCACACCCACACCCACACCTACCCACTTCCCCACCTACCAATGCTACTATCAGCCTTCCCCACCTGCCTACACATGCAGGTGCACATGCACACACATTCTCTCTTCCTCTCTCTCACATACACACACATATGCACACACAAACACACAAATGGATGTTAAATGTGTATGGATTCTTTCTATGGGAATCTCTAATAATAAACATATGCATTTATATTGAACAACTACCCCTTTTCTTTTATGTAGTTGAAAGTGATCTTCAAGCAGGAGCAAACTATAAATTTGAGGTATTGAAATGTTGAATTTTTATGTATGTCTTCAACTTGCACTGAAAGACTAAGGATAGAACGAAGCTTTTTTTTTTTCCCTTTTTAATGTGGATCCAAGTTGGAGAAACAACATTGATGAGGGCACAGAGGAAATGGAAATTATCAGGGCCATATAATCCTTGACACAATAGCACATGTTGATATTATAGCTTGCATTTTACAAGTATGGTCTTTAATTTAATGTTTTATTTCCATTTATTCTGTCCAAGTGATGCATCAAAATGAGAGAGAACCAGCAATTGGCTTTGTGAAATCTTTTTACAAATTTATTTTAGCCTGTAATTATGTATTCTGTTGTTAGTTTTGGGTTCTGGTCTCAGTAGAGGCCATTCACAATAAAAAATGTAAAAGAAAGATGGACTATTTGCATTTGTTTGCATAAGAGGGAAATTTAGCGACCATACCTATGATATGAAGGTTTTGGCTGATTTCTTTTGTTGTTGCTAGTGTATGAGTATGTATGAAGTTGCTTGCATCATGAAGATTTTTTGGCACCTCCTTAATGATCGTCTTTCAGTCTCCTGGTTGGAAATTCGGGAGAGGGCTGCTTTCTGGCTTAGCCTGTGGATGACATATGTTTGCATGTTGACTATTTTTTCAACTGTTATTTTGTCATGATCATTTATCCATACTTGGAATGCGGGGAATTTTTTTTATAAGTTAATTTATTCTTATAGCTATTCTGTATGTCCCTTTGCTGCCATTTTTCACAAGGTTTGGATATTTATGTGTGTGTGTGAAGACTCACATGCATGTGGATGAGTACACACAGTGGCATTCTCACACCCTCAGCCACACCCGTATACATGCACACACCCTTGCACACTCACCAACCCATTCACCCATCCATCCATGGTTCCATCTAGATACTTGCCAACCCCACCCATCCATTCATTCACTCAGATTCATTGAAGAGAGGAGGTCAAAGTCCTGTAGAATGCTTAGGACATTGCAGACCTGTAGAGCCCCACTTGCTCGAGAAGCTCTAACCTTGGTTTAATGTTCCATTGTAGTTGTGTACTTGTAAGTAGTACTCGTGTACTTCAAGGTACTGTATTTTGTACTTCACGGTACTTTGTACTCAAACGGGATACTTGATGGGTACTTATGTACTTGGACATGTACATGAAAGCAAAGACTTTCATAATGGGATGCAATATGTAAAAGAAATGCCCTCCGACGAAATTTTGATGTATTACCTCTTCTCTCTATCTCTCTCCCGATGCACAAGTGTATGTGTCCCTTCCTCTTGTCAAGTAGCACTTCCTCTTCTGCTGAAATGCATGGCTGGATCTTTCCACCCTCTCCCTTTCCCTTTTTCCATTTGGCATCAGTATACGACATCTCTCCTCTCCATATGCACATTTCATTCTTCCACAAGGGCATAGGCCAAACAATCTCCAGGTACTCATGTATATACTGCTAACTGCTTCATGGATGCATACACATTCTTTCTCCCACTCTCTTCTCCTCCTTTTTTGTGTGGAATAAAGTCTCAAGGATGGTTCTTCCCAAGGAATCATAATGGAAGGGCTAGGTAATGCCCATAATGGCTGGGAGACGGCGGCTCCAACAGATCGTTTTCTTTCTCTTTTCAAAGAGGAAGTGCACAATGCTCTACAATGGTTACATTAGATGAGAGAGATGTCACAAGAACATCCAGATACTGCACACTCCATACTACATTGTGTGGGATCCACCTTTCTATTGTGCATCTCCCATAAGGGACTTGGGGGGGATAATGCAAGGAGCTACTCTGCGAGGTGCATGGTTGGGAGTTGGTGCTCCGTTTGGGTTGGTGTCCACACCGTGCTCTAGAGGATCTCTCTACTGCATCCTCCTCTATCCTTTGGTTGTGATTATGATTTGACACAAATACATGACAAGTTCTGTTCTCTCTCCTATCGGGCTTTAGTCTGGTGCTCTTTTCTTGTGTGCTTTTGTCAACTCATGCTTGTGTATACTTATCACTTGTCTACCATCTTGATAGTTTGTGGCTTGTCCATTGAATCCCTCTCCCTCCTGCTGCATATTGTCGTTGAACCCTTGCGGCTTTTCTTGTGGGTTCTTGTGTAAGAGCATAGTGATTTTTGTTGTGTTTACTCTTTGAACGGAACCTCATTGTCCTTGATGTCTACTTACCACAGACAACAAGACCATATCAATATTTCCCGCTCATCCCTTTTTTTGTTTTCTTTCATTGATTTCCATTGGGTTCTATTCTGGGTAAGTTGTTTCCTTTACAATAGAAAAGTTAAAAAGTTGGAGTATTCTATTGTTAGTTTTCTATTGGATTCTGGTCTCAGTAGATGCCTCTTGCAATAGAAAATGTAAAAAAAAGGTGGAATATTTGCATTTGTTTGCATAAGAAGGCAACTTAGCGATCATACTTAAGATATGACAGTTTTGGCTGATTTTTTTGTTGTTGCTAGTGTATGAATATGTATGGAGTTGCTTGCATCATGAAGTTTTTTGGCAGCTCCTTAATGATGTTCTTTCAGTCCCCTGGTTGAAAATTTGGGAGAGGGCTGCTTTCTGGCTTAGCCTGTGGACGAGATATGTTTTCATATTCTATTTTTTCAACCATTATATTTAATTGTCATGATCATTGTATCCATACTTGGAATATGGGGAATTTTTTTAAAGTCATTTATTCTTATGGCTATTCTACATGTCCCTTTGCTTCCATTTTTCACAAGATTTAGATATTTATATGTGTGCACACTCACACCAACCTATCTTTCCATCCATCCACGGTTCCATCTAGATACTTTCGGGCCCCACCCATCCACTCATTGACTGAGATTCACATGAAGAGATGAGGTCAAAGTCTTGTAGAATGCTTAGGAGATTGCATACCATATCAATATTTTTGCTCATCTTTTTTTCCCCTCCCCCTTTCATTGATTTCCATTGGGTTCTATTTTGGGTAAGTTGTTTCCAGTACAATGGAAAATTTTAAAAACGTGGAGTACTTTGGAAATTGTCGTTAGTTTTCTATTGGTTTCTAGTCTCGATAGAGGCATCTCACAATTAAAAATGTAAAAACAAGGTGGAATATTTGCATTTGTTTGCATACAAGGGAAACTTAGCAACCATACCTATGATATGAAGGTTTTGGCTGATTTCTTTTGTTGTAGAAACACCCTCTCAAAATTCTAATTTTGGATGTATTCCATCCCCTATATGTAGAAGTAAGCTTACGAGCCTTCTCGTGTGTGCCAAGTGGCCTAGATTTAGGGCTTCTTCCTCTATGGACATGTGGCATGCACTTTCTCTCCCTCTCTCTCTTTCCACTTGGATCTCTCTCCCCCTCTCTACAGAGCATCTCTTTCCGTGCAAGGCATATCCAATGTAATCTCTAACCACTCATGCAAATTACTCTTCACCCCTCTCTCATGGATTCAGACAGCTTCTCCACTCTTTTCTCCCCAGTTTCTGTGCAAGTAAGATCTCTAGAAGACTTCTCCCCAATGTGCCATCATGGACGGACAAGGTGTGTCATGCGGACCAAGACCAAGAATCCTTTAAAAAGCGTTCCTTGCGCGAGACAAGGGATACATTGAATCCTCTGCATACATATACATGCTTGGCCGAAACTCTCCCTCTCTATTGGTTTCCATACTCTGGAGTAGGGCTCAAGTGAAGGGACCATCGAGTGGAGCAGTGGTGAAGGGACCGTCCGATGAAGCGGTGGTCAGGCTACCCAAGGGTCGGTGCCTAGGAAGGTGTAAGAGACACGCCCCGTGTGGAAGGATCCTGACTCTCCGTTCTTGCAGCTCCAAGTTATCACCATGCTTGCATCCCCTACCATTGTACTTGGCTTCACCCCTACCATTGTACTTGGCTTCACCCCTCTGTACTTGTCTCTCACTGTATTGCATACTTTGTCTCGTTCCCCTACCGTTGTACTTGGCTTCATCCCTATGTACTTTGTATTGTATTCTTCGTCTCATTGTTTATTATCCCCTTATTGTATCTCTCTAGCTATGCTTCTATACAAAGTTCTATACTTGTGCAGGAAGTTTTGGGCCTTGACACACTACATATATCTTGTAAACCACATTTGTAAAGGAAATTCTGCCACATTATATTCATAAGGAGGTTTCTATATGGTTGGACTTGACTTTGTACTTTTGCATGTACCTTTGCACTTGAATGGGTTGTCAGAGTGAATCTAGCATGTGAGTTAATCTAGTGTGTACTTGAAGGCATATTTTCCATACTGTTCAACCCCATTCTCCATGCCAGTCAACCCTTGGTGTTCGATTTGACCTACAATGTCAGTGGGACACTCGGGTGTTGACTTAGGGAGACCTCATGAAGCCCACAACAACGGAGTTGAAAGGAGGGAATGGTCACTCCATGACTAGAATGCAGTCTCATCACAACTCATTAAGTCCCATTCGAATGTCCCACAAACACTACCATAGGAGGATAAAAAATTGCTACTACCCCCTGAAGACAATGACTCATAGGCTTCATCATCGGCATTGTCTATGGCCCAAGGGGATCTAGCTTTGTTATTATCTTCGATCAACATCAACTTTCCTAGATTCAAGGGAGTGGAGACTGAAGACCCAAGGAGGAGATTTCTAGCATTATGCAAAATCAGAGGCTTGGAAGGATTCAGGAAGAACAACTGCATTTTTGGCTCTCTTCCTTGCAACCTTGGATGGACTAGCCAACATGTGGTTTAGTCAGTTCTAGGAAGATCACTTCTTCATATGGGATGCTTTGAAGGAAGAGTTCTAACTTCTTTGCGACCTTCAGACTTGGGAATTCTAGAAAACATGTCTTGGACGAGCTTGAGAATCGACGACTTAAACTTACGATTCCTTTTCGGAATTGTTGATACAGACAAGGGCATTGGTAGCCAAGCTACGTGAAGCCTCCGATGAGTTTTTAGTCAAGAAATGGATGGAGAAAGCATTGCAGGTCACTACTAGGCATAAGCTCAGAGATCTCTTGTCATATAATGCCTTGGATGAGTTCGTAGCTGCAACCACACACATGAAGCAAGCTTGAGTCTACTTCTGAGAATCCTCTTCTCTTGGAGTATGAGATGACCCAATGGCACAACTTAGGAAGGAGCTTGAGGGCTTAAGTACAAAAAGGAGCTATCACTATAGGAGGTGATATGGTAATGCAACTTCGACAAGAGATAGAAGGGCTTCTGAACAAAGAGGTGAGGGCCACTCTATGGTGCACTTTGTGTAATAAACACGGACACACACATGTAGAATGGCCCGTCAAGGTGACTTGCCAGTTTTGTGGGAAACTAAGGTACGAGGCCAAGGAATGATATCACCTCAAGGGAGCACCTCAATCGACGACATATTGGGGGAAGGCTGCACCTACTCCATAACCTTCTATTCTTGGGCAAGCCTTGTGTTCCCCATTATTCTACTCTACTCCTTCTGCCCTTGGGATAGGGAATGGCTCTAATGATGTGGCTTGAGGAATGCGCAACTGACTAAGGAGATCTATTATGTGTTTTCGATCTGGCAAGTATGGCCATTTCCAAAATAAGTGCCCTCTCCCTAAGAATGCACGCCCGTGCACGGACTATCCATATAGCTGTGATCATTACACAAGATTGTCCAAAGATGGCATCGCCAAGCCAAACCAACAACTCCTTTCATATTTCCATAGAGTCGATTGCATCCTAATGCACTCTCATACCCTTGCCACCCATTTGTATGGTCTAGTTGGAAGAACTACCTCAAGGGGTTCACACAAGGGCTAAGCAGGCTCAAGAGACGAAGAGGGAGTGTGCTGCACTCAAGAGTCAGGAACAAATGGAAAAAGAATCCCCGGTTTTCAAGAATAAGGAACAAGTATACACAAGAAGAGGTGATAAAGTATGAGAAGGATTTGAGGATACTATCAACACAAGCAACGGTAAGGGCAAAGGCAATGATCATGGAAGAAGTATAGACGACACACATCAAGCTGCGAACAAGAACTCAAGGATGATACAAGTTACAACTAGGCCACTAATTTCTCTCTCCAAACCTCTCCTCTCAGTTTAAGAAGTGTTAAGGAACACGTGAAGACAATTAAGTCTCTACGACATTATATGCATGGATGCTCAATTTAGAGGAGACATGTTAAATCTAGTAAATTCCTTAAGCCTCTTGACCTTCATTGATGTTGAGAAAGGTACTTGCTTTATGGCACAAGCTCTACTCACATACTATCCTAGTCCTCGGATATCATAGTCCTCATATAACTGTTAGCATTTCGGGATGCAAGTTCTGAGGAGTTGTCATTGATGGATTGTTTGGAATCAACCTCATGCTCTAGGCTACCATGTTCCAACTAGGATTCCGACCTTTCGAAGAAGCACAATTCGGAGTCTCCATGGAAGATCAGAGTAAGGTAAGACGAGTGGGCATGATATATGTATGGCATGCGTGACATGTGTTTGTGTGTGTGTCATAGTAAAAACTTAGAAGTAAGGAACACATGTGACACATGCCATAATTGTAATTGTCAAGTTCCACTTGCTTCAAGGATGTAAGTTTCAAACTTATAGCTTTGTGGTGGGTTAGCCTTGAAACTTCAAGGAGGTTGCCCTTTAACTAAACTCTCACCCTCTATGGCACATTCAGGGTCTCTCTCTCTCTCTCTCTCTAACACACATTAGAAAGCATGTGTAGCAAAATGATTGAATAGAAATGCAAAAGAAAAAAAAAAAGGGGAGTTTTGGAAACGTATTTCTACCATTTCTACTATAGCATTTTGGAATGGCTAAAATACCGTTTCATGCAACTATGATAATAAGGGTGGATCTAATAACATCCTTGGCCAATTCAATCTTTTACTAGGTGAGATTTGGGCACGAACATGTAGAGTGGGTGGGTTCTAATTACTAGTCCATTTTTGGGCATGACTGGTGCATGGACATAGTAACTAAGGAGGGATTCTTATCCTTATCAAGACTTTGAGAACGCTCGATTCTCTTGAATTTGATTCGGAGAACTTGGAGTTTGGTTGACTCAAACATCAAACTTGGATGTTTATACAATGGTTTACTTCCAACCAATAGTTACTTGATTTTTTCCCTAGATTGGAGGACTACTTTGTCCTAATGGGCTTGAAAATCCTATGTAAACTGCAAGAGAAAGTTTTGCCATTTACTTTGGATTAATCGTACTATAACTTGACCAAGTCAAATCCAAAATGAAAATTATCCAACCTAGACACTTTTCTCAAAGATTTTAGCTCTAAGTTCTTGGGAATTGTCAATCTTATGAGCAATTCCTAACTTCTCTATTCTAGAGTGTACTGGACTCTAGAAAGTCATTAGAGTTATGCGAGAGAACTAGAAGCAAACTCAAATGAATAAGTCAACTTAGACTTATCATCTTTTGAAGATTGAAAAGGTTCTTGTACAAAAGATCTATCTTGGATATTTAGTTTGGTTGCTTGGTTCTAACCTGTTAACCCTGGACTTTTGTAAAAAGAATCAGATACCATATTTGAGTCAAATCCAAAAGATTTGAAAAGCGAAAAGAAAGAACTAAAACTCTATACAACCAATTCAAACTTCGAAGTTATGTAAATTTGCAAGAGTCAATTTCTAGATAACTTAAGACTTTAGCTACTCAAAGATATGTTCCAACAAGATATTGAAGCATTTTTCCTATCTTTAAGAGAAAAAAACTAGATTCTCAAATGGATTCAGAGTAAATCTAAAACATCATCTAACCACAAGATACTAGTATGGTATCCAAAATCAGTGTGTGGACCTACTGAGGTTCTATTGATGAGTTTTACTCAAATAATGCTTGACTTGAAACTAAGTTCATGTCTATATTTAATCTTTATGATTGCTGACGGGGAATGCAATTCTTGTGCATTGCTTTGAGTCAAAGGATTGAATTTACCGAGTTACACTAAGAACTTCGTATTTGACTTAGTCTATTCCTTAGTTGAATGGATCATTTCAATGGCGAAGTCCTACTTCTTCAAAAATTTATTAAACAATACTTTATCTTGAAGTGTTCCGTAATTCAAATAAGAACAAGTCTGTGATGTATTTGAAAAAGAAGATCTTAGAGGTTACTTACTTCATTTCTTCATACCTTATTAATCTTGAAGTATCTTGATATCATGCTTTTATCCTCCTTGAATTTAAACTTCTCTTTTGAAGTTTCAATTCCCTTGGGGATCAAATCTAACTTCAAGGTTCATTCTAGGACTAAAAGATAATTATCATCCATGATCCCATGGTCCGATGTCCCATTGGATCATCCATTTTTAATTCCAAGTTTTTGAATTTCTCAAATTCAAGTCCAATTGGTTATACTTGACTAATTTGTAGTGACAAGAATTGTTTACTTCTTGTCTTTAGATTCCTTTTTAACTAAAGCTTTAAGTAGCTACTTCGAGGATTTTTCAGGAATCTCTCTTTTTCTTAAGTTTGATCGGATCTCCAAAAATCCCTTTAAGGATAGGTAAACATCATGTTTTACCTTTCACAGGCTTAATTACTATTATCAAGGTTGAAGACTACATACTTGAACTTTTACTCTGATCAGACTTGGAACAACTAACTCCTAACTCTTTTTCACACTTTTCATTGGATAAATGGTACTTGAGTGAAAAAATTCTCAAAAGGAATTTTGATTGCCAATACTTGGACAAACTTCAAAGTTGTTCTGATTGCAAGTTCTTGGACAAACATTGCCAAGCTTGATCAAGTCTGGTTGACCTTGCGACAAGAATAAAGTTTTGCTCTTTATATTTAAGATCTCTTGAACTATCGAAAGCTTCATCGCTTACCCAAAGGATTTCAAAGATCTTTCCCTCAACTCAAGTCCAAATATATGCTAATGCTTTTCAGATTCCAAAACTAAGAATCTTATCAATATTGATACACCTTTAGGTGAAATCAACCATTGAACTTTAAGTACCACACAGGAGTGTCAAGAAAGCTATTACTTAAATCCTTATATGAGATAAAACTTGGGCATGCTACAACTACAACCACCTTTAGAGTTTAGAGTTAGGCATCCCATCCTTTTCTAGACTTTAACATGCAAAAAAGTTATTTTCTAGATAGCTTTCTTGAATAAACATCTATATGTTGAAGATTTTTACTTTCTTTAACCTTCACTTAGGTATAACAATTTTCTCTCTTTTTAAGCCCTAACTTTATTTCAAGCAGTTCTTGAGCTTGCTATGCATACATCCATGCATCCATGCACAAACATTCTACTTGCTACCTTGCAAAAAGACATAACCATGCATGCGCACAAACTCGAGTGCATCAAATATCTCTTTCAAGCAAGAAGAAAGTTTATGTGTGTCTGAAAGCATTCTTTTGGAAAGAGAGAGATGCACAAAAAATCTTTCATTTTTGTGCATGAACTCATGTTTCCATGTTATGCACCAAGTGCTTCTAATGCTTTTCATGCTTTAAATAATAAGCTAGTTTGATTACCTTGTACTAGATTTTGATCTTAATCTATGTAAGTCTTTGTCCTATTTCAACTTTTCTTAAGATGAAGTGCAAGGTAATGAAAACAAGATCAAACATGAATTGAAAACAATCATGAATTGAAAAATACTTATCTCTAGATCAAGCTATGTCCTTCCATTGTCCATGAGAAGAGGAGTTTTCTCTTCTCATTAGCTTCAACCCCTTCCTTTCCTTGCTTCGTTCTTTAAAGTTCCATTTGGATCTTCCTTTTGTATGACTTGCATACTCATAGTGTCAAAGTCATATGTTTTCAAGGATAGGGCAGATACATCAGTTCCTTGAAGGCACGGGATCAAGTCCCATTGACATGTCCAATGTCTTTTTGCTCTGATAATTCAAGATATCAAAAAGAAAATCTAAAGATAAACTACAGCCAACTGAGAACAGTCAATAAAGCACTAGAGAACCATCCCTGTGGTCACAAGATCGATTCCAGAGGTGTCAGTATTATTCATAAGAAAATTCCCTTTTAGTCTTGAAGATGACACACACAACTAAAAGAATTCTCAACCAAATTTAACATGATCTAAAAAGCGGGACTTCTGGCTAAATTTGAGAGTTTGAAACTCGACGGGGAGAGTTCGAATTCGACATCTACACCTTTGGGATCCTTTGTGCAGATGGGCAGCACCCAAAAGTTTTCTAAATACGTACCATATATATTTGACATTAGACATTTAACTTGCCTGCCTACAGCAAAGGCGGCATAGTTATGCCAACTTCTCTGCATCCTGTGGACGAAAGTTCGATTCTGGTACTGCTCGTGCCCTGTATAAAGTCTTTTGCTCCTCTGGCCGAAGAGAAGCACCCAAAAATATTGACAAAAAATTTAACTTTGAATTCTACAACGGATGGGCACGTATCTTTGTGGATAGGATGAGCGGTCGTTTCGTGACCCGTGTTTGATTCCCTGCCTTGGACATGATTGATACACATTGGAACAAAATTTATCCTTTTGAACACATTTTTTGATCACGTGCAACAAAAAGAAGGCTAAAATGATGAATATACAAATTCTTCAGCGAGGTAAGAATTGAACCTTTAACCTCGATTTTGCCTGCAGAGGATGACACATGCTTTTTATCAAGATGTATGCAAATATAGCTGAACCCCTTTCTAGGTTTACCGAGAAGAACATAACTTTTCGGTGGGGTGGACTCAGGATGAAGATAAAGCCTTCTTGGAACTGAAGATGCGAATAGTAAGGTCTCCAATCTTGGTTGCACCAGACTGGGATACTCCTTTCCATGTGCATGTTGATGCGAGCCTGAGATGAGTAGGGGAAGTTTTGGCATGACCTAGGAAGGGAGGAAAGACAGATCACCAGATCCACTATGCCAATCGATCTTTGTGCCAAGCCGAGAGGAACTATAGCACTACTGATTGGGAGGCCCTGGCCATAGTCTTTGCCCTGCAAAAATTTAGACACTACTTATTAGGAGTCAAATTGGTTGTGATTACCGATCATCAGGCCTTACAATATCTACTCAACAAGCCCTAAGTCATTGGAAGGATTTGGGGATGGCTCTTGCTATTCGAGGAATTCGATTTCGGGATTGTGCTAAGACCGGGACGACATGATGTCATTCCTGATCATGTGTCCAGGGCATTGCCCGAGGAGGATAATACCAAAGGCATTATCGATGAGTTTCGAAATGCCTCCCTATTTCTCATTCGGAGTCTCCCTTCCTAGTATCAAGGGTTATGTAACCTTCTCATCTTGGGAAACCCCCCCTCCCCCCAACAAAAAAAAGCCCTCTTGAAAGGAGACGGTTACTACTGAGATGTAAGCACTACAAGTATATTACAGGGAAACTTTACAAGCAAGACTACGATGGAACACTCAGAAAGTATCTCTTTCCACAAGATACTCAGGCTGTCTTGCAACAGGCTCATGAAGAAGTAGGTGGCCACCTTTGTGAGCATATCATGGCACAAAAAATCTTGGAATCCGGACTTAGGTGGTCAACCCTCTTCAAGAAAGAAACTAATTGAGCCAAAAGATGTGATGCATGTAAGAGATCTGAACCTTGCCCTACATGCAAAAAACATAGTCGTCTTACTATCTCTATTGGGTGGAAACCTTTTGAGCATTGGGGATTAGACTATGTAAGGCCAATTTATCTACTAGCATGGCGAAGACAGGAGAAGTACATGTTGGTAGCCATCGATTACTCCACCAAGTGGATTGAAGTACAAGCTACTCGGGATTTCTTTGCTTCCACAATCGTAAGGTTCCTGTTTGAGTATGTCTTTGCTCGGTATGGATGCCCTATTGAAATTACTACAGGACAAGGCACTCACTTTGTGAATAAGGTTTTAGCGAAACCGTTCACTAGATATAACATCCTCCACTGAAAATCTTCTACATACTATCCTTGTGCTAATGGACAGGCTGAAAGCACAAACAAAAGTCTCATAATGTTACTGAACAAGTAGTGTGTTTTGAATTTGATTACATGGGGCACTATCTACATATGCAGTGTATGGGCCTATAGAATGGCTGGCAAGGCCAGCATTGGGGTATGTATCCCATCTCACGGTATATGGTATCAACCCGATAGCACCTTTCGAATTCTTGCAAGGATGGGTTAGAATTGGGGAAGACAAAAAGTCCGAAACATCCTTGAGTTCCCGCGTAATCTCCCTTCACAGGCTTGAGGAAATTCGTGAAGAAGCAAGGGCTATTTTAACGTGAGCTCAAGGCAAAAGAAAATTGACTCATATTAGAGTGTTGTGGCCTTCTTAAGTACAACAGGTATCTCTAGTGTTGCTCTATAGCCCTCCTAAAGAAGGACAACATAGAGGAAAGTTCAATCCAACTTAGGAAGGACCGTACAGAGTTGTTACCTTATTGGATAAGGGGGCCACAAGGATAGGCACATTTTGGGGGGTCACCCCCTACCCTTGATCAATGTATCCCGGCTCAAGATTTACTTTGCCTAAATCTTTGCTTAACACTTTGTGATTTCATTAGTAGTTCATGAACATTTTTGCCATCAAAAGTCTTATCCTTTGTTCTATTGTGACATCATCCCAACTTCATTTTGACCTTCTTGAAGTTTGGGACAAATAGTGATAGGTATTTCGCTTTCGTTAGGTGTCGATTCTTTAATACTTGCCTTATGCTTCAAAATTTGACATTTCTGAAAGCAAGACCATGTCTGGAACAAATCACGTCAAAATCCCCAAATCAACTCCTTGATCACCTCGATTGGACATCAGGAGCCCCATTTACGTGCATTTTTGTGAGAGACACTCTCAATAAATATCTTACACATAACTGTTCACTCTTAATGTAATTATTCTCATCCCTTGTAATCATCATTACACCACATTACACCACACTAAATTGTTCTGATTACACCTGATTACACCACATTACACCGGATTACACCAATTACACCACACTAAACATGACTGCACCCGATCACACCACATTACAGGTTACATCACATTACACCACACTAAACACGATTACACCGGATTACACTGGATTACACCAGATCACACGTGATTACACCACATTACACGATGCCATGATTACACCATATTACACCATATTACAACATATAACACCACATTACACCATGATTACACCATCGTATTACACGAGATTACACTTGGTTACACCATACTATACCACAATACACTTGGATTACACCATAATTACACCACATAGGGACATTTCATAACATTGTGCCTACCTAGAAAAGGGTCCTACTATTCATTCGAATGTGTCTTTTTGTGGAAGAGGCGCAAAAAGTTACATCCATTGAGTGAAGTGTTGCACTCTTTGACTTATAAATCATATGATTGGTGTAGAAACTTTTCCATGCTTATTCTTTGGTTGCATAGATGGTCAATTAATCTAGATTATGTTTCTACTGTCTATGCTTGTTAAATGGTTCACAAATAAATTTAATAGGGTCAATGATAATTCGTATTTAGAAGCAAACTGACTAAAATTATATGCATCTATAACAATGGTTTATATAGCCTTTCTGGTCATACAGTTGGCCTATCATTGCCCTAGGGTCTTTTTTACGAATGTATTTATCATCCTCTATTGAACAATGACTTGGAGTTTTTAGCTTTGGGGAAAAATTTAATGATTCATAATGAACTGATCAGTACATATACTTCTGTGCATGTGGTTGTGAAAACACCCGTATTTATGTGTGAGTTTCATATTTCATAACATGCATGTCAGAAGACACTTGTAGCTGACAGTTTATGCATTCAAGCAGGTCTCTACTGATTTCTGTAGGTCAGGCCGTTTTCAATTGATTATGTTGTTGTGCTTGAAACTCATGGCATCTATGCGATATACAAATAATCCATGTAGGCATCCACTTTCAATAATCTTCTAACACTGTAGAATGTAATTCCCGTAGGGACATGGTTTTGTAAGAATATAACGTGCATGCAAGTGTGCTATGTTATTGGTCCTTACTTTTGCAGACTTGAATTTGATGTTGCAGCTTCTTTGGGTTCTTGTCATAGCAACCATAGCAGGAGCAATTGTACAATCATTAGCCTCAAATCTGGGTGTTGTCACAGGTGGATTTTTTTTCATCGTTAGAACTTACACTGCTGGAAAATAATATTTTCACTGTTTTTATCTGGTTCATGCAAACTGATTATAGTGTTGACAGTTCCATCTCTTTCGACGTCTGGCAGGAAAACACTTATCTCAACATTGCAGAATAGAGTACCCACCAGGTGCAAATTTTCTACTTTGGATTTTAGCAGAGCTTGCTATCGTTGCAAGTGATATTCCTGAAGGTTATTTATCTATGGCCATGCTTGCATACGTTGTGATCCGTGTAGGCAAATGTGTTACCTGACATTTTTTGGTGGACAGTGATTGGAACAGCATATGCTTTTAACATGCTGTTTCACCTTGAGTTATGGCTAGGGGTGCTTTTGACGGGATTCAGTACTCTGATTTTTCTTGCACTGCAGCAATATGGGGTCAGTATTTTTCATCCTTTTTAAGTTGGTTTTCGGTGCAGTTCTCTCTCACAGCTTCTGTGCTACTCTGCCATGTCTTTTGTAGGTCAGAAAGCTGGAAATGTTCATCTTATTTCTTGTGTTGACAATTGCATGCTGCTTCTTTATAGAATTGAAGTATGCCAAGCCATCATATGGAGAAATCCTATACGGTCTTTTTGTCCCTGGCTTGCAAGGGGATGGCTCATTCGGAATTGCAATTTCACTTCTGGGTGCAATGGTTATGCCGTAAGTATAACATCATTAAAGCACATGAAATGCACTGTGCCCATTGAATAATTTTTAACTTTATTACTTTTCCCAAGTCTATTGCATTGAATCTAAGAGCAATCATTTTTGTGCTTTTTAACATGCCCCCAAGTTTTTGAAGTCAACTTCTCCCTTTTTTTCTATCTGAAAATTTCAATCATTTTGTTTTGAAGGGATTTTCTTTTCTACTACATTTAAGTATTGATTGATAAGCTTGCCATTTTTGGATAGCATGATTTGAAGCCAACTTGCATAAATGCTCTACATTTTGAGTGCTTTTCAAAATCTTTAAATGATGATTAGGGCGAGCTTGTTTGATCAAAATTATGCAAGGATGTATTGGCATAGTTTAGAAACCTATTTCATACACAGATTGTGTAGGACGTTTATGTGTTTTTTATATGTGCTTGTTTCTGTTATGTTATGTGTTTCATGTATTTTGTACTTGTACAGTTGTTCTTTCCATCAATTCAAGCAAAGGGAGATTAGGTTTCGACCGAACTTCCTCTTATAAATAAATAAATAAATTAAAAAAAAATAAATTTACTAGGATTATGTTTTACTTTTATGTTTATTGATTCGTCTACTTCAACTTATTTTAATTTTGAAGATTAATTTTATTTTTTCTTTATGTTTCGTTTACTTACTTTGGGTTGTATGTTTAAATCTATTTGTATGCTTTTATCTCTATTTAATAGCTATCATCAATGTAATGCAGATTTATAATGGAAGCAAATTTTCTGTTGTCACACTGAGTATATCTCTGTAATCTCTGTGAGTATCGTCAGTGTACTGCAGATTTATAATGGAAGCAAAATTTCTGTTGTCACGCTGAGTATATGTCTAAAATCTCTGTGAGTATTGAACATCTAGAGCCAACAATTTGGTCTTGGAGCGGGCAGCACTATCATTCAGCTATTCATCAGGTAAATTCAAATCACAGCAGGTATAAGGCACTTGTTTTGTTCATCAAACTTCATTCGAAAATGCAGCACCAAGGTTTAAGCTACGTCATCAGGTAGTTATATGTACAGGTGTCAGTTAGCTAGTACTCAGAATCCCCAGCTCAGTTCGATTTCAGATCAGGAACTTTGTCATCTTCAATTTCAGAGTTTGTCAGCTTGTACGCCACCGCTGCTCACTCTAGCATCTATTTGTCTATAAGCGGGCAGCAGGTTCAACAGGTATGTGAGTGGGTCAGCGATCAAGTTTCAGTGCGCATTAGTTTCGTGCCTCCTAAAGGAAGACAACCCAAGGGGTGGTGGTATGCTTATGCTCCATCATGTGGTCGTAGGCTGTCCTGATGCGTGAGATATCCTCCTGATATAGTCGTTGTCGACGATATCCGCCCATACGTGGTCGTCGCCGTGCTCTCTGTGGTGCTGCTTGGTGGAGCGTGAGCCCTATAGATGGACTTCTCTGATGTAGCTCAGCTCACTGAAAGAACTGGGTAATGGTCAGCTGGGTACTCACCCGTGGCTGATGTGTGGGCTGTAGTGATCGCTCTCGCCTCTCGTATGCTGCTGTGAGGAAGCGTCCCAAGCGTCGCTGGTCTCCCATAGTCATACACAACTGGAGTGACTCCTCTATCTGGAACTGAGCTCGTAGGTCTAAATGTGCTGGACATCTGATAACAAAATGCTCCTCACTCTCTACCTCTGTCTCGCATACTGTGCACCACCTCTCCTCACGGGAGACTCCCCTGGACCGACCCCTCTCAATCTCGAGCTGATGTGATGAAACCATGAGCTGCCCAATGACGACTCCGAGGTGGTGGGGTAGGTATGTCTCCATGTATCTCGGAATCTCGATGAAGCCCTCGTCGGATATATGTAGAAAATGCTCACGGTAATAGAGCATTTTCGGTGGCAATGTATCCCTAGGGCTCACCCATGTCCTCTGTATGTATGTATGCCATATCTCCAAACGAATGACCCTATTCCTCTCTTGATGAGAGAGCGAGTAGGTGGGTGCATGTGGGTCGTACTGTAGTGGTGGTAGCCTGTCTATGTCAAAGCCATGGTGGGCCAGCCAGTCTCGTGTCTGTGCATACCACGAGGAGGTGTCGCCTGCTAATGCCATGTCACGTGATGCCTGGGAAGCATGATAAGCAATGCGCTCTGTATCCATGCTTCGGAGTCTGTGTAATAGGCATACTGTCTGGAATAGTGCCTCAACTAGCATCGGTGGTGCAGGGAGCTCTGCTCTAAGATATCATGTGGTACTGAAGGCTTGCTGCGGATAAGTCTGGCAATCATGAGGATCTCTGGCCTCTCTAATGCTGTCCATACTGATGTAGCTAATCCTGGTCCCCATATGGCTTCCCCATACATGAGCGCTGGCATAACCAAAGTGTCGAAGAGCCACCCCTTTGTGTGGGGCTCCTGAAAATATGCTTGGTGGCGCTGTCTCTCCATCAAAGCTAGTGCTGCATACCCACGTGTGATGCGGTCACGGGCTGCCTGAGACATAGAGAAGACCCTTGATCTGCAGTAAATGTCACTCCCAAGTAAACATGTGTGTGTGTGTGTGAGAGAGAGAGAGAGAAAGAAAGAAAGAAAGAAAGTCATATTAACGTCTTCTGGAGGCCAAATTTGGCCTATGAGACAAAAGCCATGTACAAGTGTAGTAACCCTGTGTAGAAGATAAAGTGAAATAAAAAAGTATATCGCTACACAAAGCTATATAGGGCTGGAAAAGGCTGGGGAGACGTGGCTCTGACTCTGCAGATAGTGGCCACCTAATACATGGGGGATCCCAAAATGTGGGTAAAACGCCCTAGCTACTGGTGATGGGTGGAGGTGGGTGTAGTATGTGGTACATCGGTGGTGGTCTGAGTGCCTCCTGAAGAAAGACAACCCAGGGGGTGGTGGTACGCCTATGCTCCATCATGTGGTCGTAGGCAATCCTGATGCGTGAGATATCCTCCTGATATAGTCGTGGTCGACGATATCCGCCCATGCGTGGTCGGCGCGTGCTCTCTGTGCTGCTGCCTGGTGGAGCGTGAGCCCTATAGATGGACCTCTCTGATGTAGCTCAACTCGCTGAAAGAACTGGGTAATGGTCTGCTGGGTACTCACCCGTGGCTGATGTATGGGCTGTAGTGACCGCTCTCGCCTCTCGTATGCTGCTGTGAGAAAGCGTCCCAAGCGTCTCTGGTCTCCCATAGTCATGCACAGCTGGAATGACTCCTCGATATGGAACTGTGCTTGTAGGTCTAAGTATGCTGGACATCTGATAACAAAATGCTCCTCACTCTCTGCCTCTGTCTGGCATACTGGGCACTAGCTCTCCTCACGGGGGACTCCCCTGGACCGACCCCTCTCAATCTCGAGCATAGTGGAAAGCAACGTTTTTAGCAACGGCAACGGCAACGGGTTAGCAACGGGTTAGCAACGAGGGCAACGTTTGGAGCTAGGAGTTGCGATAAAGTGATTTATTTTTCAAAATTTACATATATGTTTTTTCTAATATTTTGAATATTCTGGCATATGTAAGGTGGGATATGACTAGATATATCATAAATTGTAGTATAAGACATACATAACATAGATTATTGAATCTAGACTAGTCATTACATGATTTATCATTCACACTTATGTCAATAGTCAGATCAATCATTATAGAAGAGTACCCTTGGCTTTGAAAACCAAAGATGAAACTTTTGTCCAAGATGTGAAAGTGCATTACAAGAAGAACATGGGAAATCCAAAGTATCAATCTATTGGAAGATGAAAAGACCCAAAAAGAAAATTGTACATAAATGAATCTCTACTCTTCTAAAGCTTTCTATATCTGCCTCATTCTCCACATTTTTTGGATTGCATGTATTGAAGATTTTGGATAAGATTCTAGATATTTTCTTATCCCTCCTAAGAGAAATATCTATTTTGGTATTTTTTGGGTAGAAAAAAAATGAAGGATAAGCAACGCGTTGCCAACGTCGCAACGTTGCGAAGTTGCGGTGGCAAAATTGCGGACCGTTCGCAACGCGTTGCGATGCAACTATGATCTCGAGCTGATGTGATGAAACCCGGAGCTGCCCAATGACGACTCGTAGGTGGTGGGAAAGGTAGATCTGTATGTATCTCGGAATCTCGATGAAGCCCGTGTCCGATATATGTAGAAAATGCTCGCGGTAGTAGAGCATTTTCGGTGGCAATGTACCCCTAGGGCTCACCCATGTCCTTTGTATGTATGTATGCCATATCTCCTGACGAATGATCCTATTCCTCTTTTGATGAGAGAGCGATTAGGTGGGTGCATGAGAGTCGTACTGTAGTGGTGGTAGCCTGTCTATGTCAAAGCCATGGTGGGCAAGCCAGTCTCGTGACTGTGCATACCATGAGGAGGTGTCGCCTGCTAATGCCATATCACGTGATGCCTCGAAAGCACGATAAGCAATGCGCTCTGTATCCATGCTCCGAAGTCTGTGTAATAGGCATACTGTCTGGAATAGTGCCTCAACTAGCATCGGTGGTGCAGCGAGCTCTGCTCTAATGATATCATGTGGTACTGAAGGTTTGCTGCGGATAAGTATGGCAATCATGATGATCTGTGGCCTCTCTAATGCTGTCCATACTGATGTAGCTAATCCTGGTCCCCATATGGCTGCCCCATACATGAGCGCTGGCGTAACCAAAGTGTCAAAGAGCCACCCCTTTGTGCGGGGCTCCTGAAAATATGCCTCGTGGCATTGTCTCTCCATCAAAGCTAGTGCTGCGTACCCACGTGTGATGCGGTCACGGGCTGCCTGAGCCATAGAGAAGACCCCTGATGCTGCTGTAAATGTCACCCCCAAGTAAACATATGATCCGACCACCTCGATCGGTCCACCTGCTGCTGTGAACAAACTATGTCTGCGTACTTGTGCTGATGTATGAAAGATCATGACCTTGGTTTTACCAAGGTTCACAGATAACCCTCTCCTCTGTGTCTGCAAAAGTCATCTAGGCCGTGTAGATGATGCTGTAGACCTTCTGCAGACTCTGAAACCAATACAATATCATCAGCGTATAAAAGAATATGGACAGTGGACCCCTGTACCTCAATGCCATCTCCCCCCTGCTGCTGTATGAAGTCCACTATCTCATCAATGTAAAGACCAAAGAGGGTGGGTGAGAGAGGGCATCCTTGCTTCACCCCGATAGTGCTAGCAAGTGGATCAGATAAGCCCCCTGGACATCTGACTCTACCAGATACTCTCTCGTATAAGGCGTAGATCCCCCATATCATCTCCTCCGGAGAAAGAAGAAAGAAAGAAAGAAAGTGTTTTTACGTCTATTAGGAGGCCGAACTCGGCCTATGAGACAAATCAATGTACATGGGTGTATCTTCTGTCAATCGGAAAAGATAAAAGTACTGAAAAAAAAGATGGCAAGGCTGATATAGATCTCTGTAGTATGCATGTAGAGATACCCATGAAAGTGGGAGGGGGGGGACGGTGAATGGAGTGCTATATCTATAGCCTATATGCAAAAGGGTAGTCCAAGCATGATAATGCATCTGAACGACTAACTAGCTCCATCCTGTACTAGTGAGCGGGTGTAAGATGTGGTACATGGGTGGAGGTGGAGTCAAGGCCGCCCTGATGGCTGCAGCGGGATCTTCCATCATCCGGGATCGTCTCTCCTCCATGGCGCGATGGTCACGAGCCTGGATGTCTGCGATCTGGTGTCTGTGAAGTCTGAGGGCCCGATATCCTAAAGCACGGGGTCGTCTCCTAGCTCGAGAGGTCTGAGCCTGGTGAAGAGTCACCCCTCTCGATGTGTGAGCTAAGGGGCGGAGGGCTGCTGCACGTCGTGCAATGAAGAAGTCAGTGAGCTGACTCTGTCTCCCTCGTGTCTGGGAAGCTGCAGTAGGCTGGAGGAGAGAATCTCTGTGACTCTGAATCTTTGGAGGAGAGAGAGAGAGAGAGAGAGAGAGAGAGAGAGAGAGAGAGAGAGAGAGAGAGAGAGAGAGAGAGAGAGAGAGAGAGAGAGAGAGAGAGAGAGAGAGAGAGAGAGAGAGAGAGAGAGAGAGAGAGAGAGAGAGAGAGAGAGAGAGAGAGTCATATTAACGTCTTCTGGAGGCCAAACTTGGCCTATGAGACAAAAACCATGTACAAGTCTAGTAACCCTCTGTAGAAGATGAAATGAAATAAAAGGTATATCGCTACACAAAGCAATATAGGGCTGGAAAAGGCTGGGGAGGCGTGGCTCTGACTTTGCAGATAGTGGCCACCTAATACATGGGGGGGTTAAATACCTTAGCTACTAGCGATGGGTGGAGGTGGGTGTAGTATGTGGTACATTGGTGGTGGTCTGAGTGCCCCCTGAAGGAAGACAACCCAGGGGGTTGCGGTACGCCTATGCTCCATCATGTGGTCGTAGGCTGTCCGGATGCGTGAGATATCCTCCTGATATAGTCGTGGTCGACGATATCCGCCCATGCGTGGTCGTCGCTGTGCTCTCTGTGCTGCTGCCTGGTGGAGCGTCATCCCTATAGATGGACCTCTCTGATGTAGCTCAGATTGTTGAAAGAACTGGGTAATGGTCTGCCGGGTACTCACCCGTGCCTGATGTGTGGGCTGTAGTGACCGCTCTCGCCTCTCGTATGCTGCCCTGAGGAAGCGTCCCAAGCGTCGCGAGTCTCCCATAGTCATGCACAACTGGAGTGACTCCTCTATCTGGAACTGTGCTCGTAGGTCTAAGTATGCTCGTAAGAGAGAGAGAGAGAGAGAGAGAGAGAGAGAGAGAGAGAGAGAGAGAGAGAGAGAGAGAGAGAGAGAGAGAGAGAGAGAGAGAGAGAGAGAGAGAGAGAGAGAGAGAGAGAGAGAGAGAGAGAGAGAGAGAGAGAGAGAGAGAGAGAGAGAGAGAGAAAGAAAGAAAGAAAGAAAGTGTTTTTACGTCTATTAGGAGGCCGAACTCGGCCTATGAGACAAATCGATGTACATGGGTGTATCTTCTGTCAATCAGAAAAGATAAAAGTGCTGAAAAGAAACTGGTTAAGCTGATATAGATCTCCGTAGTATGCATGTGGGGATACCCATGAAAGTGGTGGGGGGTGTATGGAGTGCGATATCTATGATAGTCTATATGCAAAAGGGTAGTACAACAACCATGAGAATGCATCTAAAACGACTAACTAGCTCCATCCTGTGCTAGTGGGTGGGATGTAATATGTGATACATAGGTGGAGGTGGAGTCAGGGCCACCCTGATGGCTGCAACGGGATCGGCCATCATCTGGGATCGTCTCTCCTCCATGGCGCGATGGTCACAAGCCTGGATCTCCGCAATCTGGTGTCGGTGAAGTCTCTGGGCCCGATATCCTATAGCACGGGGTCGTCTCCTAGCTCGAGATACCTGAGCCTGCTGAAGAGTCACCCCGCTCGGTATGTGGGCTGAGGGGGGGAGGGCTGCAGCACGTCGTGGAATAAAGAAGTCAGTGAGCTGACTCTGTCTCCCTCCTGTATGGAGTGCTACAGTAGGCTGGAGTAGGGAATCTCTGTGACTCTGTATCTCTAGTAAGAATCGCCCGAACTGTCGCTGGTCTCTAGAGTCCATGATCTCTCGGAGGGTGGGCTGCCCTGCAAACAGAGTCTCGTATCTGCCTCTGATGCCATCATATGCGCTACATCTGCATACAAAGTGCTCCTCATCCTCCATCTCTACTCTGCATACTCCGCATATCCGCTCCTCTCTGAGAGAGAGAGAGAGAGAGAGAGAGAGAGAGAGAGAGAGAGAGAGAGAGAGAGAGAGAGAGAGAGAGAGAGAGAGAGAGAGAGAGAGAGAGAGAGAGAGAGAGAGAGAGAGAGAGAGAGAGAGAGGAGAGAGAGAGAGAGAGAGAGAGAGAGAGAGAGAGAGAGAGAGAGAGAGAGAGAGAGAGAGAGAGAGAGAGAGAGAGAGAGAGACTTTTTAACGTCTATTAGAGGCCAAAATCGGCCTAAAAGACAAAACATATACATCAGTATGATCCAATCCACTGTGATTCCAAAAGGAAAATAAAGTGTGTGTACCGCAAACGGGTATAAAAGGAGTGGATAGTAACTGGCATCAAGGGTGTGGGGGTGCTATGGGTATGCACTCTATATGCTCAATGGGTGAGATACAAATATGATATGCATAGGGAGGGGAGGCTCGATGGTATCACAACCCACTAAATGCCTGGAGTGGGTGTAGGATATAATGCATCGGTGGGTAAGGCATCATGGCGATCCTCAAAATGCTCTAAACGTCCAAATCGATAGGGGTGCACTGCTGACATCTCCGTATCTCCATGTCATGGAGTGCGTGAATCGCCTGAATCTCTCTCTGACGTGGACGGGCTCTCTGGACTGGGGGTCTCGGTCGTTGACGCTGTCGTCTAAGCTCCTCTGCTCTGTGTAATGTGACACCCCGCATCGAGCTGGGTCCTCGAGTGGCTTTGGGTCTGAAAAAATCTGTAATATAAGTCTGAGGGGGGGGGGGGGGGCAGGTGTATCTCCATCTGCTGCTGGAGGAGTGATGCACGGCGGTGCTGGAGCTCTACTAGGAAACGACCTAGAGGGCGCTGGTCCTCTGTCCCCAATAAAGCCCTGATCTCTCTGGGCCCCCTGAAGAGATGTGGGTAGCGGTCTCTGATGTCCTCATATGCTTGGCATCTACATGTGTAGTGCTCCTCGTCCTCCACCTCCTCTCTACATATCCTGCATAATCTCTCATCCCTCGGGGTATGTGTGGCTCGCCCAACCTCAATCTCGAGCTGGTGTGATGATACTCTGAGCTGCCCAATGGCCACTCTCTCAGCTGGTGCCATATATGTATCCATGTATCGTGGTCTCTGAATGAAACCATCCGCTGTCACAGTCATGAAGTGCTCTTTGTAGTGTTGCCTCTTTGTGGGAAGAGGTTCCCGTGGTGCTATCCATGTCTCCCTGACGTGTATATGTAGTAGGTCCTGACGGATGATCCTATTCCTCTCCAAACGAGAGAGGGTAATGTGGGGGGAAGAGAGGTCATACTGAAAAGGGGGGAGATCCGTAATGCTCATGCCATGGTCTGCTAACCATCGGTAAGTCTGTGCATACCATACTCTCTCATGCCCTGTCTTTGCCAAATGTCTAGAGCTCTCAAATGCAAGCTTGGTGAGTCTGCTGGTGGGGAGCTCTCTGACTCTCAGAATAAAGGTCACCAACTGGAAGAGGGCCTCCACTAGCATCGGTGGTGTGCCAAGCTCAGCTCGTATAATGTCATGTGGAACTGAGGGCTTGCTGCGTAGCAAGCGTGAGATCATGGTGATCTGGGGCCTCTCAATCCGCGCCCACATCGCCTCTGTGATCCCTGGTGCCCATACTGCCGCTGTGTACATCAATGCGGGTGTCACTAGAGTGTCAAAGAGCCACCCCTTAGTCCGGGGCTCCTGAAAATGTGTCTGAAAGCAGCGTCTCTCCAATCCTGCAAGCATAGTACAATAAAATCGTCGATTTTTAAATAAAAATCGTGAAAACGTTTTTTACGATTTTTTAAGAGATTTTTTTGCGAAAAAAAACGACTCCAGCAAAAAACACTACCATGGATAATGGACTTTATATTTTGATGCTTGTTTACATTTTAATATCCACATGTTTATTCACTGATCATTGACATTGCTTGCAGTTGTATTATGTATAGCATGACTCATTGACTTGAGTCATTGACTGATTGGTAGTTGATTATGTCCATTGTTCCACTGTTCACTTTCATGTATGATGTATACAGTTACCGGTGTCATGTATGATGTATGTTCATTGTTGACTCCTTTATTTAAAATGCATGGGAGGTGATTTTATACGTTATTCATGTCAGGTATATCAAAAAGATGTTAAATATGCATTGGTACATAGCTTTATGTTTCAAAATATAAAAATCTCTCACGGTGAATAAAAACCCCGATTTTTATTTTCGATTTTATAAACCTCTACGATTTAAACGATTTAAACCTTGATTTAAATCTCGTTTTTAAACCTCTTCTTGTACTATGCCTGCAAGTGCCGCATAGCCTCGCGTCAATCTATCTCTCATGGCCTATGCCATGGAGAGTACCCCTGTGCTGCCCGAGAAGGTGACACCTAGGTAGACGTAGGAGTCCACTACCTCTATCTGTCCTCCAGCTGCTGTGGAAGAGGCATGATGGCGTACTGTCCTGGAGGTATGGAAGATCATGACCTTGGTCTTGCCAAGGTTCACTGTGAGTCGTCTCTCCATGCAAAAGGTATCGAGCGCCTATAAATGTGACTGCAACCCCTCCTGTGACTCTGAAAGAAGGACAATGTCATCAGCATATAATAGGATGTGTACTGGCGTACCTCCGAGGTCTCCTCCTCGCCCTCCTACTCACTGTATATACTCCGTGATCTCGTCGATGTAGAGACCGAAGAGAGTGGGTGAGAGAGGGCAACCTTGTTTCACACCAATGGTGCCAACAAGGCTGTCTGATAGACCGCCGGGGCAGCGTACCCTGCCTGTGACTCGTGCATACAAAGCGTGGATGGCCCATAGCATGTCTGATGGTAGCTGTAACTCCTGGAGCCTCCGTAGTAGTCTCTCTCGAGGGACCATGTCGAAGGCTTTGCGGAAATCCACAAAGCAACAGTATAGTCTCTGCTTCCTCGCCTTCGCGCTCTCAATCAAGCAACGAAGCACGAAGATGTGGTCGATGGTGAGAAAGTGCGGCAGAAGCCTGCCTGGCCGGGTGCTCTGATCCTAGCTGCCTCAACGTGTGTACTGAGCTCTGCCTCTAGTACTGCCCCATAGATCTTGGCCAGCATATGGCCTATTATAATAGTCCTGTAGTTCCCTGGGTCCATCATATCGGCGGACTTATGGATAGGCGTAATGGTATGCATAGTCCATGAGTCGGGTAATCCCTCAACCAAAGCACGGTTGAAGAGATGGGCGATCAAGTGGGAAACTACATCTGCTGCATATATAAAGTGCTCTCCCTGTAGCCCCGTGTGGTCTGCTGAGCGGCCATGCTGTAGCCTATGGATGGCCTGTCGTACCATGCCTACTGTGAAGAGGGTGGATATCACAGGACGTGGTGTGGAAGGAATCGGCAATGGTGGCTGTCCTGGGACGTCATATAACCTCTGGGCGTAGATGTGCCAAGTCGGAGGATCTGCTATGGGTGTAGGTGGGCGTGGCTCACGTAGTGCCCTCCACGCGGTTGCACAATCCCTACTCATGAGAAGGTCGATCAAGTCTGCCTCCTGTCCCTCTTCGAAAGCTCGGTGCTTCCGGCGTGTGAGGGCTCGCATCTATCGTCGTGCCTCCCTCTCTGTATGGATCCCAAGATACTCTGTCCTCTGAGATGTCGGTATAGTCGCCTACACTCCTCATCGTACCATCTATTCTGGGGTGTATGCCCCAGCCGTGTCGAATGTGGAGTGCTGTGGGTGGTGTATGGGAAGTTGAGAGTAGCATATGTATGGAGGATCGAGGAGAAGTGCGCGGTGAGGGTGTCCAAGTTCATCAGCTCCAATCGGTAAGGGTGGGATAGTGAATGAGGTAATGAGATGTGTCGCGTCCGGGGGTCCGATAACATAGTCTATCACACTGCCCCCCTTTGGTGTCGTGGGTGGAATGCAGGTGAGACCGCTCGAGGTGGGCCAGGTCCCCATCCCATTATATATAACGAGACGGTGTGCTGCCCCCATCTGGAGTAGGTGTCGGCCGTATGAGGTGGGTGTGGTGGTATCGGCTGAGGCTCTGAGTGTAGGCATGTCCTCTATGGTACAAAGCATCTCAGGGTCGTCAAAGTCGTAGATATCACACTGGTGGCTCTGAGTGCGGGCATTGAAGTCTCCTACAAGGAAGACTTCACCCATCCCGGTATACTCCATAATCGTGTCACTGAGGCAGTCATATGGCGATGTGGTGTCTGGTCCCTCCCCCCCTGATAGCTTCTCGGGGGAATGTGTGAAGCGCGAACGAATGGGTGCAATATAGCATACGGCGAAGTACGCTGCTCTCTCCTCTGATAGCTGGAGGCGTATCCACATGAAACGTGCCTCTGGGTCTCTGGCTACCACCTGTACCCTGTGCTGTAGCGACTGTCTGTAGAGCACGGCTACTCCTCCTGATCCTCGTGTGGTGCGCTGTCTCATCTTGCGGCGGTGAGCTGACTTCCACATATAGCCCTCAATCCTTGGTAAGCTCCTCCCCATGCTCTCGTGTGTCTCTGTCAAGAAGATAATGTCTTTGCCCTCCATCACCTCCTCGAGGCGCCCTGGATGTGTCCACAAAGATCCATTGCAGTTCGAGATTGCAATGTGCACCTCCTGCTGTGTTGTCTCATAGGCCGCGAATCCCTAGTCAATGGGCCGTCCATCAATGATGACCCGACCGTCTCTGTATAGGGCACGATGTCCCTCTCGTCTAGCCTTGACGACACGCGGCATGCATGCCCGTATGTGCTCTACTTGCATCCGTGTGAGGTCGTCATCCAAATAGATGGGGGTGCCCGGTGTAGTGTGTAGTACTACCCGTGCGAGAGAGAGGGAGGGGGAGAGAGGGGGGGAGAGAGAGAGAGAGAGAGAGAGAGAGAGAGAGAGAGAGAGAGAGAGAGAGAGAGAGAGAGAGAGAGAGAGAGAGAGAGAGAGAGAGAGAGAGAGAGAGAGAGAGAGAGAGAGAGAGAGAGAGAGAGAGAGAGAGAGAGAGAGAGAGAGAGAGAGAGAGCAACCTCATAAATCCAAGGGTGACGGTCACCCTTAAGTAATGCCCTCTGTAAGGTCTCTCATAATTCTGCCAAGGTGGTCATACCGACATACAAAATAAATAATGACGAGTTCCCATACCTCTGCAATAGCTGTCATGGATAAAGAAGGAAACCATCCTAAACCTCAGATTCCATGTGAATCCTATATCTCATGTTTGGTTAGGATTTTGGAGAAACTAATGCTACCATTGCGTCCCGAATGTGCCGAAACCCCAAGATCGACTATCTATTTGTTGAATTCAGATACCGGGAGGTCCTGTTGCAAGTCGATGACATCATGATGACATCATCAAATCGTAACCGGCATATAGCACCACCTTTGAATACCTATAAAAGGAGGGGTTGGCCACATTCATTCTCAGTCTTGTGGATACCAGTCTTGGGAGCTCAAGGAGTCATGACGGCCAAGTAAGCACTCTCCAAGTTCCAGTTCCTGTTCTTGTCTTGTTCCTTGTTTCAGTCTTGTCTAGTCGTGTATCCTGGACATTTTGTCTTTTCCTCTTGTGATCTCATAGTACGAGATCTTGTGGAGTTCTTTCTTGTATCTAGTTCATCTCCTCGAAGGGAGTTCTTGTAATCTAGAGATCTTGTTTCATACTTACGATCCCGGGTTGTGAGATCTCTTGTATCATCTCTAGTCGAGTTGTTCATAGCTATCAGTCCCGGGTTGTGGGACATCTTGTTTCAGTCACGTATTCTTGTATCATTTCCCCTTCCTTGGTGATCTTGTAATCGTAAGTGTAATTCCGAAATCTTGTCTACTGAAGTCTGAGAGTACAATCTAGTGCTCCCCTGACATTTTGGAAAGACTATCTTCATCAAGACAAGGCACCATGGATTCCCTATGCAAGGAGATTCAATCTACCATAAAGGACATGATCGATCATGTCCAAGAGATGAAAAGATTTCTACGACAAGATGATCGATCTGTTTCAAGCTATGCCTTGAATATCAAGATGTTGTTTTGTGGAACTACATATCAAGAAGACTAGATGGTTAATCAGTTTCGAAGTGGCCTCAATCTTGAAGTCAAATATCTCTTGCTATCCATGCCTCAAGCAAATACCTTGGAGGATGTCATCAATCAAGCAATTCAATGTGAGAATCAATTGTTAAAAGAAATCCAAGTCCAAGAGTCAGAAGTCTTGAATAATGAAGACACTACTCTTCAAGAATCTGAACCAAGAATCTTTGAAGCCCAAAAAGTCATTACAAAGGATATGGAGTATGCATGTTATGAAGATATCAAGAAGGTAAAGGATAAGGAGGAGTTCATGTTCAATCAAGGAGGTGTGCTTACTTAACACTCTTCATTGAAGATCTTGGAAACACCACAACATTCCACCAGAAGCTCAAAGGATCTATCGCATGAAGAACCCAAAGAAGCTCAAGAGACACCCATTCCTTCAGCACCTATTAAGATTGAGGATCATGAAGAATTCGAGGTCATGCATGTATTAGATTCAAGGATCTTGCGAGGACTATTGGAATGCTTTACTCATTGGAAAGCATATGATATCAGTGATCGTACTTGCAAACTTACAGAAAATCTTCAGAGAGCAAAAGTCAAGGTTCGTGAATTCCATAAAAAGAATCCAATGAAACCCAAGTTAGAGAACATGGCCGCTCCTCGTGGAACTCGTCGCTTGAGGAGGAGGTGATGTCATGGATAAAGAAGGAAACCATCCTAAACCTAAAATTCCATGTGAATCCTATATCTCATGTTTGGTTAGAATTTTGGAGAAACTAATGATACCATTGCGTCCGGAATGTGCCAAAACCCCAAGATCGACTGTCTATTTGTTGAAATCTGACACTGGGAGGTCCTGTTACAAGTCGATGACATCATCAAATCGTAACCGGCATATAGCACCACCTTTGAATACCTATAAAAAGGAGGGGTTGGCCACATTCATTATCAGTCTTGTGGATACCAGTCTCGGGAGCTCAAGGAGTCGTGACTGCCAAGTAAGTACTCTCCAAGTTCCAGTTCCTGTTCTTGTCTTGTTCCTTGTTCCAGTCTTGTTTAGTCGTGTATCGTGGACATTTTGTTTTGTCCTCTTGTGATCTCATAGTAAGAGATCTTGTCGAGTTCTTTCTTGTATCTAGTTCATGTCCCCGAAGGGAGTTCTTGTAATCTAGAGATCTTGTTTCATACTTACGATCCCGGGTTGTGGGATCTCCTGTATCGTCTCTAGTCGAGTTGTTCATAGCTATCAGTCCCGGGTTGTGGGACATCTTGTTTCAGTCACGTATTCTTGTATCATTTCCCCTTCTTGGGTGATCTTGTAATCGTAAGTGTAATTCTGAAATCTTGTCTATTGAAGTCAGAGAGTACAATCTAGTGCTCCCCTGACAATAGCTAGAATCACTGAGACTCTAGTATCCCATGCACATATCTGTGTGGTCTAAGGCATCTCTCAAGAGAAAGTTCACAGCTCACTATAGAAAATAGATCACATGCAGCTCCAGTGTCAAAAAACATTGATGAACTCCTATGTCCACCACTTGTGGACTAGAACCATGTTTGCTATCTCAATGTCCTTCATCAAGAAAATGAAGGTGCCATAAACATGATTCACCCTAAAGTTGTGCATCACCACGTGAATGATCAAGTCATCCCATAGCACCACTCTTCTCCGGCTAATCCTCCATCTCTCATGATATCCTAATACAGAGAATAATCAACACATGGTTTGTCTGCAATAACTATCATGAGTCCACCTACTACTCGTTCCCCACTAGCCCCTCTAGTAGAGTGCATCCATATCATGCCAAACAAAGATTGATGCACTCATAATAAAAAAAAATGCAGAAGAAGAATAAAGTAAAATCCATGAATGTGCATCACCACGTGAATGATCAAGTCATCCCATAGCACCACTCTTCTTCGGCTAATCCTCCATCGCTCATGATATCCCAATACAGAGAATAATCAACACATGATTTGTCTGCAATAACTATCATGAGTCCACCTACTACTCGTTCCCCACTAGCCCCTTTGGTAGAGTGCATCCACATCATGCCAAACAAAGATTGATGCACTCATAATCAAAAAGAATGCAGAAGAAGAATAAAGTAAAATCCATGAATTTTCTGCCAATCAAACAAAAATGATGTGCAAACGATGCACAAATCCAATCATGCCATTTGGATGCATCTTTCCCCACTCCGCTGTTGAGGAATAAATTCCTCAACCTCGTAACATGTACCCCTACGTGACTCAAGACCATAGCCCTTGTCACAAGGTAGATATCAGCGGTGGCTCAACCAAAGGAATGAGTCCTCCATCACATGGTAGATCCCGTCGGTGGTCATGGAGGAAGAAGATCCTTTCACACATGGCAATCTCCAATGGTGATTTAGAGGCACCCAATATCCTCTCTTTTATGGCAAGCATCTTCTAATGCCTCCCATAGGGTACATACAATAGAAACATGTGCAGAGGTCCCACTGTAGGTGATCTCACGACAAATATGGCCTATGATCCACCTTGTGGAAATCCTCTCGGAATGTAATGCCTATGGGTGTAGACTGGTAGTCATACCACCTCAATAATCATCCAACAATCCCTCAACTCATATCCCTGATCACAAATAGTGACCCAGGAGAGAGAAACTCGACCTGCCACACATGGGTATGAAAATTGTACATGTCTGGAAGGACCCATCTATGTACCTAAGATCGGGTCTCATCCACATGAGACCATATAGATCAATTGTCTTGGATCTCAAAAAAAATCCCCAAAGAATACCTATCACTCATTTGACTCTTGGTCACACCATGTGGCATGAGGTAGACTATTGTCTCCGTCTTTCCCAAAGTAAGCCTCTCATCATGGAAGCGGCTGGTATATATCCTTAGGGTCACAAGGATAATCCGGATCCTCTATCAACCACTAGCCGTCAAGTGGAAATCCCTTCCACGAAGGCTGTAGACCTTGCAAGGTATGATCCTCACCATAGGTATCCTCGACTATCTAGCTGGAGTCCGACCTTGGTAGGCAAAATCCTTCCCAAGGATTTCTTTGGATAGTCAGGGCTGTGCCCCGATCAATCCCTCTCATGTCTATAGTCACACCCAATGGGTCTACAAAGCACTTCAAAGAAGTACTTCTTTCGACATCCCCACTTCATGTGAGCAGCTACAGGATCCAATACTCCTCAAGGATTTGGGTCAATGCACAAGATCCTTAGAATCCCCGTGAATATGCATCCACGGTCTCATCCCGACACTTCCTAATCAAAGAGGAAAGTGAGTGTACTAATGCCCTTCATCTCAAACACACCATGGGTATGCGCAAATCTTGGGCAAAGGACCCCATCTGACCATGAATAACTGCCATGGCTTAACTAATGGAGTTAAAAATCTGAATATACCCACCTCCTAATCTATGCATCCAGGTATAAATCCCGATATTATGGAAGTGCCGGGGAAGAGGACCCCTTTCGGGACGTAGCCCGTGCATGTGTGTAGGGTATGGAAGTCATCATATCTTCCATTGGCTGAACCAGACTAGCTAAAGCTGATGGCTGAGGATTAATAGGCTGTGAAAACATCTCCATGACGACGAAGAAGGTGGAGTGGCTGAAAGTGCAAGTACGGAGGCTGAGGTGTGTCTCTCTACGTTCAATCTTGGTAAACGTGTGCTATGCCAAGATGAAGAGAGGAGAAGCCATCCGTGTGTTTCTAAATTAAGATCCTCCCACCTCCACTATTTTCCAGCTACTTAATTGATTTGGAAAGTTTTCAAAACTTTCTATTTGTACACATCACCCAAGTAATACCAGCCACAAGGAATGTATGGAGGAGAATGCATGTGCCCAATTTGATGAGGTGGGTCCACCGAATTTATGACATATGGAAGACCCCAAATGGAAGATTCTTGTTGTCCAAGTAATTGCCTTGCAGCCCAAGTAATTGCCGTGCAGCCCAAGTAATCGCCTTGTAGCCCAAGTAATTGCCTTCAGCTCAAGTAATTGCCTTGCAGCCCAAGTAATCGCCTGCGCAAGGTTAAAAAAAAACCATTGCCCATCTACTACAACTGTCCTAATGATGCCTTGGTGCACAAGGAAGATGACTGCCTTCTTTCCATCAACTCATGGATGAATTACAGCCATGCACAACTGTGCACTCATATGGAGGTGCTGCTAAGAAAAAAATTAGGCTGGGCTGGAGTGCAAAGAGGGGGCAACCAATAGATATAGTGTCTGTCCAGCCCTCCCTACAAGCTCCATCCCATTCCTTTCATCTTTTCCCATGCAGCCCCTTCATTTCTGAGCGTACATGTGATTTTCTCAGGCCAACCAAATGCATCTTATAGGCTGGTGATGCGGTTCCTCTAGGCATACGTCATGGACAAAAATCAGCAGCGCTCATCAAATTCTCTTCGCCCAACAGGGCTGAAGGGCATCCAACAAGCAAATATTCGATGTATGCTTCTTTCTTGCTTCTCTCCTTTTAAGTTGGCTGCTCCAACACAGCCCCCTTTCTCTACCTAGCCACACACAAGGGCAACCCATGTTGCTTCCTTCCCTTCTTTGCAGTAGACGAAAGGAAGCAACCATGGCTTTTGGCAAGGGTGTGGTTGGAGAGTACAAGTCATCCAGCCACCTACCTACATGGAAAACAGGAAAAGAGAGGGACTTACCTGTGTTCTCCAACCATCGGCTTGCATGTGCTCCCCTTGCTCCTTCCTCCTGCTAGAAGCATCCCATACCACCCCATGCAAGAGGGTGAGAAGCATGTCAAGCTGAGCCATCATGGCTCCATGAGCTCCGATGGTTTTGTGCACGTTGATGGTTTTGTGCACGTTGTCCTGCCTTTTCCATACGAGCAGAGAGAAAGCTGCTCTGATACCAATGTTATGACCTCCAAGATCCTCCTGCTGGACAAGACAAGACATAAGCCATATTCACAAACAATAGAAGGGAGGACATCAGACTCACCTCCCAGCCGTAGAGCCAACACGGGCTCACACCCGAGCTTGGGAGCCTACAGCCAAGCGGGCAGTCACCTCCAAGGGACTGGTGTCCCATACCACCAGCCCCCCACCAGTAGGGGTGGCAAGGCTCTGCCAAAGGGCAAAGAGTCCAAGTGCCTTACACAAGAGACCTCTCACAAATGAGCCCATGGGTCCTATTTATAGGTTCACATAAGGACGTGGTCCAGTTCACACTGGGTGGCCAGTTCATATTTGGCCGGACACTTACTACAGACGCCCATCCAGATGTCCTTTAACTTTGGGGGCTTAACACTAGGCTTCGACCAAACTTCTTTTAATTAAAAAAGAAAACCTTTTGAAAGAGCTTAGTCAAAAGCTGCAGAAGGCAAGGTATGTACATGTCTATCAGTTGCATACTCTAGTGGAACACCACCTGGAGTAGGCCACCACCAAGAGTAGATGACCACCATGAGTAGGCCACCACCAAGAGCAGACCACCACTTGGAGTACACAACCTCCAAGAGTGGACCAGCACCTGGAGTAGACCACCACTAGGTGGACCAGCATCTGTGGATGACCACCACTGGACAGACACCCAGTGGCTGACACCAGGGCCAGAACCAACATTGGACCACCAAGGCCCGCACGGACAACCACCATGGGATTGGGCTCTGCCTGGAAGCAACTGCCCTTAGCACCTTATAACTGCCCAGGCCATCACATGTCGGACGATTGACCAAGGCGGCTGGACATGGAGGCATGATAAGATCAACCATGGATCTGTCCAAATATCTAGATATTGTCCACAACATCGAACTTGCCAAGAAGCTAATAAAGGATGCCAACCAAAGGAGAAAAACAGATAGAGATACACAAATTGGGAGTCACACTGCTCTTCCTAGGCTGATCCCTATGTGCATAACCATAGCCAGCTTAGCCCACCCACTCACGCTGAGGAATTGGTGACTTGGTACTCCTTCATCTGGAAACCAGTTGGTTATGGTTGTGGAGGACACTCGTCACTAATTTGGAGGCTTGGGATATTCTCAACAGGTTACTCAACTTGAATTGAGGTCCATCTATATGCATGTACTCTTGAGTCTTGACTTGTCAAAAGGAGATAGTACCTTGTTCTGCTAATTGATACATCCGAGCAAGATAATTGATTTGTGTACACCATTGCATTGTGAATATTGCAAACTGCTTGAAATGCATTGCATTATTGTGTTATCATGGCTTGATTCAGAGTAAACGGTCTGTAGGATATGCTATTATCAGGGTATAGTTTTCCATGGCCATCTGCCATGGCAACCATGCCCCTTGTGCTGGTGGATGTGAGGGGACTCTTGGTTGTGAGTTGATGTGAGGAGACTCTAAGTTGCTTAATATTCTAGCATATGTGACAAGTTTACATCCAGGTGTTTGGGATGCTTTATGAATTCAAGCTCAGATCTTTGTATGAAGTGCTTTTTATAGTACTGCATCCTCAAGGCAAGAGGCTCTGATAGGTTCATCCATCTTCCTCTAATGTATGTCTGCCATATCCTGTCTCATCACGCTGTTCCATTCACAATGTGATAACGGATTCATAGATGTATCTCTAGTGTGCTAGAATGGTGGCCATAGGTGATGAATATCTAAACCATGCTCAGAGGGCCAAGCCACTATCTGACTACATCAAAGCTGTTGGCCCTGACTTTGACGAGGCTCTTGATGGAACAAGCTTTTTGGGTGTAGATTATGTACTTAATGGATTAATCCCACTGGCTGAAAGAGTGCCTCCACTAGCATAGGGGACATGGCAATCTGATCTCATAATTTTGTGTGGTGCTGGTTGCCTTTGTCGAATCACCTGAGATAACATGATAATAAGTGTTCTCTCTGCTGTTATGAATACGTGATGGGAGAGTTGATGCCCACACCGTTGTCATGTATAGAAGGAATGGGGTGACCACTATGTGGAATCGCTACCCTTTAGTTCAGGGATCTTGGAATAAGGCCTTGAAACTACTTCTGTAGCAGTGAAAGAGAAGCATAGCCTAATGTTAATATGTCCCTACCTGTTTGTGTCATGGTGAAAGTGTTTGTCCATGCAGTAAAGGTGAAACTCCCAAATACACATGGTTGATCACCTCAACACAATCCCTTACTAGATAATCGCACACTGCCTCTTAACCTGTGTGAATGTATGGAGAGAAGAAACTTAGGCTTTCCAATGCTCACTACAAGGTATCTCTCTGTGCAAAAGTCGTCCAATGCAATGAGATGTAACTGTGGTCCTTGCTCAGACTTTGTGATAACAAAATTATCTGCACATAACATAATATGGACTTGAGCCCCTGTAATCACGAGATCATTGCCATCCTGTAAGATAATAAAATTAGTGATCTCATCAATATACCAAAGAGAGTCAAACATAGGTCTTCTTGCTTGACTCCATTGGTTCTTAACTGTATTTGGAAAAATCTTCCAATTCTAAATTCTACCATGTGTATTCGCACATGGTTAGCATGCCAAATGGGCGCCATAATGGCTTCTTTGCTTCTCTAAAGACATTTTAACTCTCGTGTATGAATACCAGCAGCCATTCGAGCTCTTCAAGGGGACAGTATCTCAGTTTACTCTTGTTCCTCAGCCATTATCCCTCAGCGCTTATAAACAATTGAAGTAACAGCGGTTCAAGGTATTCTGTCAGAGTTTCAGATCTACTTTATGCGTGAAGATATTTAATCAGCATCGGAATCATTCACGTTATAAGAGCATTTATTTATGATAAACTCACTATTTGTATGTACTCAAATGGCAAGTTATCTCGGTTTGCTTAATTTGCTTGTCTATTGTAATAGTCTGTCTCTTGTAGTGAGTTTATTGTTTGAACGATACAGACATCCAACTCTTCGAACTATCTACCTAACTATAACATCTATCCCTTTTCATCTACCTATGTAGGTACCTATCCACCTTGAAATGTGAGAAAAAGGTAATGAATTTGAACATGTGGAATCTGGAAAACAAAGTCACAAAGTTTTTAAGATAAGTATCAGCCTAGTGATTTAACTTTTTAGATGAAAATCAAATGATAGTAATATTTCCCAAAAGAGGAAAAACGCCATTTGATTAACCATAATTATAGAACATCTTTGAACTTGAAGTTGTAATGTCATTATTTTATATTGGACTGTTTTACAATGTTTTATCGTGTCCAAGTTGTAAACCATTTTTCACTGGGCTCTATGCATGTATCCAAGCTTTCTGCATTTCAGGTGAAAGCATGAAAAATGATGTATGTATTTAACTGATCGATGGCATATATCAGTGACTTTTTCTGAAAATGCAGGCATAACTTGTATCTTCATTCTGCATTGGTTCTAAGCAGGAAAACTCCTCGAACTGTCCAGGGAATCAAGGTGTTGTACGTTTATTTACATGTTTATTTCATAAGTCTCTGCATATTTTTCCCTCACATTTTTCCCATTTTTATCGTTTATGTGCAGGATGGTTGTCGGTACAACATCATAGAATGTAGCTTTGCCTTAATAATCTCATTTGCGATCAATGTGGCTGTGGTTTCTGTGAGTGGAGCTGTTTGCAACAATGGAACACTTTCTGTTGAGGATGCGGCCAGTTGTGAGGATCTTGATCTTAATCGTGCTGCTTTTCTTCTCAAAGTAATTTGATAACGGGCTTTCTTGAGAGGGCTTTAATTTTTTATATAAAATACTGCAAATATGATCTGCAGAAAATAAGAAAAATATTAGGAAACTTATTTATTTCTTTCATACTCTTATAGTTCATCTTCATTTTATTATCATTATCTTTCTCTTTGTTTTTAAAGTTTCCCTTCTTCCGCTTGGTTTGCGTCTTTATATGGGTCATCTTTGTCTTTGGAGGATGATTTTCTTGTGTACTTTCTTATATATCTGTGTCTCTGCTACTTCACAATTGTTTATAAGATCAGATACATCTGAATTTGTGAAGATATATGCTGGAGTTACTACTGTTGGAGTCAATCTTTTTTCTTGTTCTGACAGAATTCTTTAGGCAAGTGGAGTTCTACAGTGTTTGCCATTGCTTTGCTAGCTTCTGGACAAAGTTCCACCATAACTGGAACTTATGCTGGTCAGTATGTTATGCAGGTATTATCCATGTTGCTTATGTGAATCGCGTGCTTCAAATATGAATATAAGAAACTCAAGGGTTCTGCTATCGCAATTCGAAAGGATAGTATGGTAACTCTTAGCTGTCTAAGAAGTAGAAACTATAGCTTTTGATTGCACCTATTTTTACACATTTTCGACCTATAAATTTTCAGGGTTTCTTGGAACTCAAGTTTACTCCATGGATTAGAAACATGCTTACGAGGTGTGTCGCGATTATACCAAGCTTGGTTGCCTCTCTGATTGGAGGCTTTAGTGGTGCAGGCAAATTGATTATCGCATCTTCAGTATGTATCTGTTTATATCTCAATTTTCATAGCCTTTCATTTGCACTACTAGATTTCAAAAAGCAATGAGATTAATGTTCTTTTTTCTGATGTGGCAGATGATTTTATCATTTGAGTTGCCTTTTGCAATGGTACCTCTCCTTAAGTTCACAAGCAGTAGTGTGAAAATGGGTCGCCATGCCAATTCTAAAAGGGTAATGTGACTTTTAGATTTATTTAATTATTAGAAAAGAAAAAACTTAAAACATTAAATATCATGTGTTTTGGTTGGCCATGTTTTGGCATTTCATGTGGTATTGTGGATTTTTTAGGTGGCCCTCTTGGCGTGGATAATAGGTTCTTTCATTATCCTGATCAACGTGTTCTATTTATCAAACGGCTTTATATATTGGATCAGAACGACCAAAGTGCAAACAGCAGTCATTTGGGTTGTTTCAATATTTGGATTTTTTAGTTTGCTTGCATACATTGGTTTTATATGCTATTTGACCTTTAGGACAGATAGATCAGAGACCTACATGGCTTATGAAGAGTCAGAACACCTTTATCCGATTGAATCGAAAATCATTTCTGCGATTGAGATGAATGATCATGGGCCCCTTTTTGTTTCAAATCAATCCGATTCACAGCAGTAGTTTGCTTTTTGAAAGGCGGATTTCATTTTCAGTGGATCTACAGGTCTCTACTCCCTGAGAGAGTGATAAGTGCAATCATTGCAATGTAATTATTTTTTTAATGTATGTAAATTGGACTTCTCTCCACATCGCATGGACATGATCTTGATCTCCATATGTTGAACGTTTCCCAGTTTTAGGATGAAAATCGTACAGCATCTGTCAATTTTGTGAATTGTTCACAGCAGGAGCATGGTTCTGTTGATACTTACACATAGAGATTCTTTTTTATTTTTATTTTCATTTATAATAAATGGTTTCTCCTATCTAGCACACTATAGTAAATTTCAACTTGTGAATTTTCCCTTTTTTTCTTTCTTTGCAAATTGTTGAACTGATGTAAAAAGAAGTTCTCACAATTTAGAGCGTCTTGAAACCAGATAATCTTTGCCATGGTAACTTCTTGTATGGTGGATTGGTGTGATTTCTTTAAGTACTTCTTGTAAACAAGGGTAAGGCAGTTGAATTGCTTGAGTCTAGTGTATCTCAGCTCTAAATGATGGGTATCTCTGGCTTCTCCATCTTACCCTCTCAGCTCACCTTGGCTAACCTTTTTCACCTTCTCACGTCATCCAAACACCTCATCTTTTCATTTCTCACATGCCTTGGTCATCTCACCTATGCATCTCTCACCTCATCTCTGCACCTTACATTCTCACCCTTTCATCTCAGCCCCTAAAGTTGCTCTCTTGTTTTCTCACCCACACCCTCTCGTTTGACCCTCTTATTGAGATAGAAAAGCATCATCAACATTCTTCAAGTCTCTTCAATAGAACTACTAAGTCTTTTAATCATGGTGGGTAGCAAATTAACTTTTGCTTTCTTAAGTCACCATAAATTCTTTAGATAAGAATGGATTCTTAGCATTGTTTCCATCTACATTGGATAACTTGATTGGTTAGTGGTTTATAGCCAATACAAGTATCATCACCTGAAAGTATGGTAAATGTAAAAATATTTTTTTTGCAAAGTGTATAATCATATGATTCAAAAAATAATCTTCCATAAAAAAGATGAAGGGTGTAAATGGAGTTACTTCAAGAATTGAAGATGAGCACTAAGACACTAATGGAGAGGTTCAAAGTCATCCAAAATTCTTATGAACAAGAAATGGATTGGGGAGTTGTGAGAAGTATTTTTCAAAGTTATCGAAACAGAAGTTATGGGATACTCTGATGCATGATGCCTCCAAACTTTATACTGGCTCATTAGATGAGGGGCATAATTCCACTTGGGGCCAAGCATATTAAATCATAATCTTCCTTTTCTAGTGAAGTTTTTTGAAATTGATCAGTTCAAACACATCGAAAGAGAGATACTTTGAAATCAATTTGAAAGCTTTGGAAGAAACAAGATGTCTTTAATGTATTTGAGGCAAAAAGGAGAAGGAAGATGCATAACTAGCTCAAATCAAAGAAAGCTTGGACTTAGCTTTTTTTTCTTCTTCTTTTTTTTTTCTTTTTTGTTTTCCACAAGAGCCAAGAAGGCATATATGTGCTCGACACTTTATTCTATAAATAAAGATGGTTTATGAATTTCAATGAAAAGATTACACGTTGATTCCATGAGAAATTTCACCATTTTGTAGTGATATAGAAACCCACACATTGATGTGACACACATCATAGTCCTACCATTGCATAAATGCTCTCTTTTGAGACCATATATGATTGAAGCTACATATTTTAACTTTGTTCAATACTTCACATGCCCACTTTTGATAATCCCTCCCCTTAAAAGAAATGAGATGTTTTAAAGTATCCTTCCTGACAACCAAGGTCATATTAAGATCACCATTTAATGTTATTGTTGCAAAGAGTGAACATTTCTTTAATGAATGATATCTCAAGAATCCTTAGGTAATTGTTGGGGCCTCATTCAATAGTGTGGGGATTTCTCATTCCTTTTGAACATGCTCTTTGTCTGTGTTACTTCTAGGCTATTAAGGGATCCTCTAGAGAAAACATCTCTCTTGATGTAAACCCTTGTTCTCTTTAAAAATATCTTCTCATTAGTTCTTATGTCCTTAGCTCACTCCTCTTGTACTAGCATCTCATTGCTCAATACCTTTTCATTGTCATCTAGTAACTTGTCCTTGCTTTTTTATATACTCTTTGACACCCACTCATATTCTTTCACCTATACACTTGTTTACATTTTATACTTTCATAACATTATGGTTGTACGTGCTATGCATGGTAAAAGGATTATTATCCCTTCCCAAATGCCAAATGTTATGAATGTGAAGCAAAAGGAGACACCAGAACCCTTGAATATCAATAAAATTGGTTTTGTTTGCATTTAGTGGGAAATGATACTAAGCACCATCTACATGATAGAGTCCAAGAAGATGGGAAAATCATAGATATATACAATGCATATATAAATGCAATATAGGATTGCAACACATGACGAATAGAAATCCCTAAATAACCTCTACATGAAAGAGTCCAAGAAGATACGAGAACCATGGAGATGGATAATGCTTATATAGAGGGGTTGGAGGACCCACATGTGAAGATCAAATCTCCCTTTCCTTGCCAAGCCTTACTGTGATACTTATAAAGATCAAATGTAATGTCATAAATGTTATTTTCACAAAGCCCTTGGTAGAAAAACACACATAACTCATCCCACCAACCTCATTGTATGTGCATTCCCAAAACAATATATTGTCTTATTCTAACAATTGTGCATGGGACAAAAAAATGCCAAGCTTTGTGCGATATGTCTTTTCATGAAAATACAAGCCTTCATGCATTCCGACATCACCCTTAAAAAAAGAAAAACCTTTAATGAAGAGGGAAATTTCAAGACATACATTTGATCCTTTCAATCCATTGCTTGGATGATAGAATTCTAACTTTTATTACCAAATCACTTTTACACACACCTAAAGGCCAACCTTCATGCTTTTGAGGACCATAATTTCTTAAGGGAAAATCAAACTAATCATATTTTTTTGTTGTAGACATGCCCTTCTATGAGTATACTCGTGTCTCTTATGAAAAAAGGAGTTGATTCATTCCTATCCATGAAACTTCTTAAGCAATAAAGTTTCATTCTTATGCATATAGCTAGCAATTCAACAAATGAAAAGAGTTGTGCACTATATCAGAAACAAGCCAAATAAGGGAGTTGCAAAAATATAATTCCCAAAGAATCCTTGCATGTCATTTCGTCTGAAATTTCTACACATTTCGTTCCAAGAAGGCATCACAAGGTAGTGGACTTAAATTTCAAAAGGGCATGTGGAAAACCATTAGTCCAAATTTCATTATTTTAATCTCCTTTGCAAGTACTAATGCTTATATCCATGGGGATTATAAAATTTTCATCTTCAATGATTTGAGTGTACCTTTATGTGTTCATATGGGCTATAAGATCAATGATATACAACCCATAAAGTCATCATAGTTGTATACCAATATCCCAAATACATGGAACAATGAATTTAACAACTTTTTCTTCCATGATTAATTCTTCACTCTAGGACAATAGATAATACTTGATATAAGGTATAACTATGCTTTGATCCTCATCTTGAATTTCCATGACCATATAATGGGTATCCATTTTGTTATTTTAGGAGAATTTAATCTTAAATCCAATTAACTTTTTTGCACGTGGTATTTCAAATGCATGAAATTATGCCTTTGTACACTCCTTGAACTTACTAAGAACAAAAAGATATCAATTTACATCACTTATTTTGGATGTACAAAAAATTGCAATAGCATTAATTCAACAATGATCATGTAAAATGCATCAAGATGGGTTCAAAAAGTGTTATCTATAGAAAGTATTTGTTGAATATTAAGCTAGACATATGCAACCTAGTAATGGGATGATCTTGCATCTTATATCCTATTTATTATTAGAGGTTTGATGTTGAAGATGAGTGATGAGGTCGTATGCCCGAGGAAAAGATGCCCACATATAGATAGATTTGCTCAGTTTTTCATATCTCATCAAGTTTCCTTCACCTCAAAGCCCTTGAATGCGCCCAATTACACCCATTTTTGGATCCCTAGTAGGATCACCAAAATGTTCAAGTCCTGAGCCCAAGTGGAAGATGCGTAGACACAATGATATTTTGCTCAAACTTCTCGTACTATGCCAAATTCTCCTTGTTCTAAGCCTATGATTGCACTTGGATGTATTTGTTGAGAGAGGACCCAAAACTTTTAATGGTTGTTTATCATGATCTCTCCCTCCTTTTCTCACACTTTATCTTCCTCTTACCCTCTCTTTCTTTTGTTCTACCACTCACACTTTCTCACTCTCTCTCCTACTCTAACTCTCCCACCCACTCTCTCACACACCTGCTCTTTCTCACCCTCTTACAAAATTCCACTCTTCTTCTCTCTTTCTTTCACACTTCCATGCGCTTCCTTTCTCCTACTCTCTCTCACTCTTCTTCACTTTTTTTCTTACTCCTCTCACAGCCTCTTGCTTACACTCTCTCTCTTTTCCATTCTTTCACTTACCCTCACACACATGCATACATGCACTCATACATGCTTACCCTCTTTCTGTCTCTCTCTGTCTATCTCTCACTCTCTTATTCTCACTCTTTCACTCACACTTTCTTTCTATCTCTCTCTTCCAAATTCTCTCTCTTTCATGCTCTTTCCCACTTTCTCACTCCCTTTCCCACTTTCCCTCTTTTTCTTCCTTCTCTCTTATACACACATACACTCATGCACACTCACACCTATATACACACACACTTTCATTCTCTCTCTCTCTCTCTCTCTCTCCCCTTTTCTCGCTCACTCTCACACTCTCTTACACACACATTTTTTTTCTCCTCTCTCTTTCCCACTCTCTTTTTCTCTTCCCCCTCTTTCCCTCACATTTCTTTTCCACTCACACATACACACTATCTCTCTCTCACTCTCTCTCTCTTACACTTTCTCACACACACTCCTCTCTCTCTCTCTCTCTCTCTCTCGCTCACACCCACCCACTCTGTTTCACTCACATACAAACACAACCACACGATCACTTTTGCACAGGTCAAAACCTCACATACACAATTTTACACACTTATGCGCATGCTTACACACACAAACTTATATGTACAAGTCCCCCTCTCCCATGTCCGCATTCCCTCTTATATCTCCTTCATTCTCAAAATCCTTTCTACACATAAACCATCCAACACTCAGCTTCAATATACCTCCCCTATGTGCACTTGCTCATGTCAACCACTCAGATCAACGAAAATTCACGTTGGGATTCTTACAGATTGAACCTCGGCCACAAACTCACTCATAGGCTTAACTCTCTTTCTCTCTCCCTCACACACATCCTAAGCTTCAAAGAAATAGCCAATTCATGCGAAAAACAATCCTTCAAATGTGTTATTCCTTCCTGGAAATGTGCACTTATAACTCAACGTAGTAATTCATGTTCACTTATAATGTCACCCTTGTACTTTCTTGTGCTCTGTGCATATCAATCCACTTAGTAACATGTTTACTTTTATGTATGGAAATCACACATAGCTTAAGAATTTTTGTATCAATCTATAACAATATCTTAAATACAAGTCATCTGCATATATGGAAATATACTATCATGCTTCGTGTAAACCTGCACCCTCTCATATCAAGTAATGCATCAGATGATCATTTCATTATTACTTGAAGAAGACATAGGAAGGAATCAGAACATTCTCTTTGAATTTCAATCAAAAAAAAAAAACAAATGGAACTTCTAGAAGAATTAGAGAGTACGGGCAAACATCTTTTCAATTTAAACATTCCAAATCAAATGTCGGCAATTCTTTAGCAAGCATAAGTTTCCTTTGTGCATCCATTGAGGGCGAAACAAAACCATCACCCATAGCAACATCAACAGTAATTTTGACTCTCTCGAATAAAATTCAAGATCAGTATCATGCACTAAATACCATTCATCATCACAAGCTTGTGGATATGGGAGGTGAACACTATCAAGAAAGCCTTCACCCTTGCTTACATCCCAAAACTTTGGGGACTCGTATCCTGACCATGGCTCTGACCATAATACCTATCTTCAAAACGGTGTAGGTACCCAAATCCTGCATATTCACCATCGTGCAATTCTGAAAATGTCCCAACAGTTTGTGGGATGTGTTGATGACCATCACTACCAATTGTATCATCACCAACACCCATTTTTTCCGTTCCAAATACCTCCAATCAACCATCTATTCTACACAATGAAGACATATTAGTGCAAAAAAATCAACAATAATTATAGTTAACAGTGAGGAACCTTTCAAGGTAGGGGAATATGAGCTATAATTAGTGTGGGATGGACCTACAATCATGCATGGAGAAAGAAAAAAACCACATGAATATGGCCAAATTACAACAAATTTTGTTCGTAAATTCATTCCAAAACTCAGCCCCTTGGATTTGACACACATATGTGAGAGAGAAAATAGTGGATTATTATGGAAATCAACTAGTCTCGAATGTGAACAAACATTCTACAATTGATTTTACTCTTGAAGATACATGATTGTCAATGATGGAAATGGAAAGGAAGGGTAAATCATTATAGTAAGTCCCAAGAGAATATATGGCAAGAAGAGGTTGAGAACAACAGGAGAGAGAGAGAGAGAGAGAGAGAGAGAGAGAGAGAGAGAGAGAGAGAGAGAGAGAGAGAGAGAGAGAGAGAGAGAGAGAGAGAGAGAGAGAGAGAGAGAGAGAGAGAGAGAGAGAGAGAGAGAGAGAGAGAGAGAGAGAGAGAGAGAGAGAGAGAGAGAGAGAGAGAGAGAGAGAGAGAGAGAGAGAGAGAGAGGAGACCAAAAAAAAGAAGAAAAAAGAAAAGGAATAGAAGGTTAATTGAGGATTGTTGCAATTCTTTATGTTTTTGACAAGTCATGATGTATTAACCCCAGTTTTTGTATCATAACACTATATAATTTAAATTGTAAAAAGTTTAAATTCTTACAAAAAAGCGCAAAATAATCTCTCAACTTAGAGAAAGATCCACATAGTGTTGAAAGGGCATCATGTAAGAGAAAAGTTAGTATACTTGCAAAGAGACAATAGAGAGTTTTTTCTTGAAGACTTGGTGTATGGTATTGTTCTTTATATCAATTTCCTTATCTTTTCTTGCTATATGGATGGTTGATAAGTGAGTGTAGCATGTGAATTGTTCTATGTTTATGAGAACATTTCACTGTGTGATGATACTTCAGCTTGTATATACATATGTAAACCTAAAGGATAATTATCTTTGTACATACTTGTTGGAGTTCAAGAATTTTAGAAGCATATGAACAACACAAGGAAATAAGAAGCTTGGAAAACAACACAACAAAGAATGTATTACCAAGTGAATGTCCAAAGATAAGTGATTTGTTAGGGTTATAGGCATATATATAAACCAAGCGAAAAAACCTCCTAAAGAGGGAAAAAGGTGTCCTTGTGGTCCTAAGCATGTCCACAAAAATCACTATTAAAATATATAAAAAAATCCCCCATCACACTAATGCAATGAATAAGAAGTTGGTACTTACGTATAAGGAAGTGCCAAGCTATGTGGAATGCGTTGACATATTTAAGTAGTGATATGTGTGAATACACTAAGGACCGCTCAATCACTTTTTCCCCTTTTTAGGAGGTTTTTTCCCCAAGCTAGTATATAGGCCTATAAGCCTATGTCACTTAACTTTTGTACATTCACTTGGTAATACATTCTATATTGTGTTGTGCTCCAAGATTCTTCTTCTTCCTTGTGCACTTTGTGTGCTTCCGTAGGCCTCAAACTCCAACAGTTGGTATCACAGTGGGTCGCCTCTTCATCTATGGTGTCATCAAAACCCCTTCGATCATAGTCTCAAAATCACATGAAAGTTGATGAGCATACTCGTGACAATTAGCAATTAAAAACTGCTTCGCTCTATGGCAATCAAAATTTTGATTTGAGCTCGGTTTTGGCCTTCGAATGCACCATCGTATCGAATGTGCAAGGAATTTTGTCCATTTATGCAATACATATATACAAGTTTTGGTTCATTGGTACAAGTGCCTTGAAGTTTGCTACAAGTTTAGCAGAGCTCAATAGGGTGTTTTTTTTCAACATTTTGAGATACATTGATTTTTCTGCATTAGGGTATTTAGTCAGTGGCCATGTTTAAAAGCAATGATGTATTCCATACATTGGATATTGAGGAAAAGTTGGATGGTACTAATTACCCATTGTGGGATCATATGATACTTCATGTATTGGTAGCAAAGGAGTATGGAATATTGTGTAGGCTATTGAAAAAGGTCCTACTACACCTATAAATATAGTTATTGAAGGTGATGTAGATGGCATTGAAGATGATCTTCAATCTCCTGGTTGTGCTATTTTTCCTATTGTACCTAGTGCAGAGCAACTTCATTGGGATGGAAAAGATGCTTAGGCGTATCCACTGATAGCTTTGCTTGTGAAACATGCCATTTTCCCTTAAATTTGATGTTGCACGATAGGAAAGGATGCTTGGAATACACTTACAAATTTATTCTAGGTGAGAAATGAGGCTTTTGTTTCTTATCTCTGAAAATAGGTGGAGAGTAAGCATATGAATGAAGGAGATTCTATGGACAGTTATTTTATGAACATTAAAGATTTGAAGGAGGAATTGATGTATGCTGATGAAGTATTGCTAGATAGTTCACTTGTGATGATTGTTCTTAATAGTCTTTGAGATTCATATCAAAGTTTTGCTTCTACTCTTCGATTCATGATGAAAGGAAATCCAAATACCTTAAAATTTAGGTATTAAGCCTATGTTTTGTTGTAGGAAGATCACTCAAGGCAGAACAACTGAATTATGCTTGTTGCAGATTAAGAGTTCTTAGCTAGTTAGAAGGGCAAAGGTAAATGGAGCTCATCCATAAGTAAGCAAAAATCTGCTAATGCTACACAATTGAAGAAGCAAGACAAAGATGAGAAGAAAATAGAAAAGCGAAAACAATTTTGCAAATACTGTAAGGCAAATGATCATTTCATCAAAAGTTATCCTAAATTGATTACAAGAGACAAAGAAGAAAGAGGCTAGAATGGTTGTTGTAGAGGCCTCTACAACTAAAATAGAGTATGCTAATTTTGTTGAGAATGAAGAATGGGCATTTAATACTGTTTGCAACTATTAACCATCTTTTCATGAGCAATGTATATCTATAATAGACTTAGATGTTTGGTACTTTGATATTAGGGGAAACCAAATATATTACCTCACAACATATTTTCTTTAGTTCACTTGAGTCTGCCCCTACAGGGAATGCTATCACATGTGATAACAACTCCTCTTATCCTATAAGAGGATTTGTTAAGATCATTCTGACTGCTACTGATGATAGTTCTTTCATATTATTAGATGCTTTATATGTTCCAAGAATCAAGAAAAATTATTTAGCATTATCTAAGACTTGCTTGGCCCTATCAAATTTATTGATGACACATATACAGTTCATGATCTCTCGAATGGTGATGTTATTATTGCATATGGCATGTATAAGCTCATAGACTATGAAATTTGTGAATGATTCAGCAGTGTGTAGTTCAAGATTCTCATTCTATCTTTGTACGCTTCCACAATCATAAACTTTTCCTAATCTCAAGCTTCCAATCACTCAAGAATAGTGGACTAGAGAAGAAAAAAGCAGAACTTTCACAAGATAAGAGAAAATCTCACTTGATAGAGTAGATAAGAAGAAGATCTAGTATTATAGATTATAATCATATATGATAGCTCTTGCAAAAAAGCTTCTTGACAAAGCCTTACATATCGAACATCCCCAAGCTATCACAATCTCATTCACACCCACACTTTCAATCTCACTACCACTCACAATCTCACTCATAATCTCAATCACAATCTTGCTGGAAGAGATGGATGGATACCTCAAGAAAGTGAGGTGGTACTGCTAAAACCTGCTTTGTACTTGCCCTAATACTGTTGGAGTTAGACGTCTGTGGAAGCATGCAAACAACACAAGGAAGAAGAAGAAGCTTGGAGCACAACACACAATACGGAATGTATTACTAGAGAATGTACAAAGATAAGTAGCCCATTAGGGCAATAGGCATATATACAAGCTAGGGGAAAAAAACCTCCTAAAGAGGGAAAAAAGTGCCCCATTGGTCCTAGTGTGTTCACACACATCACTACCTAAATATATCAACAAATCCCCCCCTAGAGTGATGAGGTGAACAAGGAGTTGGCACTCATGTATAAGGAAGTGCCAAGTTATGTGGAATCAATCTACAAAAGGAAGTAAGCCCAAAGCTTTGCGGAAAGCTTCAAACTTCTCCCTAGGTAGAGCCTTCGTGAAAAGGCCTGCAATGTTCTCCTGTGTGGGCACATATGGCAAGCTGATCTCCCCAATAGAGAACCTCTCCCTGACATAATGATAATGCACCTCAATGTGCTTAGTGCAAGCATGGAACATAGGGTTCCTCGCAACTGCCAATGCACTCTAACTATTAGTGAAGATGGTGGTGGTAGAAGACTGACCAACACCCTAATCAGCCATAAGGCGTCTGAGCCACACACACTCAACAGTTAGTGTGAAAGCTTCCCTATACTCAGCCTCACAACTGGAAGTGGCCACAGTAGGCTGCTTCTTGCTTAACCAAGATATACATGAGCTACTAAGCATGAAGCAAAAGCCACTGGTGGACACACGAGTGTCATAGCAACCAGCTCAGTCTGAGTCGCAAAAAGATTGCAAATCTAGTAGTAGTGATCCCCTCTTGGGATAAAACAACCCAAGTAGACGAGTACCACTCAAGTAGTGAAAGATGCTCTTAACCGTCTGCCAATGCTTGACACGTGGGCAATGCATAAACCTGCTCATCTGTGAGACAACAAACTGAATATCTCGCCGAGTAATGAATAAGTAAATCAGGCATCCAAAAGCCTGCTAATAGAGGACAACATCAAATGCATCTCCAACATCATGAAGACTCAATCACAAACCTGTCTCCATAGGAGTGGCAATAGGCTTACAGTCTTCAAGGCCAAAACGCTACAATAATATGTCAATATATTTTGTTTGATGCAAAGCCATTCCACCATCAACTTGCATAAACTGAATGCCTAAATAGTGATGCAAATGCCCCAATTCAGACATCTCAAATGAGGCATGCAAATCAGCCTTAAAATCAGAAATATGCTTCTCATGAGGACCAATGAGCGGCATGTCATCAACATAGACAACAATGATCAGAAGCACATCATGAGCACGCTTAACATATAAGGTGCTTTCAGTTGGACTGTTCTCAAAACCATGTGCAATCAGATAGTGTATCTCCTCATACCAAGCACGTGGTGCTTTCTTTAAACCATATAATGCCTTCTTTAAATTGCACACTTGGTTTTCATGCCCTTTCGAAACAAAGCCATGGGGCTAAAAAACATACACTTCTTCATGCAAGTCATCATTCAAAAATGTAGTTTTAATGTCCAACTGATGTACATTCCAATCAAGATGGGCTGCAAGTGCATAGATGCTCCGAACAGTAGTCATACAACATGTAGGTGCAAAGGTCTCATCAAAATCAATGCCTTTTTCCTGTGCATAACCCTTTGCAACAAGCCTAGCTTTATACTTGTCAACTGTTCCATTATGCTTACGCTTTAGCTTGTAAACCCACTTAGTGCCAATGGCCATTTTTCCAGGAGGAAAGTCACATAAAGGCCAAGTACCATTCTTCATTATAGCATCATATTCAGATTGCATAGTAGCCATCCAATTTTTTGAATTTTGTGCTTCGCCAAATGAAATAGGCTCATTCTCAACACAGAGACTAGATGCAGCCATAACATAGCAACCTGATGCAAAAGAGGCACTATGAGAGCTTGATCGAGTATGATATGATAGAGGTGCATCTAATTTGTTGTCACGCAAAGTCTACACATGCCATTTTGACATAGTTTTTGCCTCCTCTATATCAACTCTCTCATCAACAAGTGCATCATGTAAATCTGCATCAGAAATGGGATGATCTGTATCATCACATGAAACCTATAAAGGCTGAGAAGTTGCCTCATTAGGACCAGTACTAGACTGCCCACCTGTAAAAAGAGGCAGCAAAGTATCATACATGTCTTTGGAGCTCAGAGATGTCTCCTTAGTACATGAAAGCAATGGCTGAATAGCATCTTCCACAAAAACAACATCATACTAACCAGAATGTGTTTACTCTGTGGATGATGCAGACGATAACCTTTACTTTTAGAACTACACCCAACAAAAATACATTTTACTACTTTATGAGCCAGTTTTCTACGATGTTTTTCAGGCACTAAGGCATATGCCAAACAACCAAAAACATGCAAATGAGCAACATATCGCTTGTGATCATGCCAAGCCTTATATGGAGTGATAGACTGTAGTGCTTTAGTGGGACACCTGTTAAGTACATATGCTACACATATGAGAGCCTCAAGCCAGAAACTATGTGGTAAAGTTTGACTCTTGACCATACACCTCACCATCTCCATGAGTGACCCGTTCTTTCGTTCAGAAAGTCCATTTTTTTGAGGTGTATATGACACTATACAGTGGTGTTTTATCCCACGTTCAGCCAAAAATGCATTAAAATCAGAAGAGATATATTCCCCCCCTTGATCAGAATGGGAGGTGCCCATTTTACATGCTGACAGATTTTAGCCAAAACCAAAAACTGTTTGAAGCACATGAACACTTCAGACTTTTCCTTCAATGGATGCACCCATGCATGCTTGGAAAAACCATCGATGAAGGTCACGAAGTAAAGATAATTTCCAAAAGAGGGTGTCTGCATAGGACCACATACATCACTATGTACAAGTTGGAATTTTTGAGTAGCCCGAATTGAACCATCTTTTGGAAAGGAGGAACGATGCATTCGACCCAAAATACAGCCTTCACAAACATGTTTTCATGGTGCCTCAAGTTTGGGCAAAGAGGACACCATTTTAGATTTCTGCAGGCATAGCAAACTAGCAAAATTCAGATGAACAAAGCATGCATGCCAAAGCTTTGCATCTGACATAGCCTGAGAATCATGTACTACACATGCTGAATCATTTACAAATCTTTCATAGTCTATGAGCTTATACAACCCACGACATAAAATGCCAGAAGTAATAATCATGTCGCCATTTGACAAATCATGAACTGTACATCTCTCATCAACAAATTTCACTACCAAGCCAGTCTTGGCTAATGTAGATTTTGATAACAAATTTTTCTTGATCCCTAGCACAAACAAAGCATCTGACAAAGTGAAAGAACTACCATCAGCAGTAGTCAAAATGATCTTACCAACTCCCATAACAGGATAAGAGGAGTTATTGGTGCATGTAACAGTATTCCTTGTAGGGGTCGGCTCGAGTGAAGAGAAGAAACTATGAGGTAATATGTTTGGTTGCCCCACTGTCAAAGTACCAAACATCTGAGTCTACTGTAGACATGCATTGCTCATGAGAAGATGGGTCAAAATTGCAAACAGTACTAAACACCTATTCTTCTTCCTTCACAAGATTAGCAGACTTTGTTTTTAGTGTAGAAGCCTCTGCAACAACCATTCCAGCCTCTTTCTTTTTTGCCTCTTTAGAAGCCAGTTTTGGACACTTCTTTATGATATGATCACTTCCTTTATAGTACTTGCAGAACAATTTTTTCTTTTCTGATTTCTTTTCATCTTTGTCTTCCATCTTCGATTGTGCAGGATTAGCAAATTTCTACTTACTAGTTGAAGAGCTCCATTATCCTTTGCCCTTCTGACTAGCCAGGAAAGCTTGATCTACACCATGCATAATGGACCTGTTCTACCTGGACTGATCTTCTTGCAATAGAACAAAGACTAACTCCTCAAATGACAAGGCATTTGGATTGTCTTTCATCATCAACCAAAGAGTAGAAGCAAAACTTTGATATGAATCAGGAAGACCATTCAGAATGGTCTACACAAGTGAGATATAACCTCATCAGCAGAAATCAACTATTCCTTCAAGTCTTTGATCTTTGTTAGAAAATTGTCCATAGAATCACCTTCATTCATGTGCTCACTCTCCAACTGTTTTAGGAGGTAAGCAACACGAGCCTCATTCCTAGCTTAATACAATGTGGTAAGTGTATCCCAAGCATCCTTAGCTGTTCTGCAAGAGCAAATGAGAGGAATAATGGCACGTTTGATAGACAAAGCTATCAATGCATGTGCCTGGGCATCTCTGCCATCCCAACGAATTTGCTTTGTAGTAGGTGTAGCCGAAACTGTAGCACGAATAGGAAGAAGAATATCATCATCTTCTATACCTTCTGCATCGACTTCTATACCTGCACTTGTAAAAATTGTAGGTGTGATAGGATGTTTTTCAACATCCTGCACAATGTTCCACAGTCCTTTTGCAACCAATACATATCGCATCATATAAGCCCATAACGGGTAGTTTGTACCATCCAACTTATCCTCAATAGCTAACATACGAAATACATCACTGCTTTCAGCCATGGCCGGTGACTAAAATACTTTGATGCAGAAAATTGAATGTATCTCAAAAAGTTGAACGGAATTGCCCAGACAAGTTCTGCTAAACCTGTAGTACACTTTGAGATGCTTATATTGGTGAACCAAAACTGGTATATACCTGTTACACTTATGTGTTTCTCGGGTAGCTTTGATGTGAACCTTTTCCCTATACATGGGCAATTTTTACTCTAGTGCTGGCTAGAGGTTTTTTCCCATGTTACCACATACTTGATACTCTCATATGTGGTGGTACTTTGTACTTAGGGATATCGTTCAACTCTTACTTCAGTTCAGTTTTATTGTCAATAGAGAGAGCTATTCCAGCCATCGTCTTCTCCATGTGTCATGCCGCGTTTGTCCTCTTTGTGTGTGCTTCTCGTGTGTCTCTCGCACTTCTACACACACCCAATAGTGGTATCAGAGTAAGTTCAACTTCTTCTAAAGTTTCAATTTTTTGCGTCGCGACGTGCGCGCACTTCTAACAGTGGAAATTGACTTCGGAGCATAGAACTGTGAATTTCAACAGCCAAAAAATGTCTATTGCTGAAAATTCAGCAAATGCAAAGAATGATGAAGCTAAAATGGCTCAAGATTTTTGGGCATGTGTTGTTACATGTCATTATGATGCTTCTTTACATTCTAAATGTATGGTTGTGAGTGAGGCTGATTTGAATTGGTTCTTTGATAGTGGTGCTTCAAAGCACATAACCTCATGCAAAAGATTTTTTGCCTCTTTGAAAGATGCACCTAAAGGAGGACATGTGGTGTGTGCAAACAATGCCTCTTAACCTATCATTGGAGTAGGAGAAATTGAGCTTACAACTGCAAATGTAGATGTGATTCTCTTGAAAAATGCATTGTATGTGCCCGGTATCAAGAAGAACTTAATTTCAGTTCCATTGATAACCAAAGCTGGACTTCATGTACACTTTGTTGATGATAAGTGTATGGTTCATGATTTTAGCAATGGTGATGTTATTGTGATGTCCGGTACATTATGTAATGGTTTGTATCGCATGGATACATACAAGAGGGCTGCCTTGAATGCCTTAGTTGCTCATACTTCTTCCATGGCTGAAATGGAGCTTTGGCATGCTCATTTTGGTCACTTGAACTTCAATAGTTTGCTCTACTTGCAAAAGAAAGACATGGTTATTGGCTTGCCTACACTTGAGTCCATTGAAAAGCATGCATGTGAAGGTTGCATTCTTGGAAAAATGCATCGTGCTTCTTTTCCAAAAGATAGTCATACACACACTAGAAGAAAATTGCAGCTTGTTCATAGTGATGTATGTGGTCCGGTCAAGACTCCATCTTTTGGGAAGCATGTATATTTTGTTACCTTCATTGATGATGCTACTTGCCATACATGGGTGTATCCTATGAAAGCAAAGAATGAGGTATTTTCTTGCTTCAAAGCATTTTTAGCTATGGCTGAAAATTTTTCTTCACAAAAGCTTTTGACTCTATGCACAGATCGTGGTGGTGAATACATGTCACATGAGTTTAATGATTTTCTTCATGAAAGAGGTATTTCACACCAATGTACGGTGCCATATACACCTCAACAGAATGGTGTTGCCGAGCGTAAAAATAGAACTCTACTTGAAATAGCACGATGTATGGTTAAAGGAAAGCATCTTCCTGATAAGTTTTGGATGGAAGCGGTCATATGTGCAAATTATGTGTTGAATCGCTGCGCTACAAAAGCATTGAGAGTCATCACTCCTTATGAGGCTTGGAATGTTCATAAGCCTATGGTTAGTCATATGCGTGTGTTTGGTTGTTTGGCATATGCTCTTGTGCCATCACAACAACGTCACAAACTTGATGACAAGGCAAAGAAATGTATATTTGTTGGTTAAAGTGCTGAAAGTAAGGGATATCGGTTGTATCATCCATTGACGACACAATTATTGTGAATCGAGATGTGGTATTTGCTGAAAATTCAGTTTTTCCTCTACTTGAATGCAAAAAACTACCAATAGTTAGCTCACAAGATGTGCTCGATACACTCATGCCTTTGTTCCAAAATGGTGCGCTTGACTATGACCATGTAGATCAGCCAATTGAGGCTCAAAAGGCTGAAAAATTCCAGCCAAATAGGGCTGAAAATGCAAAGAATTTCCAGCCAAACATGGCTGAAAAATTTCATCCAAAAAATGTCAAAACTGCTGGAAATTTCCAGCCACATATGACTGAACATTTGCATCAAAATATGGCTGAAAATGAGCATGAAATTCAGCCCATGCATGATGTACATATTAAAGATGTTTTACATAATGAACACATGTCTATCAAAAGTGCACAATCGATCCCAAAGAGGCTGAAACAAATGTTGTAGGATAGCAAATTGAGTGCACCTTTACTTGGTAGAACAAGATCAAGCTCTCACCATGCATCAAGTAATTTTGTGGATTATTCTCTTATTGCTACAACATGTAATGAAGAGTCACTTTCTTTTGAAGATGCATGTGATGATCCACAATGGATGAGTGCTATGCAATCAGAAATGGATTCCATACATAGAAATGGTACTTGGGAGTTATGTGAATTGCCAAAAGGAAAGAATGCCATTGGTACAAAGTGGGTTTATAAGATTAAGAGAAAATCTGATGGTAGCATTGATCGCCACAAAGCTAGATTGGTTACCAAAGGATATGCACAACAATATGGCATTGAATATGAGGAAACTTTTGCACCTACTTCACGCATGACTACCATTCGTACCATGGTTGCATTGGCTGCCCATCGAGGTTGGAAAGTGCATCAGTTGGACATAAAAAAAGCCTTCTTGAATGGTGACTTGCAAGAAGAGGTCTATGTGAAGCAACCTCCTGGATTTGCTATGAAAGGGAAAGAGCATATGGTTTGTCGCTTGCATAAAGCCTTGTATGGTCTCAAGCAAGCTCCACGTGCATGGTATGACAAAATACATAAGCACTTGATTGCTCTTGGCTTCACATGTAGTCCGATTGAAAGCACACTCTATGTATGCAAAAATGGGGCTGAACTTATAGTGCTTGTTCTTTATGTCGATGACATACTCTTGAATGGGTCATGTGATGCAAAACTTGACATTTTTATGGCTGATTTCCAGCATACTTTTGATGTCACTTATCTTGGTCTTTTGAGCTACTATCTTGGCATCCAGTTTGTATCCCTTGAGGGGGGATTGTTATGCATCAAGCAAAGTATGTTGAAAAACTACTTCAGCATTTTGACTTTGAGGATTGTAAGCCAGTTTCTACACCAGTTGAGATAGGATTTAGGCTCTCAGTTGAGGATTTTAGTGATGCATTTGACACTTCTCTTTATCAGCAAGTTGTGGGATGTGTTATATATGCATGCAACACAAGGCTGGATATACAGTATGTAGTTTCCAAGTTGAGTCGCTTCATGCATAGCCCTGGCACTAAGCATTGGCAAGCGGTGAACCGTGTGTTTAGATATCTCTAAGGCACTTTGAGCTTAGGTCTCTTTTATGGCATAGATGTTCAGCCACACTTGCATGCTTTTACAGATAGTGATTGGGCTAGTTGTTATGATACTTGCGTGTCCACTAGTGGTAATTGCTTTTTCCTTGGAGACTCATGCATATCTTGGTTGAGTAAGAAGCAACCTACAGTGGCGACATTGAGTTGTGAAGCTGAGTACAGAGCAGTTTTCACAACGATGGTGGAGTGTATATGGTTGAGACGCCTATTGATGGATCTTTGCATGGAGATTCATACTGCTACGCATATTCTCACAGATAGTCAGAGTGCTTTGGCTATTGCACGAAACCCAGTGTTTCATGCACGGACCAAACATATTGAGGTGCATTATCACTATGTGAGAGAGCGCCTTCATGGAGGAGATATTGATTTGGTATATGTGCCTACACAAGATAATGTGGAAGACATATTCACCAAAGCTCTTCCACGGGAAAAGTTTGAAGCTTTTCGCAAAGCTTTAGGCTTATTACCTTGTGGGCGCTGATCTATCACTCCCTGTATGTGTTCACATCATTCGCTCCAGGGGGGTTTGTTACACTTATGTGTTCCTCGGGTAGCTTTGATGTGAACCTTTTCCCTATACATGGGCACTTTTTACTCTAGTGCTGGCTAGAGGTTTTTTTCCCATGTTACCACATACTTGATACTCTCATATGTGGTGGTACTTTGTACTTAGGGATATAAGGCCTATTCAAGAAATCTGGGAATTATTCAAGTTCCATTTATATTACTTACTATGTTAACTTCTTAAGTTTGAGCCCAATCGTGATACCCCATTTACAATACAATTATCCTTAATAATAATTTGTCAATTTAATATGCTCCAACCAAGAGATAATAACATGTTCTAGTATGTGAATGAGTCAAAAAGTAAAACATTGGGACACAAACAATTTTCCCAAAATCCTGTGTAATTCCCATTTTTCCTGAATATGCCTTATATCATTAAGCTCTTACTTCAGTTCAATTTTATTGTCAATAGAGAGAGCTATTCTAGCCATCATCTTCTCCGTGTGTCTTGCTGCATTTGTTCTCTTTGTGTGTGCTTCTCGTTTGTCTCTCGCACTTCTACACACACCCAACAATACCTTTGGCACAAAAAGATGAAATATCTTGCACAAGCACTGTGATAATGCGATTCTGAGACTGCAACAACCGAAGAGGTGTCGACAACACCCTAGATGAAGCGGTGGCCTGCTCTGATACCAATTGTTGGAGTTAGACGTCTGCGCAAGCATGCAAACAACACAAGGAAGAAGAAGAAGCTTGGATCACAACACACAATACTGAATGTATTACTAGAGAATGTACAAAGATAAGTAGCCCATTAGGGCAATAGGCATATATGCAAGCTAGGGGAAAAAAACCTCCTAAAGAGGGAAAAAAGTGCTCGGGTGGTCCAACTGTGTTCACACATATCACTACCTAAATATATCAACAAATGTACCTGCCCTAATACACTTCAGAGTTATATAGTAGGCCCATTTAGCTTGCAAATGACACCAAGAAAGTACCTATGTACTTTGGGGTTGATGCTTGAAGTAATTGAATCAAAATAGTGTGAGCTGCTGGAATGTAATTCTGAAAAGTCGCACGCATACCGAAAGGGCGTAGCACAGTTGTAACTTTTGATTAATAAAGGAAGCATGCATGAACAGAAGGAACAGAAGGTATGTCGCCAGACTGTGGTTTGGGTGAATTCCAGAAGTGGAGCATATTGCCTGTTGAAACTCTGAGTAATTTGTCTCTCTATAATTAAGTTCAGTATTGTGTTAAGTTTTGATGAAGTACTAAGTTAAGTGATACTACGGTGAAGTGACAACATTACACAATTAACTCTCTTGTGTTGAAGTATGTTGTAATGCGCAAATAGATAGTAGTTGAAGGATAATCTAATTCAATGCGTTAAGTTGGTACAATAGTATAAGTTGAATCTGTAGAAATTAGGAAAATACAAACAGGGCCACTGTTTTACAGACCCCTAACCATCCCAAGAACCCAGAATCCATAACACATTAAACAATTAGATTAACAAATCATAAGAAGTTTTTGAATGGCAGTGTTGCCTTGACCATATTGATATATCATGCCTTGGGCATTAGAGAACATTTGAAGGAGATGCCGTCATCTGAAGCCGTGGCCAAATATGCAAAGATTGCGACAATTCCTAGGAAAAAGAAAGAAGTCAAAATCATAGAGGAAGCAGAAACAACTTCCCAGCCTAGAATGAGAGGTACCAAGAGGCTAAGGGAAATGATGCAAGCAGAAGCAGAAGTTCCAGCTACCAAAAGGGCACACGTACTCCCAAGGACGAGACTTGAAGACAATCGAACAATCATGGAAGAAGAATTGACAAGAGCCATGGAAGCTACCCATCAATATACCGAAGGACAAGTAAACCTATCAGTGCAAGGGCACCATTACCAGCAAGCCCATCAAGATTCAGAACAAAGAAAGAGGCTGACCAAAGTTCACAGATACAGAGAATTGGGATTAATGAACTCAAGTTCATCATCGGATACACATGAAGGACAAGACACATCTATGCTCAATGTGGATATTAAGAGTGACTCAAAGGATGACGGTCAATGGGAAGAGCTAAATAAAGTAAATGATGATTTTGGGGTGGGAGGCACAAATATTGAGTAGATACCTGACAACACAAGCAAGGAAGCTACAGGGCAAGAGGCATCTCAAGAGGGAGTCCATATTATTAAGCTGAATGAAGCATCTAATATTCAAACCCAAGAAACTCTGCTTGCGAGAGAGGTACTATTCAAGAACCCTAAGGAAGAAAAAGCGGAAACAATAGTTAAAGAATCAAAACCCTTTACACCAATAAGGGTAGTGGCAGAACCATCCCCAATGGATGTCACATTTCAAGGGAGTGCCACGAAGACTCGTAATAAGGAAGAAGAAAGAAAAGAACACGAAGTACAACTCCAAATAAGGCAACCACATAACGAGACCATACACGTGGAACAAGGAAAGGATGTACAAATAGGGGAAGCTCCAAGCATCCCAAAAACTTGGTTAAATGTGGATGTCGCTCAGCTCAAGCCAGTGGTGCAACACATGATACAAACTGCCATGGATACTCAATAGTTAATGCTTGAGGATGATGCTGACTATGACAGGGCAATGCAGGAAAAATATCAATTCCAAGAGATAGGTGAAAATCTCTCTGCCCAATTGATTCAAGCACAAAAGAGCATAGTAGAGAAAGAGACAACAATCCAAGAAGCCAAGCAGTAATGCAACACGCTAGATATAGAGAATCATAAACCAAAAGAACAATTAAAGGATTTACAAAGTAAATATGAGGCTAACGAAGCTGACAAAACATGGATGAACGCTAGAAGCAAAATCCTTGAATCGCAAATAAAAGTATACATGGACGAAGTAGATAACCTGTGCAATAGGAACAAGGAGCTGATGATAGCCCTTCTATGTAATCAACCGATAGAAGCTCCTAAAGTGACAGAGAAAGGCATACGAGCATTGGAAGGAAAGATAGCAAAGTATGAAGATCAACTCAAGCAAGAGCAAGCCATCATCGCAGAATGGGATAAAAGGTATATGGATGACACATCAGAATTGAGAAAGAAGTGGAAGGCAGCAAAAAATCGATATATAGTACAATGCAACAAAGATGTGGATCAAATCATGGTCATAGGAGAAGAGCTCCTCAAGAATAAAGAAGAAGTTACAAGAGCAACCACAACAATGAAAGAAAAGGATGATTTAATCAATCAATTGCAAGATCAACTCGCACAAAGGGTAAAAGAGGGGACACCAGTAGTTCCACACTCCACAACGGCTACTGAGGAGACTGAGGTACGTCCTCTTTCTCCCCCCTTAAATCATTCACTGATAAGGGAGGAAACGGAGATCCACACTGAAAGACATCATCGGGATATTGCAGAACTAAGCCGACACGAGCGGGCGCTACTGGTGTCCCAGCTTACTGAAGATTTTGAAGATCAAGTAATTAAGGTAATGAAGGAAGCAAAGATTGAAAGCAAAAATCTGGAACAGGTAATGTGACCCTTCAATGTACCATATGGTTTACTTAAAGAGCAAACGTGACAGTACATAAAGAACATAACCAATAAGGAGCTAGATAACAACCTCCAATTCAACATGCAAATATTCACCTACACACAAGAGGAATTTGACAAAGCTGATCCTATATGGAGGAGAAAATTTTTGGAGAAGAATCCGACTCTAAGGCTACAATGGGAATCATCACCGTATATACTTCAGGTAAATCCATCTTTTTTTCCAGTACCCAGAAGACGCTCTTGGACGCAATTTTGGGAAGGACAGTGCCAGGGAAGCATAAATAATGAGTGGCTCCACTATCCATTACTGCCTAGTCCACCTTGTGATTATCTACTGACCGAAAAATACATGGTTAAAGCCATGGAGTTTTGGATTAATCGCTATGCAACCGTACTAGATTTAGCTATCAAGATGACTATTAAAATTTTGAGCATGTTACTTACGGTCATCAAAGTGTTCCAGCATGCCCAATATACTTTTTTGAACTTCATTGGCATTAATCAAGGATCAGACGCCCTCATTTTTGATCTATCAACTATACCTAGTGGATTAACGCTTATGGCTATATACTCAAGGCTTATGTTTTTGCCAAGTACATACATGCAGATTTTTGAAGAAGCGTTTTTCACAGGATTTTTCGAAATGGACTCAAAATTTTTTGTTAAAATGTCTTCAATCTTAATGCAAGACTGGTGGCCTATGAGTTAAGTTTCTTTGCGGATCATAGATAGGTGCTAGATGACGGGGTAAAATCCAACCAATGGAAAGAGTTCATCTTATGTCATGCCAATCTGTTGAATCAATGAGAGCAGCAAGTCATCTAGACATACTCACGTTTCCACAAAAAGCTTGTCGGGGATGACAGAGTTCAGGAGGAGGGATGTGTGGAAGGGGAATCGAGCAAAAAGAGAAGAAGAAGAAGATCGAAGAGTAAAACTGCTCAGTAAAGAATAAAATTTATAAAGAAAAAGAACAACTCTCTGCCCAAAGCTCTGCAGGGGCACGCATCAGGCGACAACACCAAGGAACTAGGTCCTGAGGATTGGAATTAAAGAAAGATAACAACCAGGACATTTCATGGGAGGTTGCATACAGCTTCCTCATCCACCACGAGTAGGCGATAAAGTGAAACAAGCTCGAAAGAGAGACAACACATGAAGGACTCTTCATCCGATAAGATAACCAATTGTCTGAAGTTCCTAGCTGCCTCCTCGTCCACTAGAAGCATGCAGTGGAAAGAATTGAGTCAGGTCCCAGAGGATGACAAAGAAGATTCAAGAACAGGACCTTTAAAACGTAACGTTGACTTAAAGAGATAAGAGGTCAGCAAATTAAGGTGTGCGGTGGAAGAAAGTAAACAAGCTTCGAGGAATACAGCAGGTCAGATGTGTGAAGACAAAGACATATCAGAAGACCAAAAACTAGAAAGGGGAGAGGCTGAGAAGTTGAAGAGGGTGACTAAGAACATCACATTCTTAGCCATTGATGGTGTGTGTGACAGCCGGACTTAATACAACAACCTAGATTGGTGATATAAGGAATACCAAGGGGCTTATAGAAGCAAAGGACTAACTTCAGATAAAGAAACAAATTGCCTGACAGTCCTTAACGCTTCTTTGACCATCGGGTGCGTGTATTCAGAAGCCATAGACAAGCTACAAACGAGAAGTAAAAGTTTTGTCAAGGGATGACAGAGACAAAGAGGGGGAGAGTGTTGCAGAGAAAAGAGGCACAAAAGAGGAGCTCCAAAATTTTCAAATTAATGGGCATAATTTTCTTCTTCAAAATCCTATGAAATTCCCTCAAAGTTATGTAAATGCACTCGAGGAGTCCTCTAGATGCATAAGTCCAACTCATTGTAACATATTTCTTGTAAAATAGTAGGAAATTAGGAATTAGCGAATAAAGTGCTGATCACTTGTGTGAAAGGAGCATTTTTAAGGCACATGTATATAAGTCACTTTGTGACTCTTTGTAAAGTCTTTTTGCCATTGTGAAGAAGGAGAGCTCCAAAATTTCGAATTTGCTTCTTTCGTGTAGATTTTCATCTTCTCTATGATCTTTTGTGTGTCATGAAGGTCATCAATTTCAGGAATAGGGGGGGAATTATCTTTCTCCTTAGCCCATTTATCTTCCTCTATTTCCCACAAGAACTCTTGAGAGCAATATTGAATTGAAAGAGGTGCTCCCTCATCTATAGAATCGGGAACATAAATTTTCATTGGTGGTGAGCTTTCTCTTTCAACAATTGGTTGAGCCTATGGAGGTAAAGAAACATGCGGTTTGATTACCAACTGCTCTAATCTTTCTAGTAAGCCCTGGAAATGCAATTCCGGTTTGACAAAGTTGGTATGATTGAAGGATTGACTGGTCTCGAGCATAGCCTGAGCTAGTTCTACCAATTTCATGCATATTTTTGTTTGCTCAATCTGTAAATCTGCTCTAGAGTAACTCTTGTCTAGGTTTCTATTAGTTGGCCCTTCTTGAAGTCGATCTTGGTAGGCCTTGAACATCATGTCTAAGCCTTTGGGGGTTGGATCTGCAAGAACAGACCCTAGTTGTGGTCTATTTACAATGGGTGGTGGGATGGGATGAGATCGTGTGGATGGAGTTTCGACATGTGAGGGGTTTTGAGAGGCGGTATCTTCTATTTTGCTTTTTGCATCTCTTAGGCTTTCTTCTAGTTCAGATAGCTTTCTATTTCACTTGAGATTGGCCTTCTCTCTAGTATCCTTCCATGTTCTTGTTTTCCTCTTACTAGGCTCTCTTGATTCACTTGACTTTGATTGTTCAGCTAGCTTATCTTGTTTTAAGGCTTGTGCCCTAGTAACTACCTGTATAAGAGCCACATTACTGCTACTTGAACTTGAATCCACCACTAAGCCTACCACATTAATTAGTGTAACCTTGGGTACACTAGAGGGGTTCCTTGACAATATCTCAGGAGATGTTTCTTACCACACTCAAGACAAAAGACTTGTATTGTGATGTTCTATCCTTGTCCTAGAGCAGGTGATTTCACGAATGAAATGATCACCCTAACATCTAAAACATGGTCCTCTAGGGGCTTGTGGTCTCATTTGTCTCAATTGGGGCCTGGGGTTAGGATTCGTATGCATGGAATTGGAGTATTTTGACTCCCAATTTGTTTCCATAGGTGGTGCCTCATACTCATATAGATAAGTCTCACTATGCTCAGGTGACTCTGTGTAATAAGCTTGTGGACTATCTATCTTCATAGGAGTAGTGAGAATTCTGAGCATGATGGTCATTCTCTGAGACCAATGGGGTTATTGGCACCAATGCTCTATTAGGGTTCTCCTTTGCCACTACATACTTAATTGGAATCACATTGGAAGGGGGTGGCAGTTGGTTTCTTAGGACCGATTGTGGCCTATATGATGCCTGATATTGCTATTGGTTTTGAGGTTGATATTGCTGTTGTGGCCTAAAATATGGTTGTTGGTGTTGGTTCTGGTACCTACTCTGTTGGTAAGGATGATGATAAGTTTGTTTAATAGCCTGCTGTATCTCGGTGATGAGTAGCACCTCCTTTAATTTCAATCCGGGAAGACGAGAGGATGGTATGATGACCGTGAGCAAGTGAAGGCACAAGTGCGTGAGTGAGAAGCACACCAACATGCACACACATACACACACACGCGCACACACGGTAAGACAAAGAGTGAGAAGCAATGGAGATCTTAGATTACTTTCAAAAAGCTCTTACAAGTTCAAATCAATTACAAGCTCTCCCAAAAATGAGCTCTCTAGCTCTATTTATAGTTTTTGACTAGGTTTTGGCCTTGTCCAGACCTAGTGTCTGGCCTAGTTAAAAATTAGGTTCTCTATCCTATTTGGAGGTTCAAACGGAGTCTAAAAAATGTGAAAAGTGATAGGTAGGTACTTCTAAAGCTCCTCAAGCTCAAGGACTCCTTGGCTTGCACAAAATGGAGCTACAAAAATATGAAATGGTATTTACAGTGGTTTTTAGTGATGAAAATCACTATTTTTGTAGGGATTTCTTCTAACATTTTGACATACATTTCCTGGAGCTCCCTACTTGCTCCTTCTTCTTGTGTGCCCAACTCTTTGATGCCTGAAAAATTTAAATGGCCCACTTGCCAGATCTTCTTTGACCACTGTGCCTGCTTACTGTGTCTTCGCTCCGACTCCCTTCATAGGCTTCCTTGTCTTGTGACTCCTTCGGTTCCTTGACTACTACCAACACCCCCCCCCCCCTCTCTCGCGTCTGTCGTCTCTGACAGACCCTTGTCTAGCTGTGCATTGGACATAATATTGAACAACATCGGCGGCGAGGTGGTGTTCTTCTAATCGTAGCCCCCGTGCTAGATCTGTTAACAATGCATCCCAATTCACTGGTCCTGGTACGTCCGGATGTGGCACCCGCAGTTGTTCTGAATGGATGGTTCTCTCCACAGCAAATAAATGGAGGAGATGTGAGGGCCTGGGTACAAATATTTCTGAGTGATATTCCCAGAATCCTGTTATAAACATCTCCTCGAATGTCTGTTTAAAGCAAGCTGGGAGGTACTTTATTCTGGCGTGCCAAGCATATATTACCTCTATTGATGGGGTGGTGCTCATGTCGTATACCAGATCCTGGTTTCTTGTAAGAAATCCGACACCTGAGAAGTGGGGGTCTTTAATATTCTTGAATGTCCTGAATGTGATTAGCATTAGTTCAAAGATTTTCATGCACATTTGGGCCATCACATCGGGGGTATTCCGTAGTCGAGTGCTCCAGTGACGGATGGTAGAAATCATATAATTCACAGTGGGAGGGCCCTGTGGAGGTGCTAGATAAACATAGTTTAACCACTTTGCACAACCTTTGATGTTCTTGACGGCAATTGTAAAACTTTGGTCAGGTGCGCCTGCGGAAGACTGGAACATAACAAGGATTGTATTTAATAAAAAGTGGCATGTTAGTCCAAGTACGAACCATCTCTGGGTAGGTCTCGAGAAGATGGATTCTCCAGGTGGGTTGATGAATGGATCCTTTCTTAGCACTTTCTGGGATATCATCGGGCCCAAATTGTGTGGCGAAAGTTGGAGGTTTGCCACATCTACGTTGAATCTCTGCATTGTAATCTGCAGGAGTACACAATATGGCACATATTGATCGTCGTTGGTGCCGATCCATCTATGATGAGACATGCTGCGGAAATACTTTGACTTTATGATGGTGTCTTCTAACTTTGCCATTGATTGGATTTGAATTGCCACTCGATCTTCATGGGTTGTTGCTGTTTTCTCTAGTGTCTGGAGCCATTCAGGTACTTCAACTTCTAAGGTGTCCATTCCTTCTGAGGTTTGTGCACCACCTGGCATCGGCATAGGAACATATGGTTCCTCATACGTTTTGTCCTTTCAATGGGTACTAATTCCTCAGGCTCTGGTTCTACAACTGGAGAGGGCTTCCTTTCATATTCCAATAACTTTTTCTGCAGCTCCGCCACCTGCTCTGTCAATGCCTTTACTTCCTCTGAAGTCGAGGTCGTTTCTATGACTTTGGGGTGAGCCTCCTGTTCCTTGAGCTGGCTACGTAGTTCATCCCATTCCCTTTCCAAATCATCATGTGCTTCTAATAAATCCGCATAGCTTTCCAAGATTGTTTTCATGGTTTCTGAGGGAACTGCTTTGAATTGTTCTGGGTCGATTTCATGGGGAGAGCCTTCCATGGAAGCTTCCAGGTTTTCTTCGTTTTGTTTCTGCAAACGTTTGTTTTCTTCAAGGGCTGTAGCCATGTGTTTTCGGAGTAGAGTTAAATTTCACCGGACTCTCAGGTTATCTGTTTGGTAAACCTCCAGTAAGGCTTCCAGTTGTTTGACGCCTGACTCTTGTGATGGTTGGGGTGTCTCCAGGAGGGTTTGATGAGCTTGCTCGAGAGTGGTGTAGCGTTGGTTGAGGTGAGCATTTTCTTCTTCTATATTGGTAAGCCGTCTTTGTAGTTGTTGATGATTCGTCGTCAGCTGATGATGACGGTCTTCTAAAGCCTGGTACTCACCCTGAAGTTGATACACACATTGATGTAATGCTATGAATATACTATTTACATTAAACGATGCAGGGAAAGATGAAGATGCAGGGGGGATGGGGAAGGGGGTTGTGAATGCTGTGGAGTCAAGTGGTGAGGTAGGTGGAGGGGGTATGGGAGATTGAGGTTGTGTGGGGGGGTGGGAGTGGTGCTGTGGCTGGTGATGTCTCCATTGTGTCGAATGTGTGTGTGACTGTAAAGATGGGAATAGTGGGTGGGGTGGATGTGATATTTGTGAAGAGTGTTGTGTAGGTGGGCATGGTAACTCCTCCGACTTGGTCTCCAGGAGAGAGAGGAATTCCCATGACAACTGTGGTAATGGCAGAAATAGGTTTGGTAGTGCCAGGTGGTGAGGTGACATGTGTATTGAGAGGTGAGGTGGGTGGTGAGAGTGGTTCCTCCTGATGTTCTTCTGTTTGTGTGTTGCCTCCTGGTTCTGATACATTGATGTGTATTTGTTTGCCAGATCTCATGGGACGGGTAGGTACACGTTTCTCAAATCGATTAATATAAGTCATGGCTGCATGAACAACTTCATCTAAGCCCACTGTGTCAGCGTGCAAGTTCATTGATTCGATGAACATGTAATCCACACCTTCCTTGGCTAACATTTGGCTCATGATCATCTTTCCTGTTTCGAGCGACAGTTTGTGTTGCTCCTGGACCCGCTTCATGGTTTCGTATAATCTTTTTATTTGGGCCGAGTATGCCGGGGCACTTGCTAGTTCTGAAAGTTCTTCATATTCTTGATCATACTCTTCATGTGCCTCTTGTTCTTCTGTCTCTTCTTCATCGTCTTCTACTTCTACGACTCCCGGTTGGGTCGAGGCTGAAGTTGTAGTCGTGGGTTGTTGTTCTTGGGTCTGCTCCGCTTTTGTCTCCAGGTTAGATTCATTGATCAAACGGGCGATTTCTTCATCTGTTAGATCAGCAAGGGTGTAACCTTGAGGGAATTCCGAGTCTGAAGGAATAGGAGGAAACACTAGGTTGGGTCCTTCTGCACTTGGTCTGGGTAGGCAAATGGTGAATGGTTGGACACGCCCCGTCTGTGGGGGAGTCACCTCAGGTGTGGTAGTGGCTCCCCTTGGTTGAGCGCATGGTAATTGAACTCCCCCTCTCATCTTCTTCGATGGAGGGCCTGACGTTGATAGTCGTCTTTGGAACTCTTGGGCCCTGGACCATACTAGTGCTCTTTGAATGGGCACGTCATACGCTAAGCACCTGTAAATTATTCTTGTGAGAGCACAACATCCATGAAGTACATTTTTCTATTTCTTATTCCACCGTTGATGGGCTAGGTGTATTTGGTCGATGATCCAGTGCGGTATGTTGATGGTGAGGTTCTCTGTCTCCGCCAAGTACAAGCTGAACCATATCTTTTTTGGTGGCATAGTGAACCGTTCTTGGGCAGGAAAAGCAAAATGTTGCATGATAGTTCGTAGGTGTAGAGCAATGGTAGGTGTCATTGCGACCATGTCCTTCAATTTGTTGAGGTCTTTATGCTTCATCCTGCCTGGAACCATTAGTTCTTTCTCAGTGGGAATATGCATTCCTTGCATGTTCAATGCTGCTCGTACCAAATTGAGTGTCAGTTTGAATCTCTTGAGTTCGTGGCCTGGCAATAGTGAGGGTAGCACAAAAGTACTATCGCCTCCCTTGGCCCTGCTAGGAGTGATGGTACTAATAAAGTAGGAGCAGCGAAGAAAATCTGGCTTAGGCAAATGTGCTCTGAAGTAGCTATCCAATCCTGCTTTGGTCCAAACCGATCGCATTACTTCTGCATTCTGATAGTTTTCAAATTCGCGAGTGAAGAAATGGTAACGTCCCCATCTACCATTGAACTCAATTTCTGCTTCCCAGAAGTAGGTGCCATCCCCCAATGGCCCTGTGACATCACTAAACCAATGAGCGTGTTTCCCCACTTGAGAAGTGTGTCCCTGAGGAGGGTCCTGAATCGGGAGAACATGCACCGCTTGAAGTTCTTGAGGCCTTTTGGTGAGTGGTGGTTCCAGGAGAAGGGTTTCAATGTCCACAATCTGTGCGCTAGACCCTACCTGGGAATTGGTGCCTCCTGCTTCTGCCATTGTTATTGCTTGCTTGCTGGTTCTGTGAGAATATAGATCATGCATTAATATTGTAATGGACAAGATAGAACACTTTTTGTCCCCGTTACAACATTATCATGAAGTGAGTAATGGGTTAGTGGGTCAGTGAGTGCTCGATGACTGTGTGTGTAGTTAATGAATGGATAGTCCTAGGAGCTAGATGGAAAGATGCAGTGTATGAGTGATGTAGTTAGCAAGTGGAGATGAATTTACAAATGGGGTTCGGGGGGTTTATTACAAGTCTTAGGTTGCCAAACACAATGGATGGCTTTCGGTTTTGGTTTTGTGGAGACTCTAGAGGGTTTTATGAGTAATTTTGCTTGGGGATGATGCGTTTTTGGGACCCATTTACAAGTGAGTCTGTGCGTGCTTCTGGGCGGCTGTGTGTTCGTGCGTATTAAACAAGAGTGGGTAACAGCTCCTTGAGTGAGTGAGCCCTGTCGTGTATGATGTGATTCGTGCGGGACTAGTTGAGCGCGCAAGCAAGCCTTAGGCACCCAAATTTGTCTTGATTGTGGGCCAGCCTTCATCGACTTCTTGGGTACCCAAATAGTTTTCACTTTCTCAAAAGAAGTTTTGGAAGTCTTCTTATTAGTATCATGTCGCTCATTACTAATAGGAAGTTGAGATGATTGTTGTCGCTTGACGGTCATAGGCCGCTCTCCTTTTCGCACCCACAATTGTTTCAATGGTTGAGTCATTCTGCTTCGCACGTTCTCTTGGCCTCCAGCATAGGTAGTCTTCAGTGATTGATCTACCTTTGTTTGCTGCCTCCCTCTAGCCTTTGGAAAAGAAGGGAGTTCCGTCGAGGCCTTGACTTCTTTATTGAGATCTCCATTCCTCTGCATCACATAGCTTTGGACAAGAACAACATGGTCAACTTCATGTGTACCCCTGGAAGGACCAGGAGTCTGTGCCTTTTCTAGTTCCTTGAGTGCTCCATTATCTAACTCAACTGTAATTCGACTCTGATTCACCCATACCTGAAGAAGTCCACTTCTTAGGTTTGAGTTGACTGCATGGTCATAGATCCAGTCTTGACCCAAGACAAGAGGCTCCGTGAGGTCCTCATCTTGACACACTAGCACTTTAACTGTCATTACTTCATCTTGGATGTAGAGGGGAAGTTCCACCTCACCCATGCAAGGGGTTTCCACACCTCCCAATCCTATGAGATATGCTTCTATAGGATTGACTTTTAATTTCAATTCCCGACAGTAAGAAAGTCTCACCGCACTAGTGGCTGCACGTGAGTCAATTAATGCGCGCACTGTTTTTGCACTAACTCCTTGTCCTAACTCTAAAGTCACAAAAGGACGTCGATCTATTATCCTTTGGGAACTTATTCTTGAGACTTCACACATTGCCACATGATATCCTGGATTCTCATAGGCACCTGTCCTAGGTTGATCCCTACCTTGCCGTCTCAACTTCATCTTTCTGATGCGTTCTAAAGCCTCTGCTTGAGCTTCTTCTCGAACTCGTTTTTCTTCTTCTTTGCGTTTCTTAGTAGTGTTGAGTCGACTTAGCATTTCTTCCGTGAGAGGTTCCTGATACAACTTGACTCTGCACCCGCTGATGTAGCTCTGAAGAATATCACCTTCTAAGTTGGCTAGTTGTACTACTCCACTCGTTGAGATCCTATTTGTGATCATAGGTCCATAACTTGCATGTTGCTTCAAAGTGTAGACTAAAACTAGGTCTCCGGCCTTTAATCCTTTATCCTTAACATGGGCATCAAAGTACGCCTTCTGTCGTTTCTTACCTGCATATATTCCTGCTGCAACTCTTAGTCTTGTTTCACCTAATCGTTCAAGGTAAAAAATTCTCGAAGAGAGTTCATGGCCCGTCCACTCATGCTCCTGTGCTACTCTCAATGTGGGAATCAAGAAGTCCAAAGGTAGCACCGCATTTTGGACAAATACCATCTGAAAGGGTGTGGCTTGGAGTACCGTTTTATAGGCCACTCTGTATGCCCAAACAACATGGTGTAGCTGTTTGTCCCAATCACAGCGTTTATCATTCACTAATTTGGTCAACACATTGCACAGAATCTTGTTTGTGCTTTCGGCTTGCCCATTAGCTTGTGGGTGGTAGGGGGCAGACTTCTTATGTAGGGGATTAATAGGACCTACAAAGTCTATTCCCCACTTAGAGAATGCACGTCCACCCATCATAGGTTTTAGTGGCATCTCATCTTTGCGTATAGGATACTCAGTTCTCTGACAAACGTCACACCGTTTCACATAGGTATGTGCATCCATGTGAAGGGTCAGCCACCAGAAGCCCGCAAATAGTATTGCCTTGATCACCGGATCTGATCCAAAGTGTCCTCCTGCTACACCTTGGTGAGCAGTTTCCAAGATCTTGAGATATTCACTCTCATGGACACGTAGTCTCAGGTAACCATCCTTGCCACGCTTGTAGAGATTATCACCAATGAGTGAGTACTCTAGGGCTTCTTGTTCTAGACTTCTTTGTCTTGTCAGGGTCATATCTTGAGGGAATGTTTTCGTCCTCAAGAAGGCTACTAATGGTTCACTCCAATCTGGCACAATGGACACTTGATAAAGAGTGGCATGTTCCACAGGTGGTTTCGTGCAACAGATTGGGCATTCTTTACACATCTTCTGTACATCAGCTTCCATAGTAGGCCAATGCACTCCGAGTCTCCTTAGTGTCTGTAGGGTTCGTTGTTTTGAGTAGTGTTGCTCTAATGTACCTACATGTGCCACTTGCAACCATTTAGCGTACTCATCCTCTTCCACACAACAAGCCAATATCCCTTGGTCTGTCTGTTTGTACATGCTTCCTGCCATGATGTGGTACTTTTGGGCTCTTACTACCTCTCTACCTTGAGTGTTTATGACTGGGTGGTTAGGCTCGTATGTCAATACTGGCACTAATGGCTTAGCCCACAGAGGTACAACTTCCAAATTAAACAAGTAAGCATCAGGAAGGTCATCTGACACTCCTTGTGGGGCTTCTCCAGATGTGAGCCTCGAGAGATGGTCTGCTCTTAAGTGGGTCTTCCCTTTCCTTACCACAACCCCGAAGTCGTATTCTATTAGTAAGAGAAACCATCTTACTAATCTACCTGTATTGCATGGCTTGTTTACCAAGTACAACAGTGCTTGATGATCAGTAAAAAATTTAAACTTATTTGCAAGCAAATAGTGTCTAAACTTTTTAACTGCATATACCATGCCTAATCCCTCTCGTTCAGTGGTTGTATAGTTTCGTTCAGCCTTGAACTGTCTACTAGCATAGGCAATTGGAAGATCCATATTGCCTTCGCCCATAGGTTGTGCAAGTACACATCCAATAGCATAATTGGATGCATCCACATGAACATGGAAGGGCTTATTCCAATCTGGTGTGGTCAAGATTGGTGCTGAACACAATCTTCTTTTAAGCTCATTGAAGGAGTTTTCACATTCAATAGTCCACTCAAATTTAGTCAAAAGTCCATACAGAGGCTTTGCTATGATGGCATACATGTATATAAACCGTCGGTAATAACCACAATGCCCCATGAAAGCTTGTACTTCCTTGACATTCTTTGGCCTAGGTAGCTCCGCTATGGCTCTCACTTTCTCTTCATCAGTGGATATGCCATTCTTTGACACTATGTGTCCTAGAATCTTGCCTTACCTGACCATAAAAATGCACTTTTCTAGGTTAAGGCAGACTTGATATTCTCTACATTTATCAAAGATTTGTCTGAGTTCAGGAATATGGGTTTGTCTAATGTTGGAATGAGCACAAAGATCATCAACATAGAATTCTAAGTTCTTCCTCAAGAACTCTTTAAATACATGGCACATCAGCCTCTGGAAGGTAGCTGGTGCATTGGTAAGCCCAAATGGCATTACTCTAAAGGCAAAAATGCCCCATTCAGTGGCAAAAGCCGTCTTATGCTGATCTTCTGGAGCTATGGCTACTTGATTATAGCCCGAAAATCCATCAAGGAATTTGTACACTTCCTTGCCTGCTACTCTTTCTAAGAGATGTTCTGTGATAGGAAGCGGATAGTTGTCTCGAATTGTGGCTGCATTGACCTTTTTCAAGTTAATGCACACACGTAGCTTTCCATTCTTCTTGGGCACCACTACGATGGGGGATACCCACTCAATGTGCTCAATTTCATAGATAAATCCAGCTTCAACCAAGCGATCTATCTCTTCCTTGATCTTAGCAGCATAATTATCATTATATGTGTATGGCTTTTGCTTAGAACGTTTGGCATCTAAGGTCATGGGGATAGTGTGAGAGCATATGTCAGGGTCCACGCCTTTCAAATCCTTGTAACTCCAGGCGAATACATCTCTGTATTCTCTTAGCAAGGCTATCAATTCGTGCTCTTCGTCTTCCGACAGGTCATGGCCTATGTACGTGCATCTCTCTTCTCCTTCTTCCACAGCTACTGTGAAGAGATGGATATGTATGTGTTGAAGATGAAGAGGTGTTGCAAAATCTTTGCTCTACACCAGCCAAATGAACTCCAGGAGTAGATGGTGGGCCCTTTTAGCTTGCCAATAGATGTATTAGACACCCTATGTAGCTTGGAAGATCACTCTCAAAAAGATAGATCAAAACAGATAAGTTGGAGTTAGCTCAGAGGTGAAAACTTGCTATTCTTGGTTGATACACCTGTCCAGTGTTTTACATAATTCTCTGAGCACAGCAGCAATTAGATTAATTCCTCTTGGGGAAGGCTAGGTAGCTTAAAGAGCTAACTTTAGAGAGTAATCTCATCAAAAATAACAAACCACACACTGAGAATGACTTTTAACAAGTGATGACATCATCCCGATTTTCACGGGCTGCTATAGAAATAGACTAGTGAGTAGAAAAATTAACATAACTCAAGATGTAAGAATCCAATGATCATGAAAATTTGTATGCTTATACTAGACAGTAAGCTGAATCCAACAAGTTTGAAATCACTGAATTTGGATGAGTAAACACTGAGAAATGACTCTGACAAGATGACTGAAAAAGTCGGGTACCTGACAGAGAAGTGAAGATGAACATACCCTGTTGACTTCAAATGAACATAACTGAAGATTCCAACATCCAAATGACATGAAAATTTGTGAGCATATAGTAGCCTCTTATAGAGCTAACTTTACCAAGTTAAATCACTGAAAATGATGAACCAAGTGCAGAGAAACAATCTCTGCAAGCTGACTGAGAAAAACTGAAGTAATGGCAGTGAGTAGTACACATCACAAGAACATGGAAAGATGAACTCAAATAATCATGAAAATGAAAGTATATTGCTTGTACAATACAATGACTTACTGATACATATGTGTGCCTTGTAATCACACCTTGATATGGCATAAAGCTCAGCTCTTGGAGGTCTTCACATAGGTCTCTCTAACCACGACTAAAACTGCCATCTATTTATAGTTGAGTTTGGGAGGCTAACTTCCCTCAATCACTCTCCAATCAATCAATGATTGATTTGATTCTCTACCTACCACAAATCACGAATTCGTGGCTCCTCTTTCCATTCTTGATCATGTGGGCTCAACCACTTAAGATTCTCTTACTTTTACATTAAGTAAACTCTTCAAAAGTTACAAGAGGTAGTTCACAAGTGAACTTTACATAGTCTTCATTTTGAAGCTTCTTTAATGACTTTGTGAGACTCAAGCCAATACTTAGGCTTGTCATAGACTTGCTCCAACAGCTCCCCCTCAAGCCAAGTATGCTTGAGGTCTTCAATCTTCCAAGATTACCTGCAAACCAATCATAGCCTTGAATTTGCAAAGCTTTGTACCATCCAATGCTTTAGTTAGAATATCTGCACATTGTTGATGAGTGGACACATATGATATTTGAATCTCCTTGCTTAGGATCTTCTCTCGTACATAATGATAATGAACTTCAATATGTTTAGTCCTTGCATGAAAAATAGGATTAGCAGCCAAGTGAATAGAACTCATATTGTCACCAAAAATAGTTGGAGTTCCAAACTCCAATCCAAGATCTTTGAACAATGTCTTCATCCACATAGCTTCCTGTGTAGCTATGGCAAGACCTCTATATTCAGCTTCAGTAGAAGAGAGAGCAACTGTGGGTTGCTTCTTGGATGACCATGAAATAAGCTTTGAACCTGCAAAGGTAAGATAACCTGAAGTGCTCCTTCTATCTTCCTTGGAGCCAGCCCAATCTGCATCAGAAAATAGCTTCAAACCTAAATCAGATACATAAGGATAGTAAAGTCCTTCATTTATGGTTCCTTTGAGATATTTGAGTATCCTTTTGGCAGCATCCATATGTGGTTTCCTTGGTGTGTGCATAAATTGGCTTAGCACACTCACACTGTAACATATATCTACTCTTGTCAATGTGGCATAGTTGAGACTACCCACTAGACTTTGATATGATGTGATGTCCTCTATGAGTTCACCTTCATGTGAGCTCAATTTGTGATTGACCTCCATTGGAGTACCTGCAATCTTACAATCTTGCATCTTGAATTTTGCCAACATGTCCTTAATGTACTTTCTTTGAGTGAGAAACAAACCATGATCTTTGTAGACAACTTCCAAACCTAGGAAGTAGGTAAGTGAACCCAAATCACTTATCTTGAACTCTTCTCTCATCTGATCTTTGATCTTCTTCATACCATCTGCATCATTTCCTGTCAATATAATATCATCTACATATACACATAGGTAGATGACCTCGGAATTACTCTTTTTAATAAAGAGTGAAGGATCTGCTTTGCTTGGTTGAAAGCCTTTGTCCTGCAAGAATGAAACAAGCCTGAAATTCCAAGCTCTTGGAGCTTGCTTGAGACCATACAATGCTTTGTTAAGTTTACACACATAATCAGGATAAACTTCACTCTCAAAACCAGGTGGTTGTGCCATATATACCTCTTCTGTTATCCAACCATTCAAGAATGCATTCTTTACATCTAGTTGAAGTATCTTCCAATTCTTGGAAGAGGCAATACTAAGCAAAACCCTAATAGTAGGCATCTTTGCCACAGGAGAGAATGTCTCGTCATAATCAATTCCCTGAGTTTGTGCAAAGCCTTTTGCTACAAGCCTTGCCTTATACCTGTTAATGGAACCATCAGAATTCTTCTTGAGTTTATAGACCCATCTTGAGCCTATTACCTTCATGGATGAAGTCTTGGGCACCAAATCCCAAGTGTTGTTTTCCTCGAGTGCTTCAATCTCTTCCTTCATTGCATGCTTCCATTCTGTTTTTGCTTTGGCCTCTTCAAATGATGATGGCTCCTCTTGGTTTATGTCCTGTGCTATGTAGATAGAATGTTTAGTTACTAATGAGGTGTCAAACCCATACCTTTCTGGTTTTTTCTTTTCCCTCATAGATCTTCTTAGGCCATGATGTGATGATTCTGCCTCATGTCCAAGTTCCTGCAATTTTGCTTTACCTTTAGACTTCCATGCTTTGATCTTTTCCATCTGACATTCTTCATCATCCTCTGAGGTGTCTTGTTCTTCAATCTTTGATTGTTCTCTACCAAGCTTTGGAAAATCTTCTTCAAGATCATATGGTAAATTGATCTTCCTGCATGAATCTTCATACCATGAATTGTTCTCATCAAAAACTACATCTCTGCTTACCAAGAATCCTTTGTTGGTAGGGTTGTATAACCTGTAGCCCTTTTGATTGTTGTCATATCCAATAAATACACACCTTTCTGCTTTTGGATCCATCTTGCCTCTAACCTGTGAAGGAACATGAGCAAAAGCAATACATCCAAAAATTTTACAATGATCTAAACTTGGTCTTCTTCCATTCCAAGCCTCATATGGAGTCATCCCATCAAGGGATTTTGAAGGCAACCTGTTAATCAAGTAAGTGGCTGTAGATACAGCCTCAGCCCATAAGTAATTAGGTAAATGCTTTTCATTTAACATAGACCTTGCAGCTTCAACAATTGTCCTATTCCTCCTTTCTGTCACTCCATTTTGCTCAGGAGTGTACCTTGTAGTTACCTCTCTTTTGATTCCTCTTTCTTGAAGAAAAGAATCAAACTCATGGGAGAAGTATTCTCCCCCTCCATCTGACCTTAGCCTTTTTAGTGATTTACCTGTTTGATTCTCCACAAGAGCCAAATATCTTTTGAAACATGAAAAAACTTCATCTTTGTGTTTCATAAAGAATAGGATAGTCCATCTGCTGCAATCATCAATAAAGGAAACATAATACCTTGATCCTGATATTGAAGCTTCCTTGCTTGGTCCCCATACATCTGTATGAACCAACTCCAAGAGATCTCCATGCATATAACCTTTCTTCATGAATGGTAACCTGTGAGACTTTCCAAATTGACATGCACTACACTTATAAATCATATGTTGTTTTGACAAATTAGGAAGTCCAAGTACACTTTGGTCCCTGCAGATTTGCTTTAATGACCTTTCACCAATATGTGCTAACCTTTTGTGCCATACTTCCAATTCTGTGAGTGTCTGACTACCATAATTAAAGAGAGCAATGTTTCTAGTGTCCTGTAATTCAAATGTGAACAATCTACCTGTCTTTTCACCTTTTGCAATTCTTCTGAATCCCTGACTTGGATCTTCAACAAATGCTCCTGCTTTTGTGAACCTGACTTGCAACCCTTTCTCTACTATCTGCCCAACACTTATCAAATTCTTTGTAATGGTAGGGACATAGAGTACCTTACTGAGTAGGTTGATGTTTCCATCAGGTGCTTTGACATTGCCTATTTTCTCCACAGGATGTTTTGTATCGTCTCCTGTTTGTACCTCATGCTTATTCCTTGGATCTTCTAAATCTGATAGGAGTGCCACATTTCCTGCCACATGATTTGAACAACCTGAATCTATGTAGAAAACATGCTCATCAGATTTACCTTGTGGCATAGCCATGTTCATGATCAATAATGAATCCTCTTTGTTTGAGTCTTCTGTGTAGTTATTGTAGTCTCTCCTTCCTTTGTAGCCTCCTTGATAGTTTGAATGATTGTAGTTGTTGTAGTTGCCATGGTAGTTGTTGAACCTTCCTCTTGAGTAGCCATAACTTCCTCTATTGTATCCTCTGCCTCTTTGATTCCTGGAATTCCTAAAGCAATTTTCAGTTGTATGATTAGTTAATCCACAAATAGAACATGAGTTGGAGTCCTGGGATCTCCCCCTGCCTTGTCTACCTCCTCTTCCTCTACCTCTGCCATGTCTTCCTCTACCTGCATAGTTAGCTTGATATGTACCTGCTTCATCATCCACTTTCTTTGCCTTTCCTTTGTTATCTTTAGACTTGCTTTTATCCGTGTATAAAGCTGAAGATTGATTACCTTTAGAGCTTTCTCCATTTTTGATAAGCTTTGCCTCTTGAGTAAGTAATTGTCCAATGAGTGTGTTGAAATCAGGTACATGCATGTCCATGTACAAATTCATAGCTGTGGTGAATGCTTCCCACTTATCATCTGCCTTCAAGCCATTGATGACCTGCCTTACAATTTGCTCTTCATCTATTACCTCTCCAATGCTTCCCAATTGATCCGCTATGTCCTTGAGCTTTGTGACAAAATCAGTCACATTTTGTTTGGGAGCCTTCTTGAGAGTTGTGAACTCCAGCCATAGTTGATGCTTCCTAGCTTTGGTACTTGAAGAAAAGAAAGCTTCAAGTGCATCCCACACTTCCTGAGATGTCTTACAACTTCTAATGTGAGGCAACAAAAAATCTGAGATAGAGTTGAGGAGATAAGACCTTGCAAGTGCATCCTTGGAGCACCATGTGCTCAATCTTTCTTGCTCTTCTTGTGTTGGTTGACTTTTGTTCCTGAAACTTGGCATAACTTCATCTCCAGCCACATAACCATATAAACTTCTACCTTGGAGATAAGCTTCCATTCTTAATGACCAAGCTGAGTAGTTACCTCTGTCCAATTTGTCAATTGATGAAGGAAATCCATCTGCCATGTTGTCCAACCTTGCTCTGATACCACTGTGAAGAGATGGATAGGTATGTGTTGAAGATGAAGAGGTGTTGCAAAATCTTTGCTCTACACCAGCCAAATGAACTCCAGGAGTAGATGGTGGGCCTTTTTAGCTTGCCAATGGATGTATTAGACACCCTATGTACCTTGGAAGATCACTCTCAAAAAGATAGATCAAAACAGATAAGTTGGAGTTAGCTCAGAGGTGAAAACTTGCTATTCTTGGTTGATACACCTGTCCAGTGTTTTACATAATTCTCTGAGCACAGCAGCAATTAGATTAATTCCTCTTGGGGAAGGCTAGGTAGCTTAAAGAGCTAACTTTAGAGAGTAATCTCATCAAAAATAACAAACCACACACTGAGAATGACTTTTAACAAGTGATGACATCATCTCGATTTTCACGGGCTGCTATAGAAATAGACCAGTGAGTAGAAAAATTAACATAACTCAAGATGTAAGAATCCAATGATCATGAAAATTTGTATGCTTATACTAGACAGTAAGCTGAATCCAACAAGCTTAAAATCACGGAATTTGGATGAGCAAACACTGAGAAATGACTTTGACAAGATGACTGAAAAAGTCGGGTACCTGACAGAGAAGTGAAGATGAACATACCCTGTTGACTTCAAATGAACATAACTGAAGATTCCAACATCCAAATGACATGAAAATTTGTGAGCATATAGTAGCCTCTTATAGAGCTAACTTTACCAAGTTAAATCACTGAAAATGATGAACCAAGTGCAGAGAAACAATCTCTGCAAGCTGACTGAGAAAAACTGAAGTAATGGCAGTGAGTAGTACACATCACAAGAACATGGAAAGATGAACTCAAATAATCATGAAAATGAAAGTATATTGCTTGTACAATACAATGAATTACTGATACATATGTGTGCCTTGTAATCACACCTTGATATGGCATAAAGCTCAGCTCTTGGAGGTCTTCACATAGGTCTCTCTAACCACGACTAAAACTGCCATCTATTTATAGTTGAGTTTGGGAGGCTAACTTCCCTCAATCACTCTCCAATCAATCAATGATTGATTTGATTCTCTACCTACCACAAATCACGAATTCGTGGCTCCTCTTTCCATTCTTGATCATGTGGGCTCAACCACTTAAGATTCTCTTACTTTTACATTAAGTAAACTCTTCAAAAGTTACAAGAGGTAGTTCACAAGTGAACTTTACATAGTCTTCATTTTGAAGCTTCTTTAATGACTTTGTGAGACTCAAGCCAATACTTAGGCTTGTCATAGACTTGCTCCAACAGCTACCACTATTTTCTTGGTGGTTTCTTTGTTATCATAGGCCTCCCCCGATTGTGCCTCTCGTTTAGGCATTCTGATCATGACTCTCCTGTCATCTATCTCATACTTCTTAAAATTTTCCAGGACCTCAAATAAAGATTCTTCCTCTTCTGGTGTGACTTCTCTCTTCTTTCTTTTCTTTCCTTCTTCCTTCGGGGTCACATGTGTGGCTAGTCTTACATCATTTGTAAGCTCTCCATGCCTCTGGGGTTGAAATTCTACTTCATAGAAGTATTCTTCATCTGATGCAAAAGGTGGGTCCATAATGATTGACTCTAGATCGGAGTCACTTGCATCCTCAAATGCATCAGGGCTAGGTTCACACTCTTCTAACACTGCCTCTCCCTTGATCGGCTCTATGGAGAAGACTGAAATGTCATAGCCATCTTCATCACAGTGGGGCGTCCATTGTTCTTCATTGATGGCTACATCCATGGTTGCTAAAATTTCGGCCCAGCCGTGGGGTTCAAATTCTTCGTCAGGAAAGACTACAGGTGCATAGGCTGGGTCTTGAATTGATCTATGTGTTTCTTTTGCACCTATTTCTCTGGCTTTTTCTCTCTTCTCCTCTTCTACTGCCACTTTGCACATCCATAAGTGAGTGTCTTCATGCATCCATGAGGATCCTGATCCTATGGAGTGCACCGACTCTGTATCATCTTTAGCTCTATGGATGGGATTCCATTGGATAGGAGGGACATCTCTATGGGAGTAATCTTTGAGATTGACTTTGGTCGTAACACCTAAGTGTTGCAAATACAAGGAATTGGTTCCCCAATCCTGGACCACTTGCAACTATCACATAAATGGTCTTCCCAAAATCATCTCGTATGCATGATTCTTGCTAAAATCACAAATAGCAAACGTGTGCTCAAACTCTACACCACATGTAGTGAGAGTTATTCCTTCAAGTAGTCCTAAAGGCCTCTCTATGTGGCCATCAGCCATTTGCAATTTCATCCTCGTGGGCTGGAGTGCTGGCTTGCCCCACCGCTTCCATAGGGAAGCGGTAGCAATAGCAACTCCTGCACCTGAGTCCAGAATTGCCTTGGTTGTGTATTCCTGATGGGTAATGGGAAGATAGGTGTTTCCTTCTTCACCTTCACTCATATCTCCTATCTTGTCTAGAGGAATTTCTGGCACTGTCCTCTGAGAACCTACCTGGGAACGAGGTTTTGCTATCTCTGGTACTTGTTTGGCTACATGTTTCCATAACTCTGGCCTAACTTTGAGTAGCTCTTCTAAAGTGAGGTTTCACTGCACTTTAGTGTTTTTCACTACTTCCGTATTCCTAGGTATAACTGAGTCTTCGTTTCTTACCATGACGGTGGGTGCTCTCATACAGGTTGACTTGGCTTCCCATGGGCTTGTGAAATGGGATAATTCCTGTAAAGAATTAGACTCAAAGTCTAATCTCTCTTGGGACGGGGTGCTCTCCTGCTCTCCATAAATGGAAGGAATATCTTGTGGGAATTGATCCTGCATGTCATCCACAAGTTCAATGGGAGGAGGGGCTTCGCTTTCATTAGCCCATTTGTCTTCTTGAATCTCTCGTAGGAATTCTGGAGTGAACCTATTCATAGAAGAGGAGGTGTCTGGTTCAGTGGAATTGGGTATATAAGCTTCCTGTGGGGGATGGCTTATGTTTTTGCTTGCCTCATCTCTTTCTTGATTTTTTTCTTCCTTGGCAGATCTTGCAATTATACTCTCTAACTTCTCTAGGAGTCCATCCAAGTGCAATTGTGTCTTAGCTGAGCCTGAGTAGTTGAAAAGGCGATTGGCTTCAAACATGGTCTGAGCCAATGCGACCATTTTTGCACATAGCTTGGTTCTCTCTATCTCTAGGTCAGCTCTAGGGTAGCACTTGTCATGATCCGTCACATTTGGCCCTTCTTGGATTCTGGCCTGATATGCCTTAAGCATCATGTCTATGTCTTCAGGAGTGGGGTCAGCTAACACTGATCCTACTCTAGGGGGTGGTGGTATGGTCTGAGGTAGGTGGACAGATGGTGGGTTAGATGGTGATGGAAGTGAGGGTAGTGGTGGTATGTGAGAGTTTGTTTGAGAGGTGAGTTCAACAATTTTGGTTTTTGTTTCTCTTATGCTTTCTTCTAAGTCGCTCATCTTTTTAGACCATTGTCTTTTCATTCTTTCTCGACTATCCCTCCAGGCTCTCGATCGCTTCTTGGCTATACTCTCGGTTTCACTAACCTCTGCACTCTTCTCTTGACCTATCCCTGGGTTCTGTTGCAAAGCCTGGGCTCTAGTGACTACCTGTACTGGTGCAGTGGATGTCACACTTCCTGTAGAGTCTACTACTAAGCCAATAACGTTAATTGGAGTTATTTTGGCATATTATTAGGATTCTTAGGGCAATCTCGTAAGAGATGCTCCTTCCCGCAGTCTTGACAAAAGCCTTGTATTGTTACTGACTGGGGTTGTGTAGGTGGAGGTAAGGGGCAATCACGAATAAGGTGATCTCCTTGACATCTCATTAGGGCGAAAAACGGCCCAAAAAGGGCCGTGTAAGGATTTCAATTAGTTGTGCTTAATCGGGATTAAAGTTGTCAAATCCTTTAAGAAATTCCGTGTAAGTTCATTTAAAACGTATCTTATGCAAATTTTGAAGAGAGAGAAACTCGTATCATATAATCATGAAAAGTTTGTGTGATATCTTACGCCTCGAAGTTTGTGTGTTATCTTACGCCTCAAAAGTTGAATTTTCCTCTTGTTCACGGACCTATATAATGTGTGCTGATCACGTTTTGCGCTCTTTTTCTCTACTTTTCATAGCAAGCCTGTTTCTCCCTTTCACGTCATTTTAGACACTTGCTGGTCATTTTTCATAGCAGACCATGGAGAACGTTAACCCAAATACTCTCCCTGAGCTTTCAAACATTCGAAATCATTGTAAAAAGTTCCATATCAACATTGCAGTTAGTCAGGAGTATGCGACGACAAGAAACGTATTTCGAAGGGCTCTTCATCCTCTTGAAGTGGATGGATTGCGAAAGGAAGGCAAGAAACATATCGACATGTGCTGATCACGTTTTGCGCTCTTTTTCTCTACTTTTCATAGCAAGCCTGTTTCTCCCTTTCACGTCATTTTAGACACTTGCTGGTCATTTTTCATAGCAGACCATGGAGAACGTTAACCCAAATACTCTCCCTGAGCTTTCAAACATTCGAAATCATTGTAAAAAGTTCCATATCAACATTGCAGTTAGTCAGGAGTATGCGACGACAAGAAACGTATTTCGAAGGGCTCTTCATCCTCTTGAAGTGGATGGATTGCGAAAGGAAGGCAAGAAACATATCGACATATGGACAGATGGATCTGTTTATCCAATTGATCCACAAACTGGAAGGTACCCCCCTTTTCATAATCTTCATGATCTGATTAGATTTGTGGGAGATGGTGAGGATGGTTTACGAGGCTATTGTTCAAGGCTCTGGGATATTTCAAGGAATTATGTACAATACATAAACTATTTACAAAACACACTACACCAGAAGAATTTACATATGAGGGAGCTAGAAAACAAATTATCCACTTTATCTTCTCAGTTAGAGTCTTTTAAAAAAATGAAAGAAACTCCTATAGGTTTGAGAATGCGGTCAAAACGAGTAAAACCTTTTTTAGATTTGACTGAAAAATCTGGCCAGAAAAAGAAAAGAATGAAAATTGTTAGAGATCATGTGACAAATGTGCTAGGTTTCAATATGTCGAGCAGTTTTGAGCGCATACATTTCTGTAATGAAATTTTGAGTCAAAATGATGTTTTAAAACTATTGAGACTAAATGAAAATACATGCTTGAAACGCTTTGTTTTTCAAAAACTCATGACAGAAATGAATCTTTTACTAGAACCATCTCAAATTCAAAATATTTGTGATAGTGTCGGAGTGAGTAGGAAAGGTTATAGAGCAATTTCAAAAGTTTGGTGTGAATTTTTAAAATTTAACAAAGTTAGAAGTTTTGGATTGCCTAGACCCCATCATGTAGGAAAGTTTCGGCTCTGCTTGAATAAGAAGATCACATCAGTATTTGGTGAATATAAACATATTCACGGTAACATGCCTTACGAAGTAGGAAAACAAAAGTTACATTTCACTTACAATGCATTTAACAACATATGGATAGATGTTATAAAACTTCAAACATACATGGTTTAGTTCTATAATATAAAAGAGCATGAATGTTCTGGTCTATTGAAATTTGTAATCAAACTTGATGAAGCTGAGCTTAAAAAACATCAAAAGATGGAGAGAATAAGCATTGCACTGATGAACAAAGCTTTGGACTATAGCCTTGGGAAATTGGATACTCCATCTCTCAAAGTACAATCAGAAATGGAGTTATGGTGGGTTGGCTGTGCTCAAGTTCCATCTGAGAGCCATAAAACACTTAAATGGTTATTCTCACAGACAAACATTCCAAATGTTATCCAAGGGAATCATGCAGGAGAATTGTTGAATGTCAAAGACTACGGAAACTTTCAAGTTGAGTGGCATTTGAGTGGAGACCTAAAGACACTCAAATGCATGTTTGGTATAAGTGGGGGAGCAAATTCTAAATACCCTTGCTTGTACTGCATGCAAAGCCCAGGCACAAATGGATGGATTACTAGAGCTGAGGGTGAAGAGGCTCCTTCTAGACAAAATGTTATTCTTCGTAACTACTCATCTTCTTCAATGATTTGGGATCCCATACTTCCAATAGCATTGACAAATGTACACATATGTACACTACATGCAGAGTTAAGAATCATTGACAAGTTGGTCCGTCTTCACTTGGATTATGCATATTCTATCAAGCCTACAACTCTTGCAGATGAATGCATAAAAAAATGTGAATGTCTTCTTTCAGAAATGGGGTTTCATGGTGGTGATGTTCATCTAAGAAAAGATCCAAAGCTTTCACAAAATACAGGTGATGTTTTACAGGATGTCTCAATGGGAGGTGCAAAAGCAAGGAGATTCTTCAGCAACCATGATGGCAAACAACTTAATGCCATGTGGAATTCATGGAAAACATTTTGTGAGGTCACGACTAATGTAAAAAGCAAACCAGAAATAGCAAAAAAGAGAATGGAGGTGTGGGTCAAACTAGATAATCTTTTAAAGATCATGAGGCAGCAGGTAACATCAAAAAGTTATGTGACAGATTTCAGAAAGGCGACCACAGAGCTTATAGAAACCATCATAGAGGCATGGGGTGCCAAAGACATAACATACTACTTGGTGAGCTCCAAAGATATTTTATTCAATTTATTTATTTTTAATTGAAATAAAGATCTAATGAAATTCTTCTGCTTTCCAGCATATTCTTCTTGTGCATGGTGCATTCTTTGCAGAAAAAGAACCACTTGCCATGTGGAACACCCAAGGCATGGAAAAAATCTCATTATCAAGCAAGGACAAGCTTCTTTAGGTGTACAAGGAAAGGAGGAGGAGTAACAAAGAGCAATGCCTTCAGAGAGCTTTTTGATTGGTTCTTTAGAAGACAATTACAAAGGACCTCATGCCAAATATAATCTTTGAGTGGTGGATCCCCTCCTCTTTTCAAAGCAACATTTGTCACTAACAATGTGCATTTCTGAGCTTGGGCTCATGCACGTTCACTTCCCTATATTGACACTCAGAGGAATATTGGACACGTGCCGGTTCCTAAGAGATTACCATGCTGATTGACATAGACCATTCACCAGTGCTACTGTTCCATACTGGTTCAGGAAATACTGAGAATTGAATTGCTTTATATTCCTTGGCAAGCAACATTGTGTAACTACACCAAGCTGAGTTTCACATATTCTCTTTAGCTCACCATATGCAAGAGTCTTCTCCTCCAGAACTACCTTGTGCAGATATCTCCTTGGATGCTCTGGTACATGAAGTAGTTAAGCATCACTCAAGTTGCAGACCTTCAAGCTCTTTAGAAGACAATTACAAAGGACCTCATGCCAAATATAATCAGAAGGATATGGCTATCTCCAGACAAATCATGTATCAATATCACAAACTGAAAAAGACCACATTTCAAATAGAGTTTTAATATTTGCAATGTCTTTTATTTCTTTGAGAAATAAAAGATGTCATGTATGTACATTTCATGATGTATTATGCTTTGAAAAGAAATATGTCTACTACCATCAGATGACTTTGACCAGAGAATCAATAACAATTACACCAAAAAAATTTGCAATGTCTTATATCACATTGGGCAATTTCTGTATATGTACATTTGTTGAGTATAGAATTTGAAAAAATCAAGTCATTCCTTGAGCCTTTTGAAAGAGCTTGGCTCTGGCAAATCACCTCTATATCTCAGGAACTCTTTTCTCCTGTATCCAGCAATGCTTTTTAAATCTGACACCCCTGCAGCCATTGCATAGCTTGAATAACAAAGAAAGTACCCTGCCCTTGAAGCATTGAGTCCAGGGGCATATCCAAAAATTCTGAATGCAGTTGCTCTTTCAAGCAGTAAAACTCTGAAAGCATTAAAGGGTATTGGAGTAAAACCCATGTATTTTGATAGAGTCCTCAAGCAGAACAATCCAAAGTCTGGCTCCTCACTATAGTGCTTGTGAATAACACAAAAAGTGGCTGGGTCCAACTTTGGAAGATAGTGGATAATAGAATGAATATCCACCTTTGCTTTTCCTTTCTCTTCTAAGGCTTTTCTTGTTCCCTTGCCCCTGCCAAGGTAATTGTCTTCATCCAATAAAGTTAACTGTGATAAAAATGAAAAACATGGTTAGATGAAGTGCAAGCACACTTAAGGAAACATGTGAAGTAACTTGAAACTATTAGAAAGAAAAGCAAGAGACACGACTGATGCAAGCGATAAGGGTCTTCAGAGAAATTCAGATTGTCGTTATCGCTTGCATCGGTCGTCATCAATATCTATTTGCAAACTGCCTAGAAACATCTAATGTTTGATAAATGAGGGGAATTCCCACAAGCAAGACATGTATAATCATTGCTGCATGCAACTCCTAGACACGACCGATACAAGCGATAAGGCCCAGTGGAAAATATCCGATGGACCTAATCGCTTGCATCGGTCGTGATCCATTTCTGACACTTGGAATGGAGAACTTGGACAAATCTGATACAAGAAAGAGATTTTGCATTGGTCCCATCTCATATCCTTAACCTAAAGATCTTGAGAACATAGTTAACTGTATACCTTGATGTCATCTTCCTAAAGTCCAAACACGACCGATGCAAGCGATGAGGCCCAACGGAAAATATCCGATGGGCCTAATCGCTTGCATCGGTCGTGATCCATTTCTGACACTTGGAATGGAGAACTTGGACAAATCTGATACAAGAAAGAGATTTTGCATTGGTCCCATCTCATATCCTTAACCTAAAGATCTTGAGAACATAGTTAACTGTATACCTTGATGTCATCTTCCTAAAGTCCAAACACGACCGATGCAAGCGATAGGCCCAACGGAAAATATCCGATGGGCCTAATCGCTTGCATCGGTCGTGATCCATTTCTGGCACTTGGAATGGAGAACTTGGACAAATCTGATACAAGAAAGAGATTTTGCATTGGTCCCATCTCATATCCTTAACCTAAAGATCTTGAGAACATAGTTAACTGTATACCTTGATGTCATCTTCCTAAAGTCCAAACACGACCGATGCAAGCGATGAGGCCCAACGGAAAATATCCGATGGGCCTAATCGCTTGCATCGGTCGTGATCCATTTCTGACACTTCGAATGGAGAACTTGGACAAATCTGATACAAGAAAGAGATTTTGCATTGGTCCCATCGCATATCCTTAACCTAAAGTTCTTGAGAACATAGTTAACTGTATACCCTGACGTCATCTTCCTAAAGTCCAAACACGACCGATGCAAGCGATGAGGCCTAGCGGAAAATATCTGATGGGCATAATCGCTTGCATCGGTCGTGATCCATTTCTGACACTTCTAATGGAGAACTTGGACAAACTGACACAAGATAGAGATTTTGCATCAAGCCCATCTCATCTCCTTTTCCTTTAAATCATGAGAATATATTTTACTTCATACTTGACCTCATCTTCCTCTTCAAGTCCGAACACGACCGATGCAAGCGATAAGGCCCAACGGAGATTATCCGTTAGGTTGTATCGCTTGCATCGGTCGTGGTCATTTTCTCACTTAAAAAAATAGAGATCTCGGACAAAACTTTAATTGATAGAATATATCAAACAACATACCTTGACCTCATCTTCCTCCTCAATGAGCTCTTTTGAGTCAATACAAATTGTTCCTTTGTCCTCAGCGACATCCAAGAATGAATAGCCACGTCCAAACGAGTATATTCCAAGTTGCTTCTGATGCTCATCAAACTCTTCATCAGCAAGTTTTGGCTTCTCTGAGATAGCTTTCTCAAAGCATTTTGAAAGAGCTTGTGATGAATCTTTGAATTCTTCATTAGACGAATCCAAATCAAGACGCAAAAATTCCTCTCTTCTTTCTCCTTTCTTATTGATGAATCTCCTTGCAACTTCTTCTGCCTCAGCTATAGCTGCAAGACAGTAGTCCTCCCTTAGATTGAAAAGTTCCTGAATGTAAAATAGAGGTATGAACTCTTTCCCAGAGATAAAGTAAAAAGGTAGATTTGGGAGAAGTAGGGACTTCTCAGACACTTGAACTTCTTCACTTGGCTCCCTTATTGCAGTCTCTGCTTTAAAAGTGGCCACATCAAAATCTTTGACCTGCTCTTCTTCTGCTTGGAGATTGATCTCCTCAACAATCTCCATGACACCTTTCATAGTTTTTGAGCTAGCCCCAAGTGCCAGCTCTAAGCAAGGCTCGTCTTCATCATGAACATTTTCCTCCCTTTCAACTAAGATATGATCAAGCCATATCAAGAAAGCAATGTTTAAAGGGAGCAAGCAGCAGTCCTTTTCATGCTCTGGGCATAAATCAAGCTTCCCTGGCAAAGGGGATATCCTTCTGCATTTTCTTGTGATTTTAGCCCTATCTATTGGATCCTTCCCAAAGATGTGAGGATGGACATAGGTTTTCTGAGAAATAGAGAGGATCCTCCCATCGACCAACCCCAAGAAAATCTCCCACTCATCCTTAAGAAAACTTTTCGAGTTCTCTAAGAGTTTTTCAAAATCAATTTCGGGGTTGAATATGGTCATTGCATCAGGAAAATAATCTACACTTAAACCCTCTTGAACCATGAAATCAAGAAGTTTCTCTGATGGAGAGACACTAAGGATCTCATTCATTACCTCCATCTAAGCTGCAGCTTCTCTTGTATGTCTATTAGGAGAACACAACCGATGCAAGCGACTAGAGCGAGTCAACGTAGGTCAAACGGCGAAAATCGCTTGTATCGGTCGTGTCGGCGACGAAAGAAAAATACACATGTAGGTGAGAAATTCTCTGAAGGTTGAAAGTTTGAGTTTGTGAAGAAATAGGTATTTATAGGCGAGGAGGGAACAAACGGTCGAATGAGGTGGACCAATCACAGAGTGCCACATGGCAACGTGTACGTTGCCCGATGCAACGGATAGATGACGTGGACCAATCAAATCATGCCACGTGGCAAAAGACGTTGGAATTCGCAACGGGTATCTGACGTGGACCAATCGGTGCATGCCACGTGGCACAACGGTCAACTCAGTTTTGGGACCTATTTAAGCTTCCCTATTCATTTGCTTTTTTTTTTGTCAACACTTTCCAAGCGTGGAGGTTCCATTGCCACCAAGTTTTTTGGCTACTTCACAATTTCTATGGAGAGCGCTCTCTCCGTAAGGGAATGTGGACACGACCGATGCAAGCGATTAGGGACATCCGAGATTTTTGGATAACCCGAATCGCTTGGATCGGTCATGTTTTTTAAATAGCATCGTCCTTGATCATACCTTGCAAATTTTGGTTTCTTTTGTGTTGCTTGAGTATAACGCATTGTTACCTTTATTTTAACTTCTATTTATTGAAATATGATGATGAATTCAGGGACGACCGATGCAAGCGATGAGTGACATCCGGGCATTTACGGATGACTCTTATCGCTTGGATTGGTCGTGTCTCTAGTGAGGAGGGAAGAAACGGTCGAATGAGGTGGACCAATCATAGAGTGCCACGTGGTAAAGTGTACGTTCCCCGATGCAACGGATAGATGACGTGGATCAATCAGATCATGCCACGTGGCAAAAGACGTTGGAATTCGCAACGGGTATCTGACGTGGACCAATCGGAGCATGCCACATGGCACAATGATCAACTCAGTTTTGGGACCTATTTAAGCTTCCCTATTCATTTCCTTCATTTTTTTCTGTCAACACTTGCCAAGCGTCGAGGTTCCATTGCCACCACGATTTTAGCCTACTTCACAATTTCTATAGAGAGCGCTCTCTACGTAAGGTAATGTGGACACGACCGATGCAAGCGATTAGGGACATCCGAGATTTTTGGATAACCCTAATCGCTTGGATCGGTCATGTTTTTTAATATCATCGAGTCCTTGATCATAGCTTGCAAATTTTGGTTTCCTTTGCTATGATGAAAAGGAACGTCCGAGATATGGAAACCAAGACATTAAAGATGCTGCCTTGCTTACTATAAAGAAAAATTTGAACAGCCAGACAGAAGAGTCAGCTTCTCAAATCCTGGACATGCATGTGGAGATCTTTTTCGAGGAGCAGGACACCAGTGGGGGGTTTCGTGAGATATAGGTGTGGGAGGTCTCCATCAAAAAGGAGGAAGCGGGTTCTGCTAGTAGAGGATTTGAGAAGCTGACTCTTCTGTCTGGCTGTTCAAATTTTTCTTTATAGTAAGCAAGGCAGCATCTTTAATGTCTTGGTTTCCATATCTCGGACGTTCCTTTTCATCTCGTGCCTCTGATAGTGGAAAGAGTCATTGATTATAGTTTTCCAATTATCTTTATCTTAGTGATAATTGAGTATTTTGCATTGTCAGATATTATTTATTGATATTTGATGATTAATTTAAAGACGACCGATGCAAGCGATCAGGGACATCCGGGCATTTCCGGATGACTGTTATCGCTTGCATCGGTCGTGCCTCTGATAGTGGAAAGAGTCATTGATCATAGCTTTTAGAGAGTAAGTTTTGACAGTGGAATATTCCACTTTTCCTAATTCCTTGCCTAAAGATTGATTTTTTGCAGAGTATGGCTAGAACCAAAAAGACAGCAAGGAAGTTGTACCCTGAGGGTGAGGACAAGAATGCCCAAGGGGAAAATGTCCAGGAGCAAAATTCCCAGAAGGTTCAACCCAAAGTGCCAGACCAGCCTTCAAAAAAAAGGGTCAACTACCATGTTAAGTCTTTGAGGGAAATAAGAAGAGCCCAAAAGTCTGTGGGATTGTTGATCCCAAGACTTCCATTTATGAGAGTTGTCAAGCAGATCTCATCCAACCTCTGTTCTTTGATGAAGACCTCATCCTTTGTCAATGTGAGGTGGCAAACTCAAGCACTGCTATGCCTGCAAGAAGCTGTAGAGGATTTTGCTATTGATTTCATGAATGATGCCTACTTATGTGCTGCTCATTCTCATAGGGTAACTTTAATGGCGAAGGATTATGTTATTGTTTCAAGAATAAGATATAAGTTTGATAAAGCTCTGGTTCCTATTGATCACCACGACAAAAAATTCTTCGATATTTTAAATATACCTCCAGCTCGAGCACCTAAAACAACAGTTGTCATTGAAGAGATCAACGCTCAAGTCACTCATGATCATGAGACTAGAGCTGCAGCAAATAGTGAGGAGGAGAGGAAAAAGCAGGGATTATTTACAGAGGAAAGTGCCATCTTAACCCAGATTCAAAAGTTACAGAAAGCAAATAAAGAGCTCCTCAAGAAAGGAGATGGGCAGGTTATAGTTAATGTTGCAATGCCATGGCAAAGTGAATTGTTTCTTGACATTAGACCTGAAGATAACAAAATGTTGAGGGAGCTTCATCTTGAAATATCAGATAGTGTGGTCAACATTTCACTCAGGTATATCTAGAGGCCTTAAAATGCGTTTGTTTTGCATAATTTTCAAGTTCCTTAACTGCATTTTTATTTCTTGATTTGTAGGGTTCTTCTTCAACAATGTGAGGAAAAGGTTCAAAGAAAAGTATTTATTTTAGATCCTCTGGTGACACAATGTTTTTTACATAAACATGGAGATGCCAAGTCCTTTCTACGGGGTTTTACAGAAGAAGTAGAATGTGTAATTTACCCATATATTGAAAAGTAAGTATTCATCTTCATTTTGGAAACATATTTGTTTCATTTAAGAAAGTATATTTACATGCAACTCATTGACAGGGGCCATTGGAGTTTGATTATTGTGGACTTCAATGCATATCAAGCTCTTTTCCTAAATTCTCTTCCATCACAGCATGGGAATTGCAAAGTGTAAGTTACTATACATTTTGTTGTTCTCTATTTTAAAGCCATGCCCCGTTTTGATTTTCACTTTACAATGCAGTGCTGCAAAGCTTCTCAAGATGCATATTGATCAGAATTTTCCAGGAATAGCTAAAATGAATGAACAAAAGCAATTTGGATACAGCCAAATTCATGTGCCATTGCAGAGAGACTCAACATCATGTGGCTGGAGAGTGATTGCAAATGCTATAAGATTCTTGGAAAGAAGGTTCTACAGTCCTGGATTGAATTTATCAGACCACCCAGATGCATGGATCATCTTGATCAGAGAGAGAGCAATAAATAGTATCATGAAACATGCAATCTGCCCACATGATCCAGACTCACCTCCACCCCCTCCACCTGATAAAAAACAGTCTGAAGATAAAAAGAAAGGGCTTCCTCTTCACTCACCACTAAAGCATATGAACAACATAAAGAGTCAAGCTGAAAGCTCCAAAAAGGGACAGAAGCAACAGAGAAAGCAAGGCTCTAAAAAGGATAGAAAGGGTTAAATCAATTTTTGAGTCGTAGATTGAAATCAATTGTAAAGCCAACCGAGGTTGGAATATTTATTTTTTAACAAATTGTATGTAGTTATGCCAATCTTCATCTGGAAGATGGTCACAGTTGTATTGAACCTCTTGAGAGTTTGACAAAAGTTCACTGGATGGTCCAATTAAATTTATTTATGTCACAATTATGAATGCATTGTGGGTTTTTTACTTCATTCTTGTTGGAAAGTGTTTAAATTCGAGAAGTTACAGAAGGACATAAAGAATTAAGAGGACACGACCGATACAAGCGATACGGGGAATCGGAGAATCTTGGATTGCCCCTATCGCTTGCATCGGTCTATTATCCATTTCATCGCTGTTGCTAGTTTTTATACTCGTGAGTCAAATCTTTACGCAAGGTCACTTCTTGAAGTCTCCCACGGTAGTTTGCTAACACGACCGATGTAAGCGAAAAGGGCCATCCGACAATTTCAGATTGCACTAGTCGCTTGCATCGGTCGTCTTCACTTATCTCGTCTCCTCTGCTTTATGCCTTGAGACATGCTCTTCTAATATTGAAATACCAAACCTTGGATTGGAATTTGCACCAAGTTCTCCACTCTCTCTTATATTACTTGGTAGTTTGCATTTGTACCATGATAATTTCTCTCGCGGTAGTTTGCTAACACGACCGATGTAAGCGATAAGGGCCATCCGACAATTTCAGATTGCCCTAGTCGCTTGCATCGGTCGTCTTCACTTATCTCGTCTCCTCTGCTTTATGCCTTAAGACATGCTCTTCTAATATTGAAATACCAAACGTTGGATTGGAATTTGCACCAAGTTCTCCACACTCTCTTATATTACTTGGTAGTTTGCGTTTGTACCATGATAATTTCTCTCGCGGTAGTTTGCTAACACGACCGATGTAAGCGATAAGGGCCATCCGACAAATTCAGATTGCACTAGTCGCTTGCATCGGTCGTCTTCACTTATCTCGTCTCCTCTGCTTTATGCCTTAAGACATGCTCTTCTAATATTGAAATACCAAACCTTGGATTGGAATTTGCACCAAGTTCTCCACACTCTCTTATATTACTTGTTATGTGTACCATGATAATTTCTCTTGCATTACTTGAGGACAGAAAAGTTGGATAGAATCAAATTATTTAGCTGAGACTAGTGTGCACCTTTGATAGACTATAATTATTAAATTGAAATTAGATATTCAATTCTAGATCTCTTCTTCATCTAGAATTAACTTATGCAAGTTCCTGTATAATTATTTCTTAGTCATCAATTCACTCCTGCAAAAAAAAATCAATGGAAATATGAAATTAAGGACCTAAAAAATATCTAAGACATTTAAAATTAATAATTTAACACACATTGTTTGTAACCATCCTGCCAAGAAAATTCAATGGAAGTATCAATAGAAGCTTCTATTAGATGAAGATACATTATGTAAGAATGTCAGGGTTAACTTGTTACAATCTTAAAGGTTGGAACTTAATCACCCTTGGTGGCAGGCAGCTTATGCAAGATAATGATTTCTCTGATCTAATGTTAACTATTGCATCATCAATTGAGAATCTACACTGAGATGATACCTCATCAAGGTATTCTAGAAGCTCCCTTACATTTCTGAGATTCCAATTTGCAGTGACAATTATTTTCCTTGATTGAAAATCTGGATGAATCAATACTTCTAACTCAAATTCTGGACAGCTCTCCTCTGAGTCCAAGGCTATCCAAAGTCCAAGATTTTTTTTCCACCTTCTATAGTCATATCCTAGAACCAGAGATTGTCGACATATCTGATATGAGATTGAAAGAGAATTGGGACTAACTTTACATAAAATAATGTCACCTAGCTTTTGAACTTCTTTGCTATCCCATTCCCTACCTAAAACATCATCAATCTCTGAAATAGGGACTCTCCTATTCAACCACATTGTTTTTGTTTTCTGTAATAACATGTTTTTAAAGCATGCTACAAAGACATGAATAGGCAAAAACCATTGAATCTTTATCCTTCTCGAAATTCGGCCTGCTGACATTGCCTTCTGGATGTCAAATTTAATTTTGCAGAGAAAACTTGAAACTGTTGAATGATCAGGAGCATCCCAATCTAATGAAGAGATGCAAGGACTAGGTACGTGTACAAGAATTCCATAAGAACTCCTCCCTGACGGCACTTGATAATCTGCATAATGGACAAATAACTCTATGCTATTGAAGAATTGAACAGATTTCTCTGCATACATGAGTTCTGCATATTCCTTATGAAGAACTCTGAATGTTCCTGTTAAACATTCAACAGGTTGCCATTCCACAATATTGGAAGGAAAGATATCTGCAGTACAAAAACATATGTTTCATTATACAAAATCAACTGGAATGATAGAAGAGCATTGTCAAACTTCACTTACAGTACGAAGGGAATTGCAGATGATTTTCTAGAACAAGATCCTTAGCGGTGTACACATGCTGTACTCGTGCAAACCAACCGCATCTCTTCAATTTGAAACTAAGAATACGTCCCTTCCAATGGTTTCTTGTGTTGTCTCTTTTGGCACGCTTGACTTTATGGACACCTCTACAGCTAGGAAGCATAGTAACCCAGTCAGTTACTTTCACAGAAAGAGGTTTCCACAAAGAATCCTCTCTTCTGTTGTAAACCTCACATGAAGTTACGCGATTGGAAGGACGACGAGAAGAAGAAGCCATTTGAACTTAGGAGAAGAAGAATGTTCAAAGCGAGAAACCGACGTTCACAAATTTTGGCAGTATTTATAGAAAAAAAGGCTTTGTACACGTGGAAACTTTTGATTTGATGTTAACCCTGTCGTTGAATGATCATGACATTTTGTGAACCCAAAAATATTTCGTATCTTCAAAAATCAATTCCTTCTTGGAAATTCGAGAATATGCTTTGTGTAGTGTGCAAAAGTATCTTTTTTTGCATCAAACCGAAAAATTGTACACTGAATACGAGACTCTTCATCACTTTAGCGGCGCTTTGAAAGAAAATTGTATTAAAAAAAGAAATTCTCCATACGGTTAAAAGAGACAGCAATGTTATATTCTTGTACACGTGGAAAGACGCTATTTGTCAATTTCCTTAATCTCTCATTAGCAAACAGCCCCTTTTCGGCCGTTTTTCGCCCTAATGTGTAGCATGGTCCTCTAGGGAATGGGGGTCTTACCTGCCTAGGCTGGGGCCTAGAGTTAGGGTTTTGTGTACATTACATTTGTGTACTCTGGCTCCCAACCAGGTTCACCTGGTTCTTCACTATAGTAGGACTCACCATGTTCAGGAGATTGCATGGAGTAAGCCTGGGGACTATCAATATGTGTAGAATCAAAGCTATGGTCAGTAGGATCACTTTCTGAAAGCAGTGGTGTTGCTGGCACTATAGCTCTATTCAAATTTTCCTCAGCTGCTGCATACTTTACAGGAATCACATTAGCTGGGTTTGGAGGTTGTTGAGCTAACACAGGTTGTGGTCTTTGTTGGTTTTGGTAGGGTTGTTGATAGGGTTGCTGCGGTCTACCATATTGTTGTGGGGGGTACTGGTTCTGGTATCTTCCTTGTTGTGGATAGGGCTGAGGGTAGGTTTGTCTAACTATCTGCTTATTGTACGGGCAATCTTGTGCTGTGTGATTTGTGTATCTCCGTTCTATGGTGCAATATTGGTTGCTAGGATTCACTTGGGGTTGAGCCATGATGGGACATGCGTTCACCATCTGGTCACCACCGCAAGTATAGCACCTCTTTACTGGGGCAAATCTAGGAATTTGTTTACTAGAGACACCTAGTTTTTGAGCTACTTTCTCCGCAAGTTCCTCAATTGATGTGGATTGTGAGGAAGAGAGGCTAGAAGCACTATCGGAATCTTTGTAGATTTTTGAAAGCTCTAGTTCCTCCCCTAGGTTATCCTCAATGTCAATGCACATGCGTACACACTCTTCTATGGTCCTAGGGTCCTTCAAGTACACATAAGATCTCAATTTGGTACTTAGCAATCCATCCAAGACAAAGCCACTTGCTTAGCTGGTGTGGATAGCTCCGAAACATGGCATCTTTCAAGATATTGCCTAAATCTTCTTCCTGCAAGTCTCACGGTCTCTTGAGGGGTTTGCTTGAAGTTGTGAATCAGCGAGGAAGTGTTATGTCTTATGCCACTTTTAGAGAATTCGATAATGAATGCCTCTAGAAGTTGGTCTATGCTCCTGAACTGCCTTTCGTTTAGTGGCTGAAACCATGTCAGGGCGGTGTTCCTAAGGGTTAGACCAAAGGCATTGTACTGAGTGAATAGATCCTCCACTTGTTCAGCTCTCAAGACTTGCCTAAACTCGGCCACATGATCATATGGGTCTCCTGTGCCATCAAAGTAATTCTTCATGGACTTAACTAACTGAGTTGGTCTCAAAATCCTGGTGTGTTCCCTAGGCCTTGGCAGAGGGAAGTCATCAGCATTCCTTTGATTCCTTGAGGCTCTAAATCCTTCAGGTTCCACTCTATTTGTTTCCATTCTCGTTCTGTCTCTTCCCACTGGGTTGGCAAAGCTTACCTCCCGTCTATCTCTATGCCTGTCTCTTTGAGTTCCATGAGTGTGGGAGGTTCCAGCTCCTTGGTGACCAAATGACACATTCGATCTTGGTTGGGGGAAAATGAATTCACCTTTCCAAGTGTAAGCATGCCTATCATTTTCTATAACCACAAAGATCCTCTCTGAAGCGTGATCTAAGTAGGTTACTCTACCTGGGCTATCAGGATCTTTGAACTCATATATCATGATTGTTCCTACCTCACTCCACTGATTAGGTCTATATCTCCAAAAGGCTTCATCAGTCTCTCGGTTCAAGAGTAGATCTATGCTCTTATTGTCTTGGGGAATCCACTCTGGTGTGATAATCCTAGTGAGAACAGACTTACCTCGGAGGGTTCTAGGTTCTACACCCATGTTTCCTTGCTCTAGGTCACCTAAGTCCGTTTCTAGGACCACATTCCCAAATTCATCTGTCTTATCTGGGTGACTGGTGACTACATATATTGTCCCTTCCTTGTCTAAGTATGCTCCGTTTTCAAACTTGACAGCTGGGTGCTCTAGTCCAATGGATTGGTTAGGGTTTTTAATCTGGACCACAGATCTTCCTAGGCCGTCCTCATAGATGCTAGCACCTAATCGGTTGGTCCTCAGGTATTCGAGTTGCATCTTGTAAGGGCCTTCCACCCTATGTAAATACGGCACCCCAGAACTTCCTGTAGGTCTCTCCATACCGTGGGACATCTCAGACTTGCTCGTCTCAGAGCTAGGGTAGTACGAATGATGGCTCAACTGTTGGGCCCAAGACCTAGCAGTATGATTGACACTAGCCTCTGAAGATCTAAGACTTTGTCTATCTCTCCCTAGGTGTCGTCCTGATCTAAGGTTCATAAGACCAATTGAATAATTCCAATTTTTCCCAAGTACACTTTGCGTTGCTGAGTTCTTTTGTATTAGTCACTTGTTCTTTTTTAATCCCTTAGGGTGTCACTTCTTGTCCAGTTACTCTTCGCCGCAAGGAACACTTAAATTTTTATCGTACTTTGAGTGTGGTCGCTCAATTTAATTTCTTTTCCCTTAGGTTGCTTCGCGATTGTAACCTCCTAACACTTGCACTTGCGTGATTAGGGTTCTTGGACTTGGTAGTTCTTAACGTGTTCCTAATTAACAAAAACCTCTATCTGTACTTAGCCTATGCTAGGGATTGACAGAGGGTGTTGAGAATTTCCAACCTTAAGTTTCTTCCCTTGGTTTCCCTTGTATGCCTAGGAAGCGTGTTCCCAAGCTCGCACTTACTCTTGCTTCGAGTACCCTTCGATGCTCTCAAAGTACCTGAAAAAGTCCACAATTAGCTCAAGAATTGAATTCAGTTGACAGACAAATCACTTTCATGCATGTAATTCATAGACCCAATTGCCTTTTGCCTTGATGGAAAACAATCCCAAGGGACCCTCAATTTTTTCCTACCCTGGGATATGGTCAACTTCACATTATCCTATCTAATAATCCTGACATTAATTCTACCGTAACCAGTGGAAGTTTGGGTTGTATTCCCCATGAGCTTTCCAACAAAACAAAAATCACCGCAATCGGATTTCGTATGAGGAAGTTATGTCCACTCAGGGTTTTGGGGCCAAATTAGGATTTTAAACAGGTTAGCCGGCAAACAGGACTTCTCGAAATACTTTGTGTAATGGCCTCACAATGCAATGATGAACCCTAGTATTTGTCCCACAATTTGTCAAGAATAGTCCACATTTTTTGCCATAAAAAATTGGCCAAATTTGCCGTTCAATCGCATTCGCAAGCTCTGTCAGTCGCGATTGATAGGTCAATCGCGATCGACGTGTCCGTCGCGATTGATAGGTCCGTCGTGGCTGTCAGTCGCGATTGATAGGTCAGTCGTGATTGACACATGGCCCGGATTTTTAGTCGGTCATGGTCAAAGGGTCGTTGACTCTGTCAGTCGCGATTGATGGGTCGATCGCGATTGACAGGTCCTTCGCGAGGGTCTGTCCGTCGTGGTCAAGCAATCGTTGACTGTGTCGGTCGCGATTGACAGGTCCGTCGGGGCTGTCAATGGCGATTGATTGGTCGATCGTGATTGACACATGTCACACATAGGTTCTATCAGTCGTGGTCAGCCAGTCGTTGACTCTGTCGGTCGCGATTGACGTGTCGATCGCGATTGACAGGTCTATCCATTGTGGTTTGTCGATCGCGATTGACAGAGCGATCGCGATTGACAGAAATCTGAGGAATTTTAAAATTTCAAGCACACATTTGGGAAGCTCTAGGCATGTAGATCATGATTATGTACTTTGTTTAGCAAAAAGACCATTTTTTCTGTCGGTCGCGATTGACAGAGGTCAACGCCTCGGGACCTACACAGTCAAATTTTTTACCTACTGGAGCTGGTGAAGCTGCTGGGGATGCTGATTCCTGTAGAAAATCTCAAAAAACACAGAAAATCACAAGCACACTAATGCTCTCTCACTCTCTCTCACAAGCGAAATGAGGGAAATGGTATGGGTGGGATGATATGACCAAAAACTGCAATTTTTCGCGATGATGGAGATGGATGTGGGAGATGGTGAGGATGATGATGGTGATGAGAAAAACAAAAGAAAATAGATAAAAGTGAAGAAAATACCTATGACTCCAACGCGTCAATTCTACGTCTTACCATCACAAGCTCGTCCTCAAAGCTCGATCCCCGACAACGGCGCCAAAATTTGGTGTATCTTAGTGATGAGTAGCACCTCCTTTAATGTCAATCCGGGAAGACGAGAGGATGGTATGATGACCGTGAGCAAGTGAAGGCACAAGTGTGTGAGTGAGAAGCACACCAACATGCACACACATACACACACACGCGCACACACGCTAAGACAAAGAGTGAGAAGCAATGGAGTTCTTAGATTACTTTCAAAAAGCTCTTACAAGTTCAAATCAATTACAAGCTCTCCCAAAAATGAGCTCTCTAGCTCTATTTATAGTTTTTGACTAGGTTTTGGCCTTGTCCAGACCTAGTGTCCGGCCTAGTTAAAAATTAGGTTCTCTATCCTATTTGGAGGTTCAAACAGAGTCTAAAAAATGTGAAAACTGATAGGTAGGTACTTCTAAAGCTCCTCAAGCTCAAGGACTCCTTGGCTTGCACAAAATGGAGCTACAAAAATATGAAATGGTATTTACAATGGTTTTTAGTGATGAAAATCACTATTTTTGTAGGGATTTCTTCTAACATTTGACATACATTTCCTGGAGCTCCCTACTTGCTCCTTCTTCTTGTGTGCCCAACTCTTTGATGCCTGAAAAATTTAAATGGCCTACTTGCCAGATCTTCTTTGACTACTGTGCCTGCTTGTGCTGTCTCTTCGCTCCGACTCCCTTCGTAGGCTTCCTTGTCTTGTGACTCCTTCAGTTCCTTGACTACTGCCAACACCTGCCTATTGTATGGACAATCTTGAGCCATATGGTTCATGTATTTTCTCTCAATAGTGCAATATGGAGCATTGGGGTTTCCTTGGGGTTGAGCCATCATTGGACAAACATTAGCCATGTGGTCTCCTCCATAGTTGTAACATCGCTTCAATGAGGTGACCCTTGGTGTTTGTCTATTTTGAACTCTTAGCTTCTTGGCAACCTGCTCAGCTATCTCATCTATCTTTGTGGAGGTTTTGGAGGTGTGACCAGTAAAACTGCTAGAATCCTTATAGAGTTTTGATAATTCCAATTCTTCACCCAAATTGTCCTCTATGTCTATGCACATGCACACACACTCTTTTATGGATCTGGGCTCTTTCAAGTACACATATGACCTTAAATTTGTTCTTAGTAAGCCATCTAAAAACAAAGCCACTTGTTTGGCCGATGTGGGCAGCTCTAGAACAAGGCATCTTTCTAGGTACTATCTGAACCTTCTTGCAAGTCTAACTGTTTCTTGGGGTGTCTGTTTGAAGCTCTGGATCAAGGATGATGTGTTATGCCTGATACCACTCTTGGAAAATTCTACAATGAATTCTTCTAGCAGTTGACCTATATCTCGATAGTTACGACTATTCAAGGGTTGAAACCAAGCTAAGGTAGTACCCTTAAGAGTGAAACCAAAACTCAAATTGGGTGAGCAAGTCCTCAATTTGTTTAGCGCTTGAAACTTGTTTGAACTTGGCCACATGATCATAAGGATCTCCTGACCCATCAAAGTAGTTTTTCATTGTGTTGACCACTTGAGAGGGTCTAAGGGTTCTTGGGTACTCTCGGGGTCTAGGCAATGGAAAATCATGTTCATCTCTTTGAGGCCTATGTGTTCGATGTCTCTCTCTTTCAGGTCTTTCACCCTCATGTCTTGATATGTCTCTGCCCACCGTGTGTACAAAACTTACCTCGGGCCTCTCTCTAGTTCTTTCTCATTGAGCTTCATGAACCTTGGATGATCTTGCTCCTTGGAGACCATGGGAAACACTAGATCTTGGTGGAGGAAAGATCAATTGGCCTTGTCAAGTGTAGGCATGCCTATCATGCTCTGTTACCAAGAACATTTTCTTAGATGAGTTATCTAGATAGACAACCTTGCTTGGTGTCTCAGGGTCTTTGAATTCATAGATGGTGATTACTAGGTTAAGTTGATCATGCTTGAATCTCCAAAAGGCTTCCTTTGTTTCTCTATTCAAGAATAGTTCTATGCTTTTGTTGTCTTGAGGGAACCAATCCGGGGTGATCACTCTGGTCAAAACTGACTTACCTCCGGAGTCTTGCATTCTCGTCCTACATCCTTGTAAGTCTGCTATCTTATTCTTTGGAATGATGTTGTCAAACTCATCTATCTTGTCTGGTATGTTGGTGACCACATACATGGTTCCTTCCTTATCCATGTATGAAACCTCTTCGAAATTGATCACTCAGTGTTCAAGTCCAAAGGGTTGATCTAGATTTTTGAGTTACACCACTGATCGCATCATGCCATCCTCATAGATGCAAGCACCTAATCCGTTGGTCCGAATATAGTCCAATTGTGTCTTATATGGACCTTTTGGTGTTTGTAGATAGGCAGTGCCTAAGCCACCTGCAGGTTTCCCTATGCTGAAAGACATTTTTGAATCACTTGTGTCTGAACTTAGTAAGGATAACCACTTAGTTGTTGTGCCCAAGACTTAGCTGTATGGTTGACACTTGCCTCAGAGGATCTAATGCTTTGTGTATCCTTGCATAAGTGTCTACCAGATCTCAGGTTCATAAGCTTTGCCTTTTGGTCCGAAAATTCCCCTTTGAATTGCTCAAAATCATTTGGAGTCCCCCTTGGTTTCCGAGTCCCACCTGAGGGTTCACTTCAAATTAGCCTATATGAAAATCAAGACATTATTCTTAGAGAAAATCAGGCTCTTGGGGGTCAAAACAAGGAAACAGGATCTTATGAGAAAATCACAATTTTGACTGAAAATCGTGATCCTGAACAACCTTGGAAATCACAATTTAAAGTGAGAATCGGGATCTTGAGCAATCCCCAAAAAACACGATTCTGACAGAGAATCATGATAAGAAAATTGCGATTTTGATTGAAAATCGTGTTTTACCTGAAAGTCGTGTTTTATGAAGATCGCGATTTTGAGAATGACCAGAAAATCATGATTTTGACTGAAAATCATGTTTTTTCCATGAAAATCGTGATTTTGAGAATGATAAGAAAATTTCGATTTTGTCTGAAAATCACGATTTTGGCTGAAAATCGTATTTTTTGCTCAGAATCGTGTTTTTGAGCTGAAAATCACGATTTTGAGCACAACGTCAGAATTGCAAATCTAAGAATGATCTTCAAAATTGTGTTCTTTCCAAAAAGCTTTTAGGCAGGAAATAGAAAATCATGATTTAAAAAAAAATCAATTATTCATAAACTCGCGATTTTCATCACAGAATCTTGATTTTTTGAGATTTTTGGCACGAACTTTGAATTTCAGCATCGAGGCATGCACATTGAGCTTAGGGTCGTGGAAATCACAGAAACTTGCGCACATAAGCACTTCATCTCTCCCTCTCTCCTTCTTGCACACCCATGAATGAAAAATGAGGTGAAAATGTGGAAAATCGAGTGAAAAACAAAAAATTTTAGGGAAGATGAAGATGGAAGAAGATGGAGATGGTGATGATGATGAAGATGAAGAAGAAAAATCAGAAAAATAATAGAAAATAACTATTTTTTACCTTCCAACATCACAAACCTACGATCTTACCATCACAACGCTTGTCCTGGACGCTCTCTCCCCGACAATGACACCAACATTTGGTGTAGCTCAAGCATAAGCACCACCTCCTTTACTTGTCAATCCATGGAGATGTGAGGACCAGTATGAAGACCATGAGCATGTGAAGGCACAAATGTGTGAGTGAGAAGCACACTATCATGCACACACATACACACACATGCACACAAGGCAAGATCAAAGAGAGGAACAATGGAAAGCTTTCGATTACAAAAGAGTTCTCTTAGAAAAGCTCAAACCTACAACAAGCTCACTCTCTAACAAGCTAACCTCGAGAATGATCTCTCTAGCTCTTTTTATAGGTTTTTGACTAGTTTTGGCCCTGTTCAAACCTAGTGTCTGGCCTAGTTAAAAATTAGGTTCTAGCACTTAGTTGAAGGCTCAAACGAAGTCCAAAAATTATGAAAATTGGTAGGATGATACTTCTAATACTCCTCAAGCTCGAGGATTGCTTGGCTTGAGAAAAATGGAGTTGCAAGAATGTGAAATGATATTTACAATGGTTTCTTGTGATGAAAATCACTATTTTATAGGGATTTCTTCTGAAAATTTGACATACACTTCTTGGATCTCCCTACGTGCTCCTTCTTCTTGTGTGTCCAATTCTTTGATGCACTTTTATTCTTGTGCTTGACCTTGAACTTCAACAAAGGGGCTGTTGTGCTAAAACTGGTTGAGGTCTTTGTTGCCCTTGATAGGGTGGTTGATAGGGTTGCTGGGGCCTACCATACTGTTATTGTGGGTATTGATTTTGATATTTTTCTTGTTGTGGATACGACTGAGGATAATGTTGTCTAACAGCTTGTTTATTGTATGGATAATCATGCAGTGTAGTTGGTATATCTCCATTCCATGGTGCAGTATTGGCTATTAGGGTTCACTTGGGGTTGAGCCATGATAGGGCACACATTAGCCATATGGTCTCCTCCATAGGTATAGCATCGTTTTCCTGGGGCAAATCTAGAAATCTACTTGCTAGAGACTCCTAATTTCTGAGCTACCTTCTCTGCCAGATCCTCAAACGATGTGGATTGTGTGGAAGCGAGGCTAGTAGAACCATCTGAATCTTTATAGATCTTTGAAAGCTCTAAGTTCTCCCCTAGATTATCCTCTATGTCTATGCACATGTGTGCATAGACATAGGATCTAGGGTTCTTCAAAGAAATACATGAGTTTAGGGTCCTTCAAGTGCACAAAGAAATACATGATTTGATCAAGAATTGTCCAGTGTGCCAGAAGAGACCCCTAGTGGAGCATGCGATGCTTTATCACGTATCATTAATTCCAAATTGTAGTGCTCCATTGGTAGAATTTATGAGATCGGGAACTTTACCCAATGAGCCTAGTCTAGCAAGGAAACGAAGCATGGAGCAAGAGGCTCAGGACTATGCCTTAGTAGGAGAAAACCTATACCAAAGAGGCAAAGATGGTTATTTAAGATTGTGCGTTCATGAATCATATTATTTGAACGTCTTAGAAACTACACACAATGGTGTTGCAGGTGGACACTTTGGTCCTCACCTAGTAATCAAGACCATTATATTCTCACGACTTTGGTGGCCCATTCTTCATATGGATGCACATACATTGGCATAAAAGCTATAAGAAGAGCATACAAGCAGAAAGGAGCAGTCATGCACAATTCGGAAACAAGGTCTAATCATTTTTTCATAAACTATTTCCAACTCAAGTAATTTTCATCACTATACAAACATTTTAAATCCCATTTTTGGTAGAATAGACTCCATTTTCTCCAAGCCAAGGGTCCTTGAGCTTGAGGAGTATTAGAATTAACTACATACCAATTTTCATAATTATAGATTCCGTTTGAGCCCTCAAGTAAGCTCTAGAACCTAATTTTTAACTAGGTTGGACACTAGGTCTGGATAGGGCCAAAGCTAGTCAAGAAACTATAAAAAGAGCTAGAGAGATCATCTTTTTAGGTTAGATTGTTAGTGATTTGAACTTGTGTAAGAGACTTGTTGACTAATGCAAAGAACTACATTGTTCCCCTCCTTGTTCTTGCCTTGTGTGCACATGTGTGTGTATGTGTGTGCATGTTTGTGTGCTTCTCACTCACGCACTTGTGCCATCACTTGCTCATAGTCTTTGTACTAGTCCTCACGTCTCCACGGATTGACAATTATGAGGTGGATCTCCTCACGTTGGTCCTTGCCATTGTGCTAAACTGACACCAAATTTGGTGTCGTTGCCGGGGAGAGGGCTTTGAGGATGAGTGTGTGACGGTAAAACATAGAGTTGAGAGATTGGAGTCATAGGTAAAATCTATACTTTTCTTTATTTTTCATCATTTTTTCTTGTTTTTGGCATCACCATCATCATACTTAACACCTCCCACCTCCATTTCCACCCAAAATTTCAGTTTTTGGTCATATTCCCCTCCCCACCTAATTTCCCTCATTTCACTCGTGAGAGAGAGTGAGAGAGATTGAGAGAGAGCTTGCATGTATTCTATTTTTGTGTGTTTTTTAGCATCTTTTGCAGGTTTTGGCTACATCACCATCTCCAATAGCTTATGTAGGTACGATAGAACTCTGCACATATCTTGAGACGACAACCTCTATCTATCGCGACAAACAAAGAAAGTTGATATTTTATGTTTACATGCATGGCATGATAACTACACCATTAGAGCACCCCAAATCATTAGAAGTATCTAAAAGAATTTGCATTTTTTGTGTCTATCACGATAGACACCATCTATCGTGATAGTCAGCGTTTATCGCGACAGACACCGTCTATCATGATAGATAGCACCCCACGACAGAGACTATCTATCATGACAGACACCCATCTATAGCGATAGACACCCATCTATAGCGACAGACACCCATCTATAGCAATAGACACCCATCTATAGCGACAGACAGAGTCCCATGACAAATTGCATCTATCGTGATAGACACCGTCTATTGGGATAGACCAAAAGCATGACAGACGATACACCACATTTATCATGACAGACACCATCTATCGCGATAGACCAAAAGCACGATAGACGACAAGCCATGTCTATTGTGACAAACACCTGTCTATCATGACAGACATGACCCTAGGATAGATACTGTCTATTGCGATAGACCAAAAGCATGATAGATGATAGACCACATCTATCACGATAGACACCCAACTATCGTGACAGACAAGACCCCATGATAGAGACCGTCTATCACGATAGATACCCATCTATCATGATAAACAAGCCATGTGACAGTCACTGTCTATCGTGGCAGACATCATCTATCGTGATAGATAGGACCCACGATAGACACTGTCTATCACGACAAACACTGTCTATCACGAGAGATAGGCCCACGTGACAGTCAGCATCTATCGTGATAGACACCGTCTATCACGATAGATAGACACCGTCTATCACGATAGATAGACATTTTCCACAAAAAATTAAAGTGGTAATTTTTTGAAAATTTGGGCTTATTTGCACACTCAATTACCCATATAATTTCAAAGGCCTTAGAAAAATGCACTAAAGTCCTGAAAGGTCCTGATTGTCTGTTTTAACCCCCTGAACCCTGAGTTGACATAACTTTTTCATACGAAATCTGCTTTTTGGCTCTAGAGCTCGTAAGAATAATGCATTGATTTTCAGATAGGTTAATTTGAAGTTGACCCTCTGTGGGGTAGGTACATCAAGGGAGCTCTAGAGGAAATTTTGTGGAAATACAAAAGGGGGAAATAGGGTGTTTAAAAGTGCCTGAATCAAATTTTCTGTCAATTGAAGGTAAGAAACTAGAGCTAAACTTGGAACTTTTACAGGATCATTGATAGCTCTTGGAGAAACCGAAGCAAGTGCCAGCGTGTGTAGGCTTGGGAACAAGCTTCCTCGGTAGACAAGTGCAGTCAAGAGAAGCTACTTGAGGCTGGAATATCTCTCAACCCCCTCATTCCATTCCTAGCTTAGGCTAAGTGTGGATAAACCTTTTGATTGATTAGGGGTACAATAGGAACACTCAAGTTCTAAGATACTCTAATTTCTCAAGTCTAAGAATAGGTTAAGTTGCAATCAAGGGACAACCTAAGGAAAAAAAAACTTAAGCTAAGTGGATGAAAAAACATCAAGTGCAACACATTGAAGTCCTCCTGACAAAGCTTAACTAAAGAAAAGAAAACAAGTACCCAAGAAATTAAAAGGAACAAGTGATTGGTATCAAAGAATCAGCAACGTGGTTGTACAAGGGCCATTGGGTCAATTGGTAGGTCATATGAACCTGAGATCAGGAAGACACCTAGGGAGAGAGTGTCGAAGTGTGAGATCATCAGAGGCTAGTATCAACTATACAACTAGGTCTTGGGACCAGCATTTGTGTGATTACCTCCACGCTCTACACTCAGAAACTAGTGACTCTGAGATGTCTTATAACTTGGAAAAGAGACCAACCGATTAGGTGCTCGTATCTATGAGGATGGTATGAGATGATTGATTGTCCAAATTAAAAATCCAGATCAGCCCATTGGACTAGAACACCCTATAGTCAAGTTTGAAAAAGGTTCATGGATAAAGAAGGAAAAATGTATGTGGTTATCAGCCAACTACAAAGGACAAATGAATTTGGCAACATAATCCGAGAGACCAAAATAGGTGACATAGAGCAAGGGAACCTAGGAAGGGAGCTAAGAACCCCTCGAGGAAAATTGGTACTAACTAGAATGATCACTCCAGAGTGGGTTCCCCAAGACAATAGGAACATAGATTTGCTCTTGAATCGAGAAAACCTGAGCAGCCTAACGAAGTGGGAGCACTTACCATCTATGAATTCAAAGATCCTGATAGCCCAAGCAAAGTGACCTACCTAGATAATGCATTAGAGAGGATCTTTGTGGTCTCTGAGCATGGAAGACATGCCTACATTTGGAAGGGTGAACTTTTTTTTCCCCAACCACGATCCAATGTCACTTATGGTCACCAAGGAGTTGGAACCTCCCAAGCTCATGGAACTCAAAGATAGAGGAGTAGAGATAGACCCGATGTGAGCTTTGCTAACCCACTAGGAAGAGAAAGAATGAAAACAGAGATGGATATGATGGAAAATGAGAGACCTAGGAACCCGAGGAATCCAAGAAATATAGATGAATTCCCTCTGCCAAGGCCTAGAGAACACACTAGGACCTTGAGGCCTACACAATTGGTAAGTCCATGAAGAATTGCTTTGATGGCACAGGAGACCCATATGACCATGTAGCAGAGTTTAGGCAAGTTTTGAGAGCTACACAAGTTGAAGACTTGTTCATTCAATACAATGCTTTTGGCCTAACTCTCAAAAAAACTGCATTGACTTGGTTTCAGTCGCTTCACCAAGGTCAGTTCATAAATATAGATCAACTTCTTGAAGCATTCATCACTGAGTTTCCTAAGAGTGGTATTAGGCATACCACATCCTCCCTGATATACAGCTTCAAATAAACACCTGAAGAGATAGTGAGGCTCGCAAGGTGGAGGTTTAGACAATACCTAGAGAGATGCCTTGTTTCAGAGCTACCCACTCCAACTAAACAAGTGGCCTTATTTCTAGATGGATTGTTAAAAAGGTAGTTCATCAAACACTCCTTGGGGTGATTCTCCTGAGGTGATGCGAGAAAGATGATCCGCCCTAAGGTGGGTCCTACCTTTCCTAATAACCACTTCAAAATTGTATTACATTAGTAAGAGGAACCATCTTACTAAGCATCCTGTATTGCAAGATTTATTGACCAAATATAGTAAAGCTTGATGATCAGTGAAAAACTTGAACTTGTTGGCCAATAGATAGTGTCTAAACTTTTTCACAACGTATACCATGCCTAAGCCTTCTCTTTTAGTTGTTGTGTAGTTTTTTTCAGTCGCGTTTAGCTGTCTACTAGCATATGCTATAGGTAGATCTATATTTCCTTCACTGGTGGGTTGTGCTAGCACACATCCTATCGCATGATTGGAGGCATCTACATGGACATGGAATGGTTTATTCCAATCAAAAGTGGTTAGTATTGGTGTTGTGCACAAACGTCTCTTCAGCTCATTGAACAAATGTTCACATTCATCAGTCCACTCAAAATTAGGCTTGCACCTCTTTAACATTCCTTGGTCTCCGCAACTCTGCTATGGCTCTTACTTTGTCCTCATCCGATGATATTCTGTTCTTAGAGACAATATGACCTAAGATCTTACCTTGTCATACCATGAACACACACTTTTTTGGGTCCAGACACACTATGTATTCTCTGCACTTGTTGAAGATCTGTCTGAGCTCAGGGATGTGGTACCTTCTTTCTTGGGAATGAGCGCATAAATCATCCACATATACTTCTAAGATCTTTCGCAATGGACTATCTTAATGAGAGTAGTCTAAACTATGAGCATGAGAGTCATTTTTTGATACCAAAGGGGTTAATGGCACCAATGCTCTATTAGGGTTTTCCTCTGCCACTGTATACTTAACTAGAATCACATTTGCAAGAGCTGGTGGTTGGTTTCCTAGGACTAGTTGTGGCCTATATGTGGATAATTATTCGTGTCCAATTCATCAATGAAAGATAGGAAACCATCTCCCATTTTACCTCCACTTGCTCTGATACCATTATTGGAAGAGATGGATGGATACCTCAAGGAAGTGAGGTGGTACTGCTAAAACCTGATTTGTAACTTCCCTAATACACTTCAGAGTTTGATAGTAGGTCCTTTTAGCTTGAAAATGACACCAAGAAAGTACCTATGTATTTTGGAGTTGATGCTTGAAACAATTGAATCAAAACAGATGAACTTCCTTTCGAGGAAATTCAATTAGCTTAAATAGCTAATGATTGCAAGTGGAATCATCTAAAATGATAAACTATGCTCTCAGAAATAAGTTTAGCAAGCCAAGGCTTACCCCCGACTTTTTAGGGACTAACTAGTAGATGACTAGTGATCACTTGGACGACGATTTCTCCCGGATGGATGCACCAAATGCTCTGAGAGTTTGTTACCACAAAGTAGACTTCAAGTTGGTTCCAACAACCTATAGATCATGCAAAATGGTTGAGAATTCATTGAGATATGACCAGAGGAAGTTTAGTATTTTCAATGATCATAACAGAGAAGTAGATAGAGATGATCAATCAATTATATGTACCATAAAACATGATTGTACAAGATCATTGGCATAGTAATGATGCCACAATGATGGTGGACTGAGTGGACTATGGTGTGAGCAACTTAGTTTCAACAAATGATCAATAAGATAGCTCTGAAAATGAGGCCACACCCTCACTCAATTTACACAAGCTTTTTAATAAGAAGTTCTTCCAAGTTTGAATTTGAATTCAAACTTGGCTCCATCTAAAAAGTGACTCCAATAATTTAGGAGCTATTCTCTCAAATTTGATTCATAGCTCATATTCATCCTAACTCCACAAGATATAAGGTTTTACAAGATTCTCTCAAGGTATAAACCTTTAGAATGGTAAATGATCAAGTAATTATAAGCTAAGGTTCATATGAATCTTCAAATGCTTCCACATATAGTCTTCCATGCAAAGCCAAATGTGTAGGCTTGTACATTTGCACCAACACATATGATGCACACATAATAGCCTCAAGGCAAAAGCTATGTAGTAAAGCCTGAATTCTGAACATGCACCTCATCATCTCCATGAGAGACGTTCTTTTTTTAGCAACTCCATTTTGTTGAGGTGTAGGTGACATTGTGCACTCATTTTTTATCCCATGCCCAACCAGAAATGCATTGAAATAAGAAGATATGTATTCCTCCCCTTGATTAGAATGGAGGGTGCCTAATTTACATGTTGAAAGATTTTCAATCACAACAAAAAAATGTTTGAAGGCATAAACACTTTGGACTTTGATTTTAGTGGATACACGCATGCATGCCTAGAGAAATCATCAATAAAAGTCATGAAGTAAGGTAGTTCCCAAAAGAAGGTGTCTGCATAGGTCCACAAACATCACTATGAACAAGCTACAATTTATAAGTAGCTCAATGTTGTTCTAGGCAAGGATAAGCTCCATGTTAAGAAGTTCCACCTCCTTATTTATCAATCAGTGGAAGAGATAGGAGTGATATGAAAATTGTGAATGCATGAAATAGTGAAGGTGAAGGTGAGAAGCATGAAAATGCACACACACATACACACACACAAGGAAGAGACAAGCGAGACACAATGAAAAGTATAAAGTAGACTCTATTGCTCAATAACACTATTACAAACTCAATTTAGCTCTAAGCTCACACTAAATAACACAATCCAACCTCAAAAATGAGCTCTCTAGCTCTTTTTATAGTTTCTAGATTACTTTTGATCGGTTTCACATCTAGTGTCCGACATAGTTAAAACGTAGGTTCTTGGGGTCATTTGGAGGTCTAAACGAGATTTAAAAATAACCAAAATTGGTGTGATCATTCTACCTAAGCTCCTCAATCTTGAGGACTCCTCTGCTTGCACAAAATGGAGCTACTAGATACAAAGTTGGGTGTTTTATGATACATATATTACAAAAGTGATGAAAATCATTGTTTGGAGTTTTGAAAAGGTAATATCAAGTATATTTCTTTGAAAAAAATAACTGCATGGCTCCCATGAATCATTAAAATTCCGTCTCTACATACTTCCTTTGCATTGATGCCATTGACTACCATCACATGTACTACCAACACTCCCTCCCTCTCATGTCTGTCATCTGCGACAGATCCTTGTGATGGGGTCTGCGTAATGCAGGTTTGCAAGAGGTCTTGTGCAAGGGTGTGCTCAGTGATGCGAATTCCCTATGCGAGATCAACTTATAATTTTTCCCAATTGATGGTATGGGGTTCGTCTGGGGGTGGGAGCTGGTTATCGATAGAATACATCAGTTGTTCATAGGTGAACAACTACAGTAGATGTGTTGGATGGCTTATGAAAACTTCCGAGTGATATTCCCAAAATCCCATCGTAAACATTTCTTCGAAAGTCATCTTATAGCAGGTAGGTAGGTACTTGATTGGATAGTGCCAAGCATAACATACCCATAACGATGGCATTGTGCTTATGTCATATGCAAGGTCTCCATTGTCATGCTCAAAACCTAGAGTGTTGAAATGTGGTGCTTTGAATCTGTGAAAGATTTTTAATAATGTTTGCATCATGTCAAATATTTTGATAGTCATCTTTGCAGCTACATTAGTCATGCAATGAAGGTGGGAAAGCCAGTTGCAGATGGTCGCCATCATGTATCCAAGTGTTGGAGGGTCATGCAATGGTGCTAGATAGGGATAGTTCAACCAATCGTAGCACTGCTTATTGTTTTGAACTTTAATCACGAATGCAATCCAGGAGCATTCATTGCACAGGATCCCAACAGGGATTGTACTTTAAGTGTAGTGGGGCCCTTGGTCCATGTATGCATCATTTTTGGATATTCTTATAATAGCTCCGTTCACCAATTGGGCTGAAATATTTTACCTCTTTTTGCCTCTAGAGGTAAGTTGTTGGGTTCGAACTAAGTGGCATGAGTCAGTTTCTTCGCGGTTTCTTTCTCAATCTTCAATTGGTATTCTTCCATGTATATAACATATGTTTTTTATTGAAGTTCATTGATGGATATGTACCTAGAGGGCTCGAGTTGAGCAAAATAAGGTGATTGGTGTATGTGTTCTTGGATGAGGGGCATCGCATGTAGTTGTGCCTCCACACGTGTAGAGTGAGTCTAACCTAGCTCTTCAACTAATTTGAGCCATGTGGGAATAGGAAGTTCAAATGTGTCTTGCCCTTCTATTGTGACACCTTTGCCTGGGGCCGGTTGTGGTTCATATGCTTCTTCGTATGTGTCCTCCATCGGGATTGAGATTGTCTCTTCTTTTGCGGGGATTTTGGGTGGGGAGTCAAGTCTCGGAGGCTCTGACTAAGCTGCAATCTGAGCTTGGAGGTCAATGTGTAATGTAGTGAGTTCTTCCATGATTTCCAGTGGCGTAAGCTCATGGAAACTTTGTAGTTGTTGATGGAGAGTGTTAATCTCCAAAAGAACAACCTATTCTTGAAATTAGAGCACCTCTATATCAAGAATAAGTCTAGACTCCTCTTAATTTAGAGAACAATCACTAACTTATCAAGAAATTGATTATTTTGGAAAAAATCAAATTCTCAGAAAAGTCTGTTGCAGATTAATCTCTGATTGACTAACCATTCGTGTAAAGTTTTTTATAAAACTTTGTAGGATGTGTCGCCTTAAGGTTGCGCACCTTCTCCAACTTAAATCTCTTCAAATGATTGAGTATACTTTGGGAAATGACTCAAACACTTTACCTATGTGTGAAACTACTTCTCTGCAGTAGCGACTTTGACACCTGTAACTTCTTAACTATGGTTCTCCCAATGTCGAACCCGTTTGGTCAAATGCTTTTAGATGTAGATAGCTTATCTCTCACACTTAGATTTTGAACTATCATTTTTGTAAAACTTTACACTGTGCATTGAGCACTGTCCATTTTTCTGAACTCGAAATCTATGCCTGTTTCAGAAGGTACTCAGACTTTTACACATACAAATGTTCCTATTCAGAATTCTCTCAGCCTAATCACAATTGGAAGCTAAAACTTTGTACAGTAATCGATCAATTCTAGAGTTAGACTTGTACAAAAGCATTCCACAAAAGATCTACCACAGAAGGAGAAAACACAGAAACTTCGGGTGCAAAAATTCTATCATTTCTGAAGAAGACTACAACTGAATGAGAGAGAGACTTCAACTAACTTTTCATGTGTCTAATTACACTTACAACTCCTCATTTCTCTATTTCTATGCTCTCTCATAGTCTCTCCTCGTCTTCTCCTATATATCCCGACATTTTTCCATAGTATTTATAGGCAAATATGTATAGACTTATGACTAAACATAAGTATAAGTAACCTATGTCTTAACTAATGTACATATGTGTACATTTCTTTCAACCTATGAATGTAACCATCTTCTAAGCTTCAAGACTTGATCTTATCTCCATCCTTTGTCTTTCAAAACTTCAATTGGTGATTGGTCTGCACCAACAGCTCCCCCTCAATCATCAATTGAGGTTTCTCTTATCTTTTTTATGTCTGCCATGTCTTTAAACTTCTGTAACTTTGGTCCATCCAAGCTTTTTGTAAGCATATCAGCTATCTGATCTTTTGTTGAAGTATGTATGACTTCAATCTCTTTATCCATCACCTTCTCTCTTAGAAAGTGATACTGTATCTCAATGTGTTTGGTCCTGGCATGAAAAACAGGATTATCAGCTAGATATAATGAACTCATGTTATCTCCATAAATGATAGGTATGCTCTGTATAGTGTCAAAACTCTTCATGAGAGTTTTAAGCCATATCACTTCCTTTGAAACTTCAACCATGCCTTTGTACTCTGCTTCTGTAGATGACAAAGCAACTGTATGTTGCTTCTTTGAGCACCAAGAGTTTAACTTATCTCCCACATAACAAATGTACCCATAGGTTGATCTTCTATCATCTGGATTACCTGCCCAGTCTGCATCACTATATATTTTGATATTTGTATCTGATGTAAAACCATAATACAAACCCTCTTTGAGTGTACCTTTAATGTACCTCAACACTCTTTGACCTGCAATCCAATGTTCTTTCCTAGGACAATGCATGAATTGGGACAAAACCCCAACTGCATATGATAAATCTGGTCTAGTTAATGTAGCATAGATAAGACTACCAACCAAAATCTGGTATTGTTTCATGTCCTTGAACTCTTCACCTCCATATCTGCTCAATTTGTGATTCACCTCCATTGGAGTAGGTGCTACCCTGCAATCATTCATTCTAAACTTGATTAACAAGTTTTTCAAATACCTTTCTTGAGTCACATACACTCCATGTTGAGTGTATGAAATCTCCATGCCCAAGAAGTATGACAAATCTCCCAAATCACTGATTTTGAACTCTTTCTCCATTTGCTTCTTTAGGCTTTGAATGCCTTTCTCATCTGTACCTGTAAGAATTATATCATCAACATATATGCACATGTAAATAAACCCATCATCACTTGCTTTGACAAGCAAGCTACAAAGTGCAGGGACCAGCAACTGTCAATGCCATTATACAAGAACTAGGGCAACCGCCCACTCATTATATTCCACCTCAGATGAGAAATAATCAGCAGCAAGGATACAGAAATTATCAAGGACAGAGGAATACAAATTACAATACAAATCGTTGGCAGACCGGAACATCACAGGAAGGTAATTCTTTGCCACCCCCTCGCTGTTATTTTTGCGGTGAGTTAGGCCACATACGCAGATTTTGTAAATATGCAGCTGAATATGATCAAAGGAAGAAAGAGCGCCACAACCCAATGACGAACATGGTTTATATCTCACCATTAGAAACACAAGCTGCAGTAGTCCAGACCCAATTTCGTAAGCCACTGCAACCAACAGCTGAAGTGTTTGAACCAAGCATACATGAACAACAGAGAATGTATGACAAAGCTAGTCAATGGACCACCACAAAACCTACAGTGTTCCCAGATCCAATTCCGGTGACACAAGTTCCACTGCCAAATGAAGGTTCACAGGAAAAACATTCTACCCCGATAACAGATGCATCATCTTCCGAATCAGTAAAAAGTACAAGTCAAGTAGATCAGGCATGGGAAATTTCATCTAAGGTGTCCATTACTCTTACTCTTGGACAGTTACTGGCATTAGTACCAGGAGTTCGGCAACAATTCCAGCAACAGTTCAGTTCTGTGTCTTCCTGCATTCCAGCAACAGCGACAGTACAACCGGAAACTGACTCTACGGTAGATCATTTGGTCCCTTTAATTACGGTATGGTACAAAAATCATAAGATTACTCAGGTACTAATTGATGGTGGATCTCGTGTAAACATAGCTACCGCAGCACTTTGTAAAAAGTTAGGATGGACCGAAATTGAGCCTATCCAGTTTTTTGTTAGAATGGCCAACCAATCCAGAGTCCACCTAGTAGGACTTGTACGGAATGTCCCAATCACTTTGCAGGGTACAACTTTTAAGATGACTTTCGTAGTTTTAGAACTACCGGAATTTAGTCTTGATTATAATCTTCTTTTTGGCCGTCCTTGGTTGAAACAAGCTAAGGTTATACAAGATTGGTCAGCCCAGGAACTTACTTTTAAGGACAACCACCGTAAATATGTTGTCAAATTAGATGCTATTCAGCCCTGTGAACTACATGCTAGACCTTATGTGGCAGAACGAGTTCACATGTTAGATGGTTTATCCGATGACGAAGAAGAAGAATTTTTGAAGAATAACATAGATTTAATCTCCTTAGGGACTGTTGATCTACAATCTGTTGTAAACAGGAATCCGACAGTTTGTACGGTGGTGCCTGTGACCGAACAAGTAGAGACAGAAGATACTGTTGTTAAGGATAAGGTTGATATAGAGCAACTTTTACAGTCAATTGATGATTCAGAAAAATCTAATCAATTCCATGTTCCCGAAGATCAGTTAATCACCTATAATTTGGGAGATGAAGTAAATCCATGACCTGTCAAGATAAAGGAAGGATTGTCTAAAGCATTTCAAGCAGATTTGATACAACTTATTCATGAGTTCTCTGATGTTTTTGCATGGGATTATCGTGATATGAAAGGTCTAGATCCTCGAATCTATCAACATAGGGTCATACTCAAACCTGAAGCAAAGCCGATTAAACAACCAAGCTACCGTATGAATCCTAACTATGCCGCACAGGTCAAAGCAGAACTTGATCGCCTATTAAAGGTAGGATTCATTGTACCCATTGAGCACGCTGAATGGATCTCCCCGATTGTAATTGTACCAAAGAAAAACAAGCAGCTCCAAATATGTGTCGATTATCGGAAATTGAATGCAGCCACCATACCTGATCCATTTCCACTTCCATTTCTCGATACAATGCTGGATAGAGTGGCTGGGCATGAAATGTATTCATTTATTGATGGTTATAGTGGTTATAACCAGGTTCGAATGGCTGAGCAAGATATACCAAAAACACCATTTATTACGAATTGGGGTGTTTTTGCTTGTACAGTCATGTGGTTTGGATTGAGGAATGCTCCTAGCACCTTCCAGCGATGTATGCAGGAAATCTTCTCCCTCTATCTTACTTCTTTCATGCAAGTATATCTAGATGATTTCTCTTTATTTGGTAAGATGGTAGCACACCTGTATCATTTACGGTGTTGCTTTGAAAAGTGTCGTGAATACAGACTCTACCTGAACCCAAACAAGTCTATGTTTGCGATTTCATGTGGTAAGCTGCTTGGCCATATTGTGTCTGCACAAGGCATACAAGTCGACCCAGACAAAGTTGCAGCTGTGTTAGAAGCACATGTGCCTACTACGCCGAAAGGAGTCATGCGATTCATGGGTCAAGTCAGGTGGCATGGTCGACATTTACGGTGGCTTGCTCATTTGGCAATAACCCTAAATTGGCTCATCACTAGTACTCCTTGACAGTTTGATTGGACACCGGAATGTCAAATTGCATTTGATTGTCTAAAAGCTTTATTAACGCAGGTTCCAATTCTACAACCTCCTGATTGGGAACTCCCATTTCATGTTTTTGTAGATGCATCGGATATAGCCATTGGAAGTGTCTTAATGCAACAAACTAATAAGTGGTTTCTGCCTATTTATTATGCAAGTCGACGGCTTGCTCCTACTGAAAAGAATTATTCTGTAACTGAAAGAGAATGTCTTGGTTTGGTATATTCTGTAAAGAAATTTTGACATGATTTGTTAGGCCGAAAATTTGTCTTTCATGTAGATCATGTTGCGCTAGTATATCTGGTTCGGCAGCAGCATTTAGGTGGTTGTTTAGCGCGGTGGGTTCTACTATTACAAGAGTTTGATTACGAAGTGATCCATCGACCTGGAACTGCACATGCATTAGCAGATTTCCTTTCTCGGTTGGATTCCAGTGAAGCTCCGATCGGTGTTGATGACATCACACCTGCAATTTATGTTAGTGACCCAACTAATGATGAATCTGCAGAACCTCCTGTGACATCTACTTACTATGATCAGTTATTAGACTTTCTTACTGATGGATGTCTTCCTGCTCAGACTTCTCCTGCAATGCGTAGGAAAATTGCAGTTTACAGTCGCAGATTCCGGTTGATCGCTGGAGAATTGTATTATATGGATCACTCTGGGGTTTTACTTTGTTGTATTCCTCCACATGAAGTAAACTCAGTATCGCTTTGGCACATTCAATACCTTCCGGTGGACATTTTCTAGCAGATTTAACACACCGGAAAATTATGCAAAGTGGACTTTGGTGGCCTACTATGTACAGAGATGTATCTCAATTTGTGCAGCAATGTGACAATTGTCAGCAATCTGGACAGCCTTTACAACGCCATTTCTTTCCTTTGCAGCCTGCCTTACCTTTAGAACCCTTTCAGAAATGGGGTCTTGATTTTATTGGACCAATCACACCTCCAGCAATACTCAGTAATAATCGATACATTCTGATATGTACAGATTATGCTACCAGGTGGGCAGAAGCTTGGGCTTTACGGTCCGCTATAGCTATTTCGGTAGCAAAATGTTTAATGAAAGATGTATTCCCACGATTTGGATTACCTTTGGAACTTGTGACAGATCAAGGCACACATTTTGTTAACAATTTCATGAAAGTTCTCACACACTCTTTTCATATTCTGCACAAATTCAATTCACCGTACTATCCTTGTGCTAATGGCTTGGATGAAAGTACAAACAAGACCTTGCTGAGTATGCTTCGTAAATTGATTATCGAATCACCAGAAAGATGGGATCAGTTACTACCTGCAGTATTATGGGCATACCGGACTACTTACAAAGTTGCCACCGGATTGACTCCTTTCAAACTTGCATATGGAATGGAGGCAATTGCACCAATGGAGCTTGTAGTACCAAGCTTATGTGTGGCCATCTCTCAGAAATTGTTACGGCAAGCTGGGAAAGTTTTCTGACTCTTCAAGAAGTGCAGTTGTGGCAAGCTCGTACACATGATCGGTATCTAAAAACTCCAGTTTTTATGGTAGGGCAACTTGTGCTGTTTTATAATGCAAAATCAAATCGTTCTGCTGGAAAATTCAAGTTACGATGGTTTGGTCCTTACCGCATTACTGAACAAGTGGGCCCAGCTACTTTCCGATTGGCTACTTTGACCAGAATTCCTCTTTCGAAAGTGATAAATGGTTCAAAGTTGTGGTCGTATCATCAAGCACCTGATTCGCACTGAAGTGTTCTGCGGTTGCCCGCGTATTTTTTTTCTTTTTTTCTCTTTTCTTTTCTTTTCCTTTTAGTTTTCGTGTTGGTTGAATAAAATCCTTAAAATCCTCGTGTTGCTACATAATCTTAAACTCCTCGTCTAGATACATAACCATGAATAATCGCCACCTTTTCTTATTGATTCCGCTCATGCATGCACACCGTAGTTATGAGGTTATCATCTCAACATCGCGCGATGATTAACAATTTCAATTGCTTCCCGTTGCCAAGTATCTACTTAACCTTTTTCATTCCGCTGTTAATCACTATTATGTCTGTGTGTTTTGTGTGCTTGTGCTCTCTGTATACCCTGTGCAATTGTGTTCTTGTGCTTGTTATTCGTGTGCGCACCATGGAAGTGTTAGCAAACTTTGTTGCGTTTCGTGACGGACTCCCTGCAAATGTAGGTGAGTTCTTGCGTGCCCGTGGGTTGGCCAATTTTGTTGAATTGCCTTGGCATTCAGTGGAATGTCACCCATTCTACGCTCAAATAATTGCCGCCATTGCTGCCACACCTGCTATGGAGCAGAGTTGGCCAATCACTTCCTTGCCATCTCGGGTAGTCATAACCCTACAGTCATTTGCTGATGCATTCCGACTCTCTCCGGAAGGTCAAGAGAATGGACCTAATTTGCCGAAAGCTACAATGATCCAATTATTCCCTAGATATTCTTCAAATGAATATGCCATCCTTTGTCGTCCTAAGCTTGAAAGAACAGCCTTACAGTTCTTAATAGCTATCTTAAACCTGCAAAAACGAACATATGGCATATCTCGCCCATTCTATTCAGCGATAGATATGGCTGCTTGAGAGCCTGTAAACTTTGTCTCATACTATTTCCATCACATTCACCGAGAATGCGTTTCGGTAATTAAACAAGTCAACAAGGGTGATATGCCGCGTTCCCGTCTCCCCCACATATTAAGTTTCTTGTTTCCGGCCATACAAGCAGCACAACCGCCTTCCAGAGGTCCAGTTCTCTATCATGAAGAATCAGCGCAAATCCTGGAAGATGATGAAGACGATGACGAAGAAATCTTTCAGCTACTCCGCTGAAAATGCATCAGAATAAGCTCATTTGACAGTCAAGTACAGGGTTCGGCCGCAGGAAAAGAAGCCGACAACAATGAAGAAGAGACTTTCCATGACACCGCAACATCAATGCACCAAGATTCATCAGCTCCATCATCTCCAAACCAGCAACAAGAGCATGATGATATCGCCGATTCTGCAGCCAGCTCCTCTTAAGAAGAATCTCAGCAACAATTCGAACAGGAAAAGCAAGAAGATGGGCAACCTATTATTAAGGAAATTTTTGAAGAATTGGTTAAGGCAGTGGAGTCTGTAGTTGCCAACCCTGATGACACTACGCAACAAACCACCAAAAAGGTATTAGAAACAACCACTGTTCTTCTCACTCCTCCACCTGAACCTCCAATTAAACCTATTATCCCTGTTCCACCCATTATCCCTGAGGAACCTACCGCTTCATCCTCTTCACCCAATTACTCTCCCCCCTCTTCACATCAACTTCTGACAGCCTCTTCATCTCAACCACGTCCTTCTCTTCTGTTTCCATCAATTCCCATGTTTTCTGAGCTCACATCCATGGGTCAAATGCTGATCCAGCTATCGCAGTAATTACCAACACAAATGAAGGAAGTGACTGAGAACATCTGAGAAGAATTTCAACACAAGGTTGATGTTCTGGAAGCAGACATTAGCCCACTTCAAGAAGAACTAGATGCAGTCAAAGCAAAAAATCAAGCTTTAAACGAACAGATTAAGGAGTTACAGGACCGACTTGCCGAACAGGAGACAATCATAAATCAAAGAGATGTTGCCTTGGCCGAAGTCAGAGCAAAGGATGAATTATTGTGTGCTGATGATGCTGAAATTATGCATTTGAAACAATTAGCCTAAGATAAAGAAGTTGCCCGCATTGCACTAGGTGATTTGTTAAAAGAAACAAGAACACAATTGGATGAAGCAGTACAGAAGGGACAAGAAATGTCCATTTTACTAAAACAAACTAATACAGAGCTAGAATTCGCAAATACCAACCTGACTGAATCTAATGCTACTCTCAAAAGACAGATGATGTTAGTCGCTCAACTACAAAAGGAGATACCAGGGATAAGAATGTGGAGAATGAGTTCTCCTATGCGCAACGGAAGTGTGTAGTGAGCCCTTGTATGTCCAGCACTTGGACAAACATCTGCACCTTAGATAGCTTGCTGCTCTCAATACAAAACTCAAATGGACTTGAGACTTTACTCAATCAAAGTAGACAAAGAGAGCTTTCTAATAATCTATAAATGACTTAATTTGGACAAGTTTTGATTAGGAAACACAACTGTCAAAGATGAACTACCTTTCCACACAAGTATGCTGAAGAACTAAGCTTCACTCTCGGACTAATAGCTCTCTGAATATATATCTTTTGAGAAAGATATTTAGTACAGCGAAAGTAGACACAAGTAGCTTTCCAACAAGCTAAAAATCAAGTAATTTGGATGAGTTTTGATCACAAAACTCAACTCACCAAGATAGACCACCTGCACACATAAGTACACTATAAAACTAGACTTTACTATCTGACAGATATCTCACAGAATATAAATGATCTCAATGAGATATTTGAGAAGTGAAAGTAGATGCCAATATCTTTCCAACAAGACAAAAATCATGCAATTTGGATATGTTTTGGTCAGGAAATTTAACCGACCAAAATAGACTACCTATCTACCCAGGTATACTGAAAAACTGGACTTCACTATTTCACTGATATCTCACAGACTACATAAGCTTTGAAAGAGATATTTGATATGCAAAAAGTACACAAAATAAGCTTTCCAATGAGTGCTTAAACACACAAAATGGTTACATATGCACTGAGATATGAGCTCTGCAATAGAGCTATGTACAAACTGACGTGCGGCTGGAAGGAGTCTAAGGGAAAGCCAAAATGACAAAATGGCTAGATCCGACTACTGGGAGCTCTTGCCTCTTTCTCTCCTTGTTTTGAATGTGCTCCCACTTCACTTTTATAACCAATGAGCATGTGAAGAAGTTTGTGCCTTCTTCTTAACTCACCACTTTCTCCACTACATGCTACTAACTACAAGGCAAGATATTGTATCTCTTACTCACCATGAATTTTGACTAGACTTTTTCTTTTATTATTTTTTCCTTTTTTTTCTCCACTTTTTCTTTATCTTTATATTTGGTAAATTTATCCAAGCATGGCTCATATGAAAATGAGCTTGTACATTTATCTTCAACACTCCCCCTCAAGCTCATTTGGGAGTTATCTTCGTCCATGTCCTTCAAATTTATCGCCTCCTTGAAACCTTTGAGTTTAGAAGCATCCAAGAACTTTGTAAACATATCTGCAACCTGCTCTTTGGTTCTGATGAACTTTACCTCCACATCTTTGCTTAGCACCTTCTCCCTTACATAGTGGTAGTGGACCTCTATGTGCTTGCTCCTTGCATGAAACATAGGATTGCTTGCCAAGTAGATACTTGACATGTTATCACCATATATAGGGATGGTTCCAACTTGCACTCCAAGATCAGCCAAAAGCTTTTTAATCCACATTGCTTCACATGTGGCAAATGCTAGTCCTCTATATTCAGCCTCCATGGATGAAAGTGCAACAGTTGGTTGTTTCTTTGAGCTCCACGTGATAGGTTTGCTTCCTATCATGAACACATAACCTGAGGTTGATCTTCTATCTTCCTTTGAGCCTGCCCAATCAGCATCACTAAAGCCTTTGACCTGCAGTTCTTCATCAAACTTATAAAACAAAGCATGATTAACTGTATGCTTTATGTATCTCAACACTCTCTTGGCTGAATTTAAGTGTTCACTTGTCGGGGCTTGCATAAACTGAGAAAGTACACCGACAACATAAGATAAATCAGGTCTTGTAATGTTTGCATAGATCAATGATCCTACAATTCTTCTGTATGTCGTAACATCTTCCAATGGTTCTCCATCATTTGAACAAAGCTTTGTATTTGTGTCCATGGGTTGAGTGAGTGGTTTGCATTCACTCATTCCAAATCTGAAAAGAACATCCAACAAGTACTTCCTTTGCATCAAGTAGATGCCACTCTTTCCATAAACAACTTCAATTCCTAAAAAATATTTCAACTCTCCAAGATCTGAAATTTTAAACTCTTTACCAAGCTTTATTTTGATATCTTTAATCCCTATAGCATCATTTCCTGTTATGATGGGGTCATCGACATATATGCAAATATATACCTCTCTATTTTCTTCCTTCTTCATGTACAATGAAGGATGTGCACTACTTGGGTTGTATCCACACTTAGTTAGATACTCTACCAATCTTTGATTCCATGCTCTTGGTGCTTGCTTCAAGCCATAAAGTGCCTTCTTCAACCTGCAAACAAAATCTGGATGGTTTTCATCTTCAAATCCAACCGGTTGACTCATGTATACCTCTTCTTGTAGTTCTCCATTGAGAAAGGCATTTTTGATGTCGAGTTGATATAATGGCCATCTCCTTGAAGCACCAATTGCTATTAAGGTTCGGATAGTTCCCATCTTTGCAACACGGCTGAAAACTTCATCATAATCTATACCTTGTGTTTGTTTAAATCCTTTGGCAACTAATCTAGCTTTATATCTAGCTAGAGAACCATCAGCATTCCTCTTTACTTTAAACACCCATTTGTTTGGAACAATCTTCATACCTTCTTTCTTTGGCACTAGCTCCCATGTGTGATTATCTTTGAGAGCTTTGATCTCCTCTTTCATAGCTTGCTTCCATTCCTTTTGTGTACAAGCTTCTTCATATGTCTCAGGCTCTTTGTCTTTGATAACCTGCATCATGTATGCAAAATGTGTCGCCATAAAACTATCATAACTCAACCTTTGAGTTGGATACCTTGTCCTTGAAGATCTTCTTTCATTGCCTTTAGAAAGTTGCTTCTTTAACCTATTCAACTTTACCATCGGAGTGATCACCTCTTCATATTCTTCTTCACTTGCATCTTCCTCACTGTTTGGAGTAGCACTTGCCTCTTTGGCTCTACTATGAGCTGAATTTGGAGACAAAGAATGAATCCCCCTCCATGTTGAACATTCTTCATTTGATGTAGATGCCTCTGGACCTGAAGCCTTTGTGCTTGATTGTTGAACTTCTCTTTGATTTGTTCCTGCATAATCATCACAATCTTCTTCAAGAATCTTTTCCTTTCCTTTATCTTCATACCATGGTCTTAGTTCATCAAAGACCACATCTCGCGAGACTCTTAATTCCTTTGTTCTAGGGTTGTAACACTTGTATCCTTTTTTCTCCGTTGAGTAGCCGATGAAAATGCATTTTTCTGACCTTGGTTCCATCTTTGTTCTAACTTCTTGTGGAATGTGAACAAAGCAAACACATCCAAACACTTTGAGGTGTGTAAGATCAGGTTTCTTACCGGAATATACCTCTTCTGGAGTCAAGTGATGTATTCCTGATGTTGTGCACCTATTCATCAAGTAAATGGCGGTTGTGGTAGCTTCAGCCCAATAGTACAATGGTACCTTCATCTCGTTGAGCATGCATCTTGCAATTTCAGCAATTTGCCTATTTTTCCTCTCAGCTACTCTATTTTGTTGTGGTGTGTACCTACAAGTGAATTGCCTTTTGATTCCATTCTCTTGTAGAAAATCTGAAAATTCTTTGGAGAAGTATTCTCCTCCACCATCGGACCTTAAGGTTTTGATAGACCTTCCTGTTTCCTTTTCAACTTCAACTTTGAATCTTTTGAATATAGAAAACACCTCTGATTTTTGCTTCATACAAAACAGCCATACCTTTCTTGAGTGATCATCAATGAAGGTGACAAAAAACCTATTACCAGCCATTGATGCCTCTTGAGTTGGTCCCCATACATCCGTATGGATCAAGTCCAAGACATTTGGAGCCACATAATTGCTCCTCTTGAATAGCTGCCTCGTTTGCTTTCCTAGTTGATAAGCTTCACATAACTCATGTAGTCCAATGCTATTAAATTTTGGAAGACCTCTTACCACTTAATGTTTGCTCATGTCCTTCAGCTTTGGAATGTTGATGTGTCCTATTCTTTTGTGCCATAAGTCCAGCTCTGAAATCTTCTTGTTCCCACATTGAGTGTATATGACCTTTCCATGTGGATGTTGGACATCCAAAGTGAACATCCTTCCTTCTCTTCTACCTCGAGCAATGACCTTGAAGCCTTCCTTTGGATTCTTTATGAAGCACCCATTCTTATTGAATATGACATGATAACCCTTCTCTACCATTTGTCCTACTGAAATCAAGTTCTTTGAAATTGTAGGAACATGAAGAACATTAGATAGTACCTTTGCTCTACTTGTATCTCCAAGCCTTATATCTCCAATGTGTGCAATCATGTGTTGAGTATCATCACCTATTTCAACACATCCTTTGCCACTTGGTACCTGTAGATTAGTGAACAAACTTCCTTGGCATGACATATGGTTACTACAACCTGAATCAACGTACCATTTTTTGTCATCTTCACAAGCTCCTATACTCATGTCTCATTGCAAGTAGTGTGTCCTTGCTTCCTTCACTTGAGGTGCTTGCATAGTTGCTTTGGTTCCTTTGATTGCCTCCATTTTGTCTTCCATTCTTCAGCCAACAATCACTAGCATAGTGTCCTACTTTACCACAATGATAGCATGTTATACCTTTATGAGAATTGTAGGAGCTTCAGCCTCTTCCTCTACTTCTACCTCGACCTCTTCCTTGTGCGTTGGCATTTGATGCATCCTTGTTGTCTTCCGAACTGTTTTGGTTGTAGTTGGAGTGGTTATAACCTCTTCCTTTTCCTCTTGAGCCTCCTCTTGAATTTCTTCCTTTACCTCGGCCTGCATATAACATTTGGTTGTAGCTGTCCTTTCCTTTGAGACCACCAAAGCTAAGCTCTTCTGTGACAAGATGAGGGATTAGTTGTTCAAAACCTGGATATACATCTTTCAAGTTAATGGAAGTTATAAAAGGCTTCCATCTTTCATCATCTCTCAAGCCATTGAGAGTATAACACACAAGATCTTCGTCTTCAACCGTTGTCCCAATAGAAGCTAAAGCATCGCTTAGCTCCTTAATCTTCAAAGTATATTCAGCTATGGATTGACTCGAACTTTTCTTGATTGTGTTCAACTCATTCTTGAGTTGAAGTTTCCTAGCTTTGGTATTTGTTGAATACATCCTTTCAAGAGCTTCCCAAGCATCCTTAGCTTTCTCTAAATGTTGAATATGACCTACCATGGCATTAGTAATGAATTGCAAAATGAGGAACATGACTCTCCTATTCCTCTCCTCCCATTCTTTTGCTTGCCTCCTTTGGACTTCAGTGGCCATAGCTTGATTGATTTGAGGTTGAGCATCATCGCCGCTCACAATACCCCATAAGCCTTTGCCCATTAGGTAGTTGGTCATTCTAAACCTCCACACGGGATAGTTATCCTTGTCCAACTTCTCTACTTGTTGACCCAAGTCAGCCATTGAAGAGTATCAAAGACTTTGAGAGTTACCTCGAATAGTTATAGTCCTTTTGCTCTTGCGTTTGTGAAGCTCCTCCTTGTTTTATAGCTCCTCTTTTGCTTTTCTTTATCTCCAGCTCTGTTGATGAAGCTTCAACACCAAGTTTGCTCTGATACCAACTGTGGAGAATGAGTTCTCCTATGCGCAACGGAAGTGTGTAGTGAGCCCTTGTATGTCCAACACTTGGACAAACATCTGCACCTTAGATAGCTTGCTGCTCTCAATAAAAAACTCAAATGGACTTGAGACTTTAGTCAATCAAATTAGACAAAGAGAGCTTTCTAACAAGCTATAAATGACTTAATTTGGACAAGTTTTGATTAGGAAACACAACTGTCAAAGATGAACTACCTGTCCACACAAGTATGCTGAAGAACTGAGCTTCACTCTCGGACTAATAGCTCTCTGAATATATATCCTTTGAGAAAGATATTTAGTACACAGAAAGTAGACACAAGTAGCTTTCCAACAAGCTAAAAATCAAGTAATTTGGATGAGTTTGGATCAGGAAACTCAACTCACCAAGATAGACCACCTGCACACATAAGTACACTATAAAACTAGACTTTACTATCTGACAGATATCTCACAGAATATAAATGCTCTCAATGAGATATTTGCGACAGTGAAAGTAGATGCCAATATCTTTCCAAGAAGACAAAAATCATGCAATTTGGATATGTTTTGGTCAAGAAATTTAACAGACCAAAATAGACTACCTATCTACACAGGTATACTGAAAAACTAGACTTCACTATTTCACTGATATCTCATAGACTACATAAGCTTTCAAAGAGATATTTGATATGCAAAAATTAAACAAGATAAGCTTTCCAATGAGTGCTTAAACGCACAAAATGGTTACATATGCACTGAGATATGAGCTCTGCAATAGAGCTATGTACAAACTGACGTGCGGTTGGAAGGAGTCTAAGGGAAAGCCAAAATGACAAAATGGCTAGATCCGACTACTGGGAGCTCTTGCCTCTTTCTCTCCTTGTTTTGAATGTGCTCCCACTTCACTTTTATAACCAATGAGCATGTGAAGAAGTTTGTGCCTTCTTCTTAACTCACCACTTTCTCCACTACATGCTACTAACTACAAGGCAAGATATTGTATCTCTTACTCATCATGAATTTTGACTAGACTTTTTCTTTTATTAGTTTTTCCTTTTTTTTCTCCACTTTTTCTTTATCTTTATATTTGGTAAATTTATCCAAGCATGGCTCATATGAAAATGAGCTTGTACATTTATCTTCAACAAAGAAGAGAGCGTGATGCATATTACAAGACCATCCAGTTTCAAAATCAAGAATTGGAAAGACGAGAAAATCAACTTGGAGCTCAAGCAGAAAGACTATCGAGAATAGATAAACAGATTGCAGACATGAAAGTCAGTCGTGATGCAGCTTTATCAAATGAATTTTATTTACAGGAAGCTTTTTTGCAGACACAGGCAGAGAGTTTGATAAGCCAAGTTATTTCTTTAAGTTCAGTACGGACAGATGCTCAACTCATAGAACCAGAAATTTTGAAGCAGATGCTAGAGTCATTGAAAAAGAAAATTGCCCGGACATTTAAGTTAGCTAGAACTATGTATTTAGAAGGTATAATAGATGAACCGTAATTTTTGTATACCTGCAGGTTCAAGTCCACCATGCGTGCCAGTGTAAGCCGTCGGATTGGCAATTGTAAAGTCTGTCTCTTTTTCATATTTCGCACGAACCGAAAGGTCGTTGCATAGACATTGTAACCTTTTTATAAATCAATGAAAAAAGGCGCTTCGAGGACGACGAGAAGAGTCGCCAGACTGTTTGTCTGGTTGATGATGTCTATGTAGTTTTCGTGGTGTGTTTGAGAACTCTGAGTTATTCTGTGTCCTTCTATTCTGTTTGATTATCTGCACCTGTACGGTACAGATTGAGTTACTGTTATTGTCTCTGTTGTTTACAGTAGTTGTGTTTGGATTCAGCCCTTTAAGTTAGACAAAGTAATTTTGTATTACGGTACTGAATAGTTCTGTGCTGTATGTTGAGAGCGCATTAACTGGAGTGTATTCGTTAAGATTGTGGAAAAGTCTGATTAACAGACAATAAGATTGCGAGAGCGTAACTAGAGTCTTGATAAGTAATTCATAGTGACAGAAATTCTTAATGTTAAAGTACGGTCATGTGAGTGAGTTGATTTGGGGAAATCAAGTATAGGGCCTCTGTTTAACAAACCCCTTCCACTCCCAAGAACCCGAATAGAATTTAAATGCGTTCTGATGGCAAAAGCGCGTTTAACAATACCTACATTGAAAGTAGCACAAGAGCGTGATTGGACATGCCATGAGCTCTCCTCTAGAATCTTTGATCTTGAACATCTAGGTGAAACAAGATTAAGAGCAGTAGCAGGAATTTACGCAGCCAAGAAAAGACAAAAAGTATATTTTGATGCACATGTGAAGGATAAGGGCTTGCAAGCAGGAGACCTAGTTTTAGTCTACACTTTGAAACAACATGCACGGAAATTAGAAAAGAGAGGCTATGGGCCAATGATTATCAATAGGATCTCAACAAGTGGAGCAATTCAATTAGCTACACTAGAGGGTGATGTGCTTCCTAGTTACATTAGCGGATGCAAAGTCAAACTCTATCAAGAACCCCTCACTGAGGAAATGCTCAATCGACTCAACACTACCAAGAAACGTAAAGAAGAGGAAAAACAAATTCGAGAAGAAGCACACACAGAAGCCTTGGAACGCATCCGAAGAATGAAGTTGAGAAGACAAGGTAGAGATCAACCTAGGACAGAGGCGTATACAGATCCACGGTATCATATGGCTATGTGTGAAGTTTCAGGTATTAGCCCTCATAGAATAATTGATCGACGTCCTTTTGTAACCTTAGAGATAGGACAAGGAAAGAGTGCAAGGACTGTACGGGCCTTGATTGACTCAGGTGCAGCCACTAGTGTTGTTAAACTCTCTTACTATCAAGAATTGAACTTAAGTGTCAATCCTAGAGAAGCATATCTCATAGGATTGGGAGGTGTGGAAACCCCTTGCATGGGCGAGGTGGAACTTCCCCTCTACATTCAAGATGCTCTCATGACAGTTAAGGTGCTAGTGTTTGAAGATGAGGACCTCACTGAGCTACTTGTCTTGGTTCAAGACTGGATCTATGATCATGCAGTCAACCTCAACCTAAGAAGTGGACTTCTTCAGGTCTGGGTATATGAGAACCACATTACAATTGAGTTAGGAAATGAAACACTCAAGGAACTAGAAAAGGCACAAACTCTTGGTCCTTCCAGGGGTACACATGAAGATGACGATGTTATTCTTGTCCAAAACTATGTGATGCAGAGGGATGATTGTCTCAACAAAGAAGTCAAGGATACAATGGAACTCCCTTCTTTTCCAAAGGCCATAGGGATACGGCAACTAAAGGCGGATCAAATGCAGGAGAAGCAGATGACCTATGCTCAAAGCCAAAAGAAAGTGCAAAGCATGGTGTCTCAACCACCAAAACAAGTGTGGGTGCAGAAAGGCGACCAACCTGTTGCGGTCCAATCACAACCATTGGCTCAACTTCATATTAATGAGCAACAATCGGACACTAATAAGAAGTCTTTCAAAACTTCTTCTACTAAAGTGAAGTCTATCTGGGTACCCAAGAAGTCGATGAAGGTTGACCCACAGTCAAGACAAATTTGGGTGTCTAAGGCATGCTTGCGGGCTCAAATAGCCACATAGAGACCACACCATGTACAACATGGCTCACTCACTCAAATAGCTGATACCCACTCTTAGTCTACATACACAAACACATATTCACCCATGAGCACGAGCAGAATCACTTGTAAATGGGACCCTAAAAAGCCTCATTTCCAAGCACACACTCTTATAAAGCCCACCAAAGTCTCCACAAAGTCAAAACCGAAAGCCATCCACTGTGTTTGGCAGCCCAAAGCTTGTAATAAACCCCCCGACCCCCATTTGTAAATTCATCTCCACCTACTAACTGCATCATCCTTAGACTGCATCTTTCCATTTAGCTCATAGGACTATTCATTCATTAACTACACACACAATCACCGAGCACTCACTGACCTACTAACCTATCAATAACCTCATGTTAATGTTGTAACGGGGACAAATATTGTTCTATCTTGTCCATTACAATGTTAACACATGCTTCTATATTCTCACAGAACCAGCAAACAAGCAGTAACATGGCAGAAGCTGGAGCCACCAGTTCCCAAGCGGGGTCTAGTGCCCAAATTGTGGATATTGAAACTCTCCTCCTCGAACCACAACTCACCGAGAGGCCTCAGGAACTCAAAGCAGTGCATGTGATTCCCATTCAGGACCCTCCGCAACGACACACTTCTCAAGTGGGTAAACATGCACATTGGTTCAACGATGTTGCCGGTCCATTGGGTAAGGGTACCTACCTTTGGGAAGCAAAAATTGAATTTAATGGCAAATGGGGAAGATACCATTTCTTTACCCATGAATTCGAGAAATATCAGGATGTAGAAGTAATGAGATCTGTATGGACAAAGGCGGGCTTGGATAGCTATTTTAGAGCACTCTTACCTAAGCCTGATTTTATGCGTTGCTCCTACTTGATCAGTACCATTACCCCTAGTAGAGCCAAGGGAGGCAATAGTACCTTTGTGCTACCCTCATTAACGCCAGGCCATGAGCTAAAAAGATTCAAATTAACCCTCAACCCTAGTATGGGAGACCTTAGATATGAATGGTATGCACATTCCCACAGAGAAAGAAACATTGATCCCTGGAAGAATGAAGCACAAAGATCTTAATAAATTAAAGGATATGGTCGCGATGACGCCTACCATCACCCTCCACTTACGCACTGTCATGCAACACTTCGCCTTTCCAGCTCAGGAGCTGTTCACCATGCCACCCAAAAGAATTTGGTTTAGCTTGTACTTGGCAAAGATAGAAAACCTCACAATCAATCTACCCCACTAGATCATAGATCAAATCCACTTAGCACATCAACACTGGAATAAGAAACATAAGAATGTGCTTCATGGATGCTGTGTGCTAACAAGGATCATTTACAGGTGCTTAGCTTATGATGTGCCTATTCAAAGAGCACTAGTGTGGTCTTGAGCCTAGGAATTCTAGAGACGGCTATCAACAACAGGGCCACCATCGAAGAAAATGGTGCAATTCAGATACCATGTGTACAAGCAAGAGGTGCCACCCTCACACCAAAGGTGACACCACCACAAACACAACATGTCTGTACATTTACGATTCGCTTACCCAGATAGAGTGTAGAAGGACCCAATCTAGTTTTCCCTCTGATTCACTCTGACTTGGAGTTCCCACAAGGTTACACCCTGGAGGATTTAACAGATGAAGAAATTGCTCGAATGATTCATGAGGCTAATCTTGAGATGGAGAAATCTCAGACCCGAGGACCACAACCAACCACCCCGACTTCAGCTCCTACCCAACCTGAAGTAGTGGAAGTAGACGAAGATGAAGAAGAGACTAAAGAGGAAGCAGACAAGGAACACAACCAAGAGTACAAGGAAACCCCAGAACTAGCAAGTGCCCCAGCTTATACTGCGCAAATCAAAAGGTTGTATGAAACTATGAAAAGATTCCAAGAGCACCACAAATTGTCACTGGAAATAGGAAAGATGCTAATAAGTCGGATGTTAGGAGAAGAAGGAGTAGATGAACTGTTTATTGAATCCCTAAACCTGCACGTAGACATGCTGGGCTTGGATGAAGCCATTCATTCGGATATGGCTTACATTCATCGTTTGAGAAACGAGTGCCTACTCGTCCCCTTCGCTCTAGCAAATAGATCCACATAGATGTCACAGCACTAGGAGACACTACTCAGACAGAAGAACACCATGAGGCACCACCATCACCACACTCTTCACCTCTCAATGCACAATTCACTCCTCCCCATGACACAACCACCCCCACATCCACGATTACCACATATGTTATGGGAATTCCTATCTCTTCAGGCACCCAACTTGGAGGGGTTACTATGCCCATCTTCACAACACTATTCACGAACATCACATCCACCCCACCCACTGTCCCCATTTACACATTCACACACACCTTTGAAACAATGGAGACATCACCAGCCACGGCACCACTCCCTCTCCACACACAGCCACAATCTCCCATACCCCCTCCACCCACATCGCCACTTGATTCCACCTCATTCACAATTCCCTTTCCCTTCCCCATCTCCCCTGCATCCTCTCCTTTCCTAGCACTCTTAAATGTAAATAATGTGTTTTCTACTTTACATCAATGTGTATATCAACTACAGAGTGAATATCAGACTCTCGAAGATCACCGTCGTCAATTAACTACGGACCACCAGCAACTACAGAGGAGGCTTACGACTATAGAAGAAGAGAACACGGTCCTGAATCAATGATATACCATGTTTGAACACGCCCACCAGACCTTATTGGAAGCTCCCCAGCCATCCGAGTCTTCCGAAGTTAAGAAATTAATAGCCTTATCAGAGAATGTCAAAGTCCAACGCAACCTAACATTATTATGGAAACACATGGCCACAACCTTGGAAGAAAATAAACGACTTCAAAAGCAGAACGAGGAAAACCTAGAAGCTACGATGGAAGGCTCCCCCCATGAGATCAACCCAGAATAGTTTAAAGCAGTCCCTTCAGACACGATGAAGACAATCTTGGAAAGCTATGTTGATCTATTGGAAGCACATGATGATATGGAAAAAAAACGAGATGCACTGCACCTCCAGCTTAGGGAGCAAGAAGAACAACCCAAGATCATAGAGTCTGCATCGACTTTAGAGGAGGTAAAGGCGCTAAAAGAGTAGTTGAAGAGTTGCAAAAGAAGCTACTTGAGTATGAAAGACAACCCTCTCCAATTATCGAACCAGAGCTGGATGAATTGGTGCCCATCGAAGTGGATGAGTCGTATGAGGAACCCTATGTTCCTATGCCTACGTCGGGCGGCCAACAAACATCGGAAGGAATGGACACCCTAGAAGTCAAAGCACCAGAATGGCTTCAAAAACTTGAAAAGATAGCCAAAAAACATGAAGATCGTGTTGCAGTACAACTCCAATCAATGGCTAAACTAGAGGACACTATCATAAACCCCCACGACTGAACCTTGCACAAATTCATCCACAACTAACCCACCGTCACTTGTAATAAAATCTCATCAAATCAATGTATGCACTATCTAAGCATGTAGGTTGTCTAGTGACCTACATTAGTTTTTGAGAAATCGTTATAAAAGCCACCTCACAACACAAGGCTACATGAGTTACGCACTAGTTATGGAAAGGGATTGTGGTCTCACTTTTTTGAGATCATACTTAATTTCCATACTAATGTGTTATCCTTTTGTAGTAGATCTTACTCACTCACAATCGATCACAATACAAATGGAAGGAACCTTAGAGGTTGGCAAAGGTTGGCACTAGTATTCCAATAGTCAATTTCGGTAATTTATTAGCAGAGTCCTACCCTACCTTGCAACCACCAAAATTTCAAGGTTTCATGGGTCCAATGCCCATCGAAGATCCTCCCCTTGGCACAAATAAAAAGGTACATAGCAATTCCCATTGGTTCCAAGGACTAGCAGGACCTCTAGCAGACACGAACTACATATATGACTCAATGCTTTGTTTTAGTGGTAACACATGGGGTAGATATCAATTTTTCTCATGCGAGTTCAAAGACCTTCATAACTCAAAGGAATTACAACCCATTTGGGCTATGGTTGGATTCATAGAGTAATTTTTAGTGCACCCTTGCCAAAACCGGATTTCTATCGATGCTACTATTTAGTATCAACTCTTGAACCCCCGAGAGAAAGGAATTCCCAAGAACTTTTATTTTACCCTCTCTAGTTGATGACCCCCCTTACAAGAAATTCTATCTCTCCAAAGACCTCATCCAAGCCACCCTTACGATCCATGGCACTCACATGCCAAAAGAAAGAGAAAGGCTCATTCCCAAGCCTATGAAGAGAGGTGATGTTTTGAAGTGGGCAGACATTTTTTCCATCACACCGAAATTATCGAAACCCTTACGTATTTGTATGCAACATTTTGTTTTCCCCGCTTAGGGCTGTTTCACTATACCGCAAAAGCACATTTGGTTCGGATTGTATTTAGCAAACACAAGACCTCACAATACATCTTACTAACTAGATTCAAGATCAGTTATATTTAGCATAGCAAAGATGGACCCGAAAGCATGTCCTCCATGGTTGTTGTGCCCTCACAAGAATAGTATACATGTATTTGGCTTATGACTTGCCAATAGAGCATGCTATTACTAGTGATTAATTGAAAAGGTTTAAGGGAACCTCCAAGAAGGCCCACAAATCAAGCAAGGCATGAGCAAGAAAGCATATACGAGGCTCAATTCCATGTTTACAGACCCCTGAATCACCTTCCATGTTTACAGATCCCACTACACCACCTGATTAGCAATGAGAACAAGCAATGTCTAGTTTAGAGGAGGAAGATAGGACCATAACAGATGATGATGATGGTGATGATGAAGCAAGCCAAGATAGTCAAGATTCTCAAGATGATGACCAACATGAAGAGAAAGAGCAACAAACCCAAGCCCAAGGTGATACAAGACCCATTTAAAGCTACAACATACACTCGGGCTATTCAAAAACTATATCATAATATGCAAGTTGTATGGCATTCCAACAACTATCAAAGGAGAAAAAACAAGAAATCTTACAATAAGAGCTAGCTACCAGAGGGTTCAAGGCCTCCTTTTTGTAGAAGGCTTTAACAAGTAAGTAAAATTAGTCGGTACAATCGAAGCACTCCATTTCTTAAAGAGAAAGCCATTATCGTAGCTTGACCCTCGACGTATACATTTAATGTCCAAGCCCCGACAATACATCCAAGTCCTAATTGATGCAGAGTCCTACCATCATCCAGAAGAAGCATGGTTAGTCCCTGAACCCCCACCTGAATCAGCTCCCGCAAGAGATACAATCATCATCGACTGGCCACCCCAACCATCAACCTCCATGCTGACAACCACCATTGAAATCACTTCCACTTCCACCAAAACCATTCCCACTCTTGTACATCCAACTTCTCCTGTACACCCAGCTCCCCTCCTCTATCACAATCCATAGTAAGTGCTGCAGTGCAAGCCGTAATATCTCTAGTACCCTAGACTCTATGTGAAATCTCCACCCATGTTACCTTGACCATAGTTCTGCCCACCCCAATTAATCCATTCATAACCCCTTCCCTTCCTCCTTTCCCCTTTTTTCACGAACTATTTTCCCATTTCCCCACCAATGAACTTTTCACCAGTATCCCCTCCTAGTCCGACTATATCACTTATGTCTTCTCCTTTATACCAACAAGTCTGTGAAACTCAATAGTTCATATATTCCTCCACCTTTGTAAATCCCGTGTTCCCACCCACTCGAGCACCCGCCATCACACCACTTTTCACCATTAGCTCACTTGAGAACACATCCAGTGACATGGATATTTCACCACCTAGTGCACCACCACTCACATCCATTAGTTCACCACAACATATCGGCACATCACAATTTTCTACGGTCACCACAGCATTCACTCCCCCATCCCCCTTTCCCTTTCCCCATGCATCTACAACATCATCTTCACACACCACACCATTGTTATTACCACTCACTATCGACACCACATTTTGTCAAATGTTTGCATGTATTACTCAAGTCAAAGACAAATTTGCCTCTCTTGGTAGCAACTATCAGGCCTTGCAATAGGGCCACCACACACCTATAGGCTCAATTAAACTCTTTGACTATTGAGAATGATTCCCTCAATGCATGACATCAATAACGCCATGATGCTTATCATTCCGTGGAGTTAGAATCCGAACAAAAGACTAAAGAAGCCCTCACAGAGATTGAGAATCTTCTACATGCCTAGATAGTACGGAACACCATGCAAACATGGAATATGGGGCTTTTACGAATACATCTCATAGTTGCCAAAGAAGAGAGCCAATGGCTACAAGAATAGAATCATGAGAACTTGGAAGCTGCGATGGATCAACCTGATGAACCATTGAGTCCTAGAAAATTCAAAGCGGTCCCCTCTGAGACCATGCAATTACCATTGGATGATCATGCACGTCTAGTCAAAGATTATGACAAGATCAATGAAGAATATCAGAAGCTCAAGACCGATCACCAAGCCTTACTACTATGGTACCATACACAACTGTTGGTGCAGACCAATCACCAATTGAAGTTTTGAAAGACAAAGGATGGAGATAAGATCAAGTCTTGAAGCTTAGAAGATGGTTACATTCACAGGTTGAAAGAAATGTACACATATGTACATTAGTTAAGACATAGGTTACTTATACTTATGTTTAGTCATAAGTCTGTACATATTTGCCTATAAATACTATGGAAAAATGTCGGGATATATAGGAAAAGACGAGGAGAGACTATGAGAGAGCATAGAAATAGAGAAATGAGGAGTTGTAAGTGTAATTAGACACATGAAAAGTTAGTTGAAGTCTCTCTCTCACTCAGTTGTAGTCTTCTTCAGAAATGATAGAATTTTTGCGCCCAAAGTTTCTGTGTTTTCTCCTTCTGTGGTAGATCTTTTGTGGAATGCTTTTGTACGAGTCTAAGTCTAGAGTTGATCGACTATTGTACAAAGTTTTAGCTTCCAATTGTGATTAGGCTGAGAGAATTCTGAATAGGAACATTTGTATGTGTAAAAGTCTGAGTACCTTCTGAAACAGGCGTAGATTTCGAGTTCAGAAAAATGGACAGTGCTCAGTGCACAGTGTAACGTTTTACACAAATGATAGCTCAAAATCTAAGTTGAGAGATAAGCTATCTACATCTAAAAGCATTTGACCAAACGGGTTCGACATTGGGAGAACCATAGTTAAGAAGTTACAGGTGTCAAAGTCGCTACTGCAGAGAAGTAGTTTCACACATAGGTAAAGTGTTTGAGTCATTTCTCAAAGTATACTCAATCATTTGAAGAGATTTAAGTTGGAGAAGGTGCGCAACCTTAGGGCGACACATCCTACAAAGTTTTATAAAAGACTTTACACGAATGGTAAGTCAATCAGAGATTAATCTGCAGCAAACTTTTCTGAGAATTTGATTTTTTCCATAATAATCAATTTCTTGATAAGTTAGTGATTGTTCTCTAAATTAAGAGCAGTCTAGACTTATTCTTGATATAGAGGTGCTCTAATTTCAAGAATAGGTTGTTCTTTTGGAGATTAACACTCTCCATCAGTGGTATCAAAGCAGGAAGCATCAGAATTAAGGAAAGGGAGACTCCGACTACTGCAGACATACAAACTTTACATCTCGAAGGATCAAAAGGATAAAGATTGAAGAAAGCTTGAAGGAAGACACATTGAAGTTGTCAAAAGGATCAGAAGGAGTAATATTCGAAGCCAAGGTACATTTATTTCTCATAAAGCTTAAAGATATGTTAGTACAGGTGAAGAAAGGATGGGATATTCTCTTCAGATAGAGAAATTGGATAGAGAGAACTATCCTGCATGGTCAACGAGGATGGAAGCTCATCTAATGAGCAGAGACTTGATAGCTTACATTACAGGTGAAGAAGAAAAGCCTCAATTCAGAGATCCTAGTGTTCCAACTAGGGAGGAATTGTCAGATTTGAAGAATTGGATGAAGAGAGATGCTCAAGCTAGGAGCATTATCTATATGGCAGTCAATGACTACTTGCTACCTCACATTAGAGGTCTTGAAAGTGCAAGTGAAATATGGAATGCTTTGGAGGAGCATTTCCAAAACACTACAAAGTCAAGAAAGGCATCCTTATGGGCAGAGTTTACTACTTTCAAGAAGAAGGCTTCACAATCAATATCTGATTATGTGACAAAGATGAAGGACATTGCAGATGCATTAGGAGCAATGGATGAAGACATTGAAGAGGATAAATTGGTAAGGCAAATTCTCACAGGACTAAGAGGTGATGAGAAGTGGAAGCCTTTTATTTTATCTACAGAACTTTCATTGGATCATTTCACTCCTGATTTGAATCAATTGTTAGGACATATGCTAACTTTTGAGAATGATATCAAAGGAGATGTTGACAAGAGTGCAGGTCATGAAATGTACTCTAAAGACAAGAAGAAAGCTAACAAAGGAAAGCAACAAGCAAATGAAGAAGAAGGCACAACTAGTCAAGCAAACTTCCTAAGAGGAAGAGGAGGTGGCAAAGGTAGAGGAAGAGGCAGGAGTAACAAAGATGGAGTCAAAGCTTGTTGGATTTGTGGTAAGACAAATCATTTAGCTAATGATTGTTGGCATAATAATCAGAGTAATGGTGGATATAATCAAAACTATAATTCAAGAGGAAGAGGTGGCAGAAATCAAAGAGGTAATTTCAGAGGTAGAGGTAGTAGGGGTTACTTTGGAAGAAATGCAGGTAGAGGATTCCAAAGTCAACAATACAACAATACCTACTACAATTATGCTTCAGATCAGAAGGAAGATTCAACATTGATAATGAATGTAACTTGTGAAAGGCAGAGTGAAGATCAAAGAGTCTTCTACATTGACTCAGGGTGTTGCAATCACCTGAGTGGTAACATAGCCTTGATGACTGATTTGGAGAATAAGGTATCTAATCATGTTGTTCAAACATGTGACAATACAAAGCACAATGTGAAGTCAATTGGATCAGTGAAGGCCAAGGATGGTAGCACCTTATTGAGTAAGGTCTTGTATGTTCCTACAATTCCTAAGAATTTGATAAGTGTAGGACAAATTGTGGAAAAAGGTTATGAAGTGAGGTTCACTAATGAAGGAGTGTTTGTGGAAGACCCCAGCAATGGGTATAAACAAATTGTTTCAGGGAAGAAAGAAGGAAGATTGTTCACATTCAAGATTCAAGGTAATGTTGGTCATGCCTTGTTCACTTATGGAGGACATAAGATCTCTGAGTTAGATCTTTGGCACAAGAGGCGTGGACATTTCAATGAAAGAGGTATTAAAGATATGATTAACAATGGTTCAGTGCTTGGATTGCCTAATGTTGCAGGTCAACATATGACATACAGATGTGAGGCATGTCAATTAGGTAAGGCTCATAAGCAATCTTATTCCAAGCATGGTTTTATGTATTCAGAGAAGCTTGAGTTGGTACACACAGATGTGTGGGGACCATCAAAGGATTTCAGTATCAATGGTTCAAGGTATTATGTGATTTATGTTGATGATGCTACCAGATGGATCACTATCTATGTGATCAAAGATAAGTCAGAGGTATTCAATACTTTCAAACATTATCATGTGTATGCAGAGAGAATTACAGGTCATAAGTTTGTTGGTGTGTGAAACACCACAAGAACTAAACTAATGTGGTATTAGAAGACCTCCATAACCATCATTAGCTTAGCAATACTCACATTGTAAGTCTTCATCTCTAAACTTAGTGAAAATCCAAATTTCACTTCACAGAAATCTGCGCCTTTTCTTCAATCCTTCAATCTGACCTGTATTAGCTTAATCTTTGCTAAATCTTTTGATTACTTGCTAAGAGAAGTTCTTGCTAGTGTTAAGCAACACATAACAAACAAAACTTTCAAGCAATAACTTCACAATCCTCTGATTTTGTACCAATCTTTACACTATGTCTGAAAACTGAAAATTTACTTCATCGATTTGACATACCTTTACTCTTAAACTGATTTCTCTGAGTACGCGTCCCGTTTCTCAAAGATCTTTTGATCAAATGTAGTTGAGGATAATAGCTTTCAAACGAGCTATCACTTACCAAAAACTTTACACCATGCTTCGAGATCTGACCTTCAGAAGATCAGTCAAATGTGCGCCAGAAAAGTCGTAACTGTCAACTAACTTTCATAGTCATATGAAATGACTTGAGACTCAATGTACAATAGGAATTAGACACAATGATTCTACACAAACATGTGTTGATTATCAGAGAAGGTGTGTACAAAATGGCTTGGCCTAATTTTGCTCACAGCCATGGAAAACTCTATCAGACTCAGAAGTTTTCTCTCACCATCTCTCTCAGAAATTACACGACTTTTCTCTACTCCCTCAAACTACAAAATTGAGTTCTCTCATACATGTTTCTGACTCAAATTAACTTATATACCTATGGTTTACATTCATCTAGACTTGAACTCGTAAGTTCTAAAGATCAATTACAAATCTAGACTCTAATGTTGCACTAATTTACAATAGTAAAATTGTCCCTTCACTTAGGCTTGATTTTCTGTAGGTCTTTCCTTCACTTCTTCTTTCCTCCATCATATGTCTCCATATGTCTTCATATATCAATGCCTAATTAGTGAGTGAAGCCCCAACAGCTCCCCCTCAATCACTAATTAGCATAATTTGACTTCTTCACATAATCTTCTTCTCTTTTATTCCTGCCATCTCCTTGAACTTACTTGTCTTTACTCCATCCAAGCTTTTTGTCATAATATCTGCAATCTGATCTTTTGTGGAAGTATACACTACTTCAATTTCTTTCTCCATTACCTTTTCTCTAAGAAAATGATACTGTATCTCTATGTGCTTTGTCCTTGCATGAAACACAGGATTTGCTGCAAGATATAATGAACTCATGTTATCTCCATGAATAATGGGTATACCTTGATCAATTCCCAAGCTTTTGAATAATGTCTGCATCCATATGACTTCCTTTGCTGCTTCCACAAGTCCTTTGTATTCAGCTTCTGTTGATGATAAGGCCACTGTGTGTTGTTTCTTTGAACACCAACTCACAAGCTTATCTCCAATGTATACCATGTAGCCATGAGTAGACCTTCTATCATCTTGACTTCCTGCCCAATCTGAATCACTATAGGCTCTCAATCTTATATCTGATGTAAAAGGATAATACAATCCTTCTTTCAAAGTCCCTTTGATATATCTAAGGACTCTTTGACCTGCAATCCAATGTGGATCCTTTGGACAATGCATGAATTGGGAAAGAACACCAACTGCATAACTAAGATCAGGCCTTGTTAGAGTTGCATAAATCAAACTTCCAACTAAAGATTGATACTTCCTCATGTCTTTGAACTCTGCACCAACATATCTACTGAGTTTGTGATTGACTTCTAATGGTGTAGATGCCTCTCTGCAATTCTCCATGTTGAACTTCTTTAGAAGATTCAAGAGATACCTTTCTTGTGATACATAAATGCCATGCTCTGCATAAGTGATTTCCATTCCAAGAAAATATGACAATTTTCCTAGATCACTTATCTTGAATTCTCTTTCAAGTAGCTTCTTCACCTCCTTGATTCCTTCATTTGAGGTACCTGTAATTATAATGTCATCTACATATATACAAATGTAGATCATACCTTCATCTGTTCTTTTGATAAGTAAACTTGCATCTGCCTTTGAACTTTGATACCCAAGGTCATTAAGATACTTTACAAGTCTATAATTCCAAGCTCTTGGAGCTTGCTTCAAACCATAAAGGGCTCTTCTCAACCTGCAAACATAATTTGGAAACTTATGATCTGCAAACCCTTGAGGTTGCTCCATGTAAACCTCATCTGATATATATCCATTCAAAAATGCATTCTTAATGTCCAATTGACTCAATGTCCATCCTTTTGATGCTGCAATGGCAATGATTGTTCTTATGGTTGACATCTTTGCCACAGGACTGAATGTCTCATCATAATCTATGCCAAATGTTTGAGCATAGCCTTTAACCACCAATCTAGCTTTGTATCTGGCTATAGTTCCATCTGCATGCTTCTTAACTTTGTAAACCCATTTGTTTCCAATCACTTTCTTACCATTAGGTTTTGGGACAAGTTCCCAAGTTTTGTTCTCTTCAAGAGCATCAAATTCTTCCTTCATTGCTACTTCCCAATGTCTCTTACCCTTTGCTTCATCATAGCTTTGAGGTTCTTCATCTTCCTTAACCATGTAAGCATAATTTTTCTGAGTCAAGTAAGAAGTGTCATATGAATACCTTGTAGGTTGATTCCTTATTCTGGTTGACCTTCTTGGTTCACACTCTTCATGTCTATCTGGATGTACTTCTTCATCAAATATTGGTCCATCTTCATTCCTTCTATATGATCCAACTCTTGATGTGCTTGCTTGCATATGTTCTTCATCTCCATCTATCTGCATATGTGATTTACCTCTTGCACTCCTTCTTATCTCTTCTTCAAATGTTTCAAGATCACATTCTTTATCTGCATACCAACTCTTCTGTTCATCAAAAGTCACATCTCTGGAAACAATAAAATGTTTAGTTAAAGGACTCCATAGTCTATAACCCATTTGTTTTTCATCATACCCAATAAACACATATTTTTCTGCCTTTGGTTCAAGCTTATGTCTGAGTTGTGATGGTACATAAGCATAGGCAATTGACCCAAACACTTTACAATGATCAAGTGTTGGTTTCTTACCCCACCAAGCTTCATAAGGGGTCATACCATTCAAAGCTCCACATGGTAACCTATTCACAAGGTATGTGGCTGTATTTACAGCCTCAGCCCAAAGATAATTAGGGCAATTCTTTTCCTTTAACATTGCTCTTGCAAATTCAACCAATGTTCTATTCCTCCTTTCTGCCACCCCATTATGTTGAGGTGTATACCTGCAAGTTATCTCTCTCTTGATACCTGCATTCCAAAGATAGTCATTAAATTCTTGGGAGAAGTATTCTCCCCCTCCATCAGACCTTAGCCTCTTGAGTTTGTGACCTGTAACTCTTTCTGCATAAGCATGAAAATGTTTGAAGGCTCCAAAGACTTCTGATCTTTCCTTTAGAACATAAAGGGTTATCCACCTTGTAGCATCATCAATAAACAAAACATAATACCTAGATCCATTTATTGAACCTTCTTTTGTTGGTCCCCATACATCTGTATGTATGAGTTCAAGCAAACCATCATGCTTGAAACCTTTCTTCTGAAATGGTTGTCTATGAGCTTTTCCCATCTGACAAGCTTCACACTTGTATATCATATGTTGATTCTTTACATTTGGTAGTCCCAATACAGATTGATTCTCCACCATAGTTTTGATTCCTCTTTCATTGAAATGTCCCAATCTTTTATGCCAAAGATCTAACTCTGTAATTACTTCATCACCATGTGTAATTAGGGCTTGACCAACATTTCCTTGCACTTTGAGAGTAAAAAGTCTACCTTCCTTCTTACCACAAACAATGGGTTTGTATGCATCCTCTGGATCTTCAACAAATACCCCTTCATTTGTAAATCTGACTTGAAAACCTTTTTCCACTATTTGTCCAACACTAATCAAATTCTTTGGTATTGTTGGAACATACAAAACATTTGTTAATAAATCAGCTCCACTCCTGCACTTCACTTTTCCAATTGAATGCACATTATGTTTTGTATTGTCACCTGTTTGTACTGTATGACTTGAATTTCCTTCTTCCAATTCTGACAATAATTCTATATTACCTGATAAATGATTTGAACAACCAGAGTCAATATAGAACACCTTGAGATCCTCCTTCTCTGATGAACTAATTGAATTCATCATCAATGTTGTATGGTTGTCATTCTGGGTATCATTTGCATAATTGTAATATGTAGTGTTGTATGATTGGTTCTGATTCCAATTTCTTCCACCACCTCTACCAAAACTTCCTCTTGAATTATGTCTTCCTCTTTGAAATTGATTCTGAAACCTTCCACCTCTTCCTCTGCCATTGTTGTTCTGATTTTGGCTTGCTCCTTGTTGATTGTGCCAACAATCATATGCTAGATGATTGCTCAATCCACAAATCCAACATGTCTTCTTGTTATTGTTCTGATTACCTCTACCTCTTCCATTACCTCGACCTTTGCCTCTGCCAAAACCTCTTCCTCTTGCATAATTTGCTTGAGTTGTTGACTCTTCTTCATCCTTTGCTTTGCCTTTATCTCCTTTCTTTTTGTTCTTCACATACATTGCAGAACTTTGACCTTTGTCTCCATCTGACTTTAAGTCTTGCTCAAATGTAAGCATCAATCCAAGTAATTGATTCAATTCTGGCACATAATGGTTTAATGAGAGTTCTGTTGAAAGTACAAAAGGCTTCCACCTTTCATCACCTCTTAATCCTGCAAGTAATTGAGCTATCAACCTATGATCTTCAATATCCTCATCAATAGATCCAAGGCTATCTGCCAAGTCTTTCATCTTAGTGACATAATCACTAATGTTCTGATTTTGCTTCTTCTTGAATGTGGTGAACTCTGACCATAAGCTAGCTTTCCTAGCTTTAGTGGTGTTTTGGAAGTGATCTTCCAAAGCATTCCAAATATCTTCAGCTGTTTCTAAACCTCTGATGTGTGGCAATAAATGATCTGTAATAGTGTTGTATATATAAGCTCTTGCACTTGCATCTCTCTTCTGCCATAGCTTCAAAGCTTCTAGCTCTTCCTTCCTTGGATGACTTTCATCTTCAAATTTAGGCTTCTCCTCTTCACCTGTCACATATACCATTAAGTCCTTACTCATAAGTAAGGCCTCCATCCTCATTACCCAAGCAGGATAGTTATCTCTGTCCAATTTGTCAATGGACACATGATCTGCCATGGTATCCTTGCTTCTGCTTCAACCTGTAAGTGTAAGGTTAAAGATTGATACCTTTTGTAGACCTTTACCCTTGGGAGCAACTTCGAAATACTCTTCTGATGACTTTGGTTGTTGAACACCTCAGCTTCCTCCTTCTTTGATAAAGAACTCTTCAAATCTTCTTGTATCTGCTCTCCTTTACTTCTCGAGGACCTTATCTGCTCTGATACCACTTGTTGGTGTGTGAAACACCACAAGAACTAAACTAATGTGGTATTAGAAGACCTCCATAACCATCATTAGCTTAGCAATACTCACATTGTAAGTCTTCATCTCTAAACTTAGTGAAAATCCAAATTTCACTTCACAGAAATCTGCGCCTTTTCTTCAATCCTTCAATCTGACCTGTATTAGCTTAATCTTTGCTAAATCTTTTGATTACTTGCTAAGAGAAGTTCTTGCTAGTGTTAAGCAACACATAACAAACAAAACTTTCAAGCAATAACTTCACAATCCTCTGATTTTGTACCAATCTTTACACTATGTCTGAAAACTGAAAATTTACTTCATCGATTTGACATACCTTTACTCTTAAACTGATTTCTCTGAGTACGCGTCCCGTTTCTCAAAGATCTTTTGATCAAATGTAGTTGAGGATAATAGCTTTCAAACGAGCTATCACTTACCAAAAACTTTACACCATGCTTCGAGATCTGACCTTCAGAAGATCAGTCAAATGTGCGCCAGAAAAGTCGTAACTGTCAACTAACTTTCATAGTCATATGAAATGACTTGAGACTCAATGTACAATAGGAATTAGACACAATGATTCTACACAAACATGTGTTGATTATCAGAGAAGGTGTGTACAAAATGGCTTGGCCTAATTTTGCTCACAGCCATGGAAAACTCTATCAGACTCAGAAGTTTTCTCTCACCATCTCTCTCAGAAATTACACGACTTTTCTCTACTCCCTCAAACTACAAAATTGAGTTCTCTCATACATGTTTCTGACTCAAATTAACTTATATACCTATGGTTTACATTCATCTAGACTTGAACTCGTAAGTTCTAAAGATCAATTACAAATCTAGACTCTAATGTTGCACTAATTTACAATAGTAAAATTGTCCCTTCACTTAGGCTTGATTTTCTGTAGGTCTTTCCTTCACTTCTTCTTTCCTCCATCATATGTCTCCATATGTCTTCATATATCAATGCCTAATTAGTGAGTGAAGCCCCAACAAAGTTGAAGAGACTAAGGTCAGATGGAGGGGGAGAGTATTTCTCTAATGAGTTCAGTGATTACTTGTGGAATGCAGGTATAAAAAGGGAGGTTACTTGCAGGTACTCTCCTCAACAAAATGGTGTAGCAGAGAGGAGGAATAGGACTCTTGTTGAGTTTGCAAGATCCATGATGAAGGAGAAAAATTGTCCAAATTATTTGTGGGTTGAGGCTGTAAATACAACTACTTATTTGGTCAATAGGCTACCATGTAAAGCCTTGAAGGGTATGACACCTACATTAGACCATTGCAAAGTATTTGGATGTTTGCAATATGCATATGTGCCATCACAATTAAGGCACAAATTGGAGCCTAAAGCTGAAAAATATGTGTTCATTGGTTATGATGATAAGCAGATGGGATACAGGTTGTGGAATCCATCCACAAAACATTTTCTTGTATCAAAAGATGTTACATTTGATGAGCAAGGTACTTGGTATGCAGGTACTATCAATATTAATACAGATGATGAAGAAATTGTGAGTCAAAGGAAAGGTAAGTCAAAGGTACAGATATTTGATGAAGAAAAGAATAATGAAGTGCAGGTTGAAGTTGAAGAAATGCCAAGATTTGATCCTGAGTGTGAAGAACCAGAAACCTCAAGGAGTGGAGAACTTAGAAGGTCATCAAGACACGTATCCAAAAGTCTAGACCATCATAGAAAGTAGATTCTCTATTGACTTGTACATCAACAAGATTCTGAATTTTCTAAAGTTTCTGAAAATACTGAATATGAGGTAACCTTTTCCAAACATAAAACCTCAACCCAAGTCTTCAATATCTATCACAAAAAACTCTTTTACCTTAAGAGAGTTAGATAAAGAAGAAACATACTTCTCTGCAACTTGTCATATACCAAGTAGCTCTGTATTGACACTCCAAGAATTCTTTGAGGGAACATATAAGCTGCTTGCTTAAAAGCTCCAACTAAAACATAACTCATATACATATGAGTCAAAACATATATTCGGTGCTTTTCTTTCTCTCAATGCAATTCTTTGTCAAATCTACTAAATCATGACCAAGTGTAATGCAAAACAAGAAACTGCTTCTTCTTTGAACAAGATGTTCTCGTAGACTTGTCTTTGGATGTAGAGGATAAAATAGGAAAAGTATATGGAAAATATATGAGAAAAGGAAAACTTACTTTTCTTTTGGAAATGATGGACTTTCTTCTTCTGCATCTTTCTTCCACATGATGATGTCAACATCTTCAAACTTCTCTTCCATACCTTTTGTTCTCTTCATCTTGAAGTAGCAAACACTCTTGACGTCTTCAAATGAACTTCTCTCTTCCTCTAGTACTAAGAGGAAGAGATAAAACAAACATGGTATACAAATGGAAGTGAACATAGAATCATGTTTTATCATCTCCTCATATCTCTGAATCAAAATTCTGCTTCAAATATCTGAAACGACTAAATTCACCAATCTTTTTTCTGAATGATGAATTACCTTTCTAGAGTTACTGTCTCTAGATCACATTTGTACCTTGATATCCAACCAACTTACAACACAAAATTGGCTGAAAAAAAAACTCATCCCATCTTCACATTTGTCTTCTTAGATAAGCTTTCTTGCCATGAAAGAGATCTCTCAAAACTCTCTAGAAAAACATCTAGATACCTGTTTGATGTAGCCTTTAACTTTCAAATAATGAAAGTGTATAAAAGCACTCCTTGAAACCTTCAAATCTCTTCATAACTGCTCTTCTAAGATATGACCTGCAAATGATAATCTGATAGTAGAAACTGATACCTGTGATTTGATGTTGATCTGATTTCTTTATCTTCTCTAAACCATTGTTCTTCCTTGAATTTGAAGTAGTCTTCTCTTCATCAAGTCTAGGTCTTCAAACAATACTTTTGTAAAGTATTTGCATACTCTTCCAAAAATATTCGACTGCTAATAGATCATCAACTTCATACTCCACACTGATGAATACACATGTAATTGAATTGTCTAATTCTCAAATCTCTACTCATCTAGATTAAGTGTGTATGTCAAATGTCAAATGTTAGAAGATACTTTTAAATCATATGTTGTAAATTTGGAATTCTGGAAAACCTAGGAATATGAATGAGCCTTAATGCATTGATGCCAAAGATCTAAAGTTCTGAAACCAAAACCTTAGTGCTCTGACACCAAATGTTGGAAGTGAGGTAGGCCCTTGGCTCATGTCACAGGTCCATGGTTCCATAGGTCCAACATATACAACATTAATTCCAGCAATCTTCAATATTGACAAAACATGAACATACCACAACTTAATCATACAAATGATGAGACAAAGATAGAGAAAGAATAGACGACATGTGTAAGGTGTTACGTAAGCCATCACTTACTCATAGTATCATATATACCAATGTTCAATGTACAATGTGGGAGCAAAACTCTCAACCACTCTATGCGATGAGAAATAGATGAATGAGTGAATGTACAAATGTAACAACATATTCAGATGTATGGGCAGAAATCTGAATATACATGAGATGTGTGACCTAATAGGTTATAGAAGAGTGAATATGAGTGACCGAAAGAGGAAGGATCAGTGTGAAACTGATAATCAACAAACCCTCATCTAACCTTAGGCTATGGAAGACCCTAAGTCAGATACGTCTGTGAAAAGATCACATACTTAAAAAGTAGCAAAGAATGCTAACAAATTTGCTGCCAAAAATCCTCAAACTCATGTGAACACACCTTCTCAAACAACTCATCCAAATATGCATAAAGCGTATATGTACTGCTTCTCTTGTACCTATGCAGAATAGGAATCCTCCTGATATGAATGCTACTGCCTCCATAAAATTCAAGTAGTACCTGTGTGCATAAAGAGTATATGTACCTGAATACTTAACATAAGATGTAAATCTTATGTTAACCACCATCCAATGTCTTTGACGTAGCCTGAAATCTTCATGTAGAAGAGAATCTTCATCTACAACATGTAGACTGCCGATCCTCACCATCAAGCTGCTAATGACCAAGTCTTCTTGCCATGAACAAGATAACCTCCTCTCCATGAGCTAGAGTGTGAGCACACCCTTCATCTTCTCCAAGAAGGATTATTAAGAAGAACTCCATAGCTGCTCCTCAACATGCTTCAAGTTAGCACCATGGCTGCCCCATGTGCTAGAAGAAACACCGCCTCTATTGAGGTCCAAGCTCCAAGCTTGTGCTGAATACTAGGTGAAGGATGAATAGAGAGTGACCAACTTGTTCTTATATAGTATTTGTTGAGCTTGAAAAGCACCTTCAATAAAGCACATCGTCTACGATCGCTACAAAACTCAATCAGGAAAGCTCGTCGTTGTTCATCACCGATGTAAAATCAAAAGCATGCTAAAAATTCTTTTCGTGCTATGTAGTTCCCAAGATTCAAACTCACGCGGTTGTGATGGAAGGATGCTCACGTAGCCACATCGCCCACACCGCTTTCATGTAGAGATGCTAAGAGTGAGCTTTATAGATAGTGTACAATCTGACCAATTACCATGGGATATTGACCTTGGTACCTTGGGACATTGTTTTCCAACACAATTCTCTACAATAGCACTAGATTGGAGAAGGTCATTGGTTAAGTTCTTAAAAGCTCGAGAGCATGAGGAAGGAGCCAGTCTAGCTAGAAAGTGATCCCCAGAATAAATGAGCAAGGACTACATTATAATGGGAAGGCAACTATTCAAAAGAGGAAAGGACGATCAGCTACGACTATGCCGACATGAAGGAGAGTACTTACCTATGTTAGAAATGGTACATGCAGGTGCCGCAAGAGGAAATTTTTCAACCGAGAGAATTGTAAAAAATGATTCTCTTTGTAGACTTGTGGTGGCCAACTCTACATATGGATGCAGACACTTATGTATGAAGTTGTGAGGTCTGCCAAAGAGCCAAGTACCATATTAGGAGAGATGATATGCCTCTAAGACCCATGATTTGTGCGAGAGCCTTTTCCAAATGGGTTATTGATTTCATAGGACCTATTAACCCTCCAGACAAAGGATCACATGCCGACTACATCATAGTGGCAATAAACTATCTAACCAAATGGGTAGAAGTAAAAGCAACAAGGAAGAATGACGCTCAAACCACGGTGAAGTTTCTCTTTGAGAACATCTTTACTCGCTTTGGACAAGCTATAGAGATAGTAAGTGATAGAGGAACACCCTTCCTCAACGAAGTCATAGAATCCTTGATGAACAAATTCCTAGTGATTCATAAAAAATCAGCCCCCTATCACCCTCAAGCCAATGGTCAAGCAAAGATTTCCAATAAAGTGTTATGCACCATGTTGACAAAAATAGTTAACAATGGAAGGTTAGATTGGGACAAACAATTGCATCATGAAATTTGGGCCTTCTGTGTGGCTTACAAGACAAGCATTGAAACTACTCTATTTAACCTAGTTTATGGAAAAAATGTGATTTTACCAATTGACTTTTTGGTACGCACTCTACGAGTAGCACAATAGTATGAGTGCACAGGACATGAACTATCCAAGCAATTAGAGCAAATTGAGAAATTACATGAAACAAGACTACAAGCAATTATGGGAATTTATGCCGCTAAACGAAGGCAAAAATGCCAAGAAGCTACAACAACGTGGATACGGACCATTACTTATCAATAGAATCTCAACGAGTGGAGCAGTGAATCTAGCCACATTAGAGGGGGATATACTTCCCAAATACATAAGTGGATGTGGAGTAAAACGATATATGGAGCCATTAACAGACCAAACATTAGCATGACTCATAGGAGCACAAAATCAAAAGAAGGAAGAGGAGAGAAATAGAGAAGAAGCACGTCAGGAAGCCTTAGAGCATATCAAGAGATGGAAAGATTGGATACATCAAAGGGATGAATGATATCTACAGGGAGAGGAACGTATACCAATGGCCAACTACCAAGTGAGTAATGCCAATCGTGAGAGCCTTAGCATCTCCCAACCATACTTAAACCCTGGAATTGGAACCAAAGAGTACCAGTTAATATATGCTTTGATTGACTCAGGAGCGGCCCTAAGCTGTATGCGAATGACGTCAATTACACATCTCCAAACAACCATAAGTCCCAATAAAGCATGCATGATAGGAATTGGAGGCCAAGTCATAGAATGTGTTGGAGAAGCCCTAATATCCCTCCACCTAGGAAATTCCACTATGGAGCAAAGAGTTTTGGTATGCAAGGATGAAGACCTGATTGAAAATCTGATCCTAGGGCAAGACTGGATTATTCATCTAGCACAAGGATACATATAAGCCAAAATAGGATATAAGGAAATCTTTAGTTTACTAGAAGATAGGCCGACTCACATTCATAAGGTCATTAAACCTAAGGAAGAAAGCTTAGAAAAGGAGATAGAAAATGAATCAATAAAGAGTATATCCCAAGCATTCCCTAATCTAGAGTTTCTTGCAAATAAGGAGATGTTGCTTGATGATGTGACCACCTCTCCTAGGAGAGATGAACCTAAGAGAGAAAGTGAGGACAATGCCTCTCAACCCAACAACACTAGAAGAAGAAAACCCACATCGAAGTCTTTTGTTCGAACATCACCTCCATGTGATACACATCAACAATGGGTATGGAAGGATCGAATGAATAAGACAAACAACTCAACACAAAAGTAGACCATTCACTCAGTGAAGAGAAGGAGAGACAACCAGTACTCATCATCACAATCAAAACCATCAAAACGTCTTTGTGTATGTGTAAGGGATTGAACTCACAACCTCTTGGTTAGGAATGTGATGGGCTAACCACTTGCCCCAAAAGCCATGGTTGAGGATTACTTCCTAATCCTCTCTCTTAGGGTGTAGTTCAACCATCTCCTACTAGGATTATGTTACATTCTTCCCCCCTTGAACTCCTAGGGAATGTACCCTGACCAGCTATGGGACTGGCAGGATGTACCCTGGATGTACCCTGGCAGGATGTACCCTGACCAGCTATGGGACTGACGATAGAGATGAGTTCTTCTTTTTTAGTCATGGATCAATCCTTCTTCAGCCAGAAACTCATATCAGTACAAATTGGCGTCGAATATCAATCCGCAAGCGCCTGGAGCTTCATGGATAGGTTGGAGACCTCTCAAGGAGAGATCGGGGGTTCGAAACCTCTGCTAAATCTTTTTTATGATTTCCTCCTTGAGCTATGTCTACCGTTACAAAATTCGGCACGCGTTTTCTGGTCAGCCGCGAGTGGAGTTTGACGAGCAAGAAACTATGGAGAGAATGATAAGACTATTAACTATGGAAGCACATTCTAATGAAGAAGATGATGAGCCTAGCAAGGTCACCATGGAAGCTTGCCTAGAGCTTTGATACCAATGCAAGAGATTGAACTCACAACCTCTTGGTTAGGAATGTGATGGGCTAACCACTTGCCCCAAAAGCCATGGTTGAGGATTACTTCCTAATCCTCTCTCTTAGGGTGTAGTTCAACCATCTCCTACTAGGATTATGTTACAGTATGGCTTCCAAAGTCATTGGTAGAGGCCCAGAAGACACAACAAAGTATATGGATCCCAAAGAAGGTCAGACAAACTGCAACTCAAGAACTAGAAAGGCTTAACGAGATATCACGCCTACAAAGTGAAGAAATGGGTTCCAAAAGGACTTATCAAGGGTACCAAAAAAACACGATGCCTAAACTTCAGACTTCAGGAAGAAAGGAGACAAGGACCAGAGAACAAGGAGCCTGACAGAAATAAATGCTTCAAAGACCAACTCCAAAGTGGATATGAAGACCAAAGAGGCAGCATGAACATGAACAATAGACTCAACGCGATTCACTTGCACTCATGAAGAGTCCACTGCACATAGAGTATGCATGACAAGGCCACATTACAAGGCCATGCATTCGGCACATTATCTCTTCAACAAAACTAGTGGTGCACATTTCCATCATTGGAATAGGCCTTAGTTCTATTGCCAAAGGAATGACCGAAGATTGTAAATAAATAAGTGCTTTGGCTAAACCTAATTCTTTTTCTCTTTCAAGATTAAAAATTAAAAAGAAGTATGGTAAGAGACCTTACTTACTTGAGCAAGAGGGAATGGATCCATGAAGGAAATGACATATCACTAAGCCACACATAAAACACATGGATTGGTTTCCACTGGAAGCTGATTCTTTCTTTATTACGAGTGCAGATGGCTTCTAAGGATTCCGAGGCAAAGGTTCAAGAAGAGGTGTTGGATTTTCCATTACAAAGTGTGACCAAAGCCAAAGGTCACTGGTTTCAAGAAGACCAACCTGCACGAGAGCATCTTTTCTTGGTGACGATAAATATCATGGACACCGACCATCAGTTCCTAGTCATGCCCCAAGACTTCAAAGTCTTACATGAACTTGCATCAACCGTGGAAATAATGACAAAGGCAGGTATTCAGAAATACTTCAAGCTACCAATTTATAAACCAGACTTTCAACAATTTACATAGGTGATGAACACCCTTCAACCGGCTTTACATAACCCCTTAGTCCTAGAAGCAAGAGTCCTATATGCGGAAGGAGAATGGGTGAATATCCAATTCACTCATGAACTGCTTAAAGAAGCTTTTGGATGGGAGAAGGATGGGAATAGAGCACTAGAAGGATGAAAGCCGAGGGAGTTAGACTGAATCTTCATGGATATTAATTGTATAGATATAGAAGAGGAGGTTCGTCTAAGTCACCAACACTTTTAATTTCCAAACATGCATCACTACACGACACCTCAAAAGATCATAGTGCAACTCTTATCTCATGAAACCAAATAGGCATGACGCCATACATCCAAGAGTGTCGATTTGAAGCTAAGAAGCAATGGAACCACAAAACATTCTTGGACAAAAGTGTAGCATTAACCATCCTCATCTACCATGTAGTAGGTATTCGGGAACATCTTAAGGAGATGCCTTCATCCACAGAGATGGCTAAGTACGCCAAGTTAGCCATTGTACCAAGGAAAAAGAAGGGAGTAAAAGTGGTGGAAGAGGTATGAACCAACTCTCAACCCAGGATGAGAGGCACCAAGAGATTAAGGGAAATGTTAAAGGTAGAAGAAGCACTTCCTACTTCAAAGAGGATACATGTGCTTTCAAAGACAAAAATTGATAACACCAAGCCCATCATGGAAGAAGAATTAAAGGAAGCTTTGGAAGACACTCACAAATATATGGAAGGACAAGTAAATCTGCGAGTACAATGGCATCACTATCATCAATCCCATGAATGAACTTTGCAAGGGAAGAGGTTAACGAAACTCCATAGATACAGAGAACTGGGACTAATAAACTCTAGTTCATCTTTGGATACCTAGGAAGACCAAGAACCATCCCTCATGAATGTGGACATCAAAAGCAATTCAAAAGATGATAGCAATTGGGATGAACTAAATCAAGTAAAGGAATGAAATCAAGCAATTGGGAAGGCTCAAAAATGAATGAAATGCCAGATCACACAGCCACAAAGCCAATAAAGAAAGGATCACCTCAAGAAGAAATTCATATTCTAAGGATGAATGAAGAAACGAAGATTCAAATTATAGAGACTCACTTGGACGGAGAAGTCACATGAAAGATACCAAAGAAAGTGAAGGAATAGGAAGAAGTGGAGGAGCAAGAACCATGCACTCCAATTAGGGTTGTAGTACAACCTTCTCCACTAGATATTACATTTCAATGAAGTACCAAAAAGTCTACCGCACATGAGGAAGAAGAAAAAGAAACTTAGGTACATTTGCAAATTAGACAACCTTATAATGAGACTATACACATGGATAAAGGAAAAGATTTAGGAAGCACCGAGAATCCCCAAGACATGTTTGAATGTGGATGTGGCTCAACTCAAGCCTACAGTGAAACAAATGATACAAACAGCCATGGACACTCAACAACAACAACTGATATAAGCGGATGCCAATTATGACAACGCTATGAGGGAGTGAAACCAATTTCAGGTAATAAGTGAAAAGTTCTCTGCACAGGTAATATAAGTTCAACCGACACTCACGGCCAAGGAGAAAGAAGATAATGAAGCCATGAAAAAATGCAATATGGTAACGATGGATAATCAGAATCTCCAAGATCAACTCAAGGAACTACAAAGTAAGTTTGAAGCAAGTGAAGCTGAGAAAGCACAGATGACCACCAGAAGTAAACTGCTAGAATCACAAATCAAGGTATATATGGAGGAAGCTAACAATTTAAGGAGCCGAAATAAAGAACTCATGACTGCCATCCTATGCAACCAACCCATAGAAGCACAAGAAGTGGCAACAAATGATACCAAATCATTAGAAGCACGAATTGCAAAGTATGAATATCAGCTAAAACAAGAGCAAACCATACGAGAAGAGTGGGAAAGAAAGTACATGTATGACATGAACGAACTCAGGAAGCAGTGGAAAATAGCTAAAGATAAACTTCTTGTGATATATAATGAAGATGTCGATCAAATTGCTACTATAGGAGAAGAACTTCTTAACACCAAGGAAGCACTAGCAAAAGCGCCAAATGAAATCAAAGAGAAGGAGGAAACCATTGAAAAGCTAAAGGCTCAGATAGCACAACCGAGTACCATGGGGACACCAATAGTTCCAAGCTCCCAAGTGGCTACTATGGAGACATTTGAAGAAGCTTTCTTTATAGGATTTTTTGAGATGGACTCGGAGATCTTTGTAAAAATATCTTCCAATTTAAATGCAAGACTAGTACCCTACGAGCTCAGCTTCTTTGTAGATCAAAGGCAGGAACCAGATAATGGAGTAAAGTTAACAGAATGGAAAGAGCTGATGATATGTAAAGCCAATTTGATAAATCATATAGAGCAAAAGGTAATACAGACTTACTCACGTCACCACAAAAAGCATGTCTAGGACGACAGAGTTCAGGAGGAGGGACGTGTGGAGGGAGAATCGAGCAAAAAGAGAAGAAGAAGAAGAAGATCAAACAATAAAACAATGCAATAAGAAAGAACCACCCTCTGCCCAAAGCCCCGTAGGGGCACGCATCAGGCCACAACACCAAAGGACCAGGTTCCGAAGAGTGGAACCAAAGAATTACAACAACTAGGACCTTTCAAAGGGGGGTTGTACAATGCTTCCTCATCCACTAAGTGCATGTGGTGGAAGGAAATAAACTAGAAAAAGAGAATGCATCAGTTCCCAAGGATGTAAAAGAAGATTTAAGAATAGGACCTTTGAAACGAACACTTGACTAAAAGAGATGCAAGATTGACCAAGTGATGCAGGCGACAAAAAGAAGTAAACAGGCTCTAAAAAATACAAGAAGGTCAAATGTGTGAGAACAAAGCAACACCCAAAGACCAAAAGCTAGAAAGGGGTCAAGGTTGAGAAGAAGGGGGTGACTAAGAATATCACATTCTTAGCCACTGGATGCATGCATGGCAACCTAACACAACAACCTAGATTTGTGAATATAAGGAATAACAAGGGGCTTACAGAAGCAAAGGACTTAGATCAGATAAGTTAACAAATTCACTGATAGTCCTTATTGCTTCTTTGACCATTGGGTGCATGTACTAAGGAGCTATAAATGAGTTGCAGACAAGAAGCAAAGCCTATCAAGGGATGACAGAGACAAAGAGGGGGAGAATGTTGCAGAGTAAAGAAGCACAAAAGAGGATCCCCCCAAAAAATTTTCAAATCACGAGCATAATGTTTCTTCTTCGAAATCCTATGAAACTTCCATGAAGTTATGTAAATGCACTAGAGGAGTCCTCTAGATGCATAAGCCCAAATTATTGTAACATAACTCTTGTAAAATAGAAGGAAATTAGAGTTAGTCAATAAAGTGTTGGTCTCTTGTGTGAAAGGACTATTTTTAGGGCACATGTATATAAGTCACTTTGTGAATCTTGTAAAGAACTTTTTGCCATTGTGAAAGCTGAAGAAGAATTTTGAATTTGCTTCTTTACTACTAATTTCCTCCTTCTGCATGATCTTTTGTGTGTGTAATGCTTGAAATGTGTGTGTACAACTGATATCTATCCGTTCCCATTGTTTTTGAATTGTTGTAGTGTGTGTGTGAGCCATTATGAGTTGTGGAGCAAGTGTTGGTGTTTCCCTCCATTCACTATTTTGCTCATAACTTGAAGCATGTTTGTCAAATTCGACTAAAAATACCACTAGTAGATGCATCTCATTGAGTCGAGAGCTTTGAAATGAACCCGCTATTGACCATATTCAGAGTTTGGAGCTGAGAGAAAAGTTCAAATTTGTGCTTACTATTGGAAATGGTATCATGGCATGCATTTTCAAAGGATTAGTGAGTTGGAGAGGTAGTCGAGTTTATTCACATGCATTGTAGCTTAAATACTTCACTTACCATCATGTGTGCACACGTCTTCATACACTTGGTTCTTATCGTTCCTCAGATTGATAATTATATGTGTATTAATCCACCACTATATGCACTTATGGGGTGATTGAGGTATAGTCTCATCCACACAAGTCCCTAAGGCATCACGGCTTAGGTATAGAATTGCTCACTAGTTCTATAAGCAATCCATATCTCATAAATACATTTTTAAATAAGAGTTTTGCAGTCATGTGTGCATCATTCTTTTTGGTTGCCTTAGCCTCTATCCATTTGGTAATATAATATGTTGCTACTATGATGTATTCAGCATGAGAGCCTTTAGCAGGGGGTTAATGGGTCCTACAAAGTATATGCCCCATTTAGAGAATGTACGTCCTCTCATCATGGGTTTCAGTGGCATTTCATCTCTATGAGTAGGATGGCAAGCTATTTGGCACACATCAAATCTCTTAACATAGGTTTGTGCATCCATGTGAAGAGTAGACCACCATAATCCTGCAAATAGTATGGCTTTGATTATCTTGTCGAGGCCAAACTTTCCTCCTGCAACACCTTGGTGTGTAGTCTCTAATACACTCAAATAATCACTCTCTTGAGCACACTATCTCAGGTATCCATCTCTCCCTCATTTGTACAGGTTATCACCAATAAGCATATAGTCTTGAGCTTCTTGCTCTAGACTATGTTGTCGTGCTAAAGTCATTCCTTGAGGTACTTTTTTCGTCCTCAAGTATGTCACTATTGGTTCACTCCACTCTGGTGTCAGAGGCTCATGATACAAAGTGGCATGTTTCAGAGGTGGTCTTTCACAACAGACAAGGCATTCTTTACATAGGCTATAGACATCTGCCTCCATAAAAGGCCAATACACTCCTAGTCTATGTAGAGTCTAGAATGTATGATGTTTCAAATGATGTTGGGTCAATGCACCTACATGCACTAATTGCAACCAATTCTTGTATTCTGACTCGTTGACACAACAAGAAAAACCTTTCTGGTTATCTTGTTTATATATGCTTCCTCCTAGTATTTGGTATCTTTGTGACTTGGTAATTTCTCCTTCTCTTATCCCAATACTAGGATTCTTGGGTCCAAATGTGAGAATAGGGACAATGGGTTTGGCCCATTTAGGTACTACCTCAAGATTAAATAGGTATGCACTTGGTAAGGTTCATCCGCTATCCCTTGAGGGGCTTCTCTTGTAGTTAATCATGAAAGGTAATCGACTCTAAGGTGGGTCCTTCCCTTCTTGACTACTACTTTGAAGTTGTATTCAATTAGTAAGAGAAACCAATGTATCAATCATCCGGTGTTACAAGGCTTCTTGACTAAGAACAATAACGCTTGATGATCCATGAAGAACTTGAACATATTTGCCAATAAGAAATGCCTGAATTTATTTACGACATAAATCATTCCTAATCCTTTGTGCTCCGTGGTGGTGTAATTTTTTTTTGGTGCATTTAGTTGTCTACTTGCATAAGTTATGGGAAGGTCCATATTATCTTCATTCATAGGTTGTGCCAACACACATCCTATGGCATAGTTGGATGCATCCACATGTACATGGAATGGCTTACTCCAATCTGGGATCATTAATATGGGTGTTGAACACAAGAGTCATTTAAGTTCATTGAATGATTTCTCACATTCATCTATCCATTCAAACTTGGTCAAAAGAGAGTACAAGGGATTTGCTATGATAGCATACATATGTATGAATGGTCCATAATAGCCACAATGACCCATGAAAGCTTGCACCTCCTTTACATTTTTTAGCCTAGGTAGGTCTGCAATTCTCTCACTTGCTCTTCATCCATAGAAATCCCATTCTTTGACACAATGTGCCCTAGAATTTTGTCTTGCCTGACCATGAAAATACACTTTTTTGGGTTTAGAAAAACTTGATATTCTCGACATTTTTCAAAAGCCTGCCTTAATTCAAGGATATGGGTTTGCCTCATGTTAGAATGCATACATAATTCATCACGTAAACTTCCAAGTTCTTCCGTAAGAATTCCTTAAAGACATGACACATTAATTGTTGAAAAGTGGTAGGTGCATTTGTCAGCTGAAATGGAGTCACATGAAATGCAAATATGCCCCACTTTGTGGCAAAGGCTATCTTGTGTTGATCTTCAAGAGCATTGGCTACTTGATTATAGCTTGAGAATCCATCAAGGAAGCTGTAGACTTTCTTGCCCCCAACTCTTTCCAATAAATGCTTCGTGATAGGGAGAGGATAACTATCTCTTATCATGGCAGCATTAACTTTCTTAAGGTTAATACACACACACAATTTCCCATTTTTCTTGGGTAAAACCACAATGGGAGATACCCATTTGGTATGCTCAATTTTGTAAATGAATCCTGCTTCTATCACTCGATCTATCTCCTCTTTAATCTTGGTAACATAGTTATCATTATAGGTGTATGGTTTCTGCTTAGTAGGCTTGGCTTCTAGGGTCATATGAATTCTATGGGAGCATACATCTAGGTATACTCCTTTCAAATCCTTGTAGCTCTAAGCAAACACATCTCTATATTCTCACAATAGGGATGTTAACTCTTCTTCCTCTTCTTCCATCAAATCATGCCCTATGTATGTGAATTTTTCTTCTCCTTCTTCAATTGTAACTATGATTTTCTTGGTTTTCTCTCGATTATCATATGTTTCTCCAATGCCTGCTTCTCGTTTAGGCATCCATACCATGATTCTTCTATCTTCTATTTCATACTTTTTGAAGTTCTTTGATACTTCTATGAGTGGTTCTTCTTCTGTCTTAGGTGGTTTTTTCCTCTTCTTTTGCTTACTTTCTATATCTTTTGTGAGTGACTTCGGTTGTTTGGTTTGATTCTCCTTTTCCATTTTAGGGGTAGTGGATTCCACAAAGTAAAGATACTCTTCTTCTGTCGAGCAGAAGGGTTCCATGATAATGGATTCTAGATCCTCATCACTTGTATCCTCTGATCCTTGAGAAAAATCTACACATTCTTCTAGGATAGGATCTTCCTCTAGGGGCTCTATCATAAATATTGAAATATCATAACCTTCCTCATCATAGTGAGGGTTCCATTGTTCTTCATTCACTGCTATATCCATCGTGGCTAAGATCTCTACCCAACTATGAGGTGCAAATTCCTTGTCTCCAAACACTATAGGTGCATAAGCAGGATCTTGAAGAGTTCCTCGATGTCGTTTTGAACCTAAAGTTGTGGCTTCTAATCGTTCTTCTTCTTGTTTGGCTACCTTACACATCCATAAATGAGTGTCCTTGTGCAAGCAAGATGGATCTGATTCTAACGATTGTATCGACTCTGTTTCTTCTTATGTCCTATGATGGTATTCCACCAAATTAGGGGTACATCAAGATGGAAATAATCCATGAGATTAACTTTGGTTGTCACTCCTAAATGTTGCAAGTGCAAAGAATTAGTTCCCCAATCTTGCACGATTTGCAATTGGCACATGAATGATCATCCTAAAATAATCTCATATGCATGATTTTTCCAAAATCACAAATAGAAAAAGTGTGCTCAAATTCTACACCACAAGTGGTGAGAGATATCCCTTCTAATAAACCTAATGGTTTCTCAATGTGTATATCAGCCATTTATAGCTTCATCCTCATAGGTCTAGTGCTAGCTTACCCCAACGTTTCCATAATGCAGTGGTAGCGATGGCTACTCCGACACCTAAATCTAAGATGGTTTTGGTGGTGTAGTCTTGATTCATTATTGGAAGATAGGTATTACGTTCCTCTTTCTCACTCATACCTCCAATTCTTCCACAAGTATTTTTGGTACTCCTGAGAGTGAGTGGAAGCCGCCTTTGGGAATTGGTTTGCTATGTGCTTCCACAACTCTAGCTTAATTTTCAACAATTCTTCTAAAGTGTTTACTAATAGACTGCGCTTTAGTGTTTTTGATTACTTTTGTGTTTCTAGGGAGTATTGATTCTTTATTTCTAACTATTATGGTGGGTGCTCTCATATTGATAGACTTAGCTTCCCAAGGTCCTGTGAACTAGGGTAATTCTTGTATGGAATAATATTCAAACTCTGTTTGTTCACTAAGCTGCTCTTCCTCTACATCATCATAGATAGAGGGAAGTCTTGCAAAAATTGTTCCTAAGATTCATCTATCTCTTAAATAGGGGGATGGGTTCCTTGCTCACGTCTCCACTTTTCCTCTTGGATTTCTCTTAGAAACCTTTGTAAGTACTTATGTATGGAAGAAAGATTGTCTTTGCCCTCGATATTCGGCACTTGGGATGGGGATGGTGCATTACCTTCTTGTGTTTCTAGGAGAATAGGGTTCTTTTGTAAACCCTTCTTTTTGTTGATAAGAATCAAATATTCTAGCCTCTCTCGTAGTCCTTGAAAGTGTAACTCTAGTATTGCTATAGTACTCCAATTGATATATCGAGAGGCTTCAAACATGGTTTGGGCTAATTCTACCATCTTCATGCAAATTTTAGTTCTATCGATTTCCAAATTAGCCCTTGGATAGTTCTTACTCAATTCAGCTACCTGGGGTCCTTCTCTTAACGTAGCCTGGTATGCTCGAAACATCATGTCTAGATTTTCAAGTATGGGTTCAGCTAGAACTGATCTTGGTTTTTTATTAGGGGTTTCTTGTTTGGAGTCTTGCAAAGTTAATTCTAAGATTTTGGCTCTAGTTTCTTTTAGAATTCCTTCCAACTCACTTATCTTCTTACTCCAGTTTCTCTTGATTCTCTTTCATGAGTCCTAGGATTTCATTTTTCTTCCACTGGACTCTCGAGCTTCACTAGTTTCAGCTATCTTATCTAGGTTAGCTTGTTGATTTTGTAATAGCACTTGGGTTGTCATTATAAGTTGGATAGGTACATACGTAGGTGTGGATCCATATGAGATGTGCACAATACCTATCACATTAATGGGTGTCTGTTGGCAGTAGTCAGGGTACACCAGGACTTACAAGACGTGAAAGTCAAAGAAGGGAGTCAGAGCGAAGGGACAGCACAAGCAAACAGGGCAGTCAAAGAAGATCTGGCAAGTAGGCCAATATTTTTTCAAGACACTAATGCAGATCAAAGAGATGGACATGCAGGGAGGAAGAGCAAGTAGGGAGCTCGAAGATATGTATGGCAGATCACTAGAAGAAATCCCTACAACAACAGTGATTTTTATCACTAACAATCATTGTAAATATCATTTCACATTTTTGTAGCTCCATTTTGTGCAAGCCAAGGAGTCCTTGAGCTTGAGGAGCCTTAGAAGTAGTTGCGTACTGTTGGCAGTAGCCTTGGTACACCAGGACGTACAAGACATGAAAGTCAAAGAAGGGAGTCAGAGCGAAGGGACAGCACTAGCAAACAGGGCAGTCAAAGAAGATCTGGCAAGTAGGCCAATATTTTTTCAAGACATTAATGCAAATCAAAGGGATGGACATGCAGAGAGGAAGAGCAAGTAGGGAGCTCGAAGATATGTATGGCAGATCACTAGAAGAAATCCCTACAACAACAGTGATTTTTATCACTAACAATCATTGTAAATATCATTTCACCTTTTTGTAGCTCCATTTTGTGCAAGCCAAGGAGTCCTTGAGCTTGAGGAGCCTTAGAAGTAGTTGCGTACCAATTTTCGTATTTTTTAGATCTCGTTTGAGCCCCCAAATAAGCCCTGGAACCTAATTTTTAACTAGGCCGGACACTAGGTCTGGACAGGACCAAAAGCTAGTCAAAAACTATAAAAAGGGCTAGAGAGCTCATTTTTGAGGGTAGATTGTAATTGAAACGAACTTGTAAGAGCATTTTGAAAGTAATCTAAAAGCTCCATTGATTCTCACTCTTTGTCTTGCCGTGTGTGCGCGTGTGTGTGTATGTGTGTGCATGCTTGTGTGCTTCTCACTCATGCACTTGTGCCGCCACTTGCTCGAGGTCTTCATACCATCCTCACGTCTTCCCGGATTGACATTAAAGGAGGTGCTACTCATCATTGAGCTACACCAAATTTTGGCGCCGTTGTCGGGGATCGAGCTTTGAGGATGAGCGTGTGATGGTAAGACGTAGAGTTGACGCGTTGGAGTTGTAGGTATTTTCTTCACTCTCATCGATTTTCTTTTACTTTCTTCACCATCTTCATCACCATCATCATCATCACCATCTCCCACATTCATCTCCATCATCGCGAAAATTTCAGTTTTTTGACTATATCCCCATCTCCACCTCATTTCCCTCATTTCACTTGTGAGAGAGAGCGAGAGAGCGAATTTGCATGTGCTGTTTTTTGCATGTTTTGTGAGTATTCTGCAGGTACAGGCCACATCATCATCCCCAGCACCCTGCGCAGGTACGGAAATCTGAGTAACTGTCTGTGTGTCGCCGAGCTCTGTCAATCGCGACCGACTGAAAAATTGCTCTAATTGCTAAAGAAAGTGCATATCCATGACCTACAGGCCTAGAGCTTCCCAAAAATGTGTTTAGTTTTTTGAAATTCCACAGATTTCTGTCAATCGCGATCGCTCTATCAATCGCGATCGACAAACCACGACGGACAGATCTGTCAATCGCGATCGACACGTCAATCGCGACCGACAGCCCACGACGGCTCTGTCAATCGCGACCGACAGAGTCAACGACCGATTGACCACGACCGACTGACCATACGCGTGACACGTGTCAATCGCGATCGAGTCATCAATCGCGATCCACTCATCAATCGCGACCGACACAGTCAACGACGGTTTGACCACGACGGACAGACCACGACGCCTCTGTCAATCGCGACCGACACGGTCAACGACTGTTTGACCACGATCGACAGACCCTCGCGACCGACCTGTCAATCGCGATCGACTCATCAATCGCGACCGACAGAGTCAACGACGCTTTGACCACGATTGATTGACTTTTCGGCCTGTCAATCGCGACCGACAGACTTTGCGAACGCGTTAGAAGGGCAAATTAGGTCAAATTTTCAAGGCAAAATTATTGGTCTAAATTTTGATTGAGTGTGGGACAAACACTAGGGTGTAGTATTGCATCACGAGGCCGTGCCACAAGCTACTCGAGTATTCCTGTTTGACTGTTAGCTTGTATTGAATTCTGATTTAACCCCCTAAACCCTGAACAGTCATAACTTTTTCATATGAAATCCAATTTTTGAGCTCTTGGGCTTGTTGGAAAGCTCGTGGCATATACTACACGCCCTCAACTGTTTTTTATAAAGATAATGCGTTGATTTTCAGAGAGGGTATTTTGAAGTTGACCATACCCAGGGGGATCAAAGTCAGGGGTCTTTAGAATTATTTTCCTAAAAGTCACAATGCAAATGTGTGTTTGTGTCACATGAATGAAAGTGGTTGGTTTTGTCCTTTGAATATAAGCATTGAGCTAACCGTGGGACTTTTATAGGTCCATTGAGAGCAGCTGAGAGCGTACAAAGCAAGGTTTCTTTGCAAGCTTGAGAACCGGGTTCTTGAGCACCATAAAGCAAGGGATCAACAAGTAAGGTTGGATTATTCTCAACTCCTTCTGTCATTTCCTAGCTCAAGCTAAGAACGAGTAGAGATAGGAGTAAGTCAGGGCGACGATAGGCAGTTATCAAGTTGAAGACTACCTAAAAACTCAAGCTCAAGTTAAAAACATAATCTCTGTACTGTCGATAACCTAAAGGAAAAGAACCTAACGTGGAACAATCAACCTAAAGTACGAAGAACATTCAAGTGCTCCTGGCGACGTGATATCAGACAAGACCATAAACACAATAATTAACTAAAAAGAATCAAGTGACTGGTACCAATTGATTGGCAACGAGGTTGTACTCTGGAAAAAATTGGGATAATCAGTTGGGCATATGAACCTTAGATCAGGACGACATCTAGCAAGAGAGAGACAAAGCCTTAGGTCTTCAGAGGCTAGTGTCAATCACACTGCAAGGTCTTGGGCCCAGCAGTTGAGCCACCGCTCAAACTACCCTAGCTCTGAGACCAGTGAGTCAGAAATGTCCCAAGGCATGGACAGACCTACGGGAAGTTCAGGAATGCCTTATCTATACAGGGTAGAAGGCCCTTACAAAACGCAGCTGGAGTACCTTAGGACCAACCGATTAGGTGCTAGCATCTATGAGGACGGCTTAGGAAGATCTGTGGTCCAGATTAAAAACCCTGATCAATCCATTGGACTAGAGCACCCAGTTGTCAAGTTTGAAAATGGTGCATACCTGGACAAAGAAGGAACTATATATGTAGTCACTAGTCACCCTGATAGGACCGATGACTTTGGGAATGTAATCTCAGAAGCGGACTTAGGTGACCTGGAGCAAGGGAACATGGATGCGGAACCTAGAACCCCTCGAGGTAAATCAGTTCTCACTAGGATTATCACGCCTGAATGGGTCCCCCAAGACAATAAGAGCATAGAGTTGCTCCTCAATCGAGAAACTGATGAAGCCTTTTGGAGGTATAAGTCTAATCAGCTAACAGACATAGGAAATATCATGATCTATGAGTTTAAGGATCCGGATAGCCCAGGCAGAGTGACCTACTTAGATCATGCTTCAGAACGGATCTTCGTGGTGACAGAAAATGATAGGCATGCCTACACTTGGAAGGGTGAATTCATTTTCCCCCAACCAAGATCAAATGTATCCTATGGTCACCCTGGGGCTGGAACTTCCCAAGCTCATGGTACGCAAAGAGACAGAAGTAGAGATAGACCAGAAGTAAGTTTTGCCAACCCAGTGGGCAGAGAAAGAACGAGAACAGAGACGAATAGGGTAGAACCTGAGATGCATAGAGCCCACAGAAACCAAAGAAATGTAGATGGATACCCTCTACCGAGACCTAGAGAGCACACAAGAACTTTGAGACCCACCCAGCTAGTTAAGTCCATGAAGAATTACTTTGACGGCACAGGAGATCCCTATGATCATGTGGCGGAGTTCAAGCAAGTCTTGAGAGCTGAACAAGTGGAAGATCTGTTCACGCAGTACAATGCCTTCGGTCTAACCCTCAGGAACACGGCACTTACATGGTTTCAGCCATTAGATGAGCGTCAGTTCAGGAGCATAGACCAACTCCTAGAGGCTTTCATTGTAGAGTTCTCTAAGAGTGGCATAAGACACAATACTTCCTCATTGATTCACAGCTTCAAGCAAACCCCTCAAGAGACTGTGAGACTTGCAGGAAGAAGATTTAGACAATATCTTGAAAGGTGCCCAATTTCGGAGCTACCCACATCTGCTAAACAGGTAGCCTTATTCCTCGATGGATTGCTGAGTACGAAATTGAGATCCTATGTGTATCTGAAGGACCCTAGGACTATAGAAGAGTGTGTACGCATGTGCATTGACATTGAAGATAACCTAGGGGAAGAGCTAGAGCTTTCCAAAATCTATAAAGACTCAGATAGCGCATCTAGCCACTCTTCCACGCAATCTACATCAATTGAGGAACTCGCTGAGAAGGTAGCTCAGAAATTAGGTGTAACTAGCAAACAGATCCCAAGGTTTGCCTCTGTGAAAAGGTGTTATACATGCGGTGGTGACCATATGGCGAATGTCTGCCCTATTATGGCTCAACCCCAAGTAAACCCTAGTAGCCAGTACTGCACCATAGAACGGAGATACACCAATCACACCGCACAAGATTGCCCATACAACAAGCAGGCAGTTAGGCAGCCCTACCCGCAGCCCTACCAACAAGGCAGATACCAAAACCAAAATCCACCACCACAATATGCTAGACCCCAACAAACCTACCAACCACAATATCAGGCCCAACAGAGACCCCAACCGGTGCTGGCTCAACAGCCTCCAAACCCCGCTAACGTGATTCCAGTAAAGTATACTGTTGCAGAAGAAAACCTGAATAGGGCCATTGTACCAGTAACCCCATTGATCTCAGAAAGTGACCCAAGTGACCATAGCTTTGATTCTACACATGTCGATAGTCCCCAGGCTTACTACATGCTACATGCAGTCTCCAGAACATGGTGAGTCTTACTATAGTGAAGAACCAAGTGAACCTAGTTGGGAGTCAGATTACACGAACGTCATGTATGCAAACCCCAACCCCAGGCCTCAACCTAGGCAAGTAAGACCTCCATTCCCAAGAGGACCGTGCTACAGATGCCAAGGAGATCATCTCATTCGTGATTGTCCCTTGCCTCCACCTACACAACCCCAGTCAGTGACTATCCAAGGTTTCTGCCAAGATTGTGGAAAAGAACATCTCTTACGAGATTGCCCTAAGAACCCCAATAATATGCCAAAAATCACTCCTATCAATGTGATCGGTTTGGTTGTAGATCCCTCAGGAAGCGTCACTTCCACTGCACCAGTGCAAGTAGTCACTAGAGCTCAGGCATTGTAGCAAAACCAAGAGACAAGCAAGGAAAAGGGCCCAGAGGCTAGTGAAACCGAGAGCGTAACAAAGAAAAGGACTAGAGCATGGAAAGATAGTCGAGAAAGAATGAAACGACAATGGGCCAAAAAGATGAGTGAGCTTGAGGAAAGCATAAGAGAAACCAAAGCGAGGATAACTGAACTCACAGCTCAAACTCCCTCTCACATCACCCCGCCTCCACCACTCCCATCTCCATCCGACTCACCACCTTCCCCACCGCCTCATCAAATCCCACCACCCCCTAGAGTAGGATCAGTCCTAGCAGATCCCACTCCTGAAGACCTAAACATGATGCTTAAAGCATATCAGGCCAGAATCCAAGAAGGGCCAAACGTCACGGATCATGACAAGTGCTATCCTAGAGCTGACCTAGAGATAGAAAGAACCAAACTGTGCGCGAAAATGGTCGCATTGGCTCAGACTATGTTTGAAGCCAGTCGCCTTTTCAATTACTCGGGCTCAGCCAAGACGCAATTACACTTGGATGGATTCCTAGAAAAGTTAGAGAGGATAATTGCCAGATCTGACAAGGAAGAAAAAAATCAGGAGAAAGAAAAAGCAAGCAAAAACCTGAGCCATTCCCCATCGGAAGTTTATGCAGCCAATTCCACTAAACCAGACAACTTCCCCTCCTTAGAAAGAATAGAAAGGCTAATTGCACAATCAGAAAAGGAACCTGTCCCTCAAAGAAAGGAAAGGGCAAGAGAACGGATAAGCCAGCCTCTTCAGGAAGCCCATGTGCCTCCTCAAGGAGCCTATCTTCCTCCCCAAAGGTCACAGGAGCCTCCCTCGAAAGCTTATGTACCTCCACAGGTAACCCACATTCCTTCCCGGAGAGCGTATGAGCCTGTTCGGAAGAGTAATAGAATAAGCAATCCTCCCCAAGAAGCTTGTGCTCCAGCCATTTATGAGAGCAAGGAGAGAGCCAACGGAAGAATAAGCCCTCCTTCCCAGGTTGCTTATGTGCCCAATTCTACGGAGCCGGACACTTCTTCTTCTATGAATCGGTTTGCACCAGACTTCCTACGGGAGATTCAAGAAGACAAATGGGAAAACGAAAGCGAGGTCGCCCCTCCTTTTGAACTTGTGGACGATGCACACGACCAATTCCCACAAGACATCCCATCCATCTACGGGGAACATGAGAGTACTCAATCTCACGAGAGATTGGACTTTGAATCTAATTCCATACAAGAGTTACCCCACTTCACAGGCCCATGGGAAGCAAAATCCACGTGTATGAGAGCACCCACAGTCATGGTAAGGAACGACGACTCAGTCATACCAAGGAACACGGAGGTAGTAACGAACACCAAGGTGCAGCGCAATCTCACTTTGAAAGAACTGCCTGAGGATAGACCAAACGCGGGGAAATATGCAGCCAGTCGAGTAACTGAAGTTGCAAAACCTCATTCCCGGGTAGGATCCCATAGGACAGTGCCAGAAATTCCCTTGGATAAGATAGGAGATATGTGCGAAGGTGAAGAAGGGAACACCTATCTTCCCATTACCTACCAGGACTACACCACAAAGGCAATTTTGGACTCAGGTGCAGGAGTTGCAATTGCCACTACCTCCTTATGGAAGCGTTGGGGCAAGCCAGCACTCAGGCCAACGAGAATGAAATTGCAAATGGCAGATGGTCACATAGAGAGACCCCTAGGATTGCTAGAAGGAATAACTCTCACCACTTGTGGTGTCGAGTTTGAACATACCTTTGCCATATGTGACTTCAGCAAAAATCATGCCTATGAGATGATTTTGGGAAGACCATTCATGCGACAGTTGCAAGTGGTACAGGATTGGGGGACCAATTCTTTGTACCTGCAGCACTTAGGTGTTACAACCAAAGTCAATCTCAAGGATTATTCTCATAGAGATGTCCCTCCTATCCAATGGAATCCCATCCATAGAGCCAAAGATGATACAGAATCGGTGCATTCCATGGGGACTGGATCCTCATGGATGCATGAAGATACTCACTTATGGATGTGCAAGGTAGCAGTAGAAGAAGAGAAGAGAGAAAAGGCCAGAGAAATAGGTGCAAACGAAACCCATAGACCCATTCAAGACCCAGCCTATGCACCTGTAGTTTTTCCAGACGAGGAATTTGAACCCCATGGCTGGGCAGAAATTTTAGCAACAATGGACGTAGCCATCAATGAAGAACAATGGACACCTCACTGTGATGAGGATGGCTATGATATTTCAGTCTTCTCCATAGAGCCAATCATGGGAGAGGCAGTTTTAGAAGAATGCGAACCTAGCCCTGATGCATTTGAGGATGCAAGTGACTCCGATCTAGAGTCAATCATTATGGACCCACCATTTGCATCAGATGAGGAATACTTCCATGAAGTAGAATTTCAACCCCAGAGGCATGGAGAAGTTACAAATGGTGTAAGATTAGCAACGCATATGACCCCTAAGGAAGAAGGAAAGAAACGAAAGAAGAGAGAAGCCTTACCAGAAGAGGAAGAATCTTTGTTTGAGGTCCCAGAAAATTTTAAGAAGTACGAGATAGATGACAGAAGAGTCATGATAAGAATGCCTAAACGAGAGGCACAATCAGGAGAGGCCTATGATAACAAAGAAACCACCAAGAAAATCGTAGTGGCCCTAGAAGAAGGAGAGGAGAGATGTACGTATATAGGCCATGACCTAACAGAAGAAGAGGAGTACGAATTGATAGCCTTGCTAAGAGAATACAGAGATGTATTCGCTTGGAGTTACAAGGATTTGAAAGGTGTTGACCCTGATATATGCTCACACACCATTCCCATGACCTCAGATGCTAAACCCTCTAAGCAAAAGCCTTATACATATAACGATAACTATGCTGCTAAGATCAAGGAAGAGATAGATAGATTGGTCGAAGCTGGATTTATCTATGAAATTGAGCACACTGAATGGGTATCCCCCATCGTAGTGGTGCCCAAGAAGAATGGCAAACTGCGTGTGTGCATTAACTTGAAAAAGGTTAATGCCGCCACGATTCGAGATAACTATCCGCTTCCCATCACAGAACATCTCTTAGAAAGAGTGGCAGGCAAGGAAGTGTACAGCTTCCTTGATGGATTTTCGGGCTACAATCAAGTAGCCATAGCTCCAGAGGATCAGCATAAGACAGCCTTTGCCACAGAATGGGGCATTTTTGCTTTTAGAGTAATGCCATTTGGGCTTACCAACGCACCAGCTACCTTCCAGAGGCTGATGTGCCATGTGTTTAAGGAGTTTCTGAGGAAGAGTTTAGAAGTCTATGTTGATGATCTTTGTGCTCATTCCAATGTTAGACAAACCCATATTCCTGAACTCAGACAAATCTTTGACAAATGTAGAGATTATCAGGTCTGCCTGAACCCAGAAAAGTGTGTTTTTATGGTCAGGCAAGGAAAGATTCTAGGACACATAGTGTCAAAGAATGGCATATCTACCGACGAAGAAAAAGTGAGAGCCATAGCAGAGCTACCTAGGCCAAAGAATGTCAAGGAAGTACAAGCTTTCATGGGGCATTGTGGTTATTATCGACGATTTATACACATGTATGCTGTCATTGCAAAGCCCATGTACGGACTTCTGACAAACTTTGAGTGGACGGATGAATGTGAGAATTCCTTCCAGGAACTTAAACGAAGATTATGTTCAGCACCAATCTTGACCACACCAGATTGGAATAAGCCATTCCATGTTCATGTGGATGCATCCAATTATGCTATTGGATGTGTGCTTGCACAACCTACTGGTGAAGGTAATATGGATCTTCCAATTGCCTATGCCAGCAGACAATTGAATGCGGCTGAACGGAATTACACCACTACAGAACGTGAAGGATTAGGCATGGTATATGCAGTCAAGAAATTTAGGCACTATTTGCTTGCAAATAAGTTTAAATTTTTTACTGATCATCAGGCATTGTTATATCTCGTAAACAAGCCATGCAATACAGGAAGATTAGTGAGATGGTTTCTCTTGCTAATGGAATACGATTTTGAGGTTGTGGTAAGGAAAGGTAGGACTCATTTGAGAGCTGATCATCTCTCTAGGCTCACATCTGGAGAAGCCCCACAAGGAGTGTCAGATGACCTTCCTGATGCTTACTTGTTTAATTTGGAAGTGGTACCGCAGTGGGCTAAGCCATTGGTACCAGTATTGACATACGGGCCCAACCATCCAGTGGTAAACACACGGAATAGAGAGGTTGTAAAAGCCCAAAAGTATCACATCATGGCCGGAAGCATGTACAAGCACACAGATCAAGGGATCTTGGCTTGTTGCGTAGAAGAGGATGAGTACGCTAAATGGTTGCAATTAGCACATGTAGGTGCGTTAGAGCAACACCATTCAAAGCAACGAACATTGCAGACTCTAAAAAGATTCGGAGTGCATTGGCCAACTATGGACGCGGATGTCCAAAAGTTGTGCAAGGAATGCCCAATCTGTTGCACTAAACCACCTGTGGAACATGCCACTCTCTATCAAGTATCCATTGTGCCAGATTGGAGCGAACCACTAGTATCATTCCTGAGGACAAACACATTCCCTCCAGACATGACTCTAGCTAGAAAAAGGAGTTTGGAACAAGAAGCCCAGGATTATTCACTCATAGGTGATAATCTATATAAGCGCGGTAAAGATGGTTACCTGAGATTATGTGTCCATGAGAGTGAATATCTTAAGATCTTAGAAACTGCTCACCAAGGTGTAGCAGGAGGACACTGTGGACCAGATCGGGTAATCAAGGCAATACTATTTGCGGGCTTTTGGTGGCCTACACTTCACATGGATGCACATACCTATGTGAAACGGTGTGATGTCTGTCAGAGGACTCAGTATCCTATACGCAAAGATGAGATGCCACTGAAACCTATGATGGGTGGACGTGCATTCTCTAAGTGGGGAATAGACTTCGTAGGTCCTATTAATCCCCCAGCTAAGGGTTCTCATGCGGAATACATCATTGTGGCAACAGATTATCTCACCAAGTGGGTAGAGGTAAAAGCTACAACCAAGAACGATGCTCAAACAACTGCCAAATTCTTGTTTGAGAATGTATTCACGAGATATGGGCTACCTATAGAGCTTGTAAGCGATAGAGGCACTCATTTCTTGAACGAAGTGATTGAAAATCTGCTCCAAGAATTCTTGGTAATACACAAGAAGTCTGCCCCTTATCACCCTCAAGCTAATGGACAAGCTGAGAGCACTAATAAGATTTTATGCAATGTATTGACGAAACTAGTGAACACTAAACGCTCTGATTGGGACAAACAGCTACACCATGCTGTTTGGGCATACCGAGTTGCCTATAAAACGGTACTCCAAGCCACCCCCTTCCAGATGGTTTTCGGCCAAAACGCTGTGCTACCCTTGGACTTCCTGATCCCCACATTGAGAGTAGCACAAGAGCACGAATGGACAGGTCATGAGCTCTCCTCTAGGATCTTTGACCTTGAACGATTAGGAGAAACAAGACTGAGAGCCGCTGCAGGGATATATGCAGCCAAGAAGAGACAGAAGGCATACTTTGATGCCCACGTGAAGGATAAAGGCTTGAAAACGGGAGATCTAGTCTTAGTCTATACACTGAAACAACACGCAAGGAAGCTAGAAAAGAGAGGCTACGGACCTATGATCATCAATAGGATCTCCACAAGTGGAGTAGTACAATTGGCCACATTAGAGGGTGATGTTCTCCCTAACTATATTAGCGGATGCAGAGTCAAGTTGTACCAGGAACCCCTCACGGAGGAAATGCTCAGCCGACTCAACACTGCTAAGAAACGCAAAGAGGAAGAAAAGAGAATTAGAGAAGAAGCTCAAGCAGAGGCTTTAGAACGCATCAGAAGGATGAAATTACAAAGGCAAGGTAGAGATCAGCCTGGAGCGAATGACTATGCAGACCAAGGATTTCCCATAGCCATGTGTGAAGTTGCAGGAACAAGCTCGAATAGAATAATTGATAGACGTCCTTTCATAACCATAGACATAGGACAAGGAAAGAGTACAAGGACCGTAAGAGCATACCTCATAGGATTGGGAGGCGTGGAAACCCCTTGCATGGGCGAGGTGGAACTTCCCCTCTACATTCACGAGGAGGCAATGACCGTTAAAGTACTAGTGTGTCAAGATGAGGATCTTACTGAACCTCTCGTCTTGGGTCAGGATTGGATCTATGACCAAGCAGTCAATCTAAACCTAAGAAGTGGACTTCTCCAGGTTTGGGTCAATCATAGTCGAGTTACAGTAGAATTAGACAATGGAGCACTCAAGGAACTAGGAAAGGCACAGACTCCTGGTCCTTCCAGGGGTACACATGAAGATGACCATGCTGTTCTTGTCCAAAACTATGTGTTGCAGAGGAATGATATTCGCAAAAAAGAAGTCAGGAATGCAACGGAACTCCCTTCTTTTCCAAAGGCTAGAAGGAAGCAGCGACCCAAGGTGGATCAAAGGCAGAAGAAGCAGGGTACTACCTATGTCAGAGATCAAAAGTACCTGCGCAGCAGAACAGCCCAGAAAATAGACCAGGTATGGGTGCGGAAAGGCGAACGACTGGTTGCACCACCGTCAACTACAGGGACAAAGCCTCTTATTAGTGACCAACAACGCAACGCTAATAAGAAGTCTTTCAGAAATTCTTCTGCTAAAGTAAAATCTATTTGGGTGCCCAAGAAGTCGATGAAGGCAAGCCCACAATCAAGACAAATTTGGGTGCCTAAGGCTTGCTTGATGGCACAAGTAGCTATGCTGAGGCCACAACTTAAACAGCATAACGCAGCGACGCATACTGCCAGATTTCACTCGTTCTCGACACTCATGTACACACCAAAACCCAAGAGCGTACATGTAATCAATTGTAAATGGGTCCCAAAAAGGCCTCATCTTCAAACCACGACACCGAGAAGGCTTTGTAGAGACTCTCCGAAACCGAAGGCAAAGCCCACTCACTGCATTTGGCAGCCTAGGGCCTGTAATAAACCCCCCGACCCCAATTTGTAAATCCATACCTACTTACTAACTGCAGTAGTCTCCTAGGACAACACAAGCACTAAATACACACACTGTCTTCATGCACTTACTAACCACTAACTCATCATCCACCTCATGTTAATGTTGTAACGGGGACAACAACGGATTTATTCTGTCCATTACGATGTTAACACTTGGTTCTATATTCTCACAGAACCAACCAGCGAACAGGGCCATGGCAGAAGCAGGTACTAGTTCTCAAGCCGGATCTGGTGCCCAGATTGTGGACATAGAAACACTTCTCCTTGAGCCACGTCTCACAGCAAGACCGCAAGAGCTTCAAGCAGTGCATGTGCTCCCCATTCAGGATCCTCCTCAAGGGCACACTTCTCAAGTAGGTAAGCATGCGCATTGGTTCAGTGATGTTGCTGGACCACTGGGCGATGGGACCTATTTCTGGGAAGCAGAATTGGAGTTCAATGGCAAATGGGGTCGATACCACTTTTTCGCACGCGAGTTTGAAAGCTACCAAAATGCCGAAATCATGAGATCAGTTTGGGTCAAAGCAGGTGTGGAAAGTTATTTCAGGACTCACTTACCAAAGCCGGATTTTTTACGATGTTCTTATCTGATCAGTACCATCACACCAAGCAGAGCCAAGGGCGGCGACAGCACCTTTGTGCTGCCATCACTGCTGCCGGGTAATGAGCTTAAAAGATTCAAGTTGACCCTCAATCTGGTAAGAGAAGCATTGGGTATGTATGGCATGCACATCCCAACAGAAAAGGAAACCATGGTTCCAGGTCGAATGAAGCACAAAGATCTTAATAAGCTGAAGGACATGGTTGCGATGACACCTACCATTGCGCTTCACCTGCGAACCATCATGCAACATTTTGCTTTTCCCGCCCAAGAACGCTTCACAATGCCCCCGAAAAAAATATGGTTCAGTTTATATCTAGCAGAAACCGAAAGCCTGCCCATCAATGTACCACACTGGATCATAGATCAGATCCACCTAGCGCATCAAAGGTGGAACAAAAAACAGAAGAATGTGCTCCACGGGTGTTGTGCTTTGACCAGAATAATCTATAGATGCTTGGCTTATGACGTGCCTGTTCAGCGGGCACTCGTATGGTCCCGAGTCCAAGAATTCCAGAGAAGACTATCAGCAGCAGGTCCCCCATCAAAGAAGATGAGGGGGGGAGTCCAACTACCCTGTGCTCAACCAAGGGGAGCTACCGCTACACCAGAAATCACTCCTCCCCAGACACGACGAGTTAGGCCATTCACAATCCGGTTACCAAGACCAAGCACAGAGGGGCCTAATCTGGTGTTTCCACCCATTCCATCCGATTTGGAATTTCCGCAGGGATTTACTCTTGAGGACCTCACGGATGAAGAAATTGCCAGATTAATCTATGACTCTAACCTCGAAGCCGAAGCAGCGCGAGCTCAGGAACCGCGACCCCAAACAACATCGGCCCCCACCCAACCACAAACTGTAGAAGTCGATGTAGATGCACAAGAGGCAGGAGGAGATGAAGAAGAGGCCGACGAAGAACAACATCAAGAATATGACGAACTCTCCGAGTTAGCAAGCGCCCCAGCATATTCGGCACAAATCAAGAGACTATATCGAACCATGCGACTGGTTCAGGAACAGCATCAGATGTCTCTAGAACAGGGCAAAAGACTCATGAACGACTTGCTAGCTGAGGAAGGTGTGGACGAGTTGTTCATTGAGTCCATGAACCTTCATGCCGACGCTGTAGGACTGGACGAGGCCATTCATGAGGCAATGGCCTACATCCGCAGGTTTGAAAAAAGAGTTCCCGTTCGTCCCAGGAGGTCCGGGAAGCAAATTCACATCAATACATCAGCACCAGGCGAGGCAGCGCAAGCAGAAGAATATCAGGAAGCACCGTTGTCACCCCCATCCCCACCTCACACTACACAATTCACTCCACCACAGGACACTAACACTACCACATCCACTACCACTACCTGGTCATGGGCATCCCACTCTCTCCGGGAATCCAATACGGGGGAGTCACCATGCCCACCTTCACCACCCTGTTCACCGATGTCACATCCACTCCACCAACGATTCCCATCTACACCGTCACTCAAACAGTGGACACGATGGAAACATCACCTGCCACAGCACCGCTCCCTCCCCCTATGCCACCTTCATCACCCATACCCCCTCCACCCACATCTCCACGTACATCCACATCATTCACCTCTCCCATTCCCGCCCCCATTCCCCCTGCATCTTCACCCTTCCCAGCATTATTTAATGTAAATAACATATTCTTAGCATTAAACCAATGTGTACACCAGCTCCACCATGAGTACAAAGCTCTGGACAACCGGTATCAGAATCTGGAAACGCACCATCAAAACTTACAAAGATAATTTCTCATTCTACAAACAGAAAATGCAGAACTGAATCAACGCTACACGACGCTTGAGCAGGCTCACCAAACCTTATTGGCGGCACCCCAACCATCGACAGAATCAGGTGCCAAACAACTAGAAGCTTTGCTCGAGGTATACCAAGCCGATAATCTCAAAGTCCGGCGTAACCTGGCACTTCTCAGAAAACACATGGCGGCCGCCCTAGAAGAAAACAAGAGGCTGCAGCAGCAAAATGAAGCAAATCTAGAAGCAGCAATGGAAGGCTCTCCACACGAAATTGATCCAGAGCAGTTTAAAGCTGTGCCCTCAGAGACAATGAAGACCATCTTGGACAGCTATGCAGATCTATTAGAAGCTCATGATGACTTGGAAAGGGAACGTGATGCGCTGCGCAATCAACTCCAAGAGCAACAGACAGCACCCAAAGTCACGGAAACGACCACGACTTCAGAGGAAGTCAAGGCATTGAAAGAGCAGGTGGCCGAATTACAGGCAAGATTACTCACACATGAAAGGCAACCCTCTCCAGTTGTCGAACCTGAACCCGAGGATTTGGTACCCATCGAGGTAGATGAGACGTATGAGGAACCTTACGTTCCTATGCCAATGCCAGGTGGTGAGCAAACCGCAGAAGGAATGGATACGTTAGAAATCAAAGTACCTGAGTGGCTCCAAACACTAGAGAAAACGGCATCAACTCATGAAGATCGAGTGGCAGTTCAGATCCAATCTATGGCAAAGATAGAGGACACTATTATTAAATCAGAATACTTCCGCAGCATGTCCCACCATAGATGGATCGGAACCAATGATGATCAATACGTGCCATATTGTATACTTCTGGCGGACTACAATGCAGAAATCCAACACAGATGTGGCAAACCTCCAACGTTTGCTACACAATTTGGGCCAGATGACATCCCAGAGAGCGCTAAAAAAGGATCCATTCATCAACCCACTTGGAGGATCCGACTCCTCGAAACCTATCCGGAGATGGTTCGCACCTGGACGAATATGCCTCTTTTTATTAAATATAACCCTTGTTATGTTCCTGTACTCCGCAGACGCACATGGCCAGAGTTTACCATTGCAGTCAAGAATATCAAGGGATGCGCCAAATGGTTAAACTACGTCTATCTAGCACCCCCTCAAGGGCCTCCCACCGTCAATTACATGATTTCCACTATACGGCACTGGAGCATCCGATTAAAGAATACCCCTGATGTAATGGCCCAGATGTGCATGAAAATTTTTGAGTTAATGCTTATTACATTCAGGACATTCAAGAATATCAAGGACCCACACTTCTCAGGCGTCGGATTCCTTACAGGAAACCAAGATTTAGTTTATGACATGAGCACCACTCCTTCCATAGAGGTGATATACGCTTGGCACGCCAGAATAAAATACCTCCCGGCCTGCTTCAAACAAACATTCGAAGAGATGTTCATAACAGGGTTCTGGGAATACCACTCAGAAATATTTGTACCCAGACCCTCACATCTCCTCCATTTATTTGCTGTGGAGCGAACCATTCACTCAGAGCAGTTACGGGTGCCACATCCAGATGTCCCAGGGCCAGTCAATTGGGATGCATTGCTGACAGATCTAGCAAGGGGACTCAGGTTAGAAGAACACCACCTCGCCGCCGATGTTGTACAATACTACGTCCAAAAAGCAGCTAGACAAGGGTCTGTCAGGGGCGACAGACGCGAGAGTGGGGGGGGTGTTGGCAGTAGCCTTGGTACACCAGGACGTACAAGACATGAAAGTCAAAGAAGGGAGTCAGAGCGAAGGGACAGCACTAGCAAACAGGGCAGTCAAAGAAGATCTGGCAAGTAGGCCAATATTTTTTCAAGACATTAATGCAAATCAAAGGGATGGACATGCAGAGAGGAAGAGCAAGTAGGGAGCTCGAAGATATGTATGGCAGATCACTAGAAGAAATCCCTACAACAACAGTGATTTTTATCACTAACAATCATTGTAAATATCATTTCACCTTTTTGTAGCTCCATTTTGTGCAAGCCAAGGAGTCCTTGAGCTTGAGGAGCCTTAGAAGTAGTTGCGTACCAATTTTCGTATTTTTTAGATCTCGTTTGAGCCCCCAAATAAGCCCTGGAACCTAATTTTTAACTAGGCCGGACACTAGGTCTGGACAGGACCAAAAGCTAGTCAAAAACTATAAAAAGGGCTAGAGAGCTCATTTTTGAGGGTAGATTGTAATTGAAACGAACTTGTAAGAGCATTTTGAAAGTAATCTAAAAGCTCCATTGATTCTCACTCTTTGTCTTGCCGTGTGTGCGCGTGTGTGTGTATGTGTGTGCATGCTTGTGTGCTTCTCACTCATGCACTTGTGCCGCCACTTGCTCGAGGTCTTCATACCATCCTCACGTCTTCCCGGATTGACATTAAAGGAGGTGCTACTCATCATTGAGCTACACGTACCAATTTTCATATTTTTTAGATCTCGTTTGAGCCCCCAAATGAGCCCTGGAACCTAATTTTTAACTAGGCCGGACACTAGGTCTGGACAGGGCCAAAGCTAGTCAAAAACTATAAAAAGAGCTAGAGAGCTCATTTTTGAGGTTAGATTGTAAGTGAAACAAACTGGTAAGAGCTTTTGAAAGTAATCTAAAGAACTCCATTGATTCTCTCTCTTTGTCTTGCCGTGTGTGCGCGTGTGTGTGTATGTGTGTGCATGCTTGTGTGCTTCTCACTCACGCACTTGTGCCGCCACTTGCTCGAGGTCTTCATACCATCCTCACGTCTTCCCGGATTGACATTAAAGGAGGTGCTACTCATCACTCAGCTACACCAAATTTTGGCGCCGTTGCCGGGGATCGAGCTTTGAGGACGAGCGTGTGATGGTAAGACGTAGAGTTGACGCGTTGGAGTTGTAGGTATTTTCTTCACTCTCATCGATTTTCTTTTACTTTCTTCACCATCATCATCACCATCTCCCACCTCCATCTCCATCATCGCTAAAATTTCAGTTTTTTGACTATATCCCCATTTCCACCTCATTTCCCTCATTTCACTTGTGAGAGAGAGCGAGAGAGCGAATTTGCATGTGCTGTTTTTGCATGTTTTCTGAGCTGTCTTGCAGGTACAGGCTGCATCATCATCCCCAGCACTCCGCGCAGGTACGGAAATCTGAGTAATTGTCTGTGTGTCGCCGAGCTCTGTCAATCGCGATCGACTGAAAAATTGCTCTAACTGCTAAACAAAGTGCATATCCATGACCTACAGGCCTAGAGCTTCCCAAAAATGTGTTTAGTTTTTTGAAATTCCACAGATTTCTGTCAATCGCGATCGCTCTGTCAATCGTGATCGACAAACCACGACGGACAGACCTGTCAATCGCGATCGACACGTCAATCGCGACCGACAGCCCACGACGGCTCTGTCAATCGCGACCGACAGAGTCAACGACCGATTGACCACGACTGACGGATCATACGCGTGACACGTGTCAATTGCGATCGAGTCATCAATCGCGATCGACTCATCAATCGCGACCGACTCAGTCAACGACTGTTTGACCACGACGGACAGACCACGACGGCTCCATCAATCGCGATCGACACGGTCAACGATTGTTTGACCACGACTGATTGACCCTCGCGACCGACCTGTCAATCGTGATCGACCCATCAATCGCGATCGACAGAGTCAACGACCCTTTGACCACGATTGATTGACCCTTTGGCCACGTGTCAATCGCGACTGACCAGTCAATCGCGACTGACAGCCACGACGGACCTGTCAATCGCGATCGACATGTCGATCGCGACTGACCTGTCAATCGCGACCGACAGACTTTGTGAACGCGTTAGAAGGGCAAATTAGGTCAAATTTTCAAGGCAAAATTATTGGTCTAAATTTTGACTAAGTGTGGGACAAACACTAGGGTGTAGTATTGCATCGCGAGGCCGTGCCACAAGCTACTCGAGTATTTCTGTTTGACTGTTAGCTTGTATTGAATCCTGATTTAACCCCCTAAACCCTAAACATGCATAACTTTTTCATACAAAATCCAATTTTTGGGCTCTTGGGCTTGTTGGAAAGCTCGTGGCATATACTACACGCCCTCAACTGTTTTTTATAAAGATAATGCGTTGATTTTCAGAGAGGGTATTTTGAAGTTGACCATACCCAGGGGGATCAAAGTCAGGGGTCTTTAGAATTATTTTCCTAAAAGTCACAATGCAAATATGTGTTTGTGTTACATGAATGAAAGTGGTTGGTTTTGTCCTTTGAATCTAAGCATTGAGCTAACCGTGGGACTTTTATAGGTCCATTGAGAGCAACTGAGAGCATACAAAGCAAGGTTTCTTTGCAAGCTTGAGAACCGGGTTCTTGAGCACCATAAAGCAAGGGATCAACAAGTAAGGTTGGAATATTCTCAACTCCCTCTGTCATTTCCTAGCTCAAGCTAAGAACGACTAGTGATAGGAGTAAGCCAGGGCGACGGTAGGCAGTTATCAAGTGAAGACTACCTAAAAACTCAAGTTCAAGTTAAAAACATAATCTCTGTTCTATCGATAACATAAAGGAAAAGAACCTAACGTGAAACGACTAAACTAAAGTGCGAAACTAAACTCAAGTATTCCTGACGACGTGATATCAGACAAGAGTATAAACATGATAATCAACATAAAAAGAACTAAGTGACAGATACAAAAGGATTCAGAAACGTGGTTGTACTTGGGAAAACCTTGGGTTGATCAGTTAGGCATATGAACCTTAGATCAGGAAGACACCTAGCAAGGGAGAGACAAAGCCTTAGATCTTCAGAGGCTAGTGTTAACCACCCTGCTAGGTCTTGGGCCCAGCAGTTGAGCCACCACTCGCACTACCCTAGCTCTGAGACCAGTGAGTCAGAGATGTCTCAAGGCATGGAAAGACCTACGGGGAGTTCAGGAGTGCCTTACCTGTACAGGGTAGAAGGCCCTTACAAAACGCAGCTAGAGTACCTTAGGACCAACCGATTAGGTGCTAGCATCTATGAGGACGGCCTAGGAAGATCCGTGGTCCAGATTAAAAATCCTGATCAATCCATTGGACTAGAGCACCCAGCTGTCAAATTTGAAAACGGTGCATACCTGGATAAAGAAGGAACCATATACGTAGTCACCAGTCACCCAGATAGGACAGATGAATTTGGGAATGTAATCTCAGAAGCGGACTTAGGTGACTTGGAACAAGGGAACATGGGTGCGGAACCTAGAACCCCTCGAGGTAAATCAGTTCTCACTAGGATTATTACACCCGAGTGGGTACCCCAGGACAACAAGAGCATAGAATTGCTCCTCAATCGGGAAACTGATGAAGCCTTTTGGAGATATAAATCCAATCAGCCAACTGATATAGGAAATATCATGATCTATGAGTTTAAGGATCCGGATAGCCCAGGTAGAGTGACCTACTTAGATCACACTTCGGAAAGGATCTTTGTGGTGACAGAAAATGATAGGCATGCTTACACTTGGAAGGGTGAATTTATTTTCCCCCAACCAAGATCAAATGTATCCTATGGTCACCCTGGGGCTGGAACTTCCCAAGCTCATGGTACGCAAAGAGACCGAAGTAGAGATAGACCAGAAGTAAGTTTTGCCAACCCAGTGGGCAGAGAAAGAACGAGAACGGAGACGAATAGGGTAGAACCTGAGATGCTTAGAGCCACAGGAACCAAAGAAATGTAGATGGATTCCCTCTGCCGAGGCCTAGAGAGCACACAAGAACTTTGAGACCCACCCAGCTAGTTAAGTCCATGAAGAATTACTTTGACGGCATAGGAGATCCCTATGATCATGTGGCGGAGTTCAAGCAAGTCTTGAGGGCTGAACAAGTGGAGGATCTGTTCACGCAGTACAATGCCTTCGGTCTAACCCTTAGGAACACAGCACTTACATGGTTTCAGCCATTAGATGAGCGTCAGTTCAGGAGCATAGACCAACTCCTAGAGGCATTCATTGTAGAGTTCTCTAAGAGCGGCATAAGACACAATACCTCCTCATTAATTCAGAGCTTCAAACAGACCCCCCAAGAAACTGTCAGATTGGCCGGAAGAAGATTTAGACAATATCTTGAAAGGTGCCCTATTTCGGAGCTACCCACATCTGCTAAACCAGTAGCCTTATTCCTCGACGGATTGCTGAGTACGAAATTGAGATCCTATGTGTATCTGAAAGACCCTAGGACTATAGAAGAGTGTGTACGTATGTGCATTGACATTGAAGATAACCTAGGAGAAGAACTAGAGCTTTCCAAAATCTACAAAGATTCAGATAGTGCATCTAGTCACTCTTCCACGCAATCTACATCAATTGAGGAACTCGCTGAGAAAGTAGCTCAGAAATTAGGTGTAAATAGCAAACAAATCCCAAGGTTTGCCCCAGCGAAGAGGTGCTATACATGCGGTGGTGACCACATGGCAAACGTGTGTCCCATTATGGCTCAACCTCAGGTCAATCCAAATAGCCAATATTGCACCATAGAACGAAGATACACCAATCACTCTGCACAAGATTGCCCATACAACAAGCAGGCAGTTAGGCAACCCTACCCTCAGCCATACCCGCAGCAAGGAAGATACCAGAACCCGTACCCTCCACAACCATATGGCAGGCCACAACAAAATTACCAACCACAATACCAAAACCAACAAAGGCCTCAGCCTGTGCTAGCTCAACAACCCCCAGCCCCAGCTAATGTGATTCCTATAAAGTATAATGCTGCAGAAGAGAACCTGAATAGAGCTATAGTCCCTGTAACATCCTTGCTTTCTGAAAGTGACCCGAGTGACCATAGCTTTGATTCTACGCATGTCGATAGTCCCCAGGCTTACTACATGCAGTCTCCAGAACATGGTGAGTCCTACTATAGTGAAGAACCGAGTGAACCTAGTTGGGAGTCAGACTACACAAATGTCATGTATGCAAACCCCAACCCTAGGCCTCAACCTAGGCAGATACGACCACCATTTCCTAGAGGACCATGCTACCGATGTCAGGGAGATCACTTCGTTCGTGATTGCCCCTTACCTCCACCTACACAAACTCAGTCCGTGACAATCCAAGGCTTTTGCCAAGATTGTGGAAAAGAGCATCTCTTACGAGATTGCCCAAAGAACCCCAATAATATGCCAAAAATCACGCCTATCAACGTTATTGGGTTAGTAGTAGATTCCACAGGAAGTGTCACCTCCACTGCTCCCGTACAGGTAGTCACTCGAGCTCAAGCCTTGCAGCAGAATCAAGGGATAAACCAGGATAAGAACTCAGAGGTTAGTGAAACCGAGAGCGTAACAAAGAAAAGGACTAGAGCATGGAAAGATAGTCGGGAAAGAATGAAAAGACAATGGGCTAAAAAGATGAGTGAACTTGAGGAAAGCATAAGAGAAACCAAAGCTTGGATAACTGAAATCACCTCTCAAACCCCCTCTCACACTATCCCATCACCACCACTCCCATCGCCCTCCGACCCGCCACCTTCCAACCCACGTCATACGATTCCACCACCCCCTAGAGTAGGATCAGTATTAGCTGATCCCATTCCGGAAGACATAGACATGATGCTTAAAGCATATCCGGCCAGAATTCAAGAAGGGCCAAATGTCACAGATCATGACAAATGTTACCCTAGAGCTGACCTAGAGATAGAACGAACCAAGCTTTGCGCGAAAATGGTCGCATTGGCTCAGACTATGTTTGAAGCCAGTCGCCTTTTCAATTACTCGGGCTCAGCTAGGACGCAATTACACTTGGATGGACTTCTAGAGAAATTAGAGGGAATAATCGCTAGATCTGCCAAGGAAGAAAAAAATCAAGGAAGGGAGAATGTAAGTAAAATTATGACCCATTCCCCACCGGAAGCTTATGTGCCAAATTTCATGGAACCAGACAATTCCCCCTCCCTGGAGCGAATAGAGAGGCTAATGGCACAATCAGAAAAGGAACCTGCCCCTCAAAGAAAGGAAAGGGCAAGAGAACGGATAAGCAAGCCTCTTCAGGAAGCCCATGTGCCTCCTCAAGAAGCTTATCTTCCCCCCCAAAAGGCACAAGAGCCTCTCTCGGAAGCTTGTGTACCTCCACAGGTTGCCTACATTCCTTCTCAGGGAGCGTATGAGCCTGTTCGGAAAAGTAATAGAATAAGTAACCCTCCCCAGGAAGCTTGTGCTCCAGCTATCTATGAGAACGAGGAAAGAGCCAACGATAGAATAAGCCCTCCTTCCCAGGTAGCTTATGTACCTAATTCTACAGAGCCAGACACTTCTTCTTCTATGAATCGGTTTGCACCAGACTTCCTACGAGAGATTCAAGAAGACAAATGGGATAACGAAAGCGAGGTCGCCCCTCCTTTTGAACTTGTGGACGATGCACACGACCAATTCCCACAATACATCCCATCTATTTACGGGGAACATGAGAGTACTCAATCTCGCGAGAGATTGGACTTTGAGTCTAATTCCATACAAGAGCTACCCCACTTCACAGGCCCATGGGAAGCAAAATCCACATGTATGAGAGCACCCACAATCATGGTAAGGAACGACGACTCAGTCATACCTAGGAACACAGAGGTAGTGAAGAACACTAACGTGCAGTGTAATCTCAAGTTAGAAGAGCTACTCAAGGTTAGACCTGAATTATGGAAACATGTGGCCAAACAAGTACCAGAGATAGCAAAACCTCATTCCCAGGCAGGATCCCATAGGATTGTGCCAGAAATTCCCTTGGATAAGATAGGAGATATGTGTGAAGGTGAGGAAGGGAACACCTATCTTCCCATCACCTACCAGGAGTACACCACCAAGGCAATTTTGGACTCAGGTGCAGGAGTTGCAATTGCCACTACTTCCCTATGGAAGCGTTGGGGCAAGCCGGCACTCAGGCCAACGAGAATGAAATTGCAAATGGCCGATGGTCATATAGAGAGGCCCTTGGGATTGCTAGAAGGCATAACTCTCACCACTTGTGGTGTCGAGTTTGAGCATACATTTGCCATATGTGACTTCAGTAAAAATCATGCCTATGAGATGATTTTGGGAAGACCATTTATGCGACAGTTGCAAGTGGTACAGGATTGGGGAACCAACTCCTTGTATTTGCAACACTTGGGTGTAACCACCAAAGTCAATCTCAAGGACTATTCTCATAGAGATGTCCCTCCTATCCAATGGAATCCCATCCATAGAGCCAAAGACGATTCAGAATCGGTGCATTCCATAGGGTCTGGATCCTCATGGATGCATGAAGACACTCACTTATGGATGTGCAAGGTAGCAGTAGAAGAAGAGAAGAGAGAGAAAGCCAGAGAAATAGGTGCAAAAGAAACACATAGATCAATCCAAGACCCAGCCTATGCACCTGTAGTTTTTCCTGACGAGGAATTTGAACCCCATGGCTGGGTAGAAATTTTAGCAACCATGGACGTAGCCATCAATGAAGAACAATGGACACCTCACTGTGATGAGGATGGCTATGACATTTCAGTCTTCTCCATAGAGCCAATCATGGGAGAGGCAGTTCTAGAAGAATGCGAACCTAGCCCTGATGCATTTGAGGATGCAAGTGACTCCGATCTAGAGTCAATCATTATGGACCCACCATTTGCATCAGATGAAGAATACTTCCATGAAGTAGAAGTTCAACCCCAGAGGCATGGAGAGGTTACAAATGATGTAAGATTAGCAACGCATATAACCCCGAAGGAAGAAGGAAAGAAACGAAAGAAGAAAGAAGTCTCACCAGAGGAGGAAGAATCTTTGTTTGAGGTCCCAGAAAATTTTAAGAAGTATGAGATAGATGACAGGAGAGTCATGATAAGAATGCCTAAACGAGAGGCACAATCAGGAGAGGCCTATGATAACAAAGAAACTACCAAGAAAATCGTAGTGGCCCTAGAAGAGGGAGAGGAGAGATGTACGTACATAGGTCATGACCTAACAGAAGAAGAAGAGTACGAATTGATTGCCTTGCTAAGAGAATACAGAGATGTATTCGCTTGGAGTTACAAGGATTTGAAAGGTGTTGACCTCGATATATGCTCACACACTATCCCCATGACCTCAGATGCCAAACCCTCTAAGCAAAAGCCTTATACATATAATGATAATTATGCTGCTAAGATGAAGGAAGAGATAGATAGACTGGTCGAAGCTGGATTTATCTATGAAATTGAGCACACTGAGTGGGTATCTCCCATAGTAGTGGTACCCAAGAAGAATGGCAAGCTGCGTGTGTGCATCAACTTGAAAAAGGTTAATGCCGCCACGATTCGAGATAACTATCCGCTTCCCATCACAGAACATCTCTTAGAAAGAGTGGCAGGCAAGGAAGTGTACAGCTTCCTTGATGGATTTTCGGGTTACAATCAAGTAGCCATAGCTCCAGAGGATCAGCATAAGACAGCCTTTGCCACAGAATGGGGCATTTTTGCTTTTAGAGTAATGCCATTTGGGCTTACCAATGCACCCGCGACCTTCCAGAGGCTGATGTGCCATGTGTTTAAGGAGTTCCTGAGGAAGAGTTTAGAAGTCTATGTTGATGATCTTTGTGCTCATTCCAATGTTAGACAAACCCATATTCCTGAACTCAGACAAATCTTTGACAAATGTAGAGAATATCAAGTCTGCCTGAACCCAGAAAAGTGTGTTTTTATGGTCAGGCAAGGCAAGATTCTAGGACACATAGTGTCAAAGAATGGCATATCTACCGACGAAGAAAAGGTGAGAGCCATAGCAGAGCTACCTAGGCCAAAGAATGTCAAGGAAGTACAAGCTTTCATGGGACATTGTGGCTATTACAGACGATTTATACACATGTATGCGATCATTGCAAAGCCCATGTATGGACTTCTGACTAACTTTGAGTGGACGGATGAATGTGAGAGTTCCTTCCAAGAGCTTAAAAGAAGATTATGTTCAGCACCAATCTTGACCACACCAGATTGGAATAAACCATTCCATGTTCACGTGGATGCATCCAATTATGCCATTGGATGTGTGCTTGCACAACCTACTGGTGAAGGTAATATGGATCTTCCAATTGCCTATGCCAGTAGACAATTGAATGGGGCTGAACGGAATTACACCACTACAGAGCGAGAAGGATTAGGCATGGTATATGCAGTTAAGAAATTTAGACACTATTTGCTTGCAAATAAGTTTAAATTTTTTACTGATCATCAGGCATTGTTATATCTCGTAAACAAGCCATGCAATACAAGAAGATTAGTGAGATGGTTTCTCTTGCTAATGGAATATGATTTTGAAGTTGTGGTAAGGAAAGGTAGGACTCATTTGAGAGCAGATCACCTCTCTAGGCTCACATCGGGAGAAGCCCCACAAGGAGTGTCAGATGACCTTCCTGATGCTTACTTGTTTAATTTGGAAGTTGTACCGCAGTGGGCTAAGCCATTGGTACCAGTATTGACATACGGGCCTAACCATCCAGTGGTAAACACACGAAATAGAGAGGTTGTAAAAGCCCAAAAGTACCACATCATGGCAGGAAGCATGTACAAGCACACAGATCAAGGGATCTTGGCTTGTTGCGTAGAAGAGGATGAGTACGCTAAATGGTTGCAATTAGCACATGTGGGTGCACTAGAGCAACACCATTCAAAGCAACGAACTTTACAGACTCTAAAGAGATTCGGAGTGCATTGGCCAACTATGGAAGCGGATGTCCAAAAGTTGTGCAAGGAATGCCCAATCTGTTGCACTAAACCACCAGTGGAACACGCCACTCTTTATCAAGTATCCATTGTGCCAGATTGGAGCGAACCACTAGTATCATTCCTGAGGACAAACACATTCCCTCCAGACATGACTCTGGCTAGGAAAAGGAGTTTAGAACAAGAAGCCTTGAGACTCATGAACGACTTGCTAGCTGAGGAAGGTGTGGACGAGTTGTTCATTGAGTCCATAAACCTTCATGCCGACGTAGTAGGATTGGATGAGGCCATACATGAGGCAATGGCCTACATTCACAGATTTGAGAAAAGGGTTCCCGTTCGTCCCAGGAGGTCCGGGAAACAAATTCACATCAATGTATCGGCACCAAGAGAGACAACGCAAGAAGAAGAACATCAGGAAGCACCACTGTCACCACCATCCCCACCTCGCACTACACAATTCACTCCACCACATGACACTAGCACTACCACGTCCACTATCACCACCATTGTCATGGGCATCCCACTCTCTCCGGGAATCCAATTCGGGGGAGTCACCATGCCCACTTTTACCACTCTCTTCACTGACGTCACCTCCACTCCACCCACGATCCCCATCTACACTGTCACTCAAACAATTGACACGATGGAAACATCACCTGCCACAGCACCGCTCCCTCCCCCCATGCCACCTTCATCTCCCATACCCCCTCCACCCACATCTCCGCTTGCATCCACATCATTCACATCTCCCATTCCCGCCCCCATTCCCCCTGCATCTTCACCCCTCCCAGCATTATTTAATGTAAATAGCATATTTTTAGCATTAAATCAATGTGTATACCAGCTCCAGAATGAGTACAGAGCTCTGGACGACCGGTATCAACAACTGACAACGCACCATCAAAACTTACAAAGACAATTTCACATTCTACAAACAGAAAATGCAGAACTGAATCAACGCTACACAACGCTTGAGCAGGCTCACCAAACATTATTGGAGGCACCCCAACCATCGACAGAATCAGGTGTCAAACAACTAGAAGCTTTACTCGAAGTATACCAAGCCGATAATCTCAAAGTCCGGCGTAACCTGGCACTCCTCAGAAAACACATGGCGGCCGCCCTTGAAGAGAACAAGAGACTGCAGCAGCAAAATGAAGCAAATCTAGAAGCAGCAATGGAAGGCTCTCCCCACGAAATTGATCCAGAGCAGTTTAAAGCCGTGCCCTCAGAGACAATGAAGACCATCTTGGAAAGCTATGCAGATCTATTAGAAGCTCATGATGACTTGGAAAGGGAACGTGATGAGCTGCGCAATCAGCTCCAAGAGCAACAGACAGCACCCAGGGTCACAGAAACGACCACGACTTCAGAGGAAGTCAAGACATTGAAAGAGCAGGTGGCCGAATTACAGGAAAGATTACTCACACACGAAAGGCAGCCCTCTCCAGTTGTCGAACCAGAACCCGAGGATTTGGTACCCATCGAGGTAGATGAGACGTATGAGGAACCATACGTTCCTATGCCAATGCCAGGTGGTGAGCAAACCGCAGAAGGAATGGATACATTAGAAATTGAAGTACCTGAGTGGCTCCAGACACTAGAGAAAACAGCATCAACTCATGAAGATCGAGTGGCAGTTCAAATCCAATCTATGGCAAAGATAGAGGACACTATTATTAAATCAGAATACTTCTGCAGCATGTCCCACCATAGATGGATCGGAACCAATGATGATCAATACGTGCCATATTGTATACTCCTGGCGGACTACAATGCAGAAATCCAACAAAGATGTGGCAAACCTCCAACGTTTGCTACACAATTTGGGCCAGATGACATCCCAGAGAGCGCTCAAAAAGGATCCATTCATCAACCCACCTGGAGGATCCGACTCCTCGAAACCTACCCGGAGATGGTTCGCACCTGGACGAATATGCCTCTTTTTATTAAATATAACCCTTGTTACGTTCCTGTTTTCCGCAGACGCACATGGCCAGAGTTTACCCTTGCAGTCAAGAATATCAAGGGCTGCGCCAAATGGTTAAACTACGTCTATCTAGCACCCCCTCAAGGACCTCCCACCGTCAATTACATGATTTCCACCATACGGCACTGGAGCATCCGATTAAGGAATACCCCTGATGTGATGGCCCAGATGTGCATGAAAATTTTTGAATTAATGCTTATCACATTCAGGACATTCAAGAACATCAAGGACCCACACTTCTCAAATGTCGGATTCCTTACAGGAAATCAGGATTTAGTTTATGACATGAGCACCACTCCTTCCATAGAGGTAATATATGCTTGGCACGCCAGAATAAAATACCTCCCAGCCTGCTTTAAACAAACATTCGAGGAGATGTTCATAACAGGGTTCTGGGAATACCACTCAGAAATATTTGTACCCAGACCCTCACATCTCCTCCATTTATTTGCTGTGGAGCGAACCATTCACTCAGAACAATTACGGGTGCCCCATCCAGATGTCCCAGGGCCAGTCAATTGGGATGCATTGCTGACAGATCTAGCAAGGGGACTCAGGTTAGAAGAACACCACCTCGCCGCCGATGTTGTCCAATATTACGTCCAAAAAGCAGCTCGACAAGGGTCTGTCAGGGGCGACAGACGCGAGAGTGGGGGGGTGTTGGCAGTAGTCAGGGTACACCAGGACTTACAAGACGTGAAAGTCAAAGAAGGGAGTCAGAGCGAAGGGACAGCACAAGCAAACAGGGCAGTCAAAGAAGATCTGGCAAGTAGGCCAATATTTTTTCAAGACACTAATGCAGATCAAAGAGATGGACATGCAGGGAGGAAGAGCAAGTAGGGAGCTCGAAGATATGTATGGCAGATCACTAGAAGAAATCCCTACAACAACAGTGATTTTTATCACTAACAATCATTGTAAATATCATTTCACATTTTTGTAGCTCCATTTTGTGCAAGCCAAGGAGTCCTTGAGCTTGAGGAGCCTTAGAAGTAGTTGCGTACCAATTTTCATATTTTTTAGATCTCGTTTGAGCCCCCAAATGAGCCCTGGAACCTAATTTTTAACTAGGCCGGACACTAGGTCTGGACAGGGCCAAAGCTAGTCAAAAACTATAAAAAGAGCTAGAGAGCTCATTTTTGAGGTTAGATTGTAAGTGAAACAAACTGGTAAGAGCTTTTGAAAGTAATCTAAAGAACTCCATTGATTCTCTCTCTTTGTCTTGCCGTGTGTGCGCGTGTGTGTGTATGTGTGTGCATGCTTGTGTGCTTCTCACTCACGCACTTGTGCCGCCACTTGCTCGAGGTCTTCATACCATCCTCATGTCTTCCCGGATTGACATTAAAGGAGGTGCTACTCATCACTGAGCTACAGTGTCACTTTTGAGTCATTAGCAGGGTTCTTAGGGCAATCTCTTATGACATGCTCTTTGCCACATTTTGCACAAAAGCCTTGAAGGTTATAATATTGTGTCTGCCTTGCTTTCCGGGGATGTCAACAATCCTTTATGAAGTGATCTCCCTGGCACCTAAAGCATGGTCCTTTAGGGCCCTCTGGTCTTGGTTGTCTCAACTAGGGCCGTGGGTTAGGGTTGGCATACATTACATTGGCATAGTGAGGCTCCCAATTGGGTTCTAATGGTGGACAATGGTATTGATATGCTTCCATGTGTTTTGGTGATTCCATGTAGTATGCGGATGGAGTATCTACATGGGTGGAGTTGAAGCTGTTAGAATTGGGATCACTTTCAGTGATCAAGGATGAAAAAGGCACTAAAGCCCTACTCAGGTTTTCTTCTGCAGCTACATATTTGATTGAGATTACATTGGCTAGTGGGGATGGCTGCTGAGCTAAAACTGGTTGAGGTCTTGACTAAGTCTGATAAGGGTAGTTCTGTGGGGGTCTGTAGTAATGAGGCTGAGCATTGTACTGACTTGGATATCTACTTGGTTGAGGGTATGCTTGGGAGTAGTTCTGTCAAACTACTTGTTTGTTATACGGGCAATCTTGTGTTGTGTGATTAGTGTATCACCTTTCAATTGTGCAGTACTAGCCACTAGGATTAGATTGAGGTTGTGTTAAATTGGGACACACATGTTCCATGTGGTCACCACCACAAGTGTAACAACATTTCCCAGATGTTAACTTGGGCATCTGTTTGCTAGAAACTCCTAGTTTCTAGGCCACCTTTTCTACTAGGTCTTCTATGGAGCTGGAATGTTTCAAGGATGATTGAGAGGAGTTATCAAATCTTTGTAGACGTTTGAAAGTTCCAATTCGTCTCCTAAATTATCCTCAATGTCTACGCATATCTTACACATTGCTCTAGGGTTCTCACTTCCTTCAAATACACATAGGAGTGTAGTTTTGAGCTGAAGAGGCCTTCTAAAAACAAAGACACTTGCTTTGCTTGTGAGGATAGTTCTAGCATTGGGTATCTCTCAATGTATTGCCTAAACCTATGTCATGCAAGTCTGATTGTTTCTTGAGGGGTCTGTTCGAAGCTGTGAATCAACGAAGAAGTGTTATGCCTAATAACCACTTTTAGAGAACTCACTGATGAATGACTCTAACAAGTGATGAATGTCCCTAAATTGCCTTTGTTGTAATGGTTGGAACCAGGTTAAAGCTGTGTTCTTTAATGTAAGTCCAAAGGCATTGTATTGCATAAACATATCTTCTACTTTCTCTGCTTGCAACACTTGCTTAAACTCAACAACATGATCATAGGGATCTCATGTCCCATCAAAGTAATTTTTCATCAACTTTACTAGTTGGGTAGGTCTCAGTATTCTTGGATGTTCATGGGGTCTAGGTAGAGGAAAGTCATCTCTACCACATCGAAGTCTGGGTTCTCTTGGTTGCTCCATTCTATCCGTTTCCATGGTTGGTCTATCTCTCCCTATGGGATGAGTGAAACTCACTTCTAGCTATTCTTTGTTCTTCTCTCTTTGGGAACCATGGGCTGAGGATGTTCTTGCACCTTGATGGCTAGTGTTCGTAGGCGCTTGTGATGGGGGGGAACACCAGTTTTCCTCTCCATGTATAAGCATGTATTGCATGAACAGGTACCACAAACACTCGTTATGAAGTGTTGTCCAAGTATACTACCTTTCTAGGTGTATCAAGGTCCTTGAGTTCATAAATGGTGATGGAGCCTACTTCACTAGGCTGCTCCATTCTATACCTCAAAAACACTTCATCAGTGTCCCTTATTCAAGAACAGTTCAATGCTTGTGTTATCCTGAGGGATCCATTCTATATTTAACGTTCTCGTCAATACCAATTTCTCTCTAGGTATCCTAGGTTCATCTCCTAATGGTTCTTTTCCTTGGGTTCCTTCTTCTGTCTCAAGAATAATTACACCAAACTCATTAATGAGGTCAGGCTGATTAGTTATGATATACATCATTCCTTCCTTGTCTTAGTATGCATCTCTCTCAAACTTTACCATCAGATGTTCCAATCCAATGGGTTGGTTAGGGTTCTGCAATTGAACCACTAATCTTCTCAAACGATCCTCGTAGATGTAAGCACCTAAGTGGTTGGTTCATATGTATTCTAATTGGGTTAGGGTCCTTTGTCTTTCTAAATATGCTACGCTTAACCCTCCTTTTGGCCTCTCCATGCTATAAGCCATTTTTGACTCACTAGTATTTGAGCTCAATTTGTAAGGATAGATATTCAACTGTTGTGCCCATGAGTGTGTTGTGGTCTTCACACTTGCTTCTAATGATCTAAGGCTTTGTCGATATGACTTACCTATGTGCTTTCCTGATCTAAGGTTCATGAATTTTTGTTCCTTGACCACTCAATACACATTCTGATTGCCAATACATCTTTGTTCTCAGTTACTTGTTTAGTTTTTTATTTCTTTTAAACTCTTGTCTTGTCTCAATGTACACATCAGGAATCGACTTTTTGTTGTATGTTTAATTCCTTGTATTGTCAAATTTAAGTTCTTTCCTTTAGGGTTCTCATATCACAGTCTCTTATCTTACTCTTGGACTTGAGAAATTAATGGACTAGCAATTGGATCGTTCCTATCACAGTCCTATTTCAATCAACAATGCTACATGCGCTTTGCCTAAGCTAGTAATTGACTGAGGGGGTTGCGAGTTCTTCCAACCTCAAGTTAGCTTTGTTGGTTGCTCTAGTGCCCAAGAAGTCATGCTTCCCAAGCTTTGGCCTACAACAACCCAAAGTTTAGACCAACTTTTAATTTTAATGTACATGCACTTAGATTGATACACCTTTAAGGGTCCTAGTTTTCTTTGTGAAATGCTTTGATACCCCCTTGGTTTCCTAATCACACCACTAGGACAACCTCAATTTATCCTATCTAAATATCCACACATTATTCTTGACAAAAAAATTTGACACTGTGTAGGATTTGAAAAGAGCTTCCTAAGGAGCTCTAAAGCTCAAAAAATGAGTTTCGTATGAAAACGTTATGGATGTTCAAGCTTTGGGGAGTTAAATATATTAGAAAGGTTTTCTCCAAATATGAGGTAAGGAGCCTCTCAAATGCACCAATGACTCAAAATTTACTCAAATTGGCCATGCAATTGCCAAAAAATCAAAACCCTAATCTTGCATTCTAGCCCAACCGTCGTGATGGTCTATAACAATCACGATGGTCTGGGATGGTCATGATAGTCTGGCTGAACCATCGTGATGGTGTGACGCAATCGCAATGGTCTACACTTCTCCAAGTATCATGATGGTCAAGCAAGCCATTGCAATGTTGTGCCCTATTGAATCATCATGATGGTCCAAGTTGATCGAGTTGTCGCGATGGTTTGGTACCATCACGATGGTGTGGTCAATGATCATGATGGTGTGGTCAAATGTTGCAATGGTCAATGGTCAAAGGAACCATCATGATGGTTCAAATGACATATGGTCAGCAAAGCATCACGATGGCATGGGATCGATGTGATCATCCTGATGGTCCATGACCGTCGCGATGGTCTTCCTGAACTGTCGCAATGGTGTGAGACCATCCAATGGTCCAGTCGAGTCATTGCAATGGTGTGAACCAATCATGATTGTGACACCCCGTCATGATGGCATGAGCAAATCGTGATGGTCCACCAAAGTGTTGATTTTGTAGATGCGCCTATAGATCATGTACGCCATCGGACTGATGCAAATAAAAAATATCAAAGAATGAGGCTCGTGTTTCTTAACTCCAAAAACGATTGGAGAGTGAGCACATGAATGAAGGTGACTCTATGGATAATTTTCTCACAAAGATCAAGGATTTGAAAGAAAAGTTGATTTCTGTTGACTAAGTTATACTAGATAGCTCACTTGTGAAGAACGTTTTGAATGGTCTTCCTGACTCATATCAGAGTTTTGCTTCTACTCTTCATTTGATGATGAAAGGCAATCCAAATGCCTTGTCATTTGAGGAGTTAGTCTCTGTTCTGTTGCAAGAAGATTAGTCTAGGCAAAACAAGTCCACCATGCGTGATGCAGATGACGCTTTCCTAGCTAGTCAGAAGGGAAAAGGTAAATGGAGCTCTTCTACTAGTAAGCAAAAATCTGCAAATGTTGCACATTCGAAGAAGGAAGACAAAGATGAGAAGAAATCAGAAAAACAGAAATTGTTTTGCAAATACTGTAAAGCGAATGATCATGTCATTAAGAGCTGTCCAAAATTGACTACTAAAGAGGCAAAAAAGAAAGAGGCCAGAATGGTTGTTGCAGAGGCCTCTACACCTAAAACAAAGTTTACTAATCTTGTGCAGGATGAAGAATGGACATTTACTACTGTTTGCAGTTTTGACCCATCATCTCATGAGTATTGCATGTTTGTAGTAGACTCAGATGTTTGGTACTTTGATACTGGGGCGACCAAACATATTACCTCGCAGCGCAATTTCTTCTTTTCACTTGAGCCTACCCCTGCAGGGAATACTGTTACATGTGCCAATAGCTCCTCTTATCCTATTACGGGAGTTGGTAAGATCATTTTGATTACTACTGATGGTAGTTCTTTCACTTTGTCAGATGCTTTCTTTGTGCCAAGGATCAAGAAAAATCTCTTATCAGTTTCTGCATTAGCCAAGATTGGCTTGGTTGTTAAATTTCTTGATGAAAGATGTACAGTTCATAATCTGTCAAAAGGTGATGTCATTATTGCTTCTAGCATTTTATGTCGTGGGTTGTATAAGCTCATAGACTATGAAAGATCTGTAAATGATTTGGCATGTGCAGTACATGTTTCTCGGGCTATGTCAGATGCAAAGCTTTGGCATGCACGCTTTGGTCATCTGAATTTTGCTAGTTTACTACACCTATAGAAATCTAAAACGGTGTCCTGTTTGCCCAAAGTTGAGGCACCCAAAAAACATGTTTGTGAAGGTTGTATTTTGTACATAGTGATGTTTATACTCCTATGCAGATAAATTTTTTTGGGAGCTATCTTTACTTCGTGACTTTCATCGATAATTTTTCCAGGCATGGATGGGTATATCCATTGATGGCAAAGTCCGAAGTGTTTATGTGCTTCAAACAGTTTTTGGTTTTGGCTGAAAATCTATCAACATGTAAAATGGGCACCCTTTGTTCTAATCATGGGGGGGAAATATATGTCTTCTGACTTTAATGCATTTCTGGTTGAATGTAGGATAAAAATCAGTGTACAGTGCCGTATGCACCTCAACAAAATAGGGTTGTTGAGTGGAGGAACAGGTCACTCATGGAGATGGCGAGGTGTATGGTCAAGATTCAAGCTTTACCACATAGTTTTTGGCTTGAGGCTGTCATATGCACAACATATGTACTTAACAGGTGTCCGACTAAAGCGTTGCAGTCTATCACTCCATATGACACTTAGCATGGTTTCAAGCCATCTGTTTCTCATCTGTGTGTTTTTGGTTCTTTGGCATATGCATTGGTGCTTGAACAACATCACAAAAAATTGGGTGATAAACTAGTAATATGTATTTTTGTTGGGTATAGTTCTAAAAGAAACGGCTATCATTTGTATCATCCACAAATTAAATGCACTTTGTGTCACTCTAGCACAATGGTGAGTACCAACCTGAGGAGATACACCTCATAAATGTCAATCCGTGGAGACGTGAGGACCGGTATGAAGACCGTGAGCAAGTGACGGCACAAGTGCGTGAGTGAAAGCACACAAGCATGCGCACACATACACACACACGCGCACAAAGTAAGAGCAGGGAGTGGAACAATGGAAGATCTTCGATTATACAAGAGCTCTCTTACAAAGCTGAAATCTACAACAAGCTAACCTCGAAAATGAGCTCTCCAGCCCTTTTTATAGTTTTTGAGTGGTTTTGGCCTTGTCCAGACCTAGTGTCCGGCCTAGTTAAGAAATAGGTTCCAGGGCTTATTTGGGGGCTCAAACGGAGTCTAAAAATTATGAAAATTGGTAGGATGGTAGTTCTAATACTCCTCAAGCTCGAGCACTCCTCGGCTTGAACAAAATGGAGTTACAAAAATGGAAAATGGTATTTACAATGGTTTTTAGTGATAAAAATCACTATTTTTGTAGGGATTTCTTCTGAAAATTTGACACGTGCTTCTTGGAGCTCCCTACTTGCTCTTTCTTCTTGTGTGTCTACTTCCTTGATGCGCTTCCATGCTTTGTCCTTGATCTTGAGCTTCAACACTCCCCCCCCTCTTGAGTTTGTCGTCCCTGACAGACCCTTGTTGTAGTGGTCGTTCCATGTAGTACCTTGGGAGGTAGCATCCTTTGCGTCCAACAGGGGCGATCCCTCTTCCCAATGTATCCTGGTCGTTTGTCTGGTTCTTCACTTTGCCACTGTTATCTCTTGCAGTTTGTAGTCCCTTTGTACGTACTTCTGCCTTGTATGCCATCTGGATGGTGCATTTGTGAGTTTTCCAAAACTGCTAGCTGCTCAAAGGAGGTGGTCAATGTTGATTGTGAGCGACTCTCGGTGGTGGATAGCTTCCTTGTTCTTGTTGTTGTCATCTTGATGTCGTCTGGTTCGTCCAAAGATGGCTTTTCATAGTTTTCATGCCAAGTACTTGTAACCCGTAATGAATGGTGGGTCAGTGCATTAGTGCATGGGTTGAACAAAATATGTGCCTTGTGCATGGCCTTGTAATGTGGCCCTACATATGCGTACTTGGAAAATGCATGGCAAGAAGTATGGTGCAAGGGATTGGGTCTTGAGCTAAGTGCTCAAGGGTATGCTGACGAAGAGGTTTCCTAATCTATCATGGTTATAGTGTTGTTGAAACATACACGTCTTACCATGGTGAAGGGTCCGTTGATCTTCATCTCTTCGTGTTGTAGTTCCATCATGGTGTTTGACCATCGGCTTGTCCTTTTTGTTGATGGATGTCCTTGCTGAAAGTTCACTGATGAGCATTTTCAAGCACAGTCCTCTTCTTTGCCCTTTTTTTTTTTTTTTTTTTTTGCACACGATGGCATCACACAAGAAGAAAGAGGTTAGTATCCATAACATATTTTGCATGTGAAAATTGTGTCTCATGTGCCTGGGATTTCTCAATTGTTTCTATGCACGGCCATGTAATGTAGCCCTATGTTGATGCATACTTTGGAATTGCATGACCTCAATGGCGCAGAAGACAAGGTTATGCCAAAGGCACATGGTTGCTGCACGTCGAGGCTTTTGATGTTACTCGCATAGTTGATGCATTCTTTGTTTGGAGGTGTCGATTGGATCTCGAAATGATGTAATCCTCCTAATGGGAACCCATTTCCGATAGTATTTGGCCCTGTAGAGATCACCTCAGGCCAGTTCTTCTTTGAATGCTGTCCAAACTTTGGTATCCAGTGTGGTTGGCCCGTTGGTTCTGTGGATGTTGCTTGTGCTTTTGGCTTCCAAACCCATATCCTGGGTGAGTGCCTGCTTATTTTTGTAGAAGGGTTGAGTTTATCTTCTTTTGGTCTTTGTGCTCTGTTCTTACCCTTTGCTTTCCTTGGCTTCTTTGTTGAGGCCTTTCGCATGGTGGGGAGCATAGGCCTTTGTACGTGTAAGAGCTTCTTGGGTACCCACATCTGTAATCGCCCTTGTTGAGCTGTAGCTAATTTTTTAGGCACCCAAATTCGTACCTGATTGTGGTCGACCTTCTTTGATAGCTTCGGTACCCAAATTTGTTGGATTCTTCGTGCTTGAGCCTGTCGTAGGTGCTTGGTCCTTCTTTTTTCATGGTCGATCTGGTTGGGTGGGAATCTTTGAGGCAACATCGATGGTTGCAGTCCTTTCTTTACCCAGATCTGTGTCATGCCCAACACTTCTTTCCTCTTGAAGGCTCTTTGTCTATTTGATAGACTGGCTATCTTGCACTGTTTTGCTTGCTTCTGAGGTTGAACTACTGTGGATGCTTTACTCTTTGAAAAACAAGAAGAAGGTTCATCTTGCCTTTGCGACTGTCCTTCCGTGATTGTGTCCGTCTGGATCATAGAGCTTTTGACATCTACAACATCTTGTTCGAGAAGATTAGCCTTAGAGGAACAAAGAGAGTGTGTGGTGTCAGTGTCAGTGGGCATGCGATTCTCCAATTCTAATGTAATGCATTGATTATATACCCAAACTTGAAGAAGTTGACTTCTTAGGTTCAAGTTGACAGCATGGTCGTAAATCCAATCTTGACCCAAGACAAGTGGTTCTGTGAGGTCCTCATCATGAAACACTAGCATTTTGACTTTTATTGGAACATCTTGAAGGTAGATGGGAAGTTCCACCTCTCCCAAACAAGGGGTTTCCACGCCTCCTAAACCTATGAGATAGGCTTCTATGGGCTCGATGTTCAATTGCAGGTCTTGGCAGTATGAAAGTCTAACTGCACTAGTTGCTGCTCCTGAGTCAACCAATGCTCTCACAGTCCTTACACTCTTTCCTTGTCCTACCTCTATAGTCACAAAGGGCCGTCGATCAATTATTCGAGAAGTAGTTATGCCCGATTTTTGGCACATGTCCATGTGATATTTTGGAGCTTTTGTGTTGACATCTAGGCCTAGCCACCGTAACTTATTTCTTCTGATGCGCTCTCTAGCCTCTGCTTGTGCTTCTTCTCTAACCCTTAACTCTTCTTCTTTTCGCTTCTTAGCAGTGTTGAGTCTCATGAGCATTTCCTCTGTAAGAGGTTCTTGATATAACTTGACTCGGCATCCACTAATATAGTTTGGTAGGATATCACCTTCTAAAGTGGCCAATTGAACTGCACCGCTAGTGGAGAGTCTATTAATGATCATGGGTCCATATCCTCGTTTCTCCAATTTGTGGGCATGTTGCTTTAGCGTATAAACCAGCACTAGATTTCCTTCCTTCAATCCTTTATCCTTTACATGGGCATCAAAGTATGCCTTTTGCCTTTTCTTTGCAGCATAAATGCCTGCTGCTGCTCGTAGCCTCGTCTCACCTAAGCGTTCTAGATCAAAGATCCTGGAAGACAACTCATGTCCATTCCACTCGTACTCTTGTGCTACTTTCAAGGCTGGGATTAGGAAGTCCAATGGTAGCACGGCATTCTGTCCAAAGACCATATGAAATGGGGTAGCATTGAGTACCGTTTTGTAGGCAACTCGGTATGCCCAAACAGCGTGATGAAGTTGTTTGTCCCAATCAGAGCGTTTATTATTTACAAGTTTCGTCAATACGTTACATAGGATCTTATTCGTGCTCTCGGCTTGTCCGTTAGCTTGTGGGTGATAGGGGGCAGACTTCTTATGTATCACCATGAATTCTTGAAGGAGATTTTCAATGACCTCATTCAAGAAGTGCGTACCTCTATCACTAACCAACTCTATTGGTAACCCATATCTAGTGAACACATTTTCGAATAAGAACTTAGCCGTCGTTTGAGCATCATTCTTTGTCGTGGCTTTTACTTCCACCCACTTTGTAAGGTAATCTGTGGCTACAATAATGTATTCTGCATGGGAGTTTCTAGCTGGGGGGTTAATAGGACCAACAAAGTCTATGCCCCACTTCGAGAATGCGCGTCCTCCCATCATGGGCCTCAAGGGCATTTCATCTTTTCTTATCGGATATTGGGCACGTTGGCATGTGTCACATTTCTTCACATAAGTATGTGCATCCATATGAAGAGTGGGCCACCAAAGTCCTGAGAATAGAATGGTCTTAATTACTCTGTCAGGCCCAAAGTGTCCACCTGCAGCACCACTGTGTGCAGTTTCTAAGACTTTCAAATAGTCTGATTCATGAACGCACAGTCTTAGGTAACCATCCTTTCCTCTTCGATATAGGTTGTCTCCTACTAAGGCATAGTCTTGAGCCTCTTGCTCCATGCTCCGTTTTCTTGCAAGACTAGCCTGATTGGGTAATGTTCCCGATCTCATGAACGCAACCAATGGAGCACTCCAATCTGGGATTAATGACACGTGATAAAGAGTGGCATGCTCCACTGGGGGTCTCTTCTAGCACACTGGACAATTCTCGATCCACTCCTGCATTTCTTTGTCCATGCTAGGCCAATACACTCCTAAACGTTTTAGATTCTGCAATGTTCGTTGTTTAGAGTAGTGATTTCCTAGCAGTCCCTCATGGGCTTGTTGCATCCAACTAGTATGTTCGTCGTCCTCAACACAACAGGCTAATACTCCCTCGGTATCTTGCTTGTACATACTTCCGGCCAATATTTGATACTTTTGTGATTTTACAATTTCTTCTTTGCTTGTCTTCACATTTTTATTTGCAGGCCCGAAGGTTAGGACCGGTACCAACTTATTTGCCCATTTAGGAACAACTTCTAAATTGAACAGATAAGCATCGGGCAGTTCATCAGACACTCCTTACGGTGGCTCTCCTGAAGTGATGTGAGAAAGATGGTCTGCCCTAAGATGGGTTCTACCTTTCCTGACAACAACTTCAAAGTCAAATTCCATTAGTAAGAGGAACCATCTCACTAAGCGGCCTGTATTGCAAGGTTTATTGACCAAATATAGTAAAGCTTGATGATCAGTGAAAAACTTGAACTTATTGGCCAATAAATAGTGTCTAAACTTTTTCACAGCATATACCATGCCTAAGCCTTCTCTCTCCGTTGTGGTATAATTCTGTTCAGCTGCATTTAATTGCCTACTAGCATATGCTATCGGCAAATCTAGGTTTCCTTCACCCGTGGGTTGTGCTAGCACACATCCTATTGCATGATTGGAGGCATCTACATGGACATGAAAGGGTTTGCTCCAATCCGGAGTAGTCAATATTGGTGTTGTGCACAAACGTCTTTTCAGCTCGTTGAAGGAATTCTCGCATTCCTCGTTCCACTCAAAATTTGTTAACAACCCATAAAGAGGTTTAGCTATGATGGCATACATGTGGATAAACCTACGGTAATATCCACAATGACCCATAAAGGCTTGTACCTCTTTAACATTCCTTGGTCTTGGCAACTCTGCTATCGCTCTTACCTTGTCTTCATCTGTTGAAATTCCATTCTTAGAAACAATGTGACCTAAGATCTTACCTTGTCGCACCATGAACACACACTTCTCTGGGTTCAGACACACTCGATAATCTCTACACTTGTTGAAGATTTGTCGGAGCTCAGGGATGTGGTATCTTCTTTGTTGGGAATGAGCACATAAGTCATCCACATATACTTCTAAGCTCTTCCGCAAGAACTCTTTGAAGACATGACACATGAGCCTTTGGAATGTTGCAGGTGCATTGGTGAGCCCAAATGGCATCACACAAAATGCAAAAATTCCCCATTCTGTGGCAAAGGCCGTTTTGTGTTGATCTTCGGGGGCAATGGCTACTTGGTTGTAACCTGAAAATCCATCAAGGAAGCTATAAACTTCCTTGCCTGCAACACGCTCCAACAGATGTTCGGTGATTGGAAGTGGATAACTATCTCTGATTGTAGCAGCATTAACTTTTTTAAGGTTAATGCACACTCGCAATTTCCCATTCTTCTTGGGCACCACCACAATGGGGGACACCCATTCAGTGTGCTCAATCTCATAGATGAATCCAACTTCAATCAGCCTGTCAATTTCCTCCTTTATTTTGGCTGCATAATTGTCATTATATGTGTAGGGCTTTTGTTTGGTGGGCTTGGCATCAACGGTCATCGGAATCGTATGAGAGAAAATCTTTGGATCTACTCCTTTCAAGTCTCTATAGTGCCATGCAAACACATCCCTATATTCCCTTAATAGAGCTACAAGCTCTGCTTCTTCTTTTGCACTTAGGTCATCTCCTATGTACGTACATCGTTCTTCGTTCCCTTCAATGGTCACTACAATTTTTTTGGTCTTTTCTTTATTGTCATATGCTTCTCCTATAATGGCCTCTCTCTTAGGCATCCGTACCAAAATTTTTCGGTCTTCCACTTCATATTTCTTGAATTTTCTGGTACTTCAAACAATGATTTTTCCTCTTCTTGTTTCACTGCTTTTCTTTTCTTTTTCTTTTGACCTCCTTCACTTCCTTCCTTTGAATTTATCGTTTTAATACTCGTGAGGGGTTCTTCTTCTTTTTGGGTTAACACTCCTATGTCTTCTAAATAGTGTTCCTCTCAGTCAAAGTAAGTATCCATCACAATGGATTCTAGATCATCGTCATTCTCTTCTTCTTCTATGAACTCACTAGGATCACACTCTTCCAACAGGGGCTGACACATGAACACTGAAATATCATAACCCTCCTCATCACAGTGAGGTGTCCATTGTTCTTCATTGACTGCTATGTCCATGGTAGCTAAGATTTCTGCCCAACCATGAGGCTCAAATTCCTCATCTGGAAATATCATCGGTGTATAGGCTGGGTCTTTTATTGGTCTATCTCCTGGGGGAGTTCCTTCTTCTCTCGCTTTTAGGCGCTTTTCCTCTTCCTCTGCGACCTTGCACATCCACAAGTGAGTATCTTCATGCAGCCAGGATGGATCAGGTGAACTTCCAGAATGCACAGAGATTGAATCTTCTTTTGCTTTGTGGATAGGATTCCACTGTAGGGGTGGTACATCTCTGAAGGTGTAATCCTTCAGATTGACCTTGGTTGTGACCCCTAAGTGTTGTAAGTACAAGGAGTTGGTTCCCCAATCCTGTACTATTTGCAATTGTCGTAGGAACGGTCTTCCTAGGATCATCTCGTAGACATTATTTTTTTCAAAGTCACATATAGCAAATGTATGTTCAAACTCTACACCACAAGTAGTTAGAGTTATCCCTTCGAGCAATCCTAGAGGTCTTTCAAAATGACCATCTGCCATTTGAAGCTTCATTCTAGTTGGTCTTAATGTGGGTTTGCCCCATCGCTTCCACAAGGAAGTGGTTGCAATAGCAACTCCAACACCTGAATCTATGATTGCTTTGGTTGTGTAACCTTGATAGGTGATTGGAAGATACGTATTACCTTCTTCACCTTCACTCATGTCCCCTATTTTGTCGAGAGGTATCTCTGGAACTTTTTGCTTAGAGCCTACTTTTGGCATATTGGATTCAAGTTCTGGAACCTGATCCTTCACATGATTCCAGAGCTCAGGTTTTGCTTTGAGCAGCTCTTCCACAGTGAGATGACATTGAACCTTAGTGTTCTTCACAACATCAGTGTTTCTTGGAATCACTGAGTCTTCATTTCTTACCAATATTGTGGGAGCTCTGATCTGGAGAGATTCAGATTCCCAAGGGCCTGTGAAATGAGGCAACTCTTGTAGAGAATTAGATTCAAAATCTAATCTTTCATCTTCTTGTTGCTCTGCTTGGTCTCCATAGATAGAAGGGATGTCTTGGGGAAATTGATCATGAAGATCATCAATCTCAGGAATAGGAGGGGAATTACCCTTCTCCTTGGCCCATTTCTCTTCCTGTATTTCCCGCAAGAACTCTTGAGAGTACTGTTGAATTGAAGGAGGTATTCCAACATCCGTGGAATTAGGAACATAAGCTCCCATTGGTGGTGAGCTTCCTCTTTCAATAACTGATTGAGCCTGTGGAGGTAAAGGAACTTGTGGTTTGTTTACCAACTGCTCTAATTTTTCTAGTAAGCCTTGGAAATGCAAATCTGATTTGACAGAGTTTGTCTGATTGAACTTTTGACTAGTCTCAAGTATAGCCTGAGCTTGTTCCACCATTTTCATGCACATTTTCATCCGTTCAATCTCTAAATCTGCTCTCGGGTAACTCTTGTCTAGGTTTGCAGCCATTGGCCCTTCTTGAAGACGAGCCTGGTAGGCCTTGAACATCATGTCCAAGCCTTCTGGGGTTGGATCTGCAAGGACAGACGCTGATTGCGGTCTATTTATAATGGGCGGTGGGGTGGAATGAGGTGGAGTGGATGGAGCTTCAGCATGCGAGGGGCTTTGAGATGCAATGTATTCTATTTTTGTTTTGGCATCTTTTAGACTTTCTTCTATTTCAGATATCTTTTTGTTCCACTTGCGATTAGCCTTCTCTCTGGTATCCTTCCATGTTCTTGGTTTCCTCTTACTAGGTTCTCCTGCCTCACTTGACTCCGATTGCTCAGATGGTTTTGCTTGTTGTGCAGCCTGTGCCCTAGTAACTACCTGTACAGAAGCCACATTATTGCTACTTGAACTTGAATCTGCCACTAAGCCTACCACGTTGATGGGTGTGACCTTGGGTGCACTAGAGGGATTCCTAGGACACTCTCTAGGAAGATGTTCCTTGCCGCACTCAGGACAAAAGCCTTGTATTGTGATGTTCTATCCTAGTCCCAGAGCTGGTTGGTGGGGACATTCACGAATAAAATGGTCGCCCTGACGTCTAAAGCATGGTCCTCTAGGGGCTTGTGGTCTTACTTGTCTCAATTGGGGCCTAGGATTTGGATTCGTATACATGACATTGGAGTATTCTGGCTCCCAATTTTGTTCCATAGGTGGTGTCTCATATTGACACTGAGAAATCTCACTTTGCTCAGGTGACTCTATATAATAAGCATGTGGACTATCTTCATGGAAGTAGTCTGAACCATGAGCGTGAGAATCATTTTCTGAGACCAATGGGGTTAGTGGCACCAATGCTCTATTAGGGTTCTCCTCCGCCATTGTATACTTAACTGGGATCACATTGGCAGGAGCTGGCGGTTGGTTTCCTAGGACTGGTTGTGGCCTATATGGTGCCTGATGTTGCTGCTGGTATTGAGGTTGATATTGTTGTGGCCTATAATATGGCTGTTGGTACTGATTCTGATACCTACCCTGCTGGTAAGGTTGTTGATAATTTTGTCTAACAGCCTGCCTGTTATAGGGACAATCTTGGGTCGTATGATTTGTATATTTCCTCTCAATGGTGCAATATAGAGCATTAGGGTTTCCTTGGCGTTGAGTCGTCAACGGGCAAACATTAGCCATGTGATCTCCTCCACATGTATAACATCGCTTCACTGAAGTGACCCTTGGCATTTGTCTATTTTGAACTCCTAGATTTTTGGCCACTTGCTCAGCTATCTCATCTATCTCAGTGGAGGTTCTAGAGGTATGACTTGTAGAACTATCAGAGTCCTTATAGAGTTTGGATAGTCCTAACTCCTCACCCAAGTTGTCTTCTATGTCAATGCATATCCGTATACACTCTTCTATGGATCTAGGCTCTTTCAAGTATACATATGACCTTAATTTTGTGCTCAATAGGCCATCTAAAAACAGTGCCACCTGTTTAGCTGATGTGGGTAATTCTGGTATAGGGCATCTTTCCAAGTACTGCCTAAATCTTCTTCCTGCAAGTCGCACTGTTTCTTGGGGTGTCTACTTGAAGCTGTGGATCAAGGATGATGTGTTATGTCTGATACCACTCTTGGAAAATTCTACAATGAATTCTTCTAGAAGCTGACCTATCTCTCTATAGTTGCGACTGTTTAGAGGTTGAAACCAAGCTAAGGCAGTACCCTTAAGAGTCAAACCAAATGCCTCGAACTGGGTGAATAAGTCTTCAACCTGTTCAGCTCTTAGCACTTGTTTGAACTCCGCCACATGATCATAAGGATCTCCAAATCCATCAAAGTAGTTCTTCATTGTCTTAACCACTTGAGAGGGTCTAAGTGTTCTTGAGTGCTCTCGTGGTCTAGGCAATGGAAAATCATGTTCATCTCTTTGGTGCCTATGAGCTCTATGTCTCTCCCTTTCAGGTCTTTCCATTCCATATCCCGATCTGTCTCTGCCCATGGTGTCTGCAAAGCTTACCTCCGGTCTCTCTCTAGTTCTTTCCCTGTGGGTTTCATGACCCTTGGATGATCCGGCTCCTTGGAGGCCCTAGGAAACATTAGATCTTGGTGGAGGGAAAATTGATTCACCTTGCCAAGTGTAAGCATGTCTGTCATGATCTGATACTAAGAATAATTTCTGAGATGTGTGATCTAGATAGACAGCTTTCCCTGGTGTCTCTGGGTCCTTGAATTCATAGATGGTGACTACTGGGCTGGGTTGATCTGGCCTAAATTTCCAAAAGGCTTCCTCCGTTTCTCTATTCACGAATAGTTCTATGCTTTTATTATCTTGAGGAATCCAATCTGGAGTGATCACTCTAGTCAAGACTGACTTACCTCTAGGGGTCTTGGGTTCTCCTCCTAGGTCCCCTTTCTCTAGGTCTCCTATCTCATTCTCAGGAATGATATTTCCAAACTCATCTGTCCTATCTGGTAAGTTGGTAACCACATACATTGTTCCTTCCTTATCAATGTAAGCACCCTCTTCAAACTTGACTACTGGGTGTTCAAGTCCAAAGGGTTGGTCAGGATTCTTGAGTTGAACCACTGATCGCCTTAGACCATCCTCATAGATGCGAGCACCTAATTGGTTGGTCCGGATATACTCCAATTGGGTCTTATAGGGGCCTTCTGGTGTCTATAAATGAGCAGTGCCTGAGCCCCGTGTGGGTCTCTCCATGCTAAAAGACATTTCTGAGTCACTGGTTTCTGAACTTAGCGTGTAAGGACAACCACTAAGCTGTTGAGCCCAAGATTTGGCTGTATGGTTGACACTAGCCTCAGATGATCTGATGCTTTGTCTATCCTTGCCTAAGTGTCTGCCAGATCTCAGGTTCATAAGCCTTGGCTTCTAGTCCCAAAGTTCTCTTATATTGCTCAAAATCCTTTGGAACACCTTGGTTTTCCAGTTTTCCTGAGGGTCAACTTCAAAATACCCTATCTAATAATCCCCACGAGCTTTCCAACAAGCTTTCCAACAAAACCAAAAATCACGAGCTTTCCCCACGAGCTTTCCAACAAAACCAAAATCACAGCAAACAGATTTTGTATGAGAAAGTTATGCCAGTTCAGGGTTCTGGGGTTTAAAACAGGGAAACAAGATCTCTCTGGGAACTCAGAACAGGCGATACGATACCAGATTTTCCACGATACGATACCTTTGTCTTACACGATACCCTTTTAGACGATACCACCTAGACGATACGATACCACTAGGATAACTGCGATCGCGATACCAACCTCACGATACGATACTGCTCTCTTAGGCGATACGATACTGAAAGTGGTCACGATACGATATCTCTAATTTGCGCGATATGATACCAACCTCACGATACGATACCTCAAGGTGCACGATACGATACCAGAATCTCAGACGATACGATACTGTGACCGTCGCGATACGATACCACGGGATTGGACGATACGATACCGTTGAGGCGATACGATACTGAAATTGGAGGCGATACGATATCTCTAATTTTGCACGATACGATACTTGATTAGTTGGCGATACGATACCAGTGATTAGGACGATACGATACCACTCCAACCGCGATACGATACTGCTTGTGCCACGCGATACGATACCACAAAGTGCACGATACGATACCAGAAATTTGACGCGATATGATACTAGTATAGCCCACGATATGATACCACCGGGGCGACCGCGATCGCGATACCAACACTTGACGATACGATACCAGAATGGTATCGCGATACCTCAAGTGGGCATGCACGATACGATACCTCAACAAGTATCGCGATACACGGGAGTTCTGGTATCGCGATACCACAACTCAACCGGACACGATACTTGGAGATTTTGACACCCAAATTCAAAAATTTTTGCAGATTTGTGTACCTTGTGTCCACCTTGTCACTTCTATCAGCCTGTAGATGCAAAGTCACTCTCCAAATTCACGATACAACGCTCGCGATACCAGGCGCTGTTCCTCTCACGCCGCGATACCACCGCTCAGATTCTGGTGTTTTTGAGAGTTTTTCAGTGTTTTTCTTCAGCGTTTTTGGTTTTCAGCTCCTCCTAAGCTTGTTCCTCACGGCCACGAGTAAAAAACGAGTGAATGTAGTGGCGAAAATGGAAAAAATCAGAGAATACAAAGAGGGAAGAAGATGATGATGAAGGTGAAGATGAAGAAGAAGAAAAAACTCAGAAACTAAACTGAAAATGGTGATTTTTTACCTTCCAACGTCGCTACTCTACGTCTTACCGTCACACGCTCGTCCTCCAAGCTCTCTCCCTGGCAACGGCGCCAAATTTGGTGTCACTCTAGCACAATGGTGAGTACCAACGTGAGGAGATACACCTCATAAATGTCAATCCGTGGAGACGTGAGGACCGGTATGAAGACCGTGAGCAAGTGACGGCACAAGTGCGTGAGTGAAAGCACACAAGCATGCGCACACATACACACACACACGCACAAAGTAAGAGCAGGGAGTGGAACAATGGAAGATCTTCGATTATACAAGAGCTCTCTTACAAAGCTGAAATCTACAACAAGCTAACCTCAAAAATGAGCTCTCCAGCCCTTTTTATAGTTTTTGAGTGGTTTTGGCCCTGTCTAGACCTAGTGTCCGGCCTAGTTAAAAAATAGGTTCCAGGGCTTATTTGGGGGCTCAAACGGAGTCTAAAAATTATGAAAATTGGTAGGATGGTAGTTCTAATACTCCTCAAGCTCGAGGACTCCTTGGCTTGAACAAAATGGAGTTACAAAAATGGAAAATGGTATTTACAATGGTTTTTAGTGATAAAAATCACTATTTTTGTAGGGATTTCTTCTGAAAATTTGACACGTGCTTCTTGGAGCTCCCTACTTGCTCTTTCTTCTTGTGTGTCCACTTCCTTGATGCGCTTCCATGCTTTGTCCTTGATGTTGAGCTTCAACACTTTGGTTAGCCGTGATGTTGTTTTTGTGGAAGATGCTATCCAACCCTTACTTTCATGTACTAAGGAGACATCGATTAGCTCCAAAGACATGTATGATACTTTGTTGCCTCTTTTTATAGGCCAACAGTCTAGTGCTGGTCCTAATGAGGCAACTTCTCAACCTTTGTAGGTTCATGTGATGATGCAGATCATTCCATTTTTTATGCAAATTTACACGATGCACTTGTTGAAGAGAGAGTTGATATTGAGCAAGCAAAAAGTATGCCAAAATGGTTGGTGCAAACTTTGTGTCAAACAAAATATATTCACACATTATTGTAGTGTTTTTGCCTTGAAGACTATAAGCCTATTGCCACTCTTATGGAGATAGGTTTATGATTGAGTCTTCATGATGTTGGAGATGCATTTGATGTTGTTGTCTATCAAAAGGCTATTGGATGCTTGATTTATTTATGCATTACTCGACCAGATATTTAGTTTGCTATCTCATAGATGAGCGGGTTAATGCATTACCCAGGTTTCAAGCATATGCAGGCAATTAAGCACATCTTTCACTACTTGAGTGGTACGACTACTTGGAATGTTTTATCCCAAGGGGGGATCACTTTCACAAAATTTGCATGCTTTTTCTGACAGTGATTGGGCTGGTTGCTATGATACTCATGTGTCGACTAGTTTTTTCTGCTTCATGCTTGGTAGCTCATGTATATCTTGGTTGAGCAAGAAGCAGCCTACTATGGCCACTTCAAGTTGTGAGGATGAGTATAGGGTAGCTCTCACAATGACTATTGAGTGTGTGTGGCTCAGATGCCTTATGGCTGATTTGGGTGTTGGTCAGGCTATTACCACCACCATCTTCACTAACAGTTAGAGCGCATTGGCAGTTGCAAGAAACCCTGTGTTCCATGCTCACACTAAGCACATTGAGGTGCATTATCATTATGTCAGGGAGAGGTTCTCTACTGGGGAGATCAGCTTGGCATATGTGCCCACACGGGAGAACATTGCATACCTTTTTACAAAGGCAATACCTAGGGAGAAGTTTGAAGCTTTTTGCAAAGCTTTGAGCTTACTTCCTTTTGTGGATTGATTCCTCATAGCTTGACACTTTCTTAGACATGAGTCCCAGCTCCTTGTTCACCGCATCACTCCCAAGGGGGATTTGTTGATATATTTAGGTAGTGATATGTGTGAACACTCTAGGACCCCTGGGGCACTTTTTTCCCTCTTTAGGAGGTTTTTTTCACTTGGTTTGTACATGCGCCTATTGCCCTAATAAGCTACTTATCTTTGTACATTCTAGTGGTGATACACTTAGTATTGTGTGTTGTGCTTCAAGCTTCTTCTTCTTCCTTGTGCTATTTGCGTGCTTCTATAGACGTCTAACTCCAACAAAACTAACAAAATTCAAATCACCAAAGCATGCATGCCAAAGCTTTGCATCTAAGATAACCTTAGAATCTTGAACTACACATGCTAAATCATTCAAAGATTTTGCATAATCTATGAACTTATATAGCCCATGACATAAAATACCAAAAGAAATAATAACATCACCATTTGAGAGATCATGACTTGTACATCTATCATGAACAAATTTGACAACCAATCCAATCTTGGCTAGTGCTAAAACCGACAACAGATTTTTATTGATACATGGTACATAGAAAGCATCTGACAATGTGAAAAGAACTGGCATTAATAGTAGTTAGAATGATCTTACCAACTCCCATTAAAAGATAAGAGGATTTGTTAGTGCATGTGACAACATTACCTATAGAGGCAGGCTCAAGTGAACTAAAGAAATTGCACTGCGAGGTAATATGTTTGGTTGTCTTCCTTTTTTGATGGTGCAACATTAGTAGGTTTCTACTTACTAGTAGATGAGCTCTATTTACCTTTTTCCTTTTGACTAGCCAAGAAAGCTTGATCTACAACATGCATAATGGACAATCTGTTTGGACGGACCTTCATGCAACAAAACAAAGACTAGCTCTTCAAATGTTAAGGCATTAGAATTTCCTTTCATCATTGAAGAGAAGAAAAACTCTTATATGAATATGGAATACCATTAAGAATAGCGTGCATAAGTGAACTATCTAGAAAAAATTCATCAGCAAAAATCAATTGCTCCTTCAAATCTTTGATCTTTGCCAAAAAAGTATTCATAGAATCTCCTTCATTCATATGATCACTCTCCAATTATTTGTAGAACTAAGCAATATGAGCCTCATTTCTTTCCTGATATAAAGTGGTAAGTGTATCCCAAGAATCCTTTTCTATTTTGCAAGAGTGAATGTAAGGGATAATGGCATGTTTGATGGACAAAAATATCAATGCATGTGCCCATGCATCTCTACCATCCCAACAAAGTTTCTCTATAATAGGTGCAACAAGAACCATAGTGAAAACAAGAATTTGAAGATCATCATCTTTAATGCCATCTGCATCACCTTGAATAATTGTATTTGCATTTTTGACAAAGTGTTTCTCAACACCTTGCACAATATTCCATAGTCCTTTTGTTACCAATATGTGCCGCATCATATAATCCCACAATGGGTAATTAGAATCATCCAACCTGTCCTCAACAACCAACATATGAAATAAATCATTGATTTTAGCCATGGCCACTAACTAAATACCTTGACGCGAAAAAATGATTGTATCTCAAAAAGTCGAATAGAACCACCCCATCGAGCTCTACTAAACACATGATAGAATTTAAGGCACTTGTACTGATGAACCAAAACCTGCATATGTTTGGCACAAAAGGACAAAATAATTTCATGCACAAGTATTGTGATATTATGTTTGGAAGTTAAAATGAGCTCAAATAAAAATCTTGACACTATAGAATGAATCTATTTTGAAATCCTAATCGTCCTCAGTATGCTCACCAATTTTCATGCAATTTTGAGGTTGTGTTTGGAGGGGTTTTGGTGATCCCCTAGATGAAATGCTGACTTGGTATGATACCAATTGTTGGTATTTGATGTCCGTGGAAGCACACGGACAACACAAGGAAGAAGAAGAAGCTTGGAGCACAACACAACACTGAATGAATTACCAAGTGAATGTACAAAGATAACTAACCCATTATAGGCATATATACAAGCCAGGAGAACTTCCTAAAGAGGGAAAAAGTGCGCTGGTGGTCCTAAGTGTGTTCACACATCACTATCAAAATATATTAACAAGGGTTGTTTGAGGGCTTCTACAGCTATCCTCTAATCTTTTATATTTCCCCCATAGGGATATGTAATGCACATTAACCTCAATCATAAGCAGCCACATTATGCTTCTTGTGTCCATGTGTCCACATTCTAATGTTTCTAGGTAAGAGTGCAACTTCTTATCCTATTTATGACTTAAGGCTTCAAGATCTTGACTCCAAAAGCATATGTTGCATCGACTCCAAAAAGTGTATTTCTCACCTATTTTCAATGAGAAAAGTGACACCCAAAAAACACTTGTTGCAACCCACAACTCCCAATATAGATTGAAGGAAGTATTTTTCTTGATCTTGTTGATAAGTGTGCACAAAAACTTATCCTAAATAGGTCCCAAAAATAGGACATAGTAGTTGAAGGCTTATTGTATGACAACTCTAGTTTCCAAGGTTTGATTAATGCATGTGTGTGATCTCTAACATAAGTCACCTCTTATCTTTGGCTTTGATAGGGTCTGACCCACGATATAATGCAAACTAGAGATTGATAGTGACTCTTAATGGGTGATATCCTCCAAAGAATTTTGCCTAATATCCAATTTCAATGGCTCCTCTAATTAGATGTCAAAATATTATGCCTAGTGTATGATGTTGTCGATTCCAATGTTGTTATTCCTTTTAATTTTGAAAATATTTGATGGTGTTTTGCTTCCGTACAAGGTTGATAGAAAATTTCTACTTGCACGAGGATCCCCCCTGATGCTAGTGTTTGATAGAAAAAGAGACTTTCCCAAATTCTTACGGGTTTTAGCTTCAAATCAAGGAAGATCCAATTGAAATGGTCTTCAAGAATGGTGATCATGATGGAAGATGGTGAAATATTAGCTGAGGTGGGGTTGGGGATGAAAGTTTATGGCGTATGTGTTTGAGGCCAAAAGCATGAGATTGGAGAGATAAGGGTGAAGAGAGGTAAGCCGATGAATGGTGAGTGATTAATGATGAGGATGAGAAGTGAGAAATTGGTTTCAGATGTGCAATTTGAGGAAGGCAATGATGATGATGGATGTTGTAACCTAATTTGGGATGGATATGTATAGATGAGGGACATGTGATACGTGATATGGAAGGTTAAGTGATATGTGGTTTGTTATAAGTGATAAGTGATACAAGGTGGGTGTTGGGTTGATGATGGTGATTGAGGAAGGGAATGGTTCCTCATGAGATTATCATTCTCTGATCTATATTGTCTAAACACATTGAAACCTCAAGCTGATCATGCGAATCGTACCCCTAGATATAAGAGTGAAGTTTGAGGTAATTTTTGATCAAGGAGCTAAAGATCTTATCTTCACTCAAAGATTGACAAACTTTGCATGATATGCTTTTGCAAGATCTCATAACCATCACCTAAGTTACCTATGTGTGTTTGTCAATATCCTTAACAATGGTGCTAAAAAATGCTACCTTGTAGTATAAGGCACACTTCTAAACTTTCAAATTATCAATCCATAGAGACTAGACCTCAACAGAGTTATATTTAGAGCCAAATGATAGGTGATAGAGTATCCTCTCACAATAGGAGATCAAGAAGCTCCACCAAAAAACATTCAAATCACTTGACCAACAAATGATAGAATACTCTCCTCAAATTTTGATAGGATCATTGAATGGCCAAGTAGAAGGTGATCAAAGATCACTCAAGGCAACTACTCCAAGCCATGACAAGCACACCTGTACATGATAGAAAAAGAAGTTTGGATCACTAAAATGATCATATATCCCTCTTTTTTGATCCATGTAATGTGTGATTTGGTTTGTTTCAAAGCTTTCAACGAGTTCTACAATTAAGATTTGGCAAAAATGCAAAATAAGGCGTTAAAGAGCATTGTAGTGGCCTCATAGAATCTAGTTTCTTTGATCATGTAAAATGATGGGGGAATTTTTAACACCCCAATGTAGCTATGGAAAATGGCTGGCCTCCACTTGGCTCACACACAACAATATATGCTGATTGTTTTGGATTTTTCTATGCAATTATGAAGAAGCTCAAAATGAAAATTTACAACTTAAAATGGAGCTTGAAGCTTATCCAGCAAGCTATTAATCAAATAAAATGGATTTTCAAGCTATGAGAACCATCCACTTCAAGACATGCTATCTATCTACAACACTCTCTGTCTATGTGCAAAGATATAGATACATAAATTTGGTAATTTCTAACAATTTCTAACGTTTGGCACAATTTTAGGCAGGATATGAGAGACAAAATGATAACCTAAAATCAACATAAATGAATACAATGAGAGATCAAAAAATTCTTTGCAATGTGGTAAAAAGAAAATTGTGAGTCTAACTAGACCTGTAGATAAAAAGGAGAAAAATCATGGGAAAATCAGATAACCGAGAAAGGGGAAAGCCTAATGGAGTTTATTACTTCACTAAAACTAATAGGGAACTCATGGAACTCCTAAAACTCAAGAAAAAAGTTGAAATATGCTTATATACAAGTTTTACTTTTCCTAGAATCTAGCTAACCACCCATCAGTTAGTCTAGGTGCAATGTTTGCTAGGTAATTGAAAAGATTTGATTTTTTTGTTGGAACTCTTAAGTTGATTCTGCAAATTTAGGTCCTCCTTTTTTATTGTTCCACTTTAAAAACTCATGGATGAGTCTCTTTTTATGTTTGAAACTTGATTTTCAACACTCTGCCTCAAGTCTCAATGGCTAGGTCCTTCACTCCAATGCATGCGTTGATGTGTTGTAGCTTTACTCCATCCGATGCTTTGGTAAACATATCTAGATATTGTTATTTTGTATTGACATGCTCCACCTTTACATCCTTTGACATGATCTTCTCTTTAATAAAGTGGTAAGGCACTTCTATATGTTTTGACCTTGCATGGCATATTGTGTTTTAAGCCAAGCAAATGCTACTTATGTTGTCACAAAAATAAGAACTTGCTTAACTAGTGTCACTCTAGCACAATGGTGAGTACCAACGTGAGGAGATACACCTCATGAATTGTCAATCCGTGGAGACATGAGGACAGGTATGAAGACCGTGAGCAAGTGATGGCACAAGTGCGTGAGTGAAAGCACACAAGCATGCACACACATACACACACACATGCGCACAAAGTAAGAGCAAAGAGTGGAACAATGGAAGGCCTTCGATTGCAAAAGAGCTCTCTTACAAGGCTGAAATCTACAACAAGCTAACCTAAAAAATGAGCTGTCCAGCCCTTTTAATAGTTTTTTGAGTGGTTTTGGCCCTGTCTAGACCTAGTGTCTGGCCTAGTTAAAAAATAGATTCCAGGGCTTATTTTGGGGCTCAAACGGAGTCTAAAAATTATGAAAATTGGTATGTTGATAGTTCTAATACTCCTCAAGCTTGAAGACTCCTCGGCTTGAACAAAATGGAGTTGCAGAAACGAAAAATGGTATTTACAATGGTTTTTAGTGATACAAATCACTATTTTTATAGGGATTTCTTTTGAATAGGTGACATGTGCTTCTTGGAGCTCCCTTCATGCTCCTTCTCCTTGTGTGTCCACTTCCTTGATGCACTTTGATGCTTTGTCCTTGATCTTGAGCTTCAACACTCCCCCCCCTCTTGAGTCTGTCGTCCCTGACAGACCCTTGTTGTAGTGGTTGTTCCATGTAGTACTTCTTCCTTGAATTTGTGCTGGAGGGTATACTTCTTGGCTTTCAAAGGTTGTTAGTTGCTCAAAAGAGGTTGTCGATGTTGATCTTGAGCAGCTATCTACTATGAATTGCTTCCTGGGTACTGATGTTGTACCCTGGATGTCCTTGAATCTTTGAAACATGAGTTTGATAGTATGAGGCCAAGTACTTGTGACCCATAATGATTGATGGTTAAGTGCATTAGATCATGGTTTGGAAAAAAATAGGTGCCTTGTGCACGGCCTTGTAATGTAGCCCTATGCATGCATACTTGGAAAATGCATTGGAAGAATTATGGTGCAAGAAGTTGGGTCTTGAACTCAGTGCTCAAGGGTATGCCGACGAAGAGGTTTCCTAATCGATCATGGTTATAGCGTCATTGAAGCATACAATTCTTACCATGATGAAAAGTCCAACGATCTTCATCTCTTCATGTTGTACTTCAATCATGGTGATTGATCATTGGCTTGTCTTTCTTGTCGATGGATGTCCGTTCAGATGGTTCACTTTATGAGATTTTTCAAGCGCACAGTCTTGTCTCTCTCTCTCTCTCTCCTTTTTTTTTCTTTCTCTGTGATGGCATGAAACAAGAAGAAAGATGTTAGTATCAATAAAATATTTTACATATTGCAAGTGTGTCTCATGTGCTTGGTATTTCTCAATGGTGTATATGCACGGCCGTGTAATGAGGCCCTATGTTGATGCATACTTTGGAAGTGCATGACCTCAATGGTGCAAAAGACAAGGTTATGCCAAAGGCACATGGTTGTTGCCCATCAAGGCTTTCAATGTTCTTGTCAATGTTGATGCAACCTTTGTTGGAGGTATCCATTGGATGTCAAAAGGACAATTGATTTTAGGGGCCCATTTTTAGAATAGTGTTGGGCTGGGTACAAGTCCTTGTTGACTTCTTCATCTTTGGCTGGTTGCTTAAATTTTGTATCTTGAGTGGTTTGTTCTTTGGTGCTGTGGATGCTATTGGTACCTTAGGCTTCCAAACCCATATCCTTGATGATTGTCTTCTTACTTTTACCGAAGGGTTGAGTTTATATTCTTTTGATCTTTGTGCTCTGTTCTTACCCTTTTCTCTCCTTGGCTTCTTTGTTGAGACCTTTTGCATGGTTGGGAGTATAGGCCGTTGTGTATGTAAGAGCTTCTTGGGTACCCACATCTGTAATCGCCCTTGTTGAGCTGCAGCTAATTTCTTAGGCACCCAGATTTGTCGGAGATTTTTTGGTTGAGGTGGTCCTTGTTGCTTGTTTCTTGTCTTCACATGGTTGGCTTGCCTGAGTGGAAATTGTGTTGGCAAGGCTGGTGGTTGCTCTCCTTTTCGTACCCAGATCTACTTCATGCCCAAAACTACTTGCTTCTTGAAATCGCTTGGTCTATTTGATATAGCGGTTGTCATGTACCGTCTCGCTTGCCTTTTTGGTTGAGGTGTTGTGACGGCCTTAGTTATTGCATTAGAGGAGGAGGTGGTTTGTCTTTGAGCCTATTCTTCCATGGTTGAGTTCTTCTGGAACGTAGAGCTTTTGACACATACAACATCCTTTTTGCTAAGATTACTCCTAGAAGAACTAAGAGGGTGTGTGGTTCCATGATCTGTGAGCATGCAGTTGTCTAATTCTAATGTAATACATTGTTCATGTACCCAAACTTGAAGAAGTTGACTTCTTACGTTCAAGTTGACTGCATGGTCATAAATCCAATCTTGACCCAAGACAAGTGGCTCTGTAAGGTCTGCATCGTGACACACTAGCACTTTGAATTTCATTGGAACATCTTGAAGGTAGATGGGAAGTTCCACCTCGCCTAAACAAGTGGTTTCCACACCTCCCAAACCTATGAGATAGGCTTCTATGGGCTTGATGTTCAATTGCAGGTCTTGGCAGTATGAAAGTCTAACTGCACTAGTTGTTGCACCTGAGTCAACTAATGCTCTCACAGTCCTTACACTGTCTCCTTGTCCTACCTCTATAGTCACAAAGGGGCATCGATCGATGATTCAAGAAGTAATTGTGCCCGATTTTTGGCACATGTCCATATGATATTTTGGGGCTTTCGGGTTGACATCTAGGCCTAGTCGCCTTAACTTATTTCACCTTATGCACTCTCTAGCCTCTACCCGTGCTTCTTCTCTAACCCTCAACTCCTCTTCTTTTTGCTTCTTAGTAGTGTTGAGTCTCATTAACATATCCTCTGTAAGAGGTTCTTGATACAGCTTGACTCAACATCCACTAATGTAGTTTGGCAAGATGTCACCTTCTAGAGTGGCCAATTGAACTGCACCACTAGTGGAGATTCTATTAATGATCATAGGTCCATATCCTCTTTTCTCTAATTTGCGTGCATGTTCTTTTAGTGTATAAACCAACACTAGGTCTCCCTCTTTCAATCCTTTATCTTTGATGTGTGCATCAAAGTATGCCTTTTGTCGTTTCTTAGCTGCATAAATACCTACTGCTGCCCGTAGCCTCGTCTCACCTAAGTGCTCTAGATCAAAGATCCTAGAGGACAACTCATGTCCATTCCACTCATGCTCTTATGCTACTTTCAAGGCTCGGATTAGGAAATCCAATGGTAGCACGTCATTCTATCCGAAGACCATCTGAAATGGGGTGGCATTGAGTACTATTTTGTAAGCAACTCAGTAAGCCCAAACAGCATGATGAAGCTGTTTGTCCCAATTAGAGCGTTTATTATTTACGAGTTTTGTCAATACATTACATAGGATCTTATTCGTGCTCTCAGCTTTTCTGTTAGCTTGGGGATGATAGGGGGTAGACTTCTTATGTATCACCATGAATTCTTGAAGTAGACCTTCAATGACCTCATTCAAGAAGTGCATACCCCTATCACTTACTAACTCTATTGGTAATCCATATCTAGTGAACACGTTCTCGAATAAGAACTTAGTCATCGTTTGAGCATCATTCTTTGTTGTGGCTTTTACTTCCACCCACTTTGTGAGGTAATCTGTGGCTACAATGATGTACTCTGCATGGGCATTTCTAGCTGGGGGGTTAATAGGACCTACAAAGTCTATAGCCCACTTCGAGAATGCACGTCCTCCCATCATTGGCCTCAACATCTCATCTTTTCTAATTGGGTATTGGGCATGTTGGCATGTGTCACATTTCTTCACATAGGTATGTGCATCCATATGAAGAGTGGGCCACCAGAGTCCTAAGAATAGAATGGTCTTAATTACTCGGTCAGGACCAAAGTGTCCACCTGCAACACCGCTATGTGCAGTTTCTAAGACTTTCAAATAATCTGATTCGTGAACGCACAGTCTTAAGTAACCATCTTTTCCTCTTCAGTATAAGTTGTCTCTTGCCAAGGCATAGTCTTGAGCCTCTTGTTCCATGCTTCATTTTCTTGCAACACTAGCCTCATTGGGTAGTGTTCCCGATCTCATGAATTCTACCAATGGAGCACTTTAATTTGGAATTAATGATATGTGATAAAGGGTAGCATGCTCCACTGGGGGTCTTGTTTGAAAGACTGGACAATTCTTAATCCACTCATTTATGTCTTTGTCCATACTAGGCCAATACACTCCTAAGTGTTTTAGATTTTGCAATGTTCTTTGTTTAGAGTAGTGATTTCCTAGCATTCCTTCATGAGCTTGTTGCAACCATCCGCTATGTTCATCGTCCTTGACACAACAAGCAAGTACACCCTCGGTATCTTGTTTGTACATGCTTCCGGCCAATATTTGATATTTTTGTGATCTTACAATTTCTTCTTTGTTTGTTTTTACGTTCTTATTCATGGGTCCAAAGGTTAGGACTACCAACTTATTTTCCCATTTAGGAACCACTCCTAAATTGAACAGATAAGCATCGGTCCATTCATCAGACACTCCTTGCGGTGACTCTCTTGAAGTAATGCGAGAAAGATGATCTACCCTAAGGTGGGTCCTACCTTTCCTGACAACAACTTCAAAGTCGTATTCCATTAGTACGAGGAACCATCTTACTAAGCGTCCTGTACTACAAGGTTTATTGACCAAATACAATAAGGCTTGATGATCAATAAAAAAACTTGAACTTGTTGGCCAATAGATAGTGTCTAAACTTCTTTACAACATATACCATGGCTAAGCCTTCTCTTTCCATTGTCGTATAATTTCGTTCAATAGCGTTCAATTGCCTACTAGCATATGCTATCGACAAATCTAGGTTTCCTTCACCTATGGGTTGTGCTAGCACACATCCTATAACATGATTGGATGCATCCATATGGACATGGAATGGTTTATTCCAATCAGGAGTGGTCACTATTGGTGCTGAGCACAAACGTCTCTTCAACTCACTGAAGGAATGCTCGCATTCATCGTTCCACTCAAAGTTTGTTAGCAAGGCATAAAGAGGTTTGGCTATGATTGCATACATGTGGATGAACCTACGATAATATCCACAATGGCCCATAAAGGCTTGTACCTCTTTAACGTTCCTTGGTCTGGCCAGCTCCGCTATGGCTCTTACTTTATCCTCATCTGTTGATATTCCATTCTTAGAAACAATGTGACCTAAGATTTTACCTTGTCGAACCATAAACACACACTTCTCTGGGTTTAGACACACTCGATATTCTCTACACTTGTTGAAGATATGTCTGAGCTCAGGGATGTAGTATCTTCTTTCTTGGGAATGATCACATAAATCATCCACATATACTTATAAGCTCTTTTGCAAGAACTCTTTGAAGACATGACACATGAGCCTTTGGAATGTTGCAGGTGCATTGGTGAGACCAAATGGCATCACACGAAATGCAAAGATTCCCCATTCCGTGGCAAAAGCCGTTTTGTGTTGATCTTCTAGGGCAATGGCTACTTGGTTGTAACCTAAAAATCCATCAAGGAAGCTATAAACTTCCTTGCCTGCAACACGCTCCAATAGATGTTCAGTGATTGGAAGCTGATAACTATCTCGAATCGTAGCAACATTAACTTTTTAAGGTTAATACACACTCGCAATTTTCCATTCTTCTTGGGCACCACTAGAATCGGGGACACCCATTCAGTATGCTCAATCTCATAGATAAATCCAGCTTCAATAAGCATGTCGATTTCTTCTTTTGTTTTAGCTGCATAAGTGTCATTATATGTGTAGGGCTTTTGTTTGGTGGGTTTGGCATCAGTAGTCATGGGGATCGTATGAGAGAAGATTTTGGGATCTACTCCCTTTAGGTCTCTATAGTGCCATGCAAACACGTCCCTATATTCCCTTAATAGAGCTACAAGCTCTGCTTCTTCTTTTGCACTTAGGTCATCTTCTTTGTATGTACATTGCTCTTCGTTCTCTTCAATGGTCACTACAATATTTTTTGTCTTTTCCTTGTTATCGTATGCTTCTCCTATAATGGCCTCTCTTTTAGGCATTCGTACCAAAATTTTTCGGTCTTCTACTTCCTATTTCATGAAATTTTATGGTACTTCAAACAATGATTCCTCCTTTTCTTGTTTCACTGCTTTTCGTTTCTTTTTCTTCTAACCTCCTTCACTTTCTTCTTTTGAATTTATAGTTTTAATGCTTGTGAGAGGTTCTTCTTCTTTTTGAGTCAATACTCCTACATCTTCTAGATAGTGCTCCTCTGAGACAAAGCAACTATCCATCACAATGGACTCTAGATCATCGTTGTTTTCTTCTTCTTCTATCACATCACTAGGGTCACATTCTTCCAACAAGGGCTGACACATGAACACTGAAATATCATAACCCTCCTCATCACAATGAGGTGTCCATTAGAAAGGTGTGAAAAGGTGAAAGGCTCCTCACATGTGGTTTGAGCAATGTAAAACAAATCTGCTGAAGGACTACAGTTCCGTGATGGTGCTTCTCCATATGTATGCACATGAATCGACATCTTGAAAGCGGAAAAAGGAAGGGAACTTCAGAGCGTTTCCATGTCAATAGTCAAAAGGACTGAGGAAGTGTTTGTGTTGCTGAAGATTAATGGTACGATCCTATTCTGCTAATCTAGTTTCCTGTATAAGAAAGGTGGATTAAAAGTGCAGGTTCGTCATCAAAATTAGAGCTTTAAACTCTTGCTGAAAATCTAGGTATACGTTTTGGGTTCTTTTATTATTATCCTCGAACACATGTCACTGGAGTTTCTTTCAACATTGTTCATTAATGATGGCCACGGTTTATGCTTTGCGCATTGACAAATGATGCCAAGTGGTTGTTGAAGCCATACATATTATTTTACCATCACAGATCATGAGGAGGGTCTTATGCTAAGATATATGATAGATGCCATTCATAAGCAACACTGTTGTTTCTCCTAAGAAGCGTGGTTTATAATCTAACGCTCATAACTCCATGTTGAAGCATACTTAATTTCTGAGAATTGCTCATTTGGAATGGATGCTATAATCAGTGACAATCACTGCACTGGTATCATAATCTTTCAGCTAATATAACCCGACCTTTATTCAGTATCGCAAAAATATCTGCTAGTGCATCAATTGTTTGTGAGACACCATTGGTGCATAACTGCATATGCGTGTATGTTTTGACATATATAACAGAAAAATGGTATTGCTGAAGTATATGCTCTCATGACAGATATCACATATACTTAAGCACAATTGATACATTGCTGGTATTAGCGTGTGGAGAGAGAGAGTGAATGAAACAGGATCACAATCCAAGAGAGGCATGAATGCACTAACTTGAATCTTAATGGACAAGCTGCTATGCATTCCTTGGATGCTTTTGGCTAAATGATTCTCATAAGCTTGCCATAGTTTATTGTATCACTTCTTTGAGAACATTCGCATATGTCATTCCATGTTCCTAGTGCCACTCATACAACGTTTTTCCCTCAAGTTTTGGAAGGCATGACACCCTCTTGTTTTCCATAGGCTCATATCTTTCCATTGATGCTAAGTTGGATTTGAATGCTAATAGAAACAGATAGGCCTCACTTTATTTTGGAATGACTTGGTGAGTGGAAGGGTCAATAATGAGGAAGTGGGAGTGGGGGCGCTTGTATGTGTGTTTGGGGTATATGGGTGTTTGAATGTGTGTATGTGTGTGTGAGTGCATGTGTGTGTAAGGGGAAGTGAGAGAAGGTGAGTGGAGGAGTAAGAAAGAGTGCATGTGAGGAAGGGAAAGGTAGTGTGTGCACGCCAATGTGTAAGCTTGAGTATAGGAGGACAAGAGTGTGTAGATGACAAGTGTGTGGGCAAAAGAAATAAGAGCAAAAGGAGTGGGGAAGAGCAAGTGAAAGAGAGAACGAGGAACTAAGTGGACTCGGAAGGTTTGAGCAAGGAAAGAGGGGGGTCATGAGAGGAAACCGTTAGAGTTGGATACCCCTTTGTGCATGTATTTTCTCGTATCCTCCATCAATCCATTGGAGTGAAAGTGTGGACTTAGGGAGACCAAAAGTGACCTAGTATCAGAAGGTTTGGGCAAAATATAAGCGTGTGTAAGGCAATTTCCTTCGGCTGAGAGGATCATCAGTATGACTAGTAGAACTGTCAGAATCCTTATAGAGTTTGGACAGTCCTAACTCCTCACCCAAATTGTCTTCTATGTCAATGCATATCCACACACACTCTTCTATGGATCTAGGCTCTTTCAAGTACACATATGACCTTAACTTTATGCTCAATAGGCAATCTAAAAACAAGGCCACTTGTTTGGTTGCTGTGGGTAACTCTGGAGTAGGTCATCTTTCTAAGTACTGTCTAAACCTTCTTCTTGCAAGTCTCAAAGTCTCTTGGGGTGTGTTGGAAGCAGTCAGAGGCACAGTCAGAGGCACAGACGACATGGAAGCATGTAAAGACGGAGCAGGGAGCCAGTCGGATCATTTTTTCAAACAAATATGTTTCTTATTATTTCTTCAAACATCCAACAGTGATTTTCATCACTCTTGTAACATATGTAATATAGACAAAACCCCATTTTGTAATCCATAGCTCCATTTTGTGCAAGCCGAGGAGTCCTCGAGCTTGAGGAGCTTAGGTAGAATGCTCGTACCAAATTTTGTTATTTTTAGACATCGTTTACCCTTCCAAATAGCCTCCAGGACCTATTTTTTAACTAGGCCGGTCACTAGATGTGAAACCGGTCAAAACTAGTCTAGAAACTATAAAAAGAGCTAGAGAGCTCATTTTTGAGGTTGGTTCATTTTGGCTAGTGTGAGCTTAGAGCTATCTTGAGCTTGTAAGAGTATTCTTGAGTAATAGAGCTAATTTCCCACCTTCCATTGTGTCTTGCTTGTCTCTTCATTGTGTGTGTGTATGTGTGTGTGCATCTTTGTGCTTCTCACCTTCACTTTCACATCATCTCACATTCACGATCTTCATATCACTCCTACCTCTCCCACGGATTGACATTAAGGAGGTGAAGCTTCTTAACGTGGTTCTCACCATTGTGCTAGAGCAACACCAAATTTGGCGCCGTTGCCGGGGATCGAGTCTAGGACGAATGTGTGATGGTAAGAGTATAGCAAGGAGTGGCGTTGGAAGGTAAAAATTTCAGTTTTTGTTATTGTTTTTACTTAGTTTTTAGTGTTTTTCACCTCCCCCACACTCCATCTTCATCATCGCATCATCATCTTCATCTCCAAAAAAATCAGAAAATTCACCATATCCACCCATTCATCTCATTTCCCCTCATTTGTGCATGCGAGAGAGCGAGAGAGAATTTTTGTGCTTGTGTGCGCTTGTGTTTTCTTGAGTTTTCTTGCAGGTACAGAGCTCCAGTGCATCAGAGAAGCTTGGAAAAGGTAAAAATTTACTCTCTGTCAAAGATCTGCCGAGTGTGGCGGACCATCGCGATGGTCTGCAACTTTCGGAATTTTTGGTAGGCAACCACACCACGAGGTAGGCGATCCTTGCGCATCCACGAATCCACAGGCGCATCTCAAAAATTCGTACTTTGGTGGACCATCGCGATTGGCTCCGACCATCGCGATTGTGTCGCACCATCGCGATAGGCTCAAGCCATCGCAACGGCTCGGCCGGACCATCGCGACGGTTCGCTTTTTCGGACCATCGCGACGGTCCACTTGAGCCATCGCGACGGTCCACTTGGACCATCGCGATTGTTCAGCTGACCCCGGACCATCGCGATTGGCCCATGCCATTGCCATGACAGTGCCACGTGTCAAGTTAGACCATCGCGACGGTTCGTTTTTCGGACCATCGCGACAGCCCAAAATTGGACCATCGCGATTGGCTCACGCCATCGCACTTGTGACCATCGCGACGGTTCACTTCGGACCATCGCGATTGTCCACCTTGGACCGTTGACCGCGCCATCGCGATTGTCCGCTTGGTCACGCCATCGCGACGGTTCACTTTTTCGGACCATCGCGACGGTCCATTCTCACGCCATCGCGATCGTTCACTTCGGGCCATCGCGACGGTTCACTTTTTCGGGCCATCGCGATTGTCCAAATCCCACGCCATTGCGACGGTTCGCTTGGACCATCGCGACGGTCCCAGACCATCGCGATTGTGCACCCCCATCGCAAATTTTGGGCTCCAATTTTGACCAATTTTGAGGGTATTTTTGAGAAATTTTTGGACCATTAGACTCATAGGAGACCCCTTAGCTCATATTTGAAGGAAAACCTGATTGTCAGTTTTTACCCCCCAGGGCCTGAACGCTCATAACTTTTTCATCCGAAGTCCGTTTTTTGAGCTTAATAGCTCGTTAGAAAGCTCGTGACGAGTACTACGTGACCTCAACTGTTTTTTTCTTAAAGGATACATCTATTTTTAGATAAACTATTTTGAGGTTCACCTAGTTTGGGACTAGGAAGCCAGGGGGCACACATTGAAAATTTGGGCAAAAAGGGAAGGGATTTAAAAAATGTGTATACTCAAGTGTTTGATCATCTTGTGAATTGGTCTAATATTGGAATTTTTCCAGGTCTAGCAAGGGCAATCCAAGGCAAGCAAGCAAGGCAGTGAAGACAGCAAAGCTTGGGAAGCGCGGCTTCTTGGGCATCAGAGCAACAGAAAAGCCGACTCGAGGTTGGAAGATTACTCAACCCCCTCAGTCAATTCTTAGCTTAGGCTAAACGGTAGTTGTGGATTAACGACGATAGGAACGCCTCAAGTTCAAGATACCTAATTCTTTCAAGTCTAAGACTTAAAGTAAAGGTGTGTGTGACGAAAACCTAAAGAAAAGAACATAAGTCTGACGGAACGAGAACTCAAAATTATAACGGAAAGTCGAATTCCTGACGCATGTATTAAGACAAGAATCCAGAGAAAATTAAAAAGAATCAAGAAAGTAATCACAAAGGACCATTGACGATCTTAGTGTGTAATTGAGCGTGCAAGGAAGAAAATTAATGAACCTTAGATCGGGCAAACATATAGGTAAGTCGGACAGAAGAAGCCTTAGATCATCAGAGGCTAGTGTAAGAACTACCGCTCGATCTTGGGCTCAACAATTGAATAGCAATTACCCCTACGAGAGCTCAGATACTAGCGAATCAGAAATGGCATTTAGCACAGACAGACCAGAAGGAGGGTCTCATGTAGCATACCTAGAAAAACCAGAAGGACCCTATAGAACGCAACTAGAGTTTCTCCGAACCAACCGATTAGGTGCTCGCATCTATGAGGATGGTTTGCAAAGGCAAGTGGTGCAACTGCACAACCCTGATCAACCCATTGGATTGGAAAGACCAGTGGTGAAATTTGAGAGAGACGCTTACATAGACAAAGAAGGAACCATGTACGTTCTAAGCACGCAGCCAAACGATACTAATGAGTTTGGCACAATCCAATTAGAGACGGAAGCGAAATTTCAAGGAAAAGAACCGTTAGGAGAACCTAGAACACCGAGAGGGAAATCCGTATTAACAAGAGTACTCATCCCAGAATGGATCCCTCAAGATAACAGGAGCACCGAGTTGTTTGTAAATAAAGAGACAGATGAAGCCTTTTGGAGGTACAGAAAGGAACACCCTGGTGAGATAGGCATCATTACAATCTATGAATTCAAGGACCCAGATACACCTGGAAAGGTTGTATACCTGGATGAGACTTCAGAAAGAGTCTTCGTGGTGCCTGAGCGCGCTAAAAACACATACACATGGAGAGGTGAATTGGTATTCCCTCCATCTAGAACGAACATGAATACAAGTCAACAAGGGGCAGGAACATCCTCAGCCCAGGGAAATCAAAGAGAAGGAAATAAAGAAAGACCGGAAGTAAGCTTTAATCATCCCATAGGGAGAGATAGAACAACCACGAACACTAATAGAATGGATAGACAAAGAGATCATGGAATACCAGGTGGTAGAGATGATTTTCCTCTACCTAGACCACGCGAACACGCAAGAGTATTGAGACCCACACAGTTAGTAAAATCAATGAAGAATTACTTTGATGGGACAGGAGATCCTTATGACCACGTCGCAGAATTCAAGCAAGTACTAAGAGCAGAACAAGTCGAGGACATGTTCACGCAATACAATGCATTTGGACTAACGTTAAAGAATACCGCTTTAACTTGGTTCCAACCACTGCAACAAAGGCAATTTAGAGACATCCATCACTTTTTAGAGTCATTCATCACTGAATTCTCTAAAAGTGGGATTAGACACGACACGTCTTCGTTGATTCATAGCTTTAAACAAACCCCTCAGGAAACAGTAAGACTGGCAGGTCGTAGATTCAGACAATATGTCGAACGATGTCCAATGCAAGAGCTACCCTCACAGGCCAAACAAGTATCACTGTTCCTAGATGGCTTGTTGAGCGCGAAACTACGCTCCTATGTGTACCTAAAGGAACCCAGAATGCTAGAGGAGTGTGTAAGGATATGTATAGACATCGAGGACAACCTAGGTGATGAGTTAGAACTCTCAAAGGTCTATAAGGACTCAGACTGTTCTTCTCTAGCATCCACAAAATTGTCTAATTCAATAGAGGACCTAGCAGAAAAAGTGGCCCAGAAACTAGGAGTTTCTAGTAAACAGGTGCCCAAGCTACCAACTAATGTACGTTGTTACACTTGTGGTGGAAATCATTTGGCAAATGTGTGCCCCAATGCACCTCAACCTCAAGCGAACCCTAGTGGCCAATATTGCACAATTGAGAGAAGATACACGAATCATACGGCTCAGGACTGCCCATACAACAAACAAACCGTGAGACAGAACTACCCGCAAACATACCAGCAGCCAGGTAGGTATCAAGGCCAATACAATGCTCAGCCTTATTACTATAGGCCTCCTCAGAACTACCCATACCAGGCTCAACAGAGACCTCAACCCGTCTTAGCTCAGCAGCCACCCCCACCAGCGAATGTCATCTCAGTCAAATACGCTGTTGCAGAAGAGAACCTAAGTAGGGCCTTAGTGCCTTCTTCACCCTTGATCACAGAAAGTGACCCGAACTCAAACAGTTTTGACTCTACTCATGTAACTAGTCCACCCGCTTATTACACGGAGTCACCAGAACATGTGGAGACATATCATTATGATAGTCCACCAATGGAACCTAGTTGGGAGCCAGACTATACTAATGTGATGTACGCAAACCCAAACCCACGGCCCCAATTGAGACAACAGAGACCACAGGGCCCTAGAGGACCATGCTTTAGGTGCCAAGGAGATCACTTCATAAAGGATTGTCCACATCCCCCAATAGCAAGGCAATCACAGTACTATAACATACAAGGCTTTTGTGCCGATTGTGGCAAAGAGCACATAATCAAAGATTGTCCTAAGAACCCAGTTAACGCTTCGAATGTGACACCGATCAACGTGATAGGTATTGTAAACAACGCAGATGGATCCAACCCTACATACGTGCCTATCCAAGCTATAACCAGAGCCCAGGCACTCTTACAAAACCAACAACTTAATCAAGAGAAAGTAGCCGGAACTAGTGAAGTTGCAGAATCTAGCAGTAAAAAGACAAAATCTTGGAAAGATTCTAGAGAAAGAATCAAGAGAAAATGGAGTAAAAAGATAAGTGAGTTGGAAGGAAGTTTGAAGGAATCTAGAGCCAAAATCCAAGAATTGACTTCACAAGAATTAAACCAAGGAAACCCAGCTCAAAAATCAGGATCAGTTTTGGCGGAACCCATACCAGAAGATCTAGACATGATGTTTCGTGCATATCAGGCTAGATTAAAAGAGGGACCTCAAGTAACGGAAATGAGTAAAAACTACCCTCGACCTGATCTAGAAATTGAGAGAACTAAACTTTGCATGAAAATGGTAGAATTAGCACAAGCTTTGTTTGAAGCCTCTAGATATCTTAATTGGAATAACATGGCAAAACCGGAACTACACTTTCAAGGACTAATGGAGAGGCTAGAACACTTGATAGAAAGCAAAGAGAAAAAGGATCAACCTAGGAACCCTATTGTCCCAGAGACACAGGAAAGGAATGCACCATCCCTGTCTCAAGTACCCAGTACAGAAAGTCAAGACAACTTGTCTTCCATACATAAGTACTCACATGAATTTTTGAGAGAAATACAAGAAGAGAAATGGAGAAAAGAACAGGGAACTCATCCTCCTATTCAAGAAATAGACGACTTGCAGGAACAATTTCCCCAAGACATCCCCTCTATATATGATGATGTAGAGGTGGAGCAACTGAGTGAACCCACAGGATTTGAATCTAATTCTCTACAAGAATTACCTCAGTTCACAGGACCTTGGGAAGCAAAGTCTATTAGTATGAGAGCACCCACGATAATAGTGAGGAATGAAGAATCAGTGATCCCTAGGAACACGGAAGTGATCAAGAATACGAAAGTACAGTGTAATCTCACTCTGGAGGAATTGTTAAAGGTAAAACCAGAATTGTGGAAGCGTGTAGCAAATCAATTCCCTGAGCTAGCTACCACACCCTCTCAGATAGGATCACATAAGAAGGTACCAGAGATACTCGTGGAAAAGATTGGAGACGTAATCGAAGGAGAGGAAGGTAACACATATCTTCCAATAACCCATCAGGGCTACACCACGAAAGCCATCTTAGATTCAGGAGCCGGAGTAGCCATCGCTACCATCGCTTTGTGGACACGTTGGGGTAAGCCAGCACTCAGACCCACCAGGATGAAACTACAAATGGCTGATGGACACATAGAAAAACCATTAGGCTTACTAGAAGGCATATCTCTCACCACTTGTGGTGTGGAATTTGAGCATACCTTTGCCATTTGTGACTTTGCGAAAAATCGTGCTTATGAGATGATATTGGGACGACCATTCATGCGTCAGTTGCAAATTGTACAAGATTGGGGAACTAATTCTTTGTACTTGCAACATTTAGGAGTGACTACTAAAGTCAATCTTAAAGACTATTCACACAGAGATTGATGGAGAGTGTTAATCTCCAAAAGAACAACCTACTCTTGTGATTAGAGCACCTCTATATCAAGAGTAAGTCAAAACTTCACAACACAAACATTCTGCTGCACAGTTTCTTCAAATTAATCTATCAAACGCGAAAAGTTTTTATGAAACTTTGTCTGGAGTGTCGCCTAGAAATTGCGCACCTCCTTCAAGTTAAAGTTCTTCAAAAGTTTTAGTATAACTTGAGAAATCACCTTCACAAGTTACCTATGTCTGAAACTGTCATTCTGAACAGTCTATTTACACCTGCAACTTCTAAGACTTGGTTCTCCTTGAATAGAACCCGTTTAAGCAAATGCTTCTGGTTACGAGTAGCTTATCTTCTAACTTAAAGATTAAGCCCTCACTCATGCAAAACTTTAAAGTATGCACTGAGAAATGATCAAAACATTGATCACCGAAAATGCACCTGATTCAGTAAACTCTGAACACTCAACACATATGAATGTTCCTACTGACAATTCTCGGTTTCTGTTTACAATTAAACTCTGAAACTTAAGCTATAGATTGATTAACTATAGACTTAGATATCCTCAAAAGGATTTCACAAATCATCTATCACAGACGAAAACACACAGAAATTTCGGCGCAGTATTTTTCGATTACTCAGAAAGTTACAGTTGAGTGATGAGAGGAAAACTCAACTAACTTTTCATATGTCTCATGACATCTAATTTCTCATTCTTCTCATCTATGCCTCTCTTCTCTCGTATATGCCTCTCATACTCTCATTTCTTTCTCTCTCATATCTGCCCCGACACTTTCTCAGGTATTTATAGATAAATTTGTACAGGCTTACAACTTGACTATACTACTGTACATATGTGTACATCTTTTTCCGGTGTTCTTTTCTTCCTCCTTTCATCCTTCAACTCTTCATGAACTGAAAACTGTAAAAGCAATCATTTCCGGTAACATTCCGGTGACTTTACTGTGACCTTCCGGTACTGTTCCGGTGCCCTTCCGGTGACCTTTTTAAAGAAATTTTTGCTGAAGTTTCTGCGGACTTAAAGACCTTCAATTGTTGATTGTCTTGCACCAACAGCTCCCCCTCAATCATCAATTGAGGTTTTTCTCTGTCTTCTTTATTCCTGCCATATCTTTAAACCTTTGTAACTTAGGTCCATCCAAACTTTTTGTAAGCATATCAGCTATCTGATCTTTTCGTTGAAGTATGAATTACTTCAATCTCTTTATCCATCACCTTCTCTCTTAGAAAGTGATACTGAATCTCAATGTGTTTAGTCCTGGCATGAAAAAAAGGATTAGCAGCTAAATATAATGAACTCATATTATCTCCAAATATAATTGGTGTCCTCTGTATAATGTCAAAATTCTTCATTAAAGTCTTTAGCCAAATCACTTCCTTTGCGGCTTCAACCATGCCTTTGTACTCAGCTTCGGTAGAAGACAAAGCAACTGTATGTTGCTTCTTGGAACACCATGAGATTAGCTTATCTCCCACATAACACATGTATCCATAGGTTGACCTTCTGTCATCTGGATTACCTGCCCAATCTGCATCACTGTATATTTTGATATTTGTATCTGATGTAAAACCATAATACAAACCTTCTTTGAGTGTACCCTTAATGTACCTCAACACCCTTTGTCCTGCAATCCAATGTTCTTTCCTTGGACAGTGCATGAATTGAGACAATACTCCTACTGCATATGATAGATCAGGTCTGGTTAAAGTAGCATAGATAAGACTACCAACCAAACTCTGATATTGTCTCACATCCTTGAATTCTTCACCTCCAAACTTACTCAGTTTGTGATTCACCTCCATTGGAGTAGGTGCTATCCGGCAATCATTCATTTTAAACTTGATTAACAAGTTCTTCAAATATCTTTCTTGGGTCACGAATACTCCATGCTGAGTATATGTGATCTCCATACCCAAGAAATATGACAAGTCTCCCAAGTCACTTATCTTGAACTCCTTTTCCATTTGCTTCTTGAGTCCTTGTATACCTGACTCATCTGTTCCTGTAAGGATTATATCATCAACATATATGCACATGTATATGAAACCATTATCACTTGCTTTTATAAGCAGACTACTATCAGCTTCAGACACCTGAAAACCAAGTTCTTTCAAAAACTTTACAAGTCTATAATTCCACGCTCTTGGAGCCTGCTTCAAGCCATACAAAGCTCTCTTGAGCTTGCACACATGATCTGGATATTTTTTATCTCTGAACCCTTGAGGTTGCTCCATGAACACATCATCTGAAATATAACCATTCAGAAAAGCATTTTTCACATCTAACTGACATAACTTCCAACCTTTGCTCGCAGCAACAGCTATGAGTGTTCTGATGGTTGTCATCTTTGCCACTGGACTATAAGTCTCATCATAATCAACTCCATATGTTTGAGCAAACCCTTTGACAACAAGTCTAGCTTTGTATCTAGACACACTTCCATCTGCAAATCTTTTTGTCTTGTAGACCCACTTGCATCCAATAATCTTCTGGCTATTTGGTTTAGGAACTAAATCCCATGTTTGATTTTCTACCAATGCATCATGTTCTTCCTGCATAGCTTTCTCCCATTTTTCCTTACCTTTTGCCTCTTCATATGTAGAAGGGTCTTCATCTGCTTTCATTATGTAAGCATAATCTTTCGTAGCCAAAAATGAAGTATCATAACTGTACCTTGTAGGTTGCCATCTATTTCTTGATGACCTTCTGAGTTCTCCAGTCCTTGAGGTTTCTGGTTCTTCACACTCAGGATCAAATCTTGGCCTTTCTTCAACTTCTTCCTGCACTTCATAATTTTCTTCTTCATCAATTATTTGAACCTTTGATTTACCTTTCTTTTGACTCACTTCTTCTTCATCACCTCTATTGTTATTAACTGTTCCTGCATACCAAGAACTTTGTTCATCAAACGTAACATCTTTCGAAACCAGAAAATGTTTTGTGGATGGATTCCACAATCTGTATCCCATCTGTCTATCATCATAACCAATGAAAACATATTTTTCAGCTTTAGGTTCCAATTTGTGTCTTAATTGTGATGGCACATATGCATATGCCACACATCCAAATACTCTGCAATGATCTAGGGTAGGTCTTTTACCCCACCAAGCTTCATATGGTGTCATACCCTGCAAGGCTTTACATGGTAACCTATTGACCAAATAAGTAGCTGTATTTACAGCTTCAGCCCACAAATAATTAGGGCAATTTTTCTCATTCATCATGGACCTTGCAAACTCAACAAGAGTCCTATTCCTTCTTTCTGCTACACCATTTTGTTGAGGAGAATATCTGCAAGTAACTTCCCTTTTTTATACCTGCATTCCATAAGTAGTCACTGAACTCGTTGGAGAAATACTCTCCCCCTCCATCTGATCTTAGTCTCTTCAGTTTATGACCTATAGTTCTTTCTGCATACGCATGATAATGTTTGAATGTATTGAATACTTCTGACTTATCCTTGATCACATAGATAGTGATCCATCTAGTAGCATCATCAACATAAATCACATAATATCTTGATCCATTTATACTGAAATCCTTTGATGGTCCCCACACATCTGTGTGTACGAGCTCAAGCTTCTCTGAGTACATAAAACCATGCTTGGAGTAAGAATTCTTATGAGCTTTACCTAATTGACATGCCTCACATTTGTATGTCATATGTTGACCTGCAACATTAGGCAATCCAAGCACCGAACCATTGTTAACCATATCTTTAATACCTCTTTCATTGAAATGTCCAAGCCTCTTGTGCCAAAGATCTAACTCAGAAATTTTCTGTCCTTCATATGTAAACATGGCCTGACCAATATTACCTTGAATCTTCAGTGTAAACAGTCTTCCTTCTTTCTTTCCTGAAACAATCTGTTTATACCCTTGACTGGGATCTTCCACGTATACTCCTTCATTAGTGAATCTTACTTCATATCCCTTTTCAACAATTTGTCCTACACTTATCAAATTCTTAGGAATTGTAGGAACATACAGAACCTTACCCAATAAGGTACTACTGTCTTTAGCTTTTACTGATCCAATCGACTGCACTTTATGCTTTGTGTTGTCACCTGTTTGAACAACATGATTAGAAACTTTATTCTCCAAATCAGTCATCAATGATATGTTTCCACTCAGGTGATTGCTACATCCTGAGTCAATGTAGAAGACTCTTTGATCTTCACTCTGCCTTTCACAAGTAGCATTCAATATCAATGTTGAATCCTCCTTCTGTTCTGAAGCGTAATTGTAGTAGGTATTGTTATATTGTTGACTTTGGAATCCTCTACCTGCATTTCTTCCAAAGTAACTCCTACCACCTCTACCTCTGAAATTTCCTCTTTGATTTCTGCCACCTCTTCCTCTTGCATTGTAACTTTGACTATATCCATTATTACTTTGAGTATTGTGCCAACAATCATTAGCTAAATGATTTGTCTTACCACAAATCCAGCAAGCTTTGCCTCCATCTTTGTTGTTTCTGCCTCTTCCTCTACCTTTGCCACCTCCTCTTCCTCTTAGGAAGTTGGCTTGGCCAGTTGTTCCTTCATCTTCATTTGCTTGTTGCTTTCCTTTGCTATTCTTCTTTTTATCTTTTGAGTACATTACATGACCTGCACTCTTGTCACCATCTCCTTTAACATCATTCTCAAATGTTAGCATATGTCCTAGCAACTGATTTAAATCTGGAGGGAAATGATCAAGTGATAACTCTGTAGACAAAATAAATGGCTTCCATTTGTCATCACCTCTTAAGCCTGTAAGAATTTGTCTTACCAATTTATCCTCCTCAATGTCTTCATCAACAGCTCCTAATGCATCTGCAATGTCTTTCATTCTTGTCACATAGTCTGAAACGGACTGAGAAGCCTTCTTCTTGAAGGTTGTAAACTCTGCCCATAAGGATGCCTTCCTTGACTTAGTAGTATTCTGGAAATGCTCCTCCAAAGCATTCCAAATGTCAGTTGCACTTTCAAGACCTCGAATATGAGGTAACAAGTAATCATTGACTGCCATATAGATAATGCTTCTAGCTTGAGCATCTTTCTTCATCCAGTTTTTCAAATCTGCTAACTCTTCCCTAGTCGGAACACTAGGATCTCTGAACTGTGGCTTTTCTTCTTCTCCTGTGATATAAGCTATCAAATCTTTGCTCATAAGATGAGCTTCCATCCTCATTGACCACGCAGGATAGTTTTCCCTATCCAGTTTCTCTATCTGCAGAGAATCTCCCATCTTGTGTCTTCCTGTGTGTTGAAATCTTCAACCTTTATGAATAATGTATGTACCTTTGCTTCAAATTAGACTCCGTTTGTCTTTCTTGCTATCGTATGATCTCTTCCTCAGGTTTTGCCTTCAAGCTTTCACCTTTTAGTTCTTCAGTTGTTGAATTCTTTGTAACCGCAGCAATCGGGAACCTCCTTTCTTTGATTTTGATGTCTCCTGCTCTGATACCACTGATGGAGAGTGTTAATCTCCAAAAGAACAACCTACTCTTGTGATTAGAGCACCTCTATATCAAGAGTAAGTCAAAACTTCACAACACAAACATTCTGCTGCACAGTTTCTTCAAATTAATCTATCAAACGCGGAAAGTTTTTATGAAACTTTGTCTGGAGTGTCGCCTAGAAATTGCGCACCTCCTTCAAGTTAAAGTTCTTCAAAAGTTTTAGTATAACTTGAGAAATCACCTTCACAAGTTACCTATGTCTGAAACTGTCATTCTGAACAGTCTATTTACACCTGCAACTTCTAAGACTTGGTTCTCCTTGAATAGAACCCGTTTAAGCAAATGCTTTTGGTTACGAGTAGCTTATCTTCTAACTTAAAGATTAAGCCCTCACTCATGCAAAACTTTAAAGTATGCACTGAGAAATGATCAAAACATTGATCACCAAAAATGCGCCTGATTCAGTAAACACACAGAAATTTCGGCGCAGTATTTTTCGATTACTCAGAAAGTTACAGTTGAGTGATGAGAGGAAAACTCAAATAACTTTTCATATGTCTCATGACATCTAATTTCTCATTCTTCTCATCTATGCCTCTCTTCTCTCGTATATGCCTCTCATACTCTCATTTCTTTCTCTCTCATATCTGCCCCGACACTTTCTCAGGTATTTATAGATAAATTTGTACAGGCTTACAACTTGACTATACTACTATACATATGTGTACATCTTTTTCCGGTTTTCTTCCACGTTCCAAAATTTGTTCTTTTCTTCCTCCTTTCATCCTTCAACTCTTCATGAACTGAAAACTGTAAAAGCAATCATTTCCGGTAACATTCCGGTGACTTTACTGTGACCTTCCGGTACTGTTCCGGTGCCCTTCCGGTGACCTTTTTAAAGAAATTTTTGCTGAAGTTTTTGCGGACTTAAAGACCTTCAATTGTTGATTGTCTTGCACCAACAGAGATGTACCCCCAATACAATGGAATACCATCCATAAGACACCAGTAGAGACGGAATCCGTGCACTCATTGGAATCAGATCCTTCTTGGTTGCATGAGGATACCCATCTATGGATGTGTAAAGTAGCCAAACAAGAGGAAGAACGATTAGAAGCAAGGACCTTAGGTGCAGAACAACATCCACGAACCCTTCAAGATCCAGCATATGCACCTGTAGTATTCCCAGACAAAGAGTTTGAACCCCATGGTTGGGTGGAAATACTAGCAACCATGGACGTAGCCATCAATGAAGAACAATGGACACCCCACTGTGACGAGGATGGCTATGACATTTCAGTTTTTACGATAGAGCCAATCATGTGCGAGGCAATTTTAGAAGAGTGTGAACCAGACATTGATGCATTTGAGGATGCAAGCGATTTTGATTTAGAATCAATTATCATGGACCCACCCTTTGCATCAGAGGAGGAATATTTCTACGAAGTAGAGACTCACACTCAGAGACATGAGGAGATTACGAATGAAGTGAGATTAGCCACGGAAGTGACTACTAAGAGTGAAGGTAAGAAAAGAAAGACACCATGTCAGAAAAAGAAGAATCTTTGTTTGAAGTACCCGAGAATTTCAAGAAATATGAAATCGAAGATAGAAGAATCATGGTACGAATGCCTAATAGAAAGGTAAATGATGGACAAGTATATGATAACCGAGAGAAAACCAAGAAAGTAATAGTTGCCATAGAAGGAGAAGAAGAAAAATGCACATACATAGGGCATGATTTGACGAATGAAGAAGAAGAAGAGTTAGTTGCCCTATTGCGCGAATATAGAGATGTTTTTGCTTGGAGTTACAAAGATTTGAAAGGAGTAGATCCAGATATATGTTCTCATAGAATCCCTATGACTCCAGATGCAAAACCGACAAAACAGAAACCGTACACGTATAATGATAACTACGCTGCGAAGATTAAAGAGGAGATAGATCGCTTGATGGAAGCAGGATTCATTTACGAAATTGAGCATACCGAATGGGTATCCCCCATTGTGGTTGTGCCCAAGAAGAATGGAAAATTGCGTGTGTGTATTAACCTTAAAAAAGTTAATGCCGCCACGATTAGAGATAGTTATCCTCTTCCTATCACAGAACACCTATTGGAAAGAGTTGTGGGCAAGGAAGTTTACAGCTTTCTTGATGGATTCTCAGGCTATAATCAAGTAGCCATTGCTCCAGAAGATCAACACAAGACGGCTTTTGCCACTGAATGGGGCATATTTGCATTTCGTGTGATGCCATTTGGCTTAACAAATGCACCCGCCACTTTCCAGCGACTCATGTGTCATGTTTTTAAGGAATTCTTACGCAAGAGCTTGGAAGCTTATGTCGATGACTTATGTGCTCATTCAAATGTAAGACAGACACATATTCTAGAGTTAAGACAAATATTTGACAAATGTCGAGAATATCAGGTTTGTTTGAACCCAGAAAAATGCATTTTCATGGTCAGACAAGGCAAAATTCTAGGACACATTGTGTCAAAGAATGGAATCTCTACGGATGAGGAAAAGGTGAAGGTAATTGCAGAATTACCTAGACCAACTAATGTGAAAGAGGTACAGGCATTTATGGGCCATTGCGGTTATTATAGGAGATTCATACACATGTATGCAATCATAGCCAAGCCTCTGTACTCTCTTTTAACCAATTTTGATTGGACAGACGAATGTGAAAATTCATTCAATGAACTTAAACGACGCTTGTGCTCAGCACCTATATTGACTACTCCAGATTGGAGTAAGCCATTCCATGTACATGTGGATGCATCCAATTACGCCATAGGATGTGTGTTAGCACAACCCACGAATGAAGGTAATATAGATCTCCCCATAGCCTACGCTAGCAGACAATTGAACGCAGCAGAAAGAAACTACACCACGACGGAACGAGAAGGATTAGGGATGATCTACGCAGTAAAGAAGTTTAGGCACTACTTGTTGGCCAACAAATTCAAGTTCTTTACAGATCATCAAGCCCTATTATACTTAGTCAACAAACCATGTAACACAGGACGACTGATACGTTGGTTTCTATTACTCATGGAGTATGATTTTGAAGTAATAGTCAGGAAAGGAAAGACACATCTTAGAGCTGACCACCTTTCAAGATTAACCTCAGGAGAAGCTCCTCAAGGAGTAGCGGATGAATTACCAGATGCATACTTGTTTAACCTTGAGATAGCACCAGAATGGGCTAAGCCTATAGTCCCTATTCTCACATACGGACCCAAGAATCCTAAGATAAAGATCAAAGAGGGAGAGATTACCAAGTCTCAGAGGTACCAAATAATGGCCGGAAGCATATATAAACAGGATAATCAAAAGATTCTTGCTTGTTGTGTAGATGAATCAGAGCATGCGAATTGGTTGCAATTAGCACACATAGGTGCACTAAAGCAACATCATTCAAAACATCGAACATTACAGACTCTGCATAGATTAGGAGTATATTGGCCTTCTATGGAAGCAGATGTCTACAAGTTGTGTAAGGAATGTCAGGTTTGTTGTGAAAGACCACCAGTAGAACATGCTACACTATATCACGTGTCTCTCACACCAGACTGGAGTGAACCTTTAGTGACATACTTGAGGACGAACACATTCCCTCAAGGCATGACCTTAGCTCGACAACGCAGTCTAGAGCAGGAAGCTCAAGACTATTCACTTATTGGCGATAATTTATACAAAAGAGGACGAGATGGATATCTAAGACAATGTGTTCATGAAAGCGATTATCTGAGCATACTAGAGACTGCACACCAAGGTGTTGCAGGAGGTCACTTTGGACCAGATAGGATAGTCAAAGCCATTCTCTTTTCAGGATTATGGTGGCCCACTCTTCACATGGATGCACATACCTATGTAAAGAGATGTGATGTGTGCCAAAGAACTCAGTTTCCTACTCGCAGAGATGAAATGCCATTGAAACCCATGATGGGCGGACGTGCATTTTCAAAGTGGGGTATAGACTTTGTAGGACCCATCAACCCCCCTGCAAAAGGTACACATGCGGAATACATTATTGTTGCCACAGATTATCTTACGAAATGGGTAGAGGCAAAAGCCACAAAAAAGAATGATGCTCACACGACTGCAAAATTCTTATTTGAAAATGTCTTTACAAGATATGGATTGCCTATAGAGTTAGTGAGCGATCGAGGCACTCACTTTCTAAACCAAGTCATTGAATATTTGTTACAGGATTTTATGGTGATTCACAAGAAATCTGCACCATATCATCCTCAGGCCAATGGTCAGGCTGAAAGCACTAACAAAATACTGTTGGTGCATTTTGCCCAAGCCTACATGCTTGATATGCTTGATATTATCCTCATTTGTAAGTCATATGAGTAGTCATGTGAACACCTCTTGTAAAAGAGTACATTTTATCTCTTGTAAATGGAAAAAGAAAAAAGTAAAAGGATGGCTTACCTCATCCATGATGTAAAAGCAAATTCGTGGCTCCAACTACCAAAATCACGAATTTTTGAGCTGAGGGAATCTCTCCTAACTTTGGGGATCACTTTTAGGTGGAGCCATTCGAATTCGAATTCAAAACTCCCTCCAAGAATTGCTATAAAAGGAGCAAGAAGGAAGAGGCGATTAGCAAGCCTTGTACGTGACCACTTCATGTCATTTTGTAGAGATTGAAGAGCTTACTCCATAGCTCTATCATTCTACTCCCATTGTGCAAAGATTCATTGCCAATGTGGTTGTAATCATATGTGAATCTATACATTTATTATCATCTACCTCTCTGTTTTGTTCTCTGCTATACTCACTCAGAGCAGTAACTTCAGAAGGTCATATCTCGAGTTTTACTGAACCTTTTTCAGTGTTTTAAAGTGCGCTGGATAGCTCTCACTGTCTAATTTCTACCTATAAATTTTCAAGGTCATTGGATTTATACTTTTGGAGATATCTGCATTTTACTGCTTACTGGTCTATCTCTGCAGAGCCCCGAGAATTGTGGGAATGTTCCAGAACTTGATGAAACTTGTTCTCAGTGCTCAGTCCATCATTTGAAGTGTTTTAACTTGGAATAGGAAGCTTGCTAAGTCTATTTGCTATGCCCAAAAGGAATTTTTCTAATTCCTTCCAGGTTGAGAGCACTGTTCATTTTTTCCAGCAGGTGTATGTCCAAAAATAGCAAGTTTTGGGAGCTAGTCATTTCGCAACTTGTCGGTCTTGACTTAAACTTTTGGGATACATGTTCCAAAGTACTTGGCTGATATTTTGGTGGATTTAGGAAGCTCAAAGGGTCTACTAATCAACTCTGAAGTCTCAGTTGGCTGGTGTGAAGCTGGTTGTAGCGGCACCTACTCATCTTTGGATTGCATCCACCATCTCTCTTCACAGTGGTATCAGAGCATAGTCAAGCAACATGGGAGATGGATTTCCATCAACAATTGACAAATTGGATCGAAACAACTATCCGGCATGGTCTCTAAGGATGGAGGCTTACCTTCAAGGGAGGAATCTATATGGATTCATATCCGGAGATGAAGCAATGCCAACCATGAGGAACAAAGGGCAACCATCACATGAAGAAGTGGAAGGACTTTCGAATTGGTGTTCGAAGGATGCACTTGCAAGGTCCTATATTCTAAACTCAATCTCTGATTTTCTTTTACCTCATGTCAAGGGATGCAAGACATCAAGAGAAACCTGGAATGCACTTGCTTCTTTCTTCTCTTCCAACACTCGAGCAAGGAAGAACCAATTGTGGATGGAGTTCACAACAATGAAGAAAAGCCCGAAGCAAAATGTGACTGATTATGTCACAAAGATGAAGGAGATTTCCGACCAACTTGGAAGCATTGGAGAGGTAATTGAAGAGGAGCAAATCATAAGACAAATCATGAATGGAATCAAAGCAGACGACAAGTGGGAGTCATTCACAACAGCCATGGATTTATACATGGATATGCATGTACCCGACCTCAACACACTCATGGGCCAACTCTTCACTCATGAAGCAAAGATTAGCAAAGGTGGTGAGTCCTCAAGAGGTAATCAAACTTCTGCCTTATATTCTGATAAAGCTAAGGTCAAGGACAAGTCAAAGAATAGAAAGAATGAAGATGAAGGAAGCTCTTTCCAAGCAAACTTTGCAGGTAGAGGAAGAGCTAGAGGAAGAGGCAGAGGTGGAAAGCAAGGCAGGGGGAGATTCCAATCATCTCAACCTTGCAACATATGTGGCTTATCTAACCATAATACTGAAGAATGTTTCAGGAATCCAAGGAACTCAAGAGGAAGAGGATTCAATAGAGGTGGCTATGGATCAAATAGAGGTAGGTACAATGGAGGCTACAACAACAACAACTACTACAACAACAATTACAACAACAACAACAACTATCAAAGTGGCCATAGAGGAAGAAGAGATTACAATAACTATGCAGAGGACCAAAGTCAAGAAGATTCATTATTGATTATGAATCTATCAACAAAGAAGGGTAAGGATGATGATCACATATTTTACATTGATTCGGGATGCTCGAACCATGTAGCAGGAAATGTGGCTTTACTTTCTGATTTGGAAGATCCTCATAACAAGCATGAAGTGCAGACAGGAGATGACACAAAGCACTCAGTGGAGAAGATAGGTAATGTGAAGACATCAGATGGGAATATGAACCTCTTAAGCAAAGTCTTGTATGTCCCTACAATTACCAAAAATTTAATAAGTGTTGGACAGATTGTTGAAAAAGGATTGCAGGTTAGATTCAATCGATTTGGAGCATATGTTGAAGACCCAAGGCAAGGCTTTCGAAGGATTGCCAAAGGAGAAAAGACAGGAAGGCTTTTCACTTTTGAAGTGGAAGATACAAAGAACATAGCTTTGTTTAGCTATGGATCTCAAACTCTAACAGAGTTGGAGATATGGCACAAAAGGCTTGCTCACATTGGTGAGAGGACACTCAAACAGATTTGCAGGGACCAAAGTGTACTTGGTTTGCCTAATATCACAAGGCAACACATGATTTATAAGTGTGAAGCTTGTCAACTCGGCAAGGCTCATAGACAACCTTTCAATAAGAAAGGATATATGTATCAAAATCCTTTGGATCTAGTGCACACGGATGTGTGGGGTCCAAGTAAGGAGCCATCTATATCAGGCTCAAGATATTATGTGTCTTTCATAGATGATTGTAGCAGGTGGACCATTCTGTTTTTCATGAAGCACAAGGATGAAGTGTTTAATTGCTTTAAGAAGTATATTGCTCTTGTTGAAAATCAAACAGGTAGGACTTTGAAAAGACTCAGATCAGATGGTGGAGGAGAATACTTCTCTTCTGAATTTGATGCCTTCTTGCATGAAAGAGGCATTAAAAGGGAAGTCACTACAAGGTATACACCTGAACTCAATGGTGTAGCAGAGAGGAGGAATAGAGCTATCGTCGAAGCTGCAAGGTCCATGCTCAACGAAAAGGGATTGCCGAACTACCTATGGGCAGAGGCTGTGTCGACAGCCACATATCTCATAAATAGACTTCCATCTAAGTCACTAGATGGAACCACTCCATATGAAGTGTGGAATGGAAGAAGACCTAGTCTAGAGCATTGTAAAATCTTTGGATGCTTAGCCTATGCTCACATTCCTTCTCAAGTAAGAGGGAAATTGGATCCCAAGGCAGAGAAGTGTGTATTCATTGGTTATGATCAAAACCAAAAAGGATATAGATTGTACAATCCAACCAATAAAGGATTTTCTGTGAGTAGAGATGTAATTTTTGATGAAAACAAATCATGGTTTGATGATGACAGGAAAGTGAAGCTGCCATATGACTTGGATGAAGATTTTCCATCACTTCAACCAAAGGAGCCAAAGCAGATTGAAGAAAGTGATTCGGAGATTGACCTAGAAGACTTGGAAAGACTAAAGCTATGGAAGAACAAAGGTAAAGCAAAGATGCAGGATGCTACATATGGACCCGAGAGCTCACATCAACCACTTAGAAGGTCTTCGAGGGAGAAGAAGAAACCAGAGAGGTTTGGTTATGATACTTCTTTGGTCACCAAGCACTCAATCTACATTGCAAAGGATTCAACCAATGAAGAACCTACCACATTCGAAGAAGCACAAAGCAAGAAAGCTTGGAGAGATGCAATGGATGAAGAAATGGAAGCCTTGAAGGAGAATGACACTTGGGAGCTTGTACCTAACAAGCCATCTATGAAGATAATCGGATCTCGATGGATATACAAAATCAAGAAGAATCCAGATGGAAGTATAAATAGACACAAAGCAAGGTTAGTTGCTAAAGGGTTTGCTCAAACCCATGGTATTGATTATGAGGAGACTTTCTCTCCTGTTGCAAAAATGCCTACAATTAGGGTTCTCATTAGTCTTGCTGCATCTAGAAATTGGAATCTTTATCAACTTGATGTAAAGAATGCTTTCTTGAATGGATGGATTTCTGAGGAAGTGTATATGGCACAACCTCCTGGATATGAGGATGCACATCATCCTAACTATGTATGCAAACTAAAGAAAGCTTTGTATGGATTGAAGCAAGCTCCAAGAGCTTGGAATTTCAGATTGGTTACTTATTTGCAGGACCAAGGATTCAAAGCTAGCAAGGCGGATACCTCTTTGTTCATAAAGAGGAATGGATCTGAAGTGATCTATTTATGTGTGTATGTTGATGATATTATTATCACAGGCAATGATCTTGAAGGAATCAAACAGGTAAAGAGTCAAATGAAGGAGGAGTTCAAAATAAGTGACCTCGGACCACTCACTTATTTTCTTGGATTGGAGTTGATCTACACAGATTCAGGTATATACATCACACAAAGGAAGTATGTCCATGACATGCTCGTCAAGTTCAAGATGGAAAATACCAAGTGTGCAGGTACACCTATGGAGCAAAATCATAAGCTTAGTGCTTATGAAGGAGAGCCAACTGAAGACATCACAAGCTATCAAAGCTTGGTTGGAAGTTTGAACTATGCAACACTCACAAGGGTGGATATATGCTATAGTGTTAGCATATTGAGTCAGTTTATGCATAAGCCGAGAAGACCACATATGGAAGCGGCCAAGCGAGTCCTCAAGTACCTAAAGGGGACCATGAATGAAGGTTTGTTTTATTCATTTACTTCAGATATTGAGCTAAAGGTCTACTCAGATGCAGATTGGGCCGGATCTAAAGATGATAGAAGAAGCACATCAGGGTATATATCATTTGCAGGTTCAAAAATCATTTCTTGGTCATCGAAGAAGCAACCAACCGTGGCATTATCTTCTACTGAAGCTGAATATAGAGGTTTGGCTAATGCAACTCAAGAAATCATGTGGTTAAAATCTTTGTACACAGATCTTGGACTTCATTCTTCAACACCTCACATTTTTGGTGACAACACAAGCTCACTACATCTAGCAGCTAATCCGGTATACCATGCTAGAACCAAGCATATTGAAGTCCACTACCATTATGTAAGGGAGAAGCTAATGAGCAAGGATATTCAACTATCCTACGTCTCTACAGATATGCAATGTGCAGACATGTTGACGAAAGCTCTTGATGGTACGAAATTAAGTAGATTCAAGTTGATGATTGGTTTGCAGGAAATCAAGGACAATTGAAGACTTATTTGGAGGCCAAGCATGTTAGGCTTGAGGGGGAGCTGTTGGTGCATTTTGCCCAAGCCTACATGCTTGATATGCTTGATATTATCCTCATTTGTAAGTCATATGAGTAGTCATGTGAACACCTCTTGTAAAAGAGTACATTTTATCTCTTGTAAATGGAAAAAGAAAAAAGTAAAAGGATGGCTTACCTCATCCATGATGTAAAAGCAAATTCGTGGCTCCAACTACCAAAATCACGAATTTTTGAGCTGAGGGAATCTCTCCTAACTTTGGGGATCACTTTTAGGTGGAGCCATTCGAATTCGAATTCAAAACTCCCTCCAAGAATTGCTATAAAAGGAGCAAGAAGGAAGAGGCGATTAGCAAGCCTTGTACGTGACCACTTCATGTCATTTTGTAGAGATTGAAGAGCTTACTCCATAGCTCTATCATTCTACTCCCATTGTGCAAAGATTCATTGCCAATGTGGTTGTAATCATATGTGAATCTATACATTTATTATCATCTACCTCTCTGTTTTGTTCTCTGCTATACTCACTCAGAGCAGTAACTTCAGAAGGTCATATCTCGAGTTTTACTGAACCTTTTTCAGTGTTTTAAAGTGCGTTGGATAGCTCTCACTGTCTAGTTTCTACCTATAAATTTTCAAGGTCATTGGATTTATACTTTTGGAGATATCTGCATTTTACTGCTTACTGGTCTATCTCTGCAGAGCCCCGAGAATTGTGGGAATGTTCCAGAACTTGATGAAACTTGTTCTCAGTGCTCAGTCCATCATTTGAAGTGTTTTAACTTGGAATAGGAAGCTTGCTAAGTCTATTTGCTATGCCCAAAAGGAATTTTTCTAATTCCTTCCAGGTTGAGAGAACTGTTCATTTTTTCCAGCAGGTGTATGTCCAAAAATAGCAAGTTTTGGGAGCTAGTCATTTCGCAACTTGTCGGTCTTGACTTAAACTTTTGGGATACATGTTCCAAAGTACTTGGCTGATATTTTGGTGGATTTAGGAAGCTCAAAGGGTCTACTAATCAACTCTGAAGTCTCAGTTGGCTGGTGTGAAGCTGGTTGTAGCGGCACCTACTCATCTTTGGATTGCATCCACCATCTCTCTTCACAAATACTGTGTACCGTACTGACGAAACTCGTGAACAATAAACGTTCAGATTGGGACAAACAGCTACACCACGCTGTTTGGGCATATCGAGTGGCCTACAAGACCGTACTCAATGCAACTCCCTTTCAGATGGTTTTTGGTCAGAATGCTGTGCTTCCTTTGGACTTCTTGATACTGACCCTTAAGGTTGCACAAGAACATCAGTGGACTGGCCATGAATTATCAGCAAGAATAATGGACTTGGAACGATTAGGAGAAACCAGGCTGAAAGCAGCAGCAGGAATATACGCAGCGAAGAAGCGACAGAAAGCATATTTTGATGCACACGTGAAAGATAAAGGCCTAAAAGAAGGAGATTTAGTTCTAGTATATACGCTGAAACAGCACGCACGGAAGTTAGAAAAGCGAGGTTATGGACCTATGATCATTAACAGACTTTCGACTAGTGGAGCAGTACAGTTAGCCACCTTAGAAGGAGACATAATGCCTAATTACATTAGTGGCTGTAGAGTCAAGCTATATCAAGAACCTCTTACTGAGGATATGCTTAGACGACTCACATTGGCAAGGAAGCGTAAGGAGGAAGAAAATAGAATACGAGCGGAAGCTCAGGCAGAAGCCATAGAACGCGTTAAGCGCATGAAGCTAAGAAGACAAGGACTAGGGAGAGAACATTATAACCACCCGGAAACATCACCCAGATATCCCATGGCCATGTGTCAAGTAAAGTCAACCACTCATCCTAGCATAGTGGACAGGAGACCATTCATTAGAGTTAGGCTAGAGCACGACAACCCTTGCCAAGAACTCAGGACTTTAATCGACTCAGGTGCTGCGACTAGTGCGATTAGATGGTCCCACTATAAGGATTCAAGAATAGAAATGTGGCCAATTGAGGCATACCTCATAGGCCTAGGAGGCATGGAAACCCCTTGCATGGGTGAGGTGGACCTTCCTATCCTCATTAAGGATTTGACCATGACAACAAAGCTACTAGTGTGCCATGATGACGACCTGATAGAACCCCTAATCCTTGGCCAAGATTGGCTATACGATCACTCAGTGGACCTAAATCTTAGACAAGGCTCCTTACAGATTGGAACCTTCGAGCAGAAGCGAGTGATACCGCTTGACTTCCCTAACGGCATTCCGCTTGACGGTTATGACCCTAGACCCTATGAAATGCATGCGACGGAAGATCGGAAGATCTTTAAGCAGACCAGTCACGTTACGTCTACACCAACCCACTCGGGCTTGGCTATGGACAATTGTCAATCAGAAGGACGACAGGAGATCTTCCCTGGGACTTCCTGCAAACTAGAAGAGACAGTTACCCAACTGCAAGGGCAGATGGACACAATCAGTGGTCAGGTGGGTTGCATCAGCGGCCAAATGAGCACGAAACCCTGCGGTGCTCATCCTTCCAAACTTGTTGCGGACTGGCCTAGATTAAAGTTAAAGAATGCATCACTTCCTAATGGGCAGGTCACGCAAGTGTTGGATCTCCCTTCTTTTCCAAAGCAGAGTGTCCATCCGACCTCTCAACCTCAACAACAACAGAGTCAACCACGACGAAGGAACCCGGACCGACGGCAGTATCAGAAGACACAACAAGGAAGGCAGTTTAGGCCACCCAAAGGAAGCGGCACCAGACAAATATGGGTGGCAAAAGGACAAAAAGCACCGAAGAACTCCAACCAAGCAGAGATCGACAAGAAAAAGGCAAGGCAGAAACATAATCAGTATCCACCATCCCCTCGACCTTCTTCTACAGGTCCGAGCATTCGACAAATTTGGATCGCCAAGAAATACCTTACCCATAGACCCACACCCACGCAGATTTGGGTACCCAAACCATGTATCATAGCTCAACCCTTAAGCCATGTAATACATACCCCTCACAAATCTTTCCATCCCTCAATACCACCACACCCGATACTACCTTTTGCCCCTCAGCAGAAACCCACCACCCACTCAAAGACTCTTAGGAAATGGATACCGAAGCGTGTCCAATCGTCTTCCCCTAACCCCATGTCTGACAAAACTACCCCCCCGACTAACATACAACCTTGTAATAAATCACTAACCTTTAAACCTTGTATAAATTCACCCACCATCATCACACGTCACTCATAATCTCATCTCATCAAGGAACGTATGCATCATCTGAAACGTGTAGGTGTCTAAGAGACCTGCACTAGTGCTGCAAGAAGCATTGCATCCATCACATCACAGCACTTGTCTACACGGGTTACGCATCAGTTATGGAAAGGGATTGCGGTCTCACTTTAATGGGATCATAATTAATTTCCATGCTAATGCGTTAATCTTTTGTAGCAGATCTTTCTCATTAACACACCAGTCATCATGCAAACCGATGAAGGACCATCAGGAGCAGGCCCCAGTGTAGCTGTAGTGCCCCTCAACGTGTTACGAGCAGAATCCCACCCGACTGCTCCACCGCCAGAATTCCAAGGATTTCCAGGGCCCATGCCGATCGACAACCCACCTATGGGCTACACAGAAAAGATACACCGTAACTCTCACTGGTTTCAGGGACTTGCAGGACCCTTAGTGGACGCGGATTTCATATTTGAATCTACTTTGACGTTTGATGACCGCACTTGGGGAAAATACCAATTCTTCTCCAGAGAGTTCGAAGACCTACAGAACACCCAGGACCTAACTCACGTTTGGGCCAGAGCAGGCTTCACGGAGTATTTCAGTGATCCCCTACCCAAACCTGACTTTTACAGGTGTTATTACTTAATTACTACTTTGCTGGCCTCAGAGAATAAGGATATCCCCGGAACTTTTATTTTGCCTTCTTTAGTGGATGATCCACCCTACAAAAGGTTTTACCTCTCTGTCACTCTAGCACAATGGTGAGTACCAACGTGAGGAGATACACCTCATAAATGTCAATCCGTGGAGACGTGAGGACCGGTATGAAGACCGCGAGCAAGTGATGGCACAAGTGCGTGAGTGAAAGCACATAAGCATGCACACACATACACACACACGCGCACAAGGTAAGAGCAAAGAGTGGAACAATGGAAAGCTTTGATTACCAAAGAGCTCTCTTACAAAACTGAAATCTACAACAAGCTAACCCCAAAAATGAGCTCTCCAGCCCTTTTTATAGTTTTTGAGTGGTTTTGGCCCTGTCCAGACCTAGTGTCCGGCCTAGTTAAAAAATAGGTTCCAGGGCTTATTTGGGGGCTCAAACGGAGTCTAAAAATTATGAAAATTGGTAGGATGGTAGATCTAATACTCCTCAAGCTCGAGGACTCCTCGGCTTGAACAAAATGGAGTTACAAAAATGGAAAATGGTATTTACAATGGTTTTTAGTGATAAAAATCACTATTTTTGTAGGGATTTCTTCTGAAAATTTGACAGGTGCTTCTTGGAACTCCCTACTTGCTCCTTCTCCTTGTGTGTCTACTTCCTTGATGCGCTTCCATGCTTTGTCCTTGACCTTGAGCTTCAACACTCCCCCCCCCTCTTGAGTCTGTCGTCCCTGACAGACCCTTGTTGTCGTGGTTGTTCCATGTAGGACATTGAGAGGTAGTGTCCGTTACGTTCAACAGGGGCGATCCCTCTTCCCAATGTATCCTGGTCATTTGTCTGGGTCTTCACTTTGCCAGTGTTATCTCTTGTAGTTTGTAGTCCCTTTGTACGTACTTCTGCCTTATACTCCATCTGGGTGGTGCATTTGTAAGTTTTCCAAAACTGCTAGCTGCTCAAAGGAGGTGGTCAATGTTGATTGGGAGCAACTCTCGGTGGTGGATGGCTTCCTTGTTCTTGTTGTTGTCATCTTGATGTCGTCTGGTTCTTCCCAAGATGGCTTTTCATAGTTTTCATGCCAAGTACTTGTAACCCATGATGAATGGTGGGTAAGTGCATTAGTGCATGGTTTGAACAAAATATGTGCCTTGTGCATGGCCGTGTAATGTGGCCCTACATATGCGTACTTGGATAATGCATGGCAAGAAGTATGGTGCAAGAGATTGGGTCTTGAGCTAAGTGCTCAAGGGTATGCTGACGAAGAGGTTTCCTAATCTATCATGGTTATTGTGTTGTTGAAACATACACGTCTTACCATGGTGAAGGGTCCGTTGATCGTCATCTCTTCGTGTTGTGGCTCCCTCATGGTGTTTGACCGTCGGCTTGTCCTTTTTGTTGAGGGATGTCCTTGCTGGAAGTTCGCTGATGAGCATTTTCAAGCACATAGTCTTCTCTCTCTTTTTTTTTTTTTTTTTTTTTTTTTTTGGAACAATGGTGGCCGCAAACAAGAAGAAAGAGGTTAGTATCAATAACATATTTTGCCTGTGAAAATTGTGTCTCATGTGCCTGGGATTTCTCAATTGTGTCTATGCACGGCCCTGTAAGGTGGCCCTATATTGATGCATACTTTGGAAATGCATGACCTGAATGGTGCAAACGACAAGGTTATGCAAAAGGCACATGGTTGCTGCTGGTTGAGGCTTTTGATGTTACTTGTATACTTGATGAATTCTTTGATTGGAGGTGTCTATCGGATCTCGAAATGATGTAATCCTCCGGATTGGAACCCATTTCAGAATAGTATTTGGCCCTGTAGAGATCACCTCAGGCCAGTTCTTCTTTGGATGCTGTCCAAACTTTGGTATCCAGTGTGGTTGGTCCCTTGGTTCTGTGGATGTTGCTTGTGCTTTTGGCTTCCAAACCCATATCCTGGGTGAGTGCCTTCTTATTTTTGTAGAAGGATTGAGTTTATCTTCTTTTGGTCTTTGTGCTCTGTCCTTACCCTTGGCTTTCCTTGGCTTCTTTGTTGAGGCCTTTTGCATGGTGGGGAGCATAGGCCTTTGTACGTGTAAGAGCTTCTTGGGTACCCACATCTGTAATCGCCCTTGTTGAGCAGTAGCTAATTTTTTAGGCATCCAAATTTGTACCTGATTGTGGTCGGCTTTCATTGATAGCTTTGGTACCCAAATTTGTTGGAGTCTTCGAGCTTGAGCCTGTCGTGGGTGTTCGGTCCTTCTGTTGCCATGGTCGATCTGGTTGGGTGGGAGTCTTTGAGGCAGCATCGATGGTTGTACTCCTTTCTTTACCCAGATCTGTGTCATGCCCAACGCTTCTTTGCTCTTGAAGGCTCTTTGTCTATTTGATAGACTGGCTGTCTTGCATTGTTTTGCTTGCTTCTGAGGTTGAGCTCCTGTGGATGCTTTGCTCTTTAAAAGACAAGAAGAAGGTTCATCTTGACTTTGCGACTGTCCTTCCGTGATTGCATCCGTCTGGATCATAGAGCTTTTGACATCTACAACATCTTGTTCAAGAAGATTAGCCTTAGAGGAACAAAGAGAGTGTGTGGTGTCAGTTTCAGTGGGCATGTGATTCTCCAATTCTAATGTAATGCATTGATTATATACCCACACTTGAAGAAGTTGACTTCTTAGGTTCAAGTTGACAGCATGGTCGTAAATCCAATCTTGACCCAAGACAAGTGGCTCTGTGAGGTCCTCATCATGACACACTAGCATCTTGACTTTTATTGGAACATCTTGAAGGTAGATGGGAAGTTCCACCTCTCCCAAACAAGGGGTTTCCACGCCTCCTAAACCTATGAGATAGGCTTCTATGGGCTCGATGTTCAATTGCAGGTCTTGGCAGTATGAAAGCCGAACTGCACTAGTTGCTGCTCCTGAGTCAACCAATGCTTTCACAGTCCTTACACTCTTTCCTTGTCCTACCTCTATAGTCACAAAGGGTCGTCGATCAATTATTTGAGAAGTAGTTATGCCCGATTTTTGGCACATGTCCATGTGATATTTTGGAGCTTTTGTGTTGACATCTAGGCCTAGCCGCCGTAACTTATTTCTTCTGATGCGCTCTCTAGCCTCTGCTTGTGCTTCTTCTCTAACCCTTAACTCTTCTTCTTTTCGCTTCTTAGCAGTGTTGAGTCTTATGAGCATTTCCTCTGTAAGAGGTTCTTGATATAACTTGACTCGGCATCCACTAATATAGTTTGGTAGGATATCACCTTCTAAAGTGGCCAATTGAACTGCACCGCTAGTGGAGAGTCTATTAATGATCATGGGTCCATATCCTCGTTTCTCCAATTTGCGGGCATGTTGCTTTAGCGTATAAACCAGCACTAGATCTCCTTCCTTCAATCCTTTATCCTTTACATGGGCATCAAAGTATGCCTTTTGCCTTTTCTTTGCAGCATAAATGCCTGCTGCTGCTCGTAGCCTCGTCTCACCTAAGCGTTCTAGATCAAAGATCCTGGAAGACAACTCATGTCCATTCCACTCATGTTCTTGTGCTACTTTCAAGGCAGGGATTAGGAAGTCTAATGGTAGCACAGCATTCTGTCCAAAAACCATATGAAATGGGGTAGCATTGAGTACCGTTTTGTAGGCAACTCGGTATGCCCAAACAGCATGATGGAGTTGTTTGTCCCAATCAGAGCGTTTATTATTTACAAGTTTCGTCAATACGTTACATAGGATCTTATTCGTGCTCTCGGCTTGTCCGTTAGCTTGTGGGTGATAGGGGGCAGACTTCTTATGTATCACCATGAATTCTTGAAGGAGATTTTCAATGACCTCATTCAAGAAGTGCGTACCTCTATCACTAACCAACTCTATTGGTAACCCATATCTAGTGAACACATTTTCGAATAAGAACTTAGCCGTCGTTTGAGCATCATTCTTTGTCGTGGCTTTTACTTCCACCCACTTTGTAAGGTAATCTGTGGCTACAATAATGTATTCTGCATGGGAGTTTCTAGCTGGGGGGTTAATAGGACCAACAAAGTCTATGCCCCACTTCGAGAATGCGCGTCCTCCCATCATGGGCCTCAAGGGCATTTCATCTTTTCTTATCGGATATTGGGCACGTTGGCATGTGTCACATTTCTTCACATAAGTATGTGCATCCATATGAAGAGTGGGCCACCAAAGTCCTGAGAATAAAATGGTCTTAATTACTCTGTCAGGCCCAAAGTGTCCACCTGCAGCACCGCTGTGTGCAGTTTCTAAGACTTTCAAATAGTCTGATTCATGAACGCACAGTCTTAGGTAACCATCCTTGCCTCTTCAATATAGGTTGTCTCCTACTAAGGCATAGTCTTGAGCCTCTTGCTCCATGCTCCGTTTTCTTGCAAGACTAGCCTGATTGGGTAATGTTCCCGATCTCATGAACGCAACCAATGGAGCACTCCAATCTGGGATTAATGACACATGATAAAGAGTGGTATGCTCCACTGGGGGTCTCTTCTGGCACACTGGACAATTTTGGATCCACTCCTGTATTTCTTTGTCCATGCTAGGCCAATACACTCCTAAACGTTTTAGATTCTGCAATGTTCGTTGTTTAGAGTAGTGATTTCCTAGCAGTCCCTCATGGGCTTGTTGCATCCAACTAGTATGTTCGTCGTCCTCAACACAACAAGCTAATACGCCCTCGCTGTCTTGCTTGTACATACTTCCGGCCAATATTTGATAGTTTTGTGATTTTACAATTTCTTCTTTGCTTGTTTTCACATTTTTATTTGCAGGCCCAAAGGTTAGGACTGGTACCAACTTATTTGCCCATTTAGGAACAACTTCTAAATTGAACAGATAAGCATCGGGCAATTCATCAGACACTCCTTGCGGTGGCTCTCTTGAAGTGATGCGAGAAAGATGGTCTGCCCTAAGATGGGTTCTACCTTTCCTGACAACAACTTCAAAGTCGTATTCCATTAGTAAGAGGAACCATCTTACTAAGCGGCCTGTATTGCAAGGTTTATTGACCAAATATAGTAAAGCTTGATGATCAGTGAAAAACTTGAACTTATTGGCCAATAGATAGTGTCTAAACTTCTTCACGGCATATACCATACCTAAGCCTTCTCTCTCCATTGTGGTATAATTTCGTTCAGCTGCATTTAATTGCCTACTAGCATATGCTATCGGCAAATCTAGGTTTCCTTCACCTGTGGGTTGTGCTAGCACACATCCTATTGCATGATTGGAGGCATCTACATGAACATGAAAGGGTTTGCTCCAATCCGGAGTAGTCAATATTGGTGCTGTGCACAAACGTCTTTTCAGTTCGTTGAAGGAATTCTCGCATTCCTCGTTCCACTCAAAATTTGTTAACAACCCATAAAGAGGTTTAGCTATGATGGCATACATGTGGATAAACCTACGGTAATATCCACAATGGCCCATAAAGGCCTGTACCTCTTTAACATTTCTTGGTCTTGGCAACTCTGCTATCGCTCTTACCTTGTCTTCATCTGTTGAAATTCCATTCTTAGAAACAATGTGACCTAAGATTTTACCTTGTCGTACCATGAACACACACTTCTCCGGGTTCAGACAAACTCGATAATCTCTACACTTGTTGAAGATTTGTCTGAGCTCAAGGATGTGGTAACTTCTCTGTTGGGAATGCGCACATAAATCATCCACATATACTTCTAAGCTCTTCCGCAAGAACTCCTTGAAGACATGACACATGAGCCTTTGGAATGTTGCAGGTGCATTGGTGAGCCCAAATGGCATCACACGAAATGCAAAGATTCCCCATTCTGTGGCAAAGGCCGTTTTGTGTTGATCTTCGGGGGCAATGGCTACTTGGTTGTAACCTGAAAATCCATCAAGGAAGCTATAAACTTCCTTGCCTGCAACACACTCCAATAGATGTTCGGTGATTGGAAGTGGATAACTATCTCTGATCGTTGCGGCATTAACTTTTTTAAGGTTAATGCACACTCGCAATTTCCCATTCTTCTTGGGCACCACCACAATGGGGGACACCCATTCAGTGTGCTCAATCTCATAGATGAATCCAGCTTCAATCAGCCTATCAATTTCCTCCTTTATTTTGGCTGCATAATTGTCATTATATGTGTAGGGCTTTTGTTTGGTGGGCTTGGCGTCAGCGGTCATCGGAATCGTATGAGAGCAAATCTTTGGATCTACTCCTTTCAAGTCTCCATAGTGCCATGCGAACACATCCCTATATTCCCTTAATAGAGCTACAAGCTCTGCTTCTTCTTTTGCACTTAGGTCGTCTCCTATGTACGTACATCGCTCTTCGTTCCCTTCAATGGTCACTACAATTTTTTTGGTCTTTTCTTTATTGTCATATGCTTCTCCTATAATGGCCTCTCTCTTAGGCATCCGTACCAAAATTTTTGGGTCTTCCACTTCATATTGCTTGAAATTTTCTGGTACTTCAAACAGTGATTCTTCCTCTTCTTGTTTCACTGCTTTTCTTTTCTTTTTCTTTTGACCTCCTTCACTTCCTTCCTTTGAATTTATCATTTTAATACTTGTGAGGGGTTCTTCTTCTTTTTGGGTTAACACTCCTATGTCTTCTAAATAGTGTTCCTCTGAGTCAAAGTAAGTATCCATCACAATGGATTCTAGATCATCGTCATTCTCTTCTTCTTCTATGAACTCACTAGGATCACACTCTTCCAACAGGGGCTGACACATGAACACTGAAATATCATAACCCTCCTCATCACAATGAGGTTTCCATTGTTCTTCATTGACTGCTATGTCCATGGTAGCTAAGATTTCTGCCCAACCATGAGGTTCAAATTCCTCATCTGGAAACATCATCGGTGTATAGGCTGGGTCTTTTATTGGTCTATCTCCTGGGGGAGTTCCTTCTTCTCTCGCTTTTAGGCGCTTTTCCTCTTCCTCTGCGACCTTGCACATCCACAAGTGAGTATCTTCATGCAGCCATGATGGATCAGGTGAACTTCCAGAATGCACAGAGATTGAATCTTCTTTTGCTTTGTGGATAGGATTCCACTGTAGGGGGGGTACATCTCTGAAGGTGTAATCCTTCAGATTGACCTTGGTGGTGACCCCTAAGTGCTGTAAGTACAAGGAGTTGGTTCCCCAATCCTGTACTATTTGCAATTGTCGCAGGAAGGGTCTTCCTAGGATCATCTCGTAAATATTATTTTTTTCAAAGTCACATATAGCAAATGTATGTTCAAACTCTACACCACAAGTGGTTAGAGTTATCCCTTCGAGCAATCCTAGAGGTCTTTCAAAATGACCATCTGCCATTTGAAGCTTCATTCTTGTTGGTCTTAATGTGGGTTTGCCCCATTGCTTCCACAGGGAGGTGGTCGCAATAGCAACACCAGCACCCGAATCTACAATTGCCTTGGTTGTGTAACCTTGATAGGTGATCGGAAGATAAGTGTTACCTTCTTCACCTTCGCTCATGTCTCCTATCTTGTCGAGAGGTATCTCTGGAACTTTTTGCTTAGAGCCTACTTTTGGCATATTGGATTCAAGTTCTAGAACCTGATCCTTCACATGATTCCATAGCTCCGGTTTTTCTTTGAGCAGCTCTTCCACAGTGAGATGACATTGAACCTTAGTGTTCTTCACAACATCAGTGTTTCTTGGAATCACTGAGTCTTCATTTCTTACCAATATTGTGGGGGCTCTGATCTGGAGAGATTCAGATTCCCACGGGCCTGTGTAATGAGGCAACTCTTGTAAAGAATTAGATTCAAAATCTAATCTTTCATCTTCTTGTTGCTCAGCTTGGTCTCCATAGATAGACAGAATGTCTTGGGGAAATTGATCATGAAGATCATCAATCTCAGGAATAGGAGGGGAATAACCCTTCTCCTGGGCCCATTTCTCTTCCTGTATTTCCCGCAAGAACTCTTGAGAGTACTGTTGAATTGAAGGAGGTATTCCAGCATCCGTGGAATTAGGAACATAAGCTCCCATTGGTGGTGAGCTTCCTCTTTCACTAACTGGTTGAGCCTGTGGAGGTAAAGAAACTTGTGGTTTGTTTACCAACTGCTTTAATCTTTCTAGTAAGCCTCGGAAATGCAAATCCGGTTTGACAGAGTTTGTCTGATTGAACTTTTGACTAGTCTATAGCTTGAGCTTGTTCTACCATTTTCGTGCACATTTTCATCCGTTCAATCTCTAAATCTGCTCTAGGGTAACTCTTGTCTAAGTTTGCAGCTGTTGGCCCTTCTTGAAGACGAGCCTGGTAGGCCTTGAACATCATGTCCAAGCCTTCTGGGGTTGGATCTGCAAGAACAGACCCTGGTTGTGGATTATTTACAATGGGTGGTGGGGTGGAATGAGGTGGAGTGGATGGAGCTTCGGTATGTGAGGGGCTTTGAGATGCAATGTCTTCTATTTTTGTTTTGGTATCCCTTAGGCTTTCTTCTAGCTCGGATAACTTTTTGTTCCACTTGCGATTAGCCTTCTCTCTGGTGTCCTTCCATGTTCTTGGTTTCCTCTTACTAGGCTCTCCTCCCTCACTTGACTCCGATTGCTCAGATGGTTTTGCTTGTTGTGCAGCCTGTGCCCTAGTAACTACCTGTACAGGAGCCACATTATTGCTACTTGAACTTGAATCTGCCACTAAGCCTACCACGTTGATGGGTGTGACCTTGGGTGCACTAGAGGGATTCCTAGGACACTCTCTAGGAAGATGTTCCTTGCCGCACTCAGGACAAAAGCCCTGTATTGTGATGTTCTGTCCTAGTCCCAAAGCTGGTTGGTGGGGACATTCACGAATAAAATGGTCGCCCTGACATCTAAAGCATGGTCCTCTAGGGGCTTGTGGTCTTACTTGTCTCAATTGGGGCCTAGGATTTGGATTCGTATACATGACATTGGAGTATTCTGGCTCCCAATTTTGTTCCATAGGTGGTGCCTCATATTGACACTGAGAAGTCTCACTTTGCTCAGGTGACTCTATATAATAAGCATGTGGACTATCTTCATGGAAGTAGTTTGAACCATGAGCATGAGAATCATTTTCTGAGACCAATGGGGTTAGTGGCACCAATGCTCTATTAGGGTTCTCCTCTGCCATCGTATATTTAACTGGGATCACATTGGCAGGAGCTGGCGGTTGGTTTTCAAGGACTGGTTGTGGCCTATATGGTGCCTGATAGTGCTGCTGGTATTGAGGTTGATATTGTTGTGGCCTATAATAGGGCTGTTGGTACTGATTCTGATACCTACCTTGCTGGTAAGGTTGCTGATAATTTTGTCTAACAGCCTGTCTGTTATAGGGACAATCTTGGGCCGAATGATTTGTGTATTTTCTCTCAATGGTGCAATACAGAGCATTAGGGTTTCCTTGGGGTTGAGTCGTCAACGGACAAACATTAGCCATGTGATCTCCTCCACATGTATAACATCGCTTCACTGAGGTGACCCTTGGCATTTGTCTATTTTGAACTCCTAGCTTTTTGGCCACTTGCTCAGCTATCTCATCTATCTCAGTGGAGGTTCTAGAGGTATTACTTGTAGAACTATCAGAGTCCTTATAGAGTTTGGATAGTCCTAACTCCTCACCCAAGTTGTCTTCTATGTCAATGCATATCCGTATACACTCTTCTATGGATCTAGGCTCTTTCAAGTATACATATGACCTTAATTTTGTGCTCAATAGGCCATCTAAAAACAATGCCACCTGTTTGGCTGATGTGGGTAATTCTGGTACAGGGCATCTTTCTAGGTATTGTCTAAACCTTCTTCCTGCAAGTCGCACTGTTTCTTGGGGTGTCTGTTTGAAGCTGTGGATCAAGGATGATGTGTTATGCCTGATACCACTCTTGGAAAATTCCACAATGAATTCTTCTAGCAGCTGACCTATCTCTCTATAGTTGCGACTGTTTAGAGGTTGAAACCAAGCTAAGGCAGTACCCTTAAGAGTCAAACCAAATGCCTCGAACTGGGTGAATAAGTCTTCAACCTGTTCAGCTCTTAGCACTTGTTTGAACTCCGCCACATGATCATAAGGATCTCCAAATCCATCAAAGTAGTTCTTCATTGTCTTAACCACTTGAGATGGTCTAAGGGTTCTTGAGTGCTCTCGTGGTCTAGGCAATGGGAAATCATGATCATCTCTTTGATGCCTATGAGCTCTATGTCTCTCCCTTTCAAGTCTTTCCGTTCCATATCCTGATCTGTCTCTGCCTATAGTGTCTGCAAAGCTTACCTCCAGTCTCTCTCTAGTTCTTTCTCTCTGGGTTTCATGAGCCTTGGATGATCCGGCTCCTTGGAGGCCCTGGGAAACATTAGATCTTGGTGGAGGGAAAATTGATTCACCTTGCCAAGTGTAAGCATGTCTGTCATGATCTGATACCAAGAATAATTTCTGAGATGTGTGATCTAGATAGACAGCTTTCCCTGGTGTCTCTGGGTCCTTGAATTCATAGATGGTGACTACTGGGCAGGGTTGATCTGGCCTAAATCTCCAAAAGGCTTCTTCCGTTTCTCTATTCACGAATAGTTCTATGCTTTTGTTATCTTGAGGAATCCATTCTGGAGTGAGCACTCTGGTTAAGACTGACTTACCTCTAGGGGTCTTGGGTTCTCCTCCTAGGTCTCCTTGCTCTAGGTCTCCTATCTCATTCTCAGGAATGATATTTCCAAACTCATCTGTCCTATCTGGTAAGTTGGTAACCACATACATGGTTCCTTCCTTATCAATGTAAGCACCCTCTTCAAACTTGACTACTGGGTGTTCAAGTCCAAAGGGTTGGTCAGGATTTTTGAGTTGAACCACTGATCGCCTTAGACCATCCTCATAGATGCGAGCACCTAATTGGTTGGTCCTGATATACTCCAGTTGGGTCTTATAGGGTCCTTCTGGTGTCTGTAAATAGGCAATGCCTGAGCTACGTGTGGGTCTCTCCATGCTAAAAGACATTTCCGAGTCACTGGTTTCTGAACTTCGTGAGTAAGGATAACCACTAAGCTGTTGAGCCCAAGACTTGGCTGTATGGTTGACACTAGCCTCAGATGACCTAATGCTTTGTCTATCCTTGCCTAAGTGTCTGCCAGATCTCAGGTTCATAAGCCTTGGCTTCTAGTCCCAAAGTTCTCTTATATTGCTCAAAATCCTTTGGAACACCTTGGTTTTCCAATTTTCCTGAGGGTCAACTTCAAAATACCCTATCTAATAATCCTGGTATTAATTTAACCATAACCAGTCGATGTTTTGGTTGTATTCCCCACGAGCTTTCCAACAAGACCAAAATCACAGCAAACGGATTTCGTATGAGAAAGTTATGCCAGTTCAGGGTTTTGGGGGTTAAAACAGGGAAATAGGATCTCTCTGGGAACTCAGAACAGGCGATACGATACCAGATTTTCCACGATACGATACCTTTGTCTTACACGATACCCCTTCAGACGATACCACCTAGACGATACGATACCACCGGGATGACTGAAATCGCGATACCAACATCACGATACGATACCACTAGTCTTGGCGATACGATACTATTTCAAGTGTCGCGATACTACCTTGGGGAGTAGGCGATACGATACTAAAACTTTGACGATACGATACGAGAGGACCAGGGCGATACGACCTCAGAATGGTATCGCGATACCCGTGGGAAAGTGGGCGATACGATACTGCTAGGTAAGGTAAGATCGCGATACCAACTTCAGGGCACGATACCAGAATGGTATCACGTTACCAAAATAAGTACCTGACGATACGATACTAGTTTGCAAGCGATGCGATACCAACTTGGCCGACGATACGATACTGCACGATCAACGATACGATACCAAGGATGGCACGATACGATACCAGGTGGACCACGATACGATACCACCGGGGCGACCGTGATCGCGATACCAGCACTTAACGATACGATACCAAAATGGTATCGCGATACCTCAAGTGGGGCATGCACGATACGATACCTCAACAAGTGTCGCGATACACGGGAGTTCTGGTATCGCGATACCACAACTCAACCGGACACGATACTTGGAGATTTTGACACCCAAATTCCAAAATTTTTGCAGATTTGTGTACCTTGTGTCCTCCTTGTCACTTCTATCAGCCTGTAGATGCAAAGTCACTCTCCAAAGTCACGATACAATGCTCGCGATACCAGGCGCTGTTCCTCTCACGTCGCGATACCACCGCTCAGATTCTGGTGTTTTTGAGAGTTTTTCAGTGTTTTTCTTCAGCGTTTTTGGTTCTCAGCTCCTCCTAAGCTTGTTCCTCACAACCACGAGTAAAAAAACGAGTGAATGTAGTGACAAAAATGGAAAAAATCAGAGAATACGAAGAGGGAAGAAGATGATGATGAAGGTGAAGATGAAGAAGAAGAAAAAACTCAGAAACTCAACTGAAAATGGTGATTTTTTTACCTTCCAACGTCGCTACTCTACGTCTTACCGTCACACGCTCGTCCTCCAAGCTCTCTCCCCGGCAACGGCGCCAAATTTGGTGTCACTCTAGCACAATGGTGAGTACCAACGTGAGGAGATACACCTCATAAATGTCAATCCGTGGAGACGTGAGGACCGGTATGAAGACCGCGAGCAAGTGATGGCACAAGTGCGTGAGTGAAAGCACATAAGCATGCACACACATACACACACACGCGCACAAGGTAAGAGCAAAGAGTGGAACAATGGAAAGCTTTGATTACCAAAGAGCTCTCTTACAAAACTGAAATCTACAACAAGCTAACCCCAAAAATGAGCTCTCCAGCCCTTTTTATAGTTTTTGAGTGGTTTTGGCCCTGTCCAGACCTAGTGTCCGGCCTAGTTAAAAAATAGGTTCCAGGGCTTATTTGGGGGCTCAAACGGAGTCTAAAAATTATGAAAATTGGTAGGATGGTAGATCTAATACTCCTCAAGCTCGAGGACTCCTCGGCTTGAACAAAATGGAGTTACAAAAATGGAAAATGGTATTTACAATGGTTTTTAGTGATAAAAATCACTATTTTTGTAGGGATTTCTTTTGAAAATTTGACAGGTGCTTCTTGGAACTCCCTACTTGCTCCTTCTCCTTGTGTGTCTACTTCCTTGATGCGCTTCCATGCTTTGTCCTTGACCTTGAGCTTCAACACTCTCAAAGGATTTAATCAGAGCGGCCATCAAGATTCATGGAACCCACACGCCCACAGATCGAGAAAGATTAGTTCCAGACCCTATGAAACGTGGGGATGTCACTAAGTGGGAGGAGATCTCAGCAATTACACCTGAGCTGTCAAAGCCGCTACGGATATGCATGCAACATTTTGCATTCCCCGCTCAGGACAGATTTACCATGCCACACAAAAGAATATGGTTTGGATTGTACTTAGCGTGTACCGGACCTCAGACTTTTGATCTGGCGAGCTGGATCATTGATCAAATGTATTTGGCACAACACAGATGGGAACGCAAGAAAGTGCTTAATGGATGTTGTGCGCTGACAAGAATTGTTTATATGTGCTTGGCTTATGAATTGCCAATTGAACGTGCATTAACAGGAGAAGAGCTGAAAGCATTCAAGGGAACTACGAAGAAAGCCAGGAAGCCCAGCAGAACACGGGCAGGTAAGCGCATGAGAGGCACCATTCCTTGCCTTCAAGTGCCAGAGTCACCATCACCACAACCCTCTCCAGAGCGATCACCAACAGAGGCCGCTCCCACAGTACAACCTATTCGCATAAGGTTGTCTAGACCAGTGGTCACGGAGGGCACTACTAGTACAGTTGCACCTCAGGCAGCTGCAACCACAGAACCCACCACCACTACAGCAGAAGCTCCCACCACTATTGGTGCGGAAGCCTTTTCTTTCCCAATACCACACATGGAGGCAGAACCAATAAACACAACATTCGATTTTGAGATGCCGGATGCATTCTCAAATGAATTCCAGTTTTTAGAGGCACAGATGTTCTCCCAAGAATATGAACGCCCCAGTTACCCTACCACACCGCGGGATCTGCCACAGGGACAAGTTGTGTCTAGCTCCGATGATGAACGAACAGCCACAGATGACGAAGAAGGTGACGATGAAGCCAGCCAGGGCACGCATGATTCCCAAGAACAAGGACAGACAGACGGCCAAGGCCAACAAACCAATGCGCACGGTGACACCAGCACGCACGAAGAGGAGACTTTTGAAGCAGCAGCTTACACGCTGGCAATCAAGAAATTATATCGTACGATGGAGAAAGTATGGGCACGGAAGAAATTGTCTGAAGTAGAGAGCCAGGCCCTAATCGAACAAGAACTAGTCTCCGGAGGATTTGAAGAAGTCTACATCAGAGGGTTCAGAGAACTGGTCCAATCCATCGGCCCGGTCGAAGCACTGAGGTATTTACAAAGGAAGCCACTCCCCCAATACGACCCTCGCAGAGTTCGACTGCTATCAAAGCCCGGTGAATATATTCGAGTTCCGGTAGGTGCTCAATCATCCCACCAGGCACAAGATGCACGCCTACGGCCGAAAAGATCCTTCACCGAAGAAGCCATCCTAGTCGACTCCCCGCCACGTACTACCGTTGTACATACTACCACTATCCTTGAAATAACATCCACACCTTCTACTCCTCTCTCACCTCATGTTTCACCAACCCATCCTGTATCCCCAGCACACCCACCTGCTCCTCCCATATCCACACCAATCCATGGCAACATAGCCACAGCCTTTACACCGCCCATTCATGCCACCATGCCCGTACCCACCCCACCTCGTCTACATGTTAAACCCTTCACCCCTTCATCCTTCCCATCTTTTCCCCCACCTTTAAGACCCCCTTTCACCTTTCTAACCCCACTAACCTTCTCACCAGTTTCACCTCCCCAACCCACCATAACCCCTATATCCCCTTTTCACCAAGCTACTCCAGCCATCCCCCCTGTAAATTACTCTACATTTGTAAATCCCGTCTTCACACCTACACAACCACCCACTTACACACCGCTTTTCACAGTCACCGCACTTGACACGTCCAATGACATGGACATATCACCATCCACCTCACCAGCACCCACTCCACTCACAGCACCCTCATATTTAGGTACGTCACAATTTTCCACAATCACCACTGCATCCACCTTCCCAACCCCATTTCCCATTCCCGCTGCATCTACTTCCATTGCATCCTCATTTAGCACTTCATTACTATTATCGCCCACCATAGACACTGCACTTCAACAAATGTTCACATGCATGTCACAAGTACGAGATGAGTTTGCATCTCTTGGCAACAACTATCAACAGCTGCAGAGGACGACGAATGAATTACAGTCGCAGCTTAATTCATTATCGATCGAGAATGCCTCGTTAAATACGCGACACCAAGAACTAAGAGAGGCATATCATAAGCTAGAGCTAGAATGTGAAGAGAAGACAAAAGAAGCCACTGCTGACCTGGACAACCTGCTTCGAGCCCAAACAATTAGGAACGCGACGCTGACCAGAAATATGGGCCTACTCAGGAGGCACCTAGCCGCAGCCCAGGAGGAGAACGTGAGACTCCAAGCGCAGAATAGAGAAAATTTGGAAGCGGCACTGGACCACCCTGAACAACCATTAAGTCCGAGCAGATTCAAGGCAATCCCATCTGAATCGATGCGGATGTTGCTAGATGACCACGTTCGACTGCTAGAGGACTACGATCGAATGAACGAAGAGCATCAGAAGCTAAAAGAAGATCACAAGTTACTACAGCTCAGAGAACCGGCACCACAACAACTACCAGTGGCAGCAGAAGTACCAGAACCTGTGGACCCCTCTCCTGAACTCATAGAGGAACTCAACGCACTACGGGCCCAGGTAGCCACTCTCCAATCACGCATAGATGTATACGAAGCACCACCACGGCCTGATTCCCCACCGGAGATCCCAGCTGACGACGAGAACATAACCATTCCGGTGGAGGAAACGTTTGAAGAAGCATACGAGCCCACACCCATCCCAGGCGGACAAGTCACGGCTGAAGGCCAGATGACGTACGAACTTCCGACCCCCGCATGGATGAAGACTGTGGAGGAGATTGGAACAACGCACTCAGCTAGAGTCGAGGCCCAGCTACATGCTATGGCCATGATAGAAGAACGAATTCTGCAATCTCCCTACTTTGCTCAATTGGCCCCACGCAGGTACATATCCGGGCATGAGCTTCAATACAAACCTTACTTCATGCTAATGGTCGAATACCATCTGGCCATAGAAAAGCGAACTGGCAAGAAGCCATCACATGCAACCCAGTTTGAGCCTGAAGACTTGCCACTGGATGCGCAACAAGGCACTATTTATCAACCAGATTGGCGTACACGTCTTTTACAGGAGTACCCAGAAATGATGAGCACATGGGTGAAAGCGCCCTTACACTTAAAGTATAATCCTTGCTGGGGACCAGTACCACGACGCCGCTCCTGGACTGCATTCGCTATCAAAGTACAAAATAATAGGCAGTGTCAGGATTGGCTGAATTACCCCTATTTCAAGCCACCTACCGAGTTACCCACTGTTGGCTATATGATGGCCACAATCCGTCACTGGCTCCCTCGCCTGAAGCATATGGATGATATCGCCGCGCATATGACTGTCAAGATATTTGACATGATGCAAATGATATTTAAAGTCTTCCGACGCGTCAAGGCACCGCATGTAAACACCCCGGGATTTGAGCATGGTAACTTTGATCTAGTATATGACATGAGCACAACGCCATCGCTCCGGGTGTGTTATGCCTGGCACTGTAGGATAAAATACCTCCCGGCATGCTACAAACAAACCTTTGAAGAGATGTTCACCACCGGGTTTTGGGAATACCATTCCGAGGTATTCATCAGCAGGCCCACACATTTATTGCAACTTTTTGCCTGTGAACGAATGGTTTATTCCACGCATTATCAACTCCCGCCACCTGACAAACCGCAACCGATCGACTGGGAGAAGCTCGAGGCTGATCTGGCCCGAGGCATTCGAGTATCTGAGCACACCCTCGCTCACGACCTCCTACAAAACTACATCCGGCAGACCGCACAACAAGGTTCTGTCGAGGACGACAGAAGCGAGAGGGAGGGGGGTGTTGGAAGCAGTCAGAGGCACAGACGACATGGAAGCATGTAAAGACGGAGCAGGGAGCCAGTCGGATCATTTTTTCAAACAAATATGTTTCTTATTATTTCTTCAAACATCCAACAGTGATTTTCATCACTCTTGTAACATATGTAATATAGACAAAACCCCATTTTGTAATCCATAGCTCCATTTTGTGCAAGCCGAGGAGTCCTCGAGCTTGAGGAGCTTAGGTAGAATGCTCGTACCAAATTTCGTTATTTTTAGACATCGTTTACCCTTCCAAATAGCCTCCAGGACCTATTTTTTAACTAGGCCGGTCACTAGATGTGAAACCGGTCAAAACTAGTCTAGAAACTATAAAAAGAGCTAGAGAGCTCATTTTTGAGGTTGGTTCATTTTGGCTAGTGTGAGCTTAGAGCTATCTTGAGCTTGTAAGAGTATTCTTGAGTAATAGAGCTAATTTCCCACCTTCCATTGTGTCTTGCTTGTCTCTTCATTGTGTGTGTGTATGTGTGTGTGCATCTTTGTGCTTCTCACCTTCACTTTCACATCATCTCACATTCACGATCTTCATATCACTCCTACCTCTCCCACGGATTGACATTAAGGAGGTGAAGCTTCTTAACGTGGTTCTCACCATTGTGCTAGAGCAACAGGGTGTCTGCTTGAAGCTATGGATCAAGGATGATGTATTATGCCTAATACCACTCTTGGAAAATTCTACAATGAACTCTTCTAGCAATTGACCTATCTCTCAATAGTTGCTACTACTCAGGGGTTGAAACCAAGCTAAGGCAGTACCCTTGAGAGTCAAACCAAATGCCTTGAACTGGGTGAACAAGTCCTCAACGTGTTCAGCTCTTAGCACCTGTTTAAACTCAGCCACATGATCATAAGGGTCTTTGAACCCATCGAAATAGTTCTTCATTGCCTTAACCACTTGAGATGGTCTATGAGTTCTTGAGTGCTCTCACGGTCTAGGCAATGGAAAATCAAGTTCATCTCTTTGATGCCTATGTGCTCTATGTCTCTCCTTTTCAGGTCGTTCACCTTCATGTCCTGATCAGTCCCTACCCATAGTATGTGCAAAACTTACCTCATGCCTCTCTCTAGTTCTTTCCCTTTGGGTTTCATGAGCCTTGGATGATCTTGCTCCTTGGAGACCATGGGAAACACTAGATCTTAGTGGAGGGAAAACTAATTCACCTTTCCAAGTGTATGCATGCCTATCCTGCTCTGTTACCAAGAACAGTTTCTCTGAGGTGTGATCTAGATAGACAACTTTCCCTGGTGTCTCCAGATCCTTGAACTCATAGATGGTGACTATTGGGTTAGGTTGATCTGGCTTGAATCTCCAGAAATCTTCCTCTGTTTCTCTATTTAAGAACAATTCTATGCTTTTGTTGTCTTGAGGGATCCAATCTAGAGTGCTTAATGGATGTTGTGCGCTGACAAGAATTGTTTATATGTGCTTGGCTTATGAATTGCCAATTGAACGTGCATTAACAGGAGAAGAGCTGAAAGCATTCAAGGGAACTACGAAGAAAGCCAGGAAGCCCAGCAGAACACGGGCAGGTAAGCGCATGAGAGGCACCATTCCTTGCCTTCAAGTGCCAGAGTCACCATCACCACAACCCTCTCCAGAGCGATCACCAACAGAGGCCGCTCCCACAGTACAACCTATTCGCATAAGGTTGTCTAGACCAGTGGTCACGGAGGGCACTACTAGTACAGTTGCACCTCAGGCAGCTGCAACCACAGAACCCACCACCACTACAGCAGAAGCTCCCACCACTATTGGTGCGGAAGCCTTTTCTTTCCCAATACCACACATGGAGGCAGAACCAATAAACACAACATTCGATTTTGAGATGCCGGATGCATTCTCAAATGAATTCCAGTTTTCAGAGGCACAGATGTTCTCCCAAGAATATGAACGCCCCAGTTACCCTACCACACCGCGGGATCTGCCACAGGGACAAGTTGTGTCTAGCTCCGATGATGAACGAACAGCCACAGATGACGAAGAAGGTGATGATGAAGCCAGCCAGGGCACGCATGATTCCCAAGAACAAGGACAGACAGACGGCCAAGGCCAACAAACCAATGCGCACGGTGACACCAGCACGCACGAAGAGGAGACTTTTGAAGCAGCAGCTTACACGCTGGCAATCAAGAAATTATATCGTACGATGGAGAAAGTATGGGCACGGAAGAAATTGACTGAAGCAGAGAGCCAGGCCCTAATCGAACAAGAACTAGTCTCCGGAGGATTTGAAGAAGTCTACATCAGAGGGTTCAGAGAACTGGTCCAATCCATCGGCCCGGTCGAAGCACTGAGGTATTTACAAAGGAAGCCACTCCCCCAATACGACCCTCGCAGAGTTCGACTGCTATCGAAGCCCGGTGAATATATTCGAGTTCCGGTAGGTGCTCAATCATCCCACCAGGCACAAGATGCACGCCTACGGCCGGAAAGATCCTTCACCGAAGAAGCCATCCTAGTCGACTCCCCGCCACGTACTACCGTTGTACATACTACCACTATCCTTGAAATAACATCCACACCTTCTACTCCTCTCTCACCTCATGTTTCACCAACCCATCCTGTATCCCCAGCACACCCACCTGCTCCTCCCATATCCACACCAATCCATGGCAACATAGCCACAGCCTTTACACCGCCCATTCATGCCACCATGCCCGTACCCACCCCACCTCGTCTACATGTTAAACCCTTCACCCCTTCATCCTTCCCATCTTTTCCCCCACCTTTAAGACCCCCTTTCACCTTTCTAACCCCACTAACCTTCTCACCAGTTTCACCTCCCCAACCCACCATAACCCCTATATCCCCTTTTCACCAAGCTACTCCAGCCATCCCCCCTGTAAATTACTCTACATTTGTAAATCCCGTCTTCACACCTACACAACCACCCACTTACACACCGCTTTTCACAGTCACCGCACTTGACACGTCCAATGACATGGACATATCACCATCCACCTCACCAGCACCCACTCCACTCACAGCACCCTCATATTTAGGTACGTCACAATTTTCCACAATCACCACTGCATCCACCTTCCCAACCCCATTTCCCATTCCCGCTGCATCTACTTCCATTGCATCCTCATTTAGCACTTCATTACTATTATCGCCCACCATAGACACTGCACTTCAACAAATGTTCACATGCATGTCACAAGTACGAGATGAGTTTGCATCTCTTGGCAACAACTATCAACAGCTGCAGAGGACGACGAATGAATTACAGTCGCAGCTTAATTCATTATCGATCGAGAATGCCTCGTTAAATACGCGACACCAAGAACTAAGAGAGGCATATCATAAGCTAGAGCTAGAATGTGAAGAGAAGACAAAAGAAGCCACTGCTGACCTGGACAACCTGCTTCGAGCCCAAACAATTAGGAACGCGACGCTGACCAGAAATATGGGCCTACTCAGGAGGCACCTAGCCGAAGCCCAGGAGGAGAACGTGAGACTCCAAGTGCAGAATAGAGAAAATTTGGAAGCGGCACTGGACCACCCTGAACAACCATTAAGTCCGAGCAGATTCAAGGCAATCCCATCTGAATCAATGCGGATGTTGCTAGATGACCACGTTCGACTGCTAGAGGACTACGATCGAATGAACGAAGAGCATCAGAAGCTAAAAGAAGATCACAAGTTACTACAGCTCAGAGAACCGGCACCACAACAACTACCAGTGGCAGCAGAAGTACCAGAACCTGTGGACCCCTCTCCTGAACTCATAGAGGAACTCAACGCACTACGGGCCCAGGTAGCCACTCTCCAATCACGCATAGATGTATACGAAGCACCACCACGGCCTGATTCCCCACCGGAGATCCCAGCTGACGACGAGAACATAACCATTCCGGTGGAGGAAACGTTTGAAGAAGCATACGAGCCCACACCCATCCCAGGCGGACAAGTCACGGCTGAAGGCCAGATGACGTACGAACTTCCGACCCCCGCATGGATGAAGACTGTGGAGGAGATTGGAACAACGCACTCAGCTAGAGTCGAGGCCCAGCTACATGCTATGGCCATGATAGAAGAACGAATTCTGCAATCTCCCTACTTTGCTCAATTGGCCCCACGCAGGTACATATCCGGGCATGAGCTTCAATACAAACCTTACTTCATGCTAATGGTCGAATACCATCTGGCCATAGAAAAGCGAACTGGCAAGAAGCCATCACATGCAACCCAGTTTGAGCCTGAAGACTTGCCACTGGATGCGCAACAAGGCACTATTTATCAACCAGATTGGCGTACACGTCTTTTACAGGAGTACCCAGAAATGATGAGCACATGGGTGAAAGCGCCCTTACACTTAAAGTATAATCCTTGCTGGGGACCAGTACCACGACGCCGCTCCTGGACTGCATTCGCTATCAAAGTACAAAATAATAGGCAGTGTCAGGATTGGCTGAATTACCCCTATTTCAAGCCACCTACCGAGTTACCCACTGTTGGCTATATGATGGCCACAATCCGTCACTGGCCAACGAGAATGAAATTGCAAATGGCCGATGGTCATATAGAGAGGCCCTTGGGATTGCTAGAAGGCATAACTCTCACCACTTGTGGTGTCGAGTTTGAGCATACATTTGCCATATGTGACTTCAGTAAAAATCATGCCTATGAGATGATTTTGGGAAGACCATTTATGCGACAGTTGCAAGTGGTACAGGATTGGGGAACCAACTCCTTGTATTTGCAACACTTGGGTGTAACCACCAAAGTCAATCTCAAGGACTATTCTCATAGAGATGTCCCTCCTATCCAATGGAATCCCATCCATAGAGCCAAAGACGATTTAGAATCGGTGCATTCCATAGGGTCTGGATCCTCATGGATGCATGAAGACACTCACTTATGGATGTGCAAGGTAGCAGTAGAAGAAGAGAAGAGAGAGAAAGCCAGAGAAATAGGTGCAAAAGAAACACATAGATCAATCCAAGACCCAGCCTATGCACCTGTAGTTTTTCCTGACGAGGAATTTGAACCCCATGGCTGGGTAGAAATTTTAGCAACCATGGACGTAGCCATCAATGAAGAACAATGGACACCTCACTGTGATGAGGATGGCTATGACATTTCAGTCTTCTCCATAGAGCCAATCATGGGAGAGGCAGTTCTAGAAGAATGCGAACCTAGCCCTGATGCATTTGAGGATGCAAGTGACTCCGATCTAGAGTCAATCATTATGGACCCACCATTTGCATCAGATGAAGAATACTTCCATGAAGTAGAAGTTCAACCCCAGAGGCATGGAGAGGTTACAAATGATGTAAGATTAGCAACGCATATAACCCCGAAGGAAGAAGGAAAGAAACGAAAGAAGAAAGAAGTCTCACCAGAGGAGGAAGAATCTTTGTTTGAGGTCCCAGAAAATTTTAAGAAGTATGAGATAGATGACAGGAGAGTCATGATAAGAATGCCTAAACGAGAGGCACAATCAGGAGAGGCCTATGATAACAAAGAAACTACCAAGAAAATCGTAGTGGCCCTAGAAGAGGGAGAGGAGAGATGTACGTACATAGGTCATGACCTAACAGAAGAAGAAGAGTACGAATTGATTGCCTTGCTAAGAGAATACAGAGATGTATTCGCTTGGAGTTACAAGGATTTGAAAGGTGTTGACCCCGATATATGCTCACACACTATCCCCATGACCTCAGATGCCAAACCCTCTAAGCAAAAGCCTTATACATATAATGATAATTATGCTGCTAAGATGAAGGAAGAGATAGATAGACTGGTCAAAGCTGGATTTATCTATGAAATTGAGCACACTAAGTGGGTATCTCCCATAGTAGTGGTGCCCAAGAAGAATGGCAAGCTGCGTGTGTGCATCAACTTGAAAAAGGTTAATGCCGCCACGATTCGAGATAACTATCTGCTTCCCATCACAGAACATCTCTTAGAAAGAGTGGCAGGCAAGGAAGTGTACAGCTTCCTTGATGGATTTTCGGGTTACAATCAAGTAGCCATAGCTCCAGAGGATCAGCATAAGACAGCCTTTGCCACAGAATGGGGCATTTTTGCTTTTAGAGTAATGCCATTTGGGCTTACCAATGCACCCGCGACCTTCCAGAGGCTGATGTGCCATGTGTTTAAGGAGTTCCTGAGGAAGAGTTTAGAAGTCTATGTTGATGATCTTTGTGCTCATTCCAATGTTAGACAAACCCATATTCCTGAACTCAGACAAATCTTTGACAAATGTAGAGAATATCAAGTCTGCCTGAACCCAGAAAAGTGTGTTTTTATGGTCAGGCAAGGCAAGATTCTAGGACACATAGTGTCAAAGAATGGCATATCTACCGACGAAGAAAAGGTGAGAGCCATAGCAGAGCTACCTAGGCCAAAGAATGTCAAGGAAGTACAAGCTTTCATGGGACATTGTGGCTATTACAGACGATTTATACACATGTATGCGATCATTGCAAAGCCCATGTATGGACTTCTGACTAACTTTGAGTGGACGGATGAATGTGAGAGTTCCTTCCAAGAGCTTAAAAGAAGATTATGTTCAGCACCAATCTTGACCACACCAGATTGGAATAAACCATTCCATGTTCACGTGGATGCATCCAATTATGCCATTGGATGTGTGCTTGCACAACCTACTGGTGAAGGTAATATGGATCTTCCAATTGCCTATGCCAGTAGACAATTGAATGGGGCTGAACGGAATTACACCACTACAGAGCGAGAAGGATTAGGCATGGTATATGCAGTTAAGAAATTTAGACACTATTTGCTTGCAAATAAGTTTAAATTTTTTACTGATCATCAGGCATTGTTATATCTCGTAAACAAGCCATGCAATACAAGAAGATTAGTGAGATGGTTTCTCTTGCTAATGGAATATGATTTTGAAGTTGTGGTAAGGAAAGGTAGGACTCATTTGAGAGCAGATCACCTCTCTAGGCTCACATCGGGAGAAGCCCCACAAGGAGTGTCAGATGACCTTCCTGATGCTTACTTGTTTAATTTGGAAGTTGTACCGCAGTGGGCTAAGCCATTGGTACCAGTATTGACATACGGGCCTAACCATCCAGTGGTAAACACACGAAATAGAGAGGTTGTAAAAGCCCAAAAGTACCACATCATGGCAGGAAGCATGTACAAGCACACAGATCAAGGGATCTTGGCTTGTTGCGTAGAAGAGGATGAGTACGCTAAATGGTTGCAATTAGCACATGTGGGTGCACTAGAGCAACACCATTCAAAGCAACGAACTTTACAGACTCTAAAGAGATTCGGAGTGCATTGGCCAACTATGGAAGCGGATGTCCAAAAGTTGTGCAAGGAATGCCCAATCTGTTGCACTAAACCACCAGTGGAACACGCCACTCTTTATCAAGTATCCATTGTGCCAGATTGGAGCGAACCACTAGTATCATTCCTGAGGACAAACACATTCCCTCCAGACATGACTCTGGCTAGGAAAAGGAGTTTAGAACAAGAAGCCTTGGATTACTCACTCATTGGTGATAATCTATACAAACGCGGTAAGGATGGTTACCTGAGACTGTGTGTCCATGAGAGTGAATATCTTAAGATCTTGGAAACTGCTCACCAAGGTGTAGCAGGAGGACACTTTGGACCAGATCGGGTGATCAAAGCGATACTATTTGCGGGCTTCTGGTGGCCTACCCTTCACATGGATGCACATACCTATGTGAAGCGGTGTGATGTCTGTCAGAGGACTCAGTATCCTATACACAAAGATGAGATGCCACTGAAACCTATGATGGGTGGACGTGCGTTCTCTAAGTGGGGAATAGACTTCGTAGGCCCTATTAATCCCCCAGCTAAGGGTTCTCATGCGGAATACATCATTGTTGCAACAGATTATCTCACTAAGTGGGTAGAGGTAAAGGCTACGACAAAGAACGATGCTCAAACAACTGCTAAATTCTTGTTTGAGAATGTATTCACTAGATATGGGCTACCTATAGAGCTTGTAAGTGATAGAGGCACTCATTTCTTGAATGAAGTGATTGAAAATCTACTCCAAGAATTCTTGGTAATACACAAGAAGTCTGCCCCTTATCACCCTCAAGCTAATGGACAAGCTGAGAGTACTAATAAGATCTTATGCAATGTACTGACGAAACTAGTGAACACTAAACGCTCTGATTGGGACAAACAGCTACACCATGCTGTTTGGGCATACCGAGTTGCCTATAAAACGGTACTCCAAGCCACCCCCTTTCAGATGGTATTTGGCCAAAACGCTGTACTACCCTTGGACTTCCTGATTCCTACATTGAGAGTAGCACAAGAGCACGAATGGACAGGTCACGAGCTCTCCTCTAGGATCTTTGACCTTGAACGATTAGGGGAAACAAGACTAAGAGCCGCTGCAGGAATATATGCAGCCAAGAAGAGACAGAAGGCATATTTCGATGCCCATGTGAAGGATAAAGGCTTGAAAGCAGGAGATCTAGTCTTAGTCTATACACTAAAACAACACGCGAGGAAGCTAGAAAAGAGAGGCTACGGACCTATGATCATCAATAGGATCTCCACGAGTGGAGCAGTATGATTGGCCACATTAGAGGGTGATGTTCTCCCAAATTATATTAGCGGTTGCAGAGTCAAGTTGTATCAGGAACCCCTCACGGAGGAAATGCTCAGCCGACTCAACACTGCTAAGAAACGCAAAGAGGAAGAAAAGCGAGTTCGAGAAGAAGCTCAAGCAGAAGCTTTAGAACGCATCAGAAGGATGAAATTACGTAGGCAAGGTAGAGAGCAGCCTAGGACAAATGACTATGCAGATCAAGGATATCATATGGCAATGTGTGCAGTCGCAGGAACCAGATCACATAGGATAACTGATCGACGTCCTTTCGTAACCCTAGAGATAGGACAAGGAAAGAGTGCAAGGACCGTAAGAGCCTTGATTGACTCAGGTGCAGCCACTAGTGCTGTTAGAGTGTCTTACTGTCAAGAGTTGCAGTTAACTGTCAATCCTGTGGAAGCATATCTCATAGGATTGGGAGGCGTGGAGACCCCTTGCATGGGCGAGGTGGAACTTCCCCTCTACATTCATGATGAGGCAATGACAGTTAAAGTACTGGTGTGTCAGGATGAGGATCTCACTGAACCTCTTGTCTTGGGTCAAGATTGGATCTATGACCAAGCAGTCAATTTAAACCTAAGAAGTGGACTTCTCCAGGTTTGGATCAATCATAGTCGAGTCACAGTAGAATTAGACCATGGAGCACTCAAGGAACTAGGAAAGGCACAGACTCCTGGTCCTTCCAGGGGTACACATGAAGATGACCATGCTGTTCTTGTCCAAAACTATGTGTTGCAGAGGAATGATATTCGCAAAAAAGGAGTCAGGAATGCAACGGAACTCCCTTCTTTTCCAAAGGCCAGAAGGAGGCAGCAACCCAAGGTGGATCAAAGGCAGAAGAAGCAGAGTACTACCTATGTCCGAGATCAAAAGTACCTTCTCAGCAGAATGTCTCAGAAAATAAACCATGTGTGGGTGCGGAAAGGCGAACAACCGGTTGCACCACCGTCAACTGCACGGGCGAAGTTTCTTATTAATAACCAACAACATGACATTAATAAGAAGTCTTGCAGAAATTCTCCTGCTAATGTGAAATCTATTTGGGTGCCCAAGAAGTCGATGAAGGCTAGCCCACAATCAAGACAAATTTGGGTGCCTAAGGCTTGCTTGAGGGCACAAGTAGCTACGTCGAGGCCACAACCTAAACAGCATGACGCAGCTACGCATACTTCCAGTATTCACTCGTTCGCAATGCTCAAGAACACACCAAGACCCAAAAGCGTGCATGTAATCAATTGTAAATGGGTCCATAAAAAGCCTCATTTTCAAACCGCGACATCGAGAAAGCTCTCTAGAGTCTCTACGAAACCGAAAGCAAAGCCCATTCACTGCATTTGGCAGCCTAGGACCTGTAATAAACCCCCCGACCCCAATTTGTAAATTCATACCCACTTACTAACTGCATTAGTCTCCTAGGACAACCCAAGCACTGACTACACACACTGTTTTCGTGCACTTACTAACCACTAACTCACCATCTACCTCATGTTAATGTTGTAACGGGGACAACAACGGATTTATTCTGTCCATTACGATGTTAACACTTGGTTCTATATTCTCACAGAACCAACCAGCAAACAGGGCCATGGCAGAAGCAGGTGCCAGTTCTCAAGCCGGATCTGGTGCCCAGATTGTGGACATAGAAACACTTCTCCTCGAGCCACGTCTCACCGCAAGGCCGCAAGAACTTCAAGCCGTGCATGTGCTCCCCATTCAGGATCCTCCTCAAGGGCACACTTCTCAAGTAGGTAAGCATGCGCATTGGTTCAGTGATGTTGCTGGACCACTGGGCGATGGAACCTATTTCTGGGAAGCAGAATTGGAATTTAATGGCAAATGGGGTCGATACCACTTTTTCACGCGCGAGTTTGAAAGCTATCAAAACGCCGAAGTCATGAGATCAGTTTGGATCAAAGCAGGTGTGGACAGTTATTTCAGGGCCCACTTACCAAAGCCGGATTTTTTACGATGTTCATATCTGATCAGTACCATCACGCCAAGCAGGGCCAAGGGAGGCGACAGCACCTTTGTGTTGCCATCACTGCTACCGGGTCATGAGCTTAAAAGATTCAATTTGACCCTCAATCTGGTAAGAGAAGCATTGGGTATGTATGGCATGCACATCCCAACAGAAAAGGAAACCATGGTTCCAGGTCGAATGAAACACAAAGATCTTAATAAGTTGAAGGATATGGTAGCGATGACACCTACCATTGCGCTTCACCTGCGGACCATCATGCAACATTTTGCTTTCCCCGCCCAGGAACGATTCACAATGCCCCCGAAGAAAATATGGTTCAGCTTGTATATAGCAGAGACAGAAAGCCTTCCCATCAATGTGCCACACTGGATCATAGATCAGATCCACTTAGCCCATCAAAGGTGGAACAAGAAGCAGAAAAATGTGCTCCACGGGTGTTGTGCTCTGACCAAAATTATCTATAGATGCTTGGCTTATGACGTGCCTGTTCAGCGGGCACTCGTATGGTCCCGGGCCCAAGAATTCCAGAGAAGACTATCAGCAGCAGGTCCCCCATCAAAGAAGATGAGGGGGGGAGTACAATTACCTTGTGCTCAACCAAGGGGAGCTACCACTACACCAGAAATTACCCCTCCACAGACACGACGCGTGCGGCCATTCACAATCCGACTACCAAGACCAAGCACAGAGGGGCCTAATCTGGTGTTTCCACCCATTCCATCAGATTTGGAATTTCCACAGGGATTTACTCTTGAGGACCTCACGGATGAAGAAATTGCCAGGTTGATCTATGACTCTAATCTCGAAACTGAAGCAGAGCGAGCTCAGGAACCACAACCCCAAACCACAACATCGGCCCCCACCCAACCACAAGTTGTAGAAGTCGATGTAGATGAACAAGAGGAAGGAGGAGACGAAGAAGAAGCCGACGAAGAACAATATCAAGAATATGACGAACTCTCCGAGTTAGCAAGTGCCCCAGCGTATTCGGCACAAATAAAAAGACTGTATCGAACCATGAAGCTAGTTCAAGAACAGCATAAAATGTCACTTGAAGCAGGCAAGAGACTCATGAACGACTTGCTAGCTGAGGAAGGTGTGGACGAGTTGTTCATTGAGTCCATAAACCTTCATGCCGACGTAGTAGGATTGGATGAGGCCATACATGAGGCAATGGCCTACATTCACAGATTTGAGAAAAGGGTTCCCGTTCGTCCCAGGAGGTCCGGGAAACAAATTCACATCAATGTATCGGCACCAGGAGAGACAACGCAAGAAGAAGAACATCAGGAAGCACCACTATCACCACCATCCCCACCTCGCACTACACAATTCACTCCACCACATGACACTAGCACTACCACGTCCACTATCACCACCATTGTCATGGGCATCCCACTCTCTCCGGGAATCCAATTCGGGGGAGTCACCATGCCCACTTTTACCACTCTCTTCACTGACGTCACCTCCACTCCACCCACGATCCCCATCTACACTGTCACTCAAACAATTGACACGATGGAAACATCACCTGCCACAGCACCGCTCCCTCCCCCCATGCCACCTTCATCTCCCATACCCCCTCCACCCACATCTCCGCTTGCATCCACATCATTCACATCTCCCATTCCCGCCCCCATTCCCCCTGCATCTTCACCCCTCCCAGCATTATTTAATGTAAATAGCATATTTTTAGCATTAAATCAATGTGTATACCAGCTCCAGAATGAGTACAGAGCTCTGGACGACCGGTATCAACAACTGACAACGCACCATCAAAACTTACAAAGACAATTTCACATTCTACAAACAGAAAATGCAGAACTGAATCAACGCTACACAATGCTTGAGCAGGCTCACCAAACATTATTGGAGGCACCCCAACCATCGATAGAATCAGGTGTCAAACAACTAGAAGCTTTACTCGAAGTATACCAAGCCGATAATCTCAAAGTCCGGCGTAACCTGGCACTCCTCAGAAAACACATGGCGGCCGCCCTTGAAGAGAACAAGAGACTGCAGCAGCAAAATGAAGCAAATCTAGAAGCAGCAATGGAAGGCTCTCCCCACGAAATTGATCCAGAGTAGTTTAAAGCCGTGCCCTCAGAGACAATGAAGACCATCTTGGAAAGCTATGCAGATCTATTAGAAGCTCATGATGACTTGGAAAGGGAACGTGATGAGCTGCGCAATCAGCTCCAAGAGCAACAGACAGCACCCAGGGTCACAGAAACGACCACGACTTCAGAGGAAGTCAAGACATTGAAAGAGCAGGTGGCCGAATTACAGGAAAGATTACTCACACACGAAAGGCAGCCCTCTCCAGTTGTCGAACCAGAACCCGAGGATTTGGTACCCATCGAGGTAGATGAGACGTATGAGGAACCATACGTTCCTATGCCAATGCCAGGTGGTGAGCAAACCGCAGAAGGAATGGATACATTAGAAATTGAAGTACCTGAGTGGCTCCAGACACTAGAGAAAACAGCATCAACTCATGAAGATCGAGTGGCAGTTCAAATCCAATCTATGGCAAAGATAGAGGACACTATTATTAAATCAGAATACTTCTGCAGCATGTCCCACCATAGATGGATCGGAACCAATGATGATCAATACGTGCCATATTGTATACTCCTGGCGGACTACAATGCAGAAATCCAACAAAGATGTGGCAAACCTCCAACGTTTGCTACACAATTTGGGCCAGATGACATCCCAGAGAGCGCTCAAAAAGGATCCATTCATCAACCCACCTGGAGGATCCGACTCCTCGAAACCTACCCGGAGATGGTTCGCACCTGGACGAATATGCCTCTTTTTATTAAATATAACCCTTGTTACGTTCCTGTTTTCCGCAGACGCACATGGCCAGAGTTTACCCTTGCAGTCAAGAATATCAAGGGCTGCGCCAAATGGTTAAACTACGTCTATCTAGCACCCCCTCAAGGACCTCCCACCGTCAATTACATGATTTCCACCATACGGCACTGGAGCATCCGATTAAGGAATACCCCTGATGTGATGGCCCAGATGTGCATGAAAATTTTTGAATTAATGCTTATCACATTCAGGACATTCAAGAACATCAAGGACCCACACTTCTCAAATGTCGGATTCCTTACAGGAAATCAGGATTTAGTTTATGACATGAGCACCACTCCTTCCATAGAGGTAATATATGCTTGGCACGCCAGAATAAAATACCTCCCAGCCTGCTTTAAACAAACATTCGAGGAGATGTTCATAACAGGGTTCTGGGAATACCACTCAGAAATATTTGTACCCAGACCCTCACATCTCCTCCATTTATTTGCTGTGGAGCAAACCATTCACTCAGAACAATTACGGGTGCCCCATCCAGATGTCCCAGGGCCAGTCAATTGGGATGCATTGCTGACAGATCTAGCAAGGGGACTCAGGTTAGAAGAACACCACCTCGCCGCCGATGTTGTCCAATATTACGTCCAAAAAGAAGCTCGACAAGGGTCTGTCAGGGGCGACAGACGCGAGAGTGGGGGGGTGTTGGCAGTAGTCAGGGTACACCAGGACTTACAAGACGTGAAAGTCAAAGAAGGGAGTCAGAGCGAAGGGACAGCACAAGCAAACAGGGCAGTCAAAGAAGATCTGGCAAGTAGGCCAATATTTTTTCAAGACACTAATGCAGATCAAAGAGATGGACATGCAGGGAGGAAGAGCAAGTAGGGAGCTCGAAGATATGTATGGCAGATCACTAGAAGAAATCCCTACAACAACAGTGATTTTTATCACTAACAATCATTGTAAATATCATTTCACATTTTTGTAGCTCCATTTTGTGCAAGCCAAGGAGTCCTTGAGCTTGAGGAGCCTTAGAAGTAGTTGCGTACCAATTTTCATATTTTTTAGATCTCGTTTGAGCCCCCAAATGAGCCCTGGAACCTAATTTTTAACTAGGCCGGACACTAGGTCTGGACAGGGCCAAAGCTAGTCAAAAACTATAAAAAGAGCTAGAGAGCTCATTTTTGAGGTTAGATTGTAAGTGAAACAAACTGGTAAGAGCTTTTGAAAGTAATCTAAAGAACTCCATTGATTCTCTCTCTTTGTCTTGCCGTGTGTGCGCGTGTGTGTGTATGTGTGTGCATGCTTGTGTGCTTCTCACTCACGCACTTGTGCCGCCACTTGCTCGAGGTCTTCATACCATCCTCATGTCTTCCCGGATTGACATTAAAGGAGGTGCTACTCATCACTGAGCTACAGTGTCACTTTTGAGTCATTAGCAGGGTTCTTAGGGCAATCTCTTATGACATGCTCTTTGCCACATTTTGCACAAAAGCCTTGAAGGTTATAATATTGTGTCTGCCTTGCTTTCCGGGGATGTCAACAATCCTTTATGAAGTGATCTCCCTGGCACCTAAAGCATGGTCCTTTAGGGCCCTCTGGTCTTGGTTGTCTCAACTAGGGCCGTGGGTTAGGGTTGGCATACATTACATTGGCATAGTGAGGCTCCCAATTGGGTTCTAATGGTGGACAATGGTATTGATATGCTTCCATGTGTTTTGGTGATTCCATGTAGTATGCGGATGGAGTATCTACATGGGTGGAGTTGAAGCTGTTAGAATTGGGATCACTTTCAGTGATCAAGGATGAAAAAGGCACTAAAGCCCTACTCAGGTTTTCTTCTACAGCTACATATTTGATTGAGATTACATTGGCTAGTGGGGATGGCTGCTGAGCTAAAACTGGTTGAGGTCTTGACTAAGTCTGATAAGGGTAGTTCTGTGGGGGTCTGTAGTAATGAGGCTGAGCATTGTACTGACTTGGATATCTACTTGGTTGAGGGTATGCTTGGGAGTAGTTCTGTCAAACTACTTGTTTGTTATACGGGCAATCTTGTGTTGTGTGATTAGTGTATCACCTTTCAATTGTGCAGTACTAGCCACTAGGATTAGATTGAGGTTGTGTTAAATTGGGACACACATGTTCCATGTGGTCACCACCACAAGTGTAACAACATTTCCCAGATGTTAACTTGGGCATCTGTTTGCTAGAAACTCCTAGTTTCTAGGCCACCTTTTCTACTAGGTCTTCTATGGAGCTGGAATGTTTCAAGGATGATTGAGAGGAGTTATCAAATCTTTGTAGACGTTTGAAAGTTCCAATTCGTCTCCTAAATTATCCTCAATGTCTACGCATATCTTACACATTGCTCTAGGGTTCTCACTTCCTTCAAATACACATAGGAGTGTAGTTTTGAGCTGAAGAGGCCTTCTAAAAACAAAGACACTTGCTTTGCTTGTGAGGATAGTTCTAGCATTGGGTATCTCTCAATGTATTGCCTAAACCTATGTCATGCAAGTCTGATTGTTTCTTGAGGGGTCTGTTCGAAGCTGTGAATCAACGAAGAAGTGTTATGCCTAATAACCACTTTTAGAGAACTCACTGATGAATGACTCTAACAAGTGATGAATGTCCCTAAATTGCCTTTGTTGTAATGGTTGGAACCAGGTTAAAGCTGTGTTCTTTAATGTAAGTCCAAAGGCATTGTATTGCATAAACATATCTTCTACTTTCTCTGCTTGCAACACTTGCTTAAACTCAACAACATGATCATAGGGATCTCATGTCCCATCAAAGTAATTTTTCATCAACTTTACTAGTTGGGTAGGTCTCAGTATTCTTGGATGTTCATGGGGTCTAGGTAGAGGAAAGTCATCTCTACCACATCGAAGTCTGGGTTCTCTTGGTTGCTCCATTCTATCCGTTTCCATGGTTGGTCTATCTCTCCCTATGGGATGAGTGAAACTCACTTCTAGCTATTCTTTGTTCTTCTCTCTTTGGGAACCATGGGCTGAGGATGTTCTTGCACCTTGATGGCTAGTGTTCGTAGGCGCTTGTGATGGGGGGGAACACCAGTTTTCCTCTCCATGTATAAGCATGTATTGCATGAACAGGTACCACAAACACTCGTTATGAAGTGTTGTCCAAGTATACTACCTTTCTAGGTGTATCAAGGTCCTTGAGTTCATAAATGGTGATGGAGCCTACTTCACTAGGCTGCTCCATTCTATACCTCAAAAACACTTCATCAGTGTCCCTTATTCAAGAACAGTTCAATGCTTGTGTTATCCTGAGGGATCCATTCTATATTTAACGTTCTCGTCAATACCAATTTCTCTCTAGGTATCCTAGGTTCATCTCCTAATGGTTCTTTTCCTTGGGTTCCTTCTTCTGTCTCAAGAATAATTACACCAAACTCATTAATGAGGTCAGGCTGATTAGTTATGATATACATCATTCCTTCCTTGTCTTAGTATGCATCTCTCTCAAACTTTACCATCAGATGTTCCAATCCAATGGGTTGGTTAGGGTTCTGCAATTGAACCACTAATCTTCTCAAACGATCCTCGTAGATGTAAGCACCTAAGTGGTTGGTTCATATGTATTCTAATTGGGTTAGGGTCCTTTGTCTTTCTAAATATGCTACGCTTAACCCTCCTTTTGGCCTCTCCATGCTATAAGCCATTTTTGACTCACTAGTATTTGAGCTCAATTTGTAAGGATAGATATTCAACTGTTGTGCCCATGAGTGTGTTGTGGTCTTCACACTTGCTTCTAATGATCTAAGGCTTTGTCGATATGACTTACCTATGTGCTTTCCTGATCTAAGGTTCATGAATTTTTGTTCCTTGACCACTCAATACACATTCTGATTGCCAATACATCTTTGTTCTCAGTTACTTGTTTAGTTTTTTATTTCTTTTAAACTCTTGTCTTGTCTCAATGTACACATCAGGAATCGACTTTTTGTTGTATGTTTAATTCCTTGTATTGTCAAATTTAAGTTCTTTCCTTTAGGGTTCTCATATCACAGTCTCTTATCTTACTCTTGGACTTGAGAAATTAATGGACTAGCAATTGGATCGTTCCTATCACAGTCCTATTTCAATCAACAATGCTACATGCGCTTTGCCTAAGCTAGTAATTGACTGAGGGGGTTGCGAGTTCTTCCAACCTCAAGTTAGCTTTGTTGGTTGCTCTAGTGCCCAAGAAGTCATGCTTCCCAAGCTTTGGCCTACAACAACCCAAAGTTTAGACCAACTTTTAATTTTAATGTACATGCACTTAGATTGATACACCTTTAAGGGTCCTAGTTTTCTTTGTGAAATGCTTTGATACCCCCTTGGTTTCCTAATCACACCACTAGGACAACCTCAATTTATCCTATCTAAATATCCACACATTATTCTTGACAAAAAAATTTGACACTGTGTAGGATTTGAAAAGAGCTTCCTAAGGAGCTCTAAAGCTCAAAAAATGAGTTTCGTATGAAAACGTTATGGATGTTCAAGCTTTGGGGAGTTAAATATATTAGAAAGGTTTTCTCCAAATATGAGGTAAGGAGCCTCTCAAATGCACCAATGACTCAAAATTTACTCAAATTGGCCATGCAATTGCCAAAAAATCAAAACCCTAATCTTGCATTCTAGCCCAACCGTCGTGATGGTCTATAACAATCACGATGGTCTGGGATGGTCATGATAGTCTGGCTGAACCATCGTGATGGTGTGACGCAATCGCAATGGTCTACACTTCTCCAAGTATCATGATGGTCAAGCAAGCCATTGCAATGTTGTGCCCTATTGAATCATCATGATGGTCCAAGTTGATCGAGTTGTCGCGATGGTTTGGTACCATCACGATGGTGTGGTCAATGATCATGATGGTGTGGTCAAATGTTGCAATGGTCAATGGTCAAAGGAACCATCATGATGGTTCAAATGACATATGGTCAGCAAAGCATCACGATGGCATGGGATCGATGTGATCATCCTGATGGTCCATGACCGTCGCGATGGTCTTCCTGAACTGTCGCAATGGTGTGAGACCATCCAATGGTCCAGTCGAGTCATTGCAATGGTGTGAACCAATCATGATTGTGACACCCCGTCATGATGGCATGAGCAAATCGTGATGGTCCACCAAAGTGTTGATTTTGTAGATGCGCCTATAGATCATGTACGCCATCCGACTGATGCAAATAAAAAATATCAAAGAATGAGGCTCGTGTTTCTTAACTCCAAAAACGATTGGAGAGTGAGCACATGAATGAAGGTGACTCTATGGATAATTTTCTCACAAAGATCAAGGATTTGAAAGAAAAGTTGATTTCTGTTGACTAAGTTATACTAGATAGCTCACTTGTGAAGAACGTTTTGAATGGTCTTCCTGACTCATATCAGAGTTTTGCTTCTACTCTTCATTTGATGATGAAAGGCAATCCAAATGCCTTCTCATTTGAGGAGTTAGTCTCTGTTCTGTTGCAAGAAGATTAGTCTAGGCAAAACAAGTCCACCATGCGTGATGCAGATGACGCTTTCCTAGCTAGTCAGAAGGGAAAAGGTAAATGGAGCTCTTCTACTAGTAAGCAAAAATCTGCAAATGTTGCACATTCGAAGAAGGAAGACAAAGATGAGAAGAAATCAGAAAAACAGAAATTGTTTTGCAAATACTGTAAAGCGAATGATCATGTCATTAAGAGCTGTCCAAAATTGACTACTAAAGAGGCAAAAAAGAAAGAGGCCAGAATGGTTGTTGCAGAGGCCTCTACACCTAAAACAAAGTTTACTAATCTTGTGCAGGATGAAGAATGGACATTTACTACTGTTTGCAGTTTTGACCCATCATCTCATGAGTATTGCATGTTTGTAGTAGACTCAGATGTTTGGTACTTTGATACTGGGGCGACCAAACATATTACCTCGCAGCGCAATTTCTTCTTTTCACTTGAGCCTACCCCTGCAGGGAATACTGTTACATGTGCCAATAGCTCCTCTTATCCTATTACGGGAGTTGGTAAGATCATTTTGATTACTACTGATGGTAGTTCTTTCACTTTGTCAGATGCTTTCTTTGTGCCAAGGATCAAGAAAAATCTCTTATCAGTTTCTGCATTAGCCAAGATTGGCTTGGTTGTTAAATTTCTTGATGAAAGATGTACAGTTCACAATCTGTCAAAAGGTGATGTCATTATTGCTTCTAGCATTTTATGTCGTGGGTTGTATAAGCTCATAGACTATGAAAGATCTGTAAATGATTTGGCATGTGCAGTACATGTTTCTCGGGCTATGTCAGATGCAAAGCTTTGGCATGCACGCTTTGGTCATCTGAATTTTGCTAGTTTACTACACCTATAGAAATCTAAAATGGTGTCCTGTTTGCCCAAAGTTGAGGCACCCAAAAAACATGTTTGTGAAGGTTGTATTTTGTACATAGTGATGTTTGTACTCCTATGCAGATAAATTTTTTTGGGAGCTATCTTTACTTCGTGACTTTCATCGATAATTTTTCCAGGCATGGATGGGTATATCCATTGATGGCAAAGTCCGAAGTGTTTATGTGCTTCAAACAGTTTTTGGTTTTGGCTGAAAATCTATCAACATGTAAAATGGGCACCCTTTGTTCTAATCATGGGGGGGAAATATATGTCTTCTGACTTTAATGCATTTCTGGTTGAATGTAGGATAAAAATCAGTGTACAGTGCCGTATGCACCTCAACAAAATAGGGTTGTTGAGTGGAGGAACAGGTCACTCATGGAGATGGCGAGGTGTATGGTCAAGATTCAAGCTTTACCACATAGTTTTTGGCTTGAGGCTGTCATATGCACAACATATGTACTTAACAGGTGTCCGACTAAAGCGTTGCAGTCTATCACTCCATATGACACTTAGCATGGTTTCAAGCCATCTGTTTCTCATCTGTGTGTTTTTGGTTCTTTGGCATATGCATTGGTGCTTGAACAACATCACAGAAAATTGGGTGATAAACTAGTAATATGTATTTTTGTTGGGTATAGTTCTAAAAGAAACGGCTATCATTTGTATCATCCACAAATTAAATGCACTTTGTGTCACTCTAGCACAATGGTGAGTACCAACCTGAGGAGATACACCTCATAAATGTCAATCCGTGGAGACGTGAGGACCGGTATGAAGACCGTGAGCAAGTGACGGCACAAGTGCGTGAGTGAAAGCACACAAGCATGCGCACACATACACACACACGCGCACAAAGTAAGAGCAGGGAGTGGAACAATGGAAGATCTTCGATTATACAAGAGCTCTCTTACAAAGCTGAAATCTACAACAAGCTAACCTCGAAAATGAGCTCTCCAGCCCTTTTTATAGTTTTTGAGTGGTTTTGGCCTTGTCCAGACCTAGTGTCCGGCCTAGTTAAGAAATAGGTTCCAGGGCTTATTTGGGGGCTCAAACGGAGTCTAAAAATTATGAAAATTGGTAGGATGGTAGTTCTAATACTCCTCAAGCTCGAGCACTCCTCGGCTTGAACAAAATGGAGTTACAAAAATGGAAAATGGTATTTACAATGGTTTTTAGTGATAAAAATCACTATTTTTGTAGGGATTTCTTCTGAAAATTTGACACGTGCTTCTTGGAGCTCCCTACTTGCTCTTTCTTCTTGTGTGTCCACTTCCTTGATGCGCTTCCATGCTTTGTCCTTGATCTTGAGCTTCAACACTCCCCCCCCTCTTGAGTTTGTCGTCCCTGACAGACCCTTGTTGTAGTGGTCGTTCCATGTAGTACCTTGGGAGGTAGCATCCTTTGCGTCCAACAGGGGCGATCCCTCTTCCCAATGTATCCTGGTCGTTTGTCTGGTTCTTCACTTTGCCACTGTTATCTCTTGCAGTTTGTAGTCCCTTTGTACGTACTTCTGCCTTGTATGCCATCTGGATGGTGCATTTGTGAGTTTTCCAAAACTGCTAGCTTCTCAAAGGAGGTGGTCAATGTTGATTGTGAGCGACTCTCGGTGGTGGATAGCTTCCTTGTTCTTGTTGTTGTCATCTTGATGTCGTCTGGTTCGTCCAAAGATGGCTTTTCATAGTTTTCATGCCAAGTACTTGTAACCCGTAATGAATGGTGGGTCAGTGCATTAGTGCATGGGTTGAACAAAATATGTGCCTTGTGCATGGCCTTGTAATGTGGCCCTACATATGCGTACTTGGAAAATGCATGGCAAGAAGTATGGTGCAAGGGATTGGGTCTTGAGCTAAGTGCTCAAGGGTATGCTGACGAAGAGGTTTCCTAATCTATCATGGTTATAGTGTTGTTGAAACATACACGTCTTACCATGGTGAAGGGTCCGTTGATCTTCATCTCTTCGTGTTGTAGTTCCATCATGGTGTTTGACCATCGGCTTGTCCTTTTTGTTGATGGATGTCCTTGCTGAAAGTTCACTGATGAGCATTTTCAAGCACAATCCTCTTCTTTGCCCTTTTTTTTTTTTTTTTTTTTTGCACACGATGGCATCACACAAGAAGAAAGAGGTTAGTATCCATAACATATTTTGCATGTGAAAATTGTGTCTCATGTGCCTGGGATTTCTCAATTGTTTCTATGCACGGCCATGTAATGTAGCCCTATGTTGATGCATACTTTGGAATTGCATGACCTCAATGGCGCAGAAGACAAGGTTATGCCAAAGGCACATGGTTGCTGCACGTCGAGGCTTTTGATGTTACTCGCATAGTTGATGCATTCTTTGTTTGGAGGTGTCGATTGGATCTCGAAATGATGTAATCCTCCTAATGGGAACCCATTTCCGATAGTATTTGGCCCTGTAGAGATCACCTCAGGCCAGTTCTTCTTTGAATGCTGTCCAAACTTTTGTATCCAGTGTGGTTGGCCCGTTGGTTCTGTGGATGTTGCTTGTGCTTTTGGCTTCCAAACCCATATCCTGGGTGAGTGCCTGCTTATTTTTGTAGAAGGGTTGAGTTTATCTTCTTTTGGTCTTTGTGCTCTGTTCTTACCCTTTGCTTTCCTTGGCTTCTTTGTTGAGGCCTTTCGCATGGTGGGGAGCATAGGCCTTTGTACGTGTAAGAGCTTCTTGGGTACCCACATCTGTAATCGCCCTTGTTGAGCTGTAGCTAATTTTTTAGGCACCCAAATTCGTACCTGATTGTGGTCGACCTTCTTTGATAGCTTCGGTACCCAAATTTGTTGGATTCTTCGTGCTTGAGCCTGTCGTAGGTGCTTGGTCCTTCTTTTTTCATGGTCGATCTGGTTGGGTGGGAATCTTTGAGGCAACATCGATGGTTGCTGTCCTTTCTTTACCCAGATCTGTGTCATGCCCAACACTTCTTTCCTCTTGAAGGCTCTTTGTCTATTTGATAGACTGGCTATCTTGCACTGTTTTGCTTGCTTCTGAGGTTGAACTACTGTGGATGCTTTACTCTTTGAAAAACAAGAAGAAGGTTCATCTTGCCTTTGCGACTGTCCTTCCGTGATTGTGTCCGTCTGGATCATAGAGCTTTTGACATCTACAACATCTTGTTCGAGAAGATTAGCCTTAGAGGAACAAAGAGAGTGTGTGGTGTCAGTGTCAGTGGGCATGCGATTCTCCAATTCTAATGTAATGCATTGATTATATACCCAAACTTGAAGAAGTTGACTTCTTAGGTTCAAGTTGACAGCATGGTCGTAAATCCAATCTTGACCCAAGACAAGTGGTTCTGTGAGGTCCTCATCATGAAACACTAGCATTTTGACTTTTATTGGAACATCTTGAAGGTAGATGGGAAGTTCCACCTCTCCCAAACAAGGGGTTTCCACGCCTCCTAAACCTATGAGATAGGCTTCTATGGGCTCGATGTTCAATTGCAGGTCTTGGCAATATGAAAGTCTAACTGCACTAGTTGCTGCTCCTGAGTCAACCAATGCTCTCACAGTCCTTACACTCTTTCCTTGTCCTACCTCTATAGTCACAAAGGGCCGTCGATCAATTATTCGAGAAGTAGTTATGCCCGATTTTTGGCACATGTCCATGTGATATTTTGGAGCTTTTGTGTTGACATCTAGGCCTAGCCGCCGTATCTTATTTCTTCTGATGCGCTCTCTAGCCTCTGCTTGTGCTTCTTCTCTAACCCTTAACTCTTCTTCTTTTCGCTTCTTAGCAGTGTTGAGTCTCATGAGCATTTCCTCTGTAAGAGGTTCTTGATATAACTTGACTCGGCATCCACTAATATAGTTTGGTAGGATATCACCTTCTAAAGTGGCCAATTGAACTGCACCGCTAGTGGAGAGTCTATTAATGATCATGGGTCCATATCCTCGTTTCTCCAATTTGTGGGCATGTTGCTTTAGCGTATAAACCAGCACTAGATTTCCTTCCTTCAATCCTTTATCCTTTACATGGGCATCAAAGTATGCCTTTTGCCTTTTCTTTGCAGCATAAATGCCTGCTGCTGCTCGTAGCCTCGTCTCACCTAAGCGTTCTAGATCAAAGATCCTGGAAGACAACTCATGTCCATTCCACTCGTACTCTTGTGCTACTTTCAAGGCTGGGATTAGGAAGTCCAATGGTAGCACGGCATTCTGTCCAAAGACCATATGAAATGGGGTAGCATTGAGTACCGTTTTGTAGGCAACTCGGTATGCCCAAACAGCATGATGAAGTTGTTTGTCCCAATCAGAGCGTTTATTATTTACAAGTTTCGTCAATACGTTACATAGGATCTTATTCGTGCTCTCGGCTTGTCCGTTAGCTTGTGGGTGATAGGGGGCAGACTTCTTATGTATCACCATGAATTCTTGAAGGAGATTTTCAATGACCTCATTCAAGAAGTGCGTACCTCTATCACTAACCAACTCTATTGGTAACCCATATCTAGTGAACACATTTTCGAATAAGAACTTAGCCGTCGTTTGAGCATCATTCTTTGTCGTGGCTTTTACTTCCACCCACTTTGTAAGGTAATCTGTGGCTACAATAATGTATTCTGCATGGGAGTTTCTAGCTGGGGGGTTAATAGGACCAACAAAGTCTATGCCCCACTTCGAGAATGCGCGTCCTCCCATCATGGGCCTCAAGGGCATTTCATCTTTTCTTATCGGATATTGGGCACGTTGGCATGTGTCACATTTCTTCACATAAGTATGTGCATCCATATGAAGAGTGGGCCACCAAAGTCCTGAGAATAGAATGGTCTTAATTACTCTGTCAGGCCCAAAGTGTCCACCTGCAGCACCACTGTGTGCAGTTTCTAAGACTTTCAAATAGTCTGATTCATGAACGCACAGTCTTAGGTAACCATCCTTGCCTCTTCGATATAGGTTGTCTCCTACTAAGGCATAGTCTTGAGCCTCTTGCTCCATGCTCCGTTTTCTTGCAAGACTAGCCTGATTGGGTAATGTTCCCGATCTCATGAACGCAACCAATGGAGCACTCCAATCTGGGATTAATGACACGTGATAAAGAGTGGCATGCTCCACTGGGGGTCTCTTCTAGCACACTGGACAATTCTGGATCCACTCCTGCATTTCTTTGTCCATGCTAGGCCAATACACTCCTAAACGTTTTAGATTCTGCAATGTTCGTTGTTTAGAGTAGTGATTTCCTAGCAGTCCCTCATGGGCTTGTTGCATCCAACTAGTATGTTCGTCGTCCTCAACACAACAGGCTAATACTCCCTCGGTATCTTGCTTGTACATACTTCCGGCCAATATTTGATACTTTTGTGATTTTACAATTTCTTCTTTGCTTGTCTTCACATTTTTATTTGCAGGCCCGAAGGTTAGGACCGGTACCAACTTATTTGCCCATTTAGGAACAACTTCTAAATTGAACAGATAAGCATCGGGCAGTTCATCAGACACTCCTTACGGTGGCTCTCCTGAAGTGATGCGAGAAAGATGGTCTGCCCTAAGATGGGTTCTACCTTTCCTGACAACAACTTCAAAGTCAAATTCCATTAGTAAGAGGAACCATCTCACTAAGCGGCCTGTATTGCAAGGTTTATTGACCAAATATAGTAAAGCTTGATGATCAGTGAAAAACTTGAACTTATTGGCCACTAAATAGTGTCTAAACTTTTTCACAGCATATACCATGCCTAAGCCTTCTCTCTCCGTTGTGGTATAATTTCGTTCAGCTGCATTTAATTGCCTACTAGCATATGCTATCGGCAAATCTAGGTTTCCTTCACCCGTGGGTTGTGCTAGCACACACCCTATTGCATGATTGGAGGCATCTACATGGAGATGAAAGGGTTTGCTCCAATCCGGAGTAGTCAATATTGGTGTTGTGCACAAACGTCTTTTCAGCTCGTTGAAGGAATTCTCGCATTCCTCGTTCCACTCAAAATTTGTTAACAACCCATAAAGAGGTTTAGCTATGATGGCATACATGTGGATAAACCTACGGTAATATCCACAATGACCCATAAAGGCTTGTACCTCTTTAACATTCCTTGGTCTTGGCAACTCTGCTATCGCTCTTACCTTGTCTTCATCTGTTGAAATTCCATTCTTAGAAACAATGTGACCTAAGATCTTACCTTGTCGCACCATGAACACACACTTCTCTGGGTTCAGACACACTCGATAATCTCTACACTTGTTGAAGATTTGTCGGAGCTCAGGGATGTGGTATCTTCTTTGTTGGGAATGAGCACATAAGTCATCCACATATACTTCTAAGCTCTTCCGCAAGAACTCTTTGAAGACATGACACATGAGCCTTTGGAATGTTGCAGGTGCATTGGTGAGCCCAAATGGCATCACACAAAATGCAAAAATTCCCCATTCTGTGGCAAAGGCCGTTTTGTGTTGATCTTCGGGGGCAATGGCTACTTGGTTGTAACCTGAAAATCCATCAAGGAAGCTATAAACTTCCTTGCCTGCAACACGCTCCAACAGATGTTCGGTGATTGGAAGTGGATAACTATCTCTGATTGTAGCAGCATTAACTTTTTTAAGGTTAATGCACACTCGCAATTTCCCATTCTTCTTGGGCACCACCACAATGGGGGACACCCATTCAGTGTGCTCAATCTCATAGATGAATCCAGCTTCAATCAGCCTGTCAATTTCCTCCTTTATTTTGGCTGCATAATTGTCATTATATGTGTAGGGCTTTTGTTTGGTGGGCTTGGCATCAACGGTCATCGGAATCGTATGAGAGAAAATCTTTGGATCTACTCCTTTCAAGTCTCTATAGTGCCATGCAAACACATCCCTATATTCCCTTAATAGAGCTACAAGCTCTGCTTCTTCTTTTGCACTTAGGTCATCTCCTATGTACGTACATCGTTCTTCGTTCCCTTCAATGGTCACTACAATTTTTTTGGTCTTTTCTTTATTGTCATATGCTTCTCCTATAATGGCCTCTCTCTTAGGCATCCGTACCAAAATTTTTCGGTCTTCCACTTCATATTTCTTGAATTTTCTGGTACTTCAAACAATGATTTTTCCTCTTCTAGTTTCACTGCTTTTCTTTTCTTTTTCTTTTGACCTCCTTCACTTCCTTCCTTTGAATTTATCGTTTTAATACTCGTGAGGGGTTCTTCTTCTTTTTGGGTTAACACTCCTATGTCTTCTAAATAGTGTTCCTCTCAGTCAAAGTAAGTATCCATCACAATGGATTCTAGATCATCGTCATTCTCTTCTTCTTCTATGAACTCACTAGGATCACACTCTTCCAACAGGGGCTGACACATGAACACTGAAATATCATAACCCTCCTCATCACAGTGAGGTGTCCATTGTTCTTCATTGACTGCTATGTCCATGGTAGCTAAGATTTCTGCCCAACCATGAGGCTCAAATTCCTCATCTGGAAATATCATCGGTGTATAGGCTGGGTCTTTTATTGGTCTATCTCCTGGGGGAGTTCCTTCTTCTCTCGCTTTTAGGCGCTTTTCCTCTTCCTCTGCGACCTTGCACATCCACAAGTGAGTATCTTCATGCAGCCAGGACGGATCAGGTGAACTTCCAGAATGCACAGAGATTGAATCTTCTTTTGCTTTGTGGATAGGATTCCACTGTAGGGGTGGTACATCTCTGAAGGTGTAATCCTTCAGATTGACCTTGGTTGTGACCCCTAAGTGTTGTAAGTACAAGGAGTTGGTTCCCCAATCCTGTACTATTTGCAATTGTCGTAGGAACGGTCTTCCTAGGATCATCTCGTAGACATTATTTTTTTCAAAGTCACATATAGCAAATGTATGTTCAAACTCTACACCACAAGTAGTTAGAGTTATCCCTTCGAGCAATCCTAGAGGTCTTTCAAAATGACCATCTGCCATTTGAAGCTTCATTCTAGTTGGTCTTAATGTGGGTTTGCCCCATCGCTTCCACAAGGAAGTGGTTGCAATAGCAACTCCAGCACCTGAATCTATGATTGCTTTGGTTGTGTAACCTTGATAGGTGATTGGAAGATACGTATTACCTTCTTCACCTTCACTCATGTCCCCTATTTTGTCGAGAGGTATCTCTGGAACTTTTTGCTTAGAGCCTACTTTTGGCATATTGGATTCAAGTTCTGGAACCTGATCCTTCACATGATTCCAGAGCTCAGGTTTTGCTTTGAGCAGCTCTTCCACAGTGAGATGACATTGAACCTTAGTGTTCTTCACAACATCAGTGTTTCTTGGAATCACTGAGTCTTCATTTCTTACCAATATTGTGGGAGCTCTGATCTGGAGAGATTCAGATTCCCAAGGGCCTGTGAAATGAGGCAACTCTTGTAGAGAATTAGATTCAAAATCTAATCTTTCATCTTCTTGTTGCTCTGCTTGGTCTCCATAGATAGAAGGGATGTCTTGGGGAAATTGATCATGAAGATCATCAATCTCAGGAATAGGAGGGGAATTACCCTTCTCCTTGGCCCATTTCTCTTCCTGTATTTCCCGCAAGAACTCTTGAGAGTACTGTTGAATTGAAGGAGGTATTCCAACATCCGTGGAATTAGGAACATAAGCTCCCATTGGTGGTGAGCTTCCTCTTTCAATAACTGATTGAGCCTGTGGAGGTAAAGGAACTTGTGGTTTGTTTACCAACTGCTCTAATTTTTCTAGTAAGCCTTGGAAATGCAAATCTGATTTGACAGAGTTTGTCTGATTGAACTTTTGACTAGTCTCAAGTATAGCCTGAGCTTGTTCCACCATTTTCATGCACATTTTCATCCATTCAATCTCTAAATCTGCTCTCGGGTAACTCTTGTCTAGGTTTGCAGCCATTGGCCCTTCTTGAAGACGAGCCTGGTAGGCCTTGAACATCATGTCCAAGCCTTCTGGGGTTGGATCTGCAAGGACAGACGCTGATTGCGGTCTATTTATAATGGGCGGTGGGGTGGAATGAGGTGGAGTGGATGGAGCTTCAGCATGCGAGGGGCTTTGAGATGCAATGTATTCTATTTTTGTTTTGGCATCTTTTAGACTTTCTTCTATTTCAGATATCTTTTTGTTCCACTTGCGATTAGCCTTCTCTCTGGTATCCTTCCATGTTCTTGGTTTCCTCTTACTAGGTTCTCCTGCCTCACTTGACTCCGATTGCTCAGATGGTTTTGCTTGTTGTGCAGCCTGTGCCCTAGTAACTACCTGTACAGGAGCCACATTATTGCTACTTGAACTTGAATCTGCCACTAAGCCTACCACGTTGATGGGTGTGACCTTGGGTGCACTAGAGGGATTCCTAGGACACTCTCTAGGAAGATGTTCCTTGCCGCACTCAGGACAAAAGCCTTGTATTGTGATGTTCTGTCCTAGTCCCAGAGCTGGTTGGTGGGGACATTCACGAATAAAATGGTTGCCCTGACGTCTAAAGCATGGTCCTCTAGGGGCTTGTGGTCTTACTTGTCTCAATTGGGGCCTAGGATTTGGATTCGTATACATGACATTGGAGTATTCTGGCTCCCAATTTTGTTCCATAGGTGGTGTCTCATATTGACACTGAGAAATCTCACTTTGCTCAGGTGACTCTATATAATAAGCATGTGGACTATCTTCATGGAAGTAGTCTGAACCATGAGCGTGAGAATCATTTTTTGAGACCAATGGGGTTAGTGGCACCAATGCTCTATTAGGGTTCTCCTCGGCCATTGTATACTTAACTGGGATCACATTGGCAGGAGCTGGCGGTTGGTTTCCTAGGACTGGTTGTGGCCTATATGGTGCCTGATGTTGCTGCTGGTATTGAGGTTGATATTGTTGTGGCCTATAATATGGCTGTTGGTACTGATTCTGATACCTACCCTGCTGGTAAGGTTGTTGATAATTTTGTCTAACAGCCTGCTTGTTATAGGGACAATCTTGGGTCGTATGATTTGTATATTTCCTCTCAATGGTGCAATATAGAGCATTAGGGTTTCCTTGGCGTTGAGTCGTCAACGGGCAAACATTAGCCATGTGATCTCCTCCACATGTATAACATCGCTTCACTGAAGTGACCCTTGGCATTTGTCTATTTTGAACTCCTAGATTTTTGGCCACTTGCTCAGCTATCTCATCTATCTCAGTGGAGGTTCTAGAGGTATGACTTGTAGAACTATCAGAGTCCTTATAGAGTTTGGATAGTCCTAACTCCTCACCCAAGTTGTCTTCTATGTCAATGCATATCCGTATACACTCTTCTATGGATCTAGGCTCTTTCAAGTATACATATGACCTTAATTTTGTGCTCAATAGGCCATCTAAAAACAGTGCCACCTGTTTAGCTGATGTGGGTAATTCTGGTATAGGGCATCTTTCCAAGTACTGCCTAAATCTTCTTCCTGCAAGTCGCACTGTTTCTTGGGGTGTCTACTTGAAGCTGTGGATCAAGGATGATGTGTTATGTCTGATACCACTCTTGGAAAATTCTACAATGAATTCTTCTAGAAGCTGACCTATCTCTCTATAGTTGCGACTGTTTAGAGGTTGAAACCAAGCTAAGGCAGTACCCTTAAGAGTCAAACCAAATGCCTCGAACTGGGTGAATAAGTCTTCAACCTGTTCAGCTCTTAGCACTTGTTTGAACTCCGCCACATGATCATAAGGATCTCCAAATCCATCAAAGTAGTTCTTCATTGTCTTAACCACTTGAGAGGGTCTAAGTGTTCTTGAGTGCTCTCGTGGTCTAGGCAATGGAAAATCATGTTCATCTCTTTGGTGCCTATGAGCTCTATGTCTCTCCCTTTCAGGTCTTTCCATTCCATATCCCGATCTGTCTCTGCCCATGGTGTCTGCAAAGCTTACCTCCAGTCTCTCTCTAGTTCTTTCCCTGTGGGTTTCATGACCCTTGGATGATCCGGCTCCTTGGAGGCCCTAGGAAACATTAGATCTTGGTGGAGGGAAAATTGATTCACCTTGCCAAGTGTAAGCATGTCTGTCATGATCTGATACTAAGAATAATTTCTGAGATGTGTGATCTAGATAGACAGCTTTCCCTGGTGTCTCTGGGTCCTTGAATTCATAGATGGTGACTACTGGGCTGGGTTGATCTGGCCTAAATTTCCAAAAGGCTTCCTCCGTTTCTCTATTCACGAATAGTTCTATGCTTTTATTATCTTGAGGAATCCAATCTGGAGTGATCACTCTAGTCAAGACTGACTTACCTCTAGGGGTCTTGGGTTCTCCTCCTAGGTCCCCTTTCTCTAGGTCTCCTATCTCATTCTCAGGAATGATATTTCCAAACTCATCTGTCCTATCTGGTAAGTTGGTAACCACATACATTGTTCCTTCCTTATCAATGTAAGCACCCTCTTCGAACTTGACTACTGGGTGTTCAAGTCCAAAGGGTTGGTCAGGATTCTTGAGTTGAACCACTGATCGCCTTAGACCATCCTCATAGATGCGAGCACCTAATTGGTTGGTCCGGATATACTCCAATTGGGTCTTATAGGGGCCTTCTGGTGTCTATAAATGAGCAGTGCCTGAGCCCCGTGTGGGTCTCTCCATGCTAAAAGACATTTCTGAGTCACTGGTTTCTGAACTTAGCGTGTAAGGACAACCACTAAGCTGTTGAGCCCAAGATTTGGCTGTATGGTTGACACTAGCCTCAGATGATCTGATGCTTTGTCTATCCTTGCCTAAGTGTCTGCCAGATCTCAGGTTCATAAGCCTTGGCTTCTAGTCCCAAAGTTCTCTTATATTGCTCAAAATCCTTTGGAACACCTTGGTTTTCCAGTTTTCCTGAGGGTCAACTTCAAAATACCCTATCTAATAATCCCCACGAGCTTTCCAACAAGCTTTCCAACAAAACCAAAAATCACGAGCTTTCCCCACGAGCTTTCCAACAAAACCAAAATCACAGCAAACAGATTTTGTATGAGAAAGTTATGCCAGTTCAGGGTTCTGGGGTTTAAAACAGGGAAACAAGATCTCTCTGGGAACTCAGAACAGGCGATACGATACCAGATTTTCCACGATACGATACCTTTGTCTTACACGATACCCCTTTAGACGATACCACCTAGACGATACGATACCACTAGGATAACTGCGATCGCGATACCAACCTCACGATACGATACTGCTCTCTTAGGCGATACGATACTGAAAGTGGTCACGATACGATATCTCTAATTTGCGCGATATGATACCAACCTCACGATACGATACCTCAAGGTGCACGATACGATACCAGAATCTCAGACGATACGATACTGTGACCGTCGCGATACGATACCACGGGATTGGACGATACGATACCGTTGAGGCGATACGATACTGAAATTGGAGGCGATACGATATCTCTAATTTTGCACGATACGATACTTGATTAGTTGGCGATACGATACCAGTGATTAGGACGATACGATACCACTCCAACCGCGATACGATACTGCTTGTGCCACGCGATACGATACCACAAAGTGCACGATACGATACCAGAAATTTGACGCGATACGATACTAGTATAGCCCACGATATGATACCACCGGGGCGACCGCGATCGCGATACCAACACTTGACGATACGATACCAGAATGGTATCGCGATACCTCAAGTGGGCATGCACGATACGATACCTCAACAAGTATCGCGATACACGGGAGTTCTGGTATCGCGATACCACAACTCAACCGGACACGATACTTGGAGATTTTGACACCCAAATTCAAAAATTTTTGCAGATTTGTGTACCTTGTGTCCACCTTGTCACTTCTATCAGCCTGTAGATGCAAAGTCACTCTCCAAATTCACGATACAACGCTCGCGATACCAGGCGCTGTTCCTCTCACGCCGCGATACCACCGCTCAGATTCTGGTGTTTTTGAGAGTTTTTCAGTGTTTTTCTTCAGCGTTTTTGGTTTTCAGCTCCTCCTAAGCTTGTTCCTCACGGCCACGAGTAAAAAACGAGTGAATGTAGTGGCGAAAATGGAAAAAATCAGAGAATACAAAGAGGGAAGAAGATGATGATGAAGGTGAAGATGAAGAAGAAGAAAAAACTCAGAAACTAAACTGAAAATGGTGATTTTTTACCTTCCAACGTCGCTACTCTACGTCTTACCGTCACACGCTCGTCCTCCAAGCTCTCTCCCCGGCAACGGCGCCAAATTTGGTGTCACTCTAGCACAATGGTGAGTACCAACGTGAGGAGATACACCTCATAAATGTCAATCCGTGGAGACATGAGGACCGGTATGAAGACCGTGAGCAAGTGACGGCACAAGTGCGTGAGTGAAAGCACACAAGCATGCGCACACATACACACACACACGCACAAAGTAAGAGCAGGGAGTGGAACAATGGAAGATCTTCGATTATACAAGAGCTCTCTTACAAAGCTGAAATCTACAACAAGCTAACCTCAAAAATGAGCTCTCCAGCCCTTTTTATAGTTTTTGAGTGGTTTTGGCCCTGTCTAGACCTAGTGTCCGGCCTAGTTAAAAAATAGGTTCCAGGGCTTATTTGGGGGCTCAAACGGAGTCTAAAAATTATGAAAATTGGTAGGATGGTAGTTCTAATACTCCTCAAGCTCGAGGACTCCTTGGCTTGAACAAAATGGAGTTACAAAAATGGAAAATGGTATTTACAATGGTTTTTAGTGATAAAAATCACTATTTTTGTAGGGATTTCTTCTGAAAATTTGACACGTGCTTCTTGGAGCTCCCTACTTGCTCTTTCTTCTTGTGTGTCCACTTCCTTGATGCGCTTCCATGCTTTGTCCTTGATGTTGAGCTTCAACACTTTGGTTAGCCGTGATGTTGTTTTTGTGGAAGATGCTATCCAACCCTTACTTTCATGTACTAAGGAGACATCGATTAGCTCCAAAGACATGTATGATACTTTGTTGCCTCTTTTTATAGGCCAACAGTCTAGTGCTGGTCCTAATGAGGCAACTTCTCAACCTTTGTAGGTTCATGTGATGATGCAGATCATTCCATTTTTTATGCAAATTTACACGATGCACTTGTTGAAGAGAGAGTTGATATTGAGCAAGCAAAAAGTATGCCAAAATGGTTGGTGCAAACTTTGTGTCAAACAAAATATATTCACACATTATTGTAGTGTTTTTGCCTTGAAGACTATAAGCCTATTGCCACTCTTATGGAGATAGGTTTATGATTGAGTCTTCATGATGTTGGAGATGCATTTGATGTTGTTGTCTATCAAAAGGCTATTGGATGCTTGATTTATTTATGCATTACTCGACCAGATATTTAGTTTGCTATCTCATAGATGAGCGGGTTAATGCATTACCCAGGTTTCAAGCATATGCAGGCAATTAAGCACATCTTTCACTACTTGAGTGGTACGACTACTTGGAATGTTTTATCCCAAGGGGGGATCACTTTCACAAAATTTGCATGCTTTTTCTGACAGTGATTGGGCTGGTTGCTATGATACTCATGTGTCGACTAGTTTTTTCTGCTTCATGCTTGGTAGCTCATGTATATCTTGGTTGAGCAAGAAGCAGCCTACTATGGCCACTTCAAGTTGTGAGGATGAGTATAGGGTAGCTCTCACAATGACTATTGAGTGTGTGTGGCTCAGATGCCTTATGGCTGATTTGGGTGTTGGTCAGGCTATTACCACCACCATCTTCACTAACAGTTAGAGCGCATTGGCAGTTGCAAGAAACCCTGTGTTCCATGCTCACACTAAGCACATTGAGGTGCATTATCATTATGTCAGGGAGAGGTTCTCTACTGGGGAGATCAGCTGATTATGGCTCAGATGCATTATGGCTGATTTGGGTGTTGGTCAGGCTATTACCACCACCATCTTCACTAACAGTTAGAGCGCATTGGCAGTTGCAAGAAACCCTGTGTTCCATGCTCACACTAAGCACATTGAGGTGCATTATCATTATGTCAGGGAAAGGCAATACCTAGGAAAAAGTTTGAAGCTTTTTGCAAAGCTTTGAGCTTACTTCCTTTTGTGGATTGATTCCTCATAGCTTGACACTTTCTTAGACATGAGTCCCAGCTCCTTGTTCACCGCATCACTCCCAAGGGGGATTTGTTGATATATTTAGGTAGTGATATGTGTGAACACTCTAGGACCCCTGGGGCACTTTTTTCCCTCTTTAGGAGGTTTTTTTCACTTGGTTTGTACATGCGCCTATTGCCCTAATAAGCTACTTATCTTTGTACATTCTAGTGGTGATACACTTAGTATTGTGTGTTGTGCTTCAAGCTTCTTCTTCTTCCTTGTGCTATTTGCGTGCTTCTATAGACGTCTAACTCCAACAAAACTAACAAAATTCAAATCACCAAAGCATGCATGCCAAAGCTTTGCATCTAAGATAACCTTAGAATCTTGAACTACACATGCTAAATCATTCAAAGATTTTGCATAATCTATGAACTTATATAGCCCATGACATAAAATACCAAAAGAAATAATAACATCACCATTTGAGAGATCATGACTTGTACATCTATCATGAACAAATTTGACAACCAATCCAATCTTGGCTAGTGCTAAAACCGACAACAGATTTTTATTGATACATGGTACATAGAAAGCATCTGACAATGTGAAAAGAACTGGCATTAATAGTAGTTAGAATGATCTTACCAACTCCCATTAAAAGATAAGAGGATTTGTTAGTGCATGTGACAACATTACCTATAGAGGCAGGCTCAAGTGAACTAAAGAAATTGCACTGCGAGGTAATATGTTTGGTTGTCTTCCTTTTTTGATGGTGCAACATTAGTAGGTTTCTACTTACTAGTAGATGAGCTCTATTTACCTTTTTCCTTTTGACTAGCCAAGAAAGCTTGATCTACAACATGCATAATGGACAATCTGTTTGGACGGACCTTCATGCAACAAAACAAAGACTAGCTCTTCAAATGTTAAGGCATTAGAATTTCCTTTCATCATTGAAGAGAAGAAAAACTCTTATATGAATATGGAATACCATTAAGAATAGCGTGCATAAGTGAACTATCTAGAAAAAATTCATCAGCAAAAATCAACTGCTCCTTCAAATCTTTGATCTTTGCCAAAAAAGTATTCATAGAATCTCCTTCATTCATATGATCACTCTCCAATTATTTGTAGAACTAAGCAATATGAGCCTCATTTCTTTCCTGATATAAAGTGGTAAGTGTATCCCAAGAATCCTTTTCTATTTTGCAAGAGTGAATGTAAGGGATAATGGCATGTTTGATGGACAAAAATATCAATGCATGTGCCCATGCATCTCTACCATCCCAACAAAGTTTCTCTATAATAGGTGCAACAAGAACCATAGTGAAAACAAGAATTTGAAGATCATCATCTTTAATGCCATCTGCATCACCTTGAATAATTGTATTTGCATTTTTGACAAAGTGTTTCTCAACACCTTGCACAATATTCCATAGTCCTTTTGTTACCAATATGTGCCGCATCATATAATCCCACAATGGGTAATTAGAATCATCCAACGTGTCCTCAACAACCAACATATGAAATAAATCATTGATTTTAGCCATGGCCACTAACTAAATACCTTGACGCGAAAAAATGATTGTATCTCAAAAAGTCGAATAGAACCACCCCATCGAGCTCTACTAAACACATGATAGAATTTAAGGCACTTGTACTGATGAACCAAAACCTGCATATGTTTGGCACAAAAGGACAAAATAATTTCATGCACAAGTATTGTGATATTATGTTTGGAAGTTAAAATGAGCTCAAATAAAAATCTTGACACTATAGAATGAATCTATTTTGAAATCCTAATCGTCCTCAGTATGCTCACCAATTTTCATGCAATTTTGAGGTTGTGTTTGGAGGGGTTTTGGTGATCCCCTAGATGAAATGCTGACTTGGTATGATACCAATTGTTGGTATTTGATGTCCGTGGAAGCACACGGACAACACAAGGAAGAAGAAGAAGCTTGGAGCACAACACAACACTGAATGAATTACCAAGTGAATGTACAAAGATAACTAACCCATTATAGGCATATATACAAGCCAGGAGAACTTCCTAAAGAGGGAAAAAGTGCGCTGGTGGTCCTAAGTGTGTTCACACATCACTATCAAAATATATTAACAAGGGTTGTTTGAGGGCTTCTACAGCTATCCTCTAATCTTTTATATTTCCCCCATAGGGATATGTAATGCACATTAACCTCAATCATAAGCAGCCACATTATGCTTCTTGTGTCCATGTGTCCACATTCTAATGTTTCTAGGTAAGAGTGCAACTTCTTATCCTATTTATGACTTAAGGCTTCAAGATCTTGACTCCAAAACCATATGTTGCATCGACTCCAAAAAGTGTATTTCTCACCTATTTTCAATGAGAAAAGTGACACCCAAAAAACACTTGTTGCAACCCACAACTCCCAATATAGATTGAAGGAAGTATTTTTCTTGATCTTGTTGATAAGTGTGCACAAAAACTTATCCTAAATAGGTCCCAAAAATAGGACATAGTAGTTGAAGGCTTATTGTATGACAACTCTAGTTTCCAAGGTTTGATTAATGCATGTGTGTGATCTCTAACATAAGTCACCTCTTATCTTTGGCTTTGATAGGGTCTGACCCACGATATAATGCAAACTAGAGATTGATAGTGACTCTTAATGGGTGATATCCTCCAAAGAATTTTGCCTAATATCCAATTTCAATGGCTCCTCTAATTAGATGTCAAAATATTATGCCTAGTGTATGATGTTGTCGATTCCAATGTTGTTATTCCTTTTAATTTTGAAAATATTTGATGGTGTTTTGCTTCCGTACAAGGTTGATAGAAAATTTCTACTTGCACGAGGATCCCCCCTGATGCTAGTGTTTGATAGAAAAAGAGACTTTCCCAAATTCTTACGGGTTTTAGCTTCAAATCAAGGAAGATCCAATTGAAATGGTCTTCAAGAATGGTGATCATGATGGAAGATGGTGAAATATTAGCTGAGGTGGGGTTGGGGATGAAAGTTTATGGCGTATGTGTTTGAGGCCAAAAGCATGAGATTGGAGAGATAAGGGTGAAGAGAGGTAAGCCGATGAATGGTGAGTGATTAATGATGAGGATGAGAAGTGAGAAATTGGTTTCAGATGTGCAATTTGAGGAAGGCAATGATGATGATGGATGTTGTAACCTAATTTGGGATGGATATGTATAGATGAGGGACATGTGATACGTGATATGGAAGGTTAAGTGATATGTGGTTTGTTATAAGTGATAAGTGATACAAGGTGGGTGTTGGGTTGATGATGGTGATTGAGGAAGGGAATGGTTCCTCATGAGATTATCATTCTCTGATCTATATTGTCTAAACACATTGAAACCTCAAGCTGATCATGCGAATCGTACCCCTAGATATAAGAGTGAAGTTTGAGGTAATTTTTGATCAAGGAGCTAAAGATCTTATCTTCACTCAAAGATTGACAAACTTTGCATGATATGCTTTTGCAAGATCTCATATCCATCACCTAAGTTACCTATGTGTGTTTGTCAATATCCTTAACAATGGTGCTAAAAAATGCTACCTTGTAGTATAAGGCACACTTCTAAACTTTCAAATTATCAATCCATAGAGACTAGACCTCAACAGAGTTATCTTTAGAGCCAAATGATAGGTGATAGAGTATCCTCTCACAATAGGAGATCAAGAAGCTCCACCAAAAAACATTCAAATCACTTGACCAACAAATGATAGAATACTCTCGTCAAATTTTGATAGGATCATTGAATGGCCAAGTAGAAGGTGATCAAAGATCACTCAAGGCAACTACTCCAAGCCATGACAAGCACACCTGTACATGATAGAAAAAGAAGTTTGGATCACTAAAATGATCATATATCCCTCTTTTTTGATCCATGTAATGTGTGATTTGGTTTGTTTCAAAGCTTTCAACGAGTTCTACAATTAAGATTTGGCAAAAATGCAAAATAAGGCGTTAAAGAGCATTGTAGTGGCCTCATAGAATCTAGTTTCTTTGATCATGTAAAATGATGGGGGAATTTTTAACACCCCAATGTAGCTATGGAAAATGGCTGGCCTCCACTTGGCTCACACACAACAATATATGCTGATTGTTTTGGATTTTTCTATGCAATTATGAAGAAGCTCAAAATGAAAATTTACAACTTAAAATGGAGCTTGAAGCTTATCCAGCAAGCTATTAATCAAATAAAATGGATTTTCAAGCTATGAGAACCATCCACTTCAAGACATGCTATCTATCTACAACACTCTCTGTCTATGTGCAAAGATATAGATACATAAATTTGGTAATTTCTAACAATTTCTAACGTTTGGCACAATTTTAGGCAGGATATGAGAGACAAAATGATAACCTAAAATCAACATAAATGAATACAATGAGAGATCAAAAAATTCTTTGCAATGTGGTAAAAAGAAAATTGTGAGTCTAACTAGACCTGTAGATAAAAAGGAGAAAAATCATGGGAAAATCAGATAACCGAGAAAGGGGAAAGCCTAATGGAGTTTATTACTTCACTAAAACTAATAGGGAACTCATGGAACTCCTAAAACTCAAGAAAAAAGTTGAAATATGCTTATATACAAGTTTTACTTTTCCTAGAATCTAGCTAACCACCCATCAGTTAGTCTAGGTGCAATGTTTGCTAGGTAATTGAAAAGATTTGATTTTTTTGTTGGAACTCTTAAGTTGATTCTGCAAATTTAGGTCCTCCTTTTTTATTGTTCCACTTTAAAAACTCATGGATGAGTCTCTTTTTATGTTTGAAACTTGATTTTCAACACTCTGCCTCAAGTCTCAATGGCTAGGTCCTTCACTCCAATGCATGCGTTGATGTGTTGTAGCTTTACTCCATCCGATGCTTTGGTAAACATATCTAGATATTGTTATTTTGTATTGACATGCTCCACCTTTACATCCTTTGACATGATCTTCTCTTTAATAAAGTGGTAAGGCACTTCTATATGTTTTGACCTTGCATGGCATATTGTGTTTTAAGCCAAGCAAATGCTACTTATGTTGTCACAAAAATAAGAACTTTCTTAACTAGTGTCACTCTAGCACAATCGTGAGTACCAACGTGAGGAGATACACCTCATGAATTGTCAATCCGTGGAGACATGAGGACAGGTATGAAGACCGTGAGCAAGTGATGGCACAAGTGCGTGAGTGAAAGCACACAAGCATGCACACACATACACACACACATGCGCACAAAGTAAGAGCAAAGAGTGGAACAATGGAAGGCCTTCGATTGCAAAAGAGCTCTCTTACAAGGCTGAAATCTACAACAAGCTAACCTAAAAAATGAGCTGTCCAGCCCTTTTAATAGTTTTTTGAGTGGTTTTGGCCCTGTCTAGACCTAGTGTCTGGCCTAGTTAAAAAATAGATTCCAGGGCTTATTTTGGGGCTCAAACGGAGTCTAAAAATTATGAAAATTGGTATGTTGATAGTTCTAATACTCCTCAAGCTTGAAGACTCCTCGGCTTGAACAAAATGGAGTTGCAGAAACGAAAAATGGTATTTACAATGGTTTTTAGTGATACAAATCACTATTTTTATAGGGATTTCTTTTGAATAGGTGACATGTGCTTCTTGGAGCTCCCTTCATGCTCCTTCTCCTTGTGTGTCCACTTCCTTGATGCACTTTGATGCTTTGTCCTTGATCTTGAGCTTCAACACTCCCCCCCCTCTTGAGTCTGTCGTCCCTGACAGACCCTTGTTGTAGTGGTTGTTCCATGTAGTACTTCTTCCTTGAATTTGTGCTGGAGGGTATACTTCTTGGCTTTCAAAGGTTGTTAGTTGCTCAAAAGAGGTTGTCGATGTTGATCTTGAGCAGCTATCTACTATGAATTGCTTCCTGGGTACTGATGTTGTACCCTGGATGTCCTTGAATCTTTGAAACATGAGTTTGATAGTATGAGGCCAAGTACTTGTGACCCATAATGATTGATGGTTAAGTGCATTAGATCATGGTTTGGAAAAAAATAGGTGCCTTGTGCACGGCCTTGTAATGTAGCCCTATGCATGCATACTTGGAAAATGCATTGGAAGAATTATGGTGCAAGAAGTTGGGTCTTGAACTCAGTGCTCAAGGGTATGCCGACGAAGAGGTTTCCTAATCGATCATGGTTATAGCGTCATTGAAGCATACAATTCTTACCATGATGAAAAGTCCAACGATCTTCATCTCTTCATGTTGTACTTCAATCATGGTGATTGATCATTGGCTTGTCTTTCTTGTCGATGGATGTCCGTTCAGATGGTTCACTTTATGAGATTTTTCAAGCGCACAGTCTTGTCTCTCTCTCTCTCTCTCCTTTTTTTTCTTTCTCTGTGATGGCATGAAACAAGAAGAAAGATGTTAGTATCAATAAAATATTTTACATATTGCAAGTGTGTCTCATGTGCTTGGTATTTCTCAATGGTGTATATGCACGGCCGTGTAATGAGGCCCTATGTTGATGCATACTTTGGAAGTGCATGACCTCAATGGTGCAAAAGACAAGGTTATGCCAAAGGCACATGGTTGTTGCCCATCAAGGCTTTCAATGTTCTTGTCAATGTTGATGCAACCTTTGTTGGAGGTATCCATTGGATGTCAAAAGGACAATTGATTTTAGGGGCCCATTTTTAGAATAGTGTTGGGCTGGGTACAAGTCCTTGTTGACTTCTTCATCTTTGGCTGGTTGCTTAAATTTTGTATCTTGAGTGGTTTGTTCTTTGGTGCTGTGGATGCTATTGGTACCTTAGGCTTCCAAACCCATATCCTTGATGATTGTCTTCTTACTTTTACCGAAGGGTTGAGTTTATATTCTTTTGATCTTTGTGCTCTGTTCTTACCCTTTTCTCTCCTTGGCTTCTTTGTTGAGACCTTTTGCATGGTTGGGAGTATAGGCCGTTGTGTATGTAAGAGCTTCTTGGGTACCCACATCTGTAATCGCCCTTGTTGAGCTGCAGCTAATTTCTTAGGCACCCAGATTTGTCGGAGATTTTTTGGTTGAGGTGGTCCTTGTTGCTTGTTTCTTGTCTTCACATGGTTGGCTTGCCTGAGTGGAAATTGTGTTGGCAAGGCTGGTGGTTGCTCTCCTTTTCGTACCCAGATCTACTTCATGCCCAAAACTACTTGCTTCTTGAAATCGCTTGGTCTATTTGATATAGCGGTTGTCATGTACCGTCTCGCTTGCCTTTTTGGTTGAGGTGTTGTGACGGCCTTAGTTATTGCATTAGAGGAGGAGGTGGTTTGTCTTTGAGCCTATTCTTCCATGGTTGAGTTCTTCTGGAACGTAGAGCTTTTGACACATACAACATCCTTTTTGCTAAGATTACTCCTAGAAGAACTAAGAGGGTGTGTGGTTCCATGATCTGTGAGCATGCAGTTGTCTAATTCTAATGTAATACATTGTTCATGTACCCAAACTTGAAGAAGTTGACTTCTTACGTTCAAGTTGACTGCATGGTCATAAATCCAATCTTGACCCAAGACAAGTGGCTCTGTAAGGTCTGCATCGTGACACACTAGCACTTTGAATTTCATTGGAACATCTTGAAGGTAGATGGGAAGTTCCACCTCGCCTAAACAAGTGGTTTCCACACCTCCCAAACCTATGAGATAGGCTTCTATGGGCTTGATGTTCAATTGCAGGTCTTGGCAGTATGAAAGTCTAACTGCACTAGTTGTTGCACCTGAGTCAACTAATGCTCTCACAGTCCTTACACTGTCTCCTTGTCCTACCTCTATAGTCACAAAGGGGCATCGATCGATGATTCAAGAAGTAATTGTGCCCGATTTTTGGCACATGTCCATATGATATTTTGGGGCTTTCGGGTTGACATCTAGGCCTAGTCGCCTTAACTTATTTCACCTTATGCACTCTCTAGCCTCTACCCGTGCTTCTTCTCTAACCCTCAACTCATCTTCTTTTTGCTTCTTAGTAGTGTTGAGTCTCATTAACATATCCTCTGTAAGAGGTTCTTGATACAGCTTGACTCAACATCCACTAATGTAGTTTGGCAAGATGTCACCTTCTAGAGTGGCCAATTGAACTGCACCACTAGTGGAGATTCTATTAATGATCATAGGTCCATATCCTCTTTTCTCTAATTTGCGTGCATGTTCTTTTAGTGTATAAACCAACACTAGGTCTCCCTCTTTCAATCCTTTATCTTTGATGTGTGCATCAAAGTATGCCTTTTGTCGTTTCTTAGCTGCATAAATACCTACTGCTGCCCGTAGCCTCGTCTCACCTAAGTGCTCTAGATCAAAGATCCTAGAGGACAACTCATGTCCATTCCACTCATGCTCTTATGCTACTTTCAAGGCTCGGATTAGGAAATCCAATGGTAGCACGTCATTCTATCCGAAGACCATCTGAAATGGGGTGGCATTGAGTACTATTTTGTAAGCAACTCAGTAAGCCCAAACAGCATGATGAAGCTGTTTGTCCCAATTAGAGCGTTTATTATTTACGAGTTTTGTCAATACATTACATAGGATCTTATTCGTGCTCTCAGCTTTTCTGTTAGCTTGGGGATGATAGGGGGTAGACTTCTTATGTATCACCATGAATTCTTGAAGTAGACCTTCAATGACCTCATTCAAGAAGTGCATACCCCTATCACTTACTAACTCTATTGGTAATCCATATCTAGTGAACACGTTCTCGAATAAGAACTTAGTCATCGTTTGAGCATCATTCTTTGTTGTGGCTTTTACTTCCACCCACTTTGTGAGGTAATCTGTGGCTACAATGATGTACTCTGCATGGGCATTTCTAGCTGGGGGGTTAATAGGACCTACAAAGTCTATAGCCCACTTCGAGAATGCACGTCCTCCCATCATTGGCCTCAACATCTCATCTTTTCTAATTGGGTATTGGGCATGTTGGCATGTGTCACATTTCTTCACATAGGTATGTGCATCCATATGAAGAGTGGGCCACCAGAGTCCTAAGAATAGAATGGTCTTAATTACTCGGTCAGGACCAAAGTGTCCACCTGCAACACCGCTATGTGCAGTTTCTAAGACTTTCAAATAATCTGATTCGTGAACGCACAGTCTTAAGTAACCATCTTTTCCTCTTCAGTATAAGTTGTCTCTTGCCAAGGCATAGTCTTGAGCCTCTTGTTCCATGCTTCATTTTCTTGCAACACTAGCCTCATTGGGTAGTGTTCCCGATCTCATGAATTCTACCAATGGAGCACTTTAATTTGGAATTAATGATATGTGATAAAGGGTAGCATGCTCCACTCGGGGTCTTGTTTGAAAGACTGGACAATTCTTAATCCACTCATTTATGTCTTTGTCCATACTAGGCCAATACACTCCTAAGTGTTTTAGATTTTGCAATGTTCTTTGTTTAGAGTAGTGATTTCCTAGCATTCCTTCATGAGCTTGTTGCAACCATCCGCTATGTTCATCGTCCTTGACACAACAAGCAAGTACACCCTCGGTATCTTGTTTGTACATGCTTCCGGCCAATATTTGATATTTTTGTGATCTTACAATTTCTTCTTTGTTTGTTTTTACGTTCTTATTCATGGGTCCAAAGGTTAGGACTACCAACTTATTTTCCCATTTAGGAACCACTCCTAAATTGAACAGATAAGCATCGGTCCATTCATCAGACACTCCTTGCGGTGACTCTCTTGAAGTAATGCGAGAAAGATGATCTACCCTAAGGTGGGTCCTACCTTTCCTGACAACAACTTCAAAGTCGTATTCCATTAGTACGAGGAACCATCTTACTAAGCGTCCTGTACTACAAGGTTTATTGACCAAATACAATAAGGCTTGATGATCAATAAAAAAACTTGAACTTGTTGGCCAATAGATAGTGTCTAAACTTCTTTACAACATATACCATGGCTAAGCCTTCTCTTTCCATTGTCGTATAATTTCGTTCAATAGCGTTCAATTGCCTACTAGCATATGCTATCGACAAATCTAGGTTTCCTTCACCTATGGGTTGTGCTAGCACACATCCTATAACATGATTGGATGCATCCATATGGACATGGAATGGTTTATTCCAATCAGGAGTGGTCACTATTGGTGCTGAGCACAAACGTCTCTTCAACTCACTGAAGGAATGCTCGCATTCATCGTTCCACTCAAAGTTTGTTAGCAAGGCATAAAGAGGTTTGGCTATGATTGCATACATGTGGATGAACCTACGATAATATCCACAATGGCCCATAAAGGCTTGTACCTCTTTAACGTTCCTTGGTCTGGCCAGCTCCGCTATGGCTCTTACTTTATCCTCATCTGTTGATATTCCATTCTTAGAAACAATGTGACCTAAGATTTTACCTTGTCGAACCATAAACACACACTTCTCTGGGTTCAGACACACTCGATATTCTCTACACTTGTTGAAGATATGTCTGAGCTCAGGGATGTAGTATCTTCTTTCTTGGGAATGATCACATAAATCATCCACATATACTTATAAGCTCTTTTGCAAGAACTCTTTGAAGACATGACACATGAGCCTTTGGAATGTTGCAGGTGCATTGGTGAGACCAAATGGCATCACACGAAATGCAAAGATTCCCCATTCCGTGGCAAAAGCCGTTTTGTGTTGATCTTCTGGGGCAATGGCTACTTGGTTGTAACCTAAAAATCCATCAAGGAAGCTATAAACTTCCTTGCCTGCAACACGCTCCAATAGATGTTCAGTGATTGGAAGCTGATAACTATCTCGAATCGTAGCAACATTAACTTTTTAAGGTTAATACACACTCGCAATTTTCCATTCTTCTTGGGCACCACTAGAATCGGGGACACCCATTCAGTATGCTCAATCTCATAGATAAATCCAGCTTCAATAAGCATGTCGATTTCTTCTTTTGTTTTAGCTGCATAAGTGTCATTATATGTGTAGGGCTTTTGTTTGGTGGGTTTGGCATCAGTAGTCATGGGGATCGTATGAGAGAAGATTTTGGGATCTACTCCCTTTAGGTCTCTATAGTGCCATGCAAACACGTCCCTATATTCCCTTAATAGAGCTACAAGCTCTGCTTCTTCTTTTGCACTTAGGTCATCTTCTTTGTATGTACATTGCTCTTCGTTCTCTTCAATGGTCACTACAATATTTTTTGTCTTTTCCTTGTTATCGTATGCTTCTCCTATAATGGCCTCTCTTTTAGGCATTCGTACCAAAATTTTTCGGTCTTCTACTTCCTATTTCATGAAATTTTATGGTACTTCAAACAATGATTCCTCCTTTTCTTGTTTCACTGCTTTTCGTTTCTTTTTCTTCTAACCTCCTTCACTTTCTTCTTTTGAATTTATAGTTTTAATGCTTGTGAGAGGTTCTTCTTCTTTTTGAGTCAATACTCTGTTACAGTGATGCTTGCGCTCTTGCAACAGAGAGAGGGGAGGGAGATAGAGTCGTCGTCATACGGTGTGGAGGGAACGCCTCCATGCACACGTAAAGAGAGAGAAAGAGAGGTCGCCATATTTCCCTGCTGGTGTACAGCATTTGATGCAGAGAAGGGACTCATCATCATTATAGAGGATGGAGAACCCGGCACCAAAGGGGGCTCAGAGATGCAATGTCCAAAGAGCTCGCATTCCGTGGAGATGGTATAGCAGAGCCAGTAGACACGTAAAGTGGCCGAAACTCCTCATTTGTATGAGCAAAAGAAAAGCATACCCGCCTTGCACCGTAATATGAGCCTCCCCGCCATAGATAATCGAACAAGCAGACATACAGCAGATGCGCAAAAGAGAAAAGAAAGAAACCCTAAAATCCTAAAAACAAGAAGAGCAAGAAACTTAAAAAGACATCGGATGCCATATGAGCGACGAAAAATCAGAGATAGAGTCTCGAAAAAAAATCTGAGAATGAGTGTCTCTTTTCATTAACCAAAATGTTCTATATATACAAAAGATGTGTCCTTAAAAGTCTCTTCCCACTCAGTCTTCTCCCAACCCTTCAATAAACCTTAGTACGCAGTTATGCCTTTAACACTCGCACGCACGGTGGACTCGAACCCGCAAGTGCAATACTGTAGATGATGTCCTTTTGCCTGGGCTATCTACCTCCTCAGCAAGATAAAAATTACATGGGAACCATTTATAGGCTGGGAACCTTGATACAACATGTTATACAACCATAGGAATATCTCAATTTTGAAGAATGTTTCAATCTGCGAACCTCCACATATGAAAATATGTATCCCATATCCAACATCATCCATCACTCAGAACATACAAAAAAAAGAAAATCAGTGAATGCTTCTGCCGAATCAACGCTCCCTCACATTCACTATCTACATGGAGTGTTTCTGCCGACTTAACGCTACCTCACACTTGCTCATTACCGAAAAAGAACACAAAAGAGTGCTTCTGCCGACTTAACGCTACCTCGCACTCACATCATACTACCTCATTCAGACTATCCATATCTCATGCAACAAGCCAAAATATAGGATACAAATTTTCATGTGATAGAGTTTTCATAACTCATGCCCAGGACACTGGTTCCATCAAGTCAAGTCCTCACATCAAGGTCACTACATATCCAAACAAAGTCTAAAGATAAGAACCCAACCCATATACAATCCTCATATACATTTTCTAATACCAAAGTGGTAGTACCGTTCTTGGAATAGAATAATCCAATGTCATAGCAACCTCTCAATCCAAAGTTGTATGTGCTCACACAATTATGCTCTACCCTTATGAACAATACTTGTAAACCAAAGTGCATGGTTAGACCATGGTATGGAATGCAAGTAAGGCTCATAATAATTCCAAAATCAAGAGCAATGTGAGAGGCAAAGTGAAGTGCCTGGAACTTAATCCAAGGTTCACAAATACTACTCACATAACCCATGATCTTGCCCTTCCTATATGCATACAAGTGAAATGCAGGTGTAGCTCATTTATACCAAACCAATACAATTGTACAAGCAAATTTCCAAAGGGGTCCCCATCATGACCATGCTGTACTATATGGTCGTGTACCGTAATAGCACCGTAAAAGCACCGTAATCGAACCGTAATCGCACCGTAATAGCACCGTAATAGCACCGTAATAGCACCGTAATAAAAAAAATCGGAGTGTGGTGGTAACACCGGAGGGAATATTGAAGCGATAACACTGTTGTGACTGGAAGGGATCACATACGCGCAGCTGGTCACCGGACAACTACCGGACGGGTTCAGAATCGGCGCTGCTCGCTTTAATTTGATGCAGCATCGGAATGCGCATGGCAACCGTGATCGGCACCAGTGTGCGAGGAGCGAAGCCATAGATTCCGGTGAGCACTTGTCAAATTTCAGTGGTGTTGGACATCGTCAGGTGTGATGGGTGAACAGAGATTCTTTAGCATTCGTCAGAACAAAAAACCCATAAAATCAATGCACCTTCATCTCTTCAATACCTACAAAATTTACCCATCAACACCACCGAAAATGCCCCTGAATCACCTATGGTGCTAGGACATGCAGATAATCAAACACAGATTTCAAGCAAAATACTGAATAAGCTTCGATGGTCTGAAATGTGGAAAGATGAACGTCAGCTTCAGTGCACATCCAGTAAAATGGGTTCAATGAATCCTTTGATGTCTACGGAGGAACAATGGTGATGACTAGTATAAGGAATCTGTACCGGGCAACGCTCATCGTAAGGCCGAGGAGCCTCCATATGGAGTTTGAAACCAAAATACTCCAACCCCGACAAGACGCACCCAGAATGTCATCAGGCCCTCATTTCACAGCTCATCAGAAAACGAAGAAATGAGCGGCACACACATCCGTCAAGTGATCAAGACAAGTGGAGAGAAACCAGAACAAATGATGCTACTTTAAATGCATATTCGTCACGGTGATTAGACTTCTGAGCGCCTTCGAGCATAAAGAAGCAAGAGCTTCTGTATACATGACATAGGAACGTGTCTTCGGTTCAAATACACCACAATTCAAAATGCACTTGATACATCGACGTTGTCGGATCTAAGTTAACGCTGTGTTAAACAAGCACAGAATGATATTTCCCTCCTACATCGGATCGTATAAAGACCTTGCGCAGCTTGATGGCACAATCATTATAGGGAAAACCCAGTACGAAGCTTACACCACGTTACAGATAGGTATAGGAGCAATCACTTGTCGTTGAAGATAGATGCATCCTTATATAATAGCCGATCTAGTCCACGAGCGTCGTCACGAGTGCAGAACCATTTTGCACAGAGAAAAAAGTGAACAGTCCGTCATAAAAGCTATCCGATTACTTTCATTTCTGTGTCGTAAATTGTTTACCAAGGCGAACTATGTTTGCTATGCTCTACAACAAAACAGAAGAAAATGAACGCCATAGATTGTTATCTCCAGCACGGAGAGCTGCTCGTCAGCAGATATGAACCGTTGCGTCCGCCTACAGCATGGAAGACAAGAAATCCCTGCGGACTCATGCAGTTGTCAGCCAGCCGGTAGAGTCGGGGAACGAAGCACTAAGACGGCGCCAGTGTTACAGTGATGCTTGCGCTCTTGCAACAGAGAGAGGGGAGGGAGATAGAGTCGTCGTCATACGGTGTGGAGGGAACGCCTCCATGCACACGTAAAGAGAGAGAAAGAGAGGTCGCCATATTTCCCTGCTGGTGTACAGCATTTGATGCAGAGAAGGGACTCATCATCATTATAGAGGATGGAGAACCCGGCACCAAAGGGGGCTCAGAGATGCAATGTCCAAAGAGCTCGCATTCCGTGGAGATGGTATAGCAGAGCCAGTAGACACGTAAAGTGGCCGAAACTCCTCATTTGTATGAGCAAAAGAAAAGCATACCCGCCTTGCACCGTAATATGAGCCTCCCCGCCATAGATAATCGAACAAGCAGACATACAGCATATGCGCAAAAGAGAAAAGAAAGAAACCCTAAAATCCTAAAAACAAGAAGAGCAAGAAACTTAAAAAGACATCGGATGCCATATGAGCGACGAAAAATCAGAGATAGAGTCTCGAAAAAAAATCTGAGAATGAGTGTCTCTTTTCATTAACCAAAATGTTCTATATATACAAAAGATGTGTCCTTAAAAGTCTCTTCCCACTCAGTCTTCTCCCAACCCTTCAATAAACCTTAGTACGCAGTTATGCCTTTAACAACTCCTACATCTTCTAGATAGTGCTCCTCTGAGACAAAGCAACTATCCATCACAATGGACTCTAGATCATCGTTGTTTTCTTCTTCTTCTATCACATCACTAGGGTCACATTCTTCCAACAAGGGCTGACACATGAACACTGAAATATCATAACCCTCCTCATCACAATGAGGTGTCCATTAGAAAGGTGTGAAAAGGTGAAAGGCTCCTCACATGTGGTTTGAGCAATGTAAAACAAATCTGCTGAAGGACTACAGTTCCGTGATGGTGCTTCTCCATATGTATGCACATGAATCGACATCTTGAAAGCGGAAAAAGGAAGGGAACTTCAGAGCGTTTCCATGTCAATAGTCAAAAGGACTGAGGAAGTGTTTGTGTTGCTGAAGATTAATGGTACGATCCTATTCTGCTAATCTAGTTTCCTGTATAAGAAAGGTGGATTAAAAGTGCAGGTTCGTCATCAAAATTAGAGCTTTAAACTCTTGCTGAAAATCTAGGTATACGTTTTGGGTTCTTTTATTATTATCCTCGAACACATGTCACTGGAGTTTCTTTCAACATTGTTCATTAATGATGGCCACGGTTTATGCTTTGCGCATTGACAAATGATGCCAAGTGGTTGTTGAAGCCATACATATTATTTTACCATCACAGATCATGAGGAGGGTCTTATGCTAAGATATATGATAGATGCCATTCATAAGCAACACTGTTGTTTCTCCTAAGAAGCGTGGTTTATAATCTAACGCTCATAACTCCATGTTGAAGCATACTTAATTTCTGAGAATTGCTCATTTGGAATGGATGCTATAATCAGTGACAATCACTGCACTGGTATCATAATCTTTCAGCTAATATAACCCGACCTTTATTCAGTATCGCAAAAATATCTGCTAGTGCATCAATTGTTTGTGAGACACCATTGGTGCATAACTGCATATGCGTGTATGTTTTGACATATATAACAGAAAAATGGTATTGCTGAAGTATATGCTCTCATGACAGATATCACATATACTTAAGCACAATTGATACATTGCTGGTATTAGCGTGTGGAGAGAGAGAGTGAATGAAACAGGATCACAATCCAAGAGAGGCATGAATGCACTAACTTGAATCTTAATGGACAAGCTGCTATGCATTCCTTGGATGCTTTTGGCTAAATGATTCTCATAAGCTTGCCATAGTTTATTGTATCACTTCTTTGAGAACATTCGCATATGTCATTCCATGTTCCTAGTGCCACTCATACAACGTTTTTCCCTCAAGTTTTGGAAGGCATGACACCCTCTTGTTTTCCATAGGCTCATATCTTTCCATTGATGCTAAGTTGGATTTGAATGCTAATAGAAACAGATAGGCCTCACTTTATTTTGGAATGACTTGGTGAGTGGAAGGGTCAATAATGAGGAAGTGGGAGTGGGGGCGCTTGTATGTGTGTTTGGGGTATATGGGTGTTTGAATGTGTGTATGTGTGTGTGAGTGCATGTGTGTGTAAGGGGAAGTGAGAGAAGGTGAGTGGAGGAGTAAGAAAGAGTGCATGTGAGGAAGGGAAAGGTAGTGTGTGCACGCCAATGTGTAAGCTTGAGTATAGGAGGACAAGAGTGTGTAGATGACAAGTGTGTGGGCAAAAGAAATAAGAGCAAAAGGAGTGGGGAAGAGCAAGTGAAAGAGAGAACGAGGAACTAAGTGGACTCGGAAGGTTTGAGCAAGGAAAGAGGGGGGTCATGAGAGGAAACCGTTAGAGTTGGATACCCCTTTGTGCATGTATTTTCTCGTATCCTCCATCAATCCATTGGAGTGAAAGTGTGGACTTAGGGAGACCAAAAGTGACCTAGTATCAGAAGGTTTGGGCAAAATATAAGCGTGTGTAAGGCAATTTCCTTCGGCTGAGAGGATCATCAGTATGACTAGTAGAACTGTCAGAATCCTTATAGAGTTTGGACAGTCCTAACTCCTCACCCAAATTGTCTTCTATGTCAATGCATATCCACACACACTCTTCTATGGATCTAGGCTCTTTCAAGTACACATATGACCTTAACTTTATGCTCAATAGGCAATCTAAAAACAAGGCCACTTGTTTGGTTGCTGTGGGTAACTCTGGAGTAGGTCATCTTTCTAAGTACTGTCTAAACCTTCTTCTTGCAAGTCTCAAAGTCTCTTGGGGTGTGTTGGAAGCAGTCAGAGGCACAGTCAGAGGCACAGACGACATGGAAGCATGTAAAGACGGAGCAGGGAGCCAGTCGGATCATTTTTTCAAACAAATATGTTTCTTATTATTTCTTCAAACATCCAACAGTGATTTTCATCACTCTTGTAACATATGTAATATAGACAAAACCCCATTTTGTAATCCATAGCTCCATTTTGTGCAAGCCGAGGAGTCCTCGAGCTTGAGGAGCTTAGGTAGAATGCTCGTACCAAATTTTGTTATTTTTAGACATCGTTTACCCTTCCAAATAGCCTCCAGGACCTATTTTTTAACTAGGCCGGTCACTAGATGTGAAACCGGTCAAAACTAGTCTAGAAACTATAAAAAGAGCTAGAGAGCTCATTTTTGAGGTTGGTTCATTTTGGCTAGTGTGAGCTTAGAGCTATCTTGAGCTTGTAAGAGTATTCTTGAGTAATAGAGCTAATTTCCCACCTTCCATTGTGTCTTGCTTGTCTCTTCATTGTGTGTGTGTATGTGTGTGTGCATCTTTGTGCTTCTCACCTTCACTTTCACATCATCTCACATTCACGATCTTCATATCACTCCTACCTCTCCCACGGATTGACATTAAGGAGGTGAAGCTTCTTAACGTGGTTCTCACCATTGTGCTAGAGCAACACCAAATTTGGCGCCGTTGCCGGGGATCGAGTCTAGGACGAATGTGTGATGGTAAGAGTATAGCAAGGAGTGGCGTTGGAAGGTAAAAATTTCAGTTTTTGTTATTGTTTTTACTTAGTTTTTAGTGTTTTTCACCTCCCCCACACTCCATCTTCATCATCGCATCATCATCTTCATCTCCAAAAAAATCAGAAAATTCACCATATCCACCCATTCATCTCATTTCCCCTCATTTGTGCATGCGAGAGAGCGAGAGAGAATTTTTGTGCTTGTGTGCGCTTGTGTTTTCTTGAGTTTTCTTGCAGGTACAGAGCTCCAGTGCATCAGAGAAGCTTGGAAAAGGTAAAAATTTACTCTCTGTCAAAGATCTGCCGAGTGTGGCGGACCATCGCGATGGTCTGCAACTTTCGGAATTTTTGGTAGGCAACCACACCACGAGGTAGGCGATCCTTGCGCATCCACGAATCCACAGGCGCATCTCAAAAATTCGTACTTTGGTGGACCATCGCGATTGGCTCCGACCATCGCGATTGTGTCGCACCATCGCGATAGGCTCAAGCCATCGCAACGGCTCGGCCGGACCATCGCGACGGTTCGCTTTTTCGGACCATCGCGACGGTCCACTTGAGCCATCGCGACGGTCCACTTGGACCATCGCGATTGTTCAGCTGACCCCGGACCATCGCGATTGGCCCATGCCATTGCCATGACAGTGCCACGTGTCAAGTTAGACCATCGCGACGGTTCGTTTTTCGGACCATCGCGACAGCCCAAAATTGGACCATCGCGATTGGCTCACGCCATCGCACTTGTGACCATCGCGACGGTTCACTTCGGACCATCGCGATTGTCCACCTTGGACCGTTGACCGCGCCATCGCGATTGTCCGCTTGGTCACGCCATCGCGACGGTTCACTTTTTCGGACCATCGCGACGGTCCATTCTCACGCCATCGCGATCGTTCACTTCGGGCCATCGCGACGGTTCACTTTTTCGGGCCATCGCGATTGTCCAAATCCCACGCCATTGCGACGGTTCGCTTGGACCATCGCGACGGTCCCAGACCATCGCGATTGTGCACCCCCATCGCAAATTTTGGGCTCCAATTTTGACCAATTTTGAGGGTATTTTTGAGAAATTTTTGGACCATTAGACTCATAGGAGACCCCTTAGCTCATATTTGAAGGAAAACCTGATTGTCAGTTTTTACCCCCCAGGGCCTGAACGCTCATAACTTTTTCATCCGAAGTCCGTTTTTTGAGCTTAATAGCTCGTTAGAAAGCTCGTGACGAGTACTACGTGACCTCAACTGTTTTTTTCTTAAAGGATACATCTATTTTTAGATAAACTATTTTGAGGTTCACCTAGTTTGGGACTAGGAAGCCAGGGGGCACACATTGAAAATTTGGGCAAAAAGGGAAGGGATTTAAAAAATGTGTATACTCAAGTGTTTGATCATCTTGTGAATTGGTCTAATATTGGAATTTTTCCAGGTCTAGCAAGGGCAATCCAAGGCAAGCAAGCAAGGCAGTGAAGACAGCAAAGCTTGGGAAGCGCGGCTTCTTGGGCATCAGAGCAACAGAAAAGCCGACTCGAGGTTGGAAGATTACTCAACCCCCTCAGTCAATTCTTAGCTTAGGCTAAACGGTAGTTGTGGATTAACGACGATAGGAACGCCTCAAGTTCAAGATACCTAATTCTTTCAAGTCTAAGACTTAAAGTAAAGGTGTGTGTGACGAAAACCTAAAGAAAAGAACATAAGTCTGACGGAACGAGAACTCAAAATTATAACGGAAAGTCGAATTCCTGACGCATGTATTAAGACAAGAATCCAGAGAAAATTAAAAAGAATCAAGAAAGTAATCACAAAGGACCATTGACGATCTTAGTGTGTAATTGAGCGTGCAAGGAAGAAAATTAATGAACCTTAGATCGGGCAAACATATAGGTAAGTCGGACAGAAGAAGCCTTAGATCATCAGAGGCTAGTGTAAGAACTACCGCTCGATCTTGGGCTCAACAATTGAATAGCAATTACCCCTACGAGAGCTCAGATACTAGCGAATCAGAAATGGCATTTAGCACAGACAGACCAGAAGGAGGGTCTCATGTAGCATACCTAGAAAAACCAGAAGGACCCTATAGAACGCAACTAGAGTTTCTCCGAACCAACCGATTAGGTGCTCGCATCTATGAGGATGGTTTGCAAAGGCAAGTGGTGCAACTGCACAACCCTGATCAACCCATTGGATTGGAAAGACCAGTGGTGAAATTTGAGAGAGACGCTTACATAGACAAAGAAGGAACCATGTACGTTCTAAGCACGCAGCCAAACGATACTAATGAGTTTGGCACAATCCAATTAGAGACGGAAGCGAAATTTCAAGGAAAAGAACCGTTAGGAGAACCTAGAACACCGAGAGGGAAATCCGTATTAACAAGAGTACTCATCCCAGAATGGATCCCTCAAGATAACAGGAGCACCGAGTTGTTTGTAAATAAAGAGACAGATGAAGCCTTTTGGAGGTACAGAAAGGAACACCCTGGTGAGATAGGCATCATTACAATCTATGAATTCAAGGACCCAGATACACCTGGAAAGGTTGTATACCTGGATGAGACTTCAGAAAGAGTCTTCGTGGTGCCTGAGCGCGCTAAAAACACATACACATGGAGAGGTGAATTGGTATTCCCTCCATCTAGAACGAACATGAATACAAGTCAACAAGGGGCAGGAACATCCTCAGCCCAGGGAAATCAAAGAGAAGGAAATAAAGAAAGACCGGAAGTAAGCTTTAATCATCCCATAGGGAGAGATAGAACAACCACGAACACTAATAGAATGGATAGACAAAGAGATCATGGAATACCAGGTGGTAGAGATGATTTTCCTCTACCTAGACCACGCGAACACGCAAGAGTATTGAGACCCACACAGTTAGTAAAATCAATGAAGAATTACTTTGATGGGACAGGAGATCCTTATGACCACGTCGCAGAATTCAAGCAAGTACTAAGAGCAGAACAAGTCGAGGACATGTTCACGCAATACAATGCATTTGGACTAACGTTAAAGAATACCGCTTTAACTTGGTTCCAACCACTGCAACAAAGGCAATTTAGAGACATCCATCACTTTTTAGAGTCATTCATCACTGAATTCTCTAAAAGTGGGATTAGACACGACACGTCTTCGTTGATTCATAGCTTTAAACAAACCCCTCAGGAAACAGTAAGACTGGCAGGTCGTAGATTCAGACAATATGTCGAACGATGTCCAATGCAAGAGCTACCCTCACAGGCCAAACAAGTATCACTGTTCCTAGATGGCTTGTTGAGCGCGAAACTACGCTCCAATGTGTACCTAAAGGAACCCAGAATGCTAGAGGAGTGTGTAAGGATATGTATAGACATCGAGGACAACCTAGGTGATGAGTTAGAACTCTCAAAGGTCTATAAGGACTCAGACTGTTCTTCTCTAGCATCCACAAAATTGTCTAATTCAATAGAGGACCTAGCAGAAAAAGTGGCCCAGAAACTAGGAGTTTCTAGTAAACAGGTGCCCAAGCTACCAACTAATGTACGTTGTTACACTTGTGGTGGAAATCATTTGGCAAATGTGTGCCCCAATGCACCTCAACCTCAAGCGAACCCTAGTGGCCAATATTGCACAATTGAGAGAAGATACACGAATCATACGGCTCAGGACTGCCCATACAACAAACAAACCGTGAGACAGAACTACCCGCAAACATACCAGCAGCCAGGTAGGTATCAAGGCCAATACAATGCTCAGCCTTATTACTATAGGCCTCCTCAGAACTACCCATACCAGGCTCAACAGAGACCTCAACCCGTCTTAGCTCAGCAGCCACCCCCACCAGCGAATGTCATCTCAGTCAAATACGCTGTTGCAGAAGAGAACCTAAGTAGGGCCTTAGTGCCTTCTTCACCCTTGATCACAGAAAGTGACCCGAACTCAAACAGTTTTGACTCTACTCATGTAACTAGTCCACCCGCTTATTACACGGAGTCACCAGAACATGTGGAGACATATCATTATGATAGTCCACCAATGGAACCTAGTTGGGAGCCAGACTATACTAATGTGATGTACGCAAACCCAAACCCACGGCCCCAATTGAGACAACAGAGACCACAGGGCCCTAGAGGACCATGCTTTAGGTGCCAAGGAGATCACTTCATAAAGGATTGTCCACATCCCCCAATAGCAAGGCAATCACAGTACTATAACATACAAGGCTTTTGTGCCGATTGTGGCAAAGAGCACATAATCAAAGATTGTCCTAAGAACCCAGTTAACGCTTCGAATGTGACACCGATCAACGTGATAGGTATTGTAAACAACGCAGATGGATCCAACCCTACATACGTGCCTATCCAAGCTATAACCAGAGCCCAGGCACTCTTACAAAACCAACAACTTAATCAAGAGAAAGTAGCCGGAACTAGTGAAGTTGCAGAATCTAGCAGTAAAAAGACAAAATCTTGGAAAGATTCTAGAGAAAGAATCAAGAGAAAATGGAGTAAAAAGATAAGTGAGTTGGAAGGAAGTTTGAAGGAATCTAGAGCCAAAATCCAAGAATTGACTTCACAAGAATTAAACCAAGGAAACCCAGCTCAAAAATCAGGATCAGTTTTGGCGGAACCCATACCAGAAGATCTAGACATGATGTTTCGTGCATATCAGGCTAGATTAAAAGAGGGACCTCAAGTAACGGAAATGAGTAAAAACTACCCTCGACCTGATCTAGAAATTGAGAGAACTAAACTTTGCATGAAAATGGTAGAATTAGCACAAGCTTTGTTTGAAGCCTCTAGATATCTTAATTGGAATAACATGGCAAAACCGGAACTACACTTTCAAGGACTAATGGAGAGGCTAGAACACTTGATAGAAAGCAAAGAGAAAAAGGATCAACCTAGGAACCCTATTGTCCCAGAGACACAGGAAAGGAATGCACCATCCCTGTCTCAAGTACCCAGTACAGAAAGTCAAGACAACTTGTCTTCCATACATAAGTACTCACATGAATTTTTGAGAGAAATACAAGAAGAGAAATGGAGAAAAGAACAGGGAACTCATCCTCCTATTCAAGAAATAGACGACTTGCAGGAACAATTTCCCCAAGACATCCCCTCTATATATGATGATGTAGAGGTGGAGCAACTGAGTGAACCCACAGGATTTGAATCTAATTCTCTACAAGAATTACCTCAGTTCACAGGACCTTGGGAAGCAAAGTCTATTAGTATGAGAGCACCCACGATAATAGTGAGGAATGAAGAATCAGTGATCCCTAGGAACACGGAAGTGATCAAGAATACGAAAGTACAGTGTAATCTCACTCTGGAGGAATTGTTAAAGGTAAAACCAGAATTGTGGAAGCGTGTAGCAAATCAATTCCCTGAGCTAGCTACCACACCCTCTCAGATAGGATCACATAAGAAGGTACCAGAGATACTCGTGGAAAAGATTGGAGACGTAATCGAAGGAGAGGAAGGTAACACATATCTTCCAATAACCCATCAGGGCTACACCACGAAAGCCATCTTAGATTCAGGAGCCGGAGTAGCCATCGCTACCATCGCTTTGTGGACACGTTGGGGTAAGCCAGCACTCAGACCCACCAGGATGAAACTACAAATGGCTGATGGACACATAGAAAAACCATTAGGCTTACTAGAAGGCATATCTCTCACCACTTGTGGTGTGGAATTTGAGCATACCTTTGCCATTTGTGACTTTGCGAAAAATCGTGCTTATGAGATGATATTGGGACGACCATTCATGCGTCAGTTGCAAATTGTACAAGATTGGGGAACTAATTCTTTGTACTTGCAACATTTAGGAGTGACTACTAAAGTCAATCTTAAAGACTATTCACACAGAGATTGATGGAGAGTGTTAATCTCCAAAAGAACAACCTACTCTTGTGATTAGAGCACCTCTATATCAAGAGTAAGTCAAAACTTCACAACACAAACATTCTGCTGCACAGTTTCTTCAAATTAATCTATCAAACGCGAAAAGTTTTTATGAAACTTTGTCTGGAGTGTCGCCTAGAAATTGCGCACCTCCTTCAAGTTAAAGTTCTTCAAAAGTTTTAGTATAACTTGAGAAATCACCTTCACAAGTTACCTATGTCTGAAACTGTCATTCTGAACAGTCTATTTACACCTGCAACTTCTAAGACTTGGTTCTCCTTGAATAGAACCCGTTTAAGCAAATGCTTCTGGTTACGAGTAGCTTATCTTCTAACTTAAAGATTAAGCCCTCACTCATGCAAAACTTTAAAGTATGCACTGAGAAATGATCAAAACATTGATCACCGAAAATGCACCTGATTCAGTAAACTCTGAACACTCAACACATATGAATGTTCCTACTGACAATTCTCGGTTTCTGTTTACAATTAAACTCTGAAACTTAAGCTATAGATTGATTAACTATAGACTTAGATATCCTCAAAAGGATTTCACAAATCATCTATCACAGACGAAAACACACAGAAATTTCGGCGCAGTATTTTTCGATTACTCAGAAAGTTACAGTTGAGTGATGAGAGGAAAACTCAACTAACTTTTCATATGTCTCATGACATCTAATTTCTCATTCTTCTCATCTATGCCTCTCTTCTCTCGTATATGCCTCTCATACTCTCATTTCTTTCTCTCTCATATCTGCCCCGACACTTTCTCAGGTATTTATAGATAAATTTGTACAGGCTTACAACTTGACTATACTACTGTACATATGTGTACATCTTTTTCCGGTGTTCTTTTCTTCCTCCTTTCATCCTTCAACTCTTCATGAACTGAAAACTGTAAAAGCAATCATTTCCGGTAACATTCCGGTGACTTTACTGTGACCTTCCGGTACTGTTCCGGTGACCTTTTTAAAGAAATTTTTGCTGAAGTTTCTGCGGACTTAAAGACCTTCAATTGTTGATTGTCTTGCACCAACAGCTCCCCCTCAATCATCAATTGAGGTTTTTCTCTGTCTTCTTTATTCCTGCCATATCTTTAAACCTTTGTAACTTAGGTTCATCCAAACTTTTTGTAAGCATATCAGCTATCTGATCTTTTCGTTGAAGTATGAATTACTTCAATCTCTTTATCCATCACCTTCTCTCTTAGAAAGTGATACTGAATCTCAATGTGTTTAGTCCTGGCATGAAAAACAGGATTAGCAGCTAAATATAATGAACTCATATTATCTCCAAATATAATTGGTGTCCTCTGTATAATGTCAAAATTCTTCATTAAAGTCTTTAGCCAAATCACTTCCTTTGCGGCTTCAACCATGCCTTTGTACTCAGCTTCGGTAGAAGACAAAGCAACTGTATGTTGCTTCTTGGAACACCATGAGATTAGCTTATCTCCCACATAACACATGTATCCATAGGTTGACCTTCTGTCATCTAGATTACCTGCCCAATCTGCATCACTGTATATTTTGATATTTGTATCTGATGTAAAACCATAATACAAACCTTCTTTGAGTGTACCCTTAATGTACCTCAACACCCTTTGTCCTGCAATCCAATGTTCTTTCCTTGGACAGTGCATGAATTGAGACAATACTCCTACTGCATATGATAGATCAGGTCTGGTTAAAGTAGCATAGATAAGACTACCAACCAAACTCTGATATTGTCTCACATCCTTGAATTCTTCACCTCCAAACTTACTCAGTTTGTGATTCACCTCCATTGGAGTAGGTGCTATCCGGCAATCATTCATTTTAAACTTGATTAACAAGTTCTTCAAATATCTTTCTTGGGTCACGAATACTCCATGCTGAGTATATGTGATCTCCATACCCAAGAAATATGACAAGTCTCCCAAGTCACTTATCTTGAACTCCTTTTCCATTTGCTTCTTGAGTCCTTGTATACCTGACTCATCTGTTCCTGTAAGGATTATATCATCAACATATATGCACATGTATATGAAACCATTATCACTTGCTTTTATAAGCAGACTACTATCAGCTTCAGACACCTGAAAACCAAGTTCTTTCAAAAACTTTACAAGTCTATAATTCCACGCTCTTGGAGCCTGCTTCAAGCCATACAAAGCTCTCTTGAGCTTGCACACATGATCTGGATATTTTTTATCTCTGAACCCTTGAGGTTGCTCCATGAACACATCATCTGAAATATAACCATTCAGAAAAGCATTTTTCACATCTAACTGACATAACTTCCAACCTTTGCTCGCAGCAACAGCTATGAGTGTTCTGATGGTTGTCATCTTTGCCACTGGACTATAAGTCTCATCATAATCAACTCCATATGTTTGAGCAAACCCTTTGACAACAAGTCTAGCTTTGTATCTAGACACACTTCCATCTGCAAATCTTTTTGTCTTGTAGACCCACTTGCATCCAATAATCTTCTGGCTATTTGGTTTAGGAACTAAATCCCATGTTTGATTTTCTACCAATGCATCATGTTCTTCCTGCATAGCTTTCTCCCATTTTTCCTTACCTTTTGCCTCTTCATATGTAGAAGGGTCTTCATCTGCTTTCATTATGTAAGCATAATCTTTCGTAGCCAAAAATGAAGTATCATAACTGTACCTTGTAGGTTGCCATCTATTTCTTGATGACCTTCTGAGTTCTCCAGTCCTTGAGGTTTCTGGTTCTTCACACTCAGGATCAAATCTTGGCCTTTCTTCAACTTCTTCCTGCACTTCATAATTTTCTTCTTCATCAATTATTTGAACCTTTGATTTACCTTTCTTTTGACTCACTTCTTCTTCATCACCTCTATTGTTATTAACTGTTCCTGCATACCAAGAACTTTGTTCGTCAAACGTAACATCTTTCGAAACCAGAAAATGTTTTGTGGATGGATTCCACAATCTGTATCCCATCTGTCTATCATCATAACCAATGAAAACATATTTTTCAGCTTTAGGTTCCAATTTGTGTCTTAATTGTGATGGCACATATGCATATGCCACACATCCAAATACTCTGCAATGATCTAGGGTAGGTCTTTTACCCCACCAAGCTTCATATGGTGTCATACCCTGCAAGGCTTTACATGGTAACCTATTGACCAAATAAGTAGCTGTATTTACAGCTTCAGCCCACAAATAATTAGGGCAATTTTTCTCATTCATCATGGACCTTGCAAACTCAACAAGAGTCCTATTCCTTCTTTCTGCTACACCATTTTGTTGAGGAGAATATCTGCAAGTAACTTCCCTTTTTTATACCTGCATTCCATAAGTAGTCACTGAACTCGTTGGAGAAATACTCTCCCCCTCCATCTGATCTTAGTCTCTTCAGTTTATGACCTATAGTTCTTTCTGCATACGCATGATAATGTTTGAATGTATTGAATACTTCTGACTTATCCTTGATCACATAGATAGTGATCCATCTAGTAGCATCATCAACATAAATCACATAATATCTTGATCCATTTATACTGAAATCCTTTGATGGTCCCCACACATCTGTGTGTACGAGCTCAAGCTTCTCTGAGTACATAAAACCATGCTTGGAGTAAGAATTCTTATGAGCTTTACCTAATTGACATGCCTCACATTTGTATGTCATATGTTGACCTGCAACATTAGGCAATCCAAGCACCGAACCATTGTTAACCATATCTTTAATACCTCTTTCATTGAAATGTCCAAGCCTCTTGTGCCAAAGATCTAACTCAGAAATTTTCTGTCCTTCATATGTAAACATGGCCTGACCAATATTACCTTGAATCTTCAGTGTAAACAGTCTTCCTTCTTTCTTTCCTGAAACAATCTGTTTATACCCTTGACTGGGATCTTCCACGTATACTCCTTCATTAGTGAATCTTACTTCATATCCCTTTTCAACAATTTGTCCTACACTTATCAAATTCTTAGGAATTGTAGGAACATACAGAACCTTACCCAATAAGGTACTACTGTCTTTAGCTTTTACTGATCCAATCGACTGCACTTTATGCTTTGTGTTGTCACCTGTTTGAACAACATGATTAGAAACTTTATTCTCCAAATCAGTCATCAATGATATGTTTCCACTCAGGTGATTGCTACATCCTGAGTCAATGTAGAAGACTCTTTGATCTTCACTCTGCCTTTCACAAGTAGCATTCAATATCAATGTTGAATCCTCCTTCTATTCTGAAGCGTAATTGTAGTAGGTATTGTTATATTGTTGACTTTGGAATCCTCTACCTGCATTTCTTCCAAAGTAACTCCTACCACCTCTACCTCTGAAATTTCCTCTTTGATTTCTGCCACCTCTTCCTCTTGCATTGTAACTTTGACTAAATCCATTATTACTTTGAGTATTGTGCCAACAATCATTAGCTAAATGATTTGTCTTACCACAAATCCAGCAAGCTTTGCCTCCATCTTTGTTGTTTCTGCCTCTTCCTCTACCTTTGCCACCTCCTCTTCCTCTTAGGAAGTTGGCTTGGCCAGTTGTTCCTTCATCTTCATTTGCTTGTTGCTTTCCTTTGCTATTCTTCTTTTTATCTTTTGAGTACATTACATGACCTGCACTCTTGTCACCATCTCCTTTAACATCATTCTCAAATGTTAGCATATGTCCTAGCAACTGATTTAAATCTGGAGTGAAATGATCAAGTGATAACTCTGTAGACAAAATAAATGGCTTCCATTTGTCATCACCTCTTAAGCCTGTAAGAATTTGTCTTACCAATTTATCCTCCTCAATGTCTTCATCAACAGCTCCTAATGCATCTGCAATGTCTTTCATTCTTGTCACATAGTCTGAAACGGACTGAGAAGCCTTCTTCTTGAAGGTTGTAAACTCTGCCCATAAGGATGCCTTCCTTGACTTAGTAGTATTCTGGAAATGCTCCTCCAAAGCATTCCAAATGTCAGTTGCACTTTCAAGACCTCGAATATGAGGTAACAAGTAATCATTGACTGCCATATAGATAATGCTTCTAGCTTGAGCATCTTTCTTCATCCAGTTTTTCAAATCTGCTAACTCTTCCCTAGTCGGAACACTAGGATCTCTGAACTGTGGCTTTTCTTCTTCTCCTGTGATATAAGCTATCAAATCTTTGCTCATAAGATGAGCTTCCATCCTCATTGACCACGCAGGATAGTTTTCCCTATCCAGTTTCTCTATCTGCAGAGAATCTCCCATCTTGTGTCTTCCTGTGTGTTGAAATCTTCAACCTTTATGAATAATGTATGTACCTTTGCTTCAAATTAGACTCCGTTTGTCTTTCTTGCTATCGTATGATCTCTTCCTCAGGTTTTGCCTTCAAGCTTTCACCTTTTAGTTCTTCAGTTGTTGAATTCTTTGTAACCGCAGCAATCGGGAACCTCCTTTCTTTGATTTTGATGTCTCCTGCTCTGATACCACTGATGGAGAGTGTTAATCTCCAAAAGAACAACCTACTCTTGTGATTAGAGCACCTCTATATCAAGAGTAAGTCAAAACTTCACAACACAAACATTCTGCTGCACAGTTTCTTCAAATTAATCTATCAAACGCGAAAAGTTTTTATGAAACTTTGTCTGGAGTGTCGCCTAGAAATTGCGCACCTCCTTCAAGTTAAAGTTCTTCAAAAGTTTTAGTATAACTTGAGAAATCACCTTCACAAGTTACCTATGTCTGAAACTGTCATTCTGAACAGTCTATTTACACCTGCAACTTCTAAGACTTGGTTCTCCTTGAATAGAACCCGTTTAAGCAAATGCTTTTGGTTACGAGTAGCTTATCTTCTAACTTAAAGATTAAGCCCTCACTCATGCAAAACTTTAAAGTATGCACTGAGAAATGATCAAAACATTGATCACCAAAAATGCGCCTGATTCAGTAAACTCTGAACACTCAACACATATGAATGTTCCTACTGACAATTCTCGGTTTCTGTTTACAATTAAACTCTAAAACTTAAGCTATAGATTGATTAACTATAGACTTAGATATCCTCAAAAGGATTTCACAAATCATCTATCACAGACGAAAACACACAGAAATTTTGGCGCAGTATTTTTCGATTACTCAGAAAGTTACAGTTGAGTGATGAGAGGAAAACTCAACTAACTTTTCATATGTCTCATGACATCTTATTTCTCATTCTTCTCATCTATGCCTCTCTTCTCTCGTATATGCCTCTCATACTCTCATTTCTTTCTCTCTCATATCTGCCCCGACACTTTCTCAGGTATTTATAGATAAATTTGTACAGGCTTACAACTTGACTATACTACTATACATATGTGTACATCTTTTTCCGGTTTTCTTCCACGTTCCAAAATTTGTTCTTTTCTTCCTCCTTTCATCCTTCAACTCTTCATGAACTGAAAACTGTAAAAGCAATCATTTCCGGTAACATTCCGGTGACTTTACTGTGACCTTCCGGTACTGTTCCGGTGCCCTTCCGGTGACCTTTTTAAAGAAATTTTTGCTGAAGTTTCTGCGGACTTAAAGACCTTCAATTGTTGATTGTCTTGCACCAACAGAGATGTACCCCCAATACAATGGAATACCATCCATAAGACACCAGTAGAGACGGAATCCGTGCACTCATTGGAATCAGATCCTTCTTGGTTGCATGAGGATACCCATCTATGGATGTGTAAAGTAGCCAAACAAGAGGAAGAACGATTAGAAGCAAGGACCTTAGGTGCAGAACAACATCCACGAACCCTTCAAGATCCAGCATATGCACCTGTAGTATTCCCAGACAAAGAGTTTGAACCCCATGGTTGGGCGGAAATACTAGCAACCATGGACGTAGCCATCAATGAAGAACAATGGACACCCCACTGTGACGAGGATGGCTATGACATTTCAGTTTTTACGATAGAGCCAATCATGTGCGAGGCAATTTTAGAAGAGTGTGAACCAGACACTGATGCATTTGAGGATGCAAGCGATTTTGATTTAGAATCAATTATCATGGACTCACCCTTTGCATCAGAGGAGGAATATTTCTACGAAGTAGAGACTCACACTCAGAGACATGAGGAGATTACGAATGAAGTGAGATTAGCCACGGAAGTGACTACTAAGAGTGAAGGTAAGAAAAGAAAGACACCATGTCAGAAAAAGAAGAATCTTTGTTTGAAGTACCCGAGAATTTCAAGAAATATGAAATCGAAGATAGAAGAATCATGGTACGAATGCCTAATAGAAAGGTAAATGATGGACAAGTATATGATAACCGAGAGAAAACCAAGAAAGTAATAGTTGCCATAGAAGGAGAAGAAGAAAAATGCACATACATAGGGCATGATTTGACGAATGAAGAAGAAGAAGAGTTAGTTGCCCTATTGCGCGAATATAGAGATGTTTTTGCTTGGAGTTACAAAGATTTGAAAGGAGTAGATCCAGATATATGTTCTCATAGAATCCCTATGACTCCAGATGCAAAACCGACAAAACAGAAACCGTACACGTATAATGATAACTACGCTGCGAAGATTAAAGAGGAGATAGATCGCTTGATGGAAGCAGGATTCATTTACGAAATTGAGCATACCGAATGGGTATCCCCCATTGTGGTTGTGCCCAAGAAGAATGGAAAATTGCGTGTGTGTATTAACCTTAAAAAAGTTAATGCCGCCACGATTAGAGATAGTTATCCTCTTCCTATCACAGAACACCTATTGGAAAGAGTTGTGGGCAAGGAAGTTTACAGCTTTCTTGATGGATTCTCAGGCTATAATCAAGTAGCCATTGCTCCAGAAGATCAACACAAGACGGCTTTTGCCACTGAATGGGGCATATTTGCATTTCGTGTGATGCCATTTGGCTTAACAAATGCACCCGCCACTTTCCAGCGACTCATGTGTCATGTTTTTAAGGAATTCTTACGCAAGAGCTTGGAAGCTTATGTCGATGACTTATGTGCTCATTCAAATGTAAGACAGACACATATTCCAGAGTTAAGACAAATATTTGACAAATGTCGAGAATATCAGGTTTGTTTGAACCCAGAAAAATGCATTTTCATGGTCAGACAAGGCAAAATTCTAGGACACATTGTGTCAAAGAATGGAATCTCTACGGATGAGGAAAAGGTGAAGGTAATTGCAGAATTACCTAGACCAACTAATGTGAAAGAGGTACAGGCATTTATGGGCCATTGCGGTTATTATAGGAGATTCATACACATGTATGCAATCATAGCCAAGCCTCTGTACTCTCTTTTAACCAATTTTGATTGGACAGACGAATGTGAAAATTCATTCAATGAACTTAAACGACGCTTGTGCTCAGCACCTATATTGACTACTCCAGATTGGAGTAAGCCATTCCATGTACATGTGGATGCATCCAATTACGCCATAGGATGTGTGTTAGCACAACCCACGAATGAAGGTAATATAGATCTCCCCATAGCCTACGCTAGCAGACAATTGAACGCAGCAGAAAGAAACTACACCACGACGGAACGAGAAGGATTAGGGATGATCTACGCAGTAAAGAAGTTTAGGCACTACTTGTTGGCCAACAAATTCAAGTTCTTTACAGATCATCAAGCCCTATTATACTTAGTCAACAAACCATGTAACACAGGACGACTGATACGTTGGTTTCTATTACTCATGGAGTATGATTTTGAAGTAGTAGTCAGGAAAGGAAAGACACATCTTAGAGCTGACCACCTTTCAAGATTAACCTCAGGAGAAGCTCCTCAAGGAGTAGCGGATGAATTACCAGATGCATACTTGTTTAACCTTGAGATAGCACCAGAATGGGCTAAGCCTATAGTCCCTATTCTCACATACGGACCCAAGAATCCTAAGATAAAGATCAAAGAGGGAGAGATTACCAAGTCTCAGAGGTACCAAATAATGGCCGGAAGCATATATAAACAGGATAATCAAAAGATTCTTGGTTGTTGTGTAGATGAATCAGAGCATGCGAATTGGTTGCAATTAGCACACATAGGTGCACTAAAGCAACATCATTCAAAACATCGAACATTACAGACTCTGCATAGATTAGGAGTATATTGGCCTTCTATGGAAGCAGATGTCTACAAGTTGTGTAAGGAATGTCAGGTTTGTTGTGAAAGACCACCAGTAGAACATGCTACACTATATCACGTGTCTCTCACACCAGACTGGAGTGAACCTTTAGTGACATACTTGAGGACGAACACATTCCCTCAAGGCATGACCTTAGCTCGACAACGCAGTCTAGAGCAGGAAGCTCAAGACTATTTACTTATTGGCGATAATTTATACAAAAGAGGACGAGATGGATATCTAAGACAATGTGTTCATGAAAGCGATTATCTGAGCATACTAGAGACTGCACACCAAGGTGTTGCAGGAGGTCACTTTGGACCAGATAGGATAGTCAAAGCCATTCTCTTTTCAGGATTATGGTGGCCCACTCTTCACATGGATGCACATACCTATGTAAAGAGATGTGATGTGTGCCAAAGAACTCAGTTTCCTACTCGCAGAGATGAAATGCCATTGAAACCCATGATGGGCGGACGTGCATTTTCAAAGTGGGGTATAGACTTTGTAGGACCCATCAACCCCCCTGCAAAAGGTACACATGCGGAATACATTATTGTTGCCACAGATTATCTTACGAAATGGGTAGAGGCAAAAGCCACAAAAAAGAATGATGCTCACACGACTGCAAAATTCTTATTTGAAAATGTCTTTACAAGATATGGATTGCCTATAGAGTTAGTGAGCGATCGAGGCACTCACTTTCTAAACCAAGTCATTGAATATTTGTTACAGGATTTTATGGTGATTCACAAGAAATCTGCACCATATCATCCTCAGGCCAATGGTCAGGCTGAAAGCACTAACAAAATACTGTGTACCGTACTGACGAAACTCGTGAACAATAAACGTTCAGATTGGGACAAACAGCTACACCACGCTGTTTGGGCATATCGAGTGGCCTACAAGACCGTACTCAATGCAACTCCCTTTCAGATGGTTTTTGGTCAGAATGCTGTGCTTCCTTTGGACTTCTTGATACTGACCCTTAAGGTTGCACAAGAACATCAGTGGACCGGCCATGAATTATCAGCAAGAATAATGGACTTGGAACGATTAGGAGAAACCAGGCTGAAAGCAGCAACAGGAATATACACAGCGAAGAAGCGACAGAAAGCATATTTTGATGCACACGTGAAAGATAAAGGCCTAAAAGAAGGAGATTTAGTTCTAGTATATACGCTGAAACAGCACGCACGGAAGTTAGAAAAGCGAGGTTATGGACCTATGATCATTAACAGACTTTCGACTAGTGGAGCAGTACAGTTAGCCACCTTAGAAGGAGACATAATGCCTAATTACATTAGTGGCTGTAGAGTCAAGCTATATCAAGAACCTCTTACTGAGGATATGCTTAGACGACTCACATTGGCAAGGAAGCGTAAGGAGGAAGAAAATAGAATACGAGCGGAAGCTCAGGCAGAAGCCATAGAACGCGTTAAGCACATGAAGCTAAGAAGACAAGGACTAGGGAGAGAACATTATAACCACCCGGAAACATCACCCAGATATCCCATGGCCATGTGTCAAGTAAAGTCAACCACTCATCCTAGCATAGTGGACAGGAGACCATTCATTAGAGTTAGGCTAGAGCACGACAACCCTTGCCAAGAACTCAGGACTTTAATCGACTCAGGTGCTGCGACTAGTGCGATTAGATGGTCCCACTATAAGGATTCAGGAATAGAAATGCGGCCAATTGAGGCATACCTCATAGGCCTAGGAGGCATGGAAACCCCTTGCATGGGTGAGGTGGACCTTCCTATCCTCATTAAGGATTTGACCATGACAACAAAGCTACTAGTGTGCCATGATGACGACCTGATAGAACCCCTAATCCTTGGCCAAGATTGGCTATACGATCACTCAGTGGACCTAAATCTTAGACAAGGCTCCTTACAGATTGGAACCTTCGAGCAGAAGCGAGTGATACCGCTTGACTTCCCTAACGGCATTCCGCTTGACGGTTATGACCCTAGACCCTATGAAATGCATGCGACGGAAGATCGGAAGATCTTTAAGCAGACCAGTCACGTTACGTCTACACCAACCCACTCGGGCTTGGCTATGGACAATTGTCAATCAGAAGGACGGCAGGAGATCTTCCCTGGGACTTCCTGCAAACTAGAAGAGACAGTTACCCAACTGCAAGGGCAGATGGACACAATCAGTGGTCAGGTGGGTTGCATCAGCGGCCAAATGAGCACGAAACCCTGCGGTGCTCATCCTTCCAAACTTGTTGCGGACTGGCCTAGATTAAAGTTAAAGAATGCATCACTTCCTAATGGGCAGGTCACGCAAGTGTTGGATCTCCCTTCTTTTCCAAAGCAGAGTGTCCATCCGACCTCTCAACCTCAACAACAACAGAGTCAACCACGACGAAGGAACCCGGACCGACGCCAGTATCAGAAGACACAACAAGGAAGGCAGTTTAGGCCACCCAAAGGAAGCGGCACCAGACAAATATGGGTGGCAAAAGGACAAAAAGCACCGAAGAACTCCAACCAAGCAGAGATCGACAAGAAAAAGGCAAGGCAGAAACAGAATCAGTATACACCATCCCCTCGACCTTCTTCTACAGGTCCGAGCATTCGACAAATTTGGATCGCCAAGAAATACCTTACCCATAGACCCACACCCACGCAGATTTGGGTACCCAAACCATGTATCATAGCTCAACCCTTAAGCCATGTAATACATACCCCTCACAAATCTTTCCATCCCTCAATACCACCACACCCGATACTACCTTTTGCCCCTCAGCAGAAACCCACCACCCACTCAAAGACTCTTAGGAAATGGATACCGAAGCGTGTCCAATCGTCTTCCCCTAACCCCATGTCTGACAAAACTACCCCCCCGACTAACATACAACCTTGTAATAAATCACTAACCTTTAAACCTTGTATAAATTCACCCACCATCATCACACGTCACTCATAATCTCATCTCATCAAGGAACGTATGCATCATCTGAAACGTGTAGGTGTCTAAGAGACCTGCACTAGTGCTGCAAGAAGCATTGCATCCATCACATCACAGCACTTGTCTACACGGGTTACGCATCAGTTATGGAAAGGGATTGCGGTCTCACTTTAATGGGATCATAATTAATTTCCATGCTAATGCGTTAATCTTTTGTAGCAGATCTTTCTCATTAACACACCAGTCATCATGCAAACCGACGAAGGACCATCAGGAGCAGGCCCCAGTGTAGCTGCAGTGCCCCTCAACGTGTTACGAGCAGAATCCCACCCGACTGCTCCACCGCCAGAATTCCAAGGATTTCCAGGGCCCATGCCGATCGACAACCCACCTATGGGCTACACAGAAAAGATACACCGTAACTCTCACTGGTTTCAGGGACTTGCAGGACCCTTAGCGGACGCGGATTTCATATTTGAATCTACTTTGACGTTTGATGACCGCACTTGGGGAAAATACCAATTCTTCTCCAGAGAGTTCGAAGACCTACAGAACACCCAGGACCTAACTCACGTTTGGGCCAGAGCAGGCTTCACGGAGTATTTCAGTGATCCCCTACCCAAACCTGACTTTTACAGGTGTTATTACTTAATTACTACTTTGCTGGCCTCAGAGAATAAGGATATCCCCGGAACTTTTATTTTGCCTTCTTTAGTGGATGATCCACCCTACAAAAGGTTTTACCTCTCTATCACTCTAGCACAATGGTGAGTACCAACGTGAGGAGATACACCTCATAAATGTCAATCCGTGGAGACGTGAGGACCGGTATGAAGACCGCGAGCAAGTGATGGCACAAGTGCGTGAGTGAAAGCACATAAGCATGCACACACATACAGACACACGCGCACAAGGTAAGAGCAAAGAGTGGAACAATGGAAAGCTTTGATTACCAAAGAGCTCTCTTACAAAACTGAAATCTACAACAAGCTAACCCCAAAAATGAGCTCTCCAGCCCTTTTTATAGTTTTTGAGTGGTTTTGGCCCTGTCCAGACCTAGTGTCCGGCCTAGTTAAAAAATAGGTTCCAGGGCTTATTTGGGGGCTCAAACGGAGTCTAAAAATTATGAAAATTGGTAGGATGGTAGATCTAATACTCCTCAAGCTCGAGGACTCCTCGGCTTGAACAAAATGGAGTTACAAAAATGGAAAATGGTATTTACAATGGTTTTTAGTGATAAAAATCACTATTTTTGTAGGGATTTCTTCTGAAAATTTGATAGGTGCTTCTTGGAACTCCCTACTTGCTCCTTCTCCTTGTGTGTCTACTTCCTTGATGCGCTTCCATGCTTTGTCCTTGACCTTGAGCTTCAACACTCCCCCCCCTCTTGAGTCTGTCGTCCCTGACAGACCCTTGTTGTCGTGGTTGTTCCATGTAGGACATTGAGAGGTAGTGTCCGTTACGTTCAACAGGGGCGATCCCTCTTCCCAATGTATCCTGGTCATTTGTCTGGGTCTTCACTTTGCCAGTGTTATCTCTTGTAGTTTGTAGTCCCTTTGTACGTACTTCTGCCTTATACTCCATCTGGGTGGTGCATTTGTAAGTTTTCCAAAACTGCTAGCTGCTCAAAGGAGGTGGTCAATGTTGATTGGGAGCAACTCTCGGTGGTGGATGGCTTCCTTGTTCTTGTTGTTGTCATCTTGATGTCGTCTGGTTCTTCCCAAGATGGCTTTTCATAGTTTTCATGCCAAGTACTTGTAACCCATGATGAATGGTGGGTAAGTGCATTAGTGCATGGTTTGAACAAAATATGTGCCTTGTGCATGGCCGTGTAATGTGGCCCTACATATGCGTACTTGGATAATGCATGGCAAGAAGTATGGTGCAAGAGATTGGGTCTTGAGCTAAGTGCTCAAGGGTATGCTGATGAAGAGGTTTCCTAATCTATCATGGTTATTGTGTTGTTGAAACATACACGTCTTACCATGGTGAAGGGTCCGTTGATTGTCATCTCTTCGTGTTGTGGCTCCCTCATGGTGTTTGACCGTCGGCTTGTCCTTTTTGTTGAGGGATGTCCTTGCTGGAAGTTCGCTGATGAGCATTTTCAAGCACATAGTCTTCTCTCTCTTTTTTTTTTTTTTTTTTTTTTTTTTGGAACAATGGTGGCCGCAAACAAGAAGAAAGAGGTTAGTATCAATAACATATTTTGCCTGTGAAAATTGTGTCTCATGTGCCTGGGATTTCTCAATTGTGTCTATGCACGGCCCTGTAAGGTGGCCCTATATTGATGCATACTTTGGAAATGCATGACCTGAATGGTGCAAACGACAAGGTTATGCCAAAGGCACATGGTTGCTGCTGGTTGAGGCTTTTGATGTTACTTGTATACTTGATGAATTCTTTGATTGGAGGTGTCTATCGGATCTCGAAATGATGTAATCCTCCGGATTGGAACCCATTTCAGAATAGTATTTGGCCCTGTAGAGATCACCTCAGGCCAGTTCTTCTTTGGATGCTGTCCAAACTTTGGTATCCAGTGTGGTTGGTCCCTTGGTTCTGTGGATGTTGCTTGTGCTTTTGGCTTCCAAACCCATATCCTGGGTGAGTGCCTTCTTATTTTTGTAGAAGGATTGAGTTTATCTTCTTTTGGTCTTTGTGCTCTGTCCTTACCCTTGGCTTTCCTTGGCTTCTTTGTTGAGGCCTTTTGCATGGTGGGGAGCATAGGCCTTTGTACGTGTAAGAGCTTCTTGGGTACCCACATCTGTAATCGCCCTTGTTGAGCAGTAGCTAATTTTTTAGGCATCCAAATTTGTACCTGATTGTGGTCGGCTTTCATTGATAGCTTTGGTACCCAAATTTGTTGGAGTCTTCGAGCTTGAGCCTGTCGTGGGTGTTCGGTCCTTCTGTTGCCATGGTCGATCTGGTTGGGTGGGAGTCTTTGAGGCAGCATCGATGGTTGTACTCCTTTCTTTACCCAGATCTGTGTCATGCCCAACGCTTCTTTGCTCTTGAAGGCTCTTTGTCTATTTGATAGACTGGCTGTCTTGCATTGTTTTGCTTGCTTCTGAGGTTGAGCTCCTGTGGATGCTTTGCTCTTTAAAAGACAAGAAGAAGGTTCATCTTGACTTTGCGACTGTCCTTCCGTGATTGCATCCGTCTGGATCATAGAGCTTTTGACATCTACAACATCTTGTTCAAGAAGATTAGCCTTAGAGGAACAAAGAGAGTGTGTGGTGTCAGTTTCAGTGGGCATGTGATTCTCCAATTCTAATGTAATGCATTGATTATATACCCACACTTGAAGAAGTTGACTTCTTAGGTTCAAGTTGACAGCATGGTCGTAAATCCAATCTTGACCCAAGACAAGTGGCTCTGTGAGGTCCTCATCATGACACACTAGCATCTTGACTTTTATTGGAACATCTTGAAGGTAGATGGGAAGTTCCACCTCTCCCAAACAAGGGGTTTCCACGCCTCCTAAACCTATGAGATAGGCTTCTATGGGCTCGATGTTCAATTGCAGGTCTTGGCAGTATGAAAGCCGAACTGCACTAGTTGCTGCTCCTGAGTCAACCAATGCTTTCACAGTCCTTACACTCTTTCCTTGTCCTACCTCTATAGTCACAAAGGGTCGTCGATCAATTATTTGAGAAGTAGTTATGCCCGATTTTTGGCACATGTCCATGTGATATTTTGGAGCTTTTGTGTTGACATCTAGGCCTAGCCGCCGTAACTTATTTCTTCTGATGCGCTCTCTAGCCTCTGCTTGTGCTTCTTCTCTAACCCTTAACTCTTCTTCTTTTCGCTTCTTAGCAGTGTTGAGTCTTATGAGCATTTCCTCTGTAAGAGGTTCTTGATATAACTTGACTCGGCATCCACTAATATAGTTTGGTAGGATATCACCTTCTAAAGTGGCCAATTGAACTGCACCGCTAGTGGAGAGTCTATTAATGATCATGGGTCCATATCCTCGTTTCTCCAATTTGCGGGCATGTTGCTTTAGCGTATAAACCAGCACTAGATCTCCTTCCTTCAATCCTTTATCCTTTACATGGGCATCAAAGTATGCCTTTTGCCTTTTCTTTGCAGCATAAATGCCTGCTGCTGCTCGTAGCCTCGTCTCACCTAAGCGTTCTAGATCAAAGATCCTGGAAGACAACTCATGTCCATTCCACTCATGTTCTTGTGCTACTTTCAAGGTAGGGATTAGGAAGTCTAATGGTAGCACAGCATTCTGTCCAAAAACCATCTGAAATGGGGTAGCATTGAGTACCGTTTTGTAGGCAACTCGGTATGCCCAAACACCATGATGGAGTTGTTTGTCCCAATCAGAGCGTTTATTATTTACAAGTTTCGTCAATACGTTACATAGGATCTTATTCGTGCTCTCGGCTTGTCCGTTAGCTTGTGGGTGATAGGGGGCAGACTTCTTATGTATCACCATGAATTCTTGAAGGAGATTTTCAATGACCTCATTCAAGAAGTGCGTACCTCTATCACTAACCAACTCTATTGGTAACCCATATCTAGTGAACACATTTTCGAATAAGAACTTAGCCGTCGTTTGAGCATCATTCTTTGTCGTGGCTTTTACTTCCACCCACTTTGTAAGGTAATCTGTGGCTACAATAATGTATTCTGCATGGGAGTTTCTAGCTGGGGGGTTAATAGGACCAACAAAGTCTATGCCCCACTTCGAGAATGCGCGTCCTCCCATCATGGGCCTCAAGGGCATTTCATCTTTTCTTATCGGATATTGGGCACGTTGGCATGTGTCACATTTCTTCACATAAGTATGTGCATCCATATGAAGAGTGGGCCACCAAAGTCCTGAGAATAAAATGGTCTTAATTACTCTGTCAGGCCCAAAGTGTCCACCTGCAGCACCGCTGTGTGCAGTTTCTAAGACTTTCAAATAGTCTGATTCATGAACGCACAGTCTTAGGTAACCATCCTTGCCTCTTCGATATAGGTTGTCTCCTACTAAGGCATAGTCTTGAGCCTCTTGCTCCATGCTCCGTTTTCTTGCAAGACTAGCCTGATTGGGTAATGTTCCCGATCTCATGAACGCAACCAATGGAGCACTCCAATCTGGGATTAATGACACATGATAAAGAGTGGTATGCTCCACTGGGGGTCTCTTCTGGCACACTGGACAATTTTGGATCCACTCCTGTATTTCTTTGTCCATGCTAGGCCAATACACTCCTAAACGTTTTAGATTCTGCAATGTTCGTTGTTTAGAGTAGTGATTTCCTAGCAGTCCCTCATGGGCTTGTTGCATCCAACTAGTATGTTCGTCGTCCTCAACACAACAAGCTAATACGCCCTCGGTGTCTTGCTTGTACATACTTCCGGCCAATATTTGATAGTTTTGTGATTTTACAATTTCTTCTTTGCTTGTTTTCACATTTTTATTTGCAGGCCCAAAGGTTAGGACTGGTACCAACTTATTTGCCCATTTAGGAACAACTTCTAAATTGAACAGATAAGCATCGGGCAATTCATCAGACACTCCTTGCGGTGGCTCTCTTGAAGTGATGCGAGAAAGATGGTCTGCCCTAAGATGGGTTCTACCTTTCCTGACAACAACTTCAAAGTCGTATTCCATTAGTAAGAGGAACCATCTTACTAAGCGGCCTGTATTGCAAGGTTTATTGACCAAATATAGTAAAGCTTGATGATCAGTGAAAAACTTGAACTTATTGGCCAATAGATAGTGTCTAAACTTCTTCACGGCATATACCATACCTAAGCCTTCTCTCTCCATTGTGGTATAATTTCGTTTAGCTGCATTTAATTGCCTACTAGCATATGCTATCGGCAAATCTAGGTTTCCTTCACCTGTGGGTTGTGCTAGCACACATCCTATTGCATGATTGGAGGCATCTACATGAACATGAAAGGGTTTGCTCCAATCCGGAGTAGTCAATATTGGTGCTGTGCACAAACGTCTTTTCAGCTCGTTGAAGGAATTCTCGCATTCCTCGTTCCACTCAAAATTTGTTAACAACCCATAAAGAGGTTTAGCTATGATGGCATACATGTGGATAAACCTACGGTAATATCCACAATGGCCCATAAAGGCCTGTACCTCTTTAACATTTCTTGGTCTTGGCAACTCTGCTATCGCTCTTACCTTGTCTTCATCTGTTGAAATTCCATTCTTAGAAACAATGTGACCTAAGATTTTACCTTGTCGTACCATGAACACACACTTCTCCAGGTTCAGACAAACTCGATAATCTCTACACTTGTTGAAGATTTGTCTGAGCTCAAGGATGTGGTAACTTCTCTGTTGGGAATGCGCACATAAATCATCCACATATACTTCTAAGCTCTTCCGCAAGAACTCCTTGAAGACATGACACATGAGCCTTTGGAATGTTGCAGGTGCATTGGTGAGCCCAAATGGCATCACACGAAATGCAAAGATTCCCCATTCTGTGGCAAAGGCCGTTTTGTGTTGATCTTCGGGGGCAATGGCTACTTGGTTGTAACGTGAAAATCCATCAAGGAAGCTATAAACTTCCTTGCCTGCAACACGCTCCAATAGATGTTCGGTGATTGGAAGTGGATAACTATCTCTGATCGTTGCGGCATTAACTGTTTTAAGGTTAATGCACACTCGCAATTTCCCATTCTTCTTGGGCACCACCACAATGGGGGACACCCATTCAGTGTGCTCAATCTCATAGATGAATCCAGCTTCAATCAGCCTATCAATTTCCTCCTTTATTTTGGCTGCATAATTGTCATTATATGTGTAGGGCTTTTGTTTGGTGGGCTTGGCGTCAGCGGTCATCGGAATCGTATGAGAGCAAATCTTTGGATCTACTCCTTTCAAGTCTCCATAGTGCCATGCGAACACATCCCTATATTCCCTTAATAGAGCTACAAGCTCTGCTTCTTCTTTTGCACTTAGGTCGTCTCCTATGTACGTACATCGCTCTTCGTTCCCTTCAATGGTCACTACAATTTTTTTGGTCTTTTCTTTATTGTCATATGCTTCTCCTATAATGGCCTCTCTCTTAGGCATCCGTACCAAAATTTTTCGGTCTTCCACTTCATATTGCTTGAAATTTTCTGGTACTTCAAACAGTGATTCTTCCTCTTCTTGTTTCACTGCTTTTCTTTTCTTTTTCTTTTGACCTCCTTCACTTCCTTCCTTTGAATTTATCATTTTAATACTTGTGAGGGGTTCTTCTTCTTTTTGGGTTAACACTCCTATGTCTTCTAAATAGTGTTCCTCTGAGTCAAAGTAAGTATCCATCACAATGGATTCTAGATCATCGTCATTCTCTTCTTCTTCTATGAACTCACTAGGATCACACTCTTCCAACAGGGGCTGACACATGAACACTGAAATATCATAACCCTCCTCATCACAATGAGGTGTCCATTGTTCTTCATTGACTGCTATGTCCATGGTAGCTAAGATTTCTGCCCAACCATGAGGTTCAAATTCCTCATCTGGAAACATCATCGGTGTATAGGCTGGGTCTTTTATTGGTCTATCTCCTGGGGGAGTTCCTTCTTCTCTCGCTTTTAGGCGCTTTTCCTCTTCCTCTGCGACCTTGCACATCCACAAGTGAGTATCTTCATGCAGCCATGATGGATCAGGTGAACTTCCAGAATGCACAGAGATTGAATCTTCTTTTGCTTTGTGGATAGGATTCCACTGTAGGGGGGGTACATCTCTGAAGGTGTAATCCTTCAGATTGACCTTGGTGGTGACCCCTAAGTGCTGTAAGTACAAGGAGTTGGTTCCCCAATCCTGTACTATTTGCAATTGTCGCAGGAAGGGTCTTCCTAGGATCATCTCGTAAATATTATTTTTTTCAAAGTCACATATAGCAAATGTATGTTCAAACTCTACACCACAAGTGGTTAGAGTTATCCCTTCGAGCAATCCTAGAGGTCTTTCAAAATGACCATCTGCCATTTGAAGCTTCATTCTTGTTGGTCTTAATGTGGGTTTGCCCCATTGCTTCCACAGGGAGGTGGTCGCAATAGCAACACCAGCACCCGAATCTACAATTGCCTTGGTTGTGTAACCTTGATAGGTGATCGGAAGATAAGTGTTACCTTCTTCACCTTCGCTCATGTCTCCTATCTTGTCGAGAGGTATCTCTGGAACTTTTTGCTTAGAGCCTACTTTTGGCATATTGGATTCAAGTTCTAGAACCTGATCCTTCACATGATTCCATAGCTCCGGTTTTTCTTTGAGCAGCTCTTCCACAGTGAGATGACATTGAACCTTAGTGTTCTTCACAACATCAGTGTTTCTTGGAATCACTGAGTCTTCATTTCTTACCAATATTGTGGGGGCTCTGATCTGGAGAGATTCAGATTCCCACGCGCCTGTGTAATGAGGCAACTCTTGTAAAGAATTAGATTCAAAATCTAATCTTTCATCTTCTTGTTGCTCAGCTTGGTCTCCATAGATAGACGGAATGTCTTGGGGAAATTGATCATGAAGATCATCAATCTCAGGAATAGGAGGGGAATAACCCTTCTCCTGGGCCCATTTCTCTTCCTGTATTTCCCGCAAGAACTCTTGAGAGTACTGTTGAATTGAAGGAGGTATTCCAGCATCCGTGGAATTAGGAACATAAGCTCCCATTGGTGGTGAGCTTCCTCTTTCACTAACTGGTTGAGCCTGTGGAGGTAAAGAAACTTGTGGTTTGTTTACCAACTGCTTTAATCTTTCTAGTAAGCCTCGGAAATGCAAATCCGGTTTGACAGAGTTTGTCTGATTGAACTTTTGACTAGTCTATAGCTTGAGCTTGTTCTACCATTTTCATGCACATTTTCATCCGTTCAATCTCTAAATCTGCTCTAGGGTAACTCTTGTCTAAGTTTGCAGCTGTTGGCCCTTCTTGAAGACGAGCCTGGTAGGCCTTGAACATCATGTCCAAGCCTTCTGGGGTTGGATCTGCAAGAACAGACCCTGGTTGTGGATTATTTACAATGGGTGGTGGGGTGGAATGAGGTGGAGTGGATGGAGCTTCGGTATGTGAGGGGCTTTGAGATGCAATGTCTTCTATTTTTGTTTTGGTATCCCTTAGGCTTTCTTCTAGCTCGGATAACTTTTTGTTCCACTTGCGATTAGCCTTCTCTCTGGTGTCCTTCCATGTTCTTGGTTTCCTCTTACTAGGCTCTCCTCCCTCACTTGACTCCGATTGCTCAGATGGTTTTGCTTGTTGTGCAGCCTGTGCCCTAGTAACTACCTGTACAGGAGCCACATTATTGCTACTTGAACTTGAATCTGCCACTAAGCCTACCACGTTGATGGGTGTGACCTTGGGTGCACTAGAGGGATTCCTAGGACACTCTCTAGGAAGATGTTCCTTGCCGCACTCAGGACAAAAGCCCTGTATTGTGATGTTCTGTCCTAGTCCCAGAGCTGGTTGGTGGGGACATTCACGAATAAAATGGTCGCCCTGACATCTAAAGCATGGTCCTCTAGGGGCTTGTGGTCTTACTTGTCTCAATTGGGGCCTAGGATTTGGATTCGTATACATGACATTGGAGTATTCTGGCTCCCAATTTTGTTCCATAGGTGGTGCCTCATATTGACACTGAGAAGTCTCACTTTGCTCAGGTGACTCTATATAATAAGCATGTGGACTATCTTCATGGAAGTAGTTTGAACCATGAGCATGAGAATCATTTTCTGAGACCAATGGGGTTAGTGGCACCAATGCTCTATTAGGGTTCTCCTCTGCCATCGTATATTTAACTGGGATCACATTGGCAGGAGCTGGCGGTTGGTTTTCAAGGACTGGTTGTGGCCTATATGGTGCCTGATAGTGCTGCTGGTATTGAGGTTGATATTGTTGTGGCCTATAATAGGGCTGTTGGTACTTATTCTGATACCTACCTTGCTGGTAAGGTTGCTGATAATTTTGTCTAACAGCCTGTCTGTTATAGGGACAATCTTGGGCCGAATGATTTGTGTATTTTCTCTCAATGGTGCAATACAGAGCATTAGGGTTTCCTTGGGGTTGAGTCGTCAACGGACAAACATTAGCCATGTGATCTCCTCCACATGTATAACATCGCTTCACTGAGGTGACCCTTGGCATTTGTCTATTTTGAACTCCTAGCTTTTTGGCCACTTGCTCAGCTATCTCATCTATCTCAGTGGAGGTTCTAGAGGTATTACTTGTAGAACTATCAGAGTCCTTATAGAGTTTGGATAGTCCTAACTCCTCACCCAAGTTGTCTTCTATGTCAATGCATATCCGTATACACTCTTCTATGGATCTAGGCTCTTTCAAGTATACATATGACCTTAATTTTGTGCTCAATAGGCCATCTAAAAACAGTGCCACCTGTTTGGCTGATGTGGGTAATTCTGGTACAGGGCATCTTTCTAGGTATTGTCTAAACCTTCTTCCTGCAAGTCGCACTGTTTCTTGGGGTGTCTGTTTGAAGCTGTGGATCAAGGATGATGTGTTATGCCTGATACCACTCTTGGAAAATTCCACAATGAATTCTTCTAGCAGCTGACCTATCTCTCTATAGTTGCGACTGTTTAGAGGTTGAAACCAAGCTAAGGCAGTACCCTTAAGAGTCAAACCAAATGCCTCGAACTGGGTGAATAAGTCTTCAACCTGTTCAGCTCTTAGCACTTGTTTGAACTCCGCCACATGATCATAAGGATCTCCAAATCCATCAAAGTAGTTCTTCATTGTCTTAACCACTTGAGATGGTCTAAGGGTTCTTGAGTGCTCTCGTGGTCTAGGCAATGGGAAATCATGATCATCTCTTTGATGCCTATGAGCTCTATGTCTCTCCCTTTCAAGTCTTTCCGTTCCATATCCTGATCTGTCTCTGCCTATAGTGTCTGCAAAGCTTACCTCCAGTCTCTCTCTAGTTCTTTCTCTCTGGGTTTCATGAGCCTTGGATGATCCGGCTCCTTGGAGGCCCTGGGAAACATTAGATCTTGGTGGAGGGAAAATTGATTCACCTTGCCAAGTGTAAGCATGTCTGTCATGATCTGATACCAAGAATAATTTCTGAGATGTGTGATCTAGATAGACAGCTTTCCCTGGTGTCTCTGGGTCCTTGAATTCATAGATGGTGACTACTGGGCAGGGTTGATCTGGCCTAAATCTCCAAAAGGCTTCTTCCGTTTCTCTATTCACGAATAGTTCTATGCTTTTGTTATCTTGAGGAATCCATTCTGGAGTGAGCACTCTGGTTAAGACTGACTTACCTCTAGGGGTCTTGGGTTCTCCTCCTAGGTCTCCTTGCTCTAGGTCTCCTATCTCATTCTCAGGAATGATATTTCCAAACTCATCTGTCCTATCTGGTAAGTTGGTAACCACATACATGGTTCCTTCCTTATCAATGTAAGCACCCTCTTCAAACTTGACTACTGGGTGTTCAAGTCCAAAGGGTTGGTCAGGATTTTTGAGTTGAACCACTGATCGCCTTAGACCATCCTCATAGATGCGAGCACCTAATTGGTTGGTCCTGATATACTCCAGTTGGGTCTTATAGGGTCCTTCTGGTGTCTGTAAATAGGCAATGCCTGAGCTACGTGTGGGTCTCTCCATGCTAAAAGACATTTCCGAGTCACTGGTTTCTGAACTTCGTGAGTAAGGATAACCACTAAGCTGTTGAGCCCAAGACTTGGCTGTATGGTTGACACTAGCCTCAGATGACCTAATGCTTTGTCTATCCTTGCCTAAGTGTCTGCCAGATCTCAGGTTCATAAGCCTTGGCTTCTAGTCCCAAAGTTCTCTTATATTGCTCAAAATCCTTTGGAACACCTTGGTTTTCCAATTTTCCTGAGGGTCAACTTCAAAATACCCTATCTAATAATCCTGGTATTAATTTAACCATAACCAGTCGATGTTTTGGTTGTATTCCCCACGAGCTTTCCAACAAGACCAAAATCACAGCAAACGGATTTCGTATGAGAAAGTTATGCCAGTTCAGGGTTTTGGGGGTTAAAACAGGGAAATAGGATCTCTCTGGGAACTCAGAACAGGCGATACGATACCAGATTTTCCACGATACGATACCTTTGTCTTACACGATACCCCTTCAGACGATACCACCTAGACGATACGATACCACCGGGATGACTGAAATCGCGATACCAACATCACGATACGATACCACTAGTCTTGGCGATACGATACTATTTCAAGTGTCGCGATACTACCTTGGGGAGTAGGCGATACGATACTAAAACTTTGACGATACGATACGAGAGGACCAGGGCGATACGACCTCAGAATGGTATCGCGATACCCGTGGGAAAGTGGGCGATACGATACTGCTAGGTAAGGTAAGATCGCGATACCAACTTCAGGGCACGATACCAGAATGGTATCACGTTACCAAAATAAGTACCTGACGATACGATACTAGTTTGCAAGCGATGCGATACCAACTTGGCCGACGATACGATACTGCACGATCAACGATACGATACCAAGGATGGCACGATACGATACCAGGTGGACCACGATACGATACCACCGGGGCGACCGTGATCGCGATACCAGCACTTAACGATACGATACCAAAATGGTATCGCGATACCTCAAGTGGGGCATGCACGATACGATACCTCAACAAGTGTCGCGATACACGGGAGTTCTGGTATCGCGATACCACAACTCAACCGGACACGATACTTGGAGATTTTGACACCCAAATTCCAAAATTTTTGCAGATTTGTGTACCTTGTGTCCTCCTTGTCACTTCTATCAGCCTGTAGATGCAAAGTCACTCTCCAAAGTCACGATACAATGCTCGCGATACCAGGCGCTGTTCCTCTCACGTCGCGATACCACCGCTCAGATTCTGGTGTTTTTGAGAGTTTTTCAGTGTTTTTCTTCAGCGTTTTTGGTTCTCAGCTCCTCCTAAGCTTGTTCCTCACAACCACGAGTAAAAAAACGAGTGAATGTAGTGACAAAAATGGAAAAAATCAGAGAATACGAAGAGGGAAGAAGATGATGATGAAGGTGAAGATGAAGAAGAAGAAAAAACTCAGAAACTCAACTGAAAATGGTGATTTTTTTACCTTCCAACGTCGCTACTCTACGTCTTACCGTCACACGCTCGTCCTCCAAGCTCTCTCCCCGGCAACGGCGCCAAATTTGGTGTCACTCTAGCACAATGGTGAGTACCAACGTGAGGAGATACACCTCATAAATGTCAATCCGTGGAGACGTGAGGACCGGTATGAAGACCGCGAGCAAGTGATGGCACAAGTGCGTGAGTGAAAGCACATAAGCATGCACACACATACACACACACGCGCACAAGGTAAGAGCAAAGAGTGGAACAATGGAAAGCTTTGATTACCAAAGAGCTCTCTTACAAAACTGAAATCTACAACAAGCTAACCCCAAAAATGAGCTCTCCAGCCCTTTTTATAGTTTTTGAGTGGTTTTGGCCCTGTCCAGACCTAGTGTCCGGCCTAGTTAAAAAATAGGTTCCAGGGCTTATTTGGGGGCTCAAACGGAGTCTAAAAATTATGAAAATTGGTAGGATGGTAGATCTAATACTCCTCAAGCTCGAGGACTCCTCGGCTTGAACAAAATGGAGTTACAAAAATGGAAAATGGTATTTACAATGGTTTTTAGTGATAAAAATCACTATTTTTGTAGGGATTTCTTTTGAAAATTTGACAGGTGCTTCTTGGAACTCCCTACTTGCTCCTTCTCCTTGTGTGTCTACTTCCTTGATGCGCTTCCATGCTTTGTCCTTGACCTTGAGCTTCAACACTCTCAAAGGATTTAATCAGAGCGGCCATCAAGATTCATGGAACCCACACGCCCACAGATCGAGAAAGATTAGTTCCAGACCCTATGAAACGTGGGGATGTCACTAAGTGGGAGGAGATCTCAGCAATTACACCTGAGCTGTCAAAGCCGCTACGGATATGCATGCAACATTTTGCATTCCCCGCTCAGGACAGATTTACCATGCCACACAAAAGAATATGGTTTGGATTGTACTTAGCGTGTACCGGACCTCAGACTTTTGATCTGGCGAGCTGGATCATTGATCAAATGTATTTGGCACAACACAGATGGGAACGCAAGAAAGTGCTTAATGGATGTTGTGCGCTGACAAGAATTGTTTATATGTGCTTGGCTTATGAATTGCCAATTGAACGTGCATTAACAGGAGAAGAGCTGAAAGCATTCAAGGGAACTACGAAGAAAGCCAGGAAGCCCAGCAGAACACGGGCAGGTAAGCGCATGAGAGGCACCATTCCTTGCCTTCAAGTGCCAGAGTCACCATCACCACAACCCTCTCCAGAGCGATCACCAACAGAGGCCGCTCCCACAGTACAACCTATTCGCATAAGGTTGTCTAGACCAGTGGTCACGGAGGGCACTACTAGTACAGTTGCACCTCAGGCAGCTGCAACCACAGAACCCACCACCACTACAGCAGAAGCTCCCACCACTATTGGTGCGGAAGCCTTTTCTTTCCCAATACCACACATGGAGGCAGAACCAATAAACACAACATTCGATTTTGAGATGCCGGATGCATTCTCAAATGAATTCCAGTTTTTAGAGGCACAGATGTTCTCCCAAGAATATGAACGCCCCAGTTACCCTACCACACCGCGGGATCTGCCACAGGGACAAGTTGTGTCTAGCTCCGATGATGAACGAACAGCCACAGATGACGAAGAAGGTGACGATGAAGCCAGCCAGGGCACGCATGATTCCCAAGAACAAGGACAGACAGACGGCCAAGGCCAACAAACCAATGCGCACGGTGACACCAGCACGCACGAAGAGGAGACTTTTGAAGCAGCAGCTTACACGCTGGCAATCAAGAAATTATATCGTACGATGGAGAAAGTATGGGCACGGAAGAAATTGTCTGAAGTAGAGAGCCAGGCCCTAATCGAACAAGAACTAGTCTCCGGAGGATTTGAAGAAGTCTACATCAGAGGGTTCAGAGAACTGGTCCAATCCATCGGCCCGGTCGAAGCACTGAGGTATTTACAAAGGAAGCCACTCCCCCAATACGACCCTCGCAGAGTTCGACTGCTATCAAAGCCCGGTGAATATATTCGAGTTCCGGTAGGTGCTCAATCATCCCACCAGGCACAAGATGCACGCCTACGGCCGAAAAGATCCTTCACCGAAGAAGCCATCCTAGTCGACTCCCCGCCACGTACTACCGTTGTACATACTACCACTATCCTTGAAATAACATCCACACCTTCTACTCCTCTCTCACCTCATGTTTCACCAACCCATCCTGTATCCCCAGCACACCCACCTGCTCCTCCCATATCCACACCAATCCATGGCAACATAGCCACAGCCTTTACACCGCCCATTCATGCCACCATGCCCGTACCCACCCCACCTCGTCTACATGTTAAACCCTTCACCCCTTCATCCTTCCCATCTTTTCCCCCACCTTTAAGACCCCCTTTCACCTTTCTAACCCCACTAACCTTCTCACCAGTTTCACCTCCCCAACCCACCATAACCCCTATATCCCCTTTTCACCAAGCTACTCCAGCCATCCCCCCTGTAAATTACTCTACATTTGTAAATCCCGTCTTCACACCTACACAACCACCCACTTACACACCGCTTTTCACAGTCACCGCACTTGACACGTCCAATGACATGGACATATCACCATCCACCTCACCAGCACCCACTCCACTCACAGCACCCTCATATTTAGGTACGTCACAATTTTCCACAATCACCACTGCATCCACCTTCCCAACCCCATTTCCCATTCCCGCTGCATCTACTTCCATTGCATCCTCATTTAGCACTTCATTACTATTATCGCCCACCATAGACACTGCACTTCAACAAATGTTCACATGCATGTCACAAGTACGAGATGAGTTTGCATCTCTTGGCAACAACTATCAACAGCTGCAGAGGACGACGAATGAATTACAGTCGCAGCTTAATTCATTATCGATCGAGAATGCCTCGTTAAATACGCGACACCAAGAACTAAGAGAGGCATATCATAAGCTAGAGCTAGAATGTGAAGAGAAGACAAAAGAAGCCACTGCTGACCTGGACAACCTGCTTCGAGCCCAAACAATTAGGAACGCGACGCTGACCAGAAATATGGGCCTACTCAGGAGGCACCTAGCCGCAGCCCAGGAGGAGAACGTGAGACTCCAAGCGCAGAATAGAGAAAATTTGGAAGCGGCACTGGACCACCCTGAACAACCATTAAGTCCGAGCAGATTCAAGGCAATCCCATCTGAATCGATGCGGATGTTGCTAGATGACCACGTTCGACTGCTAGAGGACTACGATCGAATGAACGAAGAGCATCAGAAGCTAAAAGAAGATCACAAGTTACTACAGCTCAGAGAACCGGCACCACAACAACTACCAGTGGCAGCAGAAGTACCAGAACCTGTGGACCCCTCTCCTGAACTCATAGAGGAACTCAACGCACTACGGGCCCAGGTAGCCACTCTCCAATCACGCATAGATGTATACGAAGCACCACCACGGCCTGATTCCCCACCGGAGATCCCAGCTGACGACGAGAACATAACCATTTCGGTGGAGGAAACGTTTGAAGAAGCATACGAGCCCACACCCATCCCAGGCGGACAAGTCACGGCTGAAGGCCAGATGACGTACGAACTTCCGACCCCCGCATGGATGAAGACTGTGGAGGAGATTGGAACAACGCACTCAGCTAGAGTCGAGGCCCAGCTACATGCTATGGCCATGATAGAAGAACGAATTCTGCAATCTCCCTACTTTGCTCAATTGGCCCCACGCAGGTACATATCCGGGCATGAGCTTCAATACAAACCTTACTTCATGCTAATGGTCGAATACCATCTGGCCATAGAAAAGCGAACTGGCAAGAAGCCATCACATGCAACCCAGTTTGAGCCTGAAGACTTGCCACTGGATGCGCAACAAGGCACTATTTATCAACCAGATTGGCGTACACGTCTTTTACAGGAGTACCCAGAAATGATGAGCACATGGGTGAAAGCGCCCTTACACTTAAAGTATAATCCTTGCTGGGGACCAGTACCACGACGCCGCTCCTGGACTGCATTCGCTATCAAAGTACAAAATAATAGGCAGTGTCAGGATTGGCTGAATTACCCCTATTTCAAGCCACCTACCGAGTTACCCACTGTTGGCTATATGATGGCCACAATCCGTCACTGGCTCCCTCGCCTGAAGCATATGGATGATATCGCCGCGCATATGACTGTCAAGATATTTGACATGATGCAAATGATATTTAAAGTCTTCCGACGCGTCAAGGCACCGCATGTAAACACCCCGGGATTTGAGCATGGTAACTTTGATCTAGTATATGACATGAGCACAACGCCATCGCTCCGGGTGTGTTATGCCTGGCACTGTAGGATAAAATACCTCCCGGCATGCTACAAACAAACCTTTGAAGAGATGTTCACCACCGGGTTTTGGGAATACCATTCCGAGGTATTCATCAGCAGGCCCACACATTTATTGCAACTTTTTGCCTGTGAACGAATGGTTTATTCCACGCATTATCAACTCCCGCCACCTGACAAACCGCAACCGATCGACTGGGAGAAGCTCGAGGCTGATCTGGCCCGAGGCATTCGAGTATCTGAGCACACCCTCGCTCACGACCTCCTACAAAACTACATCCGGCAGACCGCACAACAAGGTTCTGTCGAGGACGACAGAAGCGAGAGGGAGGGGGGTGTTGGAAGCAGTCAGAGGCACAGACGACATGGAAGCATGTAAAGACGGAGCAGGGAGCCAGTCGGATCATTTTTTCAAACAAATATGTTTCTTATTATTTCTTCAAACATCCAACAGTGATTTTCATCACTCTTGTAACATATGTAATATAGACAAAACCCCATTTTGTAATCCATAGCTCCATTTTGTGCAAGCCGAGGAGTCCTCGAGCTTGAGGAGCTTAGGTAGAATGCTCGTACCAAATTTCGTTATTTTTAGACATCGTTTACCCTTCCAAATAGCCTCCAGGACCTATTTTTTAACTAGGCCGGTCACTAGATGTGAAACCGGTCAAAACTAGTCTAGAAACTATAAAAAGAGCTAGAGAGCTCATTTTTGAGGTTGGTTCATTTTGGCTAGTGTGAGCTTAGAGCTATCTTGAGCTTGTAAGAGTATTCTTGAGTAATAGAGCTAATTTCCCACCTTCCATTGTGTCTTGCTTGTCTCTTCATTGTGTGTGTGTATGTGTGTGTGCATCTTTGTGCTTCTCACCTTCACTTTCACATCATCTCACATTCACGATCTTCATATCACTCCTACCTCTCCCACGGATTGACATTAAGGAGGTGAAGCTTCTTAACGTGGTTCTCACCATTGTGCTAGAGCAACAGGGTGTCTGCTTGAAGCTATGGATCAAGGATGATGTATTATGCCTAATACCACTCTTGGAAAATTCTACAATGAACTCTTCTAGCAATTGACCTATCTCTCAATAGTTGCTACTACTCAGGGGTTGAAACCAAGCTAAGGCAGTACCCTTGAGAGTCAAACCAAATGCCTTGAACTGGGTGAACAAGTCCTCAACGTGTTCAGCTCTTAGCACCTGTTTAAACTCAGCCACATGATCATAAGGGTCTTTGAACCCATCAAAATAGTTCTTCATTGCCTTAACCACTTGAGATGGTCTATGAGTTCTTGAGTGCTCTCACGGTCTAGGCAATGGAAAATCAAGTTCATCTCTTTGATGCCTATGTGCTCTATGTCTCTCCTTTTCAGGTCGTTCACCTTCATGTCCTGATCAGTCCCTACCCATAGTATGTGCAAAACTTACCTCATGCCTCTCTCTAGTTCTTTCCCTTTGGGTTTCATGAGCCTTGGATGATCTTGCTCCTTGGAGACCATGGGAAACACTAGATCTTAGTGGAGGGAAAACTAATTCACCTTTCCAAGTGTATGCATGCCTATCCTGCTCTGTTACCAAGAACAGTTTCTCTGAGGTGTGATCTAGATAGACAACTTTCCCTGGTGTCTCCAGATCCTTGAACTCATAGATGGTGACTATTGGGTTAGGTTGATCTGGCTTGAATCTCCAGAAATCTTCCTCTGTTTCTCTATTTAAGAACAATTCTATGCTTTTGTTGTCTTGAGGGATCCAATCTAGAGTGATCACTCTAGTCAAGTCTGACTTACCTCTAGGAGTCTTGGGTTCTCTTCCTAGGTCTCCTAGCTCGTTCTCAGGAATGATGTTTCCCAACTCATCTGTCCTATCTAGTAGGCTGGTAACCACACACATGGTTCCTTCCTTATCAATGTATGCCACCTCTTCAAATTTGACCATTGGGTGTTCAAGTCCAAAGGGTTGGTTAGGATTTTTGAGTTGGACCACTAATCGTCTTAGAACATCCTCATAGATGCGAGCACCTACTTGGTTGGTCCTTATATACTCCAATTGTGTCTTATACGGACCTTCTGGTGTTTGCAAATAAGCAGTGCATGAACTACATGTGGGTCTTTCCATGCTAAAAGACATTTCTGAATCACTTGTATTGGAACTTAGTGTGTAGGGATACCCACTTTGTTGTTGTGCCCAAGACTTAGTTGTATGGTTGAAACTGGCCTCAGATAATCTAATGCTTTGTCTATCCTTACCTAGGTGTCTGCCAGATCTCAGTTTCATAAGCCTTATCTACTAGTCCAAAATTTCCCTTTCTATTGCTCACAATCCTTTGAAGCTCCTTGGTTTCCTAGTCCACCTGAGGGTCAACTTCAAAATACTCCCCATGAGCTTTCCAACAAACCCAAAATCACAGTAAACAGATTTCGTATGAAAAAGTTATGCCAGTTCAGGGTTCTGGGGTTAAAAACAGGGAAACACGATCTCTTAGGGAGCTCAGAACAGGAGATACAATACCAGATTTTCACGATACGATACCTTTTTCTGACACGATACCACTTCAAACGATACCACCTTAGACGATACGATACCACCAAGGCGATACCAACTTCCATGATACAATACTGCTATTCAGACGATAAGATACTGGAAATGGCCACGATACGATACCTCGGATTGACACGATACGATACTAACTCCACATTACGATACCAGTAGCTAAGACGATATGATACATGTCTATAAACGATACGATACCACTGAACCAACATGATACGATACAATTCAGCCACTGTACGATACTGCTTGTGCTACATGATACGATACCACAAGGTGCACGATACGATACCAAAGGATCTGACGATACGATACCAAAACAGGAGGCGATATGATACCAACTTGTCCAACGATACGATATCTCAAGGTGCACGATATGATACCAATCAGTCGACGATACGATACTGTGACCGACACGATACGATACTCGGTGGACCACGATACGATACCACCGGGGTGACCGTGATCGCGATACTAGCACTTGACGATACGATACCAGAATGGTATCGCGACACCTCAAGTGGATATGCACGATACGGTACCTCGACAAGGATCGAGATACACGGGAGTTCTGGTATCGCGATACCAAAACTCAACCGGACATGATACTTGGAGTTTTTGACACCCAAATTCAAAATTTTTTGCAAATATGAGTACCTTGTTGTTGAAGCTCAAAGTCAAGGACAAAGCATGGAAGCCCATCAAAAGGTGGACACACAATGAAAGGGAGCAAGTAGGGAGCTCCAAGAAGTGTATGTCAAATTTTCAGAAGAATCCCCTACAAAAATAGTGATTTTCATCACTAAAAATCATTGTAAATACCATTATCTATTTTTATAACTCCATTTTGTTCAAGCCGAGGAGTCCTTGAGCTTGAGGAGTATTAGAACTATCATCCTACCAATTTTCATAATTTTTAGACTCCGTTTGAGCCCTCAAATAAGCCCTGGAACCTAATTTTTAACTAGGCCAGACACTAGGTCTGGACAGGGCCAAAACTAGTCAAAAAACTATAAAAAGAGCTAGAGAGCTCATTTTTGAGGTTAGCTTGTTAAAGAATAGAGCTTTTGTAAGAGAACTCTTTTGCAATCGAAGCTTTCCATTGTTCCTCTCTTTGATCTTACTTTGTGCACGTGTGTGTGTATGTGTGTGCATGTTTGTGTGCTTTCACTCACGCACTTGTGCCTTCACTTGCTCGTGGTCTTCATACCGGTCCTCACGTCTCCACGGATTGACAAGTAAAGGAGGTGGTGCTTACGCTTGAGCTACACCAAATTTTGGCGCCGTTGCCGGGGAGAGAGCTTCGAGGACGAGCGTTGTGATGGTAAGATCGTAGATTTGCGACGTTGGAAGGTAAAAAAACTATCATTTCAGTTCATTTTCTATTTTTTTCCTCTTCATCTTCATCATCATCATCATCTCCACCTTCTTCCATCTTCTTCTTCATAGAAATTTCTTGTTTTTTAGTGCATTTTCACCATTTTCATACCATTTTTCATGCATTATTGTGTGGGAAGGAGTTAGGAGATGCAAAGGAGAGCAAGCGCCTGTGTTTTTTCATGATTTTCTGCACATACGGAGCTCGCCATTGCTTGCCGCTCAGAAATTCGAAGTTCCCGCCAAAAAACGCGATTCTGTGATGAAAATCGCGATTCTTTGAAAATTCAATTTTTTTTGAAAATTGCAATTTTCTGTTTTCCCGCCTAAAAGTTGGCTGAAAGAATCACGATTCTGTGGTCATTCTCAGAATTGCGATTCTGTGATTGTGCTCAAAATCGCGATTCTCACAAATTACGATTTCTTGCCAAAAAACACGATTTTGTGAAAACACGATTTTGTGTCCAAAGTCGCGATTTTCAAAAATCACGATTTTCAGTAAAAACACGATTCTGAGAAAACACGATTCTGTGATTGTGCTGAAAATCGCGATTCTCACAAATCACGATTTTCAGCCAAAAAACATGATTTTGAGAAAACACGATTCTGTGATTGTGTTCAAAATCGCGATTCTCACCAATCACGATTTTCAACAAAAAATCACGATTTTTAGTAAAAACACGATTTTGTGAAAACACGATTTTGTGTCCAAAGTTGCGATTTTCAAAAATCACGATTTTCAGTAAAAACACAATTTTGTGAAAAAGGCGATTCTGTGGTTGTGATCAAAATCGCGATTCTCACAAATCACGATTTTCAGCCAAAAAATACGATTCTGAGAAAACACGATTCTGTGATTGTGCTTAAAATCGCGATTCTCACAAATCACGATTTTCTGCCAAAAAACACGATTTTGTGTCCAAAGTCGCGATTTTCAAAAATCACGATTTTCAGTAAGAACACGATTCTGTGAAAACACGATTTTCTGCTCAAAATCGCGATTCTCACCAATCACGATTTTCAGTGAAAATACGATTTTGTGAAAAGGGCAATTTTGTGAAATCACGATTCTGTGCTCAACATCGCGATTTTCTAAAATCACGATTCTGTGCTCAACATCGCGATTTTCTAAAATCACGATTCTGTGCTCAACATCGCGATTTTCTAAAAACACGATTCTGTGCTCAACATCGCGATTTTCTAAAACACGATTTTGTGCTCAAAATCGCGATTTTCAAAAACACAATTTTGTGCTCAACATCGCGATTTTCAAAAACACGATTTTGTGCTCAACATCGCGATTTTCAAAAACACGATTTTGTGCTCAAAATCACGATTCTCTGATTTCACAAAATCGTGATTCTCTTGATTTCACAACATCGCGATTTTCTTTAAAAGGTCCTGTTTGCCTGTTTTGACCCCCAGGAGCCTGATTTGACATAACTTTTTCATCCAAAGTCCATTTTCTGAGCTCTATAGCTCGTTGGAAAGCTCGTTTCAAATCCTACATGATCTCAACTATTTTTTTCAAGAATAACGCGTTGATTTTGAGATAGGATAATTTGAAGTTGACCTTCAAGTGGGACTTGGAACCCAAGGGGACTCCAAAGGATTTTTGAACCATACCAAGGGGAAATTTTTGGACTCTTAGCCAAAGCTTATGAACCTGAGGTCTGGTAGACACCTAGGCAAGGATAAACAAAGCATTAGATCTTCTGAGGCTAGTGTCAACCATACAGCTAAGTCTTGGGCACAACAACTAAGTGGTCATTCTTACAGACTAAGTTCAGACACAAGTGATTCAGAAATGTCTTTTAGCATGGGGAAACCTGTAGATGGCTCAGGGACTGCCCATCTACAAACACCAGAAGGTCCCTATAAGACACAATTGGAATATATTCGGACCAACCGATTAGGTGCTCGCATCTATGAGGATGGCCTGAGGCGATCAGTGGTCCAACTCAAAAATCCAGATCAACCCTTTGGACTTGAACACCCGGTGGTCAAGTTCGAAGAGGGTTCATACATTGATAAGGAAGGAACCATGTATGTGTTCACCAACCAGATAGGACTGATGAGTTTGGAAATGTCATTCCTGAGAATGAGATAGGAGACCTAGAACAAGGAAATGTAGGACAAGGACCCCAGACTCCTAGAGGTAAGTCAGTTCTGACCAGAGTGATCACACCAGATTGGATCCCTCAAGACAACAAAAGCATAGAACTCTTCTTAAATAGAGAAACAGAGGAAGCCTTTTGGAGATTCAAGCCAGATCAACCTAGCCAATTGGGCATAGTCATCATCTATGTATTCAAAGATCCTGAGATACCAGGCAAAGTTGTCTACCTGGATAACACATCAGAGAAATTTTTCTTGGTAACAGAACATGATAGACATGCATATACTTGGAAGAGTGAATTGATTTTCCCTCCACCAAGATCCAATGTTTCCCATGGCCTCCAAGGAGTAGGATCATCCCACGCTCATGAAGCCCAGAGAGAAAGAACTAGAGAGAGACCCGAGGTAAGTTTTGCACACACCGTAGGCAAGAATAGGTCAGGATTTGAAGACCTGAAAGAGAGAGACATAAAGCACATAGGCAACAAAGAGATGAACAGGATTTTCCGTTGCCTAGACCCCGAGAGCACCCAAGAACCCTTAGACCCACTCAAGTGATCAAGGCAATGAAGAATTATTCTGACGGGTCAGGAGATCCTTATGATCATGTGGCCAAGTTCAAACAAGTGTTAAGAGCTGAACAGGTTGAGGATTTGTTCACCTAGTAGGAGGCATTTGGGTTGACTCTTAAGGGCACTACCTTAGCTTGGTTTCAACCACTGAGTAGTCGCAACTATCGCGATATAGGTCAACTGCTAGACGAATTCATTGTAGAATTTTCCAAGAGTGGTATCAGGCATAACACATCATCTTTGATCCACAGCTTCAAGCAGACACCCCAAGAAACAGTGCGATTAATAGGTAGAAGGTTCAGACAGTACCTAGAAAGATGCCCTACTCCAGAGTTACCCACACCAGCCAAACAAGTGGCTTTGTTCTTAGATGGCTTACTGAGCACAAAGTTAAGATCATATGTGTACTTGAAAGAGCCTAGATCCATAGAAGAGTGTGTGCGGACGTGCATTGACATAGAAGATAACTTGGGTGAGGAGTTAGGATTATCCAAACTCTATAAGGATTCAGATAGTTCTACTAGTCATACTTTCAAAATCCTCCACGGAAATAGAGGAGATAGCTGAGCAAGTTGCCAAGAAGTTGGGAGTCCAAAATAAACAAATAGAGAGAGTCACTCCATTGAATCGGTGTTATACTTGCGGAGGCGACCACATGGCTAATGTATGCCCATTGCACAACCAGAACATGAGAGAAAGGAATGCTCCATATTGCACTATTGAGAGAAAATATACAAACCACATGGCTCAAGATTGTCCCTATAATAGGCAGGCTGTTAGACAAAATTATCAACAACCTTACCAACCAAGTAGGTATCAAAACCAATACCAACAGCCATATTATAGACCACAACAGCAATATCAGGCACAATATAGGCCACAACCAGTCTTGGGAAACCAACCACCAGCTCCTGCCAACGTGATTCCAGTCAAATATGCTGTGGGAGAGGAAAATCCAAATAGAGCATTGGTGCCACTAACCCCATTGATACCAGATAATGACTCCCATGCTCATAGTTCAGACTACTCCCATGAAGGTAGTCCACATGCTTATTACAAAGAGTCACCTGAACATAGTGAGATTTATCCGTATCAATATGAGGCACCACTTATGGAAGAAAATTGGGAGCTTGAATACTCCAATGTCATGTACACAAATGCTAACCCTAGGCCCCAATTGAGACAAGTAAGACCACAAGCCCCTAGAGGACCATGTTTTAGATGTCAGGGCAACCATTTCCTTCGTGATTGTCCCCACCCACCATCTCCGAGTCTAGGACAGGCTATCACAATACAAGCTTTTTGTCTTGATTGTGGAAAAGACCATCTCCCTAGAGATTGTCCAAGAAACCCCTCCAGTGCACCCAAGATTACACCCATTAATGTGGTAGGCTTAGTGGCGGATTCAAGTTCAAGTAGCAGTAATGTGGCACCTGTACAGGCAGTTACTAGGGCACAAGCATTAAAACAAGATAAACCAGCAGAACAATTGGAGTCGAGTGAATCAGGAGAGCCTAGTAAGAGGAAAACAAGAACATGGAAGGATACCAGAGAAAAGGCCAATCGTAAGTGGAATAAAAAGTTATCGGAACTAGAAGAAAGCTTGAAAGACGCAAAAACAAAAATAGAAGACATTGCATCTCAAAACCCCTCGCATGCCAAAACTCCATCCACTCCACCTCATCCCATCCCACCACCCATTGTAAATAGACCGCAACCAGGGTCTATTCTTGCAGATCCAACCCTAGAAGGCTTGGACATGATGTTCAAGGCCTACCAGGCTCGACTTCAAGAAGGGCTAACAGCTGCAAACCTAGACAAGAGTTACCCTAGAGCAGATTTAGAGATTGAACGGATGAAAATGTGCATGAAAATGGTAGAACAAGCTCAAGCTATACTCGAGACTAGTCAAAAGTTCAATCAGACAAACTCTATCAAACCGGATTTGCATTTCCAAGGCTTACTAGAAAGATTAGAGCAATTGGTAAACAAACCACAAGTTTCTTTACCTCCACAGGCTCAACCAGTTATTGAAAGAGGAAGCTCACCACCAATGGGAGCTTATGTTCCTAATTCCACAGATGCTGGAACACCTCCTTCAATTCAACAGTACTCTCAAGAGTTCTTGTGAGAAATACAAGAAGAGAAATGGGCCAAGGAGAAGGGTAACTCCCCTCCTATTCCTGAGATTGATGATCTTCATGATCAATTTCCCCAAGACATTCCATCTATTTACGGAGATGAAGCAGAACAACAAGAAGATGAAAGATTAGATTTTGAATCTAATACCCTAGAAGAACTCCCTCAATTTCCAGGTCCATGGGAATCTGAATCTCTCCAGATTAGAGCTCCCACAACACTGGTAAGAAATGAGGACTCAGTGGTTCCAAGGAACACTGATGTCGTGAAGAACACTAAGGTTCAGTGTCACCTCACTGTAGAAGAGCTGCTCAAAGCAAAACCTGAGCTATGGAATCATGTGAAGGATCAGGTTCCAGAACTTGAGTCCAATATGCCAAAAACAGGCTCTAAGCAAAAAGTACCAGAGATACCTCTAGACAAAATAGGGGACATGTGTGAGGGTGAAGAAGGTAATACTTATCTTCCAATCACCTACCAAGGTTACACAACCAAAGCAATCATAGATTCAGGTGCGGGTGTTGCTATTGCGACCACCTCTTTGTGGAAGCAATGGGGCAAACCCACATTAAGACCAACTAGAATGAAGCTTCAAATGGCCGACGGTCATTTTGAAAGACCTCTAGGATTGCTAGAAGGGATAACTCTAACCACTTGTGGTGTAGAGTTTGAGCACACATTTGCTATATGTGACTTTGAGAGAAATAACGTCTATGAGATGATCCTAGGAAGACCCTTCCTACGACAATTGCAAATAGTACAGGATTGGGGAACCAACTCCTTGTACTTACAGCACTTAGGGGTCACCACCAAGGTCAATTTGAAGGATTACACCTTCAGAGATGTACCACCCCTACAGTGGAATTCTATCCACAAAGCAAAAGAAGATTCCATCTCTGTGCATTCTGAAAGTTCATCTGATCCATCATGGGTGCATGAAGATACTCATTTGTGGATGTGCAAGGTCGCAGAGGAAGAGGAAAAATGTTTAAAGGCAAGAGAAGAAGATGTTGAAAGTTTTTCAAGCTCAAGAGTGTGGGAACATGCCCCAAATTGAACCTTCCACATCATCCACAATCAAAGGAGGCTGATTTCCACGAGTTGGAGGCATCAAATCATGCCCATAATGGAAAGAATTTGATTAGAGAAGATTTAGCTCACCTCTTGATGTGATTGGACCTCACTTTTGACGTGTATATGCTTTTGATTGGTCAAAGAGGTTAGTATGAGGTCTTTAAAACCTCTAATGATTTGTATTATGACTTAGAGTCGTGGAAATACGTGCCCAAGCTGCCCCCTTGCTTAAGCACACCCCCTACTAGCTGTTCTCTGCATATTTTGCAGAAATTTCACTTTTACACACTCTATCTATCTAGATGTTTTTGACAGACCCCCCGGTCTTGTAATTGTTGTTTCTCCTTCATCCGGAATCCATTTGCAATGACTTTTGTCTTGTTGGAAAGCTTATAAGTTCTACTTTGTCTGGTATAAGTCTCAGGTTCAGTGCCTGCACATGTGCAGAGAAATGTCCAGAACAGTGTCTGTCTAGTTAGCTCATACTCTGTGAAGAGATCATGTTATCTGTTTTGTTGCAGCTGGTTGAGGCATCATCCAGTATCCAAATGGAGTGATTTTACTCTCATTTGAAAGCTCTTAAAGTCTAGTTTATGCCTGCAAAATTTCATTTTCAATCTCTGCATATACTCAGAGAAACTCAGAAAATACAGAGCCTATGTCTGAAAAATTTCAGGATCCTAGGAGGGTTCATTTGCTTTTGTTGTGCACATAGGAGTGTTTATCCTCCAACAGTGGTACCAGAGCTATAAGTGGAGTATCAAAGAGAGAAGAAGGAGCTACTGAAGTGAAGTAAAGACTTCATCAAAGTTTCAAGGAAGGAAGCAAAGAACGGGCACCTCAACAACAAGGGGAAGCAAATACATCATCAAATCAAAGACGAAGCTTCATCAAGAGGAGTAGCTCTATTTTTTGAGGTAAAAGCCATCCTTTTCAACTTCATTGCATCAAGGGGGAGGTTCAAAAGAGTTAGGAGGCACCATGGCTGATCTCAATGCTCAGATTGAGAAGCTCGAAAAAGGAAACTACCAACCATGGCGATTTAGAATAAGCAATTTTTTGATGGGGAAAGGTTTGTGGGGACTTGTGAGTGGTGGAGAGCCAAAACCCTACATAGATGAGGTAAATCCAACCAATGACCAGAGAAGAGCAGTAAGAGAGTGGGATGAAAGGGACAAAAGGGTCATTTTCATTTTATCTCAGCATATTAGCAATTCTATGGTAGGGCATATTCAAGATTTGGATACATCGAAGAAGGTGTGGGAGTGCTTGGAGAGATTGTACTCAACCTCCACAAAAGCTAGAAAAATTCAGCTCAAGAATGAGCTAAATAATCTTAGGAAAAGCCCCTCTCAAGGTGCTAATGATTACATATTAAAGGTTAAAGAGCTTGCAGATGCACTAGGGTCAATCGGTTGTGCCCTAGATGATGACGATCTTGTCGCCCACACCCTAAATGGACTTAGGGATGATGAAAAATGGAGGGCTTTCACAACTTCAGTGTATGTAAGGGACTCTCTTCCTGATTTTGATCAACTAATCACTCTCATGGTGACAGAGGAGATGAACCTTGGTGGTCATAATGCCAAGGATAGCCAAGGGCAATTGTTGTATGCAGGTAGAGGAAGAGGAAGACACAACCGAGGTGCTACAAGAGGAAGAGGAAGATATCAAAGTAACCAAGGAGGTCAAGGACAAAAAGAAAATGCAGGTCAAAGAGGTGGAAGAGCCACAAATAGAGGAAGAGGTGCAAGATTTGGTGGAAGAGGACAAGCCACTTCAAATGGATGCTTTGTATGCGGTAAGCCCGGTCATTTTGCAAATGAATGCTATCATAGAGCTCAAAGACAAGGGAATCAAAGCAACAACAACAATTATAGAGGGCAAGGTAATTATGCAAACACAACATCCAGCCAAGGGAATGATTATTTACTTGCCATGAGGTATGGTGAAGATACAACTCAAGCTAGTGAAGATGTATGGTATGTAGACAGTGGATGTAGCAATCATATGTCATGTCGAAAGGATCTTTTTAGTAATTTGCAGGTCCCAAAGCATCAAGGGCATGTGGAAACAGGTGATAACTCAGAGCATACCATTCAACATGTGGGAGATATCAGTTTGGAAGGAAATCAAAGAGCAAAGTGCTTATCAGAGGTATTACATGTCCCTACTATTACCAAAAACTTGATTTTGGTAGGCCAAATGGTAGAAAAAGGCTATCAAGTTAGGTTCAATGAAAGAGGATGTTTTGTTGAGGATCCAAGGGCAGGTTTCAAGCTCATAGAAAAAGGAAAAAAGCAAGGGAGAATGTTCATAATGGACATAAATCAGCCACACCATTCAATGTATGTCACATATGGAGACAAGAGGATAGCAGATTTGGATCTATGGCATAAACGAATAGGTCACATCAACCTACAAAAGCTCAAGGACATGCAAAGGAGGAGCTTGGTAAGAGGCCTACCAAATTTTACATCTAAAATGTTGCATGAAATTTGTGTAGCTTGCCAACAAGGAAAACAATCAAGGCTGCCCTTCAAGAAGAGTACCTATGTAAGTGCAAATGTTTTAGACCTCATTCACACGGATGTTTGGGGTCCAACAAGAGAAGCATCCCTTGCTGGAAATAGGTATTTTGTAACCTTCATTGATGACTTTTCAAGAAAAGTGTGGTTGTATTGCATTAGAAACAAATCAGATGTGTTCCACTACTTCAAGAAATTCAAAGCACAGGTGGAGAAGGAATCTGGCAAGTTTATCAAAACTTTGAGATCCGATGGAGGGGGAGAGTATTTCTCCCATGAATTTTCTGAATTTTTGCAGGTCAATGGCATCAAAAGGCAATTTACATGCAGGTATACCCCTCAACAAAATGGGGTAGCAGAGAGAAAGAACAGACACATAGCAGAGGTAGCAAGGTGTATGCTCAATGAAATGAATATGCCGCATTGTTATTGGGGAGAGGCTACATATACAGCCACATACATCATGAATAGATGTCCTACATTAGGTATACATCATCTAACCCCTGAGGAAGCATGGAGTGGAAGAAAACCTTGCATTTCACATCTTAGAATCTTTGGTTGTATATGCTATGTACATGTACCTCAAGAGTTGAGGTCAAAGTTAGATGCTAAATCTGAAAGGTGTATTTTTTTGGGATATTCTATGGAACAAAAGGGGTATAAATGCTATAATCCCATCACCAAGGAGCTGAAGGTAAGTAGGGATGTTGCCTTTGATGAGTTGAAGCCTTGGTATGCATGCACAAGTCCATTGCAGGTTGAAGACATAGGTGAGACAGATTTGAAGAATGATGATAGAGTTCAAGAAAGCATGGATTTGAGTGGTCCAAGCAACTCATGCAACACAAGGACACCCTCACCATGGAGTGGAAGGCTTAGGGAAAGAGAGACCAGCTCTGAAGAAAGCAAAGTCAAAGGCAAAGAGAAGATTTCAGTTGAAGAAGGAACCTATGTGGACGAGAGCATGTTGGAAGATGAAGAGATAGAAGAAGTTCAAACTCCAGGAGTGGCCAAACAAAGAAAGAAGATGGCAACCACACCAAAAGGAAGTGAAAGAAGGTCTTCAAGAGTAAGATATCCAGTACAAAGGTTAACATATGATAATTTCATTGCAAAGCATTATGCATACATGACTCAGGTAATCAAGGACAAAGAACCAACTAGTTATGAAGAAGCTAAGGATTGCAAGGAATGGCAAGAGGCAATGAAGGAAGAGCTCAAAGCACTTGATGAGAACCATACTTGGAGCTTGGTACCAGCTCAAGAAGGCATGAAGGTGATAGGTAATAAGTGGGTTTGCAAAATTAAAAGAAATTCAGATGGTTCCATTGCTAGGTACAAAGCAAGGTTGGTGGTGAAAGGCTTCTCCCAAAGCTACGGGATAGATTATGATGAAACTTTCAGCCCCGTAGCCAAGATGCCAAAAATTAGGACTTTGATTGTAGTGGCCACATCAAGGAAATGGAGCTTATATCAGTTGGATGTGAAGAATGCCTTCCTCAATGGAGAGCTTGAAGAAGTAGTCTACATGAGCCAACCTCAAGGATTTGCTAGTATGAGGTACCCAAATCATGTTTGCAAGCTAAGGAAAGCACTATATGGACTAAAGCAAGCCCCAAGGGCCTGGAATCAGAGGTTAGTGGATTATTTATCAAGTTGTGGATACAAAGAAAGTGTTGCAGATCCATCACTTTACATGAAGAAGCAAGGAGACAAGACGGTATATATATGCATCTATGTGGACGATTTGATCATCACAGGAAGTGATATTGCAGGTATTAAAGATATCAAATCAAAGCTAGGAAAGGAGTTCAAGATATCTGATCTTGGAACACTAAAATACTTCTTGGGAATAGAGGTAATCTATGCACACAATGGCATCTTCTTGATTCAAAGAAAATACTTGTTGGATGTGCTATACAGGTTTGGTATGAGTGGTTGTAAGCCACTTTCTCAGCCCATGGAGCCCAATACAAAGTTGGTTGCAGGTCAAGGAGAGGCTATACAAGATATTACACTATATAGAAGCATAATTGGTTCATTAATTTATGCTACATTCACTAGACCTGATCTTGCATATGTAGTAGGTGTTCTCTCTCAATTTTTGCATACACCTACTCATGATCATCTTATGGCGGCAAGAAAGGTGCTTTGTTACATCAAGCACACCATCAACCAAGGTCTATTTTACTCATATGATGCTGATCTAAGTGTCAAAGGATATAGTGATGCTGATTGGGCAGGTAGCAAGGATGATCGAAGGAGTACATCGGGTTATGTTTTCATGATAGGTACAAAAGTGATCTCTTGGAGCTCTAAGAAGCAACCCACTGTTGCTCTTTCATCCACAGAGGCTGAGTACAGAGGTTTAGCATTGGCTACATGTGAGCTATTATGGCTTAAGAAGCTACTTAAGGACTTGGAAGTGGAAGTGCAGGAGTTTCCTCTTTATGGAGACAACATTTCAAGCATCTATCTAGCTAACAATCCCATGTTTCATGCAAGGAGCAAGCACATAGAGGTTCATTACCACTTCGTTAGAGAAAAGGTGATGGCAAAAGAGCTAGATATAAGGTATGTGAACACTAAAATGCAGGTTGCAGACATGATGACAAAGTTTCTTGAAGGTACAAAGCTTGGAGGATTCAAGGAAGCTATCAACATAAGAGACATAGAAGGAAAATACTTGAGCTTGAGGGGGAGTGTTGAAAGTTTTTCAAGCTCAAGAGTGTGGGAACATGCCCCAAATTGAACCTTCCACATCATCCACAATCAAAGGAGGCTGATTTCCACGAGTTGGAGGCATCAAATCATGCCCATAATGGAAAGAATTTGATTAGAGAAGATTTAGCTCACCTCTTGATGTGATTGGACCTCACTTTTGACATGTATATGCTTTTGATTGGTTAAAGAGGTTAGTATGAGGTCTTTAAAACCTCTAATGATTTGTATTAAAACTTAGAGTCATGGAAATACGTGCCCAAGCTGCCCCCTTGCTTAAGCACACCCCCTACTAGCTGTTCTCTGCATATTTTGCAGAAATTTCACTTTTACACACTCTATCTATCTAGATGTTTTTGACAGACCCCCCGGTCTTGTAATTGTTATTTCTCCTTCATCCGGAATCCATTTGCAATGACGTTTGTCTTGTTGGAAAGCTTATAAGTTCTACGTTGTTTGGTATAAGTCTCAGGTTCAGTGTCTGCACATGTGCAGAGAAATGTCCAGAACAATGTCTGTCTAGTTAGCTCATACTCTGTGAAGAGATCAAGTTATCTGTTTTGTTGCAGCTGGTTGAGGCATCATCCAGTATCCAAATGGAGTGATTTTACTCTCATTTGAAAGCTCTTAAAGTCTAGTTTATGCCTGCAAAATTTCATTTTCAATCTCTGCATATACTCAGAGAAACTTAGAAAATACAGAGCCTATGTCTGAAAAATTTCAGGATCCTAGGAGGGTTCATTTGCTTTTGTTGTGCACATAGGAGTGTTTATCCTCCAACAGAAGGAACTTTGCCAGGAGATAGACCAATTAAAGACCCAGCCTATACACCGATGATCTTTCCAGATGAGGAATTTGAGCCTCATGGCTGGCCAGAAATCTTAGCAACCATGGACATTGCTGTCAATGAAGAACAATGGACACCTCATTGTGATGAGGAGGGTTATGATATCTCAGTGTTCATGTGTCAGCCCTTGCTAGAAGAATGTGACCCTAGTGATGTCTTAGAAGAAGAAGAGAATGACGATGATATAGAGTCCATTGTGATGGATAGTTGCTTTAACTCAGAGCAGCACTATCTAGAAGATATAGGAGTGTTCACCCAGAAAGAAGAAGAACCTCTCACAAGTATTAAAACGGTAAATTCAAAGGATGGAAATGAGAGTAGTCAAAAGAAAAAGAAAAGAAAAGCAGTGAAACATGAAGAGGAGGAATCATTGTTTGAAGTACCAGAAAACTTCAAGAAATATGAAGTTGACGTCCGCAAAATTTTGGTACGAATGCCTAAGAGAGAGGCCATCATAGGAGAATCATATGATAATAAAGAAAAGACCAAGAAGATTGTAGTGACCATCGAAGAGAACGAAGAGAGATGCACATATATAGGAGATGACCTAAGTGCAAGAGAAGAAATGGAGCTTGTAGCTCTATTAAGGGAATATAGGGATGTGTTTGCGTGGCACTATAGAGACTTGAAAGGGGTAGATCCAAGAATTTGTTCTCATACTATCCCCATGACTGCTGATGCCAAGCCCACCAAACAGAAGCCCTACACATATAATGATACATATGCAGCCAAAATAAAAGAAGAAATTGATAGGCTGATTGAAGCTGGATTCATCTATGAGATTGAGCATACTGAATGGGTGTCCCCCATTGTAGTGGTACCCAAGAAGAACGGGAAGTTGCGAGTGTGTATTAACCTTAAAAAAGTTAATGCTGCTACGATCAGAGATAGTTATCCACTTCCAATCACAGAACATCTATTGGAGCGTGTTGCAGGCAAGGAAGTTTATAGCTTCCTTGATGGATTTTCAGGTTACAATCAAGTAGCCATTGCCCTAGAAGATCAACACAAAACAGCTTTTGCCACAGAGTGGGGAATCTTTGCATTTCGTGTGATGCCATTTGGGCTCACCAATGCACCTGCAACATTCCAAAGGCTCATGTGTCATGTCTTCAAAGAGTTCTTGCGAAAGAGCTTAGAAGTGTATGTGGATGATTTATGTGCTCATTCCCAAGAAAGAAGGTTTCACATCCCTGAGCTCAGACAAATCTTCAACAAGTGTAGAGAATATCGAGTGTGTCAGAACCCAGAAAAGTGTGTGTTCATGGTGCGTCAAGGTAAAATCTTAGGTCATATTGTTTCTAAGAATGGAATCTCAACAGATGCAGATAAGGTACGAGCCATAGCAGAGCTGCCACGGCCAAGGAATGTTAAAGAGGTACAAGCCTTTATGGGCCATTGTGGATATTACCGTAGGTTTATCCACATGTACGCGATAAGGGCTTAGGCATGGTATATGCTGTGAAGAAGTTTAGACACTATTTATTGGCCAAAAAGTTCAAGTTTTTCACTGATCATCAAGCTTTGTTATATTTGGTCAATAAACCTTGTAATACTGGACGCTTAGTAAGATGGTTCCTCTTACTAATGGAATATGACTTTGAAGTTGTTGTCAGGAAAGGTAGAACCCACCTTAGGGCGGATCACCTTTCTTGCATAACTTCAGGTGAGTCACCGCAAGGAGTGCCTGATGAGTTGCCTGATGCTTATTTGTTCAATTTAGAAGTTGTTCCTAAATGGGCCAATAAGTTGGTACCAATCCTAACCTTTAGCCCTACAAATAAGAATGTGAAAACATCACAAGAAGAAATTGTAAAATCACAAAAATATCACATATTGGCAGGAAGCATGTACAAACAAGATATTGAGGGTGTATTAGCTTGTTGTGTCAAGGATGATGAACATAGTAGTTGGTTGCAGCAAGCTCATGAAGGATTGCTAGGAAATCACTATTCTAAACAACGAACATTGCAGAATCTGAAGCGTTTAGGAGTGTATTGGCCTAGCATGGACAAAGAAATACATGAGTGGATTAAGAATTGTCCAATATGCAAAGAGAGACCACCAGTGGAGCATGCCACCCTTTATCAAGTGTCATTAATTCCTGATTAGAGTGCTCCATTGGTAGAGTTTATGAGATCGGGAAGATTACCCAAAGAGGCTAGTCTAGCAAGAAGACGAAGCATGGCACAAGAGGCTCAAGGCTATGCCTTAGTAGGAGATAACTTACACCGAAGAGGCAAAGATGATTACTTAAGACTGTGTGTTCATGAATCAGATTATTTGAAAGTTTTAGAAACTGCACACAGCGGTGTCGCAGGAGGACACTTCGGTCCTGATCGAGTAATCAAGACCATTCTATTCTCAGGACTTTGGTGGCCCACTCTTCATATGGATGCTCATACCTATGTGAAGAAATGTGACACATGCCAACGTGCACAATATCCAGTTAGAAAAGACAAGATGCCTTTGAGACCAATGATGGGAGGGCGTGCATTTTCAAAATGGGGCATAGACTTCATAGGTCCTATTAACCCCCCAACTAGAAACTCCCATGCAGAATATATTATTGTAGCCACAGATTACCTTACAAAGTGGGTAGAAGTGAAAGCCACAACAAAGAATGATGATCAGACTACGGCTAAGTTCTTATTCGAGAATGTGTTCACGAGATATGGACTACCAATAGAGTTGGTGAGCGATAGAGGCACACACTTCTTGAATGACGTCATTGAAAATCTTCTCCAAGAATTCTTGGTGATACATAAGAAGTCTACCCCCCATCACCCACAAGCTAACGGACAAGCCGAGAGTACCAATAAGATCCTTTGTAATGTATTGACAAAACTGGTAAATAATAAACACTCTGATTGGGACAAACAACTTCATCATGCTGTGTGGGCTTATCGAGTTGCCTATAAAACGGTACTCAATGCCACCCCATTTCAGATGGTCTTTGGACAGAATGCTGTGCTACCACTAGATTTCCTAATCCCAGCATTAAAGGTAGCACAAGAGCATGAGTGGCATGGACATGAGTTGTCCTCTAGGATCTTTGATTTAGAACGCTTAGGCGAGACGAGGCTACGAGCGGCAGCAGGCATCTATGCTGCAAAGAAAAGACAAAAGGCATACTTTGATGCACACATCAAAGATAAAGGATTGAAAGATGGTGATCTAGTGTTGGTTTACACACTAAAACAACATGCCCGTAAGTTGGAAAAACGAGGATATGGACCCATGATCATTAACAGAATTTCCACTAGCGGTGCGGTTCAATTGGCTACTTAAGAAGGTGATATCTTGCCAAACTACATTAGTGGTTGTAGAGTCAAGTTATATCAAGAACCTCTTACAGAGGACATGCTAATGAGACTCAACACTGCTAAGAAACGAAAAGAAGAAGAGTTAAGAGTGAGAGAAGAAGCACAGGCAGAGGCCAGAGAGCGTATTAGGCGAAATAGTTTAAGGCGATTAGGCCTAGATGTCAACTCAAAAGCCCCAAAATATCACATGGATATGTGCCAAAAGTCAGGCATAGCGACTTCTCAAGTCATTGACCGAAGACCCTTTGTGACCATAGATATAGGACAAGGGAAGGGTGCAAGGATTGTAAAGGCATTGATTGATTCAGGTGCAGCAAGTAGTGCAGTTAGACTTTCATACTACCAAGACTTGCAGTTGAACATCAATCCCATAGAATCTTATCTCGTAGGATTGGGAGGTGTGGAAACCCCTTGTTTGGGCGAGGTGGAACTTCCCATCTACCTTCAAGATGTTCCAATGAAAGTCAAAGCGCTAGTATGTCAAGATGAGAACCTTACAGAACCACTTGTCTTAGGTCAAGATTGGATCTATGACCATGCAGTTAACTTAAACCTAAGAAGTCAAATTCTTCAAGTTTGGGTTCATGAACAATGCATTACATTAGACTTAGAGAACTGCATGCTCCTAGATCATGGCACCACACACTCTCTTAGTTCTTCCAAGACTAATCATATGAAAGAAGATGTTGTATGTGTCAAAAGCTCTATGATGCAGAAGGAGTCAATCGTGGAAGACCAGGTTCGAGGGCGGGTGGATCTTTCTTCTTCTCCAAAGAATCAAGTAGCCATAGTAATGAGTCCACCACACAAGCAAACACAACCGTTCATGACAACTACTACATCAAATAGAAAGACACCGTTCGATAAGAAAGCAGTTCCGAGCATGAAGCAGATATGGGTACGCAAAGAAGAGCAACCACCTGCCTTGCCCCCACAAATTCCATCCACGCAAGCCAACCAGGCCAGAAGACGAGGGAAGCAGCTTGGACAAGCTCAATCACAAGGTATCCAACAAGTTTGGGTGCCTAGAAGTTAGCTGCAACTCAACAAGGGCAATTACAGATGTGGGTACCTAAGAAGCTCCTACATCCACATCAACCTATGTTCTCCCACATGCGAAAGGTCTCAACCAAGAAGCCAAAAAGAGAAAAGGGTAAGAACCACGTACAGAGACCAAAGGAAGATCAAATCAGTGCTTCAACATTAGTAGGAAGACATGCAAAAAGGATATGGGTTTGGAAGCCAAAAGTACAAGTAGCCTCCACCGAACCAAAGCGCCAACCACACTGGATACCACAGTTCAGAAAGCATCCAAAGAGGAAGACACCTAAAGTGACCTCTACAGTGCCAAATGATGTTCTAAAATGGACTCCAATAAGGAGGATTACATCGGTTCGAGACTCAATGGATAAGGATACCTCCACCAAGGTCGGCATCAACCTCTGCAAATAACATCGAAAGCCTCGAACGAGCGACAACCATGTGCTCCTTGCACAACCCTGTCTTTTGCACCATTCACGTCATGCATTTCCAAAGTATGCATTAATATAGGGCCACATTACACGGCCGTGCAAAGACACACTTGAGAATCCCAAGCACAAGAGCACAGTGACATATGTCAAATATTTCTATTGATACTAACTTTTGTGTTCTTGTTTTGTGATATCTTTTTCCTTAAAAAAAAAAAAAAAAAAGGGAAACACTTGTCCCAGGTTTGGCTCATGAAACATGAATGAGTCATGCTTGGTTAAAGGTGGAACTGTGGATTACTGGGCATTTATCAATTTGGATAAAAGTGTGTCTTGGCTAGCAGATGATATAATTGCTGCCTTATCTCATAGATGTCAAGAACTCGGCATGAGCATGGCATCCACAACTATGGTTTCCTCTTACTATGGTAGGAGTGAAGAGCTTGAAGGTCTGCAACTTGAATGATGCATAACTATTGCATGTACGAGAGCATCCAGGGAGATATCTGCACGGGGTAGCTCTGGTACCCTGCAAATCTTTGTATGTATACTGGATGAGAAAACTCCTGCTTATGACAGGATCAGCCACTCAAAAGATCTCATAAGTGGACCATCAACATGGACTTCCATCAACAATGTTCCATCCCAAAGGCCGAGTGTACAACACGAAGAGATGAACATCGATCGACCTTCTCCATGGTAAGTATCTTTACCTTCGAAACATCATAACCATGATAGCTTAGGAAACCTCTTCGTCGGCATACCCTTGAGCACTTAGCTCAAGACCCCCAATTTTTGCACCATACTTCTTCCAATGCATTTTCCAAGTAAGCATTCATAGGGCTACATTACAAGGTCGTGCACAAGGCACATATTTTCCTCAACCCATGCACGAACACACTTACCCATCACTCAATATGGGTTATGAGTACTTGGCATGACTACTATGAACATCAACTGTGGAAGATCTAGAAAACATCAACGGAGACTCACAACGACACAGTCATGCTGGAATCCAAGGCAGAAGCACATACCAAGAGACTACAACTTGCAAAGACTCGCAGTGCTAGATGAAGAACCAGACACATCTGGAAGTCAGATGACTTTTGTTCATACAGAAGGGACACTCCCTCTCAAGGCACTACTTGGAACAACCACTACAACAAAGGTCTGTCAGGGACGACAGACTCGAGAGGGGGGGGGAGTGTTGAAGCTCAAAGTCAAGGACAAAGCATGGAAGCACATCAAAAGGTGGACACACAAGGAAAGGGAGCAAGTAGGGAGCTCCAAGAAGTGTATGTCAAATTTTCAGAAGAATCCCCTACAAAAATAGTGATTTTCATCACTAAAAACCATTGTAAATACCATTATCTATTTTTATAACTCCATTTTGTTCAAGCCAAGGAGTCCTTGAGCTTGAGGAGTATTAGAACTATCATCCTACCAATTTTCATAATTTTTAGACTCCGTTTGAGCCCTCAAATAAGCCCTGGAACCTAATTTTTAACTAGGCCGAACACTAGGTCTGGACAGGGCCAAAACTAGTCAAAAAACTATAAAAAGAGCTAGAGAGATCATTTTTGAGGTTAGCTTGTTAGAGAATAGAGCTTTTGTGAGAGAACTCTTTTGCAATCGAAGCTTTCCATTGTTCCTCTCTTTGATCTTACTTTGTGCGCGTGTGTGTGTATGTGTGTGCATGTTTGTGTGCTTTCACTCACGCACTTGTGCCTTCACTTGCTCGTGGTCTTCATACCGGTCCTCACGTCTCCACGGATTGACAAGTAAAGGAGGTGGTGCTTACGCTTGAGCTACACTTGTGTCCTCCTTGTCAGTCCTATGTGCTTGTAGATGCAAGGGCACCCTCCCAACTCACGATATCACCGCCACGATATCGGATGTTGTTCCTCTCACGCCGTGATACTGTTAATTAGATTTTTGATGTTTTGAGTGTGTTTCAAGAGTATTTTTTCAGTGTTTTTAGCTCTCAACTCCTCCTACACTTCTTTCTTACAGCCACAAGTGAATGTACTGTCGAAAAATGGAAAAAACAGAGAAGATGAAGATGGGAGAAGGTGGTGGTGATGATGATGATGAAGGAGAAGAAAAACTCAAAAACTGGACTGAAATCGGTGATTTTTTTTACCTTTCAACGTCGCTACTCTACGTCTTACCATCACATGCTCGTCCTCCAAGCTCTCTCCCCGGCAACAACGCCAAATTTGGTGTCACTCTAGCACAATGGTGAGTACCAATGTGAGGAGATACACCTAAAAAATTTTCAATCCGTGGAGACGTGAGGACAGGTATGAAGACTGTGAGCAAGTGATGGCACAAGTGTGTGAGTGAAAGCACACAAGCACGCACACACATACACACACATGCGCACAAAGTGGAACAATGGAAGGCCTTCGATTGCAAAAGAGCTCTCTTACAAGGCTGAAATCTACAAGCTAACCTCAAAAACGAGCTCTTTAGCCTGTTTTATAGTCTTTTGAGTGGTTTTGGCCCTGTCTAGAGCTAGTGTCCCAGCTAGTTAAAAAATAGGTTCTAGGGCTTATTTGGGGCTCAAACGGAGTCTAAAACTTATGAAAATTGGTATGATGATAGTTCTAATACTCCTCAAGCTCGAGGACTCCTCGGCTTGAACAAAATGGAGTTGCAAAAATGAAAAATGGTATTTACAATGGTTTTTAGTGATAAAAATCACTATTTTTATAGGGATTTCTTCTGAAAAGTTGACATGTGCTTCTTGGAGCTCCCTTCATGCTCCTTCTTCTTGTGTGTCCACTTCCTTGATGCGCTTTCATGCTTTGTCCTTGATCTTGATCTTCAACATTAACCTACACATCAAGATCAATAAAAGATTTCTTCAGCCACATAAGATCACACAAGAATTGTGCTAAGCCTCTATACTAAAAGAGAGAGTTACTATTGGTTGTTTCTTTGACATTCATGAGTTGGCCTTCTTCCCTAACATGATGACATATCCGCTACTGCTCCTATTGTCATCCATGGAACAATATATGTATTATAACACATGATTGTACAGATTCATTGGCATTATAATGATGCTCAATGATGATGAACTGAGAGAGCTATGTTGTGAGCTACCCAAGTTCTACAAGTGATCAAGGAGAGAGCTCTAAAATGAGGCACACTACCTACACTACCTCATGAGTGTTACAAGGCCTTTTTATAAGTATTTCTTCTAAGTTTGAATTTTGAATTCGAACTTGGCTCCAATCAAAAAGTAACTCCTCTGATTTAAGAGACATTCCCTCATCTTGAATTTGTAGCTAATATTCCTCCTAACTCCACGAGTTATAAGATTTTACAAGATTCTCCAGGGATTTAATGATTTACAATGGTAAATGATTGTTGCTCTAGCACAATGGTGAGAACCATGTTAAGAAGCTCCACCTCCTTAATGTCAATCCGCGGAAGAGATAGGAGTGATATGAAGATCGTGAATGTGAGATGAAGTGAGAGTGAAGGTGAGAAGCATAGAGATGCACACACACATACACACACACTACGAAGAGACAAGCAAGACACAATGGAAGGTGAGAAATCAACTCTATTACTCAAGAACACTCTTACAAGCTCAAAATAGCTCTAAGCTCTTCTCTACTCACACAAGCTAACCTCAAAAATGAGCTCTCTAGCTCTTTTTATAGATTCTAGACTAGTTTTGACCGGTTTCACATCTAGTGACCGGCATAGTTAAAAAATAGGTCCTAAGTGCTATTTGAAAGGGTAAACGGTGTCTAAAAATAACCAAAATTGATACGCTCATTCTACCTAAGCTCCTCAAGATCGAGGACTCCTTGGCTTGCACAAAATGGAGCTATGGATTACAGAAAAGGTTTTTCTATGTTACATATGTTACAATAGTGATGAAAATCACTGTTGGAGGTTTTGAAGAGTATTTATAAAACATAAATCTTTGAAAACTTGATTCGACTGACTCCCTGCTCTGCCTTTACATGCTTCCGCGTCTTCTATGCCTCTGGCTACTGCCAACACCCCCCTCCCTCTCACTTCTGTCGTCCTCGACAGAACCTTGTTGTGCGGTCTGTCGGGTGTAATTATGGAGGAGTTCCTGAGCGAGGGTGTGTTCGGATATTCGAATGCCTCGGGCCAAATCTGCTTCGAGTTTCTCCCAATCAATTGGTTGCGGTTCATCGGTGGCGGGAGTCGATAATGTGTGGAATATACAATCTGTTTACAGGTGAATAAGTGTAAGAGGTGGGTGGGCCTGCTGATGAACACTTCTGAATGGTATTCCCAAAAACCGGTTGTGAACATCTCTTCGAAAGTCTGCTTGTAGCACGCCGGTAAATATTTAATTCTGCAATGCCAGGCATAACACACCCGTAGCGATGGTGTTGTACTCATATCATATGCAAGATCTAGATTGCCATGCTCGAAGCCCGGGGTGTTTACATGAGTGCCTTTACACGACGGAAGACTTTAAAAACCATTTGCTTCATGTCAAAGATTTTGACAGTCATGTGCGCGGCTATATCGTCCATGTGTTTCAAGCGAGGGAGCTAGTGACGAATCGTGGCCATCATGTATCCCACTGTCGGTAGTTCTATGGGTGGCTTGAAATATGGGTAATTTAACCAATCCTAGCACTGCTTGTTGTTTTGTACTTTAATGGCAAATGCTGTCCAGGAGCGGCGACGTGGCACTGGTCCCCAACATGGGTTGTATTTCAAATGTAGTGGTGCCTTTACCCAAGTACTCATCATCTCAGGATATTCTTGTAAAAGATCTTTACGCCACTCTGGTTGATAAATCTCGCCTTGCTGCGCATCCAGTGGCAAATCATCAAGCTCAAACTGAGTAGCGTGAGATGGTTTCTTGCCTGTTTCTTTCTCTATGGCCAACTGGTACTCGGCCATTAGCATAAAATATGGTTTTTACTGTAGCTCATGCCCTGATATGTATCTGCGAGGGGCCAAGTGAGCGAAGTAGGGCGACTGTAAAATTCTTTCCTCAATCATTGCCATTGCGTGCAGCTGCACCTCTACTCGTGCTGAGTGGGTGTTTCCAAGCTCTTCAATTGTCTTCATCCATGCGGGGGTTGGAAGCTCATAAGTCATCTGGCCTTCAGCCGTGACTCGTCCGCCTGGGATGGGTTGTGGCTCGTAGGCTTCTTCAAAGGTTTCCTCCACCAGAATGGTTACATTTTCTTCATCGGCTCGGAGCTCTGGTGGGGAATCTGGCTGTGGTGGTGCTTCATATATAGCTATCCGCGATTCAAGAGTTGATACCTGGGCCCGTAATGCGTTGAGTTCCTCTAGGATGTCAGGAGAAGGGTCCGCAGGAGCTGGTAATCCTTGGGTTGCTGGTAGTCCTTGTGTTGCAGGTGCTCTGAGCTGGAGTGGCTTATGATCTTCTTTCACCTTCTGATATTCTTTGTTCATTCGATCGTATTCATCGAGCAATCTGATGTGAACGAGCAACATTTTCATTGATTCAGAGGGCACTGCTTTGAACCGGCTAGGACTTAATGGTTGGTCTGGGTTATCGAGAGCAGCTTCTAAATTTTCTCTGTTCTGCTCTTGTAGCCGCTGGTTCTCTTCCTTTGCTGCGGCTAGGTGTCTTCTGAGTAAGCCCATGTTCCGTGTAAGCGTCGCATTGCGAACTGTCTGGGCCCTTAACAAATTGTCAAGATCAGCAGTGGCCTGTTTGGCTTTCTCTTCACTTTCTAATTCCAATTTGTGGTATGCCTCACGTAATTCTTGGTACCAAGTATTCAATGATGCATTCTCAATCGACAATGAATTAAGCTACGACTGCAAATCGTTGGTTGTCCTCTGCAGCTACTGATAATTAATTCCTAAAGATGTAAACTCATTGCGCACTTGAGTCATACATGTAAACTCATTGCGCACTTGAGTCATACATGTAAACATCTGTTGAAATGCCGCATCGATGGTGGGTGGTAAGATTAGTGATGTGCTAAGTGCAGATGTAGTTGCAGTGTGAGTGGGTGTTGATGCAAGGGGTAAGGGAAAAGGGGGTTGGAAAGTGGATGCTGTGGTGATTGTGGAAAATTGTGGTGTGCTTAAATATTGTGGTGCCATAAATGAAGTGAGTGGAGGTGCAGTGAGGGGTGATATATCCATATCGCTGGATGTGGTGTCGAGTGCGGTGACTGTGAATAGTGGTGTGATCATGGGTAAGTGTGTGGGTGTAAATACAGGATTTACAAAGGTTGAGGAGTAATTTACAGAGGGGTTGTCTTGGACAGCTTGGTGGAAAGGGGAAAGAGGGGTTACGGTGGGTCAAGGACGTGAGACTAGGGAGAAGGTTAATGGAGGTGGGAATGGGAAAAGGGGTCGTGGAGGTGTGGGGAAGGATGGAAAAGATGGATGGAGAAATGGGTTGGATAGAAAGGTGGATGTGTTAGGGGGTAGACTAGGTTGAGTGGGTGTGGGAATTGTGGGATGAATGGGTGTAAAGACGACTTCTGCTACTCCACCGGAGAAAGAGGATGTTGTTCTCGGAGAAGGGGGGTGAATAGGGGAGGCTGGATGGATGGGAGGTGAAGGAGGAGCATTTGGGGTGACAGGTACTTCGGTAACTGTGGAGGTATGTATAGTAGTAGCACGGGGTGGGGAATCTACGAGGATGGCTTCTTCAACCAAAGAGCCTTCAGGGACAAGATGTGCTTCCCTGGCCTATTCTGAAGACTGAGCATCGGTGGGTACTCGAATATATTCACCAGGTTTGGTTAGTAGATGGATTCTACGAGGATCATACTGCGGTAGTGGTTTTCTCTGCAAATATCTTAAGGCTTCAGTGGGTCCAACTGATTTGACAAGCTCTCTGAAACCTGTGATGTATACTTCTTTGAACCTGCCCGAGACAAGCTCTTGTTCTATGAGGGTTTGGCTCTCTTCGTCAGTCAACTTCTTGCGTGCCCAAACCTTTTCCATAGTACGGTATAACTTTTTGATGGCCAGTGTATAAGCTGCTGCTTCGAAGGTTTCTTCTTCATGTGTGCTCGTGTCACCTTGGGTGTCCGTTTGTTGTCCTTGTTCGTTTGTTTGCACATGTTCTTGAGATTCATGAGTTCCCTTACTGGCTTCGTCATCGCCTTCATCTTCGACAGTTTTTGTTCTTTCTTCCTCGGAACTAGACACTATTTGTCCTTGTGGTTGATCTCGCGGTGTGGTAGGGTAGCTGGGCCTTTCATATTCCTGAGAGAAGATCTGGCCTTCTGAAAACTGAAATTCACTTGAAAATACATCTTGCATCTCAAAATCAAATGTGGTGCCTGCTTGTTCTGTTTCTAAATGGGGTATCGGGAAAGAGAAAGCTTCCACAGTGATAGTGGTGGGAACTTCTGCCGTAGTGGTGGTAGGTCCTGGGACTGTGGCTGCTTGAGTAGTGACTGTGCTGTTAGTGCCCTCCGTTACAACTGGTCTTGATAACCGTATACGAATAGGTTGTACTGTGGGAGTGGCTTCTGTCGAAGACTACTCTGGAGATGGTTGTGGTGAGGGTGATTCTGGCACTTGAAGGGGGGGATAGTTCCTCTCATTCGCTTTCCTGCTCTTCCTTTGCTAGCCTTCCTAGCTTTCTTTGTGGTTCCTTTAAACGCTTTCAGCTCCTCACTTGTCATTGCTCGCTCGATAGGTAAATCGTAAGCTAAGCACATATATACGATTCTAGTCAGTGCACAACATCCATTGATGACTTTCTTTCTTTCCCATCTATGTTGTGCTAAATACATCTGATCAATGATCCAGCTAGCTAGATCAACAGTCTGGGATCCAATACAAGATAAATACAAACCAAACCATATTCGTTTGTGAGGCATTGTGAATCTGTCCTAAGCGGGGAAAGCAAAATGCTGCATACATATCCGCAGTGGTTTTGAAAGCTCAGTTGTGATCGCTGAAATCTCTTCCCACTTAGTAACGTCCCCACGTTTCATAGGGTTTGGAACTAACCTTTCTCGCTCTGTGGGCGTGTGGGTTCCATGCATCTTGATGGCAGCTCGAATCAGATCTTTAGAAAGATAAAATCACTTATATGGCGGATCATTCACTAAGGATGGCAAAATAAAAGTGCCGGGTAGATCCTTGTTTTCCGAAGCTATCAAAGTGGTGATTAAGTAATAGCATCTGTAGAAGTCAAGTTTAGGCAAAGGGTCACTAAAATACTCTAGGAAGCCGGCTCTTGCCCAAACATGTGTTAAGTCTTGTGTGTTCTGTAGCCCTTCGAACTCTCTTGAGAAGAACTGATATTTTCCCCATGTACGGTCATCAAAAGTCAAATTAGCCTCAAATATAAACTCAACATCCGCCAATGGTCCTGCCAGCCCTTGAAACTAATGAGAATTGCGATGAATCTTCGCAGTATAGCCTCGAGGAGGGTCGTCGATAGGCATGGGTCCTGGGAATCCTTGGAATTCTGGCGGTGGAGCCGTCGGATGGGACTCTGCGAGTAAAACACCGATAGGTGCTACAGGTGCGCTGGGGCCTGCTTTGATGGTCCTTCTTCGATTTGCATGATGATTGTCGTGCTAATGGAAAAGATTTGCTACAAAAGATTAGCACATTAATATGGAAATTAATTATGATCCCATTAAGGTGAGACCGCAATCCCTTTCCATAGCCGATGTGTAACCTGTGTAGCCAAGTGTTGTGATGTGATTGATGTAATTTTCTTGCAGAACTAGTGCAGGTCTCTAGACACCTATATGTTTTCAGATAATGCCTACATTGCTTAATGAGGTGTTATTACAGGTGATGTTGGGTTATAGTGTGTGGATTTATACAAGGTTCAGTTATGAATGAGTTATTACAAGGTTGTAGATTAGTCGGGGTGGTAGTTATGTTAGACAAGGGGTTAGGAGAAGACTTCTGGATACGTTTTGGTATCCACTTCCTAAGAGTTTGTGATCGGGTGATAGGTCTCTGCGGAGGGACAAAAGATGATATAGGATTTGGTGGTATGGAGGGTTGAAAAGATTTTCGAGGGGTATATTTTACATGGCTTGAGGGTTGAGCTATAATACATGGTTTGGGTACCCAAATCTGCGTGGGTGTTGGTCGGTTTGTAAGGTACTTCTTGGCGATCCAAATTTGTCAAATGTTCGAACTTGTAGAAGAAGGGCGAGGGAATGTTGGATTCTGATTTTGCTTCTGCCTTGACTTCTTCTTGTCATTGCCTGCGTTGTTGAAATCAGTCGGTGCTTTCTGTCCTTTTGGCACCCATATTTGTCTTGTGCCGCTTGCTTTGTGTTGCTGAGACTGCTTTCCTCTTTGCGTCGTCTGATGTTGTCGTCGGTCTGAGTTCCTTCGTAGAGGTTGACTCCTTTGTGGTTGAGGTTGAGAGGTCGGATGGACACTCTACTTTGAAAAAGAAGGGAGGTCCAACACTTGCGAAACCTGCCCATTAGGAAGTGCTCCGTTTTGTACTTTTAATCTAGGCCAGTCCGCAGTAAGTGTGGAAGGATGGGCACCGCAGGGTGTTTTGCCCATGTGTCCGCTGATGTAACCCACCTAACCGCTGATTGTGTCCATTTGACCAAGCAGTTGGGTAATTGCCCCTTCTAATTTGCAGGAAGCCCAAGGGAAAATCTCCTGACGTCCTTTTGATTGACAACTGTCTATAGCCAAGCCCGCATGGGTTGGTGTAGATGTAACGTGACTGATCTGACCAAAGATCTTCTGGTCTTCCGTCGCATGCATTTCATAGGGTCTAGGATTACAAACCTCAGTCGGAATGCCATTAGGGAAGTCAAGCGGTATCACTCGCTTCTGATCTAAGGTTCCAATTTGCAAGGAGCCTTGTCTAAGATTTAGGTCCACTGAGTGATCGTATAGCCAGTCTTGGCCAAGGATTAGGGGTTCTATCAGGTCCTCGTCATGGCACACTAGTAGCTTTGCTGTCAAGGTCACTTTGTTTATGAGGATAGGAAGATCCACCTCACCCATGCAAGGGGTTTCCATGCCTCCTAGCCCTATGAGGTATGGCTCAATTGGCCGCATTTCTATTCCTGAATCCTTATAGTGCGACCATCTAATCACACTAGTCGCAGCACCTGAATCAATTAAAGCCCTGAGCTCTTGGCAAGGGTTGCCGTGCTCTAGCCTGACTGTAATGAATGGTCTCTTGTCCACTATGCTAGGATGAGTGGTTGACTTTACTTGACACATGACCATGGGATATCTGGGTGATGTTTCCAAATGGTTATAATGTTCTCTCCCTAGTCCTTGTCTTCTTAGCTTCATGCGCTTAATGCGTTCTATGGCTTTTGCTTGAGCTTCTACGCGTATTCTATTTTCTTCCTCCTTACGCATCTTTGCCAATGTGAGTCGTCTAAGCATATCCTCAGTAAGAGGTTCTTGGTATAACTTGACTCTACAACCACTAATGCAATGAGGCATTATGTCTCCTTCTAAGGTGGCTAATTGTATCGCTCCACTTGTCGAGAGTCTGTTAATGATCATAGGTCCATAACCTCGCTTTTCTAACTTCCGTGCGTGTTGCTTCTGCGTATATACTAGAACTAAATCTCCTTGTTTCAAGCTTTTATCTTTCACATGTGCATCAAAATATGCTTTCTATCGTTTCTTTGTCGCGTATATTCCTGCTGCTGCTTTCAGCCTGGTTTCACCTAATCGTTCCAAGTCCATTATTCTTGCTGATAATTCATGGCCAGTCCACTGATGTTCATGTGCAACCTTAAGGATCGGTATCAAGAAGTCCAAAGGAAGCACAACATTCTGACCAAAAGCCATCTTAAAGGGAGTTGCATTGAGTACGGTCTTGTAGGCCACTCGATATGCCCAAACAGCGTGGTGTAACTGTTTGTCCCAATCTGAACGTTTGTTGTTCACGAGTTTCGTCAGTATGTTACAAAGGATCTTGTTAGTGCTTTCAGCCTGACCATTGACCTGAGGATGATATGGTGCAGATTTCTTGTGAATCACCATAAAATCGTGTAACAAATATTCAATGACTTGCTTTAGAAAGTGAGTTCCTCTATCGCTCACTAACTCTATAGGCAATCCATATCTTGTAAAGACATTTTCAAATAAGAATTTTGCAGTCGTGTGTGCATCATTCTTTTTCGTGGCTTTTGCCTCTACCCATTTGGTGAGATAATCAGCCGCAACAATAATGTATTCAGCATGTGTTCCTTTTGCAGGGGGGTTAATGGGTCCTACAAAGTCTATGCCCCACTTAGAAAATGCACGTCCGCCCATTATGGGTTTCAATGGCATTTCATCTCTGCAAGTAGGAAATTGAGTTCTTTGGCACACATCACATCTCTTAACATAGGTATGTGCATCCATGTGAAGAGTGGGCCACCATAATCCTGCAAAGAGGATGGCTTTGATTATCCTATTTGGTCCAAAGTGACCTCTTGCAACACCTCGGTGTGCAGTCTCTAGTATGCTCAGATAATAGCTTTCATGAACACACTGTCTTAAGTATCCGTCTCTTCCTCTTTTGTATAGATTATCGCCAATAAGTGAATAGTCTTAAGCTTCCTGCTCTAGACTGCGTTGTCGTGCTAAAGTCATTCCTTGAGGGAATGTGTTCGTCCTCAAGTATGTCACTCAAGGTTCACTCCAGTCTGGTGTGAGAGACACGTGATATAATGTAGCATGTTCTACAGGTGGTCTTTCACAGCAAACATGGCATTCTTTACACAACTTGTAGACATCTGCTTCCATCGTTGGCCAATATACTCCTAGTCTATGCAGAGTCTGCAATGTACGATGTTTTGAGTGATGTTGCATCAATGCACCTATGTGTGCTAATTGCAACCAATTCACATGTTCTGATTCATCTACACAACAAGCAAGAATCTTTTGATTATCCTATTTATATATGCTTCCTGCTATGATTTGGTATCTCTGAGACTTGGTAATCTCTCCTTCCTTGATCCTTATCCTAGGATTCTTGGGTCCATACGTGAGAATAGGGACTATAGGCTTAGCCCATTCTGGTGCTATCTCAAGGTTAAACAAATATGCATCTGGTAAATCATCTACTACTCCTTGAGGAGCTTCTCCTGAGGTTAATCTCGAGAGGTGGTCAGCTCTGAGATGTGTCTTTCCTTTTCTAACTACGACTTCAAAATCATACTCCATGAGTAATAGAAACCAATGTATTAATCGTCCTGTGTTACATGGTTTGTTGACTAAGTACAGTAATGCTTGATGAACTGTAAAGAATTTGAACTTGTTTGCCAACAAATAATGTCTAAATTTCTTTACAGCGTAGATCATCCCTAATCCTTCTCGTTCCGTAGTGGTGTAATTTCTTTCTGCTACGTTCAACTGTCTGCTTGCGTAAGCTATGGGGAGATCTATGTTACCTTCATTCGTGGGTTGTGCTAACACACATCCTATGGCATAGTTGGATGCATCCACATGTACATGGAATGGCTTACTCCAATCCGGGGTTGTCAATATAGGTGCTGAGCACAAACGTCGTTTAAGTTTGTTGAATGAATTCTCACATTCATATGTCCATTCAAAATGAGTCAAAAGAGAGTACAATGGCTTGGCTATGATTGCATACATGTGTATGAATCGTCTATAATAACCGCAATGGCCCATAAATGCCTGTACTTCTTTTACATTAGTTGGTCTAGGTAATTCTGCAATTACTTTCACCTTTTCTTCGTCTGTAGAAATTCCATTCTTTGACACAATGTGTCCTAGAATTTTTCCTTGTCTGACCATGAAAACGCATTTTTTTGGGTTCAAAGAAACCTGATATTCTCGACATTTGTCAAATATTTATCTTAACTCACGGATATGTGTCTGTCTTATATTTGAATGAGCACATAAGTCATCGACATAAACTTCCAAATTCTTGTGTAAGAATTCCTTGAAAACATGACACATGAGTCGCTGGAAAGTGGCGGGTGCATTTGTTAAGCCAAATGGAATCACACGAAATGCAAATATGCCCCATTCAATGGCAAAAGCCGTCTTGTGTTGGTCTTCTGGAGCAATGGCTACTGGATTATAGCCTGAGAATCCATCAAGGAAGCTGTAAACTTCCTTGCCCGCAACTCTTTCCAATAAGTGTTCTGTGATAGGAAGAGGATAACTATCTCTAATTGTGGCGGCATTAACTTTGTTAAGGTTAATACACACACGCAATTTTCCATTTTTCTTGGGCACTACCACAATGGGGGATACCCATTCGGTATGCTCAATTTCCTAAATGAATCCTACTTCTATCAAACAATCTATCTCCTCTTTAATCTTCGCAGCGTAATTATCATTGTATGTGTACGGTTTCTGTTTTGTCGGTTTTGCATCTGGAGTCATAGGGATTCTATGAGAACATATGTCTGGATCTACTCCTTTCAAGTCTTTGTAACTCCAAGCAAACACATCTCTATATTCGCGCAATAGGGCAACTAATTCTTCTTCTTCTTCATTCGTCAAATCATGCCCAATGTATGTACATTTTTCTTCTTCTCCTTCTATGGCTACTATGATTTTTTTGGTTTTCTCTCGGTTATCATATACTTCTCCCACTTCAACTTTTCTGTTCGGCATTTGTACCATTATTCATTTGTCTTCTATTTCATATTTCTTGAAGTTCTCGGGAACCTCAAACAAAGATTCTTCTTCTTCTGGCATGGTTTCTTTCTTCTTTCTTTTCTTGCCTTCACTCTTGCTAGTCACTTGAGTGGCTAACCTCACCTCATTTGTAATTTCTTCATGTGCCTGAGGGTAAGTTTCTACTTCGTAAAAATATTCTTCTTCTGATGCAAAGGGTGGGTCCATGATAATTGATTCTAAATCGAAGTCACTTGCATCCTCAAATGCATCACTGTTAGGTTCACACTCTTCTAAAACTGAATCACACATGATTGGCTCTATCGTGAAAACTGAAATGTCATAGCCATCCTCGTCACAGTGGGGTGTCCATTGTTCTTCATTGATGGCTACATCTATGGTTGCTAGGATTTCTGCCCAACCATGGGGTTCAAACTCTTCGTCTAGAAATACTACAGGTGCATAAGCTGGGTCTTGAAGGGTTCTTGGATGTTGCTCTGCACCTAAAGTCCTTACTTCTAACCGTTCTTCCTCTTGTTTTGCAACTTTACACATCCATAAGTGAGTGTCCTCATGCAACCATGAAGGATCTGATTCCAATGAGTGTACCGATTCCATTTCTACTTGTGTTTTATGGATGGTATTCCATTGTATTGGGGGTACATCTCTATGTGAATAGTCTTTAAGATTGACTTTAGTAGTCACTCCTAAATGTTGCAAGTACAAAGAATTAGTTCCCCAATCTTGTACAATTTGCAACTGACGCATGAATGGTCGTCCCAATATCATCTCATAAGCATGATTTTTTCCAAAGTCACAAATGGCAAAAGTATGCTCAAAGTCCACACCACAAGTGGTGAGAGATATGCCTTCTAGTAAGCCTAATGGTTTTTCTATGTGTCCATTAGCCATTTGTAGCTTCATCCTGGTAGGTTTGAGTGCTGGCTTACCCCAACGTTTCCATAAAGCGGTGGTAGCGATGGCTACTCCGGCTCCGGAATCTAAGATGGCTTTCGTGGTGTAGCCTTGATGGGTTATTGGAAGATACGTGTTACCTTCCTCTCCTTCACTTACATCTCCTATCTTTTCTACGGGTATCTATGGTACCTTCTTTTGTGATCCTATCTGAGAGGGAGTAGTAGCAAGCTCAGGGAATTGATTTGCTACATGTTTCCACAGTTCTGGTTTAACCTTTAACAACTCCTCTAGGGTGAGATTACATTGAACTTTGGTGTTTTTTATCACTTCCGTGTTTCTAGGGATCATTGATTCTTCATTCCTCACTATTATTGTGGGTGCTCTCATACTAATAGACTTAGCTTCCCAAGGTCCTGTGAACTGAGGTGATTCTTGTAAAGAATTGGATTCAAAACCCGTGTGTTCACTTAGTTTCTCTTCCTCTACATCATCGTAAATAGAGGGGATGTCTTGGGGAAATTGCTCCTGCAAATCGTCTATTTCATGAATAGGAGGATGGGTTCCTTGTTCTTTTCTCCATTTCTCTTCTTGGATTTCTCTCAAAAATTCATGTGAGTACCTATGTATGGAAGACAGGTTGTCTTGACTTTCTGTATCGGGTACTTGAGACAGGGATGGTGCATTCCTTTCCTGTGTCTCTGGGACACTAAGATTCCTATGTTGATCCTTTTTCTCTTTGCTTTCTATCAAGTATTCTAGCCTCTCCATTAGACCTTGAAAATGTAATTCCGGTTTTGCCATGTTATTCCAATTAAGATATCTAGAGGCTTCGAACAAAGCTTGTGCTAATTCTACCATCTTCATGCAAAGTTTAGTCCTCTCTATTTCTAAGTCTACTCGAGGGTAGTTCTTACTCATTTCAGCTACTTGAGGTCCTTCTTTTATTCTAGCCTGATATGCACGAAACATCATGTCTAGATTTTCCGGTATGGGTTCTCCTAAAACTGATCCTGATTTTTGAGCTAGATTCTCTTGATTCAGTTCCTGTGAAGTCAACTCTTGGATTTTAGCTCTTGATTCCTTGATACTTCCTTCCAATTCCGTTATCTTTTTACTCCATTTTCTCTTAATTCTTTCTCTGGAATCTTTCCAAGATTTCGTCTTTTTACTGCTAGATTGCAACTTCACTACTTCCGGCTACTTTCTCTCTGATTAAGCTGTTGGTTCTGTAATAGTGCCTGGGCTCTTGTGATAGCTTGGATAGGCACATATGTAGGGTTGGATCCATCTGCGTTGTTTACAATACCTATCACGTTGATCGGTGTCACATTTGAAGCATTAACTGGGTTCTTAGGACAATCTTTGATTACATGCTCGTTACCGCAGTCGGCACAAAAGCCTTGTATGTTGTAATATTGAGACTATCCTGCTATCAGAGGATGCTGGCAATCCTTTATGAAATGATCTCCTTGGCACCTAAAGCATGGTCCTCTAGGGCCCTGTGGTCTCTGTTGTCTTACTTGGGGCCGCGGGTTTGGATTTTTGTACATCACATGAGCATAGTCGGGCTCCCAACTAGGTTCCACTGGTGGACTATCGTAATGATATGTCTCTACGTGTTCTGGTGACTCCGTGTAATAAGCGGGTGGACTATCTATATGAGTAGAGTCAAAATTGTTTAAGTTCGGGTCACTCTCTGTGATCAAGGGTGAAGAAGGCACTAAGGCCCTACTTAGGTTCTCTTCTGCAGCAACGTATTTCATTGAGATGACATTTGCTTGTGGGGGTGGCTGCTGAGCTAAAACCGGTTGAGGTCTCTGTTGTGCCTGATAAAAATAGTTCTGAGGAGGCCTATAGTAATAAGGCTGAGCATTGTATTGGCCTTGATACCTACCTGGCTGTGCGTGTGCTTGAGGGTAGTTCTGTCTCACTGCCTGTTTGTTATATGGGCAGTCCTGAGCCGTATGATTTGTGTATCTTCTCTCAATAGTACAGTATTGGCCACTAGGGTTGGCTTGTGTTTCTGTTGCATTGGGACACACATTTGCCAAATGATTTCCACCACAAGTGTAACAACATACGTTAGTTTTTAACTTGGGTACCTGTTTACTAGAAACTCCTAGTTTCTGGGCCATTTTTTCTACTAGATCTTCTATTGAGCTAGACAATTTTGCGGATGCTAGAGAAGAGCAGTCTGAGTCCTTATAGACCTTTGAGAGTTCCAACTCGTCTCCTAAGTTGTCCTCAATGTCTATACATATTCTTACACACTGCTCTAGCGTTCTGGGTTCCTTTAAGTACACGTAGGAGCGTAGTTTAGAGCTCAACAAGCCATCTAGAAACAATGACACTTGTTTGGCTTGTGAGGGTAGCTCTTGCATTGGACATCTTTCAACATATTGTCTAAACCTACGTCCTGCCAGTCTAACTGTTTCTTGAGGGGTTTGTTTGAAACTATGAATCAAGGAAGACGTGTCATGCCTAATCCCACTTTTAGAGAATTCAGTGATGAATGACTCTAAAAAGTGATGGATGTCTCTAAATTGCCTTTGTTGCAATGGTTGGAACCAAGTTAAAGCGGTATTCTTTAACGTTAGTCCAAACACGTTATATTGCGTGAACATGTCTTCGACTTGTTCTGCTCTTAGTACTTGCTTAAATTCCGCTACATGGTCATAGGGATCTCCTGTCCCATCAAAGTAATTTTTCATGGATTTTACTAACTGAGTGGGTCTTAGTATTCTTGCATGTTCACGTGGTCTAGGTAGAGGAAAATCATCTCTACCACCTAGTATTCCATGTTCCCTTTGTCTATCAGCTCTATTAGTGTCCGTGGTTGTTCTATCTCTCCCTATGGGGTGATTGAAGCTTACTTCTGGTCTTTCTTTGTTCTTTTCTCTTTGCATGCCATGGGCTGAGGATGTTCCTGCCCCTTGTTGGCTCGTGTTTACGTTTGCTCGAGATGGAGGGAATACTAAATCACCTCTCCATGTGTATGTGTTTCTAGCATGGTCAGGCACCACAAAGACTCTTTCTGAAGTCTCATTCAGGTATACAACCTTTCCAGGTGTATCCGGGTCCTTGAACTCGTAGATTATAATGGAGCCTACCTCGCTAGGTTGTTCCGTTCTGTATCTCCAAAAAGCTTCATCCGTTTCTTTATTTACAAACAACTCTATGCTTTTGTTATCCTGAGGGGTCCAATCTGGAACTAGTACTCGTGTCAGTACAGATTTCGCTCTAGGTGTTCTAGGTCCTTCCAATGGTTCCTTTCCTTGAGATCTCGCTTCCGTCTCTAACTGAATTACACCAAACTCATTCGTATTGTTTGGCTCCGTGCTTAGGATATACATCGTTCCTTCCTTGTCTATGTACACGTCTCTCTCAAATTTCACCACTGGACATTCCAATCCAATGGGTTGATCGGGGTTGTGCATTTGCACCACTTGTCTTCTCAAACCATCCTCATAGATGCGGGCAACTAAGCGATTGGTTGGAAGAAACTCCAATTGAGTCCTATAGGGTCCTTCTGATCTTTCTAAGTATGCTACATTTGACCCTTCTTCTGGTCTTTCTGTGCTAAATGCCATTTCTGATTCGCTAGTATCTGAGCTCTCGTAGGGATAACTAGTGTTCAATTGTTGAGCCCACGATCGTGCAGTGGTTCCTACACTGGCTTTTGATGATCTAAGGCTTCGTCGGTCTGACTTACCTATGTGTTTGCCCGATCTAAGGTTCATGAATTTCCTTCCTTGCACACTCAGTACACGCTCAGATCGTCAATGATTCTTTGTTCTTACTTGATTCTTTTTAAATTTCTTTAGATTCTTGTCTTAATGTATGCGTCACGAATTCGACTTTCTGAGGTACTTTGAGTTCTCGTTCCGTTAGACTTATGTTCTTTCCCTTAGGTTTTCGTATCACACACCTTTACTTTTAGTCTTGGACTTGAAAAATTTAGTCTCTTGAACTTGAGGCGTTCCTATCGTCTTGAATCCACAATGCTAACGTTTATCCTAAGCAAAAAAATGACTAAGGGGGTTGAGTAATCTTCCAACCTCGAGTCAGCTTTTCTGGTTGCTCTGATGCCCAAGAAGCCGCGCTTCCCAAGCTTTATGCCCTTCACTGCCTTGCCTTGAATGCCTTTGATTGCCTTTGCTAGACGTGGAAAAATCCAATATTAGACCAATATCACAATGGATGATCAAGCACCTAAGTTTATACACTGTTAAGTCCCTTAACTTTTGGCAAAAATTTTCTTCCCAAGGCCCCCTTTCTTTCCTAGTCCCACAGATGGTCAACCTCAAATTAGCTCAAAAAACGGACTTTGGATGAGAAAGATATGAGCGTTCAGGCCCTCGGGGGTAAAAACTCACAAACAGGTTTTTCTTCAAATATAAGCTAAGGGGTCTCCTATGAGTCTAATCACCCAAAAATTTCCCAAAAATAGCCCCAAAATTGGCCAAAAATTGAAACCCTAAAATTTGCGTTTGGGGTGAGCAATCGCGATGGTCTGAGATGATCGCGATGGTATGGGACCGTCGCGATGGTCTAGGCGAACCCTCGCGATGGCGTGATGCGTGAACCGTCACGATGGTCTGAAGTGAACCGTCGCGATGGTCTAACTGTGAGCAATCGCGATGGTCGGGGGAGGCGTCACGATGGTCCGATTGAGTGAACAATCGCGATGGCATCAGTCAACGGTCAACGTGAACCGTCGCGATGGTCCGATATGAACCGTCGCGATGGTCACAGATGCAATGGCGTGAGCCAATCGCGATGGTCCAAATTTTGAGCTGTCACGATGGTGTAAGGGTCTCGTCGCGATGGCGTGGCTAGTGAGCAATCGCGATGGTCTAGCTTGCCACGTGGCACTATCGAGGCGATGGCGTGGGCCAATCGCGATGGCGTGGGGTCGACGGGATCGTCGCAATGGTCAAGGACCGTCGCGATGGTTCAAGTGAACCGTCACGATGGCGTGAGACCGTTGCGATGGTCCGGCCGAGCCGTCGCGATGGCATGAGCCAATCGCGATGGTGTGACACAATCGCGATGGTGTGACACAATCGCGATGGTCTGAGCCAATCGCGATGGTCTGAGCCAATCGCGATGGTCCACCAAAGTATGAATTTTTGAAATGCAGCAATGGATTCCTAGAGGCGCAAGGGTCGCCTACACGCCCATGAACTCACTTACCTCAAATTCCGAACTTGGAAGACCATCGTGATGGTCTGACACAGTCGACAATTTCTGACAGAAAGTGATTTTCTTACCTTTTTGCAGCCTTCCTGATGCACTGGAGCTCTGTACCTGCAAGAAAACTAAAAAACACACAAGTACACACAAGCACAAAAGCTCTCTCTCTCTTGCACATGCACAAATGAGGGGAAATGAGGAGAATGGGTGGATATGGTGAATTTTCTTATTTTTTTGGAGTTGGAGATGATGATGCGGTGATGAAGATGGAGTGTGGGGGAGGTGAAAAACACTAAAAACTAACTAAAAACAACAACAAAAACTGAAATTTTTACCTTCCAACGCCACTTCTTGCTATCCTCTTACCATCACACATTCGTCCTAGACTCGATCCTCGGCAACGGCACCAAATTTGGTGTTGCTCTAGCACAATGGTGAGAACCACATTAAGAAGCTCCACCTCCTTAATGTTAATCCGCGTAAGAGATAGGAGTGATATGAAGATCGTGAATGTGAGATGAAGTGAGAGTGAAGGTGAGAAGCATAGAGATGCACACACACATACACACACACTACGAAGAGACAAGCAAGACACAATGGAAGGTGAGAAATCAACTCTATTACTCAAGAACACTCTTACAAGCTCAAAATAGCTCTAAGCTCTTCTCTACTCACACAAGCTAACCTCAAAAATGAGCTCTCTAGCTCTTTTTATAGATTCTAGACTACTTTTGACCGGTTTCACATCTAGTGACCGGCATAGTTAAAAAATAGGTCATAAGTGCTATTTGAAAGAGTAAACGGTGTCTAAAAATAACCAAAATTGATACGCTCATTCTACCTAAGCTCCTCAAGCTCGAGGACTCCTCGGCTTGCACAAAATGGAGCTATGGATTACAAAAAAGGTTTTTCTATGTTACATATGTTACAATAGTGATGAAAATCATTGTTGGAGGTTTTGAAGAGTATTTATAAAACATAAATCTTTGAAAACTTGATTCGACTGACTCCATGCTCTACCTTTATATGCTTCCCCGTCTTCTATGCCTCTGGCTACTGCCAACAATGATCAAGTAGTTACAAGCTATAGTTCACATGACTCATGAAGTGCTTCCACACAATGTCTTCCATGCTTAAGCCAAATGTGTAGGCTTGTACATTTGCACCAACATTGACATTGCAAATCCTTTTCACATTGTGCTTGGTATTAACCCGTATTTGTACTTCATGCATGTGCTTAGGCTTCTCCAAGTTTGATAAGGGAGAAAGCATTCCCACAACATGGTTTGAACAATGAGAATCTACGTAGAACAAATGATCATCCTCTTTACCTTCTTTATGGCTCAGGTTTATTAGAAGCAATGTGTCTTCATGTGAGAGTTCCTTTGAATAGTTCTTGTCGTCTCTTCTAGTATTATTTATGTTGTTTTTGTTTGTGTACTTGTGTCCACCTCTTGTATTGCCAAATCCACTTATACCTCCTCCTTTGTGTGTTCTTCCATTAAACCAATAGTTTTGAGTAGTGTGATTGGACTTGTTACAGATGGCATAGGGTTGACCTTCTTGTCCTTTAGACGTCTTGCTTTTCTCCTTTCTTCTTTCCCTTCCATTTGTGTTTGTCTACATAGTTGTCTTGGGAAACTTCTTCATCATCCTCCTCCTTCTTCTTCCCTTTGTTTTTCCTTTAGTTCTTGTCTATATAAAGAGTAGTTGTAGGGTTAACTTGGAAAGAGTTACTTCTTTAATGTTGTTGTTGGCCTCTTCATTGAAGAGGTGTCCAAGAAATATACTGAAGTCAGGTGTCTACACATCCATGATGAGGTCAAAGGCAATTATGAATGATTGCCATTGCCTATCATTCCTTCCTTATTCCATTCAAAATTTTCCTCATAATGGCTTCATCTTGAATCCACTCCCCAATTGAACCTAACTAATCTGCAACCTCCTTGACTTTGCTAACCAAATATATGATTGTTTGCTTAGGTGTCTTCTTTGTTTGGTTGGATTCATTCCACAAATGATTCTTCCTTTCCTTGCTGCTAGCAGAGAAGATTGTCTTAAGTGCATTCCAAGTTTGTGGTGATGTTTTACAACTTCTAATGTGTGGAAGCAAGAAATAAAAGATAGATTTTAAGATATGATACATGGCTTGAACATCTCTTGCACACCATAATGCGAGCTTCTCAATCTCTTCTTATGTTGGTCCTCCTTTGCATCTTGGTGTAGGCATGACTTCATCAACCTTTACTACTTCATAAAAGTTTCTTTCTTGTGGATAAGATTCCATCCTGACTTTCCAAGAAGCATAGTTGTTCCTATCAAGCTTCTCCATTATTGAAGGAAATCCATCACCCATCTTGAAGAAGATAACTCTGATACCACTGAAAGTTCTTAGGAGGAGAAGAATGGATGCAATGTGTAGCATAGAGTAATGAAGTTTGATTCAATATAACAATAGAGAATCAACCTATTATTGTCAAGAGAAAGTAGATAAGGAAGGGAGCTCACTCACACATTCTCACATTCAAACAAGATCACACACAAATTGAGGCAAGGAAGAATGATCTTCTTCCTCTTCTTCTATTACATAAAAGGAATATACAAGCATGACCTAAAAATAACAATACAACTAGTGCAATATATATAAAATATTACATATGGAAAATCCTAATGCTCACAAATCAATGGGCTAGAATGAAACAAATGTGCCATCCCTCTTGCTAGATAAATCTAGTAAAGCTCACTAAAGTATCCTAGACATATACCACCATGAACACTATACATGTTAGAGAAATGAACACCATACATGTTAGAGAAATCCAAGCATCTTTTGAAACTTCTTAAGCTTCTCTACTTTGATTTCTTTGGTGAAAATGTCAACAACTTGCTCATCTATCCTCACATAAATAAGATCAAAATAACTTGATATTACCTTTTCCCTGATGAAATGCTAATGTATCTTGATATGCTTTGTTCTAGCATGAAAGGCAAGATTCCATGCTAACTGTATGTTGCTAAGATTATCATGATAAATCATGATAGGTGTTGAGGGATTCGTGTGCAGAAGGGATTTGACTGTTTGTAGGAGAATGGAGAGTGAAAACAAGAGAATTAACGACACTGAAACCTCCATATCAATTAGGAAGAGAAGAATACAAGCTTGTACACAAGCCAAATGCTCTACGCAATATTCCAAAGACTAAATAATGCACATGAAACAAAATTAGAAAGTACTTCGAATCTGTCACCGACCTCTGCAGCAGACCTCCTCCTTCTCCAAGCTCCCTTGTGCACACCTTGCACCAAGCTTCCAATAAGGGGAGGGATGGACACCTTCTGTCAACACGCACCTTGAATGGGACCTTGGAACTCTTGTTATTCCTTGCTTCACCTTCTCTGCATACAATCTAAGTCACTCTTCTTGCACCTTGCAATGGCTCTCTATCACGTGCACTCTCTCTAAATCTCTCTCTCTCTTGATCTAGAATATTACCACAATAGCTTTGTCCAACCAAGAATACTCCTTCCTTGGGTGTCGGTTCACGTATGCTCCTAACTCCCATAGCATCTTGTTCCTCCTTTGTATGTCCCAAGATGGTCTCCAAGATGTGCCCAACAACCAAAAAATCCATGTTTTGTCCTTTAGTGACTTTGGTAGGACAATACAAAATTTTAAATGGGAGCCATACTTTCACTTCCGTACGCTACCGCTTCACATACCTTCACCTTTTTCCTTTAAATTCTTCAATTGTGCACCTAAGAGAGGGTTCACCTAAACCTTCCAATACTTTAAAAAACTTTGAACCTTAGAGAAATTTCAGAAAGACACTCTACAACCTGCATCCAACTTTCTGCAAATATAATCTTTGTGAACAATTAATTGTGCACTACCTGTGCACCTTGACACCCGAACGCTTTGACTTTGCCCATGTTAACCTTGACCTTGAACATGTTGACTTTGACCACTTTGACTTTGATCCTTTGAATTTGGCTATGGTTGACTTTGACCAATGTGACTTTTATGGGCTCAATAGTTTCCCACCACCTAATGGGCTCTCCGTCTCGGAGAGCTACCAGCCAAAACTTTGAGCAGAGATGACATCATGATTCTTGTGTTGCAAATACTTCAAAAGGACACTTGAGCACCTACCAAGTCCACTAGGATGAGTAAAGAACACCCACTCATGAAGAACCAAAAGGTGGAAATTTTAGAGTGAAGAGTAGGAGGGAGGAATGTACATAGTAGGGATTTGAGGCGATTTTGGAAGGTAGGTTAGGGGAAACAGGATGGGGAAATTGTAGTGTAAGTTTATGTGATAGTAAAATGGGCAAGTAAGTGAAGAAGGTACGAATTGGAAGGGTTGAGGACAAGGGTAGGGTTAATGGGTTGGGGGGAAAGAAAATCTTAAACTGTACATGAATAAATCCAACATATGTCAATGAAACGGAAACACCCACAAATGCCAATGAAACAGAAACACTCAGTAAATAACCAGACAAGAGATGCCAAAAAGAACCAATAACCAAAATCCCATACACACACACACACACACACACACATATATATATATATATATATATATATATATATATATATATATATATATATATATATATATATATATATATATATATATATATATATATATATATATATATATATATATATATATCGAAAGGAGATACAAAGAGAGCCCTGAAAAGGCATGAAATACATGAAAGGGCCATAGAACCAGCTTGAAGTACATGAAAGAGCCATTGAATGGAAGGAAAGGTAAGGGAAGAATAGGAGCGGCCTAACTAAGGGAACTTGAGAATGTGAAGCCTTGATTATCAAAATGAGGCAAATGGAGTAAAAAAGGGGTGAGAAGCTACGACTAAGATAGTAGAAACAGACAACTATGGCATAGTGTCAGGCTAGGGTGCTGGCGGTGAATGAGAACCCGTCGTAGGAGTAGCATCACTAGGATGCAGAGTCAGGTCAGGTGATGTCAGGGGAATGATGGCCGCCTGCTCAGTACAAGCAGCAACCATGCTCCAATAATGGCACAGATGGTCACACTCTCATCGTACCAGCCTACACTTCTTGCGGTGACTCTCCTGAAGTAATGCGAGAAAGGTGATCTGCCCGAAGGTGGATTCTACCTTTCCTGACAACAACTTCAAAGTCATATTCCATTAGTAAGAGGAACCATCTTACTAAGCGTCCAGTATTGCAAGGTTTATTGACCAAATATAACAAAGCTTGATGATCAATGAAAAACTTGAACTTGTTGGCCAATAAATAGTGTCTAAACTTCTTCACAGCATTTACCATGCCTAAGCCCTCTCGCTCAGTTGTGGTATAGTTTTGTTCAGCTGCAGTGAGCTATCTACTAGCATATGCTATGGGCAAATCTAAGTTTCCTTCACTTGTGGGTTGTGCTAGCACACATCCTATGGAGTGATTGGATGCATCCACATGGACATGGAATGGTTTATTCCAATCACGAGTGGTCAGTATTGGTGTTGTGCATAAATGTTTCTTTAGTTCATTGAAAGAATTCTCGCATCGTTCCACTCAAAATTAGACAACAAGGCATAAAGGGGTCTACCTATGATCGCATACATGTGGATAAACCTATGGTAATATCCACAATGGCCGATGAAGGCTTGTACCTCCTTAACATTCCTTGGCCTTGGCAGCTCCGCTATGGCTCGTACCTTATCTTCATATGTTGAGATTCCATTCTTAGAAACAATATGACTTAAGATTTTACCTTGACACACCATGAACACACACTTTTCTGGGTTCAGACACACTCGATATTCTCTACACTTGTTGAAGATTTGTCTGAGCTCAGGGATGTGAAATCTTCTTTCTTGGGAATGAGCACATAAATCATCCACATACACTTCTAAGCTCTTTCGCAAGAACTCTTTGAAGACATGACACATGAGCCTTTGGAATGTTGCAGGTGCATTGGTGAGCCCAAATGGCATCACACAAAATGCAAAGATTCCCCACTCTATGGTGAAAGCTGTTTTGTGTTGATCTTTTGGGGCAATGGCTACTTGATTGTAACCTGAAAATCCATCAAGGAAGCTATAAATTTCCTTGGCTGCAACACGCTCGAGTAGGTGTTCTGTGATTGGAAGTGGATAACTATCTCTGATTGTAGTGGCATTAAATTTTTTAAGGTTAATACACACTCGCAACTTCCCGTTCTTCTTGGGCACCACTACAATGGGGGACACTGTGTACTTGAGCCAATATGACTCAAGGACTTGTGCCAATGAGACTATACCTCAATTGCCACACAAGTGCATATAGTGGGATCTTTAACACACATTTAAATGTCAATCCTAAGGAACGGCTTACCAAGTGTATGAAGACGTGTGCACACGTGATGGAAAATGAAGTGGTTTAGCTAATCATGCATGAGAAAAGACTACTACCTCTCACACCTACTGAAATAATGAAAGTGTTGCCGCAAGCCTCTTTTCAGCAGTTTTGGTATTTTGAGGTTTTCTCCCAGCCCAGAACTCCGAATATAGGCAATAGGGTACTCGTTTCGAAGCTCTCGACGAGATGCATCCAATAGTGGTGGTTTCACTCAATTCTGACCACTCCGCTTCAAGTTATGGCAAAAACAGTGAATGACGGGAATCACAAATACCCGCGCCATAGCTTCTCCTAGCTTACACACGCACTACAGCAGCTCAAAACAAAGGGGAAGGGGTAGACAACAGTCCTACACATGCATTTCAAGCATCACACACACATACAAGAGCAAAATGAAGATCAAAATCAGCAAGAAAGAGGCAAACTCGAAAATTCTGAAGAGCTCCTTGTTCACAATGGCAAGAGTTTTTTACAAAGAGTCACAAAGTGACTTATATACATGAGCCCTAAGTTTGGTCCTTTCACACAAGTGACCGGCACTTTATTCACTAAGAGACTAATTACCTACTATTGTACATGGGTAATCTCTACTTTTCTGTGGGGATGCATCTAGAGGACTCCTCTAGTGCATTTACAAGGGAAAATATATTACAAGAATGAATATGATACAAAAATATGTAGTCCAAATCAGAAAAATTTTGGGGCCCTTCTTTTCTCTGCTTTGTGCGCTCTTTGGCTCTGCAACACTCTCCCCCTCTTCATCTCTGTCGTCCCTTGACAGACTTTGCTTCCCGCATGCGTCTAATGGTCAGTGTTGCCTGATTCTTGATCTTGCATTACGTTTTAGAGGCGCTCAGCTTTTCTCCGCACGCTCCCCTTGGTCAGTGTTGCCTGTAGTTAAACAGACATGCAGATTCGATGGCCTTCTTGATTCAAGCTCTACTACTCGAGAGCCTGTTGCACTTGTCTTGCCTGTTGACTTGGGTTGCCACGCACGCCATCAATGACTAGGAATGTGCTGTTCTTAGTCACCCTCTTAAACTTTTTAGCCTCTACCCCTTTATAACTTTTGGTCCTCTGATTTGTCCTGGTTGCACACATCTGACCCTGTTGTATTGCTTTGAGGCTGTTTACTTCTTTCCACCGTGCATGACCTGGATGATTTCTCTTTTTGCCTGATGCGTGCCCCTGCGGGGCTCTGTGCAGAGATGGGTAATGTGCCCCTGCGGGGCTTCCTACAGAGATATGTATCTATTGCACCGTCTTAGACTTTGATTTTCTTCTCTTTTCTTTTTGCTTGATTGCCCCTCTACACGTCCCTCCTCTTGAACTCTGTCATCCTCGACAGGCTTTTTGTGGCGACGTGTGTATGTTTGTATGGCTTGTTGCTCTCTTTGATTTAGCAGATTCGCGTGACACATCATGAATTCCTTCCATTGCTGAGACTTTACTCCGTCTTCTGGCGCCTGTCGATGATCAGCAAAGAAACTGGTTTCATAGGCCACCAGCCTTGCATTCAAATTGGAAGTCATTTTAACAAAAATTTCTGAAACAATTTCGAAGAAGCCTGTAAAATATGCTTCTTCAAAGGTCTGCATATATGTCGATGGCAAAAACATAAGGCGAGAATAATATGCCATAATGGTAAGTCGGCTGGGAATTGTAGATAAATCAAAAATCAATGCCTCTGAGCCTTGCGTAATTCCAATGAAATTCAAAAAGGTATATTTGGCATGTTGGAACACCTTTAGCACTGTTAATAACATGCTGAAAATTTTATTGGTCATTTTGACCGCTAAATCTGGCACTGAAGCGTATCTGGAAATCCAAAATTCCATTGTCTTCACCATATATTCTTCGGTTGGTAGGTAATTATGTGGCAGACTGGGTAATAAAGGGTAGTTAAGCCATTGATTATTGATATTGCCTTGGCGCTGTCCTTCCCAAAATTGCGTCCAAGATCGTCTACGGGGTACAGGACAAAAAGATGGATTGACTTGAAGTTCATATGGTGATGCTTCCCACTGTACCCGCAACGTTGGATGTTTCTCCAAAATCTTTCTTCGCCATATTGGATCCGCCTTGTCGAACTCCTCTTGAGTGTATTTAAAAGTGTCATGCCTGAATTGAAGGTTGTGGTCCGGATCTTTATTCGTTGCAGACTTTATATAATATCTAGTTTGCTCTTTAAGTAGTCCGTATGGTACATTGAATGGCTTCAAAATTTGTTCCATTTGTTTATTATCGATCTGAGCTTCTCTCATGATCCTGATGATCTGATCTTCAAATTCCGCAGTAAGCTGGGACACCAGTAGTGCCCTTTCTGGTCTGCTTAGTTCTGCAATTTCTCATGTGTTAGGTTCTAATGGAACCTCCTTTTCCGCCCTTATTGGTGAATGATACGAGGGGGGAGAGAGAGGACGTACCTCTTCCTCCACAGTAGCCGTGGTCTCTGGTGGAACTACTGGTGTCCCCTGTGGTGCTCGCTGCTCTAATTGCTCCTGAAGCTGTTTGATTAAATCATCTTTTTGTTTGTTTTCCTCTTCGGCCTTAGCAATGGTTGCCTGGTGTTTCATTAGTTCCTGAGCCACAATGTTCATGTGCTCTGTGTCTTCCTTACACTGTCGCAGGTAGTTATTCTCTGCTTTTTTCCATTTTGTTCTGAGTGCAGCTGTGTCCTCCATATATCTCTTTTCCCATTCGGCAATTGTCTCTTGCTCCTTCTTGAGCTGATCTGCATACATGGTCACTTTCTCTTCTAATCCCTTGATGTCTGTTTCCGGTTGTGCTTGTACTTCGACTGGTTGATCATTTAAAAGAGCGGCCATAAGCTCTTTGTTTCGTTGTCTTAATGCTTCTGCTTCGTCCATGTACACTTTAATCTGGGATTCCAGAATTTTACTCCTGGATGTCATGCGTGCCTTTTCAGCTTCATTTGCTTGTAGTTTCTTGGTGATATCTTGTAGTTGTGCTTTTAATTGCTCGTTTTCTGTTTTTAGCATGCTATATTTGCTTTGAATTGCTTTCAGTTCAGTTTCTTTTTGTACTACCTGTGCTTTTTCTGTTTGTAGCTCTGTAGAGAGATTCTTACCCCATTTTTGAAGTTCGATTTTGTCGCGCATGGCTTGGTCATAATCTTCATCCGCATCAGCCATAAGTTGTTGTGTATCTAGTGCAGTTCTGATCATGTCGGGCACCACGGGCTTGAGCTGAGCTATATCCACATTTAGCCATGTCCTTGGTATGTCTGGGGTTTCTCCTGTTTGTACATCTTTGCCTTTGTCGCTATGGATCGTTTCATTGTGTGGTTGCCTGATTTGGAGATGTACTTGCGGTTCTGCGTCATCTTCCACCACACCAAGAACCTTCGTGGCACTCCCTTGAAATGTGACATCCATGGGGGACAGTTCTGCCACAACCCTTATAGGTGTAAAGGGTTCTTCGTCTTCTTTTTGTGTTTCCTGACATTCCTGCTTTGGTGTCTTCAGGCGTAATTTTCTGGGAGGTGTGGCCTCCTTGATTTGGATGTTGGAAGTTTCATTAAGTTTTAAAGTGAGGTGACCTTCCATGTTGGCTGCCTTGCTCTTGGTACCTTGATCTTCTGGTGTCACGTGATCTTCATGTTGGATGTCTTTGTGCTCCTCGTTATAGTCTACCTCATTTAATTCCTCCCATTGGCCGTCATCCTTGGATTCGCTTTGAATATCTACATCCAATAATGATGTATTGGGCTCCTCTTGGCCGTCGGATCCAGAACTAGAGTTATCTAGCCCAATTTCCCGATATCTATGTACTTTGGTGAGTTTGCCTTTTGGTTCCCTAGCTTGTTCGGACTGTTGATAATGATGACCCTGGACCAGTAAATTGACTTGTCCTTCTGTATAGTGATGGGTCTCGTCCAGAACCTCTATCAAGTCTTTGGCCTTTATTTCCTTCCTTCCTTCAATAGTACTTTTGGGCAGTACATGGATCCTCTTATTAGTTGGTGTGTCTTCATCATTTAGCTTTACTTCCCGTAATCTTTTAGTGCCTCTCATTCTAGGTTGAGAGCTCGTTTCTGCCGCTTCCACAGTATTTGCTCCTTTCTTTTTCTTAGGGACCGTCACCATTTTGGCATACTGGGCAATGACGGTCGATGATGGCATTTCTTGTAATTGTTCCCTCATTCCTAAGGCATGGTAAATCAGGATGGTTAGTGCCACACTGCCATTTAGGAACTTCTTATTCTTCCATTGCTTCTTCGCTTCGAACAATCTTTCTTGCACATAAGGAGTCAAATTAATTTGATTTCCAATTTGTTTGATGGCATGGGACAGAAGTTGCACAATGATCTTTTGTGGAGCTGTGTATCGATGCATATTCGGAAAACAAAAGTGTTGATGGATCAATCTGACCTCATCTTCTATATCCACCCAGTTGATATCGACGAAGGTTCGGGTTTTTGCACCTTTGCTTTCTTCTTTCACTAAGGTGATCCCATCCTTTTCCCATCCAAAAGCTTCCTTGATTAATTCATGAGTGAATTGAATAATCACCCATTCTCCTGCCTTATCCATGACTCTAGCTTCCGATACGAGAGGATCGTGTAGTGCTGGCTGTAGCGTATTCATTACTTGAGTGCATCTTTGAAAATCAGGCTTATAGATTGGCAGTTCAAAGTACTTATGTATGCTTGCTTTCTTCATGGTCTCTTCCACGGAAGGAAGTGTATGTTGCACGTGAAAATCCTGGGACATTATTGGAAACATATGATCTGTGTCCATGATTTTGATTGTTGCAAGGAACAAGTAGTCCCCTGCAGGCTGGTCGTCTCTGAACCAGTGTCCCTTGGCCTTTGTTATACTTTGGGGAGGAAAATCCATCACTTCCTCGGGTACTGTTGCTTCAGAATCTTCAGAAGCCATCTGCACTCAATTTAGAGTATGAATTAGCGGCCTTATACTATTAGAAATCCTTCTTTATTTGTTCGTCATAAACGCGATATTGCTACGAGTGATCGGTGTCGTCCCTTTCCCGTGGGTGTGAGAAAGGTAATACCTGGATTTTTCTTATTTTCATGTATTTTTCTATGTTCTGCTGAAAAGAAAAACATAAAAGTTAGTCTATAGCCGAAGCGGTTATAAGAAATTTTTTGAAGTATTTTCTTAGTATGTACAAGTGCTCTCCTATCTCCCCATTAGGAAAATGTGCTTGACTATCCTGAAATAGAAGTAGGATGTGCCGAATGCTTGGCCTTGTAAGTTGGCCCTATCATGCATACTTGAGGTGCATTAGAAACTTCATGAGTGCACTGGAAAGCTTTATCTCTTCGATCCTTAGTTCCTCCTGGTTGCTTTGGTTTCTAGATCCATTTTGTGAACACTAAGGGAGGCTGGGTTGGCTTCTCGATCCGCGCAGCGCCTTGTGTTCTATTTGCTTCCTCCATTGTTCGAGTGAAATTGGCATTGGTCTCCCAGTTTCTCGGTTGACTTCTGCGTGTTGTTGTCTTTTTCCTTGTCTGATGTCGTAACTCTTCTTTTGTCTTTAACTCCTGTTTAGCGGCTTGTGTGAGCTTTTTGGGAATCCATATCTGGAGTCGCGATCTTTGAGCCTCGAGCAAGGTCTTAGGGATCCATACTTGCACTGATTCTTTTCGTCTGTAGTTCCTTGCAGCTGGTTTGGTGATGCCTGTTTCCTTCCTAAGAGTGGGTGCGGACGTTTCTTGACTCTGTATTTGATCCTTGCGCACCCACTTATAGTTGGGTGGGTCTTGATTCGAGTATCTGCTTGTTGGTTTCCCTAGTGCGATCTTTGGATGTTTTGAATCTGCTTAGGAGAGCACGTCTCCTCACTGGTTGGCTTTTCCACAATTGCATTGGATAACTTCGACTCTATTGTGGACGTCGCTAGGATGGAAGTTTCAGCTTCTATGCATTTGCTTTTTGAGTGGTGAGCATAGTTGATACTTTCTTCTATCGTTTTTTGAACCTCCTCTGATCTTGGCTTTAATATTGTTTGGTTACATGGTTTCTCTTCAAGTAAGCTGAAAATCTCCTTATGCCCTATCGTAGCTGAAATATAACCTTGAGCTAGATGGATACACGCCTCTGTCTCAATGATCCAGTCGTGTCCTAGAATGAAGTCTTCTATCAAATCTTCATCCTCACATACTAGGACTCTTTGTTCCATGGAGGAATTTCCTAGGTGGAGGGATACATTCGTGGTTCCAATACATTCTATGGTGTGACCTCCAATTCCTATTAATTGGGCTTTTGTGGGATTCAATTCTAATTGCAGCTCCTCTGCTATTCTCTTTCGCATGCAGCTAAGGCCTGCTCTTGAGTCTATCAATGCGTCGATTAATTTATACTCTGTCTTGCCAATCCCTAGGTTTAGGTAGGGTTGCATTTTACACATACCCGTTGTATCATGATTTTTGACCTGATATTTTGCCATAGGGATGGGCTCTTCTCCTTGGAGATAGCGTTCATCTCTCTGCCTGATCCACTCTTTCCGTTTCCTAATGCGTTCTAGTGCTTCATGTCGAGCTTCCTCTCTGATTCGCTCTTCTTCCTTTTTCCTATTTTGAGCACCTACCAATCGTGCTAGCATTTGATCAGTCAAGGGCTCCATGAATCGTCTTACCCTGCACCCACTGATGTAATTGGGAAGAATGTCTCCGTCTAGTGTGGCGAGATTGACTGCACCACTAGTAGAGATTCGATTTATGATCAAGGGTCCATATCCGCGTTTTGGTAGCTTCTTTGCATGTTATTTTAGGGTGTATACTAGGACTAAGTCCCCTTCTTTAAGTCCCTTGTCTTTTATATGTGCATCATAATATGCCTTCTGTCTCCGTTTAGCAGCATAAATGCCTGCTACAGCTTGCAATCTAGTCTCGTGTAACTTCTCAATTCGATCTAGTTGTTGGGACAATTCATGACCATTCCACTCATATTGTTGGGCCACTTTCAATGTAGGTACTAAGAAGTCAATTGGCAAAATTGCATTTTGCCCATACACTAAATTGAAAGGTGTGGCTCCAATGGCCGTTTTATATGCAACTCGGAATGCCCAAATTGCATGATGCAATTGTTTGTCCCAATCAGATCTTCCATTATTGACAAGCTTAGTCAGCACTGTGTATAGCACTTTGTTAGAGCTCTCAGCCTGTCCATTGGCTTGGGGATGGTATGGTGCTGATTTTTTATAAATCACTAAGAACTCGTTCATTAATGACTCAATCACCTCATTGAGGAAGTGCGTTCCTCGATCGCTAACAATCTCAATAGGCAAGCCAAAGCGGGTGAAGATCTGCTCAAAGAGAAATTTTGCAGTAGTTTGAGCATCATTCTTCCTAGTGGCTTTTGCTTCTACCCATTTAGTTAAGTAGTCCGTGGCTACTATGATGTACTCCGCATGTGATCCTTTGGCAGGTGGATTGATAGGTCCGATGAAGTCTATTCCCCATTTTGTGAAGGCTCTCGCGCATATCATTGGTCTTAGTGGCATGTCATCTCTCCGAATTGGGTATTTAGTTCTCTGACAAGTCTCACAACTTCGTACGTACGTTTCAGCATCCATATGTAGAGTTGGCCACCACAAGCCCGCAAAGAGAATCATTTTAACAGTTCTTTCAGCCGAAAAATGACCTCCTGCAGCACCTGCATGTGCCATTTCTAATATAGGCAGATATTCTCCTTCATGCACACATAATCTTAGTTGGTTATCCTTCCCTCGTTTGAACAATTGTTTTCCTATGAGAATGTAGTCCTTGCTCATTTCCTCTAAGGATCGCTTTCTTGCCAAGCTAGTTCCTAACTCATGTTCTTGAGTTTTTAAGAATTTCACTAATATTGTACTCCAATTGGGCGCTATGGTCGAGAAAGGTAGAGACATATGGTCTTCGGGAACCGTCTCTCGGCATTCTGCACAATTACCTACGTGGTCGTGAACACTCTTTGGCATGTCAGGCCAATATACTCCTAATCTCTTCAGTTCTCGAATAGTTCCATGAATCCCTTTGTGTGTTCTCCATTTATTCACGTGTGCTTGCTCAATCAGTTGCGTTTGTTCCTCCTCATCAACACATCTGAGTAACACACCGTTGGGTTCTTTGTAGTACACACTACCTGATACTATGTGTAAATTCCTCGATTGAAGAATGTCCTTTTTGTTATTTCTATTGATTGAGTGTTGAGGTCCATGAGTGAGTATAGGGATCAATTTCTCAGCCCACTTTGGGCAAACTTCTAGATTGAACAAATAAGCATCTGGTAGATCATCGGGTACTCCACTCGGTGGCTCTCCATGTGTTAGCCTCGAAAGATGGTCTGCTCTCACATGTGTGTTTCCCTTTTTGACTATTACTTCAAAGTCAAACTCCATTAGTAGTAGAAACCATCTTACCAACCTTCCCATGTTACAAGGTTTATTGACTAAGTACAACAAAGCTTGATGGTCTATGAAGAATTTGAACTTGTTGGATAAAAGATAATGTCTGAATTTCTTCACGGCATATACCATTCCTAAGCCCTCTCGTTCCGTAGTGGTATAATTTCTTTCGGCTTGATTCAGTTGCCTACTTGCATAAGCAATTGGATGATCAAGCTTGCCTTCATCAGCCGGCTGGGCTAAGATGCATCCAATGGCATAGTTAGAAGCATCAACATGAATATGAAAAGGTTTGCTCCAATTAGGTGATTTCAGAATTGGGGCAGTACTAAGTCTCTTCTTCAACTCTGTGAAAGCCTTTTCGCACTCTTCTATCCAAGTAAATTGAGTGAAGAGGCCATACAAGGGTTTTGCTATTATGGCATACATGTGAATGAACCTACGGTAGTATCCACAATGCCCCATAAAAGCTTGCACTTCCTTTGCGTTCTTAGGTCTTGGTAAGTCTAAGATGACTTTAATCTTGTCCTCATCCGTTGATATTCCATTTCTCGAAACTATGTGTCCTAGAATTTTCCCTTGCCTTACCATGAAGACACATTTCTCAGGATTTAAGCAGATTCGATACTGTCTACATTTGTTGAATATCTTCCTCAGCTCGGGAATGTGATCGGGTCTTTGATTGGAGTACGTGCAAAGGTCATCTACATATACTTCCATGCTTTTTTTCAGAAATTCCTTGAAAACATGACACATCAATCTCTGGAAGGTGGCTGGAGCGTTGGTGAGTCCAAAGGGCATCACTCTGAATGCATATACTCCCCATTGAGTGGCGAATGGTGTCTTGTGTTGATCCTCAGTCGCGATAGCTACTTGATTGTATCCGAAGAATCCATCTAAGAAACTATAGACCTCCTTACCTGCTACTCTCTCTAACAAGTGGTCCGTGATAGGTAGTGGATAGCTGTCACGTATAGTGGCTGCATTCACCTTCTTCAAATTTATGCACACTCTCAATTTTCCATTTTTCTTAGGTACTACTACTAGTGGCGATACCCACTCGGTATGTTCTATCTCATATATGAATCCTGCCGCTAGTAGTTTGTCTATTTCCTCCTTGATCTTTGCTGCGTAGACTTCATTATATGTATAAGGACGTTGTTTGGAGGGTTTTGCATCTGCTGTCATTGGTATTCGATGGGAACAAATGGTGGGTTCTACCCCTTTAAGATCCTTATAGGTCCATGCGAATACATCTCGGTACTCCCTAATAAGGCATATGAGTTCCTCTTCCTCTTCTTCAGATACATGTTTACCAATATATGTGCATCTTTCTTCTCCTTCCTCAATAGTCACAACAATTTTTTTCGTTTGTTCCTTGTTGTCGTACGCTTCTCCGTCTCGTGCCTCTCGTCGAGGCATTTGAATAGCTACTTTTCTTTCCTCTACTTTGTATTTTTTAAAGTGTTCAGGAACTTCAAAAAGATCTGGGTCCGGCCCTGCTTTACTCTTGTTCTCCTCCTGTCTGTGTATTGCAGTAGCGGTTTCAATTGCAAAGATCTTTGTTGGTTCCTATTCCTTCTGGTTCTGAACAACATTTACGCGGTTTTCTTCGTAATCAAATTTTGGTTCCATTTCTATGCTTTCATATTCCTCCTTCCATTCTTTTTCCAGGATCTCCCCTTCTTCTACTTCTTGAAGAACAACCATATAGAGATTTACATCATAGCCCTCCTCATCTATGCATTCATTCATTGTCAAAACTTCCTCGTTTACACACACATCTAGAGTCGCCAAGATTTCCATCCATCCATGTGGCTCAAAGATTTCATCAGAGAAAATTTGAGGTGTGTAAGTGGGATCCTCTACGGGTCTATGGTTAGGATGTCCTATCGGCCATGGTTGCCGTTTGCTCTCTTCTCTCTTGGATTCCTTACACATCCACAACTGAGCATCTTCATGCATCCAAGATTGATCACTTGATCCAGCACTGTGAATGGATAAGTCATCTTCTTCTCGGTGTACTGGATTCCATTGTAGTGGTGGGACATCTCGATAAGCAAATGTGTGCAAATTTATTTTGGTGGTGTTTCCTTGATGTTGCAGGTACAACGAATCTCTTCCCCAATCCTGTACTACCCGCATTTGTCTCATGAAGGGTCGTCCTAATATCATTTCGTAGTTGTTTGCTTTCTCGAATTTACAAATGGCTAGAGTGTGTTCGAATTCTACACCGCAAGTGGTTAGTTTAATCCTTTCTAATATTCCTAAGGGTTTTTCTACATGACCGTCAGCTAATTGGAGTTTCATGCGTGTGGGTCGTAAGGCAGGTTTTCCCCATTTTTCCCAGATTTCCTTAGTGGCAATCCCTACCCCGGCTCCCGTATCTAGAATAGCCTTGGTCATATACCCATTGTGTGTGACTGGTAGACAAGTATTACCCTCATTTCCTTCACTAAACTCTCCCACTTTGTCAACAGGAACTTGTATTGTGGAATTATTTTCCTTCTCCTTTTCTGTCGGTTTTCCAATCTCTGGCTGTGATTCTAATTGGTTTGCCATTTGCTTCCATAATTGTGGTTTAAGTCGAAGCAATTCTTCCACCGTCAATCAGCATTGTACTTTTGTTTTCTTTAACTCTGTTAAATTGTGTGAACTCTCTTCTACTTTTTCTTTTTCCTTTCCATGCACTGTGGGTGCTCGTATTATCACTGACTCCCTTTCGTATTCTCCCAGGTAATTGGGCAACGTTGAGATGCTTATGGTTTCCTCTCTTCCTCTGTCAAGCCTTGACACCTCTTCGTACACTTCCTCCAAGTTGGGGTGGAGTTGACAATCTTCCCCATCTATTTCTTCAAAAGGAGGTGTATGATCTCCGTTCTTCTTCCATTGTTCCTCTCGAATTCTGTTCCATAAGTCTTTTGGCCAATCTGCTTTAGATCTGGGATTATTGACATCGATTCCTCCCGGGTTGTTGTCTGGCCACTTTGGTCATCTTCTTTCCTAGGCTCTTTGTTATTGGGCTTTAAGCATTCTTCATACAGACTAGGTGCAATCCTGGTCTCTGGTAGCGTTGGGATAGGCTTTTCTAGGGTTGCTTGTGCTACTTCTATGAGTTTTCTGCATATGGCTAGTCTTTCCTTTTCTAATTCCCCTTTAGGGTAGATTCTTTCATATTGTTCAACGCTTGGGCCCATCTTGATTCTAGCTTGGTAGGCTTTCAACCACATGTCTAAGTCGTCTGGCTTTGGGTATGCTAGAATTGATCCGGGCTTCTCCCTATCTGAGCTAGGTTCGGTTAGCTCAGGGGTCTCCTTAGACTTCTCTTGTTCTTTGTGTTTATTCGTTTTTTCAATTTGCTTTTTATTGTTTGTACTCTTGTTCTTTGCCCATTTATCCTTGAGTTTCTCTCGTCTTTCCTTCCATTTCTGAGCTTTCGTGTTGCGGGAATTTTCACATGGGTCCTCAGAATCTTCCACTATCTGAGTTGAATGGCTTATTTTCTTGTTGTTTTTTTGTTCCTCTTCCGATTGCTGTTCTTTTTGTTGTTTTGTTTGGGCTCTGGTAATAGCCTTTAGTGGCACCGTGTATTCCTTATCACTACCGGATCCTTCAACGACCTCTATCACATTAATAGGTGCAGTGTCTAGGGATTTGGTTGGGTTTTTAGGGCAATCTCTAAAAAGATGTTCCTTTCCGCAATCACTGCAGTACCCTTCCCAAACTCTGGATGGTGGTGGATTATAAGGTCGAGGGCATTCCCTAATGAAGTGATCCCCTCCGCATCTATAGCATGGTCCTCTCTGCACCAAGGGTCTCACTGGAGATCTCATGGGTTGCTGTGCTTTAGGAGCTGAATACATTAAGGTGGTGGTTTCTGCTCCATATGTCTGATCATAGCCCTCATAACCATAATAAGCCGTTTCATATGTTGGCTCATAGTCCATTATGTTGGCTTCATATTGATAGTACTCCCCTTGTGGAGGTTCATACCTTGGGTTGGTTGATTCCACATTGGTCATTCTAGATGCTGGTACTATGGCTCTCTCTAAGTTTTCTTCTGGTTGAGCATACTTCACTGGTACGACTTGTTGAGGTTGTGATAGCTGGGGTCCCAGTACTGGCTGTGGTGGTGGGTATGGTGCTTGCTCATATTGTCTTGGTGCCCCTGCTTGTGTTGGATAAGGATTGTATCTAGGCATTTCCCTACCCGGCTCTCTCGGTTGATATCCATAAGGTCGGTATTGAGGTGGTTGGATAGGCCGTGCTTGCCTATTGAAGGGACAGTTTTCAGTGGTGTGATTAGTGTATTTTTGCTCAATGTGGCAGTATGATGAAGTCCCTTGTTGTTGCTGTCTGTAGTATGGATACATAGGTTGTGCACCGGTCCCTCCTCTGACGCATAAGTATGTGGGGTGATCTCCTCCACATAAATTACATCTTCATAGCACTGGCAATCTTTGTGCTAGGTTTTGGTAAGCTCTCTGTCCCTGGACTCCTAGTTTCTTTGCTACTAATTCTGCTAATTCTTCCATGTTACTGGAGTTGGACGTGATAGTACTCTTTAGATCTTCTGTTTTAGTGTGGTCGGATGTACCTTTGAGATCCTCTGCCAGATTGTCTTCCAAATCAATGCACTCTTGGAGACACTCACTCAGTGTTTGTAATCTCTTCACATACACTAGTGTTCTTAGGGTTCCGTTAGTAAGTCCATCTAGAAATAGTGAAATCATCTTTTGTTGAGTGGGTCTCTCAGCGGCTTGGCATCTATCCACATACTGATTGAATCTTCGAGCCGCCGTCTTCACGGTTTCATTAGGGTTTTGTTTAAAGCTATGGATTAAAGATGCAGAATTGTGTTTAATCCCTCTCTTTGTGAATTCTCCAATAAATTCTTCAAAGAATTGTTCCATGTTTCCAAATTGATTCGGATCTAAGGGTTGGAACCAAGTAAGAGCAGTTCCTGTGAGGGTGAGCCCAAAAGACTCATACTGCACAAAGAAGTCCTCTATTTGCTCAGCTCTTAGAACTTGTTTAAATTCTGCGATATGATCATATGGCTCTCCAAGCCCATCATAGTGGTTTCTTACACATTTAGCTACTTGGATGGGTCTCAACCTTCTCATTGGTTCAGGTGGTCTGGGCATCATAGGGAAGACTGGGATAGCTGGTCGTAATGGCGGCACTCCCGGCTGTCTTCCTATCGGTGGTTGTGGTCTTACTGGTGGTCGGTACTGGTTTTCTATCCCTGCGTGGGCCTGATTGTGTGTGTGCACTCCTGGAGTTGCAAACTGTACATGAGTATGGTTGGGCACACTTCGTTGACTGGTCTGTCCTGATGTGGTTTGCTCCGTTTCTGGCTGATTCCCAAAAGGATTTTGTGAAGTAGTTGCTTGGCCTCTCTGAGGAAATACAGGCGTACCCATGTATCTTAGTCGAGCCCTGTCTAAGGCACTCACTGGCTAGTATCTCCTTTGGTCCTTATCCAAGTAAGTAAGCCTAATTTCGTCATTTGGGTCTTTCAACTCATAAAATGTCATGGGGCTTTCTTCTCTCCCTGGAGCCGGTAAGTCAGTTTGAAGCAACAGGTCTGATCCATGGATCATATAAACTTCCAACAGGTAATCATCTTGAGGTATCAAATCTCCTCTCAAGACCCGTGACACTTGGGACCTTCTCCTCGGAGTAGACACAGGCTCCTCAAGTTGTGTTCTTTCAGAGTTGTTTGGGTCCACAAACTCTCCTCTGTCATTGATTCTCTCGGGAAATTCAGTTACAATATAGATATGACCAATCTTGTCTACATATGCTCCTCCTTCATACTTCACAGCAAGTCGGGGTACAATTATGGCATTCTGGGAAGTTATCATCCTCGCAACCGATCTGTTTAACCCATCCAGGTAGATTGGGATCTCCTGGGTGTTGGTGGACACGTATTGTAAGGAGGTACGGTAATCCCCTTCAACAGTGGACATGAAATTTCTATTTGGCGTTGGACCTTGCATGTCTTCCGAAGCCATGTGTAATTCCTCTTCCGAGTCACTAGAGGTTTCTGAGTAGATGGAGTGGTGACTAGCCTGGGCAGCGCTTCCTACCGAAGATATGACACTTCTTCGACTACTTAACACTCTTCCTGATCTCAAGTTCATTCACCCCTCCAAGTCTCTCTCTAAGTCCTACAGGTTCTCCTTGGGTGGCTTTCCTTATGACTTAAAGTGTCTTGACAAAAGAAAGGGTCAATCTGGACGATACCACTTTCTGACGATACCACTCTCGGGCGATACTGCTTGACCCCGATACGATACCAGAGGTCCAAACGATACGATACTGGATATTGCTCACGATACGATACTGGACCAAACGATACGATACTAACCTGGTATCGCGATACTACCTCTGGGAGCAGCCGATACGATACTAGGATTTATCACGATACGATCTTAAAAGTTTCAGGCGATACGATACCACAAGTACGATGCGATACCAGTGGTCCAAACGATACGATACTTATGACAGTATCGCGATACTGTCCAAGTGACTGACCGATACGATATCAGGGTGGTGTCGCGATATCAGATTTCACAAGGCACGATACGATCTCAAAAAGTCCGACGATACGATACCAGATATAGTGTCGCGATACTTCACTGGGAAATATGGCGATACGATACTGACAAAGATCGACGATACGATACTAGAGACTCAAGGTGATACGATATCACCGTGATAAGCGCGATCGCGATACCAACTTGGCGACACGATACCGGAATGGTATCGCGATACCAGAATCGATACCCAACGATACGATACTTACAATAGTGCGCGATCGCGATACCAACTCAAGGCCACGATACCAAAATGGTATCGCTATACCAAGTAGGTATCAAGCGATACGATACTTCGGCGAGTATCGTGATACAAGGGAGTTTTGGTATCGCGATACCAAACCTCAACCGATCGCGATACTCAAGCCAAAATGCAAGATTTTTCAAGAATTTTTTCACCCCCTGGCTCTCCTTACTCCCCTCTTCTCTCCTAGACCTCTGTATCCCACAAAAATATAGCAACGATATCAGTTCTCCCTCCCCGCGATACTGCGCAAACTTTTAATCACGTGTTCATGCAAGTTTAGAGAGTTTTAGGTAAATGTTCTTGTTAAAATCTTACCTCTATCTACTCTTGCTTGCTCTTTGAACTCTCACACAAGCTCTGAAGGCCTGAAGCACACGATATTGCACGCACGGTACCGATCGCTGCTCTCTGACGATACCAGTGAGCAGTGAAGTATCAAATGAATCAATTTTTTGGTTTTTATACTTCTTTGGACAGAACTTGAATTTTGGGTAATTTTTGGTGATTTTTGGTGATTTTTTCCTATTCCAACTTCTCCTCTCCTCACTACTCCTCTACTTCTAACCTAACCCTAACTCCTCTTTCTCTTCCCTCCTCCTAAACCTAAACCTAAAACTTATCACACACACCTCAGAGATGTGAAGTAACAAGTGCTGAAGTGACTAACTACTCGCCAAAGGACAATTTCACCTCTACAAGTACGATTCGATCACACTCGATCTATAACCATCACGAAGGCACCTTGGTTGAGTGTTCCCCGGCAACGGCGCCAAAAACGTGTGTACTTGAGCCAATATGACTCAAGGACTTGTGCCAATGAGACTATACCTCAATTGCCACACAAGTGCATATAGTGGGATCTTTAACACACATTTAAATGTCAATCCTAAGGAACGACTTACCAAGTGTATGAAGACGTGTGCACACGTGATGGAAAATGAAGTGGTTTAGCTAATCATGCATGAGAAAAGACTACTACCTCTCACACCTACTGAAATACTGAAAGTGTTGTCGCAAGCCTCTTTTCAGCAGTTTTGGTATTTTGAAGTTTTTTCCCAGCCCAGAACTTCGAATATAGGCAATAGGGTACTCGTTTCGAAGCTCTCGACGAGACGCATCCAACGATGGTGGTTTCACTCAATTCTGACCACTTCGCTTCAAGTTATGGCAAAAACAGTGAATGACGGGAATCACAAATACCCGCGCCACAGCTTCTCTTAGTTTACACACGCACTACAGTAGCTCAAAACAAAGGGGAAGGGGTAGACAACAGTCCTACACATGCATTTCAAGCATCACACACACATACAAGAGCAAAATGAAGATCAAAATCAGCAAGAAAGAGGCAAACTCGAAAATTCTGAAGAGCTCCTTGTTCACAATGGCAAGAGTTTTTTACAAAGAGTCACAAAGTGACTTATATACATGAGCCCTAAGTTTGGTCCTTTCACACAAGTGACCGGCACTTTATTCACTAAGAGACTAATTATCTACTATTGTACATGGGTAATCTCTACTTTTCTATGGGGATGCATCTAGAGGACTCCTCTAGTGCATTTACAAGGGAAAATATATTACAAGAATGAATATGATACAAAAATATGTAGTCCAAATCGGAAAAATTTTGGGGCCCGTCTTTTCTCTGCTTTGTGCGCTCTTTGGCTCTGCAACACTCTCCCCCTCTTCATCTCTGTCGTCCCTTGACAGACTTTGCTTCCCGCACGCGTCCAATGGTCAGTGTTGCCTGATTCTTGATCTTGCATTACGTTTTAGAGGCGCTCAGCTTTTCTCCGTACGCTCCCCTTGGTCAGTGTTGCATGTAGTTAAACAGACATGCAGATTCGATGGCCTTCTTGATTCAAGCTCTACTACTCGAGAGCCTGTTGCACTTGTCTTGCCTGCTGACTTGGGTTGCCACGCACGCCATCAGTGACTAGGAATGTGCTGTTCTTAGTCACCCTCTTAAACTTTTCAGCCTCTACCCCTTTATAACTTTTGGTCCTCTGATTTGTCCTGGTTGCACACATCTGATCCTGTTGTATTGCTTTGAGGCTGTTTACTTCTTTCCACCGTGCATGACCTGGATGATTTCTCTTTTTGCCTTATGCGTGCCCCTGCGGGGCTCTGTGCAGAGATGGGTAATGCGCCCCTACGGGGCTTCCTGCAGAGATATGTATCTATTGCACCGTCTTAGACTTTGATTTTCTTCTTCTTTTCTTTTTGCTTGATTGCCCCTCTACAGACACCCATTCAGTATGCTCAATCTCATAGATGAATCCAGCTTCAATCAGCCTATCAATTTCTTCTTTTATTTTGGATGCATATGTATCAATATATGTGTATGGCTTCTGTTTGGTGGGCTTGGCATCAGCGGTCATGGGAATCGTATGAGAGCATATTCTTGGATCTACCCCCTTCAAGTCTCTATAATGCCATGCAAACACATCCCTATATTCTCTTAATAGAGCTACGAGCTCCATTTCTTCTCTTGCACTCAAGTCATCTCCTATGTAGGTACATCTCTCTTCGTTCTCCTCAATGGTCACAACAATATTTTTGGTCTTTTCTTTATTATCATATGATTCTCCTATGATGGCCTCTCTCTTAGGCATTCGTACCAAAATTTTGCGGTAGTCAACTTCATATTTCTTGAAGTTTTCTTGTACTTCAAACAATGATTCCTCCTCTTCTTGTTTCGCTGCTTTTCTTTTCTTTTTCTTTTGACTGCTCTCACTTCCATCCTTTGAATTTACCGTTTTAATACTTGTGAGAGGTTCTTCTTCTTTCTGGGCGAACACTCCTATATCTTCTAGATAGTGCTGCTCTGAGTTAAAGCAACTATCCATCACAATGGACTCTATATCATCGCCATTCTCTTCTTCTTCTATGACATCACTAGGTTCACATTCTTCTAGCAAGGGCTGACACATGAACACTCAAATATCATATCCCTCCTCATCACAACCAGGTGTCCATTGTTCTTCATTGACAGCAATGTCCATGGTGGCTTAGATTTCAGGCCAGCCATGAGGCTCAAATTCCTCATCTGGAAAGATCATTGGTGTGTAGGCTGGGTCCCTAACTGGTCTATCTCCTGGCAAATTTCCTTCTTCTCTTGCCTTTAAATGTTTTTCCTCTTCCTCTACGACCTTGCACATCCACAAATGAGTATGTTCATGCAACCATGATGGATCAGGTGAACTTTGAGAATGCACAGAGATGGAATCTTCTTTCGTTTTGTGGATAGGATGCCACTGTAGGGGTGGTACATCTCTAAAGGAGTAATCCTTCAAATTGACCTTGGTGGTGACCCCTAAGTGCTGCAAGTACAAGGAGTTGGTTCCCAAATCCTCTACTATTTGCAATTGTCGTAGGAAGGGTCTTCCTAGGATCATCTCATAAACATTATTTTTCTCAAAGTCACATATAGCAAATGTGTGCTCAAACTCTACACCACAAGTGGTTAGAGTTATCCCTTCTAGCAATCCTAGAGGTCTTTCAAAATGACCGTCGGCCATTTGAAGCTTCATTCTACTTGGTCTTAATGTGGGTTTGCCCCATTGCTTCCACAAGGAGGTGGTCGCAATAGCAACACCAGCACCTGAATCTATGATTGCTTTGGTTGTGTAACCTTGGTAGGTGATTGGAAGATAAGTATTACGTTCTTCACCCTCACACATGTCCCCTATTTCGTCTAGAGGTATCTCTGGTACTTTTTGCTTAGAGCCTGCTTTTGGCATTTTGGAATCAAGTTCTGGAACTTGATCCTTGACATGATTCCATAGCTAAGGTTTTGCTTTGAGCAGATCTTCTACAGTGAGATGACATATAACCTTAGTGTTCTTCACGACATCAGTGTTCCTTGGGACCAATGAGTCTTCATGTCTGACCAGTATTGTAGGAGCTCTGATCTGAAGAGATTCAGATTCCCATGGGCCTGGAAATTGAGGCAGTTCTTCTAAGGTATTAGATTCAAAATCTATCCTTTTGTCTTCTTGTTGCTCGACTTGATCTCCGTAAATGGATGGAATGTCTTGGGGAAATTGATCATGAAGATCATCAATCTCGGGAATAGGAGGGGAATTATCCTTCTCCTTGGCCCATTTCTCTTCTTGTATTTCCCGGAAGAACTCTTGAGAGTACTATTGAATTGAAGAAGGTATTCCAACATCCGTGGAATTAGGAACATAAGCTCCCATTGGTAGTGAGCTTCCTCTTTCAATAACTGGTTGAGCCTGTGGAGATAAACAAACTTGTGGTTTGTTTACCAACTGCTCTAATCTTTCTAGTAATCCTTGGAAATGCAAATCTGGTTTGACAAAGTTTGTTTGATTGAACTTTTGACTAGTCTCGAGTATAGCTTGAGCTTGTTCTACCATTTTCATGCACATTTTCATCCGTTCAATCTCTAAATCTGCTCTAGGGTAACTCTTGTCTAGGTTTGCAACTGTTGGCCCTTCTTGAAGATGAGCCTGGTAGGCCTTGAACATCATGTCCAAGCCTTCTAGGGTTGGATCTACAAGAACAGACCCTGGTTGCGGCCTATTTACAATGGGTGTTGGGGTGGGATGAGATGGAGTGGATGGAGTTTCGGCATGCGAGGAGTTTTGAGATGCAATGTCTTCTATTTTTGTTTTAGCATCTTTCAAGCTTTCTTCTAGTTCCGATAACTTTTTATTCCACTTGCGATTAGCCTTCTCTCTAGTATCCTTCCATGTTCTTGTTTTCCTCTTACTAGGTTCTCCCGATTTGCTCGACTCCGATTGCTCTACTTGTTTATCCTGTTTTAAGGCTTGTGCTCTAGTGACAGCTTGTATAGAAGCCACATTACTACTACTTGAACTTGAATCCACCACTAAGACTACCACATTAATGGGTGTAATCTTGGGTGCACTAGAGGGGTTTCTTGGACAATCTCTGGGAAGATGGTCTTTGCCACATTCAGGACAAAAAGCTTGTATTGTGATAACCTGACCTTGACTCGGAGATGGTGGGTGGGGACAGTCACGAATGAAATGGTCACCTTGACATCTAAAACAAGATCCTCTAGGGGCTTGTGGTCTCATTTGTCTCAATTGGGGCCTAGGGTTAGGATTTGTGTACATGACATTGGAGTATTCTAGCTCCCAATTTTGCTCCATAGGTGGTGCCTCATATTGATACGAGTAAATCTCACTATGCTCAGGCGACCCAGTGTAATAAGCATGTGGACTACCTTCATGGGAGTAGTCTGAACTATGAGCATGAGAGTCATTATCTGGTATCAATGGGGTCAGTGGCACCAATGATCTATTTAGATTTTCCTCTCCCACAGCATACTTGACTGGAATCACATTGGCAGGAGCTGGTGGTTGGTTTCCCAAGACTGGTTGTGTCCTATATTGTGCCTGATATTGCTGTTGTGGTCGATAATATGGCTATTGGTATTGGTTCTGATACCTACCTTGTTGGTAAGGTTGCTGATAAGTTTGTCTAACAGCTTGCCTATTGTAGGGATAATCTTGAGCTGTGTGGTTCATGTATTTTCTCTCAATAGTGCAATATGGAGCATTCCTTTCTCTAATTTTTTGGTTTTTCATTGGGCATACGTTAGCCATGTGGTCCCCTCCGCAGGTATAGCATCGGTTCAATGAGGTGACTCTTTGTGTTTGTCTATTTTGGACTCCCAACTTCTTGGCAACTTGGTTAGCTATCTCATCTATTTCTGTGGATATTTTCGAAGTATGACTAGTAGAACTATCAGAATCCTTATAGAGTTTGGATAGTCCTAACTCCTCACCCAAGTTGTCTTCTATGTCAATGCAGGTCAGCACACACTCTTCTATGTGTAGCTCAAGTGTAAGCACCACCTCCTTTACTTGTCAATCCGCGGAGACGTGAGGACCGGTATGAAGACCACGAGCAAGTGAAGGCACAAGTGCGTGAGTGAAAGCACACAAACATGCACACACATACACACACACGTGCACAAAGTAAGATCAAAGAGAGGAACAATGGAAAGCTTAGATTGCAAAAGAGTTCTCTTCAAAAAGTTCTATTCTCTAACAAGCCAACCCCAAAAATGAGCTGTCTAGCTCTTTTTATAGTTTTTTGACTAGTTTTGGCCCTATCCAGACCTAGTGTTTGGCCTAGTTAAAAATTAGGTTCCAGGGCTTATTTGAGGGCTCAAACGAAGCCTAAAAATTATGAAAATTGGTACGATGGTACTTCTAATACTCCTCAAACTCGAGGACTCCTCGGCTTGAACAAAATGGAGTTACTAAAAATAGATAATGGTATTTACAATGGTTTTTAGTGATGAAAATCACTATTTTTGTAGGGGATTCTTCTGAAAATTTGACATACACTTCTTGGAGCTCCCTACTTGCTCCCTTTCCTTGTGTGTCCACCTTTTGATGTGCTTCCATGCTTTGTCCTTGACTTTGAGCTTCAACACTCCCCCCCCTCTCGAGTCTGTCGTCCCTGACAGACCCTTGTTGGAAGGGTTGTTCTATGTAGTGCTTTGAGAGGTGGTGTCCATCCGTTGTATGAGCTGGTTCCTTGGATTCCAGCAAGAATGTGTCGTTGTGAGCTTTCAAAACTGCAAGTTGCTCAAAAGAGGTTGTCAAGAGTGATTTGGAGCAACTACTGGCTTCAATTTGCTTTCCAGATATGGATGTTGTTCCCATGACGTCCGCTAGCTCTTCCAAAGATGATGTTGAGAGCAGTCATGCCAACTACTCATAACCCATAATGAATGATGGGTAAGTGTGTTTGTGCCTGGGTTGAAAAAAGTATGTGCCTTGTGCACGGCCTTGTAATGTAGCCCTACGCATGCTTACTTGGAAAATGCATTGGAAGAAGTATGGTGCAAAAATTGCGGGTCTTGAGCTAAGTGGTCAAGGGTATGCTGACGAAGAGGCTTCCTAAACTATCATGGTTATGGTGTTTCCAGAGTAAAGATACTTACCATGGAGAAGGTTGATGGATGTTTGTCTCTTCGTGTTGTACACGTAGATGGTGTTGAAAGTGCACCTTCATCTTCCCCTTGTAATGAGCTATCACTCTCCTCCGATGTGGTTCCCTCCCTTCTCACTATCACTTCTCTCTTTCTCATACACCCTCTCATGACTCCTGATTCAAGCACTAATACAGAAAACGCTGAAAAAAATATTATCGTGGAAGCGGTAACTACACCAAGCTGTGTTTCACATATTCTCTTTAGCTCACCATATGCAGGAGTCTTCTCCTCCAGAACTACCTTTTGCAGATATCTCCTTGGATGCTTTGGTACATAAAGTAGTTAAGCATCACTCAAGTTGCGGACCTTCAAGCTCTTCATTCCTACCATGGTAAGAGAAAATCATAGTTGTAGATGCCATGTTCATGCCAAATGCTTGTCATCTACCAGATATGGCAGCAATAATCTCACTGCTGGCCGAGACACACTTCTATCCAAATTGATAAATGCCTAGTAATCAACAGTTCCACCTTCAACTAAGCATGACTCATTCATGTTTCATAAGCCAAACCTGGGAACAAGCTCTCTCCCGCTTTTCTTTCTCCCTTTCTTTTTGTTTTTTTTTTTTTTTTTGAGGAAAAGGATATCACAAAACAAGAACTCTAAAGTTAGTATCAATAGAAATATTTGACATATGTCACTGTGCTCTTGTGCCTGGGATTCTCAAGTGTGTCTATGCACGGCCGTGTAATGTGGCCCTATATTAATGCATACTTTGGAAATGCATGACCTGAATGGTGCAAAAGACAGGGTTGTGCAAGGAGCACATGGTTGTTGCTCGTTCGAGGCTTTCGATGTTATTTGTGGAGGTTGATGCCGACCTTGGTGGAGGTATCCATTGAGTCTCGAACTGATGGAATCCTCCTTATGGGAGTCCATTTTAGAACATCATTTGGCACTGTAGAGGTCACTTCAGGCGTCTTTCTCTTTGGATGCTTTCTGAACTGTGGTATCCAGTGTGGTTGACGCTTTGGTTCGGTGGAGGCTACTTGCACTTTTGGCTTCCAAACCCATATCCTTTTTGCATGTCTTCCTACTAATGTTGAAGAGCTGATTTGATCTTCCTTTGGTCTCTGTATGTGGTTCTTACCCTTTTCTCTTTTTGGCTTCTTTGTTGAAACCTTTTGCATGTGGGAGAACAAAGGTTGTTGTGGATGTAGGAGCTTCTTAGGTACCCACATCTGTAATTGCCCTTGTTGAGCTGCAGCTAACTTCTTAGGCACCCAAACATGTTGGATACCTTGTGATTGAGCTTGTCTGAGCTGCTTCCTTCGTCTTCTGGCCTGGTTGGTTTGCATGGATGGAATTTGTGGGGGCAAGGTTGGTGGTTGCTCTCCTTTGCGTACCCATATCTGCTCCATGCTCGGAACTGCTTTTTTATCGAATGGTGTCTTTCTATTTGATGTAGCAGTTGTCGTGAACGGTTGTGTTTGCTTGTGTGGTGGACTCACTACTGTGGCTACTTGATTCTTTGGAGAAGAAGAAAGATCCACCCGCCTTCGAACCTGGTCTTCCACGATTGACTCCTTCTGCATCATAGAGCTTTTGACACATACAACATCTTCTTTCATATGATTAGTCTTGGAAGAACTAAGAGAGTGTGTGGTGCCATGATTTAGGAGCATGCAGTTCTCTAATTCTAATGTAATGCATTGTTCATGTACCCAAACTTGAAGAATTTGACTTCTTAGGTTTAAGTTAACTGCATGGTCATAGATCCAATCTTGACCCAAGACAAGTGGTTCTGTAAGGTTCTCATCTTGACATACTAGCGCTTTGACTTTCATTGGAACATCTTGAAGGTAGATGGGAAGTTCCACCTCGCCCAAACAAGGGGTTTCCACACCTCCCAAACCTATGAGATAAGCTTCTATGGGATTGATGTTCAACTGCAAGTCTTGGCAGTAGGAAAGTCTAACTGCACTACTTGCTGCACCTGAGTCAATCAATGCTTTCACCGTCCCTGCACCCTTCCCTTGTCCTATCTCTATGGTCACAAAGGGTCTTCGGTCAATGACCTGAGAAGTCGCTATGCCTGACTTTTGACACATATCCATGTGATATTTTGGGGCTTTTGAGTTGACATCTAGGCCTAATCACCTTAACTTATTTCGCTTAATACGCTCTCTGGCCTCTACCTGTGCTTCTTCTCTCACTCTTAACTCTTCTTCTTTTCGCTTCTTAGCAGTGTTGAGTCTCATTAGCATATCCTCAGTAAGAGGTTCTTGATGTAGCTTGACTCTATAGCCACTAATACAGTTTGGCAAGATATCTCCTTCTAGAGTGGCCAACTGAACTGCACCACTAGTGGAAATTCTATTAATGATCATGGGTCCGTATCCTCTTTTTTCCAACTTACGGGCATGTTGTTTTAGTGTGTATACCAACACTAGATCTCCCTCTTTCAATCCCTTATCCTTGATGTGTGCATCAAAGTATGCCTTTTGCCTCTTCTTTGCAGCGTAGATGCCTGCTGCCGCTCGTAGCCTCGTCTCACCCAAGCGTTCGAGATCAAAGATCCTAGAGGACAATTCATGCCCATTCCACTCATACTCTTGTGCTACTTTTAAGGCAGGGATTAAGAAATCTAATGGTAGCACAGCGTTCTGTCCAAAGACCATCTGAAATGGGGTGGCGTTGAGTACCATTTTGTAGGCAACTCGATAAGCCCAAACAGCATGATGAAGTTGTTTGTCCCAATCAGAGCGTTTATTATTTACCAGTTTTGTCAATACGTTACAGAGGATCTTATTGGTACTCTCGGCTTGTCCGTTGGCTTGTGGGTGATAGGGGGCAGATTTCTTATGTATCACCAAGAATTCTTGGAGAAGATTTTCAATGACTTCATTCAAGAAGTGTGTGCCTCTATCGCTCACCAACTCTATTGGTAGTCCATATCTCGTGAACACATTCTCGAATAAGAACTTAGCCGTAGTTTGAGCATCATTCTTTGTTGTGGCTTTGACTTCTACCCACTTTGTAAGGTAATCTGTGGCTACAATGATGTACTCTACATGGGAGTTTCTAGCTGGGGGGTTAATAGGACCTATGAAGTCTATGCCCCACTTCGAAAATGCACGTCCTCCCATCATTGGCCTCAAGGGCATCTCGTCTTTTCTCACTCGATATTGTGCACGTTGGCATGTGTCACATTTCTTCACATAGGTACGTGCGTCCATATGAAGAGTGGGCCACCAAAGTCCTGAGAATAGAATGGTCTTGATTACTCGGTCAGGACCAAAATGTCCACCTGCAACACCGCTGTGTGCAGTCTCTAAGACCTTTAAATAGTCTGATTCATGAACGCATAGTCTTAAGTAACCATCTTTGCCTCTTCGGTATAGGTTGTCCCCTACTAAGGCATACCCTTGAGCCTCTTGCTCCATGCTTCGTCTTCTTGCTAGACTAGCCTCTTTGGGTAATCTTCCCGATCTCATAAACTCTACCAATGGAGCACTCCAATCTGGAATTAATGACACTTGATAAAGGGTCGCATGCTCCACTGGGGGTCTCTCTCTGCACCTTGGACAATTCTTAATCCACTCATGTATTTCTTTGTCCATGCTAGGCCAATACACTCCTAAACGCTTTAGATTCTGCAATGTTCGTTGTTTAGAATAGTGATTTCCTAGCATTCCTTCATGGGCTTGTTGCAACCAACTACTATGTTCATCATCCTCCACACAACAAGCTAATACACCCTCAGTATCTTGTTTGTACATGCTTCCTGCTAATATGTGATATTTTTGTGATTTTACAATTTCTTCTTGTGATGTTTTCATATTCTTATTTGCAGGGCCAAAGGTTAGGACTGGTACCAACTTATTTGCCCATTTAGAAACAACTTCTAAATTGAACAGATAAGCATCAGGTAATTCGTCAGACACTCCTTGCGGTGACTCTCCTGAAGTGATGCGAGAAAGGTGATCTGCCCGAAGGTGGATTCTACCTTTCCTGACAACAACTTCAAAGTCATATTCCATTAGTAAGAGGAACCATCTTACTAAGCGTCCAGTATTGCAAGGTTTATTGACCAAATATAACAAAGCTTGATGATCAGTGAAAAACTTGAACTTGTTGGCCAATAAATAGTGTCTAAACTTCTTCACAACATATACCATGCCTAAGCCCTCTCGCTCAGTTGTGGTATAGTTCCGTTCAGCTGTAGTGAGCTGTCTACTAGCATATGCTATGGGCAAATCTAAGTTTCCTTCACTTGTGGGTTGTGCTAGCACACATCCTATGGCATGATTGGATGCATCCGCATGGACATGGAATGGTTTATTCCAATCAGGAGTGGTGAGTATTGGTGTCGTGCACAAACGTTTCTTCAGTTCGTTGAAAGAATTCTCGCATTCGTCGTTCCACTCAAAACTAGACAACAAGGCATAAAGGGGTCTAGCTATGATCGCGTACATGTGGATAAACCTACGGTAGTATCCACAATGGCCCATAAAGGCTTGTACCTCTTTAATATTCCTTGGCCTTGGTAGCTCCGCTATGGCTCGTACCTTATCTTCATCTGTTGAGATTCCATTCTTAGAAACAATATGACCTAAGATTTTACCTTGACGCACCATAAACACACACTTTTCTGGGTTCAGACACACTCGATATTCTCTACACTTGTTGAAGATTTGTCTGAGCTCAGGGATGTGAAACCTTCTTTCTTGGGAATGAGCACATAAATCATCCACATACACTTCTAAGCTCTTTTGCAAGAACTCTTTGAAGACATGACACATGAGCCTTTGAAATGTTGCAGGTGCATTGGTGAGCCCAAATGGCATCACACGAAATGCAAATATTCCCCAGTTTGTAGCAAAACCTGTTTTGTGTTGATCTTCTGGGGCAATGGCTACTTGATTGTAACCTGAAAATCCATCAAGGAAGCTATAAACTTCCTTGCCTGCAACACGCTCCAATAGGTGTTCTGTGATTGGAAGTGGATAACTGTCTCTAATCGTAGCGGCATTAACTTTTTTAAGGTTAATACACACTCGCAACTTCCCGTTCTTCTTGGGTACCACAACAATGGGGGACACCCATTCGGTATGCTCAATCTCATAGATGAATCCAGCTTCAATCAACCTATCAATTTCTTCTTTTATTTTGGCTGCATAGGTATCATTATATGTGTAGGGCTTCTGTTTGGTGATTGCTTTGGTTGTGTAACCTTGGTAGGTGATTGGAAGATAAGTATTACCTTCTTCACCCTCACACATGTCCCCTATTTTGTCTAGAGGTATCTCTGGTACCCTTTGCTTGGAGCCTGCTTTTGGCATGTTGGAATCAAGTTCTGGAACCTGATCCTTCACATGATTCCAAAGCTCAGGTTTTGCTTTGAGCAGCTCTTCTACAGTGAGATGACACTGAACCTTAGTGTTCTTCACGACATCCGTGTTCCTTGGAACCATTGAGTCTTCATTTCTTACTAGTATTGTGGGAGCTCTAATCTGGAGAGATTCAGATTCCCATGGGCCTGGAAATTGAGGCAGTTCTTCTAAGGTATTAGATTCAAAATCTAACCTTTCATCTTCTTGTTGTTCTACTTCATCTCCGTAAATAGATGGAATGTCTTGGGGAAATTGATCATGAAGATCATCAATCTCAGGAATAGGAGGGGAATTACCCTTCTCCTTGGCCCATTTCGCTTCTTGTATTTCCCGCAAGAATTCTTGAGAGTACTGTTGAATTGAAGGAGGTATTCCTGGATCCGTGGAATTAGGAACATAAGCTCCCATTGGTGGTGAGCTTCCTCTTTCAATAACTGGTTGAGCCTCTGGAGGTAAAGAAACTTGTGGTTTGTTTACCAACTGCTCTAATCGTTCTAGTAAGCCCTGGAAATGCAAATCCCCTTTGACAGAGTTTGTCTGATTGAACTTTTGACTAGTCTCAAGTATAGCTTGAGCTTGTTCTACCATTTTCATGCACATTTTCATCCGTTCAATCTCTAAGTCCGCTCTAGGGTAACTCTTGTCTAGGTTTGCAGCTATAGGCCCTTCTTGAAGTCGAGCCTGGTAGGCCTTGAACATCATGTCCAAGCCTTCTGGGGTTGGATCTGCAAGAACAGACCCTGGTTGCGGTCTATTTACAATGGGTGGTGGGGTGCGATGAGGTGGAATGGATGGAGTTTCGGCATGCGAGGGGTTTTGAGATGCAATGTCTTCTATTTTTGTTTTTGCGTCTTTCAAGCTTTCTTCTAGTTCCGATAACTTTTTATTCCACTTACGATTGGCCTTTTCTCTGGTGTCCTTCCATGTTCTTGTTTTCCTCTCACTAGGCTCTCCTGATTCACTCAACTCCGATTACTCTGCTGGTTTATCTTGTTTTAATGCTTGTGCCCTAGTAACTGCCTGTATAGGTGCCACATTACTGCTACTTGAACTTGAATCCGCCACTAAGCCTACCACATTAATGGGTGTAATCTTGGGTGCACTGGAGGGGTTTCTTGGACAATCTCTAAGGAGATGGTCTTTGCCACAATCAGGGCACAAAGCCTATATTGTGATAGCCTGTCCTTGACTCGGAGATGATGGGTGGGGACAGTCACGAATGAAATTATCACCTTGACATCTAAAACAAGATCCTCTAGGGGCTTGTGGTCTCATTTGTCTCAATTGGGGCCTAGGGTTAGGATTTGTGTACATGACATTGGAGTATTCTGGCTCCCAATTTTGCTCCATAGGTGGTGCCTCATATTGATACGAGTAAATCTCACTATGTTCAGGTGACTCTGTGTAATACGCATGTGGACTACCTTCATGGGAGTAGTCTGAACTATGAGCATGAGAATCATTATCTGGTATCAATGGGGTTAGGGGCACCAATGCTCTATTTGGATTTTCCTCTCCCACAGCATATTTGACTAGAATCACGTTGGCTGGAGCTGGTGGTTGGTTTCCCAAGACAGGTTGTGGCCTATATGGTACCTGATATTGCTGTTGTGGTCTATAATATGGCTGTTGGTATTGGTTCTGATACCTACCTAATGGGTAAGGTTGCTGATAATTCTGTCTAACAGCTTGCCTATTGTAGGGACAATCTTGAGCCGTGTGGTTTGTGTATTTTCTCTCAATAGTGCAATATGGAGCATTCCTTTCTCTAATGTTTTGGTTTTGCATTGGGCATACATTAGCCATGTGGTCGCCCCGACAAGTATAACACCGATTCATTGGAGTGACTCTCTGTGTTTGTTTATTTTGGACTCCCAGCTTCTTGGCAACTTGCTCAGCTATCTCCTCTATTTCCGTGGAGATTTTTGAAGCATGACTAGTAGAACTATCTGAATCCTTATAGAGTTTGGATAATCCTAACTCCTCACCCAAGTTATCTTCTATGTCAATGCATGTCCGTACGCACTCTTCTATGGATCTAGGCTCTTTCAAATATACATATGATCTTAACTTTGTGCTCAGTAAGCCATCTAAGAACAAAGCCACTTGTTTAGCTGGTGTGGGTAACTCTGGAGTAGGGCATCTTTCTAGGTACTGTCTGAACCTTCTACCTGCTAGTCGCACTGTTTCTTGGGGTGTCTGCTTGAAACTGTGGATCAGGGACGATGTGTTATGCCTGATACCACTCTTGGAAAATTCTACAATGAATTCGTCTAGCAGTTGACCTATATCGCGATAGTTGCGACTACTCAGTGGTTGAAACCAAGCCAAGGCAGTGCCCTTAAGAGTCAAACCAAATGCCTCGTACTGGGTGAACAAGTCCTCAACCTGTTCAGCTCTTAACACTTGTTTGAACTCGGCCACATGATCATAAGGATCTCCTGACCCGTCAAAATAATTCTTCATTGCCTTGATCACTTGAGTGGGTCTAAGGGTTATTGGGTGCTCTCGGGGTCTAGGCAATGGAAAATCATGTTCATCTCTTTGTTGCCTATGTGCTTGATGTCTCTCTCTTTCAGGTCTTTCATTTTCAAATCTTGATCTATTCCTGCCCACGGTGTGTGCAAAACTTACCTCAGGTCTCTCTCTAGTTCTTTCTCTCTGGGCTTCATGAGCGTGGGATGATCCTACTCCTTGGAGGCCATGGGAAACATTGGATCTTGGTGGGGGGAAAATCAATTCATTGTTCCAAGTATATGCATGTCTATCATGTTCTGTTACCAAGAAAATTTTCTCTGATGTGTTATCTAGGTAGACAACTTTGCCTGGTATCTCTGGATCCTTGAACTCGTAGATGATGACTATGCCCAATTGGCTAGGTTGATCTGGCTTGAATCTCCAAAAGGCTTCCTTTGTTTCTCTATTCAAAAATAGTTCTATGCTTTTGTTATCTTGAGGGATCCAGTCTGGAGTGATCACTCGGGTCAAAACTGACTTACCTCTAGGAGTCTGGGGTCCTTGTCCTACATTTCCTTGTTCTAGGTCTCCTATTTCATTCTTAGGAATGACATTTCCAAACTCATCAGTCCTATCTGGTAGGTTGGTGACCACATACATGGTTCCTTCCTTATCAATGCATGAACCCTCTTCGAACTTGACCACCGGGTGTTCAAGTCCAAAGGATTGATCTGGATTTTTGAGTTGGACCACTGATCGCCTCAGACCATCCTCATAGATGCGAGCACCTAATTGGTTGGTCCGAATATATTCCAACTGTGTCTTATAGGGACCTTCTGGTGTTTGTAGATGGGCAGTCCCTGAGCCACCTGCAGGTTTTCCCATGCTAAAAGACATTTCTGAATCACTTGTGTCTGAACTTAGTAAAAGATGATCACTTAGTTGTTGTGCCCAAGACTTGGATGTATGGTTGACACTAGCCTCAGAAGATCTAATGCTTTGTTTATCCTTGCCTAAGTGTCTACCAGATCTCAGGTTCATAAGCTTTAGTCAAGAGTCCAAATTTTCCCTTTGGTATGGTTCAAAATTCTTTGGAGCCCCCTTGGTTTCCTAGTCCCACTTGTAGGATTCGAAACGAGCTTTCCAACGAGCTATAGAGCTCAAAAAATGGACTTTGGATGAAAAAGTTATGTCAAATCAGGCTCCTGGGGTCAAAATAGGCAAGCAGGACCTTTTGAAAATCGCGATTTTGAGTAGAAAATCGTGTTTTGAAAATCGCAATTTTGAGTAGAAAATCGTGTTTTGAAAATCGCGGTTTTGATCACAAAATCGTGTTTCTGAAAATCGCGATTTTGATCACAAAATCGTGTTTCTGAAAATCGTGTTTTTTTGACATAAAAATCGCGATGTTGAGCACAAAATCGTGTTTATGAAAATCGCGATTTTGATCACAAAATCGTGTTTCTGAAAATCGCGATTTTGATCACAAAATCGTGTTTCTGAAAATCGTGTTTTTTGACATGAAAATCGCGATGTTGAGCACAAAATCGTGTTTATGAAAATCGCGATTTTGAGCACAGAATCGTGTTTTAGAGAATCGTGTTTTTTGACATGAAAATCGCGATTTTGAGCACAGAATCGTGTTTTAGAGAATCGTGTTTTTTGACATGAAATTCGCGATTTTGAGCACAGAATCGTGTTTTTTGAAAATCGCGATTTTGACTCAAAGAATCGTGATTCACAAAATCGTGTTTTTTGCTGAAAATCGTGATTTGTGAGAATCGCGATTTTGAGCCCGCACTCAGAATCGTGTTTTTGGCATGAAAATCACGATGTTGAGCACAAAATCGTGTTTTTAGAAAATCGTGATTTTGAGCAAAATATCGTGATTACACAGAATCGCCTTTTTTTCACGAAATCATGTTTTTTACTAAAAATCGTGATTTTTTGAGAATCGCGATTTTGAGTAGGGAATCGTGTCTTCTCAAAATCGTATTTTTTGACTGAAAATCGTGATTTGTGAGAATCACGATTTTGAGCACAATCACAGAATCGTGATTCTAAGAATGACCATAGAATCGTGATTTTTTCAGCCAACTTTTAGGCGGGAAAACAGAAAATCGTGATTTTTCAAAAAATTTTGAATTTTCACAGAATCGCGATTTTCATCACAGAATCGTGTTTTTTGGCGGGAAATTCAAATTTCTGAGCGCCGGCTATGGCGAGCTCCATATGAGCAGAAAATCATGAAAAAAACACAACGCTTGCTCTCCCTTGCTTCTCCTAACTCCTTCCCACACAATAATGCATGAAAAATGGTATGAAGATGGTGAAAATGCACTAAAAAACAAGAATTTTCTATGAAGAAGAAGATGGAAGAAGGTGGAGATGATGATGATGATGAAGATGAAGAGGAAAAAAACAGAAAATGAACTGAAATGACAGTTTTTTTACCTTCCAACGTCACAAATCTACGATCTTACCATCACAACGCTCGTCCTCGAAGCTCTCTCCCCGGCAACGGCGCCAAAATTTGGTGTAGCTCAAGTGTAAGCACCACCTCCTTTACTTGTCAATCCACGGAGACGTGAGGACCGGTATGAAGACCACGAGCAAGTGAAGGCACAAGTGCGTGAGTGAAAGCACACAAACATGCACACACATACACACACACGTGCACAAAGTAAGATCAAAGAGAGGAACAATGGAAAGCTTAGATTGCAAAAGAGTTCTCTTCAAAAAGTTCTATTCTCTAACAAGTCAACCCCAAAAATGAGCTCTCTAGCTCTTTTTATAGTTTTTTGACTAGTTTTGGCCCTGTCCAGACCTAGTGTCCGGCCTAGTTAAAAATTAGGTTCCAGGGCTTATTTGAGGGCTCAAACGAAGTCTAAAAATTATGAAAATTGGTACGATGGTACTTCTAATACTCCTCAAGCTCGAGGACTCCTCGGCTTGAACAAAATGGAGTTACTAAAAATAGATAATGGTATTTACAATGGTTTTTAGTGATGAAAATCACTATTTGGATTCTTCTGAAAATTTGACATACACTTCTTGGAGCTCCCTACTTGCTCCCTTTCCTTGTGTGTCCACCTTTTGATGTGCTTCCATGCTTTGTCCTTGACTTTGAGCTTCAACACTATGCTTCTAGGCTCTTTCAAGTACACATATGATCTTAACTTGGTGCTTAGTAAGCCATCTAAGAACAAGGCCACTTGTTTGGCAGGTGTGGGCAACTCTAGGAGAGGTGTAGCTCAGTGATGAGTAGCACCTCCTTTAATGTCAATCCGGGAAGACGTGAGGATGGTATGAAGACCTCGAGCAAGTGGCGGCACAAGTGCGTGAGTGAGAAGCACACTAGCATGCACACACATACACACACACGCGCACACACGGTAAGACAAAGAGTGAGAATCAATGGAGCTTTTAGATTACTTTCAAAATGCTCTTACAAGTTCGTTTCAATTACAATCTAACCTCAAAAATGAGCTCTCTAGCTCTTTTTATAGTTTTTGACTAGCTTTTGGCCCTGTCCATACCTAGTGTCCGGCCTAGTTAAAAATTAGGTTCCAGGGCCAATTTGAGGGCTCAAACGGAGTCTAAAAAATACGAAAATTGATATGTAGGTACTTCTAAGGCTCCTCAAGCTCAAGGACTCCTTGGCTTGCACAAAATGGAGCTACAAAAATATGAAATGGTATTTACAATGATTGTTAGTGATAAGAATCACTGTTAAAAGATGTAGATTGGAAAAATTGAAGGGCCTATCTGCCAGATTTGCGTCGACTGCTTTGTCTACTTACTCCTTCACCTTGTTCCGACTCTCTCCGTTGGCTTCCTTGTCTCGTCAATCCTTGGGTTCCCTGGCTTCCTTGTCTAGTCAGTCCTTGGGTGCCCATACTGCTCTCAACACCCCCCCCTCTCTCGCGTCTGTCGTCCCTGACAGACCCTTGTTGCTGGGGGTGTTGGATGTAATATTCCACAACCTGAGTGGCAAGCTGATGTTCTTGTAAGCGTAGTCCCCTGGCCAAATCTGTCATCATACGATCCCAATCGATTGGTCCTGGAACGTCCGGATGTGGCAGACGTAACTGATCTGCATGGATCGCTTGTTCTACTGCGAATAGATGTAGCAAATGTGTGGGTCTGGGAATGAAAATTTCGGAATTGTATTCCCAGAAGCCCGTAGAGAACATTTCCTCAAATGTTTGCTTGAAGCATGCGGGCAAGTACTTGATTCGTGCATGCCAAGCAAAGATAACAGTGACCGAGGGGGTTTGGCTCATGTCGTAGACTAAATCCTTGTTGCCTTGAGCGAATCCAGGAGCGGAGATGTATGGAGCTTGGACATTCCGAAAGGTTTTGAAGACAATGGTCATGAACTCAAATATCTTCATACACATTTTCGCTGCTATATCAGGTACATTGTTTAGGCGTGCGGACCAGTGCCGAATGGTTGATATCATGTAGGCTACGGTTGGAGGTCCTCGAGGTGGAGCAAAATACGGGTAGTTAACCCAAGCCGAGCACTCTTTATTGTTGCGTACCTTGATTGCAAATGCTTGCCAGGATCTGCGACGTACCACTGGACAATAGCATGGATTATACTTGATATAGAGTGGCATGGTAGCCCAGGTACTCATCATCTCAGGGTAATCGGTGAGTAAACGTGCACGCCAATTAGGTTGGAAAATCGAGCCAGCACGTGCATCGGTCGGTAAATCCCCTATCGCAAATTGAGTAGCGAATGTGGGCTCCTTCCCTGTATGTCTTTTGATTTCTGCATTATAATCATGTAGTAAGACAAAATAAGGCATGTATTGCGATTCTGATGTTGTGATTAACCGTTGATGGGATAATTGTTGAAAGTAGGAAGACCGAAGGACCGTTTCTTCCAGATTCGTGAGAGATTGCATTTGCACGGCCACACGATCATCATGTGTCTTACCCACTTTCTCGACCCTTCTGACCCAATCTGGAACTTGAATTTCTAACGTGTCTTGTCCTTCTTCTGTAGTTCGACCACCAGGCGTCGGCATAGGCTCGTATGGCTCTTCGTAGCTGTCCTCGACGGGGATTTCCACTACTGTTTCAGGTTCTGGTTCTTCAATGGGCGAGGGGGGTCGTTCATATGGTAGGAGGCGTGCTTGGAGTTCTGCCACCTGTTTCCGAAGGGTCTCCATTTCTTCTGTAGATTGTTGCAAGATTACCGGCTCCTGTTGAGCAGGATGTACACTGGCTAACTGTTTCTTTAGATCGGCACATTCAGTCTCTAGTTTTTCATATGACTCCAGGAAATTTGCATTCTCCTCAAGTAGGATGCGGATGTCTTCTGATGGAACTGCTCTATATCGGGTAGGGCTAATGGTTGCTCCTACGGTTCCTTCCATAGCCGCTTCAAAGTTGTCTTGATTTTGTTGTTGAAGTCGTTTGTTCTCCTCTAGTGCTGCGGCCATATGCTTCCTTAATAGCCCAATGTTGCGTCTGAGTGTGGCATTAGATATCATTTGCGCTTGAAGCACTGTTTCTAGCTCCTTAACTGCTTGGTCATCTACAGTTGATGCCTTTGATTCCAATTCGGAGTGAGCCTGCTGTAGTGTGGTATGCTCGTTTAGGAGCGTCAGGTAGTCAGCCTCAATAGTGGTGACTCTAGCTTGGAGACGTTGAGATTCTGCCTGGAGGGTAGCATTGCGTTCTTCTAATTGATGGAAGTCTTGTTGTAGCTGATGTGCACACTGAAGTAATGTGTCGAACGTACTATTTACATTATGAGATGCAAGGGAAATAGTTTGAAATGCAGAGGAGGTGGGATTGGGTAGGGGTGTAGTGAATGCTGTGTGTGCCACTGATGTGAGTGGTGAGGTGGGGGGCAAGGGAGGGGAAGGTGGGGAAATCGTGGGGAGAGGTGCTGTGGTTGGTGAAATGTCCATTGGATCAGACAAGGTGGTGTGTGCAGGGGCTACCATATAGGTGGGTATGGTAGGTGAAGTGAGTGTGGTGTCCGTGTAAATTGATGTCGTTGCGAACATCGGAGGAGGGTGCCTTTGAAACATGGGAGAGCGGAAGAACTGCTCCACAAAGGACGGGTATTGGGGTGGTGAGGTCCGGTTGAAAGAGGTGTAGGGGCCAGCTGGGAAGTGAGGGTTATGGAATGGAGGTACTCGTATTGGGGGATAGGTCGGGAAACACAGGGTTCCTTCCGTGGGCGCTGGGTTTCCAACTACGCTGGTAATTATGGGATGGCCAGTCATGGGTTCAGCGGATAGATGGGACGAAGTGTACAAGGGATTGGTGACGAAGGAGAAGAGGGTGTCTTGTGAGGTGGGTTCTCGAAATGAGAATGATTTGAATGAGGATGGATTATAAGTGGAGGTAGAGGTGATGACTGTCGTTTCCTCCAAGGTGGGAGGTGGTGGTGGGGGCGGAGAAGGTGGTGATGGAGGATGCTGGGGTGAGATGGGTGATGTCTGAACGAAGGTTTCAGCGGAGAGGTCAGTGGTGGTTATGGGGGTGGCTGTGGTCTCAATGGGTACTTCCGGTTCTGTGACGGGTATCCTGATAGTCTTACCTGCTCGTGGTAATGTGTCCACTCTGCGTTTGTCATACCTTACGGACTGGCGGACTGCGGTGTGGACAGCCTCTGGAACTCCTAAGGAGTCTGACACTAATTTGAGGGTGTCAATGAAATGTTGGTCCACTCCTTCATTTGATAGCATTTCTTGCATCAAAGCTTGACCTGATACCAGAGAGAGCTGATGCCTTTCTTGTACTGCTTTGATAGTGTCGTATAGCCTTCGTAGTTGAGATGTATATGCAGGTGCACCTACAAGTTCTGGCACTTCTTGTTGCTCCTCTTGTTGCTCTTGATCATACTCCTCCTCCTCATCCTCCTGTTCTTCATCTCCGTCATCTTCTTCCTCCACTTCAACAGGTGTGACAGGTGCTTGGGAGGTTGTGGCCTGCGTTTGTACATTTTCCGCTTGTTGTGCCTCTTCTGTCTCCAGCTCTACATCTTGTAATAGTTGTTCGAAGTCTTCATTAGTGAGTTCTTCCAAAGCTGCACCACTAGGAAATTCGAGATCCGTTGGGATGGGAGGAAATATCAAAGTGGAACCATCGGTGCTGCGTCTTGGAAGTCGGAGTGTGAATGGTCGGACTCTTCGGGGTGGCGGGGTGACTTCTGGTGTTAGGGTGGCTCCACGTGGCTGAGCACATGGGACTTGGACCGTGCCTCTCATCTTCTTAGAAGGGGGTCCAGTGGATGTCCTGCCTCGAAACTGCTCTACCCGATTCCACATCAGGGCTCGTTGGATTGGGATGTCATAAGCCAAACACCTATAGATGATTCTTGTCAGAGCACAGCAACCATATAAAACCTGTTTCCGCGGCCAGCGTTTGTGAGCTAAGTGTATCTGATCAATTATCCAGTGGGGTAGGTTGATGGTGAGGCTCTGTGTCTCTGCCAGATACAGGCTAAACCAAATCTTTTTGTGCGGCATGGTGAATCTATCCTGCGCCGGGAAAGCAAAGTGTTGCATGCACATGCGAAGGTGTATTGCAATATTAGGCGTCATGGATACCATGTCTTTTAGTTTGGTGAGACTTCGATTCTTCATGTAGTCCGGTACTAGGGTTTCCTTCTCTGTAGGAATATGCATGCCGCGCATATCCAGAGCTTCTCTCACCAAATTGTTTGATAGCCTAAACCTCTTGAGCTCATTCCCCTTTGTCAGAGATGGAATCACAAATGAGCTTGCACCTTTTGGGTTCGGATTTGGAGTCAAGGTGTTGATGAGATAGTAGCATCGCATGAAGTCAGGTTTTGGGAGTCGGGCACTGAAATAGGCACTCAATCCGGCTTTTCCCATATCGGACGTAGACCTTCCGCATTTTGTAACTTCTCAAATTCTCTTGTAAAGAAATGGTATCTGCCTTGCTTTCCATTGTAGTCCAACTCTGATTCCCATAGATACGTTCCTTCCCCCAAAGGTCCTGCTACTTCGGTAAACCAATGTGAAGTCTTTCCCACGGGCATGGTATGGCCACGCGGAGGGTCCGCAATAGGTATGATTTTGACGGCCTGCAACTCTTCTGGTCTTTCGACTGTCTCAGGCAAAACGGGTAAACTGTCCAAGTCCACCACTTGCGGGTTTGTTTCTGTGTGAGAGCTAGTTCCTGCGGCCTCCGCCATGTTGAAAATGTCGCAGCTGATTCTGTGAGAATATATGAATAAACGTTAACATTGCAATGGACACAAAAATGACATGGTGTCCCTTGTTACAATATTAACTTAAAGTTCTGGAGTGGTTAGGAGTTAATAAGTGCTCGGTGCTGGTGTGTGTAGTTAGGAGTTAGGTAGACCTAAGAGCTAAGCGAAATGATGTGAATTAAGAGTGAAGCGGTTAGTAGGTGGTCATGGATTTACAATAGGGCCAGGGGGTTTGTTACAAGTCTTGGGCTTCCAAATGCAGTGGATGGGTTTTACTCGTGGTTCCGTAGAGATTCTCGAGAGCTTTATAGGTGTGTCAGCTTTAACCTGAGGCCTTTTAGGGGCCCATTTACAACTGATTCTGTTCGTGTTCATGTGCCTTGGTGTTGAAAATGAGTGGATGTAGGCTGTGCGAGTGAATGGATCATGCTGTGTAGGGTGTGTTCTCGGTGTAGCTATCTGAGCCCGCAAACAAGCCTTAGGCACCCAAATTTGTCTTGATTGTGGGCGAGCCTTCATCGACTTTTTGGGCACCCAAAGAGATTTCACGTGAGCCGAAGAATTTCCGGAAGACCTCTTATTAGTGACGTGTTGATGGTTATTAATAAGAGGCTTCGCCCGTGCTGTTGGCCTGGGTGCAACCGGGTGTTCGCCTTTTCGCACCCACACTTGGTTCACTTGTTGAGACATTCTGCTGTGCAGGTTCTTTTGATGTCCGGCAGAGGTAGTACTCTGCTTCTTCTGCCTTTGCTCCACCTTTGGTTGTTGCCTCCTTCTGGCCTTTGGAAAAGAAGGGAGTTCCGTTGCATCCCTGACTCCTTTTTTGCAAATATCATTCCTCTGCAACACAGGGTTTTGAACAAGAACAGCATGGTCATCTTCATGTGTACCCCTGGAGGGACCAGGAGTCTGTGCCTTTCCTAGTTCCTTGAGTGCTCCTTTATCCAACTCTATTGTAATTCGACTATGATTGACCCATACCTGAAGAAGTCCACTTCGTAGGTTTAAGTTGACTGCTTGGTCATAGATCCAGTCTTGACCCAAGACAAGAGGTTCAGTGAGATCCTCATCTTGACACACTAGTGCTTTAACTGTCATTGCCACATCATGAATGTAGAGGGGAAGTTCCACCTCGCCCATGCAAGGGGTTTCCACGCCTCCCACTCCTATGAGATATGCTTCCACAGGAGTGACAGTTAACTGTAACTCTTGACAGTAAGACACTCTAACAGCACTAGTGGCTGCACCTGAGTCAATCAAGGCTTTTACAGTCCTTGCACTCTTTTCCTGTCCTATATCTAGGGTTACGAAAGGACGTCGATCAGTTATCCTAGGTGAGCTGGTTCCTGCGACTTCACACATTGCCATATGATATCCTTGATCTGCATAGTCATTTGTCCTAGGCTGCTCTCTACCTTGCCTCCGTAATTTCATCCTTCTGATGCGTTCTAAAGCTTCTGCTTGAGCTTCTTCTCTAATTCGCTTCTCTTCCTCTTTGCGTTTCTTAGCAGTGTTGAGTCGGTTGAGCATTTCCTCCGTGAGGGGTTCCTGATACAACTTGACTCTGCATCCGCTAATATAATTAGGGAGAACATCACCCTCTAACATGGCTAATTGTACTGCTCCACTCGTGGAGATCCTATTGATAACCATAGGTCCGTAGCCTCTCTTTTCTAGCTTCCTCGCGTGTTGTTTTAGTGTATAGACTAAGACTAGATCTCCTGCTTTCAAGCCTTTATCCTTCACATGGGCATCGAAATATGCTTTCTGTCTCTTCTTGGCTGCATATATTCCTGCGGCGGCTCTCAGTCTTGTTTCTCCTAATCGTTCAAGGTCAAAGATCCTAGAGGAGAGCTCATGACCTGTCCATTCGTGCTCTTGTGCTACTCTCAATGTAGGAATCAGGAAGTCCAAGGGTAGCACAGCGTTTTGGCCGAATACCATCTGAAAGGGGGTGGCTTGGAGTACCGTTTTATAGGCAACTCGGTATGCCCAAACAGCATGGTGTAGCTGTTTGTCCCAATCAGAGCGTTTAGTGTTCACTAATTTTGTCAGTACATTGCATAAGATCTTATTAGTGCTCTCAGCTTGCCCATTAGCTTGAGGGTGATAAGGGGCAGACTTCTTGTGTATTACCAAGAATTCTTGGAGTAGATTTTCAATTACTTCATTTAAGAAATGAGTGCCTCTATCACTTACAAGCTCTATAGGTAGCCCATATCTCGTGAATACATTCTCAAACAAGAATTTGGCAGTTGTTTGAGCATCGTTCTTTGTCGTAGCCTTTACCTCTACCCACTTGGTGAGATAATCTGTCGCAACAATGATGTATTCCGCATGAGAACCCTTGGCTGGGGGATTAATAGGACCTACGAAGTCTATTCCCCACTTAGAGAATGCACGTCCACCCATCATAGGTTTCAGTGGCATCTCATCTTTGCGTATAGGATACTGAGTCCTCTGACAGACATCACACCGTTTCACATAGGTATGTGCATCCATGTGAAGGGTAGGCCACCAAAAGCCCGCAAACAATATTGCCTTGATCACCCGATCTGGTCCAAAGTGTCCTCCTGCTACACCTTGGTGAGCAGTCTCCAAGATTTTGATATATTCACTTTCATGGACACATAACCTCAGGTAACCATCTTTACCGCGCTTATATAGATTATCACCTATAAGTGAGTAATCTTGGGCTTCTTGTTCTAAACTCCTTTTCCTAGCTAGAGCCATATCTGGAGGAAATGTGTTTGTCCTCAAAAATGATACTAGAGGTTCACTCCAATCTGGCACAATGGATACTTGATAGAGAGTGGCATGTTCCACAGGTGGTTTAGTGCAACAGATTGGGCATTCCTTGCACAACTTTTGGACATCCGCTTCCATAGTTGGCCAGTGCACTCCGAATCTCTTTAAGGTCTGTAAAGTTCGTTGTTTTGAATGGTGTTGCTCTAGTGCACCTACATGTGCTAGTTGCAACCATTTAGCGTACTCATCCTCTTCTACGCAGCAAGCCAAGATCCCTTGATCTGTGTGCTTGTACATGCTTCCTGCCATGATGTGATACTTTTGGGCTTTTACGATCTCTCTATTCCGTGTGTTTACCACTGGATGGTTGGGCCCGTATGTCAATACTGGTACCAATGGCTTAGCCCACTGCGGCACCACTTCCAAATTAAACAGTAAGCATCAGGAAGGTCATCTGACACTCCTTGTGGGGCTTCTCCCGATGTGAGCCTAGAGAGATGATCTGCTCTCAAGTGAGTCCTACCTTTTCTTACCACAACCTCAAAGTCATATTCCATTAGCAAGAGAAACCATCTTACTAATCTTCCTGTATTGCATGGCTTGTTTACGAGATATAACAATGCCTGATGATCAGTAAAAAATTTAAACTTATTTGCAAGCAAATAGTGTCTAAATTTCTTGACTGCATATACCATGCCTAATCCTTCTCGCTCTGTAGTGGTGTAATTCCGTTCAGCCGCATTCAATTGTCTACTGGCATAGGCAATTGGAAGATCCATGTTACCTTCACCAGTAGGTTGTGCGAGCACACATCCAATAGCATAATTGGATGCATCCACATGAACATGGAATGGCTTATTCCAATCTGGTGTGGTCAAGATTGGTGCTGAACATAATCTTCGTTTAAGCTCTTGGAAGGAATTCTCACATTCATCCGTCCACTCAAAGTTTGTTAGAAGTCCGTACATGGGATTTGCAATGACAGCATACATGTGTATAAATCGTCGATAATAACCACAATGCCCCATGAAAGCTTGTACTTCCTTGACATTCCTTGGCCTAGGTAGCTCTGCTATGGCTCTCACTTTCTCTTCGTCAGTAGATATGCCATTCTTTGACACTATGTGTCCTAGAATCTTGCCTTGCCTGACCATAAAAACGCACTTTTCTGGGTTCAGGCAGACTTGGTATTCTCTACATTTGTCAAAGATTTGTCTGAGTTCAGGAATATGGGTTTGTCTAACGTTGGAATGAGCACAAAGATCATCAACATAGACTTCTAAACTCTTCCTTAGGAACTCCTTAAACACATGGCACATCAGCCTCTGGAAGGTAGCTGGTGCGTTGGTAAGCCCAAATGGCATTACTCTAAAAGCAAAAATGCCCCATTCTGTGGCAAAGGCTGTCTTATGCTGATCCTCTGGAGCTATGGCTACTTGATTGTAGCCCGAAAATCCATCAAGGAAGCTGTACACTTCCTTGCCTGCCACTCTTTCTAAGAGATGCTCTGTGATGGGAAGCGGATAGTTATCTCGAATTGTGGCGGCATTAACCTTTTTCAAGTTAATGCACACATGCAGTTTGCCATTCTTCTTGGGCACCACTACGATGGGGGATACCCATTCAGTGTGCTCAATTTCATAGATAAATCCAGCTTCGACCAGTCTATCTATCTCTTCCTTGATCTTAGCAGCGTAATTATCGTTATATGTATAAGGCTTTTGCTTAGAGGGTTTAGCATCTGAGGTCATGGGAATGGTGTGTGAGCATATGTCAGGGTCCACACCTTTCAAATCCTTGTAACTCCAAGCAAATACATCTCTGTATTCTCTTAGCAAGGTAATTAATTTGTATTCTTCTTCTTCTGTCAGGTCATGGCCTATATACGTGCATCTCTCCTCTCCTTCTTCTATGGCCACTACTATTTTCTTGGTGGTTTCTTTGTTATCATAGGCCTCTCCTGATTGTGCCTCTCGTTTAGGCATTCTTATCATGACTCTCCTGTCATCTATCTCGTACTTCTTAAAATTTTCTGGGACCTCAAACAAAGATTCTTCCTCTTCTGATAAGGCTTCTCTCTTCTTTCGTTTCTTTCCTTCTTCCTTAGGGGTCACATGTGTTGCTAATCTTACGTCATTTGTCAGCTCTCCATGCCTCTGGGTTTGAAATTCTACCTCATGGAAGTATTCTTCATCTGATGCAAATGGTGGGTCCATAATGATTGACTCTAGATCGGAGTCACTTGCATCCTCAAATGCATCAGGGCTAGGTTCGCATTCTTCTAGAACTGCCTCTCCCATGATTGGCTCTATGGAGAAGACTGAAATATCATAGCCATCCTCATCACAGTGAGGTGTCCATTGTTCCTCGTTGATGGCTACGTCCATTGTTGCTAAGATTTCTGCCCAGCCGTGAGGCTCAAATTCTTCGTCTGGAAAAACTACAGGTGCATAGGCTGGGTCTTGGATTGATCTATGGGTTTCTTTCGCACCTACCTCTCTGGCTTTCTCTCTCTTCTCTTCTTCAACTGCTACCTTGCACATCCATAAGTGAGTATCTTCATGCATCCATGAGGATCCAGATCCTATGGAATGCACCAATTCTGTGTCATCTTTGGCTCTATGGATGGGATTCCATTGGATAGGAGGGACGTCTCTGTGAGAAAAATCCTTGAGATTGACTTTGGTTGTAACACCCAAGTGTTGCAGATACAAGGAGTTGGTTCCCCAATCCTGTACCACTTGCAACTGTCGCATAAATGGTCTTCCCAAAATCATCTCATAGGCATGATTTTTGTTGAAGTCACATATAGCAAAACTATGCTCAAACTCGACACCACAAGTGGTGAGAGTTATTCCTTCTAGCAATCCTAGGGGTCTCTCTATGTGACCATCTGCCATTTGCAATTTCATTCTCGTTGGCCTGAGTGCTGGCTTGCCCCAACGCTTCCATAAGGAGGTAGTGGCAATTGCAACTCCTGCACCTGAGTCCAAAATTGCCTTTGTGGTGTAGTCCTGGTAGGTAATGGGAAGATAGGTGTTCCCTTCTTCACCTTCGCACATATCTCCTATCTTATCCAAGGGAATTTCTGGCACTGTCCTATGGGATCCTACCTGGGAATGAGGTTTTGCAACTTCAGTTACTCGACTGGCTGCACATTTCTGCGCGTTTAGTCTATCCTCATGCAGTTCTTCCAAAGTGTGATCGCGTTGCACCTGGGTGTTCGTTATTACCTCCGTGTTCCTTGGTATGACTGAGTCGTCGTTCCTTACCATGACTGTGGGTGCTCTCATACATGTGGACTTTGCTTCCCATGGGCCTGTGAAGTGGGGTAGCTCCTGTATGGAATTAGACTCAAAGTCCAATTTCTCATTAGACTGAGTACTCTCATGTTCCCCGTAAATGGATGGGATGTCTTGTGGGAATTGGTCGTGTGCATCATCCACAAGTTCAAATGGAGGGGCGACCTCACTTTCGTTATCCCATTTATCTTCTTGAATCTCTCGTAGGAAGTCTGGTGCAAACCGATTCATAGAAGAAGAAGTGTCTGGCTCCGTAGAATTAGGCACATAAGCAACCTGGGAAGGAGGGCTTATTCTATCGTTGGCTCTCTCCTTGCTCTCGTGAATGGCTGGAGCACAAGCTTCTTGGGGAGGATTACTTATTCTATTATTCTTCCGAGCAGGCTCATACGCTCCCCGAGAAGGAATGTAGGTCACCTGTGGAGGTACATAAACTTTCGGGGGAGGCTCATGTGACTTTTGGGGGGGAAGATAAGCTTCTTGAGGAGGCACATGGGCTTCCTGTGGAGGCTGGCTTATTCGTTCTCTTGCCCTTTCCTTCCTTTGAGGGGCAGGTTCCTTCTCGGATTGTGCAATCAGCTTCTCTATTCTTTCCAGCAGTCCATCAAAGTGTAACTGCGTCTTAGCTGAACTAGAAATGTTGAATAGGCGGCTGGCCTCAAACATGGTCTGAGCCAATTCTACCATTTTGGCACAAATCTTAGTTCGTTCAAGCTCTAGCTCGGCTCTAGGGTAGCATTTTTCATGATCGGTTATGGTTGGCCCTTCTTGGATTCTGGCCTGATATGCTTTAAGCATCATGTTTAGGTCTTCGGGAGTGGGATCAGCTAGGACTGATCCTACTCTAGGGGGTGGTGGGATTTGATGAGGCGGTGGGGAAGGTGGTGGGTTGGATGGAGGTGGGAGTGGTGGAGGCGGGGTAATGTGAGAGGGAGTTGAAGCTGTGAGTTCAGTTATCCTCGCTTTGGTTTCTCTTATGCTTTCCTCAAGCTCACTCATCTTTTTAGCCCATTGTCTTTTCATTCTTTCTCGACTATCTTTCCACGCTCTAGTCCTTTTCTTTGTCACGCTCTCGGTTTCACTAGTCTCTGGGCCCTTTTCCTGGCTTGCCCCTTGGTTTTGCTGCAATGCCTGAGCTCTAGTAACCACCTGCACTGGTGCAGTGGAAGTGACACCTCCTGAGGCATCCACAACCAACCCAATCACATTGATAGGAGTGACTTTTGGCATGTTATTGGGGTTCTTTGGGCAATCTCGTAAGAGATGCTCTTTTCCACAGTCTTGGCAAAAGCCTTGGATCGTCACAGACTGATTTTGTGTAGGTGCAGGTAAGGGACAATCACGAATGAAGTGATCCCCCTGACATCGGTAGCATGGTCCTCTAGGAAAGGGTGGTCGTACCTGCCTAGGTTGAGGCCTAGGGTTGGGGTTTGCATACATGACGTTCGTGTAATCCGATTCCCAACTAGGTTCACTTGGTTCTTCACTATAGTAGGACTCACCATGTTCTGGAGACTGCATGTAGTAAGCTTGGGGACTATCGACATGTGTAGAATCAAAGCTATGGTCACTCGGGTCACTTTCTGAGATCAATGGGGTTACTGGTACTATGGCCCTATTCAGGTTTTCTTCTGCCACTGCATACTTTACTGGAATCACATTAGCGGGGTTTGGAGGCTGTTGAGCTAGCACCGGTTGGGGTCTCTGTTGGGCCTGATATGTTTGCTGATAGGTTTGTTGGGGTCTAGCATATTGTGGTGGTGGATTTTGGTTCTGGTATCGGCCTTGTTGGTAGGGCTGCGGATAGGGTTGCCTAACTGCCTGCTTGTTGTATGGGCAATCTTGTGCGGTGTGATTGGTGTATCTCCGTTCTATGGTGCAGTACTGGCTACTAGGGTTTACTTGGGGTTGAGCCATAATAGGGCAGACATTCGCCATGTGGTCGCCACCACAAGTATAGCATCTTTTCACAGGGGCAAACCTAGGAATTTGTTTGCTAGAGACGCCTAGTTTTTGTGCCACTTTCTCTGCGAGTTCCTCAATTGATGTGGATTGCGTGGAAGAGTGACTAGAAGCACTATCTGAATCTTTGTAGATTTTGGAAAGCTCTAGTTCCTCCCCTAGGTTATCTTCAATGTCAATGCACATGCGTACACACTCTTCTATAGTCCTAGGGTCCTTCAGATACACATAGGATCTCAATTTCGTACTCAGCAATCCATCAAGGAATAAGGCTACTTGTTTAGCAGATGTGGGTAGCTCCGAAATAGGGCACCTTTCCAGGTATTGTCTAAATCTTCTTCCTGCAAGTCTCACGGTCTCTTGAGGGGTTTGCTTGAAGCTGTGAATCAATGATGAGGTATTGTGTCTTATGCCACTCTTAGAGAACTCTACAATGAAAGCCTCTAGGAGTTGGTCTATGCTCCTGAACTGACGCTCATCCAATGGTTGAAACCATGTAAGTGCTGTGTTCCTAAGGGTTAGACCGAAGGCATTGTACTGCGTGAATAGATCCTCAACCTGTTCAGCTCTCAAGACTTGCTTGAACTCCGCCACATGATCATAGGGATCTCCTGTGCCGTCAAAGTAATTCTTCATGGACTTAACTAGCTGGGTGGGTCTCAAAGTTCTTGCGTGCTCTCTAGGCCTCGGCAGAGGGAATCCATCTACATTTCTTTGGTTCCTGTGGGCTCTATGCATCTCAGGAGGTTCTACCCTATTCGTCTCCGTTCTCGTTCTTTCTCTGCCCACTGGGTTGGCAAAACTTACTTCTGGTCTATCTCTACTTCTGTCTCTTTGCGTACCATGAGCTTGGGAAGTTCCAGCCCCAGGGTGACCATAGGATACATTTGATCTTGGTTGAGGGAAAATAAATTCACCCTTCCAAGTGTAAGCATGCCTATCATTTTCTGTCACCACAAAGATCCGTTCTGAAGCATGATCTAAATAGGTCGCTCTGCCTGGGCTATCCGGATCCTTAAACTCATAGATCATGATATTTCCTATGTCTGTCGGCTGATTAGACTTATACCTCCAAAAGGCTTCATCAGTTTCTCGATTGAGGAGCAACTCTATGCTCTTGTTGTCTTGGGGGACCCATTCAGGCGTGATAATCCTAGTGAGAACTGATTTACCTCGAGGGGTTCTAGGTTCCGCCCCCATGTTCCCTTGTTCCAGGTCACCTAAGTCCGCTTCTGAGATTACATTCCCAAAGTCATCGGTCCTATCAGGGTGACTAGTGACTACATATATAGTTCCTTCTTTGTCCAGGTATGCACCATTTTCAAACTTCACAGCTGGGTGCTCTAGTCCTATGGATTGGTCAGGGTTTTTAATCTGGACCACCGATCTTCCTAGGCCGTCCTCATAGATGCTAGCACCTAGTCGGTTGGTCCTAAGGTACTCCAGCTGCGTTTTGTAAGGGCCTTCTACCCTGTACAGGTAAGGCACTCCTGAACTTCCTGTAGGTCTGTCCATGCCTTGAGACATTTCTGACTCACTGGTCTCAGAGCTAGGGTAGTATGAGTGGTGGCTCAACTGCTGGGCCCAAGACCTGGCAGTGTGATTGACACTAGCCTCTGAAGACCTAAGGCTTTGTCTTTCCCTTGCTAAATGTCGTCCTGATCTAAGGTTCATATGCCTAACTGATTAGCCCAATTTTTTTTTTGGAGTACAACCTCGTTGCCGATTAATTGGTACCAGTCACTTGATTCTTTTTAGTTATTTTATCACGTTTGAGTTCTTGTCTGATATCACGTCGTCAGGAATGTTTGAATGTTGTTTCGCACTTGCAATTGATCGTTCCACGTTAGGTTCTTTTCCTTTATGTTATCGGTAGTACAGAGATGAAATTTTTAACTTGAACTTGAGTTTTTAGGTAGTCTTCAACTTGATAACTGCCTATCGTCGCTCTGACTTACTCCTACTTCTCGTCGTTCTTAGCCTAAGCTATGAATTGACAGAGGGGGTTAAAAGTGTCCAACCTTTTGTTTCCTGCTCGGTTGCCCTTGAGTGCCCAGGAAATGTGTTCCCAAGCTCGCACTTACACTTGCTTAGAACGCCTCTCGATGCTCTGTAGGAGTTTCAAAGTTAGCTTTGAAATTTACATTCCAAAGACAGAACCAATTATTTTCATTCATGTAGCACAAACACAAACTTGCATAGTGATTTTCAAGAAAACAATCCTAAGGACCCCTGACTTTGATCCCCCTGGGTATGGTCAACTTCAAAATACCCTACCTAAAAATCAATGTATTATCTTTATAAAAAACAGTTGAGGGCGTGTAGTATATGCTACGAGCTTTCCAACAAGCCCTAGAGCTCAAAAAATGGATCTCGTATGAAAAAGTTGTGACCGTTCAGGGTTCTAGGGTTAAGACAGGGTTCAAACAGGATCACTGTGCAACAGGTTTTCCCCAAGTTGTTTTCCTAAGGCTTCCCCATGTGCTCAAGAGCATAATATTTGTGCCCAAAATTAGCCCAACTTTTCAATTAACAAACCCTAAAAAATTTGGCTAAAATTGGCTGTCAATCGCGATGGATAGGGCTGTCAATCGCGATGGACACTCAGTCAATCGCGATGGACAGAGAGTTCAGTCGATCGCGATGGACACCCAATTCAATCAATCGCGATGGACAGGCAGTCAATCGCGATGGACAGGGACTTCAGTCAATCGCGATGGACAGGCAGTCAATCGCGATGGACAGGGACTTCAGTCAATCGCGATGGACAGGGGGTTGAGTCAATCGCGATGGACAGACAGTCGGTCGCGATGGACAAGGGGTTCAGTCAATCGCGATGGACAGGCAGTCGGTCGCGATGGACTGGCAGTCAATCGCGATGGACAGAGCTGTCAATCGCGATGGACAGGGCTGTCAATCGCGATGGACTGAAATTTTGCAAGATTTTCAAACATTTTAGTGGGAATGTGGTGTGCAGGGTCTCTAGTCCACTGTGGTGCACTCAGATTTACCAACAAGTGAAAATTTCTGTCAATCGCGATGGACAGAAGGCGGCGACTGCGAGACAGTTTCGTCGAGTTCCGTACCTGCGCGGAAGGCTGGAGATGGTGATGTGACCTGTACCTGCAATATAGCTCAAGAAACATGCAAAAACCGCACATGCAATTTCGCTCTCTCGCTCTCTCTCACAAGTGAAATGAGGGAAATGAGGTGGAGGTGGGGATATAGTCAAAAAACTGAAATTTTTGCGATGATGGAGATGGACGTGGGAGATGGTGATGATGATGATGATGGTGATGGAGATGGTGAAGAAAGTAAAAGAAAATCTATGAGAGTGAAGAAAATACCTACAACTCCAACGCGTCAACTCTACGTCTTACCATCACACGCTCGTCCTCAAAGCTCGATCCCCGGCAACGGCGCCAAAATTTGGTGTAGCTCAGTGATGAGTAGCACCTCCTTTAATGTCAATCCGGGAAGACGTGAGGATGGTATGAAGACCTCGAGCAAGTGGCGGCACAAGTGCGTGAGTGAGAAGCACACTAGCATGCACACACATACACACACACGCGCACACACGGTAAGACAAAGAGTGAGAATCAATGGAGCTTTTAGATTACTTTCAAAATGCTCTTACAAGTTCGTTTCAATTACAATCTAACCTCAAAAATGAGCTCTCTAGCTCTTTTTATAGTTTTTGACTAGCTTTTGGCCCTGTCCAGACCTAGTGTCCGGCCTAGTTAAAAATTAGGTTCCAGGGCCAATTTGAGGGCTCAAACGGAGTCTAAAAAATACGAAAATTGATATGTAGGTACTTCTAAGGCTCCTCAAGCTCAAGGACTCCTTGACTTGCACAAAATGGAGCTACAAAAATATGAAATGTTATTTACAATGATTGTTAGTGATAAGAATCACTGTTAAAAGATGTAGATTGGAAAAATTGAAGGGCCTATCTGCCAGATTTGCGTCGACTGCTTTGTCTACTTACTCCTTCACCTTGTTCCAACTCTCTCCGTTGGCTTCCTTGTCTCGTCAATCCTTGGGTTCCCTGGCTTCCTTGTCTAGTCAGTCCTTGGGTGCCCATACTGCTCTCAACAAGAGGGCATCTTTCTAAGTACTGTCTGAACCTTCTTCCTGCTAGTCGCAGTGTTTCTTGGGGTGTCTGCTTGAAGCTATGGATCAAGGATGATGTGTTATGCCTGATACCACTCTTGGAAAATTCTACAATGAATTCATCTAGCAGTTGACCTATATCACGATAGTTGCGACTACTCAGCGGTTGAAACCAAGCTAAGGCTGTGCCCTTAAGAGTCAAACCAAATGCCTCGTACTGGGTGAACAAATCCTCAACCTATTCAGCTCCTAACACTTGTTTGAACTCAGCCACATGATCCTAAGGATCTCCTGACCCGTCAAAATAATTCTTCATTGCCTTGATCACTTGAGTGGGTCTAAGGGTTCTTGTATGCTCTCGGGGTCTAGGCAATGGAAAATCAGGTTCATCTCTTTGTTGCCTATGTGCTTGATGTCTCTCTCTTTCAAGTCTTTCATTTTCAAATCCTGCTCTATTTCTACCCACAATGTGTGCAAAACTTACCTCAGGTCTCTCTCCAGTTCTTTCTCTCTGGGCTTCATGAGCTTGGGATGATCCTACTCCTTGGAGGCCATGGGAAACATTGGATCTTGGTGGAGGGAAAATAAATTCACTCTTCCAAGTATATGCATGTCTATCATGTTCTGTTACCAAGAAAATTTTCTCTGATGTATTATCCAGGTAGACAACTTTGCCTGGTGTCTCTGGATCCTTGAACTCGTAGATGATGACTATGCCCAATTGGCTAGGTTGATATGGCTTGAATCTCCAAAAGGCTTCCTCTGTTTCTCTATTCAAGAATAGTTCTATGCTTTTGTTGTCTTAAGGGATCCAATCTAGAGTGATCACTCTGGTCAAAATTGACTTACCTCTAGGAGTATGGGGTCCTTGTCCTACATTTCCTTGTTCTAGGTCTCCTATCTCATTCTCAGGAATGATATTTCCAAACTCATCAGTGCTATCTGGTAGGTTGGTGACCACATACATGGTTCCTTCCTTATCAATGTATGAAGCTTCTTCAAACTTGACCATCGGGTGTTCAAGTCCAAAGGGTTGATCTGGATTTTTGAGTTGGACCACTGATTGCCTCAGGCCATCCTCATAGATGCGAGCACCTAATCGGTTGGTCCGAATATATTCCAATTGTGTCTTATAGGGACCTTCTGGTGTTTGTAGATGGGCAGTTCCTGAGCCACCTGCCGATTTCCCCATGCTAAAAGACATTTCAGAGTCACTTGTGTTAGATCTTAGTACGTAAGGACGACCACTTAGTTGTTGTGCCCAAGACTTAGCTGTATAGTTGACACTAGACTGAGAAGATCTAATGCTTTGTCTATCCTTGCCTAGGTGTCTACCAGATCTCAGGTTCATAAGCTCTGGTTAAGAGTCCAAAATTTCCCCTTGGTATGGTTCAAAATCCTTTGGAGTCCCCTTGCTTCCCTAGTCCCACCTAAGGGTCAACTTCAAATTATCCTATCTAAAAATCAATGCATTATTCTTATAAAAAATAGTTGAGGCCATGTAGGATTCAAAACGAGCTTTTCAACAAGCTATAGATCTCAAAAAATGCACTTTGGATGAAAAAGTTATGTCAAATCAGGCTCCTGGGGGTCAAAACAGGCAAACAGGACCTTTTGGAAAAAATCGCGATTTTGTGAAATCAAGAGAACCGCGATGCTCTGAACTTCAAGAGAATCGCAATGCTGTGAAATTCAAGAGAATCGCGATGCTGTGAAACCAAGAGAATCGCGATGCTGTGAAATCACAGAATCGTGATGCTGTGAAACCAAGAGAATCGCGATGCTGTGAAACCAAGAGAATCGCGATGCTGTGAATCTCAAGAGAATCGCGATTTAATGAAATCAGAGAATCGCGATGCTGTGAAACCAAGAGAATCGCGATGCTATGAAATCAAGATAATCGCGATGCTGTGAAATCAAGAGAATCGCGATGCTGAGAAATCAAGAGAATCGCGATGTTGTGAATCTCAAGAGAATCACGATTTTGAAAATCACGATTGCCAACAGAGAATCATGTTTTTAGAGAATCGCGATTGCCAATAGAGAATCAGGTTTTTAGAGAATCGCAATTGCCAACAAAGAATCATGTTTTTAGAGAATCGCTATTGCCAACAGAGAATCGTGTTTGATCACAATCGTGTTTTTGGCTGAAAATCGTGATTTGTGAGAATCGCGATTTTGAACACAACCACAGAATCGCGATTCTGAGAATGACCACAGAATCGTGTTTTTTGAAAACTTAGAGAATCGCGATTCTGAGCACAACCAGAGAATCGCGATTCTGAGAATGACCACAGAATCGTGTTTCTTTTAGAAAGCTTTTAGGCGGGAAATAGAAAATCGTGATTTTCAAAAAAATTTGAATTTTCATAGAATCGCGATTTTCATCACAGAATCGTGTTTTTGGCGGGAAATTCAAATTTATGAGCGCTGAGCAATGGCGAGCTCCATATGTGCAGAAAATCATGAAAAAACATAGCACTTGCTCTCCCTTGCACCTCCTAACTCCTTCTCACACAATAATGCATGGAAAATGGTATGAAAATGGTGAAAATGCACTAGAAAGCAAGAAATCTCTATGTTGCTCTAGCACAATGGTGAGAACCACCTTAAGAAGCTCCACATCCTTAATGTCAATCCGTGGAAGAGATAGGAGTGATATGAAGATCGTGAATGTGAGATGAAGTGAGAGTGAAGGTGAGAAGCATAGAGATGCACACACACATACACACACACTACGAAGAGACAAGCAAGACACAATGGAAGGTGAGAATTCAACTCTATTACTCAAGAACACTCTTACAAGCTCAAAATAGCTCTAATCTCTTCTCTACTCAAACAAGCTAACCTCAAAAATGAGCTCTCTAGCTCTTTTTATAGATTCTAGACTAGTTTTGACCGGTTTCACATCTAGTGACCGGCATAGTTAAAAAATAGGTCCTAAGTGCTATTTGAAGGGGTAAACGGTGTCTAGAAATAACCAAAATTGATATGCTCATTCTACCTAAGCTCCTCAAGCTCGAGGACTCCTCGGCTTGCACAAAATGCAGCTATGGATTACAAAAAAGGGTTTTTCTATGTTACATATGTTACAATAGTGATGAAAATCACTGTTGGAGATTTTTGAAGAATATTTATAAAACATAATCTTTGAAAAATCGATTCGACTGACTCCCTGCTCTGTCTTTACATGCTTCTGCATCTTCTATGCCTCTGGCTGCTGCCAACACCCCCTCCCTCTCACTTCTGTCGTCCGCGACAGAACCTTGTTGTGCAGTCTATCAGATGTAGTTTTGTAGTAGTTCCTTAGCGAGGGTGTGTTCTGATATTCGATTGCCTCGGGCCAAATCTACCTCGAGTTTCTCCCAATCAATTGGTTGCGGTTCATCAGGTGGTGGGAGTTGATAATGTGTGGAATAAACCATCTGTTCACAGGCGAATAATTGAAGCAAATGTGTGGGCCTGCTGATGAACACTTCTGAATGGTATTCCCAGAAATCGGTTGTGAACATTTCTTGGAAGGTTTGCTTGTAGCACGCCGGTAGGTATTTAATTCTACAATGTCAGGCATAACACACCCGTAGCCATGGCGTTGTACTCATATCATATGCAAGATCTAGATTGCCATGCTCGAAGCCCGGGGTGTTTACATGAGGAGCCTTAACACGACGGAAGACTTTGAAAACCATTTGCATCATGTCAAAGATTTTGACAGTCATATGCGCTGCTATATCGTCCATATGTTTCAAGCAAGGGAGCCAGTGGCGAATCGTGGCCATCATGTATTCGATTGTAGGTGGTCCTGTAGGTGGCTTGAAGTATGGGTAGTTTAGCCAATCCAAGCATTGCTTGTTATTTTGTATTTTAATGGCAAATGCCTTCCAGGAACGGCGACGTGGCACAGGTCCCCAACATGGGTTATATTTTAAGTGTAGTGGTGCCTTAACCCAAGTACTCATCATCTCAGGATATTCTTGTAATAGATCCTTGTGCCAATTTGGTTGAAAGATTTCTCCGCGCTGCGCATCTGTTGGCAAATCGTCAGGCTCAAACTAAGTAGCGTGAGATGGTTTCTTGCCTGTTTCCCTGTTTCTTTCTCTATGGACAACTGATATTCTGCCATTAACATAAAATAAGGTTTATATTGTAGCTCATTCCCTGATATGTATTTGCGCGGGGCCAAATGAGCAAAGTATGGCGACTGTAAAATTCTTTCCTCAATCATTGCCATGGCATGAAGCTACGCTTCTACTCGTGCTGAGTGGGTTGTTCCGAGTTCCTCGATTGTCTTCATCCATGCGGGAGTTGGAAGTTTGAAAGTCGTCTGGCCTTTAGCCGTGACGCATCCGCCTGGGATGGGTTGTGGTTCGTATGCTTCTTCAAAAGTTTCCTCCACCGGAATAGTCACTGTTTCTTCCTCTGCTGGTAGGTCCGGTGGGGAGTCTGGTCTGGGTGGTGCTTCATATACTTCTATCCGTGATTGAAGAGTAGATACCTGGGCCCGTAATGCATTGAGTTCCTCTAGGATGTCAGGAGTTGGGTCCACAGGAGCTAGTAGACCTTGTTGTATTGGTGCTCTGAGTTGGAGTAATTTATGATCTTCTTTCAGGTTATGATATTCTTCATTCATGCTCTCGTATTCATCTAACAATCTGACATGATCTTCTAACAACATCTTCATTGATTCTGAGGGCACGGCCTTGAAGTGACTAGGGCTTAACGGTTGGTCAGGCTGATCAAGGGTAGCTTCTAAATTTTCTCTGTTTTGCTCTTGTAAGCACTGGTTTTCTTCTTTTGCTACTGCGAAGTGTCTTCTGAGTAAGCCCATGTTCCTAGTAAGAGTCGCGTTACGAATTGTCTGTGTCCTTAACAAATTATCGAGATCGGTTACAGCTTCTTTCGTCTTTTCTTCACTTTCTACTTCCAGTTTATGATATGCCTCTCGTAGTTCTTGGTAGCGAGTATTCAATGAGGCATTCTCGATCGAAAATGAATTAAGCTACGACTGTAAGTCGTTGGTTGTCCTCTGCAGCGTCTGATAATTATATCCAAGAGATGTGAACTCATCTCTTACTTGAGCCATGCATGTGAACATCTGTCGGAATGCGGTATCTATAGTGGGTGATAATATTAATGGTGTGCTAAGCGAAGATGCAGTAGGTGTAGATGCAAAGGGAATGGGGAATGGGGGTGGGAAAGTGGATGCTGTGGTGATTGTGGAAAATTGTGGTGTGCTTATGTATGGTTGTGCCATGAATGAAGTGAGTTGTGGTGCGGTAGGTGGTGAGATATCCATGTCATTGGATGTGGTATCAAGTGCAGTAACCGTGAATAGTGGTGTGATCGTGGGTAAGTGCATGGGTGTAAATACATGATTTACAAAGGTTGAAGAGTAATTTACAGAGGGGTTGTCTTGGACGGCTTGGTGAAAAGGGGAAAGAGGAGTTACGGTGGGTTGGGGAGGTGAGACTGGGGAGAAGGTTAATGGAGGTGGGAATGGGAAAAGGGGTCTTGGAGGTGTGGGGAAGGATGGAAAAGATGGATGGAGATGGCTGTATAAGCTACTGCTTCAAATGTTTCTTATTCGTGTGTGCTCGTATCACCTTGGGTGTCGGTGTGATGTCCTTGTTCATCTGTCTGTACATGCTCTTGGGATTCATGAGTGCCCTCGCTGGCTTCGTCATCACCTTCATCTTCATCGGTTTATGTTCTTTCTTCCTCAGAACTAGACACTACTTGTCCTTGTGGTTGATCTCGTGGTGTGGTAGGGTAGCTGGGCCTTTCATATTCCTGACAGAAGATGTGGCCTTCTGAAAACTGAAATTCATTGGAGAAAGCATCTTGCATTTCGAAATCAAAGGTTGTATCCAGCGGCTCTGCTTCCAAGTTGGGTATCAGAAAAGAAAAAGCTTCCGCACCAATAGTGGTGGGAACTTCTGCTGGAGTGGTGGTAGGTCCTGGGACTGTGGCTGCTTGAGGGGCAACTGTGCTGATGGTGTCCTCCGTTATAACCGGTCTTGATAACCGTATGCGAATAGGTTGTACAAGGGGTTCAGTAGGAGACTATCTTGGAGAGGGTTGCGGTGATCGTGATTCTGGGACCTGTAGGCATGGAATAGTACCTCTCATGCGCTTCCCTACTCGTCCTTTGCTAGGTTTCCTAGCTTTCTTTGTTGTCCCTTTGAATGCTTTCAGCTCTTCGCTTGTCATTGCTCGCTCGATAGGTAAATTGTATGCCAAACACATATATACAATACGCGTGAGGGTGCAACATCCATTGATGACCTTCTTTCTTTCCCATCTGTGTTGTGCTAAGTAGAGCTGATCAATGATCCAACTTGCTAGATCAACTGTCTGGGGTCCAATACATGCTAAATACAAACCAAACCATATGCGCTTGTGAGGCATGGTGAATCTGTCCTGAGCGAGAAAAGCAAAATGTTGCATGCATATCCTCAATGGTTTAGATAGCTTAGGTGTGATTGCTGAAATATCTTCCCACTTAGTTACATCACCACGTTTCATTGGCTCTAGAACCAGCCTCTCTCGTTCTATGGGAGTATGTGTTCCATGAATCTTAATGGCAGCTCTAATCAAATCTTTAGAAAGATAAAATATTTTATATGGTGGATCGTTAACTAAGGATGGCAAAATAAAAGTGCCGGGCAGATCCTTGTTCTTAGAAGCTGTCAAAGTGGTGACTAAGTAATAGCATCTGTAGAAGTCTGGTTTAGGCAAAGGGTGGCTGAAATACTCTGTAAACCCTGCTCTTGCCCAAACATGTGTTAGGTCTTCTGTGTTCTATAGTCCTTCGAACTCTCTGGAGAAGAACTGATATTTGCCCTAGGTACGGTCATCAAACGTCAAATTGGCCTGAAAGATAAAATCGGCATCCGCCAATGGTCCTGCTAGCCCTTGAAACCAGTGAGAATTGTGATGAATCTTCTCCGTATAACCTCTAGGAGGATCGTCGATCGGCATAGGTCCGAGAAATCCTTGGAATTCTGGGGGCTGAGCTGTAGGATGGGGCTCCGCTAGTAGTTCTCCAATATTGGCCCTAGGTGCACTGGGGCCAGCTTCTGATGGTCCTTCTGCCTGCATGATGTATGATGCGAGTGCATAGTAGATTTGCTACATAAGATTAACACATTAGTATGGAAATTAATCATGATCCCATGAAAGTGAGACCGCAATTCCCTTCCATAACCGATGTGTAACCCATGTAGCCGAGTGTCGTGATGTGGTTTATGGAATGATTTCTTGCAAACTAATGTAGGTCTACAGGTGATGTTGGGTTATAGTGTGTGGATTTGTACAAGGTTGAGTCGTGAATGAGTTATTACAAGGTTGTAGATTAGTTGGGGTGGGATTTATGTTAGATAAGGGGTTAGGAGAACACTTCTGGATACGTTTTGGTACCCACTTCCTAAGAGTTTGTGATCGGGTGATAGGTCTCTGCGTAGGGACAAAAGATGATATCAGATTTGGTGGTATGGAGGGTTGAAGAGATTTCTGAGGGGTATATATTACATTGCTTGAGGATTGAGCTATAATACACCGTTTGGGTACCCAAATCTGCATGGGTGTGCGTCGATTCGTTAGGTACTTCTTGGCGATCCAAATTTGCCGAATGTGCGAACTCGTAGAAGAAGGTCGAGGAGACCTTGGATACTGATTCTGCTTTTGCCTTGATTTCTTCGTATCAATGTCTGTGTTGTTGAGATCAGTCGGTGCTTGCTGTCCTTTTGGCACCCATATTTGTTTCGTGCCTCTTGCTTTATGATATTGATACTCTTGCTTTCTTCCTTGTGTCCTCGGATATTGTCCTCGGTCTGGATTCCTTCGTTGTGGTTGACTCTTTTGTGGTTGAGGTTGAGAGGTCGGATGGACACTCTGCTTTGGAAAAGAAGGGAGGTCCAACACTTGCAAAACCTGCCCATTAGGAAGTGCTCCATTTTGTACTTTTAATCTAGGTCAGTCCGCAATAAGTGTGGAAGGATGGGCACCGCAGGGTGTTTTGCCCATGTGGACGTTGATGAAGTCAACCTGACCGCTAATCGTCCCCATCTGTCCGCTGATTGTGCCCATTTGACCCAGCGGTTGGGTGGTTGACCCTTCTAATTTGCAGGAAGCCCAAGGGAAAATCTCCTAACCTCCTTCTGATTGACAATTGTCCATCGCCAAGCCCACGTGGGTTGGTGTAGATGTAACGTGACTCATCTGACCAAAGATCTTTCGGTCTTCCGTCGCATGTTGTTCATAGGGTCTAGGGTTGCGTACTTCAGGCAAACAGCCGTTAGGGAAGTCAAGCGGTATCACTCGCTTCTGATCTAAGGTTCCAATCTGCAAGGAGCCTTGTCTAAGATTTAGGTCCACTGAGTCATCGTATAGCCAATCTTGGCCAAGGATTAGGGGTTCTATCAGGTCCTCGTCATGGCACACTAGTAACTTTACTGTCAAGGTCACTTCGTCTATGAGGATAGGAAGGTCCACCTCACCCATGCAAGGGGTTTCCATGCCTCCTAGCCCTATGAGGTATGCCTCAATTGGCCGCATTTCTATTCCTGAGTCCTTATAGTGGGACCATCTAATCGCACTAGTCGCAGCACCTGAGTCAATTAAAGCCCAGAGTTCTTGGCAAGGATTGCCGTGCTCTAGCCTGACTGTAATGAATGGTCTCCTGTCCACTATGCTAGGATGTGTACTTGACTTTGCTTGACACATGGACATGGGGTATCTGGGTGATGTTTCGAGATGGGTATAATGTTCTCTCCCTAGTCCTTGTCTTCTTAACTTCATGCGCTTAATGCGTTCTATAGCTTCTGCCTGAGCTTCAGCTCGTATTCTATTTTCTTCCTCCTTACACTTCTTTGCCAACGTGAGTCGTCTAAGCATATCCTCAGTAAGAGGTTCTTGGTATAACCTGACTCTACAACCACTAATGTAATTAGGCATTATATCTCCTTCTAAGGTGGCTAATTGTACCGCTCCACTTGTCGAGAGTCTGTTAATGATCATAGGTCCATAACCTCGCTTTTCTAACTTCCGTGCATGTTGTTTCAGTGTATATACTAGGACTAAATCTCCTTCCTTTAAGCCTTTATCTTTCACATGTGCATCAAAATATGCTTTCTGTCGCTTCTTTGCTGCATATATTCCTGCTGCTGCTCTCAGCTTGGTTTCTCCTAATCGTTCCAATTCCATTATTCTTGCTGATAATTCATGGTCGGTCCATTGATGTTCTTGTGCAACCTTAAGGGTCGGTATCAAGAAGTCCAAAGGAAGCACAACATTCTGAACAAGAACCATCTGAAAGGGAGTTGCATTGAGTATGGTCTTGTAGGCTACTCGATATGCCCAAACAGCGTGGTGTAACTGTTTGTCCCAATCTAAACGTTTGTTGTTCACGACTTTCGTCAGTACGTTACAAAGGATCTTGTTAGTGCTTTCAACCTGACCATTGGCCTGAGGATGATAAGGTGTGGATTTCTTATGAATCACCATAAAATCCTGTAACAAATATTCAATGACTTGGTTTAGAAAGTGAGTTCCTCGATTGCTCACTAACTCTATAGGCAATCCATATCTTGTAAAGACATTTTCAAATAAGAATTTTGCAGTCGTGTGTGCATCATTCTTTTTTGTGGCTTTTGCCTCTACCCATTTGGTAAGATAATCTATCGCAACAATAATGTATTCAGCATGTGTACCTTTTGCACGGGGGTTAATGGGTCCTACAAAGTCTATACCCCACTTAGAAAATGCACGTCCGCCCATTATGGGTTTTAATGGCATTTCATCTCTATGAGTAGGAAACTGAGTTCTTTGGCACACATCACATCTCTTTACATAGGTATGTGCATCCATGTGAAGAGTGGGCCACCATAATCCTGCAAAGAGGATGGCTTTGATTATCCTATCAAGGCCAAAATGACCTCCTGCGACACCCTAGTGTGCAGTCTCTAGTATGCTCAAATAATCGCTCTCATGAACACACTGTCTTAAATATCCATCTCGTCCTTGTTTGTATAGATTGTCGCCAATAAGTGAATAGTCTTGAGCTTCATGCTCTAGACTTCCTTGTTGCGCTAAAGTCATCCCTTGAGGGAATGTTTTCGTCCTCAAGTATGTCACTAGAGGTTCACTCCAGTTGGTGTGAGAGACACGTGATACAATGTGGCATGTTCTACTGGTGGTCTTTCACAACAAACAGAGCATTCTTTACACAATTTGTAGACATCTGCTTCCATTGAAGGCCAATATACTCCTAGTCTATGCAGAGTCTGCAATGTACGATGTTTTGAATGATTTTGCTTTAATGCACCTACATGTGCTAATTGCAACCAATTTGCATGTTCTGATTCATCTACACAACAAGCAAGAATCTTTTGATTATCCTGTTTATATATACTTCCTGCTATTATTTGATATCTTTGAGATTTGGTAATCTCTCCTTCCTTGATCCTTACTCTAGGATTCTTGGGTCCATATGTGAGAATAGGGACTATAGGCTTAGCCCATTCTGGTGCTATCTCAAGGTTAAACAAATATGCATCTGGTAATTCATCCGCTATTCCTTGAGGAGCTTCTCCTGAGGTTAGTCTTGATAGGTGGTCAGCTCTGAGATGTGTCTTTGCTTTTCTGACTACTACTTCAAAATCGTACTCCATGAGTAATAGAAACCAACGTATTAATCGTCCTGTGTTACATGGTTTGTTGACTAAATACAATAATGCTTGATGATCTGTAAAGAATTTGAACTTGTTTGCCAACAAATAATGCCTGAATTTCTTTACCGCGTATATCATTCCTAATCCTTCTCGTTCCGTAGTGGTGTAATTTCTTTCTGCTGCGTTCAACTGTCTACTTGCGTAAGCTATAGGGAGGTCTATATTACCTTCATTCGTGGGTTGTGCTAACACACATCCTATGGCATAGTTGGATGCATCCACATGTACATGGAATGGCTTACTCCAATCCGGGGTTGGCAATATGGGTGGTGAGCACAAATGTCGTTTAAGTTCATTGAATGAATTCTCACACTCATTTGTCCATTCAAAGTTGGTCAAAAGAGAGTACAGAGGCTTGGCTATGATTGCATACATGTGTATGAATCGTCTGTAATAACCACAATGTCCCATAAATGCTTGTAGTTCTTTTACGTTATTTGGCCTAGGTAGATCTGCAATTACTTTCACTTTTTCTTTGTCCATATAGATTCCATTCTTTGACACAATGTGTCCTAGAATTTTGCCTTGTGTGACCATGAAAATGCACTTTTCTGGGTTCAAACAAACCTGATACTCTCGACATTTGTCAAATATTTGTTTTAACTCTGGGATATGTGTCTGTCTTACATTCGAATGAGCACATAAGGCATCGACATATTCTTTAAAAACATGACACATGAGTCGCTGGAAAGTGGCGGGTGCATTTGTGAGCCCAAAAGGCATCACACGAAATGCAAATATGCCCCATTCTATGGCAAAAGCCATCTTGTGTTGATCTTCTGGAGCTATGGCTACTTGATTATAGCCTGAGAATCCATCAAGAAAGCTGTAAACTTCCTTGCCCGCAACTCTTTCCAATAAATGTTCCGTGATAGGAAGAGGATAACTATCTCTAATCGTGGCGGCATTAACTTTTTTAAGGTTAATACACACACGCAATTTTCCATTCTTCTTGGGCACAACCACAATGGGGGATACCTATTCGGTATGCTCAATTTCGTATATGAATCTTGCTTCTATCAAATGATCTATTTCTTCTTTAATCTTTGCAGCGTAGTTATCATTGTACGTGTATGGTTTCTATTTCGTAGGTTTTGCATCTGGAGTCATAGGGATTCTATGGGAGCATATATCTGGATCTACTTCTTTTAGGTCTTTGTAACTCCACGCGAACACATCTCTATATTCGCGCAATAGGACAACTAATTCTTCTTCTTCTTCATTTGTCAAATCATGCCCGATGTATGTACATTTTTCTTCTTCCCCTTCTATGGCTACTATGATTTTCTTGGTTTTCTCTCGATTATCATATACTTCTCCAACTTCAGCTTTTCTGTTAGGCATTCGTACCATTATTCCTCTATCTTCTATTTCATATTTTTTGAAGTTCTCGGGAACCTCAAACAAGGATTCTTCTTTTTCTGACATGGTTTGTTTCTTCTTTCTTTTCTTACCTTCACTCTTGATAGTCACTTGTGTAGCTATCCTCACATCATTCATAAGTTCTTCGTGTCTCTGAGGATGAGTCTCTACCTCGTAGAAGTATTCTCTTCTGATGCAAAGGGTGAGTCCATAATAATTGACTCTAGATCGAAATCGCTCACATCCTCAAATGCATCAGAGCTAGGTTCACATTCTTCTAAAATTGAATCACACATGATTGGCTCTATTGTGAAAACTGAGATGTCATAGCCATCTTCGTCACAGTGGGGTGTCCATTGTGTTACACTTATGTGTTCCTCGTGTAGCTTTGATGTGAACCTTTTCCCTATACATGGGCACTTTTTACTCTAGTGCTGGCTAGAGGTTTTTTCCCCATGTTACCACATACTTGATACTCTCATATGTGGTGGTACTTTGTACTTAGGGATATTATTCAGCTCTTACTTCAGTTCAATTCATCGATCAATAGAGAGAGCTATTCCAGCCATCGTCTTCTGTGTGTCTTGCTACCTTTGTGCTCCTTGTGTGTGCTTCTTGTGTGTCTCTCACACTTCTACACACACCCAACAGTGGTATCAGAGCAGGTTCAGCTTCTTCTCAAGTTTTGGTTTTTCGGGTCACGGCGCGCACGCACTTTAACAGTGCAAATCGACTTCGGAGCATAGAAGTGTGAATTTCAGCAGCCCGAAAACATTTCCATCAGGTGCGCTGGGGTTTTACCCCCATTTCAAAGCCATTCATGCAGTCAAAATCGCCATCAGAGTGACGGTTTGTGAGCTGAAATTTCAGCACTCATTTCAGTTTTCGTCGAAGTGAAGATTTTGTCACATTCTTGTTCCTTAGTGAAATGGCGGGAAACAATGACTTGTTTGGCATGCTTCAAGCTGAAGATAAGCTTGATGAGACCAACTATCCGATGTGGTCTTACATGATGAAGCACGTTCTTGTTGCAAAACAACTTTGGAACATAGTGGCAGATGTAGATCGAAGACCGACAGGTGCTTCTACTTCACAGTCTATTGTCACAGATGGAGCTTCTTCTTCGAGTACAGTGGTTTCTCCTTCTCCACCTACACAGGAGCAGCTTAGATGGGATGGAAAAGATGCTCAAGCTCATGCTTTGATTGCACTTTCAGTGAAGTGTCATATAGTTCCACACATTCGGTCATGTTCTACATCACAACAGGCATGGGACACTCTTGCTTCTTTGTATGCCGTGCGTAATGAAGCACGTGTTGCATACTTGAGGAAGCAACTTAAGGATGTATGTATGGCTGAAAATGAGTCAGTGGATGTGTATGTGACACACATCAAGGACTTGAAAGAGCAATTGGCAAACATAGATGAGATCATTCCGGATGCATCACTCATTTCTACATTGTTGAAAGGATTACCGGAATCTTATCAAAGCTTTGCTACTACACTTCGTTTGGTTGCAAAAGGAAATCCTAATATGTATGCATTTGATGAGGTTGTGTCTCTTCTTTTGCAAGAAGAGCAATCTAGAGTGAATAGGAGTGGTTTGATTGAAGGAACGCAAGCACTTGCTATCTCACAAAAGGGGAAAAGCAAGTATGGTTCAGCTTTTGGTTCATCAAAACCAAAGCCTGAAGCTTCCTCTTCCACTCATTCCTCTAATGATGGTGATTTGCAAAAGAAGAAGAGATGCAAATATTGCCGGAAGGCTGGTCATACTATTGATGAGTGTAGAAAGCTTGCTAAACACAATGAAAAGAAGAAGGAATCGGGCATGTCTATTGCTGAAAATTCAGCAAATGCAAAGAATGATGAAGCTAACATGGCTCAAGATTTTTGGGCATGTGTTGTTACATGTCATTATGATGCTTCTTTACATTCTAAATGTATGGTTGTGAGTGAGGCTGATTCGGATTGGTTCTTTGATAGTGGTGCTTCAAAGCACATAACATCATGCAAAAGATTTTTTGCCTCTTTGAAAGATGCACCTAAAGGAGGACATGTGGTGTGTGCAAACAATGCCTCTTATCCTATCATTGGAGTAGGAGAAATTGAGCTTACGGCTGCAAATGGAGGTGTGATTTTCTTGAAAAATGCATTGTATGTGCCCGGTATCAAGAAGAACTTAATTTCAGTTCCGTTGATTGCCAAAGCAGGACTTCATGTACACTTTGTTGATGATAAGTGTATGGTTCATGATTTCAGCAATGGCGATGTTATCGTGATGTCCGGTACATTATGTGATGGTTTGTATGGCATGGATACATACAAGAGGGCTGCCTCGAATGCCTTGGTTGCTCATACTTCTTCCATGGCTGAAATGGAGCTTTGGCATGCTCGTTTTGGTCATTTAAACTTCAATAGTTTGCTCTACTTGCAAAAGAAGGACATGGTTATTGGCTTGCCTACACTTGAGTCCATTGAAAAGCATGCATGTGAAGGTTGCATTCTTGGAAAAATGCATTGTGCTTCTTTTCCAAAAGATAGTCACACACACACTACAAGAAAATTGCAACTTGTTCATAGTGATGTATGTGGTCCGATCAAGACTCCATCTTTTGGGAAGCATGTATATTTTGTTACCTTCATTGATGATGCTACTCACCATACATGGGTGTATCCTATGAAAGCAAAGAATGAGGTATTTTCTTGCTTCAAAGCATTTTTAGCTATGGTTGAAAATTTTTCTTCACAAAAGCTTTTGACTCTACGCACGGATCGTGGTGGTGAGTACATGTCACATGAGTTTAATGCTTTTCTTCGTGAAAGAGGTATTTCACACCAATGTACGGTGCCATATACACCTCAACAAAATGGTGTTGGCGAGCGTAAAAATAGAACTTTACTTGAAATGGCACGATGTATGGTTAAAGGAAAGCATCTTCCTCATAAGTTTTGGATGGAAGCGGTCATGTGTGCAAATTATGTGTTGAATCGCTGCCCTACAAAAGCATTGAGAGTCATCACTCCTTATGAGGCTTGGAATGGTCATAAGCCTATGGTTAGTCATATGCGTGTGTTTGGTTGTTTGGCATATGCTCTTGTGCCATCACAACAACGTCACAAACTTGATGACAAGGCAAAGAAATGTATATTTGTTGGTTATAGTGCTGAAAGTAAGGGATATCGGTTGTACCATCCATTGACAAACACAATTATTGTCAGTCGAGATGTGGTATTTGCTGAAAATTCAGTTTTCCCTCTACTTGAATGCAAAAAACTGCCAACAGTTAGCTCACAAGATGTGTTCGATACACTCATGCCTTTGTTCCAAAATGGTGCGCTTGACTATGGCCATGTAGACCAGCCAACTGAGGTTCAAAGGGCTGAAAAATTCCAGCCAAATAGGGCTGAAAATGTGGATAATTTTCAGCCAAACATGGCTGCAAAAATTCAGCCAAAAAATGTCAAAACTGTTGGAAATTTCCAGCCACATATGGCTGAACATATGCGACAAAATATGGCTGAAACTGAGCATGAAATTCAGCCCACGCATGATGTAAATATTGAAGATGTTTTACATAATGAACGCATGTCTATCAAGAGTGCACAATCTATGCCAAAGTGGTTGAAACAAACTTTGCAGGACAGCAAATTGAGTGCACCTTTACTTGGTAGAACAAGGTCAAGCTCTCACCATGCATCAAGTAATTTTGTGGATTATTCTCTTATTGCTATAGCATGTAATGAAGAGCCACTTTCTTTTAAAGATGCATGTGACGATCCACAATGGATGAGTGCTATGCAATCAGAAATGGATTTCATACATAGGAATGGTACTTGGGAGTTATGTGAATTGCCAAAAGGAAAGAATGCCATTGGTACAAAGTGGGTTTATAAGATTAAGAGAAAATATGATGGTAGCATTGATCGCTACAAAGGTAGATTGGTTGCCAAAGGATATGCGCAACAATATGGCATTGACTATGAGGAAACTTTTGCACCTACTTCACGCATGACTACCATTCGTACCGTGGTTGCATTGGCTGCCCATCGAGGTTGGAAAGTGCATCAGTTGGACATAAAAACAGCCTTCTTGAATGGAGATTTGCAAGAAGAGGTTTATGTGAAGCAACCTCCTGGATTTGCTATGAAAGGGAAAGAGCATATGGTTTGTCGCTTGCATAAAGCCTTGTATGGTCTCAAGCAAGCTCCACGTGCATGGTATGACAAAATACATAAGCACTTGATTGCTCTTGGCTTCACATGTAGTCCGATTGAAAGCACACTCTATGTACGCAAAAATGGGGCTGATCTTATAGTGCTTGTTCTTTATGTTGATGACATACTCTTGATTGGGTCATGTGATGCAAAACTTGACATTCTTATGGCTGATTTGTAGCATACTTTTGATGTCACTTATCTTGGTCTTTTGAGCTACTATCTTGGCATCCAGTTTGTATCCGTTGAGGGGGGAATTGTTATGCATCAAGCAAAGTATGTTGAAAAACTACTTCAGCGTTTTGACTTTGAGGATTGCAAGCCAATTTCCACACCAGTTGAGACAGGATTTAGATTCTCAGTTGAGGATTCCAGTGATGCATTTGACACTTCTCTTTATCAGCAGGCTGTGGGATGTCTTATATATGCATGCAACACAAGGCCGGATATACAGTATGCAGTTTCCCAGTTGAGTCTATTCATGCATAGCCCTGGCACTAAGCATTGGCAAGCGGTGAAACGTGTGTTTAGATATCTTCGAGGCACTTTGAGCTTAGGTCTCTTTTATTGCAGAGATGTTCAGCCATGCTTGCATGCTTTTACATAGTGATTGGGCTGGTTGTTATGATACTCGCGTGTCCACTAGTGATAATTGCTTTTTCCTTGGAGACTCATGCATATCTTGGTTGAGTAAGAAGCAACCTACAATGGTGACATCAAGTTGTGAAGCTAAGTACAGGGCAGTTTTCACAACTACAGTGGAGTGTATATGGCTGAGACGCCTATTGATGGATCTTTGCATGGAGATTGATGCTGCTACGCATATTCTCACAGATAGTCAGAGTGCTTTGGCTGTTGCACGAAACCCAGTGTTTCATGCACGGACCAAAAATATTGAGGTGCATTATCACTATGTGAGAGAGTGCCTTCATGCAGGAGATATTGATTTGGTATATGTGCCTACACAAGATAATGTGGCAGACATATTCACCAAAGCTCTTCCACGAGAAAAGTTTGAAGCTTTTTGCAAAGCTTTAGGCTTATTATCTTGTGGGGGCTGATCTGTCACTCCCTGTATGTGTTCACATCATTCGCTCCAGGGGGGTTTGTTACACTTATGTGTTCCTCATGTAGCTTTGATGTGAACCTTTTCCCTATACATGGGCACTTTTTACTCTAGTGCTGGCTAGAGGTTTTTTCCCCATGTTACCACATACTTGATACTCTCATATGTGGTGGTCCTTTGTACTTAGGGATATTATTCAGCTCTTACTTCAGTTCAGTTCATCGATCAATAGAGAGAGCTATTCCAGCCATCGTCTTCTCTGTGTGTCTTGCTGCGTTTGTGCTCCTTGTGTGTGCTTCTTGTGTGTCTCTCGCACTTCTACACACACCCAACACATTGTTCTTCATTGATGGCTACATCCATGATTGCTAGGATTTTTGCCCAACCATGGGGTTCAAACTCCTCGTCTGGAAATACTACAGGTGCATATGATGGGTCTTGAAGGATTTTTGGATGTTGTTGTGCACCTAAGGTCCTGGCTTCTATCCGTTCTTCCTCTTGTTTGGCTACCTTACACATCCATAAATGAGTATCCTCGTGCAACCATGAGGGGTCTGACTCTAATGAATGTACCGATTCTGTTTCTACTGGTGTCTTATGGATGGTATTCCATTGTATTGGGGGTACATCTCGATGTGAATAGTCTTTAAGATTCACGTTAGTAGTCACTCCTAAATGTTGCAAGTACAAAAAATTAGTTCCCCAATCTTGTACAATTTGCAACTGACGCATGAATGGTTGTCCCAATATCATCTCATAAGCATGATTTTTACTAAAATCACAAATGGCAAAGGTATGCTCAAACTCCACACCACAAGTGGTGAGAGATATGCCTTCTAGTAAGCCTAATGGTTTTTCTATATGTCCATCAGCCATTTGTAGCTTCATTCTGGTAGGTCGTAGTGCTAGCTTACCCCAACGTTTCCATAAAGCGGTGGTAGCAATGGCTACTCCGGCTCCTGAATCTAAGATGGCTTTTGTGGTGTAGCCATGATGGGTTATTGGAAGATAAGTGTTACCTTCCTCTCCTTCGCTTAAATCTCTGATCTTTTCTACGGGTATCTCTGGTACCTTCTTATGTGATCCTATCTGTGAGGGAGTAGTAGCAAGCTCAGGGAATTGATTTGCTACATGTTTCCATAGTTCTGGTTTAACCTTTAACAACTCCTCTAGAGTGAGATTACAATGTACTTTAGTGTTCTTGATCACTTCCGTGTTTCTAGGGATTACTGATTCTTCATTCCTCACTATTATCGTGGACGTTCTCATACTAATAGACTTAGCTTCCCAAGGTCCTGTGAACTGAGGTAATTCTTGTAAAGAATTGGATTCAAAAGCCGTGTGTTCACTCAGTTGCTCCTCCTCTACATCATCGTAAATAGAGGGGATATCTTGGGGAAATTGTTCCTGCAAGTCGTCTATTTCTTGAATAGGAGGATGGGTTCCTTGTTCTTTTCTCCATTTCTCTTCTTGGATTTCTCTCAGAAATTCATGTGAGTACCTATGTATGGAAGACAGGTTGTCTTCCCCTTCTGTGTTGGGTACTTGAGACAGGGATGGTGCATTCCTTTCCTATGTCTCTGGGACAATAGGGTTCCTATGCTGATCCTTTTTCTCTTTGCTATCTATCAAGTATTCTAGCCTCTCCATTAGTCCTTGAAAGTGTAATTCCGGTTTTGCCATGTTATTCCAATTAAGATATCTAAAGGCTTCGAACATTGCTTGTGCTAATTCTACCATCTTCATGCAAAGTTTAGTTCTCTCAATTTCTAGATCAGCTCGAGGGTAGTTCTTACTCATTTCTGCTATCTAGGGTTCTTCGTTTATTCTAGCCTGATACACGCGAAACATCATGTCTAGGTTTTCTGGTATGGGTTCCGCTAAAACTGATCCTGATTTTTGTGCTAGGTTCTCTTGATTTAATTCTTGAGAGGTCAACTCTAGGATTTTGGCTCTCGATTCCTTGAGACTTCCTTCCAACTTAGTTATCTGTTAGACGACCGCCGGAGTGGGACAGACGTAATGACCGCCTGATATACCGGGATTATCAAAATCCGTGCAAAAAAGTTGGTACGCGCATCTTGAAAAAAGATATATAAAGCAATGTAAAGAGAATGGCAAGAGAGACGCTTGTGTATATGGTTTTAGAGAGAGAGAGAGAGGGATGCCCTTTCTAAGATTGTCAGAGTTTACTTACACTATGGTGAAGCTCTGAGTATTGTTTGTGTTGATTTCTGTTCTGTCTGCGTCGCCTGCTCATAGTGAAGTTCACCGTAGTGAATATTAAATGTCAGGTTATGTGGTTGAGTACTGTTTTCGTATCGTAAGATTGTGTGCTCTTCGATCGTTGAAGTACCCTGAGTTAGTATAAGTGAATGTAGTACTACATAAGTTGATTTGATACAGATTATTGCTTTTGGTAAATGTAACTTTTAATTGAATGTCTCGGGAAGTATTGTGGTGAGTGAATCTGTTTGATTCACTCTGTTTGATATATTATATGTTCATGAATCTGTAGAAGGGAAAATTGTTCTGTTCTTCGAGTAAACTGATCTGGAGAATTTCGGACGTAGGAATCTAAGAACCAAGTATTGATGTTGATTAGTAACTGAGCTAGACGAGTAGTCACGCTTGATGTTGTAACGAAGATTTGGGAAAATAGTACAGGGCCTCTGTTTAACAGACCCCTACCACTCCCAAGAACCCACGACGATCTGGTAATGTCTTACGATAATGATAATTAGAGTTAACCATAGTTTACGGTGAAGCTCTGTATTACGTTAATCTTTGTTCGATAACGACTTGCGTTTGTCAGTAACACAGCATCGCTAATTCAACACTTTAACACTTGGCGCCGTCTGTCGGAAAGTGGCATCAAGATTGCCAGTCATCTGTCAGAATCAGATTATTGTTTGATTGTCAGTAGCAACAGAACCAGATTGTTGCAAACTGTTTGGTTAGTAATATCCCACGATTAATACAGAAAATGATAAATGCCGGTGACTCGGTCTGGCGAAACATATCCCAAGAACCATCAGTCTGGAGTACTAAAGACAACTCTGGAAGGTAGAAGTACAACTAGGACTGACCCAGTTGTCAAGAAAGTTCAGAACATTAAAGCTGATTCCGGTCATATTCCGGTAGAACGTGTTACGTCTCTGGTACATTCCAATACTATTTCGGCACAGTCTGTCGAAGATATAGTAATTCCAGAACCTACCAAGACGTAGTTGGAATCTAGTTTAACACTCTTGGAAAAAGATTTAGATTCACTTACGATTAGACACACCCTAGGCAAAGAAATCAGCGAAGGCAAAAAGACACCGCATTTGGGCACAAGTTCGGTTTATCCCAGTGATATTTCGGTAAGAGAATCTCATTTATTCGGTGACGAATTAGCATTTTCTGCTGAATCTTCAGCCCAACTGCCGTGCTTGGAAGCAAGTTCTCATACACTGGACATCAAGGAAGAAGGAAGGCTGTTTGAAACAGAAATTCGCAGCATAGTAAGCAAGCTCATTTCACCGGAAAGTGTGCCATCAGACGATATAGATTCCAGTAGTTCAAATATTCAGACCAAAAATACAGACGGAAGTTATAATATATTCACAATGAACGGACAACAACAAGAACAACAGTTATGTCAACCCAGGCCACCTCCAACGGGAGTGACATACACGAAGTTTGGTGGATTTCCAGGAGATGATCCGGATGCTCACGTATGCACTTTCGAGATATGCTACGCCGTTCTCAACCATCCACCAGATCCGGCCTACAAAGCCATTGTCTTCCAATCTACACTTGTCAATGAAGCAGCCAGGTGGCTCACAGAATACGATATTAATCATTTTGGCACCTACGAAGCAGTTCGAGATGCTTTTCTGTAGCGATTCAGGCTAAAAAAGAATCCAGCCAAAATTTTTGATTATTTGCAGAGTAACAGATAGAGGGTGAATCAATCTGTACAGGAATATGCTACCCTTTTCAGAACACACTTAAGGCAGCTACCACCGGCTCATGCTAACTTACCAGATGATGTTATTACTCAGTGGTTCATCAATGGCTTGGTTCCTCAACTTAAGCAGATCATGATCATAAGATGTGTCGGAGCTATGACACTTGATGCAGTCATAGCAATGACTCTGCAGCTGGAAAACAAAGTCGGCGGATTTACAGAAGATCTGGAATGGGTAAAAACAAAAAGACATGTTGCCGAAGATATGACCAAACAAGTATATTGCACCACATGCAAAAATTCAGGACATACTAGCACCAATTGCGCACTTAATCAGACATTCTGCGCTATCTGCAACATTGCCGGACACACCACCGAAAACTGCGCATACAATGCTAGAGTACAGGGAATAGCGACTGTCAATGCAATTATCCAGGAACAAGGGCAGCCAGCCAATCATTATGTGCCTCCACAAATGAGAAACAACCAGCAGCAAGGATATCGAAATTACCGAGGACAGAGGAATAACAACTATAATCCAAATCGCTGGCAGAATGGGCCACCACCGGAAAATCCCAATTTACCACCACCACATTGTCATTTTTGTGGCAAATTTGGACATACTAGGAGATTTTGCAAAGATGCAGCTGAGTATCATCAAAGGAAGAAGGAACGTCAAAATCCAATGGCCAACATGGTAAAAATCACACCGATGGAAACACAGGCTGCTGCAGTCCAGACCCGTTCCGGTAAACAATTGCAATCGGCAGCAGAAATTTTTGAACCAGGGATACGTGAACAACACAGAATGTATAACAAAGCTAGTCAATGGACCACAACAGAACCACCAGTCTTTCCAGAGCCTATTCCGGTAGCCCAGCCCTCGTTAACAAAGGAAGGAACACAACAAAGGGAGTTAGCAGCAGAAACATCATCAACAGCAGATACATTGCCCACCGTAGACACCTCCGCATCCGCAGAGGCATCAACTTCAACATCAGTAGAGCCTGTCAATCAATCTCAACAGGCTTGGGAAATCTTATCTAAGGCATCGATCACTCTGCCTTTGGGCCAACTATTGGCATTAGTACCTGGAATTCGACAACAGTTCCAACAACAGTTCAGTCCGGTACCTTCTTGTATTTCGGCAACAGCAGCAGTTCAACCGGAACCTGATTCTATGGTTGATCATTCAGTTCCCTTGATTACAGTATGGTATAAGAATCATAAGATTACGCAGGTATTAATTGATGGAGGCTCTGATGTTAACATTGCGACTGCGGCATTATGCAAAAGATTAGGATGGACCCAAATTGAGCCAGTTCGATTTTTTGTCAGAATGGCAGATCAATCAAGAGTCCATCCTGTAGGACTTGCGCGAAATGTACCCATCACTTTACAAGGTACGACCTTTAAAATGACCTTTGTTATACTAGATCTACCAGAATCTACTTTGGATTACAACCTTCTTTTCAGCCGACCCTTGCTGAAGCATGCAAAGGTAATACAGGACTGGTCCGCACAAGAGCTTACATTTAAAGATGCCAATCATAGATATGTGGTAAAATTAGATGCTATACAACCTTGCGAGCTACACGCTAGACCGTATTTTGCTGAACCGGTCCATATGCTAGATGGATTGTTAGATGATGAAGAAGAAGAGTTTCTGAAGAGTAACGCGGACTTAATTTCCTTAGGGACTATTGATCTACAGTCCGTTGTAGATAATTGGAACGCTTCAGTTTGTACAGTAATACCCATCACAGAAGAGGATAAGAAGGAAGACACTGTTTCGACACATGACGATGAATTGCAGCAACTTTTTAAACCAACAGACGACACAGAGAAACATCACCAGTTCTATGTCCCCGAAGATCAGCTGATTACTTACAATTTAGGAGATGAAGATTATCCGCATCCGGTAAAAATAAAACAAAATTTACCAGAAACATTTCAAGCAAGCTTAATCCAGTTACTCCGAGAATTCACTGACATCTTTGCATGGGACTACAAAGACATGAAAGGATTGGACCCCCGTATCTACCAGCATAGGGTCATGCTGAAGCCAGAAGCAAGGACGATAAAACGAACCAGCTATCGGATGAATCCCCATTATGCATCTCAGGTAAAGGCTGAACTAGATAGATTATTAAAAGTTGGATTCATTGTACCTGTAGAACATGCTGAATGGATTTCACCAATTATGATCGTGCCAAAGAAAAATAACCAACTGCAAATCTGTGTAGACTACCGAAAATTAAATGCAGCAACAGTACCGGATCCTTTCCCGATCCCCTTTCTAGATACCATGCTTGATAGGGTAGCAGGACATGAAATGTATTCATTCTTAGATGGATACAGTGGTTACAATCAGGTTAGAATGGCTAAAGAGGATATACCAAAAACTGCCTTCATTACCAATTGGGGTGTCTTTGCTTGTACGGTAATGTGGTTTGGATTGAGAAACGCACCAAGCACATTTCAAAGATGTATGCAAGAAATATTTTCTCCTTATCTGACTTCATTTATGCAAGTATATCTCGATGATTTTTCAATTTTCGGTAAGTGGATAGCACATCTGTTCCATTTACGGTGCTGCTTACAGAAATGCCGAGAGTATAGACTCTGCTTAAACCCAAACAAATCTGTGTTTGCGGTTTCATGTGGCAAGTTACTTGGCCACATTGTATCTGCACAAGGTATCCAAGTAGATCCAGATAAAATTTTGGTAGTATTAGAAGCTCCGGTGCCCACTACACCAAAAGAAGTTATGCGCTTCATGGGTCAAGTGGGGTGGCATGGCAGACACTTACGATGGCTTGCTCATCTGGCTATACCACTGAACAGGCTAATCACAAAAACTCCTCGCCAATTCGAATGGACTCAAGAATGCCAAACTACATTTGATCGACTCAAGTATCTATTGACGCAGGCCCCAATCTTACAACCACCGGACTGGGACAATCCGTTCCATGTTTTTGTCGACGCTTCAGATATTGCGATCGGCAGTATTCTGATGCAGCAAACACATAATCCATCAAAAAAATTCAGACATTATCTACTAGGCCGGAAATTCACATTCCATGTGGATCATGCTGCCCTCGTCTATCTAGTAAGACAACAACATTTAGGCGGACGCTTAGCACGATGGGTGCTACTCTTGCAGGAATTCGATTATGAAGTTATTCACCGACCCGGAAATGCACATGCCTTAGCAGATTTCCTATCTCATCTAGATTCCGGTGAAGCTCCGATAGGCATAGATGACACAACTCCAGTGATCTATAGTTCTGAGCCACTGACTGATAAGATTGCCAAATCACAAGTACCACCTACATATTATGATCAGATTCTAACTTTTCTCACCGAAGGATGCTTTCCATCCGAGACCGCTAAGGCAGTACGAAGGAAAATTGCAGTCTTTAGTCGTCGATTCCGGTTAGTTGTTGGGGAACTATATTATGTAGATCACACCGGAATCCTACTCCGCTGTGTCCCTCCGCATGAAATTAACTCAGTCATCACGATGGCTCACTCGACCCCTACTGGTGGTCACTTTGCCACAGATTTGACTCACCGGAAAATTCTGCAAGGAGGTCTCTGGTGGCCAACTATGTACAGAGATGTGGCCCAATTTGTCAAACACTGCGATACTTGTCAAAGGTCTGGACAACCACTGCAACGACACTTCTTCCCCTTGCAGCCTATTATGCCACTTGAACCATTTCAAAAATGGGGATTAGATTTTATCGGTCCGATCACACCTCCAGCAGTCTTCAACAACAACAGATATATACTAACCTGTATAGATTATGCAACAAGATGGGCAGAAGCTTAGGCTTTACGGACTGCTACAGCGGTTGCAGTTGCAAAATGTCTGTTAAATGATGTTTTCCCACGATTTGGCTTACCACTCGAATTGGTGACAGATCAAGGTACTCACTTTGCAAATCAATTAATGAAAGCACTCACCCAATCCTTCCAGGTGACACACAAACTCAGCTCTCCGTATTACCCTTGTGCCAATGGTTTGGCCGAAAGTACAAACAAATCACTATTGAATATCCTCCGAAAACTGATCATGGAAGCACCAGAAAGATGGGATCAACTACTACCTGCAGTGTTATGGGCATACCGAACTACCTACAAGGTAACAACAGGATTGACACCTTTCAAATTAGCTTACGGCTTAGAAGCAATAGCACCAATGGAGATAGTTATACCAAGTTTACGAGTAGCTATTACCCAGAAACTGCTACCGGAAGACTCACTGTCATTTCGGTTGGACACGCTCAGAGAATTAGACGAACACAGATGGCTCAGTTTCTTAACAATGCATGAAGTTCAACTAAGACAGGCAAGGACACACGATCGAAACCTGAAAACTCCAGTATTTTAACAAACTTCCAGCATATTATTTTCGGCGAGTCTTGCAACCATGTCTGAATCAGATATCCTAAGATGGCGACTCAGGAGGAGAGCAACTGCACAGAGAATGATAGTGCCTACATCAGACGACACTGATACTACATTACAGAATGATAGCGATGATTCAACGACTTGTGCAACGACAAAGGCACAACATAACAACAAAGCATTATTCACCGATTTCAAAATAGAACTCGACATACATTCTATGAGGAATAAGAACTGGCTTCAGAGAATCGGACTACTACAGTTTGCCAAGCTACCATGGGAGCGTTGGACAGATAATGAAGATGCAACGACTCAGTTGCAGATTATGCGACAAACAAAAGGACAAATTCTAAATCAGGTACAATTTTCACCGCAATTAGTCGCAGCAATATTTCAAGTGCCTCTGTATGACGATGACAGTATTCCTAATTGTTCGAATGACGACATGAGAAAGGATTTTGGAAACTGCGAAGGTCATAGAAAATATTACCTGATGAAAAAAGCAGCATGCATTCGGCGTGAACAATTCAAATGGTATTTAGAGAGACTGTGTTTTATCGTCAGATTTGATTTAATGTCTAGAGAGAATTTTTCACCCTTAGTACATGCAGAAGGAGGTGGTAAAGTCAGCTGGGCTCACTAGTTGTATAACCACTTGTATACACAGATTTTTGTCGGGGACAAGCGCAGGTCCCAAAAATGTAGTTGTCTGTCAGTCTTTTTAGCTGCTTTATTCGAATATGCACACTTAATCAAATATCAACAGGTAATTAATATTTGTAATCAGACACTGAGCAGACCAGGGCAAGAACAGATAGCAGAGCCCGAGGACATAGTAGAAATGCTGGACAGTCTTTTTCCGGTAACAGATGGCGGTGAACAGTCGCCTATTTTGGGAACCCCTTTTAAATTATCAACCAAAAGAAGAATGGAGGATCCATCACAACAGGTAAGTGCGAAAATATTGCAGAGTAATTGCTCAGATAATAACATGAGAACAATGCAGAATAAGTTGCAGGAAGTTTCGGACTTCCTACTGCAACAACAGGAAAGCATTCAGAACATACAAGAACAGGTAACTGTCAATGCAAATCATTCCAATTCATTGATTGAACAGAATAAACAATTACAGGATGCTGTGAATAGCAAGGACAGTTTATTGAAGGAAATGCAGAATGACCACAAACAACTAGTGCTAGCTTTGATCGAGACCACAAGGTCTATTCAAGATTTTGAACCATGGCAGGTAGCAGTGCAGAAACAAATCCAAGAAGAGATGATAAATTTTTCCATGATGAATGCTACAATGCAAGCAGAACATGTAGTTCAGCGTTCCAGAATACAAGTTTTACAGGAAATGGAAACCCAGTTATTAAATAATGAAGGCGTTGAATTGGATGCCACGTTGATGACAAAGATAGATATAGAGTCACTGAAACAACAATTGTATAATCATGTACATGATACTTGGAAACTTTTTTGTAGAAGATGGCTGAGTATACTTGTTCCCCAAATTGATCAAAGGCGGTCCTGTTTTTGTCCAACCATGAAAACAATCTCATGATAGTCATTAAACGACAGGAAAATCAGCTTGAAGAATACAAACAGACGATTCAAGAATTGCAAAGAAAACTGTTACAGGTGCAGACACAGGTGAATCGGGAGCAGAACACTGACATAAACAATCAGACGCACCAAAGTGGTGAAGAAAATACTGTTAGTTTACAGAATCTACAGGGTGCCCCCAACATCATTAATGAGTCTGAACATAACTCTGAAAAAATCTTTGTGGAACTTGCGGGTTCCAGTCCACCATGCGTGCCAGTGTTAGACGACCGCCGGAGTGGGACAGACGTAATGACCGCCTGATATACCAGGATTATCAAAATCTGTGCAAAAAAGTTGGTACGCGCATCTTGAAAAAAGATATATAAAGCAATGTAAAGAGAATGGCGAGAGAGACACTTGTGTATATGGTTTTAGAGAGAGAGAGAGAGAGGGATGCCCTTTCTGAGATTGTTAGAGTTTACTTACACTATGGTGAAGCTCTGAGTATTGTTTGTGTTGATTTCTGTTCTTTCTGCGTCGCCTGCTCATACTGAAGTTCACCGTAGTGAATATTAAATGTCAGGTTATGTGGTTGAGTACTGTTTTCGTATCGTAAGATTGTGTGTTCTTCGACCGTTGAAGTACCCTGAGTTAGTATAAGTGAATGTAGTACTGCATAAGTTGATTTGATACAGATTATTGCTTTTGGTAAATGTAACTTTTAATTGAATGTCTCGGGAAGTATTGTGGTGAGTGAATTTGTCTGATTCACTCTGTTTGATATATTATATGTTCATGAATCTGTAGAAGGGACAATTGTTCTGTTCTTCGAGTAAACTGATCTGGAGAATTTTGGACGTAGGAATCTAAGAACCAAGTATTGATGTTGATTAGTAACTGAGCTAGACGAGTAGTCACGCTTGATGTTGTAACGAAGATTTGGGAAAATAGTACAGGGCCTCTGTTTAACAGACCCCTACCACTCCCAAGAACCCACGACGATCTGGTAATGTCTTACGATAATGATAATTAGAGTTAACCATAGTTTACGGTGAAGCTCTGTATTACGTTAATCTTTGTTCGATAACGACTTGCGTTTGTCAATAACACAGCATCGCTAGTTCAACACTTTAACATATCTTTTTACTCCACTTTCTCTTGATCCTTTCTCTAGAATCTTTCCAAGATTTTGTCTTTTTACTGCTAGATTCTGCAACTTCACTAGTTTCGGTTATTTTCTCCTGATTAAGTTGTTGGTTCTGTAAGAGCGTCTGGGCTCTGGTTATAGCTTGGATAGGCACTTATGTAGGGTTGGATCCATCTGTGTTGTTTACAATACCTATCACGTTGATTGGTGTCACATTTGAAGCGTTAACTGGGTTCTTTGGACAATCTTTTATGATGTGCTCTTTACCACAATCAGCACAAAAGCCTTGTATGTTATAGTATTGTCATTGTCCTGCTATCGGAGGATGTGGGCAATCCTTTATGAAATGGTCTCCTTGGCACCTAAAGCATGGTCCTCTAGGGCCTTGTGGTCTTTGCTGTCTCAATTGGGGCCGTGGATTTGGGTTTGTGTACATCACATGAGCGTAGTCGGGCTCCCAACTAGGTTCCAATGGTGGACTATCATAATGATATGTTTCTATATATTCTGGTGACTCTGTGTAGTACGCGGGTGGACTATCTACATGAGTAGAGTCAAAACTGTTTGAGTTCGGATCACTGTCAGTGATTAGGGGTGAAACGGGAACTAAAGCCCTACTTAGGTTCTCTTCTGCAGCAGCGTATTTCACTGAGATGACATTCGCTGGTGGGGGTGGCTGCTGAGCTAAGACAGGTTGAGGTCTCTGTTGAGCCTGATAAGGGTAGTTTTGTGGAGGCCTATAGTAATGAGGCTGAGCATTGTACTGACCTTGATACCTACCTGGCTGTGTGTATGCTTGTGGGTAGTTCTGTCTTACTGCTTGTTTGTTATAAGGGCAGTCTTGAGCCTTATGATTTGTGTATCTTCTCTCAATTGTAGAGTATTGGCCACTAGGATTGGCTTGCGGTTGTGTTGCATTGGGACACACATTTGCCATGTGATCGCCACCACAGGTGTAACAACGCTTGTTTGTTGTTAACCTAGGCATCTGCTTACTAGAAACTCCTAGTTTCTGGGCCACTTTTTCTGCTAGGTCTTCTATTGAGCTAAAAATTTTGTGGATGCTAGAGATGAACAGTCTGAGTCCTTATAGACCTTTGAGAGTTCCAACTCGTCTCCTAAGTTGTCCTTAATGTCTATGCAAATTCTTACACATTGCTCTAGCGTCCTGGGTTCCTTCAAGTACACGTAGGAGCATAGTCTAGAGCTCAACAAGCCATCTAAAAACAATGAAACTTGCTTGGCCTGTGAGGGTAGCTCTTGCATTGGACATCTCTCAACATATTGTCTAAACCTACGTCCTGCCAGTCTTACTGTTTCCTGAGGGGTCTGTTTGAAACTATGAATCAACGAGGACGTGTCATGTCTGATCCCACTTTTAGAGAATTTAGTGATGAATGACTCTAAAAAGTGATGGATGTCTCTAAATTGCCTTTGTTGCAATGGTTGGAACCAAGTCAAAGCGGTATTCTTTAATGTTAGTCCAAATGCATTATATTGCGTGAACATGTCTTCGACTTGCTCTGCTCTTAGCACTTACTTAAACTCTGCAACATGATCATAGGGATCTCCTGTCCCATCGAAATAATTTTTCATGGACTTTACTAACTGAGTGGGTCTCAGTATTCTTGTGTGTTCACGAGGTCTAGGTAGAGGAAAATCATCTCTACCGCCTCGCATTCTTTGTCTTTCCACTCTATCCGTGTCTACGGTGGTTCTATCTCTCCTTATGGGATGATTGAAGCTGACTTCTGGTCTCTCTGTGTTCTTGTCTCTTTGATTAGCATGGGCTCAGGATGTTCCTGCCCCTTGTTGGCTTGCGTTTACGTTTGCTCGAGATGGAGGGAATACTAAATCACCTCTCCATGTGTATGTATTTCTAGCGTGGTCTGGTACCACAAATACTCTTTCTGACGTTTCATCCAGGTATACAACCTTTCCAAGTGTATCCGGGTCTTTAAATTCATAGATTATGATGGAGCCTACCTCACTAGGTTGTTCCGTTCTGTACCTCCAAAATGCTTCATCAGTTTCTTTATTCACAAACAACTATATGCTTCTCTTGTCCTGAGGGATCCATTCTGGGACTAGTACTCGTGTCAGTACAAATTTCCCTCTAGGTGTTCTAGGTTCTTCCAATGGTTCTATTCCTTGGGATTTAGCTTCCGTCTCTAACTGAATTACGCCAAACTCATTCGTATTGTTTGGCTGCATAAGATATACCTCGTTCCTTCTTTGTCTATGTATGCGTCTCTCTCAAATTTCACCACTGGACGTTCCAATCCAATGGGTTGATCAGGATTGTGCATTTGCACCACTTGTCTTCACAAACCATCCTCATAGATGCGAGCACCTATTAAGCGGTTGGTTCGGAGAAACTCTAACTGAGTTCTATAGGGTCCTTCGGGTCTTTCTAAATATGCTACGTTTGACCCTCCTTCTGGCCTTTCCGTGCTGAAAGCCATTTCTGATTCACTCGTATCTAAGCTCTCGTAGGGATAACTAGTGTTCAATTGCTGAGCCCACAATCGTGTAGTAGTGCCTACACTTGCTTCGGATGATCTAAGGCTTCGTCGGTTTGACTTACCTATATGTTTGCCCGATCTAAGGTTCATGAATTTACTTCCTTGCACACTCAATACATTCTCAGATCGTCAATGCTTCTTTGTTCTTACTTTCTTGATTCTTTTTTGTTGATGTATAAAACACCACAAGAAATGAATTAATGTGACACTAGAACACCTCTATGGTCACCATTAACTCATTGCCACTCCAAACTTTGAGAAATGATAGCTTAAAGTGAGAACTTTGCTTCTACAGAAATTCCTAGTCACCGAAATGACATACCTTCAGTATTTTGCTAATTTCTCCTAGCTCAAGTATGGTTTCTCCATGAAACTTTATAGGCTGAAACTAAAAGAGTAGAGCTTTCCAACAAGCTATCATATGCATCAAACGGACCTCTAGAACTCAAGTTATGGCCTTCACAAGATGACCATGTATGACCTTCCAAAACTGGAAAACTTGCCTGTTTTAGTAAGAGCGCCTGTTTAAAATTAGAATTCGATGCCTAGCATCGACTTGCAACGAGAATTCGATGCCGGGCATCGACTTGGGATGTTTTTGGCCACTTTTCAGCAGGGATTCGATGCCGGGCATCGACTTCCCGCATAAAGTCTTGATCTTTTGGACACCAAAACTATATGTGATTTCATGCACACTTAGAATATGACTTATCAACTGGAATTCGATGCCAGGCATCGAGTTGCTCCAACAACATCATGTTTTTCAAACACTTCAGTACTGAATGAAAAATATAAATGAAAATATGACTTATCAACAGAGATTCGATGCCAGGCATCGAGTTGCTTGGAAAACTTGATCTTTGTAACTCATCACACAGTAGGTAATCATGGAGATGATGGAGAGAGGCTCATACACAGAACTTTACTCAGTTCTTCTCATAACTATAAAAAACTCAGAAGTTTTACAGATGCTTTCTCACTCAGAGAAGCCTGACTATACTCAGTCATACAAAAATGAGTTCTTCTCACTTTCTCATTATCTTCCTCCTTCTTCTTCTCTCTATTCTCTCTCTCTCTCTGCGTCAGTTGATACAAACTAACTTATATAGATTTTCGTATTCTCGTGATTTTAAAAAACTTCTAGAACTAAAGTGAACTAACTTTACAAGTATAATACAGTTGTGAATTTGTCTCTTCACATAGGCATGGGGTTTTCTTCCTAAGATTTGACCTTCAAATATATGTCTAATTAGTGAGTGTTTCTCCAACAGCTCCCCCTCAATCACTAATTGACATTCCCTGTTTCTTCATATCATCTTCTTTTCTTTTACTCCTGCCATGCTTTTGAATCTGCTGGTCTTCACACCATCCAAGCTCTTTGTCATGATGTCTGCTAATTGATCTTTAGTAGAAATGTATTCCACTTCAATCTCCTTCTCCATTACCTTTTCTCTGAGAAAATGATACTGTATCTCTATGTGCTTTGTCCTTGCATGAAATACTGGATTTGCTGCAAGATAAAGTGAACTCATATTATCTCCATGTATTGTAGGTGTACCTTGATCAATGCCTAAGCTCTTGAACAATGTCTGCATCCATATGACTTCCTTAGCTGCTTCCACAAGTCCTTTGTATTCTGCTTCAGTTGATGATAATGCTACTCTATGTTGTTTCTTTGAACACCAACTTACAAGCTTATCACCAATATATATCATGTAACCATGAGTTGATCTTCTGTCATCCTGGTTACCTGCCCAATCCGAATCACTATAGGCTCTCAACTTCAAATCTGATGTAAAAGGATAATATAATCCTTCCTTTATAGTTCCTTTGATATATCTGAGAACTCTTTGACCTGCAATCCAATGTGGGTCCTTTGGACAATGCATGAATTGTGACAAAACTCCCACTGCATAACTAAGATCAGGTCTTGTTAGTGTAGCATAAATCAAACTACCCACAAGAGATTGATACTTCCTCATATCTTTGTATTCTGCACCATCATATTTACTGAGCTTGTGATTAACTTCAAGTGGAGTTGAAGCTTCTCTGCAATTTTCCATATCAAACTTCTTCAACAAGTTCAGAAGATACCTTTCTTGTGACACATATAGGCCATGATCTGTATAAGTAACTTCCATTCCAAGAAAGTATGATAACTTTCCTAGGTCACTGATCTTGAATTCTTTTTCAAGCAATCTCTTTACCTCCTTGATTCCTTCATCTGAAGTACCTGTGATTATAATGTCATCTACATAAATACAAATGTAGATTGTACCTTCCTCTGTTCTTCTGATAAGTAGACTTGGGTCTGCTTTTGAACTTTGATATCCAAGATCATTGAGATACTTCACCAGTCTATAGTTCCAAGCTCTTGGAGCTTGCTTCAATCCATACAATGCTCTTCTCAACCTGCAAACAAAATTTGGATACCTAGAATCTATAAACCCTTGAGGTTGTTCCATGTATACCTCATCTGATATGTATCCATTCAAGAATGCATTCTTTATATCCAATTGACTTAGGGTCCAGCCTTTTGAAGCTGCAATAGCAATGATTGTCCTTATAGTTGACATCTTAGCTACGGGACTGAATGTCTCATCATAATCTATGCCATAGGTCTGGGCATAGCCTTTCACCACCAATCTAGCTTTGTATCTGGCTATACTTCCATCTGCAAGCTTCTTCACTTTATAAACCCATTTATTTCCAATTACTTTCTTACCATTTGGTTTAGGAACAAGTTCCCATGTCTTGTTCTCCTCCAGTGCATTGAACTCTTCCTTCATTGCTTCTTCCCATTGCTTCTTACCTTTAGCTTCATCATAGTTCTGAGGTTCTTCATCATCTTTGACCATATATGCATAATTCTTCTGAGTTATGTAAGAAGTATCATAAGAATACCTTTCTGGTTGTCTCCTTGTCCTGCTTGACCTTCTTGGTTCACATTCTTCATAAGTTTCTGGATACACCTCTTCATCAAATATAGGAGCTTCTTCATTCATTCTTGTTAACCCACTTCTGGATGTACTTGCTTGCATATAGTCTTCATCTCTATTCACCTGCACAATTGATTTTCCTTTCTCACATCTTCTTACCTCTTCTTCAAATTCTTCAGCTGTATGACTTTGATCTGCATACCAACTTTTTTGTTCATCAAATGTAACATCTCTAGAAACAATAAATTGTTTGGTTAGAGGATTCCATAATCTGTAACCCATCTGCTTTTCATCATAACCAATGAACACATATTTTTCTGCCTTTGGTTCAAGTTTATGCCTAAGTTCTGATGGCACATAAGCATATGCAATTGATCCAAACACTCTACAATGATCTAGTGTTGGTTTCTTACCCCACCAAGCTTCATATGGAGTCATTCCATTCAGAGCTGCACATGGTAATCTATTCACAAGATATGTAGCTGTATTTACAGCCTCAGCCCAAAGATAATTTGGACAGTTCTTCTCCTTTAGCATAGCCCTAGCAAACTCAACCAAAGTCCTGTTCCTTCTTTCTGCTACACCATTTTGTTGTGGTGTATACCTGCAAGTTATTTCTCTCTTAATACGTGCATTCCAGAGATAATCATTGAACTCTTGGGAGAAGTATTCTCCCCCTCCATCAGACCTCAGTCTCTTAAGCTTTTGACCTGTGACTCTCTCTGCATATGCATGAAAATGCTTGAAAGCTCCAAACACTTCTGATCTTTCCTTCAAAAGATATAATGTTATCCATCTTGTAGCATCATCAATGAAAAGAACATAATACCTTGAGCCACTGATAGATCCTTCTTTTGTTGGTCCCCATACATCTGTATGAATGAGCTCAAGTACTCCATCATGTTTGAATCCTTTCTTTTGAAATGGTAACCTGTGTGCTTTACCCATTTGACATGCTTCACATTTATAAACCATATGTTGACTTTGCACATTTGGTAATCCTAGTACAGACTGATTAGCAACCATAGCTTTAATTCCTCTTTCATTGAAATGACCTAATCTCTTATGCCAGAGATCAAGTTCTGTAATCACTGCTTCACCATGTGTGAGCAAAGCTTGACCAATGTTCCCTTGCACTCTTAAAGTAAAGAGTCTACCTTCTTTCTTACCAGAGACAATCTGATTATATCCATTCTCTGGATCTTCCACAAATACTCCTTCATTTGTAAACCTGACTTGAAAACCTTTTTCAACTATCTGTCCCACACTAATCAAGTTTTTAGGTATTGTAGGAACATACAAAACATTGGTTAGCAAATCTGCTCCACTCTTGCATTTCACTTTTCCAATTGAATGTACACTATGTCTTGTATTATCACCAGTTTGAACTGTGTGACTAGAAATGCCTTTTTCCAAATCTGACATCAATTCTATGTTTCCTGACAAATGATTAGAACATCCAGAGTCAATGTAAAATACCTTTAGATCTTCTTTGTCTGATGTGCTGATTGAATTCATCATCAATGATGTATGACTTTCATTCTGTGTGTCATTTGCATAGTTGTAGTAGGTGGTGTTGTAGGATTGATTCTGTCCCCAACTTCTTCCTCCACCTCTACCATAGCCTCCTCTTTGACTTTGTCTACCTCTTTGGAAATTACTTTGATATCTTCCACCTCGACCTCTGCTATTGTTGTTTTGATTCTGGTTTGATCCTTGTTGGTTGTGCCAACAGTCATGAGCCAAATGATTACTCAATCCATAGATCCAGCAAGCCTTTTTGTTGTTATTTTGATTACCTCTACCTCTTCCAAAACCTCTTGCTCTTCCTCTGTCTGTGCCTTTACCTCTTGCATAATAAGCTTGAGAATTAGACTCCTCTTCATCCTTTGCTTTACCTTTATCTCCTTTCTTCTTATTCTTCATGTACATTGCAGAACTTTGACCTTTATCTCCATCTCCCTTCAAGTCTTGCTCATATGTGAGCATCAAACCAAGCAACTGGTTCAAATCTGGAACATAATGATTTAATGAAAGTTCTGTTGATAAGACAAAAGGTTTCCACCTTTCATCCCCTCTCAAGCCTGCAAGTAGTTGAGCAATCAATCTGTGATCTTCAACATCTTCATCTATGGATCCAAGACTATCTGCTAGATCCTTCATCTTAGTGACATAATCACTAATGGTTTGACTTGGCTTCTTCTTGAATGTTGTAAACTCTGACCATAGACTTGCTTTCCGTGCTTTAGTAGTGCTTTGGAAATGATATTCCAATGCATTCCATATATCTTCTGATGATTCCAATCCTCTGATGTGTGGTAGCAAATGATCTGAGATTGTATTGTAGATGTAGGCTTTTGCACTTGCATCCTTCTTCTGCCAATGCTTTAAAGCATCAAGTTCTTCTTTCTTTGGTCGGCTTTCATCTTCAAATACTGGCTTCTCTTCTTCACCTGTAACATATATCATGAGATCCTTACTCATAAGTAAGGCTTCCATTCTCATTACCCATGCGGGGTAATTATCTCTGTCCAGTTTGTCAATGGAGATATGATCTGCCATAGTTCTTTCCTTCTGCTGCAACCTGTGAGCTTAAAGGATAAAGGATAATACCTTTTGAAGTTCTTTGTGTATGAGGATACTTTTGAAGTAAGCTTTTGATGCCTTGTGTCTTCAAATGCTTCACCTTTCAAACTTTAATGGAAAACTTTACAAAACTTCTCGTACCTTTGTCGCCTTCTGCTCTCGAGAATCTTTCTGCTCTGATACCACTTGTTGATGTATAAAACACCACAAGAAATGAATTAATGTGACACTAGAACACCTCTATGGTCACCATTAACTCATTGCCACTCCAAACTTTGAGAAATGATAGCTTAAAGTGAGAACTTTGCTTCTACAGAAATTCCTAGTCACCGAAATGACATACCTTCAGTATTTTGCTAATTTCTCCTAGCTCAAGTATGGTTTCTCCATGAAACTTTATAGGCTGAAACTAGAAGAGTAGAGCTTTCCAACAAGCTATCATATGCATCAAACGGACCTCTAGAACTCAAGTTATGGCCTTCACAAGATGACCCTGTATGACCTTCCAAAACTGGAAAACTTGCCTGTTTTAGTAAGAGCGCCTGTTTAAAATTAGAATTCGATGCCTAGCATCGACTTGCAACGAGAATTCGATGCCGGGCATCGACTTGGGATGTTTTTGGCCACTTTTCAGGAGGGATTCGATGCCGGGCATCGACTTCTCGCATAAAGTCTTGATCTTTTGGACACCAAAACTATATGTGATTTCATGCACACTTAGAATATGACTTATCAACTGGAATTCGATGCCAGGCATCGAGTTGCTCCAACAACATCATGTTTTTCAAACACTTCAGTACTAAATGAAAAATATAAATGAAAATATGACTTATCAACAGAGATTCGATGCCAAGCATCGAGTTGCTTGGAAAACTTGATCTTTGTAACTCATCACACAGTAGGTAATCATGGAGATGATGGAGAGAGGCTCATACACAGAACTTTACTTAGTTCTTCTCATAACTATAAAAAACTCAGAAGTTTTACAGATGCTTTCTCACTCAGAGAAGCCCGACTATACTCAGTCATACAAAAATGAGTTCTTCTCACTTTCTCATTATCTTCCTCCTTCTTCTTCTCTCTATTCTCTCTCTCTCTCTGCGTCAGTTGATACAAACTAACTTATATAGATTTTTGTATTCTCGTTATTTTAAAAAACTTCTAGAACTAAAGTGAACTAACTTTACAAGTATAATACAGTTGTGAATTTGTCTCTTCACATAGGCATGGGGTTTTCTTCCTAAGATTTGACCTTCAAATATATGTCTAATTAGTGAGTGTTTCTCCAACATTTTTAAGTGTCTTTAAGTTCTTGTCTAGATGTATGCGTCAGGAATTCGACTTTCTATGGTACTTTGAGTTCTCGTTCCGTCATACCCAAGTTCTTTTTCTTTATGTTCTCGTATCACACACCTTTACTTTAGTCTTGGACTTGGGGAATTAAATATCTTGAACTTGCTCGTTCCTATCGTCATTAATCCACAATGCTAACGTTTAGCTTAAGCTAAGAATTGACTAAGGGGGTTGAGTAATCTTCCAACCTCGAGTCAGCTTTTCTGGTTGCTCTGATGCCCAAGAAGCCGCGCTTCCCAAGCCTTGCGTTCTTCACTGCCTTGCTTTACCTTGTTGTGTTTGCCCTTGCTAGACCTGGAAAAATTCAATGCAAGCACTTGAGTATATACACCCTTAAAGCTCCTTTCCCTTTTGCCCAAAATTTCAATGATTGCCCCCTGGCTTTCTAGTCCCCCACTAGTCAATAAAGCTCAAAAAATGGACTTCGGATGAAAAAGATATGACCGTTCAGGCCCTCGGAGGTAAAAACTGACAAACAGGTTTTTCTTCAATTATGAGCTAAGGGGTCTCCTATGAGTGCAATGATCCAAAAATTTTCAAAAAATAGCCCCAAAATTGGCCAAAAATTGAAACCCTAAAATTTGTGTTTGGGGTGAGCAATCGCGATGGTCCGATGGAGCGAACTGTCGTGATCGCGTGAAATGGATGATCGCGATGGTCTGAAAATGAACCGTCACGATGGCTTGATCGGTGGACAATTGCAATGGCGTCAGTCAATGGTCAACGTGAACCGTCGCGATGGTCCGAAGTGAACCGTCGCGATGGTCCGAAGTGAACCGTCGCGATGGTCACAGATGCAATGGTGTGAGCCAATTGCATTGGTCTGAGTTTGAGTCGTCGTGATGGTTTGAGGGTATCGTCGTGATGGCATAAGTGGCGAACAATCACGATGGTCTAGCTTGCCATGTGGCAACATCAGCACGATGACATGAGCCAATCGCGATGGCATGGGGTCGACGAGATCGTCGCGATGGTCCAAGTGAACCGTCACGATGGCTCAAGTGACCCGTCACGATGGTTTGAGACCGTCGCGATGGTCCGGCCGAGCCGTCGCGATGGCGTGAGCCAATCGTGATGGTGTGACACAATCGCGATGGTCTGAGCCAATCGCGATGGTCCACCAGAGTATGAATTTTGCAAATGCAAGTGTGGATTCATGTATGCGCTTGTGTCACCTATCTCGTGGTGGACTCGCTTACCAAAAATTCCGAAGTTGGCAGACAATCGTGATGGTCTGACACAGTCGGCAGATTTCTGACAGAAAGTGAAATTTTACCTTTTCCAAGCTTTCTTGATGCTCTAGAGCACTGTACCTGCAAGAAAACTCAAAAACACAGTAGCACATGCAAGCACAAAAGCTCTCTCTCTGTCTCTCGCGTGTGTGCACAAATGAGGGGAAATGAGGAGAATGGGTGGATATGGTGAATTTTCTGATTTTTTTGGAGTTGAAGATGATGATGCGGTGATGAAGATGGAGTGTGGGGGAGGTGAAAAACACTAAAAACTAACTAAAAACAACAACAAAAACTGAAATTTTTACCTTCCAATGCCACTTCTTGTTATACTCTTAACATCACACATTCGTCCTAGACTCGATCCCCGGCAACGGCGCCAAATTTGGTGTTGCTCTAGCACAATGGTGAGAACCACATTAAGAAGCTCCACCTCCTTAATGTCAATCTACGGAAGAGATAGGAGTGATATGAAGATCGTGAATGTGAGATGAAGTGAAAGTGAAGGTGAGAAGCATAGAGATGCACACACACATACACACACTACGAAGAGACAAGCAAGACACAATGGAAGGTGAGAATTCAACTCTATTGCTCAAGAACACTCTTACAAGCTCAAAATAGCTCTAAGCTCTTCTCTACTCAAACAAGCTAACCTCAAAAATGAGCTCTCTAGCTCTTTTTATAGATTCTAGACTAGTTTTGACCGATTTCACATCTAGTGACCGGCATAGTTAAAAAATAGGTCCTAAGTGCTATTTGAAGGGGTAAACGGTGTCTAAAAATAACCAAAATTGATATGCTCATTCTACCTAAGCTCCTCAAGCTCGAGGACTCCTCGGCTTGCACAAAGTGGAGCTATGGATTACAAAAAAGGGTTTTTCTATGTTACATATGTTACAATAGTGATGAAAATCACTGTTGGAGGTTTTTGAAGAATATTTATAAAACATAATCTTTGAAAAATCGATTCGACTAACTCCCTGCTCTATCTTTACATGCTTTCGTGTCTTCTATGCCTCTGGCTGCTGCCAACACTCTATGAAGAAGAAGATGGAAGAAGATGGAGATGGTGACGATGATGAAGATGAAGAAGAAAAATCAGAAAATGAACAAAAAAGACAGTTTTTTTTACCTTCCAACATCGCAAATCTAAGATCTTACCATCACAACGCTCGTCCTCAAAGCTCTCTCCCCGGCAATGGTGCCAAAATTTGGTGTAGCTCAAGCGTAAGCACCACCTCCTTTAATTGTCAATCCGCGGAGACGTGAGGACCGGTATGAAGACCACGAGCAAGTGAAGGCACAAGTGCGTGAGTGAATGCATACTAACATGCACACACATACACACACGCGCACAAGGTAAGATCAAAGAGAGGAACAATGGAAAGCCTTGATTGCAAAAGAGTTCTCTTACAAAGCTCTGTTCTCTAACAAGCTAACCTCAAAAATCAGCTCTCTAGCTCTTTTTATAGTTTTTTGACTAGTTTTGGCCCTGTCCAGACCTAGTGTCTAGCTTAGTTAAAAATTAGGTTCCAGGGCTTATTTGAGGGCTCAAATGAAGTCTAAAAATTATGAAAATTGGTAGGATGATACTTCTAATACTCCTCAAGCTCAAGGACTCCTCGGCTTGAAAAAAATGGAGTTACAAAAATAGAAAATGGTATTTACAATGGTTTTTAATGATGAAAATCACTATTTTTATAGGGATTTCTTAAAATTTGACATACACTTCTTGGTGCTCCCTACTTGCTCCTTCTTCTTGTGTGTCCACCTCTTTGATGTGCTCCTGTGCTTTGTCCTTGACCTTCAGCTTCAACAGATAGGGTCCCTAAAGGGAATGTGGGGAATGATGTGAATGCTGAATGAACATCACGACCCTTTGGCTCTGACCACATGATCGAGGCCAAGTGATGAATACCTTCCTGCAATAGGTAATCCTCATTGAAGAGGTCAAAGAGGGAGAACTCTCGGAGAGCAAGATGAAGACGTAGGGAAAGTGAGGTAGATAGAACCAAGAAATCTAGAGTTAGTACTGATAGGTGATGTGAAGAGGCCGATCCTGACTCACTCATGGCAGGCAGAGTAAGGTGATGAGGAGGTGCAGGGCGACCCGTGGGAGGTGCTGGGAAGCGAAGACTAGGCGGAGGACAGGAAGGACTATAGATGGAGGAGTCGGATAAGGATTGCCTGGAAAACGTAGGGGCAATGCGACGGTATAAAATACTGGGAGGTGGGTTTTGAAAATGTCTGTGGGGTCCAATCACCTACACACGGTCAAGAAATACCTAGGACTCAAGTGAAGCCAGACCTAGGATAGAGGGAGGGAGCTCCGAATACTCCTGTGTAGCCCTCCAGGAAGTTTGCTGGGGTGTAGAAGAAGCCATGCTGCTAGATAGAGGCGAACAGCTATAGGATCGAAGGTTGAAAGAATGGATACAACCCATAAACAATATTAGATAGCAGTGAATGATGGGAGGGAAAATGTGAGGGAGGGAAGTAGTGACAGAAAACAAGGATTAAACAAATTGCAAAAGAAGCATGTACCTGAAAGGCTAAAGCATTAACAAATGCTAGAAACGATCCTAAGATGAAAAAATGAAGCCAAAATAACCTCAAAATCTAAATCCTCATGTAGAAAAACCCCAAAAACGACTCCAAACTGACTTTAATCCGAGTTCGATAATAGCAGAAATGAGAAATTTACGTAAATAAGAAAAAAAAGGGGGGCAGGGAAGAAGGGAACGTACCAGAAAGGAGCTATGCCACTTGGGTGGGGGGTAGAGCTTATGGGATTGTTTTTATAGGCCAAGGGGGGAGGGGATGGGGGGGGGAGCCGAGGGGAAAGGCACACAGGCTGTGGGGTGGGGTGGGTTGTGGACGTGCTGCGGTACAGGGTGAAGGCACGATGGGATTGCGGAGGGGGGGGGGGGGAGGAGGGGGGAAGGAGGAGGGAAGGGGGGGCTTCGGTGCAGGGCGGAGGCACAACGGGATTGCAGGGGGGGAGGGGGGGGAAGGGGGCAGAGGAGGGAGGGGGGGAAGGGGTGGAGGGGTTGCATGACGGGATTGCAGGGGGGGAGGGGGGTTGCGGGGTGGAGGCACAGCAGGATTGCGCGGGGGGGGGGGGGGGGGAGGAGGGAGGGGGGAGGGGGGAGGGGGGAGGGGGGAAGGGGGGAGGGCATGCAAGGTGCGGGACGGGGTGCGGGCGGGTTGTGGTGCAAGGCAGAGGTGCAACAAGATTGCGGGAGGGGGTAGGGGGGAAGGGGGTGGGAGAGGGGGGCAGGGAGGCAGTCGGGCTGTGGTGCGGGGCGAAGGCATGACGGGATTGCGAGGAGGAGGGGGGGAAGGGGGGGAGTTTATACAATGTAGTCATTCTTGATGAAATATTGATCAGAATGCTGAAGTGCTCAATTCTATATGAAAAAGGACTGATGCTCTGAATTTTCCTTCTAGACAAGCTGATTAAATGATGATATTTTGAAATTGTCCCCAAAATTGGTGCACATCTCAACACATATGGAACGATCAGATTCAACAACGCCAATGACCTCCACTTACTAGCTGAGTAAGGTTGCAGAGGGAACGTGCTTGATGGAAACGTGTAGAGGGAACCCACTTGATGGAAACGTGAGTCCGGAAAATGTAGAATTCCCTTCTGCACGAACCACTTTTAGAACGCACCTAACTCTCCTTTTTGGGTACCACTTCAGCAGCTCCACATTTAGGAGTAGTGCCAGATTGGAAGTATCCATTCACGAGGGGGGGGGGGAAGGGGGGGGGACTGTGTGGAATGTGAGGGCGGGGGGAAAAGTAGGGAGGGGGGGACGGGGAAAGAGGGGGAAGGAAGGGAGAAGGGGGGAGGGGAAAAGGTTGGGAGAAAGGAAGGGGGAAAGGGGATCAAGAGGAATGTGGGGTGGAGGGTGTTTTGTTGTGCAGAGGGGGCAAAGGGGAAGGGGAGGGGATGTAGAAATACAGGAACAATTCCTCCAAGGAATCCAAAAGGTGATAAAATGGAGAAGTGTCAGCTAGAAAATGGACAAAATGTTTATATACAACCTAGCCAGATTTTGCATTCCAGGTAGTTTGTATCTGGTTCTATTAGGTAGTTTGATGGTCGGCCTTAAGCCTAGAAATGTTTGTTAAATGGAGCATCTCTCCAGTGAGAGTTTCCAATTCTACAACACCCCACTTAAGTATTGATTTGATTCTATATGGGCCTTCTTAGTGTGGAGTCCATTTTCCTCTAGTTTGAGCATTTATTTGTGGTTTGTGTAACAAAACTAACTCTTTTGGCTGCAAACTTTTGGGCCGCAAGTTCCTGTCGTGTGCTTCTTTTCTTTTGATATGAGTTTACACTAACTATCTGGATGCTAGAAAACGGGATTCTTCCATTTTGTGCAAAGTTGTGAGCCTAGCTGTTACCTCTCGGCCTCTCTTTCTTTGAACTCCTTTGTTGACACTCAAGGTTAAGGACAAAGCATGGAAGCGCATCAAGGAAGTGGACACACAAGAAGAAGGAGCATGTAGGGAGCTCCAAGAAGCACATGTGAAATTTTTAGAAGAAATCCTATAAAAATAGTGATTTTTATCACTAAAAACCATTGTAAATACCATCTTTCATTTTTGCAACTCCATTTTGTTCAAGTCGAGGATTCCTTGAGCTTGAAGAGTATTAGAACTATCATCCCACCAATTTTCATAATTTTTAGACTCCGTTTGAGCCCCCAAATAGGCCCTAGAATCTATTTTTTAACTAGGTCAGACACTAGGTCTGGACAGGGCCAAAACCACTCAAAAAACTATAAAAAGGGTTGGAGAGCTCATTTTTAAGGTTAGCTTGTTGTTTATTTGAGCTTTGCAAGAGATTTCTTTTGTAATCGAAGCTTTCCATTGTTCCACTCTTTGCTCTTACTTGGTGCGCATGTGTGTGTATGTGTGTGCATGCTTGTGTGCTTTCACTCACGCACTTGTGCCATCACTTGCTCATAGTCTTCATACTAGTCCTCACATCTCCGCGGATTGACATTTATGAGGTGAATCTCCTCACGTTGGTCCTTACCATTGTGCTAGAGTTGAAAGAACTTGGAGAAGCTTGTAGAAGGTAGAAAAGTGTGTTTTGAAGCGACGAAGTTTGGTCTAGCCAACCGGCACAAGACCAGCCCTTGAGCTTATGGAGACTCAAATAGACCTTATAGGCATGCGATAAGTGCAAAGAAGCACACTATGTGCTTTGAAGCATCAAGGATAATGAGTCAATACAAAACAGATAGGTTCGTAGGTCGACTAGCTCAAAAAACTTACTATCTATGGAAGAGAAAATGAACTTCAAATGCCCATAGCGACGAGCGTGATTACAATTAGAAAAAATACTTTTGTGTGAGTGATGCACATAGGGTTCAGTGTACAGAATGCACAAAAGTATAAGGAATAAGCAAAATATGCTATAAGAATGAATGAGACATTCACCGGTGGTACTTCCTATTTTTTAGGAATACGCAGATATTGACCCCGACACACAAAAACTCAAATTTCTCCCAATCTGGTGACCCAAATGCTTTGAAATTTTATATGCCTAAACTAGACACTTATACCTTTCTGATGAGCCATCTTCCACTCAATTGGAAGCTCTGGAGAGAGAGCTGCAGCCTCTGCAAGATTATTGTTGGCGAAGAAGATGATGCAGAGAATTGAAGGAGCAAGACAATGACGGTCACAAGTGTATGTATATTGCTTCCATGTAATGTAAAAGTGATTTAAAGTCTTTATATAGACTCTAGGAGTGTTCCACGACTTCTACAAGTGAAATTTGAATTCAAATGAAGGTGGGAATGGTTGTTGGAGGGAATCAATTCACTTCCCTACAATCTAGGAAAAGTGAAGATCTAGTTTGATCTACTTTTAGGTGATTTGATTGCTTGATTGAATGCAACTTCGACCACCACAAATTCGTGGGATTTGGGCTCTATCTTTCTACCTTTACATGTGTAGAGCTCAAGGATTTTACAATGGTAAATGAACCATCAAAAATCTCTCAAAAAAGTACAATAAATGAGCATAAGAAAAAGAACTCTCCAACGGATATTCTTTCGACGCGATAGCCTTTGATGTAGATCAAATCCACCTCAAGCATAGTGTAAGCTTGATGTTCCAATAGCTCCCCCTCAAGCTAAAGTATGCTTGAGTCTTCATTCTCTGATACGTTGAATACTTGCCATAGCTTTGAATCTACAAAGCTTTATGCCAACAAGTGCCTTCGTCATCATATCTACTACTTGCTTTTCAGTAGGAACAAAAGAAATGTCAATCTCCTTTGCCATGAGCTTCTCCCTGATGAAGTGGTAATGGACTTCTATGTGCTTGGTTCTTGCATGGAAAATAGGATTTGCTGCTAGATGCATGGAACTTACATTATCTCCAAATATGTGAGATTTGGAACTCACAAGTCCCAAATCTGTATACAATGCTTTTAACCATATTGCCTCTTGAGTTGCTATGGTCAAGCCTCTGTACTCTGCTTCAGTTGAGGATAAAGCAACTATTGGTTGCTTCTTGGAACTCCATGACACTAGCTTCGAACCTGCAAATGCTGAGTAACCAAATGTACTTTTTCTATCATCCTTAGCTCCTGCCCAATCTGCATTTGAGTAGATTTTGATATCCAAATCTGAAGAGTAAGGATAGAATATACCTTTGTTGATTGTACCTTTGAGATACTTAAGTACTCTCTTAGCCACATCCATGTGTGGTCTTCTCGGTGAGTGCATGAACTGACTAAGCACTCCCACGCTAGATGAGATGTCTTCCCTTGTATGAGTAGCATATATCAAGCTACCTACCAAGCTTTGATATTCTTTTAGGTCTTCAATTTTCTCACCTTCATAAACACTAAGTTTATGATTCATCTCCGAAGGTGTACCTTCAGTTTTAGTGTTCTCCATTTCGAACTTGAGAAGAAGATCCTGAATGTATCTTCTTTGAGTCAAATACATTCCTTCATCTGTGTATATCACCTGCATACCTAGGAAATATGTGAGCTCACCTAGGTCACTGATTTTGAACTCCTCTTGCATGTGTCTCTTGATCCTTTGAATGCCATTTAGATCGTCACCTATCACAATAATATCATCTACATATACATATAGATACATAACCTCATTGTGATCCCTTTTGATGAATAGAGAAGGATCTGAGCTGCTAGCTTTGAACCCTTGATCTTGAAGATATGTAACCAACCTGTAATTCCAAGCTCTAGGAGCTTGTTTCAATCCATACAATGCTTTCTTAAGTCTGCAAACATAAGATGGATGATTAGGGTTTTCAAAACCTGGTGGCTGTGACATGTATACCTCTTCACTTATCCAACCATTTAAGAATGCATTTTTCACATCAAGTTGGAGGAGTCTCCAATTCCTTGCAGTAGCTACACTTGTCAATGTCCTGATTGTAGTCATCTTTGCAACTGGTGAGAATGTTTCCTCATAGTCTATACCATGAGTTTGTGAGCATCCTTTGGCAACTAATCTTGCCTTGTATCTTCAAACTGATCCAATTGAGTTTCTTTTAACTTTAAATACCCATCTGCAACCAATTACCTTTTGATTCGGCGACATTGGAACCAAATCCCAAGTGTCCATTTCCTTCAATGCATCTATCTCTTCTTTCATGGCCTTTTCCCAATTAGGGTTTCCCTTTGCCTCTTCATAGGTTGAGGGTTCCTCTGAAATAGAGTCTTTTGCCAAGTATATTGAATGCTTTGTAACAAATGTGGAATCATATCCTTACCTTTCTGGTTGTTTCTTCTCTCTTGTTGATCTTCTAGGTGCTTGTTTGGAGCATTCTCCGATCTCTTGAAACTTTGCTTTGCCTTTTGACTTCCATAGCTTGTAATCCTTTTCTCTTTCATCTTGGTCATCGTCTGTATCACTTCTTGGATCCTGAACCTGTGTATCATGCTTGCTTCCTAATTGATGAGAGTCAGAATCAAGATCATATGGTAGTGTTACCTTTTGTTTGTCTTCATCATACCAAGACCTGTGTTCTTCAAACACAACATCTCTACTTGTAGTGAATTTCTTGGTTGAAGGATTGAAGAACTTGTAACCCATCTGAGTTGAATCATATCCAATAAACACTACCTTTGTTGCCCTTTCATCTAGCTTACCTCTTATTTGTGATGGTACATGAACAAAAGCTAAACAACCAAAAACCTTGCAATGTCCAAGACTAGGTTTTCTTCCATGCCATGCTTCATAAGGAGTCATACCTTGAAGTGATTTGGATGGTAGTCTATTGACAAGGTACACAGTAGTTGAAATAGCTTCTGCCCATAGATAATGTGGCAACTTCTTCTCTTCAAGCATTTTTCAGCCTGATCCAACCAATTTCTTGTTTCTCCTCTCTGCAATTCCATTTAGTTGAGGAGTGTACCTAGTAGTCACTTCCCTTTTGATACCTTTGTCCTGCAAGAACTCATCAAACTCTTTGGAGAAGTATTCTCCCCATCCATCAGATCTGATCTTCTTTAGTGATCTACCTGTATGATTCTCCACATGTGCAAGATACTTCTTGAAGCAATCAAACAATCCATTCTTACTCTTGATAAAATATAGAACAATCCATCTACTATGGTCGTCAATAAATGAGACATAATACCTTGATCCTGCCAATGAAGGTTCTTGACTTGGTCCCCATACATTTGTATGTACTAAGTCCAATAAGTTGTTGTGGATGTAGCCTTTGTGGTTGAATGGCTGTCTTTGTGCCTTCCCAATCTGACATGCATCACACCTATTGATCATGTGTTGCTTTGATATGTTCGGTAGTTCTAGAACACTTTGATCCTTGCATATATCCTTCAAGGTTCTTTCATTCACATGAGCAAGTCTCTTATGCCACACTTCAAGCTCACTTAGGGTTTGAGACCCAAAGTTGAATAGAGCTATGTTCCTGGTTTCTCCTACTTCAAAGGTAAAGAGCCTACTGTGCTTCTCACCTCAGGCTATCTTTTTGAAGCCTTGACATGGATCTTCCACAAAAGCTCCATGTTGGGTGAACCTAACTTGCAAGCCTTTTTCAACTATTTGGCCTACACTTATTAGGTTTTTAGTGATAGTGGGTACATAGAGAACCTTACTCAGAATGTCTGTCCTACTTGGAAGCTTTAACATTACCAATCTTCTCCACATTGTGCTTCGTGTCATCCCCAGTTTGCACTTCATGTCTATGCTTTGGACTTTCCAAATCGGATAGAAGAGCAATGTTGCCTGAAACATGATTCGAACATCCTGAATCTATGTAGAACAAATGATCATCTTCTGTACCTTCTTTGTGGCTTAGATTCATAAGAAGCAATGAGTCTTCATGTGGTGATCTTCTGAATAATTTTTGTGGTCCCTTCTATTATAGCTTCTATTGCTATTGTTGAAGTTGTGTCCACCTCTGCCTCTATTACTGCCATATCCACCTCTTCCACTTCCTTTCTGGGTCTTCCCATTGAACCAACAATTCTGAGTGGTGTGGTTGGTCTTATTGCATATGGCACAAGGTTGAACATTCTGACCTCTGGTTTTGTCTTGCTTTGGTCCTTTCTTCTTCCCTTTCCACTTGCTCTTGCTTGTAAAATTGGTTTGAGAAGTCTCTTCTTCATCTTCTTCCTTCTTCTTGCCTTTCTGCTTCTTATCCTTCTTATCTACATATAGAGCACTAGTTGAATTACCATGATAAAAGTTACCTTCCTTTATGCTATTGTTGCCTTCTTGATTGAAGAGTTGTCCAAGAAAGATGTTGAAGTCTGGAGTTTGCACATCCATGATGAGATCATAAGCCGTCGTGAAGGATTGCCATCGCTTATCACTTCGAATGCTGTTGAGAATTTGCCTCATGATGACCTCTTCTTCAATCAACTCTCCAATGGATGCTAACTGATCTGCAATCTCCTTGACCTTGGTAACAAACTCTGTGATGGTTTGTTTAGGTGCCTTCTTTATTTGGTTGAACTCGTTCCAAAGATGATTCTTTCTTGCTTTGGTACTAGCAGAAAAGAAAGTCTCGAGGGCATCCCAAGTCTCTTGAGATGTCTTGCATCCTATAATATGTGGTAATAGAAAGTCAAAGATAGAGTTTAGTATGTATGACCTTGCTTGAGCATCCCTTGCACACCAAAGTGTGAGCTTATCTGTCTCCTCTTGTGTAGGTCATCCTTTGGATCTTGGAATAGGCATAGCCTCACAACCTGCTACAATTCCATAAAGATTTCTACCTTGCAAATAGGCCTCCATCCTGATTTTCCAAGCCGCATAATTGTGTCGATCAAGCTTCTGGATCATTGAGGGAAAGCCATCACCCATCTTGATCTAGCTCTCATACCACTGAAAGAACTTGGAGAAGCTTGTAGAAGGTAGAAAAATGTGTTTCGTAGTGACGAAGTTTGGTCTAGCCAACCGGCACAAGACCAGCCCTTGATCTTATGGAGACTCAAATAGACCTTATAGGCATGCAATAAGTGCAAAGAAACACACTATGTACTTTGGAGCATCAAGGAGAATGAGTCGATAAAAAACAGATAGGTTCGTGGGTCGACTAGCTCAAAAAACTTACTATGTATGGAAGAGACAATGAACTTCAAATGCCCATAGCGACTAGCATGATTAGAATTAGAAAAAATCATTTTATGGGAGTGATAAACATAGGGTTGAGTGTATAGATGCACAAAAAGTATAAGGAATAAGCAAAGTATGCTACAGGAATGAATGAGACATTCACTGGTGGTACTTCCTATTTTTCAGGAATATGCAGAGATTGACCCCGACACCAAAAAACTTACATTTCTCCGAATCTGAAAAACTAAATGGTTTTTCAAATTTATAAGCATAAACTAGACACTTATATCTTTCAAACGAGCCATGTTTCACTCAATTTGGAGCTCTACAAAGAGAGCTGCACCCTCTGCAAGATTACTATTGGTGAAGAAGATGATGCAGAGAATTGAAGGAGCAAGACAATGATGGTCACAAGTGTATGTATATTGCTTCCATGTAATGTACAAGTGATTTCAAGTCTTTATATAAACTCTAGAAGTGTTCCAAGACTTCTACAAGTGAAACTTGAATTCAAATGAAGGTGGGAATGATTGTTGGAGGGAATCAATTCACTTCCCTACAATCTAGGAAAAGTGAAGATCTAGTTTGATCTACTTTTAGGTGATTTGATTCCTTGATTGAATGCATCTTCAACCACCAAAAATTCGTGGGATTCGGGCTCTATCTTTCTACCTTTACATGTGTAAACCTCAAGGCTTTTACAATAGTAAATGAACCATCAAAAATCTCTCAAAAAAGTACAATAAATTAGCATAAGAAAAAGAACTCTCCAACGGATATTAGTTCGAGGCGATAGCCTTTGATGTAGATCAAATCCACCTCAAGCATTGTGTAAGCTTGATGTTCCAACAAGAGTGACACCAAATTTGGCGCTATTGCCGGGGAGAGAGCTTGGAGGACGAGCATGTGACGGTAAGATGTAGAGTAGCGATGTTGGAAGGTAGAAAAATCACCATTCTCAATTCAGTTTCTGAGTTTTTCTCCAACATCATCTTCATCATCATCACCATCTTCTCCCATCTTCATCTTCTCAGATTTTTGCCTTTTTTAATGTACATTTACCTCTTTTTTCACTTGTGGCTGTAAGTAAGAAGCTTAGAGGGAGTGCTGAACTGAAGCGCTGAAGAAAAACTCTTGAAATGCTCTTAAAATACCAAAAATCTGAGTGACCATTCCCGCGGCATGACACCACCTACACCAAGTATCATGAGTGCAATACCGCAAGGTTGGAGGGAGATTTTGCATCAGACACATAAGAGTAACAAGGAGGACATAAGGTACACATATTTGCAAAAAAAATTGAATTTGGACTCCAAAAAATCCAAGTGTCGTGACCGGTTGAGTTCAAGTATCACGATACTTGAATTCCCATGTGTTGCGATATTTGGTAGATATTGTGTGTCGCGACATCCAAGTGTTGTGATATCTAAGTGTCACGACATCCAAGTGTTGTGATATCTAAGTGTCACGATATCTCAGTGTTGTGGAGGATCAAGTGTCGTGACCAACCAGATGTCACGATATCCAGGTGTCGTGTGTCGTGACCTCCCAAGGTCAAGTGTCGCGACATCCAAGTGTCGTGTTTAGAGCCAAGTGTCCCGATATCTAGGTGTCACTGAGGGCCAAGTGTCGCAATATCTAAGTGTCGTTGAGGGCCAAGTGTCACGATATCTAGGTGTCCTATGTCGAGACCGCCCAAGTATCGTGTGTCGTTTCCATCAAGTGTCATGTGTCGTGACCACCAAGTGTCGTGACACCCAAGTGTCATGTTCAAGGTCAAGTATCGCGATATCCATGTCTCGTGTGTCATGACTGCTCAGTTGTCATGTCAGCGGTCATCCAAGTATCGAGTGTCACCAGCTGTAGGTGTCGTGTGGATCACAAATATCATGTATTGTTTGCTCCCAAGTATCACCGATACTTCCTAAGTATCATGTATCGCCTGTTCTGAAGCTCTCCCTGAGAGGTCCTATTTCCCTATTTTAACCCTTGAACCCTGAACTAGAATAACTTTCTCATATGAAATCGGTTTGTTGTGATTTTGGGTTCATTGGAAAGCTTGTGGATTATTAGATATAGTATTTTGAAGTTGACCCTCAGGTAGGACTAGGAAACCAAGGAGACTCCAAGGGATTTTGAGGAATACAAAGGGAGAATTTGAACTAATAGACAAACCTTATGAACCTAAGATCTAGTAGACACTTAGGCAAGGATAGGCAAAGCATTAGATCACCTGAGGCCAGTGTCAAGCTTACAACCAAGTCTTGGGCTCAACAACGTAGTGGTTATCCCTACACATTAAGTTCTAAAATAAGTGACTCAGAAATGTCTTTTAGAATGGAGAGACCCACACATACCTCAGGAACTACCTATTTACAATCACCAGAAGGTCCCTATAAGACACAATTGGAGTATAGCAAGACCAACCAATTAGGTGCAAGCATCTATGAGGATGGCCTAAGGCGATCAGTGGTCCAACTCAAAAATCTAGATCAACCTTTTGGACTTGAACACCCAATGGTCAAGTTTGGAGAGAGTTCATACATTGATAAGGAGGGAACCATGTATGTGGTTACGAACTTACCAGATAGGATGGATGATTTTGGAAATATCATTCCTGAGAATGAGATAGGAGACCTAGAGCAAGGAGACCTAGGGCAAGAACCCAAAACTCCTAGAGGTACGTCAGTCTTGACTAGAGTAATCACTCCATATTGGATCCCTCAAGATAACAAAAGCATAGAACTATTCTTGAATTGAGAAACAGAGGAAGCCTTTTGGAGATTCAAGCCAGATCAAGATAACCCAATAATCACCATCTATGAGTTCAAAGATCTTGAGATACCAGGCAAGGTTGTATATTTGGATAACACATCTAAGAAAATGTTCTGGGTAACAGAGCAGGATAGGCATGCCTACACTTGGTAGGGTAAATCAATTTTTCCTCCACTAAGATCTAGCATTTCCCACGATATTCAAGGAACTAGATCATCCAACGCTCATGAAACCCAGTGGGAAAGAGCTAGAGAGAGAACCGAGGTGAGCTTTGCACATACAGTGGGTAGAGACAGATCAGGACATGAAGGTGAAAGACTTGAAAGAGAGAGACATCGAGAACATAGGCATCAAAGAGATGAACATGAGTTTCCATTGCCTAGACCATGAGAGCATTATAGAACCCTTAGAACCTCTCAAGTGGTTAAGGCAATGAATAACTATTTTGATGGATTTGGAGATCCTTATGATCATGTGGCCGAGTTCAAACAAGTATTAAGAGCTGAACAGGTCGAGGACTTGTTCACATAGTTCAAGGCATTTGGTTTGACTCTCAAGGGCACTACCTTACCTTGGTTCCAACCCCTGAATAGTCGCAATTATCAGAACATAGGGCAATTGCTAGAGGAATTCATTGTAGAATTTTTCAAGAGTGGCATCAGGCATAACACATCATCCTTAATCCACAGCTTCAAGCAGACCCCCAGGAAACTGTGCGTCTTGTAGGAAGACGCTTCAGACAATACTTAGAACGATGCCCTACTCCAGAGTTACCCACACCAGCCAAACAAGTGGCCTTGTTCTTAGATGGCTTGCTGAGCACCAAGTTAAGATCAATCGTGTACTTCAAAGAGCCTAGATCCATAGAAGAGTGTGTGCGCATGTGCATTGACATAGAGGACAACTTGGGTGAGGAGTTAGAATTATCCAAACTCTATAAGGATTCTGATAGTTCTACTAGTCATACCTCTAGAGCCTCCTCTGAGAAAGAGGAGATAGCTGAGCAGGTTTCCAAGAAGCTAGGAGTTCAAAATAGACAAACACCATGAGTCACCTATTGAAGCGATGTTACAACTGTGGAGGAGATCACATGGCTAGTGTTTTCCCGATGATGGCTCAACCCCAAGGAAACCCTAATGCTCTATATTGCACCATTGAGAGGAAATACACAAATCATATGGCTCAAGATTGTCCATACAATAGGCAGGCTGTTAGAAAAAATTATCAACAACCTTACCAACAGGGTAGGTATCAAAATCAATACCAACAGCCATATTATAGGCCACAACAGCAATATCACGCACCATATAAGCCACAACCGGTCTTAGGAAATCAACCGCCAGCTCCTACCAATGTGATTCCAGTCAAGTATGCAACGCTAATAGAGCGTTGGTGCCACTAACCCCGTTGGTCTCCGAAAATGACTCTCATGCTCATAGTTTTGACTACCCCCATGAAGAAAGTCCACGAGCTTATTACACAGTCACCTGAGCATAGTGAGACTCATTTGTATCAATATGAGACACCACTTATGGAACAAAATTGGGAGCTAGAATACTCCAATGTCATGTATACGAATCCCAACCCTAGGCCCGAAGCGAGACAAGTAAGACCACAAGCCCCTAGAGGTCCATGTTTTAGATGTCAGGGTGACCATTTCATTCATGAATGTCCCCGTTCACTGACTCCGGGACAAGGACAAAACATCACAATACAAGGTTTTTGTCCTGAGTGCGGCAAGGAACATCTCTCAAGAGATTTTCCTAGGAATCCCTCCAGTGCACCCAAGGTTACACCCATTAATGTGGTAGGCTTAGTGGTGGATTCAAATTCAAGTAGTAGTAATGTGGTTCCTATACAGGCTCTTTGTGGAAGCAATGGGGCAAACCAACATTAAGACCAACTAGAATGAAGCTTCAAATGGCTGATGCCCATGTTGAAAGACCTCTAGGATTGCTAGAAGGGATAACTCTAACCATAAGTGGGGTAGAGTTTGAGCACACCTTTTCTATATGTGACTTTGAGAAAAATAATGTGTATGAGATGATCCTAGGAAGACCCTTCCTACAACAATTGAAAATAGTACAGGATTGGGGAAACAACTCCTTGTACTTAGAGCTTTTAGGGGTCATCACCAAGGTCAATCTAAAGGATTATACCTTCAGAGATGTACCACCCCTACAGTGGAATCCTATCCACAAAGCAAAAGAAGATTCTGTCTTTGTGCATTCGAGAAGTTCACTTGATCCATCTTGGATGCATGAAGATACTCATTTGTGGATGTGCAAGGTCGCAAAGGAAGAGGAAAGACACCTAAAAGTGTGAGAAGAAGGAATTTCTTGTTGAGGCTTCACTCACTAATTAGACATGAATATATGAAGATATATGAAGGAAGAAGAAAGACAAAGAGAAGTGAAGGCAAAGCACTCAGAAAACTTAGTCTAAGTGAAGGGACAAATTCACTCGTGTAATTTAGTGCAAAATTAAAGTCTAGTCTTGACATAGAACTTTACAAACTACGAGTTTGAGTCTAGGAGTATGTAGACCATATGTATATAAGTCAATTTGAGTTGAATAAAAAAAGAGAGAACTCAATTTTGTAAATCTTGAGTAAATAGAGAAAAGTCGGGTTTTTTCTGAGAGAGATGTTGAGGAAGAACTACTCAGTATAGGAGAGTTTTCCATGGCTATGAGCAGAATGAGGCCAAGCCATTTTGTACACATCTTCTCTGATAGATAACACATGTTTTTGTAGAAGGATTTGGTCTAATTTCTCTTGTGTGTTGAATTCTAAGTGATTTTATATCAGTGTGTAAGTTAGTTGATAGTTACGAGTTTTCTAGTGCACTTTTTCCTGATCTTCTTAAGGTCAAATCTCATAGTATAGTGTAAAGTTTTTCATGAGTGATAGCTCATTTTAAATCTACTACCTTCAACTACAATTGGTCAGAAGACCTTTACAAAACGGGATGTGTATTCAGAGAAATGAGTCTAACAGTGAAGGTATGTCAAATCGATGAAGTCATTTTTCAGATTTCAGACATAGTTCAAATGTTGAAGTGAAATTAGAAGATTTTGAAAATATTACTTGAAAGTTTTGTTTGATATGTGTTGCTTAAAATTAGCAAGAACTTCTATTAGCAAATGATCAAAAGAATTTGTACGGATCAAGCTAATACGGATCAGATTTGAAGCTAGAAGAAAAGGCACAGATTTTAGAGAAGTAAATTTTTTTATTTCACTAAGTTCAGTGATGAAGTTTTTGAATTCACAGTATTGCTAAGCTAATGATGGTTATGGAGGTGTTCTAATATCACTTTAGGTTAGTTCTTCTGGTGTTTCATACACCAACAAGTGGTATCAGAGCAGAAAAATCCTCAAGAGTGGAAGGAGGAGCAGATACAAGAGGAATTGAAGAGTTCTTCATTAAAGAGGTGAAAGCTGAGGTGTTCAACAACAAAAGACATCAGAAGAGTGCTTCGAAGTTATTCTCAAGGGTAAAGATCTACAAAAGGTACTATACTTTAACCTTATACTCACAGGTTGCAGCAGAAGCAAGAAGACTATGGTAGATCATGTATCTATCGATAAATTGGACAGAGATAATTATCCTGCTTGGGTAATGAGAATGGAAGCCTTACTTATGAGTAAGGATCTAATGATATATGTGACACGTGAAGAAGAAAAGCTTAAATTTGAAAATGAGAGTCAACCAAGGAAAGAAGAACTAGAAGCTTTGAAGTTATGGCAGAAGAGAGATGCAAGTGCAAGGGCTTATATATATAACACTATCACAGATCATTTGTTACCACATATCAGAGGATTAGAAATAGCTGAAGACATATGGAATGCTTTGGAAGATCACTTCCAAAACACTACTAAAGCTAGGAAGGCTAACTTAAGGTCAGAGTTCACCACATTTAAGAAAAAGCAAAGTCAGAGTAGTAGTGATTATGTCACTAAGATGAAGGACTTGGCAAATATTCTTGTATCTATTGATGAGGATACTGAAGATCATAGGTTGATAGCACAATTTCTTGCAGGACTGAGAGGAGATGAGAGGTGGAAACCTTTTGTACTCTCAACTGAACTTTCATTAAATCATTATGTGCCAGAATTAAATCAATTGCTTGGATTGATGCTCACATTTGAGCAAGATTTGAAGTCAGATGGAGATAAAGGATATAGCTCTACTATGTATGCAAAGAATAAGAAGAAAAATGAGAAAGGTAAAGCAAAGGATGAAGAAGAGTTGACTACTCAAGCAAATTATGTAAGAGGAAGAGGTATTTGCAGAGGTAAAGGTCGAGGAAATGGAAGAGGCAGAGGTAATAAGAACAATAACAAGAAGACATGCTGGATTTGTGGATTGAGCAATCATCTAGCTTATTATTGTTGGCATAACCAACAAGGATCAAATCAAATTCAAATTAATAATGGCAGAGGAAGAGGTGGAAGGTTTCAGAATCAATTTCAAAGAGGAAGACAGAATTCAAGAGGAAGTTTTGGTAGAGGTGGTGGAAGAAATTGGAATCAGAATCAGTCTTATAACACTACCTATTACAACTATGCAAATGATACACAAAATGACAACCATACAACATTGATGATGAATTCAATAAGTACATCAGAGAAGGAGGATCTCAAGGTATTCTATATTGACTCTAGTTGTTCAAATCATTTGTCAAGTAATATAGAATTGTTATCAAAATTGGAAGAAGGTATTTCAAGTCACACAGTACAAACAGGTGACAATACAAAACATAATGTGCATTCAGTTGGAAAAGTGGCTTATGAAGCATGGTGGGGTAAGAAACCAACACTTGATCATTGTAAGGTGTTTGGATCAATTGCCTATGCTTATGTACCATCACAACTCAGACATAAGCTTGAACCAAAGGCTGAAAAATATGTATTTATTGGGTATGATGAAAAGCATATTGGTTATAGGCTATGGAGTCCTCTAACCAAACAATTTATTGGTTCCAGAGATGTGACATTTGATGTACAGAAGAGGTGGTATGCAGATTAAGAATGTAATCTTGAAACATTTGAAGAAGAGGTAAGAAGAAGTGAAAGAGGTAAATCACATATGCAGGTAGATGGAGATGAAGATCATATGCAAACAAGCACATCTAGAGTTGGATCATATAGAAGAAATGTTCTAGACTTATCCCATGTCTATTTCATTATTCCTTATCATCCTAAGGATTATCTATACTCATAATACAAGAATTTCCACCTGTAATGTACATATGTATACAAGCTATCATTCTGAAATCTTCTTCACTTTCTCAAGTAACTTCTTTCACTTCAAACTGATCATTCACTTCCTTCAAGTTCTTTATAATCACCAATTTGTGATTGGTTTGTTCCAACAGCTCCCCCTCAATCACTAATTGTGATTATTCCATTCTTCTTCACTCCTGCCATCTCTTTGAATCTCTGTAGCTTAGGTCCATACCAGCTTTTTGTTAACATATCTGCAACTTGTTCTTTTGTTGGAGTATACATCACTTCAATCTCTTTGTCAAGTACCTTTTCCCTCAAGAAATGATACTGAATCTCTATATGCTTAGTCCCGGCATGAAAAACAAGGTTAGCTGCCAAATACAATGAACTCATATTATCTCCAAAAATAATTGGAGTACTCTGATCAGTTCCAAAACTCTTCAACAAGGTCTTTAACCATATCACTTCTTTTGCAGCCTCTACCAATCCTTTATACTCAGCTTTTATGGATGACAAAGCAACTGTATGTTGCTTCTTTGAGCACCAAGAAATTAACTTATCTCCAATATAACAAAGATACCCATGAGTAGACCTTCTATCATCTGAATCACCTGCCCAATGTGCATCACTAAATACTTTGATTCTTGTATCAGAAGTAAATCCATAATACAGACCTTCACTTAGGGTTCCTTTGATATATGTGAGTACCCTTTGAGTTGCAATCCAATGAGCCTTCTTTGGACAATGCATGAATTGTGATAACACACCTACTGCATATGATAGATATGGCCTTGTCAAGTAGCATAGATTAAACTACCTACCAAACTCTGATATTTCTTCATGTCATTGAATTCTTCACCTCCATACCTGCTCAACTTATGATTTACCTCCAATGGTGTACTTGAAGGCTTGCAATCCTCCATGTTAAATTTGACCAAAAGATTCTTCAAGTACCTCTCTTGTGTAACATATACTCCATGTTGAGTATACACAATCTGCATTCCTAAGAAATAAGATAAGTTTCCCAAATCACTTATCTTAAACTCCTTCTCTATTTGTTTCTTAAGCTCATTAATTCCTTGAGCATATGTTCCTGTGACAATGATATCATCAACATAAATACACATGTATATGTATCCATTTTCACTTGCCTTCACTACCAAGCTACTATCTGCCTTTGATGCTTGAAATCCACATTCATTTAAGAACTTAACAAGCCTGTAATTCCATGCTCTTGGGGCCTGCTTCAACCCATACAAAGCTCTCTTGAGCTTACACACATAATCTGATTCAATTGAATCCATGAAGCCTTCTGGTTGCTCCATATACACTTCATCTGCAATGTATCCATTCAAAAATGCATTCTTCACATCTAATTGTGATAACTTCCATCCTTTACAAGCAGCAATAGCAAGCAATGATCTAATTGTAGAAATTTTAGCAACAAGACTAAAGGTTTCATCATGATCTACCCCATAAGTTTGAGCATAACCTTTGACCACAAGTTTAGCCTTGTATCTAGACACCTTACCATATGCAAATCTTTTTGTTTTATACACCCACTTACATCCAATGACTTTCTCATTCTTTGGTCTTGGCACCAATTCCCATGTTTCATTTTCAAGTAAAGCATCATACTCTTCTTGCATTGCCTTCTCCCAATTCTGTTTACCTTTAGCTTCTTCATATGTGATTGGATCCTCTTCTGTCTTCACAATGTAAGCATAATCTTTTGTTGTTAGAAAAGATGTATCATAGCTATACCTGATAGGCTCTTTCCTTTCCCTTGAGGATCTTCTGACCTCTGCACTTCTTGAAGTCTCAGCCACATTTGATTCTGGATTAAATCTTGGCCCATCTTCAACATTATCCTGCAATTTATTTTTATAGTCAACATCATCAATATCTTCTTCATACACACTTACTTTTGCCTTCCATTTCCTTTGTATTTCTCTGTCATCTGCACAATCATTTGTTGACCCTGTATACCATGTGTTTTGCTCATCAAATGTAACATCTTTGGTAACAAGAAATTTCTTTGTAGATGGACTCCACAATCTGTAACCCATCTGTCTATCATCATACCCAATAAACACATACTTCTCTGCTCTGGGTTCTACCTTATGTCTCAATTGTGAAGGAACATAAGCATATGCTAAACATCCAAATACCTTACAATGATCAAGAGTAGGTTTCTTACCCCACCATGCTTCATAAGGAGTTCTTACCTCCAATGCTTTACAAGGTAACCTATTCACAAGGTATGTTGCAGTGTTGATAGCTTCTACCCATAAGTAATTTGGACAATTCTTTTCCTTCATAATTGCTCTTGCAAACTCTACAAGAGTTCTATTTCTTCTTTCTGCAACTCCATTCTGTTGAGGGGAGTACCTAAAAGTTACGTCTCTTTTTATACCTGCATTCCACAAATAATCATCAAACTCTTTAGAAAATACTCTCCCCCTCCATCTGATCTCAACCTCTTGAGCTTTTGTCTTGTAATCCTTTCTGCATAAGCATGATAATGCTTGAACGACTTGAAGACTTCTGATTTCTCCTTGATTACATATAAAGTAATCCATCTAGTTGCATCATCAACAAACAACACATAATATCTGGATCCATTTATGCTATAGTCCCTTGAAGGACCCCACACATCTGTATGAACTAACTCAGGTATGTTTGAATACTTGTATCCTAATTTGTTGTAAAGACTTTTGTGTGCTTTACCTAATTGACAAGCTTCACACTTGTACACCATGAGTTGCCCTTAAACTTTTGGCAAACCAAGCACCACATCATTCCTTGACATTTCCTTTATGGCTCTCATTGAAATGACCTAGCCTTTTATGCCATAGGTCTAACTCAGACATTTTTTGACTTCCATAAGTAAATAGAGCATGTCCCACATTACCTTGAACTTTGAGAGTAAACAACCTTCCTTCCTTTTTACCTGCAATAATGTTTCTATATCCCTGATTTGGATCTTGCAGATAGAAACCATCATTTGTGAATCTGACTTCATATCCTTTCTCCACAATTTGCCCTACACTTATCATGTTTTTAGGAATAGTAGGAACATAAAATACCTTGCTCAAGAGTGTACTTCCATTCTTTGTCTTCACTGATCCAATGCTTTCCACCTTATGCTTAGTATTGTCACCTGTTTGAATTGTATGTCCATTCACCTTTGCTTCCATATCACTCATCGGTGATATATTGCCACTCAGATGATTGCTACATCTTGAGTCAATATAAAACACCCTTTGGTCTTCTCCTACTGCATCATGAGTTGCATTCAAGATGAGAGTCATGTCATCCTTTTGATTTGATGCATAATTATAATAATTCTTGTTGTAGGACTGAGATTGAAAACTTCTTCCACCTCCTCTAGCATATGATGTCCTACCACCTCTTCCTCTGAAGTTGCCTCTTTGATTTCTGCCTCCTCTACCTCTTTGATTAAAACTCTGATTAATATTTCCTCCATTTTGATTGTTATACCAACAATCATTTGCCAAATGATTGGTTCTGCCACAAATCCAACAAGCTTTAGTATTATCTTTGTTCTTACCTCCTCTTCCTTTACCTCTGAAGTTCATCTTTCCTTCTGTAAAGTTAGCTTGACTTGAAGATCACTTCATCATCAGTTGACTGCTTCCCTTTGTCGTTCTTTTTCTTGTCCTTGGAGTACATAGCTTGACTTGCACTCCTATCATTATCTCCCTTAATGTCCTGCTCAAAAGTTAGCATGTGTCCTAGCAATTGATTAAGATCAGGAGTAAAGTGATCAAGTGACAATTCTATGGACAATATGAAAGGCTTCCACTTCTCATCTCCTCTCAGACTTGTAAGTATTTGCCTTACCAACTTATCCTCTTCAATGTCTTCATCTACTGCTCCCAAGCTATCTGCAATATCCTTCATTCTTGCCACATAATCAGAAATTGATTGTGAGCTCTTCTTCTTGAAAGTTGTAAACTCTGCCCATATTGAGGACTTCCTAGACTTGGTTGTGTTTTGGAAATGCTCTTCCAAAGCATTCCACACATCTGTTGCACTTTCTAATCCTCTGATGTGAGGTAGAAGGTAATCATTTACAGCCATGTAAATGATGCTCCGAGCTTGAGCATCCTTTCTCATCCAGGTCTTCAAATCTGCAAGCTCTTCCCCAGTTGGAATACTAGGATCTGCAAACTCAGGCTTTTCTTCTTCTCCTGTAATGAATGCCATCAAATCTTTGCTCATGAGGTGTGCCTCCATCCTCATGGACCAAGCTGGATAGTTCTCCCTATCTAGCTTATCAATCTGCAAGCTTTCTCCCATCTTTGATTTTCTGTATCTGCAATTACTATGATTTATGATATTAAAGTGTACCTTTGATATGAAACTTCAATCCTTTTTTATCAATAAACTCGTGCTAAATACTTCTGCAGGTTATCTTCAAGAATTTGTCCCCTTCCACTTTCAATTAGAAGGAACTTCAATATCTGCAGCAGTCGAAACTTCCAATGCCTTTACTTCACTTGTATTGCACCTTCAACTCTGATACCACTGTTGGAGACCTTTTAATCTCCAAAGAATTGATCTATACTGATCTAAGAACACCTCTATATCAATTATAGACCAAACTTTTACACAAATGTTACTTTGATTTACCAAATCATTCATGAACAATTCTCTGAGTGAGAATTTTTCTTCTTCAAGAAGTCTGCTTCAAAGATTGACTTCATTACCTGCACATATCTTCAGATTTCTTCAATCTAATGATATACATACCTCCAAGCTACCTTTGTGCAATCATATCAACCATTAGTCCTTCAAAAGAATCATTGAAACTTCAATTTGATCCTTAAGATCAAAAGTATGTTAGAAATTGTCTTCCTGAATAAGCGACTTTGACATAGGTAACTTCTAAGATTGATTTCTCACAGCACAGATCCGGTTTTGCTAAATGCTTTTAGCCATGGCTTCCTTACCTTCTAACTTAGATTTTGAATACTCATCTATCAAAAAATTTACACTGTGCACTGAGATCTAAGCAAAACATTGACACAAAAAAGTGCACGACTCTGAGAGGTTTTTCTGTAGACTTTACATACACATGTTCCTATTGGTCATACTCATAGCATGAAAGGAATTAGACATGAAACTTTGAACATAGCTTCATTAGCTTCTAGATTAGATGTGTACAAAAGGATTTTTGATCCACATGATCAGACTGAGAGAATTCAGAGAAAAATGCGTCGCTAATTTTTTGAGAAAAGACTCTCTACACATCTATCACAATGACACTTGTCTTCTAATGACTCTCATGTATTTCCTTACATCATTAACTTATATACATATGGTTCTAGACTTATCCCGTGTCTATTTCATTATCCCTTATCATCCTAAGGATTATCTATACTCATAATACAAGAATTTTCACCTGTAATGTACATATGTATACAAGCTATCATTCTAAAATCTTCTTCACTTCAAACTGATCATTGACTTCCTTCAAGTTCTTTATAATCACCAATTTGTGATTGGTTTGTTCCAACACAGAAACCTTTGCCTTTCTACAGGCTTCAAATCTGATTTGATTTACTTCAGTTTCTCCAATTCTTTGTTTGCTTACTGTTAGATCTTCTTCTCGTTACTTAAATTTACCAAAAACAATGTTTTGAACTCACCGGAATATCACCGGAACTTCACCGGAATATAATCAGACTGTCACCGTAATCTTACCGGAATCAACTGCAATTCTGTTTGTGATTACTTCAAATGGTTGTAGATGAAGTAGAGAAGTAATACCTTAGCTTTCTTCCTGATGTTGGTGATGAGGAATGACTCCTTAGTCTCCCCTTCCATGTTGAGCTTTCTCCATGTGATGTAGAAGCTTCTGGACCTAACATTTGAGTGCTTGTTTGTTGAAATTCTTCTTGGATAGCACCTCCATCGTCTTCGCAATTTGTTGATATATTTAGGTAGTGATGTGTGTGAACACACTAGGACCATCGGGGCACTTTTTTTTCCTCTTTAGGAGGTTTTTTTCCCTCGGCTTGTATATACGCCTATTGCCCTAATGGGCTACTTATCTTTGTACATTCTCTAGTAATACATTCACTATTGTGTGTTTGTGCTTCAAGCTTCTTCTTTTTCCTTGTGTTGTTCGCGTGCTTCCGCAGACATCTATCTCCAACAATTGGTATCAGAGCAGGTCGTCGCTTCATCTAGGGTGTCGTCGACACTCCTCCATTTGCAGTCTCAGATTCGCACGAGATTTGGTGAGCATACTCAGGGTGTTTCAGAGATCAAAATGGCTTCGCTTTGTGGTGTCAAAATCGCGATCTGAGCTCATTTTGACCTCCGAACGCACTATCACAGTGCTTGTGCAGGCTATTTCGTCTTTTTGTGCCAAAGGTATATACCGACTTCTGTTCACTAGTTTAAGCATCTCGAAGTCTGCTACAGGTCTAGCAAAACTCGTCTGGGCAGTTCTGTTCAACTTTTTGAGATACAGTCAATTTTTTGCATCAAGGTATTTTAGTCACCGGCCATGGCTGAAAGCAGTGATGTATTCCGTATGTTGGCTGTTGAGGATAAGTTGGATGGTACCAACTACCCATTGTGAGCTTATATGATGCGACATGTATTGGTTGCAAAAGGATTGTGGAACATTGTGCAGGGTGTTGAAAGACATCCTATTACACCTCTGACTACAAGTACTGCAAATACAGATGCTGGAGTTGATGAAGATGGTGTCGAAGATGATATTCCGTAGATTCCTGTTCGTGCTGCTATTTTTGCTGCACCTACTACAGAGCAGATTTGCTGGGATGGCAGAGATGCCCAGGCACATGCATTGATAGCTTTGTCTGTCAAACGTGCCATTATTCCTCATATTTGCTCTTGCAGAACAGCTAAGGATGCTTGGGATACACTTACCACATTGTACCAAGCTAGGAATGAGGCTCGTGTTGCTTACCTCCGAAAACAGTTGGAGAGTGAGCACATGAATGAAGGTGATTCTATGGACAGTTTCCTAACAAAGATCAAAGACTTGAAGGAATAGTTGATTTGTGCTGATGAGGTTATACCAGATAGCTCACTTGTGCAGACCGTTCTGAATGGTCTTCCTGACTCATATCAGAGTTTTGCTTCTACTCTTCGATTAATGATGAAAGGCAATCCGAATGCCTTATCATTTGAGGAGTTACTCTCTGTTCTGTTGCAAGAAGATCAGTCCAGGAAAAACAGGTCCATTATGCGAGTTGCAGATCAAGCTTTCCTGGCTAGTCAGAAGGGCAAAGGAAAATGGAGCTCTTCAACTAGTAAGCAGAAATATGCTAATTCTGCATATTCGAAGAAGGAAGATAAAGATGAGAAGAAATCAGAAAAGCAGAAATTGTTTTGCAAGTACTGTAAAGGGAATGATCATATCATAAAGAACTGTCCAAAACTCGTTGCAAAAGAGGCAAAGAAAAAGGAGGCTGGAATGGTTGTTGCAGAAGCCTCTACACCAAAAACAGAGTCTGCTAATCTTGTGCAGGAAGAAGAATGGGCGTTTACTACTGTTTGCAGCTTTGACCCATCTTCTCATGAGCAGTGCATGTCTGCAGTGGACTCAAATGTTTGGTACTTTGACAGTGGGGTGACCAAACATATTACCTCGCAGCGCAGTTTCTTCTCTTCACTCGAGCCTGCCCCTACAGGGAATACTGTCACATGTGCCAACAACTCCTCTTATCCTGTTATGGGAGTTGGTAAGATCATTCTGACTACTGCTGATGGTAGTTCTTTCACCTTGTCAGATGCTTTATTTGTGCCAGGGATCAAGAAGAATTTGTTATTAGTTTCTGCATTAGCCAAGATTGGCTTGGTTATGAAATTTGTTGATGACAAATGTACAGTTCATGATCTGTCAAATGGCGATGTTATTATTGCTTCTGGCATTTTATGTCGTGGGTTGTATAAGCTCATAGACTATGAAAGATCTGTGAATGATTCGGCATGTGCAGTTCATGATTCTCAGGCTATCTCAGATGCAAAGCTTTGGCATGCACGCTTTGGTCATCTGAATTTTGCTAGTTTGCTACGATTGCAGAAATCTGATATGGTGTCTTCTTTGCCCAAGCTTGAGGCACCTGGAAAACATGTATGTGAAGGCTGTATTTTGGGCAAAATGCAGCGTTTCTCCTTTCCAAAAGATGGTTCAGTTTGGGCTACACAGAAATTGCAGCTTGTACATAGTGATGTTTGTGGTCCTATGCAGACACCCTCTTTTGGGAATTACCTTTACTTCGTGACTTTCATTGATGACTTTTCTCGGCATGCATGGGTATATCCACTCAAAGCAAAGTCCGAAGTGTTCATGTGCTTTAAACAGTTTTTGGTTTTGGCTGAAAATCTGTGAGCATGTAAAATGGGCACCCTCCGTTCTGATCGAGGGGGGGAATATATGTCTTCTTATTTTAATGCATTTCTGGATGAACATGGGATAAAACACCAGTGTACAGTGCCGTATACACCTCAACAGAATGGAGTTGCTGAACGAAAGAACAGGTCACTCATGGAGATGGCGAGGTGCATGGTCAGGAGTCAGGCTTTACCACATAATTTCTAGCTTGAGGCTGTCATGTGTGCAGCATATGTGCTGAATAGGTGTCCCACTAAAGCGCTGCAGTCTATCACTTCATATGAGGCTTGGCATGACCGCAAGCCATCCGTTGCTCATCTGCGTGTTTTTGGTTGTTTGGCATATGCACTAGTGCCTGAACAACATCGCAGAAAATTGGATGATAAGGCAGTAAAATGTATTTTTGTTGGGTACAATTCTAAAAGTAAAGGCTATCGTCTGTATCATCCACAGGCTAAACACATTTTGGTTAGCCGTGATGTTGTCTTTGTGGAAGATGCTATTCAGCCATTGCTTTCATGTACTAAGGAGACATCTGTTAGCTCTAAAGACATGTATGATACTTTGATGCCTCTTTTTATAGGTGGACAGTCTAGTGCTGGTCTTAAGGAGGTAACTTCTTAGCCTTTGCAAGTTTCATATGATGATGCAGATCATTCCATTTCTGATGCAAATTTGCATCATGCACTTGTTGATGAGAGAGTTGATATTGAGCAGGCAAAAACTATGCCAAAATGGCTGGTGCAGACTTTGCGTGATAGCAAATTAGATGCACCTTTGTCATATCGTACTCGTTCAGGCTCTCATAGTGCCTTCTTTGCATCAGATTGCTATGCTATGGCTGCATCTAGCCTCTGTGATGAGAATGAGCCTGTTTCTTTTGATGAAGCACAAAATTCAGAAAATTGGATGGCTGCTATGCAATCTGAATATGATGCTATAATGAAGAATGGTACATGGTCTTTATGTGGAAGGGCATTCAATTTGGGCATTTGCATCACTATTTGGGCATTCAATTTATGCAAGTTGATGGTGGAAGGGCTTTGTGTCAAACATATATTAACATATTATTGCAGCATTTTGGCCTTGAAGACTGTAAGCCTATTGCCACTCCTATGGACATAGGTTTACGATTGAGTCTTCATGATGCTGGAGATGCATTTGATGTTGTTCTCTATCAGCAGGCTATTGGATGCTTGATTTACTTATGCATTACTCGGCCAGATATTCAGTTTGTTGTCTCACAGATGAGCAGGTTTATGCATTGCCCAGGAGTCACGCATTGGAAGGCGGTTAAGCGCATCTTTCACTACTTGAGTGGTACTCGGCTACTTGGGTTGTTTTATCCCAAGGGGGGATCACTACCGCCAGATTTGCATGCTTTTTCTGACTCAGATTGGGTTGGTTGCTATGACACTCGTGTGTCCACCAGTGGTTTTTGCTTCATGCTTGGTAGCTCATGTATATCTTGGTTGAGCAAGAAGCAGCCTACTGTGGCCACTTCCAGTTGTGAGGCTATAGGGCAGCTTTCACAGCGACTGTTGAGTGTGTGTGGCTCAGACGCCTTATGGCTGATTTGGGTGTTGGACGTCTTCTGCCACCACCATCTTCACTAACAGTCAGAGCACATTGGAAGTTGCAAGGAACCCTGTGTTCCATGCTCGCACTAAGCACATTTAGGTGCATTATCACTATGTCAGGGAGAGGTTCTCTACTGGGGAGATCAGCTTGGCATATGTGCCCACGTAGGTGAACATTGCAGACCTTTTCACGAAGGCTCTGCCTAGGGAGAAGTTTAAAGCTTTTCGCAAAGCTTTGGGCTTACTTCCTTTTGTGGAGTGATTTCCACATAGCTTGGCACTTCCTTATACATGACTGCCAGCTCCTTGTTCACCGCATCACTCCCAGGGGGGATTTGTTGATATATTTAGGTAGTGATGTGTGTGAACACACTAGGACCGCAGGGGCACTTTTTTTTCCTCTTTAGGAGGTTTTTTTCCCTCGGCTTGTATATACGCCTATTGCCTAATGGGCTACATATCTTTGTACATTCTCTAGTAATACATTTACTATTGTGTGTTTGTGCTCCAAGCTTCTTCTTCTTCCTTGTGTTGTTCGCGTGCTTCCGCAGACATCTATCTCCAACACAATCTTCTTTAAGAATCTTATCTTTCCCTTTATCTCCAAACCATGGTCTTAGCTCATCAAATACCACATCTCATGAGACTCGTACCTCCTTTGTCACCAGATTGTAGCACCTGTATCCCTTTTGCTCTGATGAATATCCAATGAAAATACATTTTTCTGAATTTGCCTCCATCTTTGTTCTTAGTTCTTGAATGATGTGAACATAACACACACATCCAAAAACTTTGAGATGTGTAAGGTCAGGTTTCTTACCGGAATAAACCTCCTCGAGAGTTAGATTATGCACTTCAGTGGTTGTGCACTTGTTCATCAAATAAACAACCGTACTAGTTGCTTAAGCCCAATAGTTTAGTGGCACTTTCATCTCATTGAGCATGCATCTTGCAACTTCTATGATATGTCTATTTTTCCTTTTAGCTATTCCATTTTTTTGAGGTGTGTACCTACATGTAAATTGTTGCTTGATGCCATTTTCATGAAGAAAATCTGAAAATTCTTTAGAGAAATATTCTCCTCCTCCATTGAACCTCAAGGTCTTTATATAGTGTCATGTTTCCTTTTCTACCTATGCTTTAAATCTCTTGAACATGGAGAACACATATGATTTTTGTTTTATGTAGAACATCCATATTTTTCTTGAATGATCATCAATAAAAGTGACAAAATATCTATTACCAGCCACTAATGGTTGTTGTGATGGTCCCCATACATCCATGTGTATCAAGTCGAGAACATTCCTTGCCACATAGTTTCTCTTCTTGAATGGTTGTCGAGTTTGCTTTCCTAGTTGGCATGCTTCACAAAACTCATGTAGTCCAACATCATTGAATCTTGGAAGATCTCTTACCACTTCATGGTTGCTCATGTCCTTGAGCTTGGGAATGTTGACATGTCCAAATCTTTTGTGCCACAAATCAATTTCAATAATCCTCTTGTTTCCAAACTGAATATACATCACCTTTCCATGTGGTTGTTGAATGTCCAAAGTGAACATCCTACCTTCTTTCCTTCCTTGAGCAATGACCTTGAATCCTTCTTTTGGATTCTTTATAAAGCAACCTCTTTCATTGAAGATAACATGATATCCTTTCTTTACCATTTGTCCTACTGAAATCAAATTCTTTGCAATAGTAGGAACATGAAGAACATCAGCCAATACCTTCTTGACTCCAAGATTGATATCTCCAACATGCACAATTACGTGTTGAGTTTCATCACCGGTCTCCACACATCCTTTTCCACTTGGAGCTTATAGCTTTGTGAATAAATCTCCTTGGCATGTCATATGGTTGCTGCAACCTGAATTTATGAACCATTTTTTTATCATCACTTCTCAGGTTGTTGTACTCATGCTTCATGGCAACTCCTTCACTTGATGTACTCGCATAGTTATTTTGGCTCCTTTGGTTGCCTCCATTCAACCTTCCATTCTTTTGCCAACAATCATTTCCATAATGTCCTAGTTTACCACAATGATAACATGTTACACCTTTATGAGGACTGTATGAACCTTGACCTCTTCCTCTATTTCTCCCTCGACCTCTTCCATGTGTGTTGTCATTTGAGTTGTCCTTGTTGTCCTCCGAGTTGTGTTGTCTGAAATTTGTGTTGTTGTAGCTTCTTCCTCTTCCTCTTGAGTTCCTTCCTCTACCTCGTCCTGCATATAACATTTGACTATGGTTGTCCTTACCTTTATTGCCTTCTCCTTATTGAACAACCTCTTCAGCCACAAGATTTGGTATAATCTCATCGAATGTTGGGAGAGGATCTCTATAAAGAATGTTTGTGATGAGGGGCTTCCACTTTTCTTCACTCATCAAGCCATTGAGGGCTGTTTGGACGATGTCTTCCTCTTCTATCTTGCATCCAACTGATGCTAGCTGATCTCAAAGCTCCTTGATCCTCAATGTATACTCACTAATGCTTTGGTTTGAGCTTTTCTTCATGTTGTTGAGCTAGTTCTTGAGTTGCATCCTCCGAGACCTTGTTGAGGTAGCATACACCTTATCCAATGCTTCCCAAACTTTCTTGGCTGTTTCTAAGCTTTGCACATGACCAATCATAGTGTTAGAAATAACTTGTGAGATGAGGAACATCACCCTTCGATTCCTCTCTTCCCAATCAGCAAATTGTCTCCTTTGTGTCGGAGTAATGTTGGGATCTTGAAGGTCCACTGGTTGTGGATCATCTCCAATAACTAGACTCCATAAAACGTTACCTTGAAGGTAATTTGTCATTCTATATCTCCAAGACTGAAAATTATCTTTGTCAAACTTCTCAACTTGTTGTCCTAAATTAGCCATTGAAAACTTCTTCAATTTACCTCAAATATGTTGTGGCACTCTTCCTTGACTTTACGAAGCTCCCCCTTGATTTGTAGCTTCTCCTTTGCTTCACTTCAGTTCCAATGCTAAACCTTCAAATGAAAACTGGTACCAACTGAAACATGCAACGAACTTGAAACTTTGGTCACTCAAAATAAACACTTATATCTTTCAAATGACCTATCAAACTTCTCAATTTGGAGTAGTTTTGGGTTAGAAATTCTTTGCCTCAAAATAGGCTACTTGTCCACTCAGTTAAGCTAAAAACTAGACTTCACTAAAAACTGAATAACTCACAGAACATAGAGTATTTGATAAAACTCTTCTAGATAGAGGATGTACTCAATATAAGCTTTCCAATGAATGTTTAAACTCTAAAATTAGATACATATACTGAGAGATATAACTGTCATAAGTAGACTACCTAGAAATTGGTATGCGGCTAGACATAGTCTATGAGAGTGAAGAGAACGAAATGACCCAAACCAAATGAAGTAGCTACAAGGGGACTTCCACACCTTCTTCCTCTATTCTTGAGTGTCCTCCCTTGCGTCTTTCTGTAGCCAAATGACCATGATCTCTCATGATGAGTTTGAGAGGTGTTCTACATAACTTCTCCACTACTTTGGATAGCCACTCCTCTTACAGTTCAATTTTTGGATTTGATTCTCTTTTGATTGATTCTCTTTTGGCCTCCACTACTTGCTGAAGTAAATGCTTCCATTTTTATTTTTGTATTTTCCTTGTATTTGAAGAAAATCCTTTTTGCAAAATTATATATGACCTTACTTCTTTATTTTTAATAGTGAGCAGGCATGAAACAAATGTGCCATCACTCTGGATAGGTAAATCTAGTAAAGATCACTAAAGTATCCTTGACATATATCGGCATGAACACTATACTTGTCAGAGAAATGAAAAAGTGATACATGTCATCCCTGTTCATCACATGTTGAGGTTGGTATCTCAACAATTATCATTTGAAGACTTTGATTCACCTTAGTGCAATAAAACACCCTATGCCCTTTGGATCATCATAAAGAACAACTTAATGTGAGGAAGATGTTAATAATCTTGATTGTGTTTTCTTCTATCCTTTTTTTAAAATACATGGATTGTTTACATGCACTCCTTGGAATCGTCTCATAATGATCCATGACTCTAACACTAAAAACTTGATTAAAAAATCCATGCGGGATTGAATTAGCTATGACTTATGCATTTCTATAATCTAGGAAATAGAATCAAATTCAAAACTTGATTTGAAATGTTGGTTGAATATGAAACGTTTTGGCTTGTGGCTTCCAAGGCTTTTACATTCATCCTTTAATAAAGGTAAAGATTAAGAATCCACAAATAATCATAGGTTATGAACTACCTCATGAGAAAAGGTTTATGGGCTATTGTGTGTGGAGATGAAGATAAGCCCAAGAATAAACTTGGTTTATCCATGAAAGATTATTCTTCCAAGCATGGTGAAATCTTGTTATTCTAACAATTGAAAGTCTACATCAAGGAACGTTTTTCACTTTGTTGGTGGTGCTATCCCTTGGAGATCTCGTCTTCAAGAACATGTAGCTATTTCCACTATAGAAGAGAAATATGTTGCAAGTAGTGAGAAACTAAGGAAGCATTGTGGATTTATTTTCTTGCTTGTAATATGGGTCTATCTTTGCATGTACCTCATTTTCTTAGTGATAGTTAGAGTGCCATTGCTTTGGCTAAGAATCTAGTCTACCATGCAAAGGCCAATGGATATCTCATAGATGAGAATGGAATAACTAAAGGGTTATGTAGTTCTTGGGAAAGAGAGTCTAGTTTGTAAGCGAAAGTTCTTATATGGACCTAGAAACCCACCTCAACAATGGTACCAAAACTTTGATGCTTGTATGAAGCTTCATGACTATTCTTGAAGCAATAAAGATCATTTTCTCTCCACTAAGGGATGCTTGCATGGAAGCTTTATATGCTTCATACTTTATGTGGATGATATGTTGCTTTCTAGGAATTCATCTGATGACTTTTCATTGCTCAAGAAGAAGGTGAATGAGACACTTGATATGAAGGATTTGAGGGATGCAAAACATATTATTGGCATGCGCATTACTCCTTATAGGAGTAAAAGATGTATATACTAATATCAAAGTGAGTACACATCCAAAGTACTTCACAAGTTAAACATCCAGGGTGGAAAGGCATTGAGTACACCTTTACCTACATATGTGAAATTGAGCAACATTGATTTCCACAAATCAGATGAGGAAAAGGAATTCATGACCAAATTCCTTATCATTCTATCGTTGGTATTCTCATGTATGTTATGGTACCTACGAGATGAGAGATTGCTTTTGTAGTGGGAGTTGTGAACAGATATATGTCTAATCCTAGCAAGAAGCATTTGGAAGTGATCAAGCTGATTTCGAGATATTTGAGTGGCACCGAGGACAAGTGTTCATGCTTGGGTAGAGGAGAGGCATCCATTATCAGTTATATAGATCTTGATCATGCTGGTTGTGTAGGAAATTGAAAGTATATAACAGGGCACATTTTTCACTTTTGTTGGAGGTGCTATCCCTTGGAGATCTCATCTTCAAGAATGTACATCTATTTCTACTACTGAAGAAGATTATGTTGCAACTAGTGAGAAACTAAGGAAGCATTATGGCTTTCTCGACTTGCTTGTGATATGGGTCTATCTTTGCATGTACCACGGTCCTCATTTGCTTAGTGATAGTCAGAGTGCCATTGCTTTGGCTAAGAATCTTGCTTATCATGCAAAAACCAAGGACATTGAGGTGAGGTTTCACTTCATTAGAGACTGCTTAGCCAGTGAGCATGTTATTCTTGAGAAGGTTCATACTTGAGATAATGTTGCAAATGCTTTGACTAAAGCTCTACCATAGGATAACTTTTGACATTGTTGTCACTTGATAGGGGTTACTCGATGCATGATCTGTTGAAGAAGCACTCACGAATTTGGCATCCAGACAAAAAAAAAGGGGAAGGAGAAAAGACAAAAAGCAACAAAATTAAAGAAGCACGACCGAACTTTACAGAATCAGAAAACCAAATCAAGAATTGTAAATATGAGAACAGGACGTGTAACAGAGTAGTGAACAGGGGAGTGCACATAACGCACATAAAGAAGGATCGTGGAGCATACCGAAAGTGAAAGGCGCGAAAGAGCGTGGAAGAATGAAGACTATATATATATATATCAATCATGAATCGAGCAAGAGAGAGAGAGAGATGAAATATAGCAGAAGCGCAGAGACGCAGAGATACAGATATACAGATAGAGAGAGAGATAGAAGACGCCAGAGATCGCGTATGTAGTATAGAAGACGCCATAGATCGTGTAGGTAAAGATGAATAACAGAAACCTGAAATGTCAGGTATTCATCTGAGAGAGATGGTAATAAGAAACTACTCAGTGTAGGAGAGTTTCTATAGCTTGAGCAAGAAGAGGCCAAGCTTGTTTGTACACATCTTCTCTAATAGAAAACACATGTTCATGTGGAAGCTCTGCGCGCATTCTTTGTATGAGTAGAAGTTTGAATATTCTATGTTACAGTTAAAGTTAGTTAACAGTTACAGTTTCACCGTATACGTACTTTTGGTCACTTATGGTTTACTCAATAAACGTGTTTTTGGGAAGGACCACGAAGTATATCTCGCAGAATAATATAGAGTTTTGTATGAGACATAGCTTATCTTGTAGCTAGAAGTCTCTACCTTATACGGATCAAAGTTTCCAGTGAAATGGATATGTTCACACAGTACAAAGTCGGACCAAAAATAGCACTATGATCTGATGAAGTTTTCCTCTAAACTTCAGGAAGAGTTCTGTCTGTAAGGGAACTTCCTTGTTTCATGTATAATAAACATTTGAAACAATTACGAACAGAATTGAAGATCATTCCGGTAAGATTCCAGTAAATTTCGGTGACAGTCCAGTGATAGTCCGGTGAAGTTCCGGTGGAACTTTCAAGAGAATTCAAAGCACAGTTTGAGTGGCAGAAGCCTTGTTAAGCTACTGTTGATTATAGAGGTGTTGGAGATAAAGGACAAAGCTCTGCAATGTGCATGAAGAACAAAAAGAAAGGAGATAAAGGTAAGTCAAAAGATGAAGAAGAGTCGAGTTCTCACGTTTATTATGCTAGAGGCAAAGGCACCGGCAGAGGAAGAGCAAGAGGCTTTGGAAGAGGAAGAAGCAGTCAGAATATCAACAAGAAAGCTTGCTGGATTTGTGGACTAAGTAATCATCTGGCTTATGACTGTTGGCATAATCAACAAGGTTCAAATCAAAATCAGAATAGTAATAGCAGAGGCAGAAGTGGAAGATATCAAAGAGGTAGAAAAAACCAAAGAAGAGGCTATGGCAGAAGTGGAACAAGAAGTTGGGGAAAAAATCAATCCTACAACACCACCTACAAGAACTACGCAAATGACATGCAGAATGAAAGTCATACATCGTTGATGATGAACTCTATCAACATATCAGAAAACGAAGACCTAAAGGTATTTTACATTGACTCCGGATGTTCTAATCATTTGTGAGGAAATATGGAATTGATGTCAGAACTAGAAAAAGGTAGTTCATGTCACACTGTTCAAACAGGTGACAATACAAGACATAGTGTTCATTCAATTGGAAAAGTGAAGTGTAAGAGTGGAGCAAATTTGCTAACCAATGTTTTGTATGTTCCGACAATACCGAAAAATTTGATCAACGTAGGACAGATAGTTGAGAAAGGTTTTCAGGTCAGATTTACAAATAAAGGAGTATTTGTAGAAGATCCCGAGAACGGATACAATCAGATCGTCTCTGGTAAGAAAGAAGGCAGACTCTTTACTTTAAGAGTACAAGGGAACATTGGCCAAGCATTGCTCACACATAATGAAAAGGTGATTACAGAACTTGATCTCTGGCATAAGAGATTAGGTCATTTTAATGAAAAAGGAATTAAAGCTATGATTGCAAATCAGTCTGTATTGGGTTTACCGAACGTACAAAACCAACATATGATTCATAAGTGCAAAGCTTGTCAGATGGGAAAAGCCCACAGATTACCTTTCCAGAAGAAAGGATTCAAACATGATGGAGTACTTGAACTCATACATACAGATGTATGGGGTCCAACAAAAGAAGGATTGATCAGCGGTTCAAGGTACTATGTTTTATTCATTGATGATGCTACAAGATGGATAACGTTATATGTCTTAAAAGAAAAATCAGAAGTATTTGAAGCCTTCAAGCATTTTCATGCATACGCTGAAAGACTCACAGGACGAAAGCTTGAGAGACTGAGGTCTGATGGAGGGGGAGAATACTTCTCCCGAGAGTTCAATGATTATCTTTGGAATGCAGGTATCAAAAGAGAAATAACTTGCAGGTATACACCGCAACAAAATGGAGTAGCAGAAAGAAGGAACCGAACTCTAGTTGAGTTTGCACGAGCCATGTTAAACGAGAAGGATTGTCCAAATTATCTTTGGGCTGAAGCCGTAAACACAACGACATACTTGGTAAACAGATTACCATGTACAGCTTTAGATGGAATGACCCCTTATGAAGCTTGGTGGGGAAAGAAGCCAACACTTGATCACTGCAAAGTGTTTGGATCAGTCGCTTATGCTTATGTACTGTCTCAACTCAAACATAAGCTTGAACCGAAAGCAGAAAAATATGTGTTCCTCGGATACGATGAAAGACAGATGGGTTACAGGTTATGGAGCCCTCTAACTAAGTAGTTTATTGTTTCAAGAGATGTTACATTTGATGAACAGAAAAGCTGGTATACAGATCAAAGTCATACAACTAAAGAATTTGAAGAAGAGGTAAGAAGAAAAGAAAAAGGAAAATCAATTGTGCAGGTGAATAGAGATGAAGATCATATGCAGGCGAGTACGTCCAGGATCGGATCAAGTATGAGAAACAAAGATGAAGAAGTGTATTCAAACACTTATGAAGAATGTGAACCAAGAAGGTCCAGTAGGATTAGAAGACAACCGGAAAGGTACTCGTATGATACTTCATACATAACTCAGAAAGACTATGCATATATGGTCAAAGATGATGAAGAACCTCATAGCTATACTGAAGCTAAAGGAAAGAAGCAATGGAAGAAGAGTTCACTGCACTAGAGGAGAACAAGACATGGGAACTTGTTCCGAAACCAAATGGTAAGAAAGTAATTGGAAGTAAATGGGTTTACAAATTAAAGAAGCTTGCAGATGGAAGGATAGCCAGATATAAGGCTAGACTGGTAGTCAAAGGCTATGCTCAGACGCATGGCATAGATTACGACGAAACGTTTAGTCCGGTGGCAAAAATGTCAACCATAAGGACAGTGATTGCTATAGCAGCATCAAAAGGATGGAAGCTAAGTCAGCTAGATATTAAGAATGCATTTCTGAACGGATATATATCAGATGAAGTTTACATGGAGCAGCATGAAGGGTTTGTAAGCTCCAGATACCCAAAATTTGTGTGCAGGTTAAGAAAAGCACTTTATGGACTAAAGCAAGCTCCAAGAGCTTGGAACTACAGACTCGTGAAATATCTAAACAAACTTGGATACCAAAGTTCAAAGGCAGATGCAAGTCTACTCATTAAAAGAACAGATGAAGGAATGATCTACATTTGCATTTATGTAGACGACATAATAATTACAGGTACCTTAGATGTTGGAATCACAGAGGTGAAGGAACTGCTTGAAAAGGAGTTTAAGATCAGTGACCTACGAAAGTTGTCATACTTTCTTGGAATGGAAGTCACTTATACAGATCACGGCGTATATGTATCACAAGAAAGGTATCTTCTGAATATATTGAAGAAATTTGATATGCAGAATTGCAGAGAAGCTTCAACACCGCTTGAACCCAATCACAAACTCAGTAAATATGATGGCGAAGATTACAAAGATATGACAAAGTATCAACCGTTAGTAGGTAGTTTGATTTATGCTACACTAACGAGACCTCACTTGAGTTATGCAGTGGGAGTTTTATCACAGTTTATGCATTGTCCGAAAGACCCACATTGGATTGCAGGTCAAAGAGTTCTCAAATATATAAAGAGAACTTAAGGAAGGATTATACTATCCTTATACGTCATATATAAATTTGAGAGCCTACAGTGACTCAGACTGGGCAGGTAACCAGGATGACAGAAGATCAACACATGGTATATGATATACCTAGGAGATAAGCTAGTAAACTGGTGCTCAAAGAAACAGCACACAGTGGCTTTATCATCAACAGAAGCTGAATACAAAGGACTGGTAGAAGCAGCTAAAGAAGTGATATGGATGCAGACCTTGCTCAAAAGCTTGGGCATTGATCAAGATATACCAATTATACATGGAGACAATATGAGCTCTCTATATCTTGCAGCGAATCCGGTGTTTCACGCAAGAACAAAACACATAGAGATTTAGTATCATTTCTTGAGGGAAAAGGTAATGGAGAAGGAGTTAAAAATTGTATACACTCCGACAAAAGATCAGATTGCAGATATGCTGACGAAGAGTTTGGATGGAACAAAGATAAACAGATTAAAAAAAAAAGGCAGGTATAAAGGAAAGAAAGATATATGAAGACCGGAAGATGCAAATTAGTGACTGAGGGGGAGCTGTTGAAGAAGCACTCACGAATTTGGCATCCAGACAAAAAAAAAGGGGAAGGAGAAAAGACAAAGAGAAGCAAAATTAAAGAAGCACGACCGAACTATACAGAGTCAGAAAACCGAATCAAGAATTGTAATTATGTGAATAGGACGTGTAACAGAGTAGTGAACAGGGGAGTGCGCATAACGCACATAAAGAAGGATCGTGGAGCATACGGAAAGTGAAAGGCGCGGAAGAGCGTGGAAGAATGAAGACTATATATATATATATATATATATATATATATATATATATATATATATATATATATATATATATATATATATATATATATATATATATATATATATATATATATATATATATATCAATCAAGAATCGAGCAAGAGAGAGAGAGAGAGATGAAATATAGCAGAAGTGCAGAGACGCAGAGATACAGATATACAGATAGAGAGAGAGATAGAAGACGCCAAAGATCGCGTATATAGTATAGAAGACACCATAGATCGCGTAGGTAAAGATAAATAACAGAAACCTGAAACGTCAGGTATTCATCTGAGAGAGATGGTAATAAGAAACTACTCAGTGTAGGAGAGTTTCTATAGCTTGAGCAAGAAGAGGCCAAGCTTGTTTGTACACATCTTCTCTAATAGAAAACACATGTTCATGTGGAAGCTCTGCGCGCATTCTTTGTATGAGTAGAAGTTTGAATATTCTATGTTACGGTTAAAGTTAGTTAACAATTACAGTTTCACCGTATACATACTTTTGGTCACTTACGGTTTACTCAATAAACGTGTTTTCGGGAAGGACCACGAAGTATATCTCGCAGAATAATATAGAGTTTTGTATGAGACATAGCTTATCTTGTAGCTAGAAGTCTCTACCTTATACGGATCAAAGTTTCCGGTGAAATGGATATGTACACACAGTACAAAGTCGGACCGAAAATAGCACTCTGAACTGATGAAGTTTTCCTCTAAACTTCAGGAAGAGTTCTGTCTGTAAGGGAAGTTCACTCATCACTTCCTTGTTTCACGTATAAACATTTGAAATAATTACGAACAGAATTGAAGATCATTCGGGTAAGATTCCAGTAAATTTTGGTGACAGTCCAGTGATAGTCCGGTGAAGTTCCGGTGGAACTTTCAAGAGAATTCAAAGCACAGTTTGAGTGGCAGAAGCCTTGTTAAGCTATTGTTGATTATAGAGGTGTTCTAACATCACTGTAGTTTAACACTAATTCGGTGGCGCAGCGAATTTCTGCAAGCTTGATAAGGTTCGAGTCTTTGCTGCGGCAGACGGGTGGTACCGGAAGCTTACTACTATCAGAGGTATAAAAGCGGTACTACCAAAGATGTCGATCACCCCAACATGATCTTGCACAGGTACTTGTACATTGTGTGACATGCACATCAAGTGGGAGGTATAATTTGTATATTTGCACTCAGGCATCCCTTATCATTCTTTATTTTCCCCCCATAGTTCACTTTGGTCATATTCACCTTTAGTTGGAGATTGTTACTATTAGTGTCCATGTGGAAGGCCGAATGGCCATCAAACACTTTTGTATAGGTTCTTGACATGTAGTGGTGTGGTTGCACATAAATTAAAAAGTTTGAGTGCATTTGTAAAATCTAAAAAATATATGGTTACGTCTTTGTGTACTATGTATTTCTATGTATTTTTAAGGTATGTGTGTAGTACCATACATATCATCGAGAGATTGATTTTTAAATATGAGAGCATCGTCATGAAGCTCTCTTAAAGGGGAATCCTCTGCTATGCATCGCCATTAGAACACTTCAAAATCTCAACATGAAGGAAAATTAATGGAGACTAGATCACTTGAGCTTGAGGGGAAGTATTAGAATTCTTAGTCTTAAGAAAGCTCAAGTATATGAATGGGGTCTTACAATGCATGTCACATCACTTTTAAATTTTTGGTGAGTGCAATAATTCAATCCATGAGTTCTTATTAATTGAAAGGATTCAACTACCATCAAGGAGAAATTCGGGTTTATTTGGAGGTTCATTTGAATTCAAAGTGATCAACTAACATCTATCATTATATATACGATCAGTTAGAATGATCTAGGGACTTCTTCCACGAGTTTTGAAACACTCATTGATGTAATTTCTTCAGGCTAAGTTAGACCCTAGCTAAGCTACCCCCTAGCTAACTTACTTTCACATAGGTAGAGATTTTCATATAGGCATATCCCATTGTATGTGACTTGGATCTCAAGTGAAGTTGCCTTGATCTTGTTGTTACTATTGTAAGGATCATTCCCATTATGATCTTACCCTTTTTTACTTCCTAATCTATTGATTATTGCACATTATAGCTCATTGGTCTATTCTCTACATGCTTTGAATACTTCAGTGAGTGTGATTATGCATATGTGCATATACCTTGTCTAGAAAGTAAGTAGTCTATCTTATGTACAAAGGTTGATATATCTCCATGAATCCATTTGGAGTGGTATAGGACTTGTTGGAAAGCTTTGAGCATCTAGCTTATATGTAAAAAATCTCAGATGTTCAGTATAAGGAACTGAGATAAATTAAGTTTTTAACTGAATGCTATAGCCATCTTTGAGGTCGTAGGAGGGATCCAACATAGTTTTGTTGCAATTTGGAGTATATATTTTCCATCACCCAATATTACAAAGAACTTACTTTTTGTTGGAGATCTTGCAGATCAAGATATGAAAGTGACCTTCAATAAACATGATTGTTTCATTCATGACTTTAAGTATGGGAAAAGAGAAAAATTACTTGGTCATGGAAAGAAGATGGGTGGACTATTTGCATTTAATATGGGAACATTGCTATTGGTGCATTTTACCCAAGCCTACATGCTTGATATATTTGATATTATCCTCATTTGTAAGTCACATGAGTAGTCATGTGAACACCTCTTGTAAAAGAGTACATTTTATCTTTTGTAAATGGAAAAAGAAAAAAGGAAAAGGTTGGCTTACCTCATGCATGATGTAAAAGCAAAATTATGGCTCTAACTACTAAAATCACGAATTTTTGAGCTGAGGGAATATCTCCTAACTTTGGGGATCACTTTTAGGTGGAGCCATTCGAATTCGAATTCAAAACTCCCTCCAAGAATAGCTATAAAAGGAGCAAGAAGGAAGAGGCGATTAGCAAGCCTTGTACGTGACCACTTCATGTCATTTTGTAGAGATTGAAGAGCTTACTCCATAGCTCTATCATTCTACTCCCATTGTGCAAAGGTTCATTGCCAATGTGGCTGTAATCATATGTGAATCTATACATTTATTATCATCTACTTCTCTGTTTTGTTCTCTGCTATACTCACTCAGAGCAGTACCTTCAGAAGGTCATATCTCGAGTTCTACTGATCCATTTTCAGTGTTTTAAAGTGCGTTGAATAGCGCCTACTGTCTACTGTCTGCATAAAAATTTTCAAGGTCATTGAATTAATACTTTTGGAGATATCTGCATTTTACTGCTTACTAATCTATCTCTGCAGAGCCCCGAGAATTGTGGGGAGGTTCCAGAAATTGTTGAAACTTGTTCTCAGTGCTCAGTCCATCATTTGAAGTGTTTTAACTTGGATTGGGAAGCTTGCTAAGTCTATTTGCTATGCCCAAAAGGAATTTTTCAAACTCTTACCAGGTTGAGAGCACTGTTCATTTTTTCCAGCAGGTGTATGTCCAAAAATAGCAAGTTTTGGGAGCTAGTCATTTCGCAACTAGTCTGTCTTGACTTAAACTTTTGGGATACATGTTCCAAAGTACTTGGCTGATATTTTGGTGGATTTAGGAAGCTCAAAGGGTCTACTAATCAACTCTGAAGTCTCAGTTGGCTGGTGTGAAGCTGGTTGTAGCGGCACCTACTCATCTTTGGATTGCATCCACCATCTCTCTTCACAGTGGTATCAGAGCATAGTCAAGCAACATGGGAGATGGATTTCCATCAACAATTGACAAATTGGATCGAAACAACTACCCGGCATGGTCTCTAAGGATGGAGGCTTACCTTCAAGGGAGGAATCTATATGGATTCATATCCGGAGATGAAGCAATGCCAACCATGAGGAACAAAGGGCAACCATCACATGAAGAAGTGGAAGGACTTTCGAATTGGTGTTCGAAGGATGCACTTGCAAGGTCCTATATACTAAACTCAATCTCTGATTTTCTTTTACCTCATGTCAAGGGATGCAAGACATCAAGAGAAACCTGGAATGCACTTGCTTCTTTCTTCTCTTCCAACACTCGAGCAAGGAAGAACCAATTGTGGATGGAGTTCACAACAATGAAGAAAAGTCCGAAGCAAAATGTGACTGATTATGTCACAAAGATGAAGGAGATTTCCGACCAACTTGGAAGCATTGGAGAGGTAATTGAAGAGAAGCAAATAATAAGACAAATCATGAATGGAATCAAAGCAGACGACAAGTGGGAGTCATTCACAACAGCCATGGATTTATACATGGATATGCATGTACCCGACCTCAACACACTCATGGGCCAACTCTTCACTCATGAAGCAAAGATTAGCAAAGGTGGTGAGTCCTCAAGAGGTAATCAAACTTCTGCCTTATATTCTGATAAAGCTAAGGTCAAGGACAAGTCAAAGAATAGGAAGAATGAAGATGAAGGTAGCTCTTTCCAAGCAAACTTTGCAGGTAGAGGAAGAGCTAGAGGAAGAGGCAGAAGTGGAAAGCAAGGCAGGGGGAGATTCCAATCATCTCAACCTTGCAACATATGTGGCTTATCTAACCATACTACTGAAGAATGTTTTAGGAACCCGAGGAACTCAAGAGGAAGAGGATTCAATAGAGGTGGCTATGGATCAAATAGAGGTAGATACAATGGAGGCTACAACAACAACAACTATTACAACAACAATTACAACAACAACAACTATCAAAGTGGCCATAGAGGAAGAAGAGATTACAATAACTATGCAGAGGACCAAAGTCAAGAAGATTCATTATTGATTATGAATCTATCAGCGAAGAAGGGTAAGGATGATGATCACATATTTTACATTGATTCGGGATGCTCGAACCATGTAGCAGGAAATGTGGCTTTACTTTCTGATTTGGAAGATCCTCATAACGAGCATGAAGTGCAGACAGGAGATGACACAAAGCACTCAGTGGAGAAGATAGGTAATGTGAAGACATCAGATGGGAATATGAACCTCTTAAGCAAAGTCTTGTATGTCCCTACAATTACCAAAAAATTTAATAAGTGTTGGACAGATTGTTGAAAAAGGATTGCAGGCTAGATTCAATCGATTTGGAGCATATGTTGAAGACCCAAGGCAAGGCTTTCAAAGGATCGCCAAAGGAGAAAAGACAGGAAGGCTTTTCACTTTGAAGTGGAAGATACAAAGAACATAGCTTTGTGTAGCTATGGATCTCAAACTCTAACAGAGTTGGAGATATGGCACAAAAGGCTTGCTCACATTGGTGAGAGGACACTCAAACAGATTTGCAGGGACCAAAGTGTACTTGGTTTGCCTAATATCACAAGGCAACACATGATTTATAAGTGTGAAGCTTGTCAACTCGGCAAGGCTCATAGACAACCTTTCAATAAGAAAGGATATATGTATCAAAATCCTTTGGATCTAGTGCACACGGATGTGTGGGGTCCAAGTAAGGAGCCATCTATATCAGGCTCAAGATATTATGTGTCTTTCATAGATGATTGTAGAAGGTGGACCATTCTGTTTTTCATGAAGCACAAGGATGAAGTGTTTAATTGCTTTAAGAAGTATATTGCTCTTGTTGAAAACCAAACAGGTAGAACTTTGAAAAGACTCATATCAGATGGTGGAGGAGAATACTTTTCTTCTGAATTTGATGCCTTCTTGCATGAAAGAGGCATTAAAAGGGAAGTCACTACAAGGTATACACCCGAACTCAATGGTGTAGCAGAGATGAGGAACAGAGCTATTGTCGAAGCTGCAAGGTCCATGCTCAATGAAAAGGGATTGCCAAACTACCTATGGGCAGAGGTTGTGTCTACAGCCACATATCTCATAAATAGACTTCCATCTAAGTCACTAGGTGGAACCACTCCATATGAAGTGTGGAATGGAAGAAGACCTAGTCTAGAGCATTGCAAAATCTTTGGATGCTTAGCCTATGCTCACATTCCTTCTCAAGTAAGAGGGAAATTGGATCCCAAGGCAGAGAAGTGTGTATTTATTGGTTATGACCAAAACCAAAAAGGATATAGATTGTACAATCCAACCAATAAAGGATTTTCTATGAGTAGAGATGTAATTTTTGATGAAAACAAATCATGGTTTGATGATGACAGGAAAGTGAAGCTGCCGTATGACTTGGATGAAGACTTTCCATCACTTCAACCAAAGGAGCCAAAGCAGATTGAAGAAAGTGATTCGGAGATTGACCTAGAAGACTTGGAAAGACTAAAGCTATGGAAGAACAAAGGTAAAGCAAAGATGCAGGATGCTACATATGGACCGGAGAGCTCACATCAACCACTTAGAAGGTCTTCAAGGGAGAAGAAGAAACCAGAAAGGTTTGGTTATGATACTTCTTTGGTCACCAAGCACTCAATCTACATTGCAAAGGATTCAACCAATGAAGAACCTACCACATTCGAAGAAGCACAAAGCAAGAAAGCTTGGAGAGATGCAATGGATGAAGAAATGGAAGCCTTGAAGGAGAATGACACCTGGGAGCTTGTACCTAACAAGCCATCTATGAAGGTAATTGGATCTCGATGGATATACAAAATCAAGAGGAATCCAAATGGAAGTATAAATAGACACAAAGCAAGGTTAGTTGCTAAAGGGTTTGCTCAAACCCATGGTATTGATTATGAGGAAACTTTCTCTCCTGTTGCAAAAATGCCTACAATTAGGGTTCTCATTAGTCTTGCTGCATCTAGAAATTGGAATCTTTATCAACTTGATGTAAAGAATGCTTTCTTGAATGGATGGATTTCTGAGGAAGTGTATATGGCACAACCTCCTGGATATGAGGATGCACATCATCCTAACTATGTATGCAAACTAAAGAAAGCTTTGTATGGATTGAAGCAAGCTCCAAGAGCTTGGAATTTCAGATTGGTGACTTATTTGCAGGACCAAGGATTCAAAGCTAGCAAGGCGGATACCTCTTTGTTCATAAAGAGGAATGGATCTGAAGTGATCTATTTATGTGTGTATGTTGATGATATTATTATCACAGGCAATGATCTTGAAAGAATCAAATAGGTAAAGAGTCAAATGAAGGAGGAGTTCAAAATAAGTGACCTCGGACCACTCACTTATTTTCTTGGATTGGAGTTGATCTACACAGATTCAGGTATATACATCACACAAAGGAAGTATGTCCAAGAGTCAGTTTATGCATAAGCCGAGAAGACCACACATGGAAGCGGCCAAGAGAGTCCTCAAGTACCTAAAGGGGACTATGAATGAAGGTTTGTTTTATTCATTTACTTCAGATATTGAGCTAAAGGTCTATTCAGATGCAGATTGGGCCGGATCTAAAGATGATAGAAGAAGCACATCAGGATATATATCATTTGCAGGTTCAAAAATCATTTCTTGGTCATCGAAGAAGCAACCAACTGTGGCATTATCTTCTACCGAAGCCGAATATAGAGGTTTGGCTAATGCAACTCAAGAAATCATGTGGTTAAAGTCTTTGTACACAGATCTTGGACTTCATTCTTCAACACCTCACATTTTTTGTGACAACACAAGCTCACTACATCTAGCAGCTAATCCGGTATACCATGCTAGAACCAAGCATATTGAAGTCCACTACCATTACGTAAGGGAGAAGCTAATGAGCAAGGATATTCAACTATCCTATGTCTCTACAGATATGCAATGTGCCGACATGTTTACTAAAGCTCTTGATGGTACAAAATTAAGTAGATTCAAGTTGATGATTGGCTTGCAGGAAATCAAGGACAATTGAAGACTTATTTGAAGGCCAAGCATGTTAGGCTTGAGGGGGAGCTGTTGGTGCATTTTACCCAAGCCTACATGCTTGATATATTTGATATTATCCTCATTTGTAAGTCACATGAGTAGTCATGTGAACACCTCTTGTAAAAGAGTACATTTTATCTTTTATAAATGGAAAAAGAAAAAAGGAAAAAGTTGGCTTACCTCATGCATGATGTAAAAGCAAACTTATGGCTCTAACTACTAAAATCACGAATTTTTGAGCTGAGGGAATATCTCCTAACTTTGGGGATCACTTTTAGGTGGAGCCATTCGAATTCGAATTCAAAACTCCCTCCAAGAATAGCTATAAAAGGAGCAAGAAGGAAGAGGCGATTAGCAAGCCTTGTACGTGACCACTTCATGTCATTTTGTAGAGATTGAAGAGATTACTCCATAGCTCTATCATTCTACTCCCATTGTGCAAAGGTTCATTGCCAATGTGGTTGTAATCATATGTGAATCTATACATTTATTATCATCTACTTCTCTGTTTTGTTCTCTGCTATACTCACTCAGAGTAGTACCTTCAGAAGGTCATATCTCGAGTTCTACTGATCCATTTTCAGTGTTTTAAAGTGCGTTGAATAGCTCCTATTGTCTACTTTCCGCATATAAATTTTCAAGGTCATTGAATTAATACTTTTGGAGATATCTGCATTTTACTGCTTACTGGTCTATCTCTGCAGAGCCCCGAGAATTGTGGGGAGGTTCCAGAAATTGTTGAAACTTGTTCTCAGTGCTCAGTCCATCATTTGAATTGTTTTAACTTGGATTGGGAAGCTTGCTAAGTCTATTTGCTATGCCCAAAAGGAATTTTTCAAATTCTTACCAGGTGGAGAGCACTGTTCATTTTTTCCAGCAGGTGTATGTCCAAAAAATAGCAAGTTTTGGGAGCTAGTCATTTCGCAACTAGTCTGTCTTGACTTAAACTTTTGGGATACATGTTCCAAAGTACTTGGCTGATATTTTGGTGGATTTAGGAAGCTCAAAGGGTCTACTAATCAACTCTGCAGTCTCAGTTGGCTAGTGTGAAGCTGGTTGTAGCGGCACCTACTCATCTTTGGATTGCATCCACCATCTCTCTTCACAATTGCTTCATAGGAACATGTATGCCAAGAATAATTCGCACTTTGATACACGTTAATTGTGACACAAAACAATTAGCCATATAAATTTATGGAAGTTAAAGTCTATGGAGAAGGAAACGTTACCAAGATTGTTGATCTAAATTTTGAAAGAATTTGTGAAGCATGTGCATTCGCTAAGCCAAGGAGAGAAATAGATAGAAAAAGACCTCTCAATTTCATACATAGTCTCTCTCTCACACACGCACACACACCTGCAGACTGCCATGCTACCAAGCTGCGCATTTCTTACAAAAATCCATCTAAAGACCTTATCGTGATCCTCAATTTTCAGTTTTATGAAAAGTTTTGGCGTCATTAACGTCGCATTGTGTATCATCTCCTATCGTGGATCCATGTAATTGAATCGCACACACATCACACGAGATGCCTATTCACAGACTTGCATATGCGTACATGTGGTGCCCTACATACATGCATCCAAATAGAAAAAACAATCACTGACTATATATAATGTGCATATGCCTCATTGCTTGCTCAATCAACTTGCAATTCCTACCTTTTAACCCGTAGCTTAGATTCCTTTTTTCTTTCGAATGCCTCTTTACATTTCTTCTTTGCAACAACTTGATATGTTTTCTCTTCGCCTGAGTTCTAGAGCGGTCCCGCAGAGCAAAACAAGACGTCGTTTGGAACGCTTTGCTTCCGGAACCATATAATCTTGGTCTATAATTGTTCCGTGAAGCTCTCCACACTGTTTTCGCCATCTTGCACTCACTGTACCAGTTAACATGATTTTCGGTTGGCATTAGGGTAGCCTGTCTATCGATGAGCGTTTTCTCATTGAGCATGATGGAGGTTGAATCATTCTTTGGACAAAAGGTCCGATTGGTTTGTTGTGAAATTGTAAGACCCAAGGGCGCATGCATCGTAGGAGTGTGAGCTACTATGTCGGTTGTCGTGAACTTCACGACACTGAGTTCTTGTGAAAATCCATTTACTGTACGAGAAGCAGCGGTATCGTGAAGCCCGGTATGCGAAAAACAAGTCGTTGATCTCTTGATGCAAAGATAAGGAATCTCAAGAGAGTCGAAAAAGGACGAGGATTTCTTATGTGTGCGACTTGACTATGAGTTGCTCTGATACCACTGAGAGTCCGGCGTGATGGCATAAGGGATGGGGAGGGAGTATCCGAGTCAAAGACCATGGAGAGAGAGACATAGAGATGGAGTGGCACGAAGACAAGAAAGAAGCTATGCTCGTTTCATAGATAAGGTTCATAATTGAGACATGTTTATGTATGGCTATATGCAACGTATTTATTCTTTACCCGCATGAACTGGATGTTGAAACATACAAGGCTCATAGATAATCTTTATGCTCTACTCATGCAGTAAAGATCAAGAAGTTGTTGCTGCACTGCCACATAGAGCAGACTCAATGTTAACAGAAACCATGTAAAATAGCATGCCAGGCAAAGTATTCCACACATAAATGCTCGTTCAATCTCGCATTTTTGGCTCGTAGGCAATCTTTATGGCGTATCCATTTAGCAAAACACAAGGTCTTGCTGGTAAATTATTATAGAAAAAAGAAAAACGGGCAAATAGCATACAACATAAATTCATTATGCATTCATGCTAGCTAAATTTCACGTTTCTTTAGGGAGAGTTATTCTGTATGAGTTAATAAGCAGTTACTAATTGATGAGACGCCTATAAATTGAAATTGCTGTTATATGTACAATCGACGAAGTGATAGTGGCTTTAACGGCCTTGCTACCAGCACTAGAGGTAAGCAGAGAGACAGACACTTGCATAATCCTAAGATCGACAGGCGCAATATCATGGAGAGGATGATCAAGACTCAGGCGGAATTCACACCTCCCGGCAGTAGCTAATTCGTTAGATTTTGCCAATCTTGTGAGGGAAGCGCCGGTAATAATTTTTCCGCGGCTGCTAAATGTGAACATATGCAGATCATGCCTGTTGTACTTGCAGTTTTATTCAGCGGACGGAAAACATACTGTCAGGAGTGTCCACATTCTGCACAGATTATGAAGTGTCCGGAGCCACCAATAAAGCATCCTATGGGAGCAGCTAGATCGGAAAAATCACATGATAATTTGAGTATTTATAACAAATAAAGCACAACTTTCACGATAAGTTGTACCTGTTCTTGATGACTTGAATGCAATGTATACAGTGCACGAGCCATGATATAGCAAGGCAAAAAGAGCACCATAGCTTTCAGGGAGAATACCTGTAAATAATAACAAAGAGAGTACCAACATTACTTAGTTGTGTTCCTCAAATACGTGGGCCGTTCAATGAAGGGTTTAGTGATTACCATAATGTAGGCCGAGGAGTCCAGTTTTCCAACATTTGAGGTGATTGAAAGAATGTGTCGTAACAGCAAGAGTATCAGTAACTGGCAAAATAGAAGGAAATAACTGAAATGAATGTCCAATATGAGGACATGTTCTAGAATTATTGAAACGGTAGGAAACACTTGGAATCAAAGAAAGGAATCTGTACAACGAAAGCGACTATCCGAAAGCAAGCGACAGTACGAGCATTCTCCCGTGAATATTCTTCATAATCAGAATCCACATAGACATTGTCGGATGGTGCAGAGAAAAATCTCGACTCCCGCAAATGAGATCGATCCTCTCCTCCGGTATCCCAGCTTCCACTGATCATACATAACAAACGAAGCAAAATTTTTCACTGTATAGATTGTAGTAAACATATTTCTTTCGAAAGCTGAGATTGAGCACTTCAAATAAAAAAAGAAATCTTACCTTATGTTTATCATGAAGCTGTCATTCCGCAACGATGATGGAGATGATGATGATGATGGAACAGTATAGCCACCTTCGTATGGCTTTTTGGTGTACAACAGTACAGGGGCTTAGTCTTACAACGGAGATGATTAAATTGAAATAAATCTCTTTGACACTTTTGACGGAAATAGCCGAACAAAAGCCATCGCTTACCTTGCAGCATATCTCGCAGATAATATCCCCTTTCTCATTACACCAACGTTGTATACATCTCCGATGTGCAAACTGTAAGGTATCAGTGTGATGAAGCCAATTTAGGCGAAGAGACTACATTTACTAGTTCCTATTGTAAACAATTTCGAAGGATTTGACTTCAAAAACATCCGTTAGCAGACATGGAAGACAACTTAGGACAGTACAAATATTGCATTGTACGTAGATAAGGCTGAAATGCCTTATTCAGCACGTCCACAATAATGCGTCTCCCGGGATAAAAAGCGACTCATACCTTCAAGCTACCGGAGCAAGCGCAGGGAGCTTCAAGGTTGATAATGCCATCTTCTTCCTGACAGATTCGGCATTCTCCAGCTGCTGTTGCATCTGTAGGAGTCGACTTGGAAACGCTCGTGCTACTGTTGGAGCTAGTGTTGAAACTCTTCGAGCCAGTTCTTTGAAGCTCTCGTTCGTCTTTGACGTCAATGGATGTCGATGATCTGGGACGAGGAAGCTGCTTCCCAGTTGATCCAGGCGTTTTCTTAGAGGAAAGAGAACGTCTTCCAACCGCGATTGACAAAGAAGAGTCTCCGCTGGCTCCCGTCGAACTCACGAATCGGTCCACGAAGAACGCAACATGCTCGCTCATCGTGTTTTCTTGTTCTTTGCAAGGCCGACGAGAACAAAGCAGCAATACTGATCGATGAAAGTCAAATGGTCTAAGGGTTAATGAAGCTCAAATTTTACGTCCTTGATCCCGAGGTGCGCTGACCCTGAAAACCAGTATGATTCGGGGGGCGGGGAGGAAACGATGAAGCGAATACTTGTAACACCAGGGGCTGGGACTCTGGCAGCGTAAACGGTATCCAGTGAGTCTCTCTAAACGTGTGTGTTGCAGAGAAGACAGAGGGTTAGCTATGGCGATCACCTGCTTATGTGAAACTTCCCGTCGTCACGTGTAAAGTTCCCTGCAACCTCGGAAAATATGGAGATGGCGGAAAAGGCGTCTTCATGGCAGAATGCAGAAGCAGATTTACATAAGCGGAGCAAACGCATCCGGCGGGGCCTGATTCCTAACCCCCCTTTGCACAATCAGATTCTTAATCTTAACTCCGGTTATGCAGACTTTTAAGCATGCCTTTTCTCCGAGCTTGTGCACTTTGAGGTTATGTCGACAGCATCTCATCAAAATCAAGAACGAACACGCATCGATTTCTGTGTGGACTTGTCCAAAGGTGGATGCAGGTATCAGATAGAGCCAACGTCCACGTGCCGCAGACTAAATGGGAATGGACTTTCAACATTCCCCGTTTAGTTCCTTTCAACACTCTGGACACTTGAGTCACTTGTGCCCTTCTAGTTCCTTCTTTCTAGCACAGTAAAATGATTCAATGTCAATGTCATGACAGAGATGTCTAGTCGCTGAGGTTGATGAGAGAATCACGCCTCTGGTCAAGCAAGGCAAGGTACATATCCCGTTTGATGCATCCTGACTGGCTTCACATATTGTTACATGCAACAAGCTACATGATTCACGTATCCCATGTTCAGTAGCTTGGCCTATCCTCACTTGTAAGAAGTGTAGTAGGAATTTGGAAAACCCTAAATTGATCATCAATCAGAGTTTCATGAGAATTTGGAGGAGCCCTCATCTTTCGGAAGGTTAATCACATCCAAGGTGCAAATGTAGCATAAATACTTGTTAGAAATGACTTCAATCACAAATAGCGATGGATAAAGATAAGCAATTGTTCTTTTCTATGCTAATGGTAGAAGAATGCAAATGCTAGTGGAAATATAATGGGGACCCAAGGCGTAGTGGTAAAACCATTGAACCCTCTATGTTCTTGGGTTAAATGTCTATAGATCATCTTGATCATCAACCTTAACACTAAAGAATAAAGGGTCGCTTTCATCTGTGAGTTGTTCTTTCAAATTTCAAGTGTATTGAAAGAATAGTTTGAACACATTTTTTGAAAGCAAGTCCCACTACTTGGGCAAAAAGTTACAAAAGAGGGCAAGAGACATAGAATATTGTATTCGATTATGTTATTTGAAGTCAATGCTTTCTTTTTTTGCTACTTTGTGCTGCATTCTGAAATAGTGATGATATTTATACATGAAAGAAGGCTCAAATACACGTGAGTTCCTACAATGGGTGCTCTTTTGGTAGTTCTTTGGTGTCGTCGACGTATGTTGACTTACGCACTCATGACTATTAATGGAGATAAAGGTTTTCCTTATTTGAGTTACTCTTCGTAGCTTGCACACGTACACAATAATACTCTAATATACATATTTGTTTTCATTCTCAAAAATGTTAAAGATCCATATACAAAAATTAAGCACTTGTCTTTCTATGGCTTTTGAACACCTATCATCTATAGCCTCCGGGCACAGTGAATTTCATATATGAGGTATGAGGAATCCCATGGGTACTAACCCTTCTTTCAATTATATTTTCAATCAATTTCAACTAATTTTAGAGGAATTCGGCCTCAAGGCCAAACTTCCTTTTATACAACGTCACTTGACATCTAGTATTTTCAATTAATTCCAACTAATTTCAAAGGGATTCTGCGTCAAGGCCAAACTTCCTTTTATACAATGATAACAAACCTCCTAATGCTCATACCTTCACTCCCTCATTTATACAATGTGGATGCTTGCAAGGTACGGAGCAAGATCTCTTAGCCTGTCATCTGCCCTTGAAAAACGGTAGGTTAGACACTTGAAAGTTGGACGTTTGGATTTAATCCATTATACTCAAATTTTGTAATATATGATCACTGTGTGGCATATCTTTCTAATATGGATATTTTGTAGGTAATCTTTTTGGAATAATATAAACATGAAGTTTTAGTCATTTGTCCATGTCCCTTCATGCTCTTCCCTCAATGGAAAGAGGTTTTCTTTTCTTTTAATCATAGAAACTAACATATATGCATACATGTAAACTAACATATGTGCATAGATACATGATGTTATATCATGAGCACATATGAAGGGGTGTATGAACCACCCTTAGAGGAGACTACTGTGGAAGTGCCATGTGGCACCCATGTGTGGAGCCAATGAGATATTGCGAGATGAGAAATATAGTTTTAGATATGTGGTTAGGAGATAAGTGCTATTCATCTATCTCTGTGAGCTTCGAAGCTTTACCTAGCACACATTCATCTTCTTCATCATGTTCGACTTGATGGACTATTAAAACAAAAGAGCTCATTAGAAGAAACATCAATATCTGAGCCAAACAATATGAAGCATTCCATGGAGCCAGAGGATAGGCTAAGGACAGTCCAAAGTGCATGTTTGTTCATACATAGACTTCCAACAACATGACAATTCATGAATCATTGACACAAAAGTGAGATTCTAGTTCACTCCTCATGAATAAGAGGGTAAAATTTGATATTTTTCACAAATTTTCTTCCATTTTTTGCCATAAAATATAGGAATATTTGAGTATTTGTGGCCAAAGTAAGAATGTATATATGTAATCCGGGATGTAGTGATGTGGGAGGGACAAGATAATCATTCGTAGAAGCTCAAATGGATGGTTAAATGAGCTTGAGAAATACCCTTCCCTAATTTCTTCTCATTTTGCATACCTACACCTACACCCTCGTTTTCTAGGAGCCATAGCTTTGCACTCCGACATCCAATTTGAGAGATCTTGGTCTTGATTCAAATTTTATCTTCCAATCTTCAATTTTCAACCAATAAACATATCACTTTGATAAGATTTAAGAGATCAAAAAAGATATGTAGCACTTCAATAGGAACTATTCAACCACTTTTAGCCCTCAATTTGGAGCATTTGGTTTCCAACTTCATTCTCAACACTGGAGTTAGTATAACGGAAATTATGTACATGTGACGGAGTACATTTTGAAGACTAGCAAGGACTTCCAAGAAGCTAATATTTTTCCTCTTCTCTTTGACTATGGTTTGTGGGAACTTTGAGGTCATTTTTGGAGCTGTTTTGAGTGGTTTATGGTGCTAAGCTCTTCCTTGGGCCAACTCGACATTTTGAGTTTTGCTTTGGCCCAAGTGAGAACCTCAAATTAGAATTTTACTACCTCAAATATCACTCCAAAATCGGTTTGGATAGCTCAAAGACTACTAGGAAAGTGCTCTTGTGTTTTTTCTCTCTCTTTTGTTGTATAAAACTTACTTCCATATTCATTTATCTCTTTAGTTTTACATTTTTGAGGGGGTTCATAAACATGGAAACTAAGGTTCAAGGGAAAATGGCACATATTTGTTGGAAATTTAGTAGGCCCATAACTAATATCATAGGTCCATAGTTCCATAGGTCATGGATCTACAACATAGAATCTAGCAATCTTCTAATATTGACAAAACATGAACACACTACACTTAATCATACAAATGATGAGACAATGATACAGAAATATTAGACAACATGTAAAGTGTTACGTAAGCCATTGCTTACTCACACTATCATATATACAAATGTCAATTTACAATGTGGGAGCAAAACTCTCAACCACTCTATGTGAACAGAAATAGATGGATGAGTGAATGTATAGAATTTACAAGAATATTCAGATGTAGGAACAGAAATCTAAATGTGTATGAGATGTATGACCTGATAGGTTGTAGAAGAGTGTATATGAGTGACAGAAAGAGGAAAGATCAGTTGGAAACTGATAATCATCAAACCCTAATCTGATTTTAGGCTATGGAAGACCTTAAATCAGATGTGTGTGTGAAAGATCGCATACTTACAAAAGTAGCAAATAATGATAGCAAGTTTGTTGCCAGAAATCCTCAAACTCATATGAACATACCTTCTCGAACACCTCGTCCAAATATGCATAAAGCATACATGTAGTAATTCTCTTGTAACTATGCCGAATAGGACGGGGCTTGATATGGATGCCACTTCCATATACTTCAAGTAGTACCTGTGTGCATAAAGAGAATATGTGTCAGACATTGGTCTACAGAGACCATTCCATGTGTGTATGGGACGAGGGCTAGTTAGCCAAGGTCTTAAGCTCGGGGGTATATCCTAAGGTATTTTGATGGTTAGTGGGGATGAGTGTTGCATGCTAGACACATGGCGACACTAGATCGGAGAGCCTCACACTTGGTATCAAAGCAGGTTTTTTTTAGCTAAATTTAGAAGAAATCCTTGCGTGGAGGGGCGTTCCTGCATGTTTTTTTTTTTGTTTTTGGGGATCTACATCATCGCGTCGCATCGTCATTGCCAGGAGTTCTTCCAAGCATTTTGTTGTGTTTTTCGGAGTCGACCGCTGCAAGGAGCTTTAGATAAAAAAACAAACTCTTTGAGGAGCATTGAAGCGTGGCCTTACGACCCGCCCTTGTGTACTGCATGCGAATGTGTTTAAGAGCGAGCGTCTACCTGCGTGCTGCCGCGTTCCAAGACGTTCAGAGCTCCACGCTTCCAGTTGTCCAGTGCGTATCACGCCGGTCCTTAGATAGAAGAGCTAGACTAATCTCTCTTCACTTCAGTAATTAATCTCCACGTGAGCCTATGCAGAGCTTGGAAGTTTTCATGCTGGCGTGCTTCGCGTGATGCAATTCTACAGACCTTCCCATGTGCCTTTTCAGCCGCCAAGGGCGCACAGACTTCCGTGTGTTTGAAGTTGAAAGTCGTTTGAGTAGAGATATATATAGACTTCCGAAAGTACGTGATATGGGATAATTTGCAAGCGTGTGCGTTGTTCTTTGATCACCACTACTCTGATTTTGAGCTACCAAGCTTCACCAAATTGGTCATAATTTGGTCAATTCTTGTCCAAATTGAGAGATCTTTAGCTTGTTAGAAAGCTCTCTCAGAGCTCTATCCAGAAAGTGGATACAAGCCAAACTTTGGAATTATTTACTTTCTACAACAGAGGGTGAAATTGGATTGTTGTTCATCAAGCATCATCAATGAAGCACTTCTTGAAGGCATATGCAATCCAGGAACCAAAGGTAGTTGATACTCTACTCTTAGTTCTTCAATTGGATGCTTCAAGAATATCAAAAGAAATTTGAGATAAGTATTTAGTCAATATTTGGTTGATTATTTTGTTGATTGTGCATGTTAGAAGTATTCCTGCATTACGCGTAGAATGACGTAAGTAGAGCATAAGTAGAGATATATGATCGGTGCTTGAGCTTTTCTTGCAGGTGGTAAGTATCGGCAGGTATCGAAAAGAAAATGATTGAGGGCCTGTAGAGCCCAACAACATACTTGGAAAAGTTTTCAATTGCAGGTGTTCGTTGAGAAGATAAAATAGATCGTGCCTACCGGCACTGATGATTTGATTTTGTTGAATGCTTGAAGCTTTTCAAAATTATTTCGGATTTTAAAGTAATGCCGTTAGGTTGCCGAAATTTCTAAAATATTAGCATGCATGTGCATTGAAGTTTAGGAAACATATTAAAGTTTCTTTCTTTTATCTTTTTCTGTTAAGCACAGGCTTTGATTGGTTCTTTCTGCTTGCCACTAGTATATACGTTTGATTAGTGTATTAAAAAAAAAAGAAAACCAAAAGAAAAGTTACTTGCCTTTAGTCCTAATATCGAATCCGAACCATCATCACCTGCTGGAACAGATACCCTTATGCCAGAACCTCCAGTTGATCCAATTCAAGCCATGAATAATAGAATTTCATTCTTAGAGCATTCTCTTCAGGATATCTTGGAACACGTGCGTGGTTCCAAGAAAGAAGAAGAGCCGCTTGATTCTGATTTGCCAGAGATGGAGGTAGATGCTCTAGATGAGCATCAAACTTCAGAAGTCCCTAGAGATAGCGTCTTAGTTAGAGAAGCCAGATGGAAGCTTAAGGATCTTAAGCCGCCAAGATATCATGGCTCAACTAGCGCTAGGACTGCTGACGCGATTGAGCAGTGGCTCAACAAGTGGGAACAGTGCTTCCGCCTGTGTCATATCACTGATGATAGGCACAAGATTCAGCAGGCCACTTATAATCTTATGGACGTCGCACCTAGGTGGTGGCGTAAGATAGAGCAGGATAAGAAGGATCCCACGACATGGGATCAATTTAAAATCCTATTTAATAACAATTTTGTACCACATGATGAAAGGTCTATAGCACTAGACACCTGGTTCTTCATCAGTCATAAGAATCAATCAGTTCAAGAATACGCAGATAGGTATAGAGAGGTACTTCTTAAAGTATCTGATACCATTCTAGAATTTCTTCAAGTCCAAAGGTTTGTTTTGGGACTCAGAGAAACTATCCGAACTTTAGTGAGGAAGGAGCAGCGTTAGTCTTTGGCACAAGCCACAAAGATGGCCTTGGTTTATGAGGACGGTCACAGGAGCACAGGCTCCCAAGGTCAGAGATCCCCATGGACTAGGGTTAGCCGACCTTTCCATACTTCGACTCCTGGTTCGGTCAGTGCACAGCCTTCTAGGGAGGCTAAGCAGGTGCACATGATCCAGACAGTCTCAAGAGGAAAGAGAAAAGTGTCTGCTATGGATGAGAGGGCATATAACTAATCTATTCTTACCCCTCAGCAGAAAGAGAAGGCAATGAAAGAGGGTTTGTGCTATGGTTGCTTAGGGCAGCACTTGTATAAGGATTGTCCTAAAAAGAAAAAGATAGCAGCCACCATAGTCATAAATCCGACTCAGGCAGGAGGTGGGAGTGAGGATGAGTCTGGGGATTCCCCATCTCCACTATCATCTCCCATAGTGGCCATGATGGTCACTAAAAAGGTTCCAACTGTGCCAGATATTGTGCTTTTGCTGTGGCACAAAAAGGATACCAGTTCCCAGATACTGAGCTTATTGTCATGAGAGGAGTCATGGCAGGACAGCCTGTCAAGGTACTCTTTGATGCAGGATCGACTCATAATGTTATTAGTTCCTGATTAGTCAAGAGATTACGCTTAGATACGATACAGTCATATTATACTTAGATCGTAGAGCTAGCCAACGGGAAGGGAACTGAGACTTGGGATAGACGAGTAGTTGATCTTCCTATTCAGATCCAGTCCTATGAGGATAGATTGGACTTTGATATAGCGAGATTAGCTCGATTCGACATAGTTCTTAGTAAGAAGTGGCATGCGAGGAAAAAACCAATCATTGATTTTGCTTCGCATGTGTATCAGTTTGAGCATGAGGGAAGGAGATTACTGATTCGTGGAGAGCCAGATCTCCAAGAGATGCGATTGGTGACTACTACCAAATTGCTCAAAATTGATTGTAAGTATATCTATTTTCTTTATTTCATGTATTTGTCGTATGTTGAGATGGATTCATGCAATCATGGAGACTCAAGTTGGAATGCTCCAGCACTTTCAGCCAAAGTGAGAGCAGAATTCCAAGAGTTGTTTTTCAAGGAATTATCATTAGGTTTGCCTCCTTGCAGGAATATAGAGCATAGAATCAAATTGGTACCAGGGGTGAGTCCGACCGCTCGACCACCATTTCGAATGAGTTTGCAGGAGGACAATGAAGTCTGCAAGGTTGTGGACGAGTATCTTCAAAAAGGGCTGATAAGACCCAACTATTCACCCTTTTTTGCACCAGTTCTTCTTGTGAAGAAGAAGGATGGATCTTATAGGATGTGTGTCGATTATCGAGCACTCAATAAGATCACTATTAGACATAGATATCCCATGCCTCGGATTGATGATCTTTTGGATGCTCTAAGGTGGAGCCATTGTGTTTAGTAAGATAGATTTAAAGAGTGGTTATCATCAGATTAGAGTAAAAGATCATGATGTACATAAGACAGCTTTCAGGACCCGTTTTGGTCATTATGAGTATTTGGTCATGCCCTTTGGTTTGACAAATGCTCCAGCTACATTTATGATGTTAATGAATGATATCTTACGACCTTTCATAGGAAAGTGTGTTGTTGATTTTGTGGATGATTTGCTAGTGTATAGTGGGACTGTGCATGAGCATGAAAATCATTTAAGATTTGTGTTGAATATTTTAAAAGAAAATCAGCTGTATGTAAATCCGGAGAAGACACAATTGTTTCTTCCGAGGATAGAGTATCTAGGGCATGTGATTTCAGCCAATGGGGTTCAGATGGATCCCAAGAAGGTATCAATCATTTTAGCATGGCCTACTCCTCAGGATGAGGGGCAATTACGAGCATTCTTAGGACTTTCCAATTTCTATCGAAAATTCATCTCTTCATATTCGTCGATACCAGCACCTATGATGAACTTGCTTCAAGGAAAAACTCTATTTGCATGGAAGCAAGAGCAGCAAGAGAGTTTTGATACTTTGAAACAAGTTGTTTCAAAGGCTCCTATACTCAAAGTGGTGGATCCTCAGAAACCATTTGAGTTAGGAACAGATGCTAGCGGCATAGCCATAGGAGCAGTCTTGAGTCAAGATGGCAGGCCAATAGCTTTTGAAAGTAAGAACTTAAGTAGTGCACAATGCAATTGGCCAGTGCATGAACAAGAGTTGTATGCGGTGGTGCAGGCACTTAAAGTTTGGAGACACTATCTTTATGGTGCAGACTTTAAGGTATTCACAGATCATCATACAATCAAGTATTTTTGTAGTCAGCTAGATCTTCGAGGCCGACAGGCTCATTGGGCTGAGCTCATGCAGGAATTTCACATGGAAATCTTGTATAGAAGAGGCAAAGAAAATATAGTAGTTGATGCACTATCTTGTATAATGTATCAAATGAGCTTTACACTTTTAGAAAGCTCATTGCTTCAAGAAATTAAGGAAGCATAGGTGGAAGATCCACATTTGTTACAGATAGTTAGAGCCATTAGTGATGACTCTATTTTAGGAGATGGGGCAGTTCCAGTTGTGTCCTCTTCTACTAAAGCAAACAAGTCCATTCCGTATTCTAGTTTCTCATAGGAGAATGGAATAGTGAAGCGGAAAGGAAAGGTCTGTGTGCCAAATTCCCGGGATTTGCAGAACAAAGTCATGCATGATAACCATGTTGTTCTCTGCGCAAGACATCTTGGTGTTGACAAGACAATACAGCTTGTTAGAAGAACATTTTGTTGAACTAGATTAGCCAGAGATATCCATACTTATGTTCAACAATGCTTTATGTGCCAAGTCAACAAAGCAGAAAGGGTGAAGACACCAGGTCTTTTACATCCTTTACAAGTTCCAGATCATAATTGGGATAGTATATCCATGGACTTCATAGTGGGGTTACCGTGGACCCAAAGGAAGTGGGATACAATCCTAGTTGTGGTAGATAGACTGAGCAAGATGGCTCATTTTATACCTACGCAGGAGACGATAGAAGCTCCACAGGTAGCGGAGTTGTTTATCCAGCATGTCTTGAGATTGCATGGGTTACCTACATCCATAGTCTCATATAGGGATGTCAGATTTACAGGACACTTCTGGAAGTTCGTATTTGACAAACTGAAAGTGTCACTAAAAATGAGTAGTGGTGATCATCCACAGACAGATGGTCAGACCAAGAGGGTCAACCAAATTCTAGAGGATATGTTGCGGGCATATGTGTCTGAGAGACAAAGGATTGGGATACTTATTTGCCACTAGTAGAGTTTGCTTATAACAATAGGCCTCACAAGGTGATTGGGATGTCTGCTTTCGAGATGAACTATGGCATGAATCCCACTGCTCCCAGTACCATAGGAATGCCTAAGAAATATCCTAGTGCTTCCGAGTTCTTAGTGAATCTCCAAGCAAACCTTGAAATAGCTAAAGCCAAGATGCAGCAAGCAGTTGATAGAGCCAAAGAGTATGCTGATAGGAAAAGATCTCCTAGATCCTTTGAGGAAGGAGATCGAGTCTTCCTTCAGGTACCGACTAGATCTACTTCATTGTCCACAGGGAAGTGCGATAAGCTATCACCAAGGTATTGTGGACCTTGGAAGATAGTAAAGAAGTGGAGTGATGTTGCATACCGATTAGAGCTTCCTCCAGATTGTAGAGTCCATCCAGTGTTTCATGTCACTAAACTAAGAAAGTATATTTCTAGGGAGGATAATCTAATAGAGGGTATTGTTTGTTAGTAGGAAACCGATAGAGCAGATCATTCTCCAGACAGAATACTAGATAGGAGACAGAAACGGTTGAGGAATCGTGTCATCCAAGAATATCTGGTAGCTTGGAGAGGATTACCACTTACTGACTCTACTTGGGAATCAGCAGCTTTGGTTCGCAAGTACTTTCCCTCATTGATCATTGAGGACAATGATCTTTAGAAGGGGGAGAGAGTGTCAGACATTGGTCTACAGAGACCATTCCATGTGTGTGTGGGACGAGGGCTAGTTAGCCAAGGTCTTAAGCTGGGGGGTATATCCTAAGGTATTTTGATGGTTAGTGGGGATGAGTGTTTCATGTTGGCCACATGGTGACGCTAGATCATTCCAGATCACTGCTATTTTAGATACAAGAGGATATAAATGGATGGGAGGAGAGTGGCACACACATCATTCACATGTCTTCTTTTGAGGAGAGCCTCACAATATGTACCTGAATTCTTAACATAAGATGTAAATCTTATGTTAACCACCATCCACTGTCTTTAAAGTAACCCAAAATCTTCATGTAGAAGACAATCTTCAAATACATCATGTGGATGGCTGATCCACACCACCAAGCTACTCATGGGTAAGTCCTATCCATAAGCAAGAGTGTGAGCACACTCTTCTGCAAGAAGAACTCCATAGCTGCTCCTCAACATGCTCCTAGAGTGCACCATGGCTGCCCCATGTGTGCTAGAGCACCACCTCTACCGAGGGACCAAAGCTGGCATTGCAATTGGTGTAGGATGTCTAAAAGTGACCCCAAAGAGCTTCTTATATAGGTTTTAAAGCTCCATGTGAAAAACTCACAAAAAAACACTTTATTTTAATCACATCACTTTTCAAATTGCTTTTGCTTTATTTTAAGTAAGTTTGCTTTATTTTTAAAGTTTCTTTTAGCTAACTTTAAAAATAGCTTCTTGACCTGCTTTTTCACACTTCTGACTACCTGATGAATGATCTGACAACATTTTTATGATCCTCATGCCAAGAGCTATCATATAAGGTCAAAACCCTAAATCAATAGAAAATTAGGATTAGGGTTTTCTCCCAAATCTGATCTCTGATGATTGCATATCATTAGAAAGCTCTCTTCAATCTCTACAAGATAGGCTCATGAACAATTTACCCATTTTTGTGCCAAAAATGACTAAGTACGAAAATTAGCGTTTTTGCCCTAAATGGATTTTGGACTGATGTTACATTGTTTTCCAACAATCCCCCCTGTAATGTCATATTGGTACAAACTGAACTGGATATGTAACTTCATTCATTTGCAAACTGTCATAAACTTCAAACTTGTCCTCCCGAATTGACCTTCAAACCTTTTCTTCAAAAGTCTTCTTCAAAACTGAATTTGAATTTCTTCAAATTTCAAAAAACTGAGCTTGCTGAATATGAACCATCATACTTGAGAAAATATGCAAACTAGATATCCAATAGTCTTAGCATACATCAAGCAATCACTACTTGATAACATATGTAGCATGAATTGACTCTGAATCTGCTATCTCCTATCTTCTCAAACCTGTAAGCATACACTAGGATCCACATATTAACGTACTTCTGTTGTCTCATGTAAATAGACTAATCAAAATCAGGAACCAAATTCTTGGACTTATGACTAACAACTCACAAATTAGTGTATTATGAACACTAGCTAGTTCATCTCTGATTGTACTCAACTGAACTCAATCCATGGGTCTCATCAAAATTTCATATCTATGATGTCATCATGTCTTCATCCTTGTTCATGCCTATTAGTCCTTCATACCTCTTTCCTTTAGAATCTGGTATATATATGTGCGCACCTCTAAAACATACCTCTCTGAAATATCAAGTTTCTCTTCAATAGAATTCTGGAACTTTCTTCTGAACAGGAACACCTAACATGAACTTTCTCCAAACATTCTCCTTCTTCCTTCTTCTTTTAAAGCTGGAACATAAAGAGAACGTGACAAAGGAAATATAGGAATACCTGATATAGCCTATAGGACCACCTGTAGGTATGACTCTATGCATTCTTTTACATATGGTTGAAAATAAGTCTTCATGTTTCATCACCCCCCTAGATGATTTAACACTAGTATCCAGAATTCTTCAAATTATATCAGACTTTATGAAATCTGAAACATCTTCCTTCTTTCAATAAATCTGATCTTCAATAATCAATACCTGTATTTGAAACAAAATTTTAGGATCCATAATCTTCTACAACATAACAAGTATATTCTTCTTTTCTCTACAACACAAATCTGATAGAATCTGAATCTTTGACTTACTTCTTCCAATGCTAAGAATTTTTCAAACAAAGGATAGACAATTGACTCATAAATACTCAAGATATTCAAGATCATTCAAGATCTATCAAGATCTCTCTAACAAAATACCTGTGTAGAATCTGCTCTTATCAAACCTTCATGACTGAATGTTTGATTTGCTGCCTGAATGTCTCTAAGTGTCCACGCTTCTCACATAAAGTTGTAAAACGTTTCTTTAACCAAATCCTTCCCAAGAATCTACAACTCCTACTGGAACATAAGTGGACAAACTCTCACCTTGAGAACTCCAAAATTTTGCAAGTTGATACTTCATCTTTTCATATTCTACCTGGGTGAAATGTGATAGTATCTGCTTGACTTTTTTTTGGCTAACTCCCCTTCTCAATCAAGTGATAGGATTTGATGGAACACCTTTTTTGAATACAAGCATGTATACAAAAATCTAGACAATCATAGAAAGTAGATTCTTCATTTGACTTGTTCTTCACAAAAATCTGAATTTTCTTGAATTTTATGAATTTTCTCATAATACTGAAATTTTTGAAATTTTTTGAAACTATTGAGTTTTCTAAAAATACTAATTTTTTTGAATTTTTATCCTAAAAAACGCTAAATTTTTTGAATATACAGAATATGAGGTACCTTTTCCGAACAAAAACCTCACCCCAAATCTCCAACATCTGCTACAAATACTCTTTTACCTCAAGAGTTAGGTCAAGAAGAATCTCTACAACTTGTCATATACCAAGTAGCTCTGTATTGACACTCCAAGAATTTTTTGAGGGAACATATAGCTGCCTGCTCAAAATCTTCAACTTATATATCACTCATACACATATGAGTCAAAACATATAAGCTACCTTAGGTATCTACTGCTTTTCTCTCAATACAGTTCTTTGTCAAAACTTACTAAACCATGACCAAGTATAGTGCAAAACAAGAAAGATGTTCTCGTAGACTTGTCTTTGGATGTAGAGGATAAAGTAGGAAAGTTATATGGAAAATATAAGAGAAAAGGAAGTCTTACTTTCCCTTTGGAAATGTTGGACTTTTTTCTTCTACATCTTTCTTCCACCTGATGATGTCAACATCTTCAAACTTCTCTTCCATACCTTTTGTTCTCTTCATCTTGAAGTAGCAAGAATTCTTAACTTCTTCGAATGAATCTTCCTCTAGTGCTAAGAGTAAGATACAAAACAAACATGGTATACAAATGGAAGTGAATATAGAATCATGTTTTACCATCTCCTCATATCTCTGAATCAAAATTTTGCTTCATTTGTGACTGATATGACTGAATTCACCAAACTTTTGGCGAAATGTTGAATTGCCTCTCTAGAATGTATCAACAAATCCCCCCTTGGGAGTGATGTGGTGAACAAGGAGTTGACACTCATGTATAAGGAAGTGCCAAGCTATATGGAATCAATCCACAAAACGAAGTAAGCCTAAAGATTTGCAAAAAGCTTCAAAATTTTCCTTAGACAGAGCCTTCGTGAAAAGGTATGCAATGTTCTCCTGCATGGGTGTAGGGTGTGCGTAGAACTACGAGAGACACACGAGAAGCACACACAAGGAGCACAAACGTAGCAAGACACACGGAGAAGACGATGGTTAGAATAGCTCACTCTATTGATGATGAACTGAATTGAAGTAAGAACTGAATAATATCCCTAAGTACAAAGTACCACCACATATGAAAGTATCAAGTATGTGGTAACATGGGGAGAGAACCTCTAGCCAGCACTGAAGTAAAAACTACCCATGTATAGGGAAAAGGTTCACATCAAAGCTACTCGAGGAACACATAAGTGTAACAAACCCCCCTGGAGCGAATGATGTGAACACAACACAAGGAGTGATAGATTAGCCCCCACAAGGTAATAAGCCTAAAGCTTTGCGAAAAGCTTCAAACTTTTCCCGTGGAAGAGCTTTGGTCAGTATGTCTGCCACATTATCTTGTGTAGGCACATATACCAAATCAATAACTCCTGCATGAAGGCGCTCTCTCACATAGTGATAATGCACCTCAATTTGTTTGGTCTATGCATGAAACACTAGGTTTTGTGCAACAGCCAAAGCACTCTGACTATCAGTGAGAATATGCTCACCAGCATCAATCTCCATGAAAAGATCCATCAATAGGTGTGTCAGCCATATACACTCCACTGTAGCTCTGAAAACTGCCTTGTACTCAGCTTCACAACTTGATGTCGCCACTGTAGGTTGCTTCTTACTCAACCAAGATATGCATGAGTCTCCAAGGAGAAATCAATTACCACTAGTGGACACGCGAGTATCATAAGAACCAGCCCAATCACTATCTATAAAAGCATGCAAGTATGGTTGAATATCTGAGTCTACCATAAAAGAGACCTAAGCTCAAAGTGCCTCGAAGATATCTAAACACATGTTTCACCACTTGCCAATGCTTAGTGCCAGGGCTATGAATGAATCAACTCAACTAGAAAACTGCATACTGTATATCTGGCCTTGTGTTGCATGCATATATAAGACATCCCACAGCTTGCTGATGAAGAAAAGTGTTAAATGCATCACTGGAATCCTCAACTAAGACCCTGAATCCTATCTCAACTGGTGTGGAAATTGGCTTGCAATTGTCAAAGTCAAAACACTCAAGTAGTCTTGCAACATACTTTGCTTGATGCATAACAATGCCCCCCTCAACGGATACAAACTGGATGCCAAGATAGTGGCTCAAAAGACCAAGATAAGTGACATCAAAAGTATGCTGCAAATCAGCCATGAGAATGTCAAGTTTTGCATCACATGACCCAGTCAAGAGTATGTCATCGACATAAAGAACAAGCACTATAAGATCAACCCCATTTTTGCGTACATAGAGTGTGCTTTCAATCGGACTACATGCGAAGCCAAGAGCAATCAAGTGCTTATGGATTTTGTCATACCATAAACATGGAGCTTGCTTGAGACCATACAAGGCTTTATGCAAGCGACAAACCATATGCTCTTTCCCTTTCATAGCAAATCCAGGAGGTTGCTTCACATAAACCTCTTCTTGCAAATCACCATTCAAGAAGGTTGTTTTTATGTCCAACTGACGTCGGCAAGGTAGAGAGCAGCTTAGGACAAATGACTATGCAGATCAAGGATATCATATGGCAATGTGCTCAGTTGCAGGAACCAGCTCGCATAGAATAATCAATAGACGTCCTTTCATAACCATAGATATGGGACAAGGAAGGAGTGCAAGGACCGTAAGAGCCTTGATTGACTCAGGTGCAGCCACTAGTGCTGTTAGAGTGTCTTACTGTCAAGAGTTGCAGTTAACGGTCAATCCTGTGGAAGCATATCTCATAGGATTGGGAGGCGTGGAAACCCCTTGCATGGGCGAGGTGGAACTTCCCCTCTACATTCATGATGAGGCAATGACAGTTAAAGTACTGGTGTGTCAGGATGAGGATCTCACTGAACCTCTTATCTTGGGTCAAGATTGGATCTATGACCAAGCAGTCAATTTAAACCTAAGAAGTGGACTTCTCCAGGTTTGGGTCAATCATAGCCGAGTTACAGTAGAATTAGACAATGGAGCACTCAAGGAACTACGAAAGGCACAGACTCCTGGTCCTTCCAGGGGTACACATGAAGATGACCATGCTGTTCTTGTTCAAAACCCTGTGTTGCAGAGGAATGATGTTTGCAAAAAAAAAGTCAGGGATGCAACGGAGCTCCCTTCTTTTCCAAAGGCCAGAAGGAGGCAGCAACCCAAGGTGGATCAAAGGCAGAAAAAGCAAAGTACTACCTATGTCCGAGATCAAAAGTACCTGCTCAGCAGAAGGTCTCAGAAAATAAACCATGTGTGGGTGCGGAAAGGCGAACAACCGGTTGCACATCCGTCAACTACACAGGTGAAGTTTCTTATTAATAACCGACAACATGACACTAATAAGAAGTCTTTCGGAAATTCTTCTGCTAACGTGAAATATATTTGGGTGCCCAAGAAGTCGATGAAGGCTAGCCCACAATCAAGACAAATTTGGGTGCCTAAGGCTTGCTTGATGGCACAAGTAACTACGCTGAGGCCACAACCTAAACAGCATAACACAGCTACGCATACTGCCAGTATTCACTCGTTCTCAATGCTCAAGAACACACCAAGACCCAAGAGCGTGTATGTAATCAATTGTAAATGGGTCCCTAAAAGGCCTCATTTTCAAACCGCGACACCGAGAAAGCTCTCTAGAGTCTCTCCGAAACCGAAAGCAAAGCCCATCCACTGCATTTGGCAGCCTAGGACGTGTAATAAACCCCCCGACCCCAATTTGTAAATTCATACCCACTTACTAACTGCATTAGTCTCCTAGGACAACCCAAGCACTAACTAGACACACTGTCTTCGTGCACTTACTAACCACTAACTCACCATCTACCTCATGTTAATGTTGTAACGGGGACAACAACGGATTTATTCTGTCCATTACGATGTTAACACTTGGTTCTATATTCTCACAGAACCAACCAGCAAACAGGGCCATGGCAGAAGCAGGTGCCAGTTCTCAAGCCGGATCTGGTGCCCAGATTGTGGACATAGAGACACTTCTCCTTGAGCCACGTCTCACCGCAAGGCCGCAATAACTTCAAGCCGTGCATGTGCTCCCCATTCAGGATCCTCCTCAAGGGCACACTTCTCAAGTAGGTAAGCATGCGCATTGGTTCAGTGATGTTGCTGGACCACTGGGCGATGGAACCTATTTCTGGGAAGCAGAATTGGAATTTAATGGCAAATGGGGTCGATACCACTTTTTCACGCGCGAGTTTGAAAGCTATCAAAACGCCGAAGTCATGAGATCAGTTTGGATCAAAGCAGGAGTGGACAGTTATTTCAGGGCCCACTTACCAAAGCCGGATTTCTTACGATGTTCATATCTGATCAGTACCATCACGCCAAGCAGGGCCAAGGGAGGCGACAACACCTTTGTGTTGCCATCACTGCTGCCGGGTCATGAGCTGAAAAGATTCAAGTTGACCCTCACTTTGGTAAGAGAAGCATTGGGTATGTATGGCATGCACATCCCAACAGAAAAGGAAACCATGGTTCCAGGTCGAATGAAGCACAAAGATCTTAATAAGTTGAAGGATATGGTAGCAATGACACCTACCATTGCGCTTCACCTGCGAACCATCATGCAACATTTTGCTTTCCCCGCTCAGGAACGATTCACAATGCCCCCGAAAAAAATATGGTTCAGCTTATATCTAGCAGAGACAGAAAGCCTTCCCATCAATGTGCCACACTGGATCATAGATCAGATCCACCTAGCCCATCAAAGGTGGAACAAGAAACAGAAGAATGTGCTCCACGGGTGTTGTGCTCTGACCAGAATAATCTATAGATGCTTGGCTTATGATGTGCCTGTTCAGCGGGCACTCGTATGGTCCCAAGTCCAAGAATTCTAGAGAAGACTATCAGCAGCAGGTCCCCCATCAAAGAAGATGAGGGGGGGAGTCCAATTACCCTGTGCTCAACCAAGGGGAGCTACCACTACGCCAGAAATCACCCCTCCCCAGACACGACGAGTTAGGCCATTCACAATCCGGCTACCAAGACCAAGCACAGAGGGGCCTAATCTGGTGTTTCCACCCATTCCATCAGATTTGGAATTTCCACAGGGATTTACTCTTGAGGACCTCACGGATGAAGAAATTGCCAGATTGATCTATGACTCTAATCTCGAAGCTGAAGCAGAGCGAGCTCAGGAACCACAACCCCAAACAACAACATCGGCCCCTACCCAACCACAATTTGTAGAAGTCGATGTAGATGAACAAGAGGCAGGAGGAGACGAAGAAGAAGCCGACGAAGAACAACATCAAGAATATGACGAACTCTCCGAGTTAGCAAGTGCCCCAGCATATTCGGCACAAATCAAGAGACTATATCGAACCATGCGACTGGTTCAGGAACAGCATAAGATGTCACTAGAATCGGGCAAGAGACTCATGAACGACTTGCTAGCTGAGGAAGGTGTGGACGAGTTGTTCATTGAGTCCATGAACCTTCATGCCGACGCCGTAGGATTGGATGAGGCCATTCATGAGGCAATGGCCTACATTCACAGATTTGAAAAAAGGGTTCCTGTTCGTCCCAGGAGGTCCGGGAAGCAAATTCACATCCATGTATCAGCACCAGGCGAGACAGCGCAAGCAGAAGAATACCAGGAAGCACCGTTGTCACCACCATCCCCACCTCGCACTACACAATTCACTCCACCACAGGACACTAGCACTACCACGTCCACTACCACCACCATTGTCATGGGCATCCCACTCTCTCCGGGAATCCAATTTGGGGGAGTCACCATGCCCACCTTCACCACCCTGTTCACCGACGTCACATCCACTCCACCCACGATCCCCATCTACACCGTCACTCAAACAATTGACACGATGGAAACATCACCTACCACAGCACCGCTCCCTCCCCCCATGCCACCTTCATCTCCCATACCCCCTCCACCCACCTCTCCACTTGCATCCACATCATTCACATCTCCCATTCCCGGCCCCATTCCCCCTGCATCTTCACCCCTCCCAGCATTATTTAATGTAAATAGCATATTTTTAGCATTAAATCAATGTGTATACCAGCTCCAGAATGAGTACAGAGCTCTGGACGACCGGTATCAACAACTGGCAACGCACCATCAGAACTTACAAAGACAATTTCACATTCTACAAACAGAAAATGCAGAACTGAATCAACGCTACACAACGCTTGAGCAGGCTCACCAAACATTATTGGAGGCACCCCAACCATCGACAGAATCAGGTGTCAAACAATTAGAAGCTTTGCTCGAAGTATACCAAGCCGATAATCTCAAAGTCCGGCGTAACCTGGCACTTCTCAGGAAACACATGGCGGCCACCCTTGAAGAGAACAAGAGGCTGCAGCAACAAAATGAAGCAAATCTAGAAGCAGCAATGGAAGGCTCTCCACATGAAATTGATCCAGAGCAGTTTAAAGCTGTGCCCTCAGAGACAATGAAGACCATCTTGGACAGCTATGCAGATCTATTAGAAGCTCATGATGACTTGGAAAGGGAACGTGATGCGCTGCGCAATCAACTCCAAGAGCAACAAACAGCACCCAGAGTCACAGAAACGACCAGGACTTCAGAGGAAGTCAAGACATTGAAAGAGCAGGTGGCCGAATTACAGGAAAGATTACTCACACACGAAAGGCAGCCCTCTCCAGTTGTCGAACCAGAACCCGAGGATTTGGTACCCATCGAGGTAGATGAGACGTATGAGGAACCATACATTCCTATGCCAATGCCAGGTGGTGAGCAAACCGCAGAAGGAATGGATACGTTAGAAATTGAAGTACCTGAGTGGCTCCAAACACTAGAGAAAACAGCATCAACTCATGAAGATCGAGTGGCAGTTCAAATCCAATCTATGGCAAAGATAGAGGACACTATTATTAAATCAGAATACTTCCGCAGCATGTCCCACCATAGATGGATCGGAACCAATGATGATCAATACGTGCCATATTGTATACTCCTGGCGGACTACAATGCAGATATCCAACAAAGATGTGGCAAACCTCCAACGTTTGCTACACAGTTCGGGCCAGATGACATCCCAGAGAGCGCTAAAAAAGGATCCATTCATCAACCCACCTGGAGGATCCGACTCCTTGAAACCTACCCGGAGATGGTTCGCACCTGGACGAATATGCCTCTTTTTATTAAATATAACCCTTGTTACGTTCCTGTCTTCCGCAGACGCACATGGCCAGAGTTTACCCTTGCGGTCAAGAACATCAAGGGCTGCGCCAAATGGTTAAACTACGTCTATCTAGCACCCCCTCAAGGACCTCCCACCGTCAATTACATGATTTCCACCATACGACACTGGAGCATCCGATTAAGGAATACCCCTGATGTGATGGCCCAGATGTGCATGAAAATTTTTGAATTAATGCTTATTACATTCAGGACATTCAAGAATATCAAGGACCCACACTTCTCAGGTGTCGGATTCCTTACAGGAAACCAGGATTTAGTTTATGACATGAGCACCACTCCTTCCATAGAGGTGGTATATGCTTGGCACGCCAGAATAAAATACCTCCCAGCCTGCTTTAAACAAACATTCGAGGAGATGTTCATAACAGGGTTCTGGGAATACCACTCAGAAATATTTGTACCCAGACCCTCACATCTCCTCCATTTATTTGCTGTGGAGCGAACCATTCACTCAGAACAATTACGGGTGCCACATCCAGATGTCCCAGGGCCAGTCAATTGGGATGCATTGCTGACAGATCTAGCAAGGGGACTCAGGTTAGAAGAACACCACCTCGCCGCCGATGTTGTCCAATATTACGTCCAAAAAGCAGCTAGACAAGGGTCTGTCAGGGGCGACAGACGCGAGAGTGGGGGGGGTGTTGGCAGTAGTCTTGGTACACCAGGACTTACAAGACGTGAAAGTCAAAGAAGGGAGTCAGAGCGAAGGGACAGCACAAGCAAACAGGGCAGTCAAAGAAGATTTGGCAAGTAGGCCAATATTTTTTCGAGACACTAATGCAGATCAAAGAGATGGACATGCAGGGAGGAAGAGCAAGTAGGGAGCTCGAAGATATGTATGGCAGATCACTAGAAGAAACCCCTACAACAACAGTGATTTTTATCACTAACAATCATTGTAAATATCATTTCACATTTTTGTAGCTCCATTTTGTGCAAGCCAAGGAGTCCTTGAGCTTGAGGAGCCTTAGAAGTAGTTGCGTACCAATTTTCGTATTTTTTAGATCTTGTTTGAGCCCCCAAATAAGCCCTGGAACCTAATTTTTAACTAGGCCGGACACTAGGTCTGGACATGGCCAAAGCTAGTCAAAAACTATAAAAGGAGCTAGAGAGCTCATTTTTGAGGTTAGATTGTAATTGAAACGAACTTGTAAGAGCTATTGAAAGTAATCTAAAGAACTCCATTGATTCTCCCTCTTTGTCTTGCCGTGTGTGCGCGTGTGTGTGTATGTGTGTGCATGCTTGTGTGCTTCTCACTCACGCACTTGTGCCGACACTTGCTCGAGGTCTTCATACCATCCTCATGTCTTCCCGGATTGACATTAAAGGAGGTGCTACTCATCACTGAGCTACACCCGTTTAAACTCCACCCTTGTAATAATTCACTCTCAACCAAACCTTGTATGAATTCATACACCAAAACCCCACATCAAGCATAATAAAAGCTCATCAAGAAATGTATGCATAATCTGAACCATGTAGGTGTCTAGAGACCTGCATTAGTTTTGCAAATAATCATTGCATCAATCACTTCACAACACCTGGCTACACGGGTTACACATCGGCTATGGAAAGGGATTGCGGTCTCACCTTAATGGGATCATAATTAATTTCCATACTAATGTGCTAATCTTTTGTAGCAGATCTTTTCCATTTGCTCGTCAGTCATCATGCAAACCGAAGCAGGACCATCAGACGCTGGCCCAAGCACACCAATGGCCAATATTGGAGAATTACTAGCGGAATCTTATCCGACGATGCAACCTCCAGAGTTTCAAGGTTTTCCAGGACCCATGCCAATAGACGATCCTCCTAGAGGATACACTGAGAAGATTCATCGTAACTCTCACTGGTTTCAAGGCCTAGCAGGACCCTTAGCAGACGCTGATTTCATATTTGAGGCCAATTTGGCATTTGATCTTTGCACATGGGCCAAGTACCAGTTCTTTTCAAGAGAATTTGAAGGACTACAGAATACACAAGATCTAACGCGCGTTTGGGCACGAGCGGGATTTACAGAGTATTTTAGCGACCCTCTGCCTAAGCCCGATTTTTACAGATGTTTTTACCTAGTAACCACCTTGACGGCTTCAGAGAACAAGGATCTACCCGGCACATTCCTGTTACCATCCTTGGTAAATGATCCTCCATTCAGACGGTTTTATTTGTCTAAATATTTAATTCGCGCAGCTCTGAAAATACATGGAACACACACTCCGACGGAGCGAGAACGACTAGTCCCAGAGCAGATGAAACGTGGTGATGTTACTAAGTGGGAGGATATTTCTGCTATAACACCTGAGCTCTCCAAGCCATTACGGATATGCATGCAGCATTTTGCTTTCCCAGCTCAGGATCGTTTTACCATGCCCCACAAGAGAATCTGGTTTGGTTTATACTTAGCATGTACTGGACCTCAAACGGTTGATCTAGCTAGCTGGATAATTGATCAGCTCTATTTGGCACAACATAGATGGGAAAGAAAGAAAGTCATCAATGGATGTTGTGCACTTACAAGGATTATATATATGTGTTTGGCATATGATTTACCCATAGAGCGAGCCATGACCAGTGAGGAGCTGAAGGCATTTAAAGGAAACACAAGGAAAGCTAGAAAGTCTAGCAAAGGCAGAGCCGGAAAGCGGATGAGAGGCACTATCCCGTGCTTACAAGTCCCGGAATCACCCTCACCACAACCATCTCCAGAGCAGTCACTGACAGCAGCCACTCCCACCGTACAACCTATTCGTATCAGATTATCAAGACCAGTGGTAACGGAGGGCACCACCAGTACTATTGCACCCCAAGCAGCCACAACCACAGAACCTATCACCACAGCAGCTGAACTTCCCACCACTATTGGTGCGGAAGCGTTCTCTTTTCCAATACCCCATTTAGAAGTAGAACAAGCAGAACCATTGAACACAGCGTTCGATTTTGAGATGCCCGATGCATTCTCCAATGAGTTCCAGTTTTCAGAAGGACAATTGTTTTCTCAAGAATTTGAAAGGCCTAGCTACCCTACCACACCAAGGGATCAGCCACAAGGACAGATTGTGTCTAGCTCTGATGACGAAAGAACAGCAACCGATGACAATGAAGGCGATGACGAAGCCAGCCAAGGCACTATCGAATCTCATGAGCATGAACAGACAGATGGCCAAGGACAACAAACAGACACACATGGTGATACAAGTACCCATGAAGATGAAACTTGCGAAGCAGCAGCATACACACTAGCTATTAAGAAGCTGTATAGAACTATGGAAAAAGTTTGGGCACGCAAAAAGCTGACTGAGGAAGAGAGTCAAGCGATAATAGAGCAAGAACTTGTCACAGGCGGATTCGAAGACGCATACATCAAAGGATTCAGAGAGTTAGTCAAATCAGTAGGCTCCAACGAAGCACTCAGGTACTTGCAAAGAAAGCCACTACCACAGTTTGACTCCCGCAGAGTACGACTACTTTCAAAGCCCGGTGAATACATTCGTGTACCAACAGGAGCACAGTCTTCTAACAAGCCAGGGAGGCACGCCTCGTCCCCGAAAGTTCGTTGGTAGCAGAAACCATCCTTGTAGATTCCCCACCCCGTGCTACAACTGTACATACCTCAGTAGTCACTGAAGTACCGACCACCCCAACCGCTCCTCCTTCACCGCCCGTCCATCCAACCTCCCCTCTTCACCCTCCTTCCCCCATACCAACATCTTCATTCGCCGGTGGCGTAGCAGAAATCGTCTTTACGACCACTCACCCCACAATTCCTGCACCCATTAGCCCTAGTCTACCCCCTCCCACACCCGCCTTTCTATCCAACCCATTCCTCCATCCATCTTTTCCATCTTTCCCCACAACCCCAAGACCCCTTTTTCCATTCCCACCGCCCTTAACCTTCTCCCCCGTCTCACCTCCCCGACCCATTGTAACCCCTTTTTCCCCTTTTCCCCAAGCTGCTCCAGCCAGCCCCCCTTGTAAATTACTCCTCAACCTTTGTAAATCCCGTATTTACACCAGCACAAGCACCCACGGTCACACCCATATTCACGGTCACTGCACTGGACACGTCCAATGACATGGACATCTCACCACCCACTGCACCATCACTCACTTCACTCACGGCACAAACATTTTTAGGCACATCACAATTTTCAACAATCACTACAGCATCCACCTTCCCACCCCCATTCCCCGTTCCCGTTGCATCTACATCCACTGCATCTTCATTTAGCACCCCATTAATACTATCACCCACTGTAGATAATGCATTCCGAGAGATGTTCATGTGTATGACGCAAGTAAGAGATGAGTTCACATCTCTTGGCGATAATTACCAGCAGCTGCAGAGGACAACCACTGACTTACAGTCGCAGCTTAATTTATTGTCTATTGAGAATGCCTCACTGAACAGCCGCTACCAAGAGTTACGAGAGGCCTATCATAAATTAGAACTAGAAAGTGAAGAAAAGACCAAGGAAGTCACTGCTGACTTGGATAACTTATTAAGAGCCCAGACAGTCCGCAACGCAACACTAACGAGAAATATGGGCTTAGTCAGAAGACATCTAGCAGCAGCAAAGGAGGAAAACCAGTGCCTACAGGATCAGAACCGAGAAAACTTAGAAGCAGCCCTAGACCATCCAGACCAACCACTGAGTCCTAGTCGGTTCAAAGCCATTCCCTCATACTCGATGAGGATGCTGCTAGAAGATCATGTGCGACTACTAGATGAATACGACCGCATGAACGAGGAGTTACAAAAACTCAAAGAAGATCATAAATTACTCCAATTACGAGCACCAGCACACCCAGACATACCAGCACCTGTGGAACCCTCTCCTGACGTCTTAGAGGAACTCAATGCATTAAGGGCCCAGGTATCAAACCTTGAATCAAGGATCGCAGTATATGAAGCACCACCAAGGCCAGATTCCCCACCTGAGCTACCAGCTGAGGAAGAAACTGTCACCATCCCGGTGGAGGAAACGTTTGAAGAGGCATACGAGCCACAACCCATCCCAGGCGGACGCGTCACAGCCGAAGGCCAGATGACTTACGAACTCCCGACCCCCGCGTAGCTGAAGACAATTGAAGAACTTGGGACAACGCACTCAGCTAGAGTAGAGGCACAATTACATGCCATGGCGATGATAGAAGAACGAATTTTACAATCTCCATTCTTTGCTCATTTGGCCCCGCGATGATACATATCTGGGCATGAGCTACAGTATAAACCATATTTTATGTTAATGGCCGAATACCAGTTAGCCATTGAGAAATAGACAGGTAAGAAACCATCGCATGCGACTCAATTCGAGGAGGACGATCTACCACTTGATGCGCAACAAGGAGAGATCTATCAACCAGAGTGGCGCAAAGATTTACTACAGAAGTATCCAGAAATGATGAGTACATGGGTAAAGGCACCTTTGCATTTAAAGTACAACCCATGTTGGGGACCAGTACCACGACGCCGCTCCTAGACTGCCTTTGCTATTAAGGTACAAAACAATAAGCAGCGCCAAGACTGGTTGAATTACCCCTATTTTAAGCCACCCATCAAGTTACCAACTGTCGGGTACATGATGGCTACAATTCGCCACTGGCTCCCTAGATTAAAGCATATGGACGATATAGCGGCGCATATGACTGTCAAAATCTTTGACATGATGCAAATGATTTTTAAAGTCTTCCGACGCGTCAAGGCACCTCATGTAAACACCCCGGGCTTTGAGCATGGCAATTTGGATCTGGTATATGATATGAGTACAACGCCATCGCTACGGGTGTGTTATGCCTGGCATTGCAGAATAAAGTACCTACCGGCGTGCTACAAGCAGACATTCGAAGAGATGTTCACAACCGGTTTCTGGGAATACCATTCAGAGGTATTCATAAGCAGGCCTACACATTTATTACACTTATTTGCCTGTGAACGAATGGTCTATTCCACACACTATCAGCTCCCACCCCTGGAAGAACCGCAACCAATTGACTGGGAGAAACTCGAGGCCGACCTGGCCCGAGGCATTCGTATCTCCGAGCACACCCTCGCTCAAGACCTCCTCTAGAACTATATCCGACAGACCTCACAACAAGGTTCTATCAGGGACGACAGAAGCGAGAGGAAGGGGGTGTTGGAAGCAGCCAGAGGCATAGAAGACGTGGAAGCATGTAAATACGGAGCAGGAAGCCAGTCGAATCTTTTTTCAAAGAATCATGTTTTGGAAATACTTTTCAAAAACCTCCAACAGTGATTTTTATCACTATTGTAACATATGTAACATAGAAAAACCCTTTTCTTAATTTCTAGCTCCATTTTGTGCAAGCCGAGGAGTCCTCGAGCTTGAGGAGCTTAGGTAGAATGAGCGTATCAATTTTCGTTATTTTTAGACACCGTTTACCCTTCCAAATAGCATATAGGACCTAATTTTTAACTATGCCGGTCACTAGATGTGAAACCGGTCAAAACTAGTCTAGAAACTATAAAAAGAGCTAGAGAGCTCATTTTTGGGGTTAGCTTGTTGGAGTAGAGAAGGGCTTAGAGCTATTTTGAGCTTGTAAGATTGTTCTTGAGTAATAGAGTTAATTTCTCACCTTCCATTGTGTCTTGCTTGTCTCTTCATTGTGTGTGTGTATGTGTGTGTGCATCTTGGTGCTTCTCACCTTCACTCTCACATCATCTCACATTCACGATCTTCATATCACTCCTATCTCTTCCGCGGATTGACAATTAAGGAGGTGAAGCTTCTTAACGTGGTTCTCACCATTGTGCTAGAGCAACAAAGCCGCCGCTACAGTGCGGGCCAGCTAGTATATTCTATAGACCTCCCGCTACAGTGTAGGAAGTCGCCCTCGTCTCTCGACAATCTTCAGAACTTTTGCGGATGGGTCTTTACTTCCAATCTTCGGTCCAAGCTTTTCTTCAAATGATTTCGCAATGGATTTTCTTCTCTTTACTTCAATAGTCCGCAATCACTTCATATAATATCCAAAAAATCATCAACCTGGAAAGACGTTCAGCAAGGACAATCCACCGGATAGGCCACTCTTTTCTTCAATCTTCAATCACTTGATATACTTCATAAACCTGCATGAACCTGGAGGAAACGATCCACAAGGGCAATCTGGAGGAGACGATCCACAAGGGCAATCCACAAGACGGGGTGGGAAAATCATCATTAGTACCATTTCAAAAGCAAGTAAATAAAATCCATTTACAAATAATCCTTCACTTTGCATATATTTCAACCCTTGGTGATAGCAGATGAAGGTATCATATAAATCGTCAAGCTTTATGGGGTGTTTTTGAATGATAATCTACAGCTCATCTCATAGAAATGGTCCGCTATATCAAGAGCTATAAGGTTTTTACTAACATAGGCATAGTTTGTGATGGTTACATCTCCAGTCGTCTCGTTCATTATCATGTTTCCATGTTGCAAATCATTATGACAAAACCAACTATTCCTTCCAACCAAGTTTGATCTTAAATCAGTTCTTTTTTTTTAATATTGTCTTCCCCAAACTCTTCACGCCATGATGATGCGCATATTTCTAATGCCTTTATTGACTCAAAACTTAACCCGATCCCATAGTTTAGGTGATTGAGGCCATCCCATGTCTATGTTATCGAACTCTCACAGTTTCATAGTGGATCTTAAAAACAGTATCGCATAACTTAGGTCACCTTCTCTCAATGTCCTGGCGTTAAGGAATTCCTCCACGACCCAAGGTTCTTTTTGTGTGCGCCTGCTAAGTCTTCCAGAATTTCTATGAACTTCATTAAGCTTGAAATTCATAGCATTATTGTTATACTCTCTCTCTCCACGGAGATGCCTAACAGGCGTCAATGGTTCTACGACTCTCTCTCTCTCTCTCTCTCTCTCTCTCTCTCTTTGTCTCGATACGCGGCGCAATCTTCTCTCTGATTTGTCCTTCTCTCTCTCTCTCTCATCTGCAGCTCGTCGGCATCAACAATAGGTCCCGTGCATCTGCGTATTCCGCCGCCAAATTCTCTCTCGTCCATCTGTTCTCTCTTCCAGCGATAACTATGTCGTGTTATCTCTCCGCCTCCGAAATCTCCTGCACAACGTCGAACTCTACAGCCCCAGGCTCCCAACTCTCTACACCACTTCCGTGCCTCTCTGTCCTATCTCTCTGTGTCCTGACAGTCTACAGCGCGAGCCGTCCGTATCTCATTCTCACCGTGAATCTCTGCACGGTTTCATCGTTCTACAATACGACCACGTCTCTCCCGTGCTAATCTACAGAGCCGTAATTTCTCTCTGTAGCGTGTGCGACACGAGGCACGACATGTTTATCTTTCTCTCTCCTCATGTGAAATCTACTGGGCGCTGCCATGAACTGCCGAAAGTCTCTCTCGGGAATTTTCTCTCTGTGTGATAACCTCCACTTGTGTGTCTCCATCATCGATGATCGCTGCCTCTCTCTCTAGAATCTTGGTGAGTCACATTAGTGCTCTGCGTCAGACACCAGCCGACTACCGTCTCTCTGTTGAGTCATCTCTGAAGCTATACAGCGTGCAGGTCCACCGACTTGCCATATCTCTCACTTCTCGACGTTTGATCACGAGCGTCGTGCATTTCTCTCTCTTCTGCAGTTCCTGCCATCGCCGTCAGCAGCAAATCTGATATCTGCTGATCTGTACTCAGCTCTCTTTCGTTCAATCTCTGGGCGGCGACCCTCTCCCAACTTCCCAAGCACGTAAATCTCTCTGTCCAATTCTGCTACGCACGCACAATTGACTGTCTCTCTGCCGCCTGTGCCAGCAGTAGCACTACCCATCTCTAATCCCGATAACCATAAGTATACAACCGTGAAAAAACTCACAAGCTAAGTGACCATATGAGAAGACTACCTCCATCTCCGCACATCCCCATGGCAATATGGATACAAAAACAAAATATGAATGAGCAAGTAAGGACAAGGAGCATATCTGGAGGAGACGATCCACAAGGGCAATCCACAGGACGGGGAAGAAACAAATGAATTTGGACTTATTTGTAGGCCCCTTCCTAGGACTTCCTTCTAGAACGTTCTAACCTCCTCAATGAACTTTCTATTTTTGGCGTACCTTTAATTTTTCCTTAGACTATGGTTTTGATTTCACACTGGATATTCACAATTTAATTGGTTTTTAGGGTTTGACCTAGGATAACCGCCAATTTCAAGGGTCCGGCCTAGGATTTATGATCGGGAAAATCAAGGTTTTGCTCACAATTAACTCAAGCTCATCAATTTAATGGTTTATTTACAGTTCGGACCTAAACTCCAAGGGTTTCCAAGGGTTCGAGTTCATTTTTCATGGGGTAAACCCACATTTTTAGTCAGTATCAAGGATCAAACCTAAGTTTTCATGTGTCTAATGTTAGTTGTTTATACACACGGGTCTAACGTACATCTCAAACATGTTTCCGCATCACATAATCAATCAATTCGGCCAAATGATGCACGAAATGTACCCTCTTCAGTCAAAACATCACACAAAAACTCATAAAACAATGAACTTTTGGAAAAAATGATCACACTTCCCTGAGGGATTTCATCCCAACATTCGCCCCCGCTAAACCTGCACATCGTCCCGATGGGCCAACCTGCAAGATCCGACAGAAGCGCATCAGGGTTCTTTTGAAATCTCTTTACACCTTTTATCTTTCTTTTCAAAACTTAAATCATGATCTCATGCAGTCATGCAATTTTAATAAATATTGGTATGAATTTTAGAAAACTAGGTAGATTCAAGCTTTACAAACATCATATTATGTTTCTGCGTCTGCAATCTGACAAGTAATCACATGAATAAATTGTCGGCTTTCTAGATCTTTTGTTCGTTCAACTAGTTCAGATCCAGCTGCTCATTCTAAGTACTAGCATATACATATGTTTCTACTAACTCAGTTTTTAGAATATACCTCGATTCCTACTATTTATCTCCTACTTGTCCAGCTCTCCATTAGATCTTTCTTTCTTTTCTTTTTCTTTTTCATTTTTCTTTTTCTTTTTCTTTTCCTCTTCATCTCAGCTCAGCATTTCTTTTTATCTTTTATTTTTCACAAATCGACCTATGTCGAAATCGGGTGCGACTCATGGACTTGTCCGCCTGGCCAAGTTTGTTCCACCTGTCTGCCGACCCGACATAGCGCACGACATACACAACGTCAGCCTTGCATGAAATCGATGTCAGCTCGTGGCTCTGACCACCCGATCAGAGTGACTCCACCCGCCTACCGACCCACACAGGCGCATGACAACAGATAGGTCAGGCCTACGACGAAACTAGCTACGACTCGTGGCCTTGATCACCCGACCAAGGTGGTTCCACCCGCCTACTAGCCCATCGTAGCGCACCAACAACATGCACACACATATAAGCTGGCTTGAGTATGAATGTTTTTCATAAATCATGATATATATGGAGGTAAGATCTCGCAAGAAATAAATACTAGGATCCAAAGTTTCCCAATCACTAAGTGTTCAAATCAATCAGCATATACACGCACTCGATCTAAGCATGCCATCACATTCCCAAGCTTTCACTCCCAAAAGTCTCTAGTCCACTAACTGATCCTATTCATATAACTCCTAGTCGCTCATGCCTCATGCAAAGCCATAACAGATATTTGCTATCATCATTCTGCATGATTTTCACAAATCCATACATATCTTTATCATACACACAAATGCAATGCATATGCTCTAACAGAAAGAAAACAGAACTCAAATTGGAAACATTTCACCTGGTCATTTTGCCTCATCTTGATCCAGCTTTTCTTTCCATGGTCCATCATTCTTCATCAGCATCAGTATCAGTGTCATCAGCATCCCTCACTGTCATCAGTATCCTCCAGTGTCATCTGTATCCTCCAGTGTCATCTGTATCCTCCAGTGTCATCTGTATCCTCCAGCATCATCAGTATCCTCCAGCATCATCAGTATCCTCCAGTGTCATCAGTATCCTCTAGTGTCATCAATATCCTCCAGTGTCATCAGTATCCTCCAATCTCATCAGTATCCTCCAGTGTCATCAGTATCCTCTAGTGTCATCAGTATCCTCCAGTGTCATCAGTATCCTCCAGCATCATCAGTATCCTCTAGTGTCATCAGTATCCTCCAGAATCATCAGTATCCTCCAAGGTCATCAGTATCCTCCAGTATCATTAGTATCCTCCAGTGTCATCAGTATTATCCAGTATCATCAGTATCCTTCAGTGTCATCACTATCCTCCAACATCATCAGTATCCTCCAGTGTCATCAGTATCCTCCAACATCATCAGTATCCTCTAGTGTCATCAGTATCCTCCAGCATCATCAATATCCTCCAATATTATCATCATCATAATCATCATCATCAATCATCATAAATCATCATCAATCATCATAGACCATCAATCATAAATCATCATCAATCAATCATTAATCATTGTCCATCATCATTCATTAATCATCAACCATCATCATTCATAATCATAAACCATCATCATCAATCATTTTTAATATGAATCATTATCTTTCATCAATAATCATCCACCATCATAATCCATCAATCAAGATCATTTTCATTATCAATCATCACCATCAATCATGCGTTTTCATCAATCATCATCATGCATTTTCATCACTCATGCGTTTTCATCAATCATCATCATGCATTTTCATCAATCACCATCACGCATTATCATCAATCTTTATCACTCAATAGCTCTTGATCATTCTCATGCGTTTTCATTATGATTATACTTCAATCATCATTCAAGGTTTGCAAATATGTCTTGAAACGTTAGGTTTCTACTTCTTCTATTCTTCTTCAAACTCTTAGAAGTCTTTGAAGTTGTCTTTACACTTTCCTCGATTTGCTTGATAATATCATCAAGCAACTGTTTTTTCGCTTTGTTAACTTGTTTATCAGATTTTGTATCTTCTTGAATTTCTTCTTCACTCTTTTCATGTTCAATTTGTTTGTCAAAGTTTAATTGGGATTGTAATTTTGCAACTTTCTCTTGATCAAATAGATTCTCATTAGTTAAAATTTTTGGATCAAACGAAACATATACATCATGTTCTTTCTTTGATTTTTCTCTTTCAGACTCTCTTTTATGATCAATTTCCATTTGTTCTCTTAGTATCTGTTCAATATTTTGCTTCTCGACCTTTATTTGTCTACCTTTGGTTTCTTCAATTGGTTTCTCTTGACTCTCAATAGATAGTAGGATCTTTTGTTCATCAGATTTACTATTCTCAAGTCCTTTTGGTTTCCACATCTTTTGAGATGACTTTGATATTGTTTTGGTCTCTTCAAAATATTTCTTTATCCCACCTTTTCCTACATTCAAATGCAAAGGGGATTCATCTTGAAACTTACAAATTTTTCCTTCATGCTCACTTACAAGTCTATGTGTGCATGCACTCTCATATGCTATGCAGTCCCAGAACATATGTCCAAACTGATCGCACCAAAGGCAACGTATAGGTCTCTTCTCAACCCGACTTGATTTCCTAGGTATCACTATAGGTGTGGGTCTTCTAAGACCTAAAGATTGTTTGTGTGCAGATATGCCTTGGACTTTTACCTCATGCTCATTATCACATTTCAATACTTGTAGATTCTTAACTTGGCTAGTCAACAATTCAACCTTATTTTTCAATTCAAAAATATCAAAATCCATTTCATTTTTTAGATCTTTAATGCTTATACCCATCACCTGAATAGTATCAGATATCGCATTTATCGTTTGCATTAGGGTCATGACAATACCAAACTTTGATTTTATGGATTCATTCATGTTAAATTCTATTTCCTTAATTCGCTCTTCGTATTTCGTAAATTGTTCCTCAATCATTTTGTTCATTTTAGTTTCTTGTGCACAGATATATGGACTAAACTAGTGCAGATAGTGAATGCTCAAGCTCAGACAACAAGACAACCTTTCTGTTCAATGTGTGTGTGAAACAATGCAAAATTCAAATAACTTGAAGTGCTGGTACCTGGAGTCTCTGTCTCATGCCGAGGTTCCTGTCTGTCTTCTCAAGGAGTGGGTGACGCGTCGAAGATCACCGGGCAACCGCCTCGCTTCACGTCGGGTTTAGATGTCGGGAAGAAGGAGGTCGTGGCAGGAAGCCGGTGCGTGGGGTTGGATCAAGCCCCTCTCTGGTGCGCCATTCCCGCTGTCCTGCGAGCAGCATCTGCGCGCCGGGCGCCTCGCCTGTGCTCTCTGGAGCGTGTGCGATCCTCGTATGCGTGGGACCCTTGCCCCTCGGAAGTGTCGTGACGTGCGTGCGTACGCGTGGGACCGTGGGCATCGAAAAGAGACGATCGGATACCGCAGTGAAACACGTGATGTGGATCAAGCTCAATCGAAAATGAAACTGAAGCCTCTAATAAAATGAATGATACAAACAGGCCGCTACAGTGCAGGCCGATGGTAAAATAAAACCGCTACAGTGCGGTGCAATGATACAATATGAAATCCGCCGCTACAGTGCGGGCGGGCTAGTATATTCTATAGACCTCCCGCTATAATGTAGGAAGTCGCCCTCGTCTCTCGGCAATCTTCAGAACTTTTGCGGATGGGTCTTTACTTCCAATCTTCGGTCCAAGCTTTTCTTCAAATGATTTCGCAATGGCTTTTCTTCTCTTTACTTCAATAGTCCGCAATCACTTCATATAATATCCAAAAAATCATCAACCTGGAAAGACGTTCAGCAAGGACAATCCACTGGATAGGCCACTCTTTTCTTCAATCTTCAATCACTTGATATACTTCATAAACCTGCATGAACCTGGAGGAAACGATCCACAAGGGCAATCTGGAGGAGACGATCCACAATGGAATAAAATTTTTCATGTTCATGTGGATGCTTCAAATTATGCTTTGGGATGTGTGCTAGCACAACCAATAGAAGGGGGCAAATTAGACTTTCCAATTGCTTATGCCAGTAGGCAATTGAATTTAGCTGAAAGAAACTATACAACCACTGAAAGGGAAGGATTGGGAATGATATTTGCTATAAAAAAGTATAGACATTATCTGTTAGCCAACAAGTTTAAATTCTTTGTGGATCACCAAGCCTTACTCTACTTGGTAAACAAACCATGCCACACAGGTAGGATAGTCAGATGGTTTCTCCTACTGATGGAATTTGAATTTGAGGTAGTGGTCAGATAAGGAAAAACTCATTTGAGAGCAGACCATTCGTCCAGAATACAAACCAAAGAGCCAAGTTCGCCTTTAGATGATGAATTACCAGATGCATATCCATTCAAAATAGAAAGTATTCCTGAATGGGCCATGACTTTGGTGCCTTTGCTAACCATGGGACCTTGCAGAACACCTAAAAACAACACACATTTGGTACTACAAAGTAGAAACTTTGTATTACTAGCTGGCCATTTGTATCATCTCAATTATATGGGTATATTGGAATATTGTACTCCAGAAGATGAGCAGCAGGAGTATTTAAGGAAAGCTCATTATTGGAATCCTTGTACTCATGCTTCCACGATAGTCACTTTAAACAATCTCAATAGAATGGGTGTACATTGGCCTACCAAGATTTAAGATGTAGAGAAATACATTTCTGATCAAAATGTCAATCTTTGCAAAATTTAGAAATTGCAACTTTGTATTGGTTTCAAAAAAAACTAAATGGGAGTGCAAACATAATTGAGGAGGTAAGAGGTAGCAAAAAAGGAGAGTCAGTGAAAGCTAATGCAGACTCAAGAAATTTACAAATCATTTTTGAAGAATATCAATTGATAGGAGACCAATTGTACAAGAAAGGGATGGATGGATATCTAAGAATATGTGTTCCTAAAGATAAGTATATGGAAATGCTAGAGATGGCACATTCTGGAGTGGCAGGAGGACATTTTTCAAGTAAAAGGACTGCTAAACTCATATTATATTCTGGTTTTTGGTGGCCAACTCTATTTCTTGATGCAAGAACATATGTGAAAAGATGCGACATTTGTCAAAGAGTAAGTCAACCAAGTAAAAGAGATGATATGCCATTAGTACCACTTATTTCAGCAAGAGCATTTAGTAAATGGGGGTTGGATTTCATTGGACCTATACATCCTCTAGCAAAATAGTCCCATGCTGAATAAATACCTGTAGCCACAGATTACTTGACCAAATGGGCAGAGGCCAGGGCTACAAAAAGGAATGATGCTCAAACCATTGCAAGGTTTCTTTATGAAAATATCATCACCAGATTTGGATTACCAATTGAATTGGTAAGTGATAGGGGGACTCATTTTTTTAACCAAGTAATCGAAAACATAACTGAGTACTTCATGATTAATCATAGGAAGTCAGCTCCTTATCATCCACAAGCCAATGGATTAGCAAAAAGTACTAACAAGGTACTTTGCATTGTTCTGTCAAAATTGGTAAATACAAATAGGAATGATTGGGATTTGCAACTTAATCGTGTCATATGGGCTTTTAGAGTGGCATACAAAACTGCTATTGTAACAACACCATTTAATTTGATATATGGACAAAATGCAGTTTTGCCTTTGGAATTTCTCATTCCAACATTGAAGGTGGGAAATCAATACAAGTGGACTGGACATGAGTTATCCGAGAGAGTGGTGGAATTGGAAAAACTTGGAGCTTCCAGACTTCAAGCAACTATGAGCATACTTGCAAATAAAAGAAGGCAAAAAGCTTATCATGATGTTCATATTAAAGAAAAAGACTTGCAAGTAGGGGATCTAGTTTTGGCATATACAGTGAAGGAACATCAGAAAAAATTTCAGAAGAAGGGGCATGGACCTTATATTCTCAACCAAATCAGTACAGTGGAGCTATCCAATTAGCTAATATAGATGGAGAAATCATGCCAAATTTCATAAGTGGATGTAGGGTAAAAAGGTATGATCTTCCATTAACTGTTCCTGAATGGAGAATAATACATCAAGCTCAAAACAAGAAAAAAGAAGAGGAAAAAATCAGGTATGAAGCCCAACAGGAGGCAAGGGAAAGAATAAGAAAGGCTAAGGAGCTTAGAGAAGTCTTCTTATGTGAAACACCTTCAAAGGTTAATTTGATCAGTTCAGTTTTGTTGCATAAGTTTGTTAAAAGTCAAGCTTCAAGCTAAAAATTCGTGGGGAATCTTTATGGACATGTGGAGCAATCAAAGGAAGCCAAAAGCCACGAGATTCCATCAAGAAAAGTCACTCAACCACTCCCCAAGTCATCTCAACTAATTCCTCCAAGTTAGGAGGCTGATTTGGAAAGGTAGTTCCTAGATTTTAGGGGCACACCTCTCACTATAAAAGGAGCATGTATCCCGACTTCTTTTGGGCCATCTTCTTGGAGTTTTAGCTCATGTAAAGTGAGCACTAAGTGCTGGAGTTGTGGTAAGCAAGCCCCTTGCTTAAGCAACCCCCTTGCTTGCTTGTTTGTTTTCTTTTAGTAGGCATATCTATGTGTGTGCGCAGGCAGTGTTGCAACTCTCTACCCCTGAGTTGTTAGCATTGGTTCTCCCTCATATGGTATCCATTTGATGTAATTCTTGTCTCATTGGATAGCTATAAGAGTCTATTTTATGCTTACCAATTCTCTGGAGCATTCTCTGAGTAAGCTGGGAGCAACATTCATTTTAGTGAAGTTGTGTGATTGATATCTCTCTCTTTGTGTAGGCTCTGTTGGAAATATTTTGCTCTCTGTTGTAAGGGCTGGTTCTCCTTCTCTATGTATCCATTTGCTATGATTTTGGTGTCATTGGGTAGCTATTAGAGTCCTCTAAAGTTGACATAAGTTTGAGATTCATTCTCTGTATAATCTCTGAGAAAAGTTTGCTGGAGTGAAGTGAGGTCTCTGCTTGACTAGCAGTTGTGAGCATTCAACTAGCTCATGTTGTAGACATTGTTTCTCTTTGTGTAAGCATCCATTTCAAGTGAAATTTGTTTTGTTGGAAAGCCCTTGGTGTCTTCTACAGGTCTACAAAAGCTCACTGGAGTTCTCTGCATAAGCTCTGAGTAAGAGCATTTTTGGTGTGCAGAGGTCAAAGAAGGATACCTGTGGAGGTCATTCGCGCTTCATCGTTGCTTAGGGGTTGAGATACTTCCCCCATCAGTGGTATCAGAGCATTTGGGCATCTTGGAGGTATCACATACAAGCAAGAAGACCTCTTGGAGTTGGTGGTTGAAAAGTTGCATCAACAAAAGCTTCTTGGAGGTAGCTCACATCAAGGGGGAGCTATTCTACTCAAATTTGCAAGAGCACAAGGTGTCCATCTAAGGAAAGCTTTGGATTGAGGTAACCTCAGAGCCTCATTTTCATTTTACACACATTGGAGCATTAGCCAAGGGCTAGGTCAAGTATCAAAGACTAGATATGGGAGACTTCAACACTCAAATTGAAAAGCTAGACAAAGGTAACTATCAACCATGGAGATTTAGGGTCTCCAACTATCTTATGGGCAAGGGCCTTTGGGGGTTGATTAGTGGAAGTGAACCAAGACCTAGGTTGGATGAGAATCCAACCAATGACCAGAGAAGGGCCTTTAGGGAATGGAATGAAAGAGACAAGAGGGTTATCTTTATTCTTTCCCAACACATTAGCAATAGCATGATCGGCCATATCCAAGACCTGGATTCAAGCATGAAGGTATGGGAGACACTTGAAAGGCTTTATTCAACAAGCACCAAAGCAAGGAAGATCCAACTCAAGAATGAGCTCAACAACCTTAGGAAGAGCTCAGGGAGTAGCATAAATGACTACATACTTAAGGTCAAGGAGTTATCAGATGCATTGGGATCCATTGGAAGCCACGTAGACGATGACGATCTTGTGGCTTATACTCTCAATGGTTTGAGAGATGATGAGAAGTGGAAACCCTTTACCACTTCAGTTTATGTAAGGGATAATCTTCCCGATTTTGAGCAATTGGTTGCTCTCATGGTCACCGAAGAAATGAACATAGGTGGAAGTTCAACTAAAAGCAAAGATGCACAAGTTTTCTATGCAGGTAATCAAAGGGGCAAAGGAAGACAAGGACAAGGAAGGGGCAAAGGAAGGTTTGGAGGAAGGCAAGGCCACTCAAGAAATCAAGGACATGACCAAGGCACCTCATCACAAAGAGGGAGAGGAAGATCAAGAGGAAGAGGAGGACGACATCAACAAAACAGGAATCAAGATGGCGAAGGATGTTACATATGTGGCAAGTTTGGCCACTATGCTAGAGATTGCTACCAAGGAGGAAACCAAAGGAACTATAATCAAGGTTCTTCATACAAAGGCCAAGGTAATTATGCTTGTACAAGCTCAGAAAATGACAATCTCTTGATGATGCACATGAATGGGAATTCAAGCAAAGTAGATAACACTTGGTATATTGATAGTGGATGTAGCAACCATATGAGTTGCAATGCTTCTTGGTTTACTAATCTACATGTTCCCAAAGGTAAAGGACATGTAGAAACAGGTGATGATACAGCCCATGAGATCTCCCATGTTGGAGATGTAGCTTTGGATGACAAGGAGGAAGGAAGATGTCTCAAGGATGTCTTGCATGTACCTACCATCACAAAGAACTTGGTGTCCGTTGGGCAAATGGTTGAAAGAGGCTATCAAGTAAGGTTCAACAAAGGTGGATGCTTTGTGGAGAACCCTAAGCAAGGTTACAAGGTCATAGCAAGAGGAAAGAAGCAAGGGAGACTCTTCACTTTGGAGGTAAATTCTCATTCTACTCAACATGTCTACTTCACATATGGAAACAAGAGGATTTCGGAGTTGGACTTGTGGCACAAGAGGATAGGTCACATCAACATACAAAGAATGAAGGAAATGCAATTCAAGAGGCTGGTTGAAGGTCTTCCCAACTTCCAAGGACAAGGTATGAAGCATTTATGTGAATCTTGTCAACTAGGGAAGCAAGCGAGACTTCCATTCAAGAAGAGTGGCTACATAAGCCAACATCCATTGGAGTTGATACATACAGATGTGTGGGGGCCAACGAAAGAGCAATCCATTGGAGGTAACAAGTACTTTGTCACTTTTATAGATGATTGCACAAGGATGGTTTGGGTTTATTTCATAAAAAACAAATCAGATGTGTTTACATGTTTCAAAGCATTCAAGGCAATGGTAGAGAAGGAAACAGGTACATATATCAAGAAGCTAAGGTCCGATGGAGGGGGAGAATATTTCTCAAATGAGTTTTCTGATTTTTTAATGGATCAAGGCATCAAGAGGCAAGTAACATGCAGGTACACACCCCAACAAAATGGAGTAGCAGAGAGAAAGAATAGATACATTGCCGAGATCGCTAGAGCAATGCTTAATGAGATGAATGTACCTAACATGTTTTGGAGTGATGCAGCAAATACCGCCGTGTATCTAATGAATAGGGCTCCTACCTCAGGGATCCATGGCTTGACACCATATCAAGCCTATTATGGTAAGAAACCTGATCTTTCCCACTTGAAGATATTTGGATGTACTTGTTATGTACATGTGCCAAGTGAATTGAGGCACAAGCTACAACCAAAGGCAGAAAAGTGTGTGTTTCTAGGATATTCAAATGATCATAAAGGTTACAGGTGCTTCAACCCAAATACAACGGACTTGAGGATATCAAGGGATGTAGCATTTGATGAGCTACTCCCTTGGTATAAGAAGTATGATTGTATGCAGGACTATGAAGAAGAAAAGCATGGACATGATGAAGAACAAATCGACCTAGAGCTAAGCGGCCCAAGGTGTTCCATCAATGAAGATAGTTCAAGCATGAACTCACCATGGAGGGGGAGATCTTCATCAAGCTATGAAGCACAATCAATCAACAAAGGCAAAGCAACATTGGTGGAGTTGGATGAAGAAGGTAATGAAGTTGAAGATGATGAAGGACACATGATGGAGAAAGAAGCCACGTCAAAGAAAGAGATCAAGTTCCCAAGGCAAAGGAGGTTTATTCCTCCAAAAGGTGAAGAAAGGAAGTCTTCTAGAGTTAAGTATCCAACTCAAAGGTTTACTTATGATTCATACATGGCAACACATTATGCATATATGAACAAAGTAGTAGAAGATCATGAGCCCGATTGCTATGAAGATGCAAGCAGGTACACCGAATGGAAAGAGGCAATGCAAGAAGAGATCGACGCACTTGAGGAAAATCAAACATGGACTCTAGTGTCCAAGAAGGAGAACATGAAGGTAATAGGTAATAAATGGGTGTATAAAGTAAAGAGGAATTCAGATGGATCTATTTCTAGGTTCAAAGCAAGATTGGTGGCCAAGGGTTTTGCACAAACCTATGGAGTGGACTTTGAAGAGACATTCAGCCCCGTGGCAAAGATGAGCACCATTAGGACACTCATTGCAATGGCTGCTAGCAAAGGATGGAAGCTCTTCCAATTGGATATCAAGAATGCCTTTCTCAATGGAGACTTGGAAGAAGAGGTATACATGGAGCAACCACTAGGTTTTGTTCATAAAGAGTTTCCACATCATGTTTGTAGGTTGAAGAAGGCACTTTATGGCCTAAAGCAAGCTCCAAGGGCTTGGAACCAAAGATTGGTGGACTATTTGATCAAATGTGGTTACAATCAATGCAAGGCGGATCCATCTCTCTTCATCAAACAAAGAGGAGAACTTGTGGTCTACATGTGTGTGTATGTAGATGATCTTATCATTACAGGTAATGATACAAAGGGCATTGAGGAGATCAAGGCAAAGCTTGGAAAGGAATTTAGGATCTCTGATCTTGGAGATCTTAGGTATTTTCTTGGCATTGAAGTTGTATACAAAGAAGAAGGTATTATGCTCATACAAAGGAAGTATATTCTAGACCTACTTGAGAGGTTTGGGATGCTACATTGCAAGCCTATTTCAAATCCCATGGAAGTTAATGTAAAGCTAAGCTCCATTGATGGAGAGCCATTAGAGGATGTAACTTTGTATCGATCTATTGTAGGCTCTTTCAATTATGCCACAATAACCAGGCCCGACATAGCATATGGAGTTGGAGTGTTATCACAATTTATGCATAGTCCAAGGACTACACACTTGCAAGCTGCAAGAAGAATGTTACGATATCTCAAAGCCACTATAAATGAAGGATTGTTCTACTCATTTGATGATGATATGCAGGTCAAAGCTTATTCCGATGCCGATTGGGCCGGTTCGAAGGAAGATAGAAGGAGTACAAGTGGTTACCTAGTCATGCTAGGTAGCAAGATCATCTCATGGATTTCAAAGAAGCAACCCACGGTGGCATTATCTTCCACCGAGGCTGAGTATAGAGCTTTGGCTCAAGTCACATGTGAGCTAATGTGGATTAAGAAGTTATTTATGGAGCTTAATTTGCAGGTTGACACATATCCAATTTTTTGTGACAACATGAGTAGCATTCATCTAGCATCGAACCCTGTCTATCATGCTAGAACCAAGCATATTGAAGTGCACTATCACTTCATAAGGGAAAAGGTGATATCCAAGGAAGTTTCAGTACATCATATTGGTACTAAGGACCAAGTTGCGGACATGTTTACAAAGGCTTTGGATGGGATGAAGATTTCAAAATTCAAGCAATGCATCAACATGAAGGAGCTTGGATGAGGATGAAGAATTGAAGCTTGAGGGGGAGTGTTAAAAGTCAAGCTTCAAGCTAAAAATTCGTGGGGAATCTTTTATGGACATGTGGAGCAATCAAAGGAAGCCAAAAGCCACGAGATTCCATCAAGAAAAGTCACTCAACCACTCCCCAAGTCATCTCAACTAATTCCTCCAAGTTAGGAGGCTGATTTGGAAAGGTAGTTCCTAGATTTTAGGGGCACACCTCTCACTATAAAAGGAGCATGTATCCCGACTTCTTTTGGGCCATCTTCTTGGAGTTTTAGCTCATGTAAAGTGAGCACTAAGTGCTGGAGTTGTGATAAGCAAGCCCCTTGCTTAAGCAACCCCCTTGCTTGCTTGTTTGTTTTCTTTTAGTAGGCATATCTATGTGTGTGCGCAGGCAGTGTTGCAACTCTCTACCCCTGAGTTGTTAGCATTGGTTCTCCCTCATATGGTATCCATTTGATGTAATTCTTGTCTCATTGGATAGCTATAAGAGTCTATTTTATGCTTACCAATTCTCTGGAGCATTCTCTGAGTAAGCTGGGAGCAACATTCATTTTAGTGAAGTTGTGTGATTGATATCTCTCTCTTTGTGTAGGCTCTGTTGGAAATATTTTGCTCTCTGTTGTAAGGGCTGGTTCTCCTTCTCTATGTATCCATTTGCTATGATTTTTGTGTCATTGGGTAGCTATTAGAGTCCTCTAAAGTTGACATAAGTTTGAGATTCATTCTCTGTATAATCTCTGAGAAAAGTTTGCTGGAGTGAAGTGAGGTCTCTGCTTGACTAGCAGTTGTGAGCATTCAACTAGCTCATGTTGTAGACATTGTTTCTCTTTGTGTAAGCATCCATTTCAAGTGAAATTTGTTTTGTTGGAAAGCCCTTGGTGTCTTCTACAGGTCTACAAAAGCTCACTGGAGTTCTCTGCATAAGCTCTGAGTAAGAGCATTTTTGGTGTGCAGAGGTCAAAGAAGGATACCTGTGGAGGTCATTCGCGCTTCATCGTTGCTTAGGGGTTGAGATACTTCCCCCATCAAAGTTCAATCTTAAAAGGACTAAGAGTAAAACATTTATCAAAACACAGGAGGGCCAGATAATACAAAGCTTGTCTTCACCATCTATTGAAGGTAAGTTCAATGAAGAAAAAATGAAAATAGATTGTGAAGAATGGCCTAATCATATGATGACTGAGAAATTGATTTTAGGACAACCATGGCTAAAGCAAGGTAAAATAGTTTTGGACTTTGAAAATATGAAGCTCAAATGACAATAAATGACAAAAGGTTTTTAATATTTTTATTGAGTTATGAAGAACAGGAAAATCAATAGGACATCTATGACTCAGATTTGGAAGGATTTACTTTTCGGTTAGAAGCTACAAAGGAATCACAAACAAAACTTCTCCATGAACAAATCCACTTCAGATAAAAACAAGAGAAAATTAAAGGAACCAAATATGTTGACAAGACAGTAGAAAGGTGGAACGTATGGAATAATAAAAAAAAACTTGGCATCAATCCAGAAAGGATGTGGAAAACAAAGAAATCCAAGTGCTATTCATCACAGAGATTCATCAACATCAAATGGAGGGAAAAACTGAAGACATCCCACCACAATTTATCAAAAGAAGATTGTTTTACTCCAAAAACAAAGTTAACAGGAATCAAGTATTTTTGGGTGAAAAAATCAGACCTGCTTCAATGGAGAAAAAATAAGGATGAAGATACACTCTTGAAATTCTTTCCATGTACTTTACCTCATTATTTTTTTTCTAGGAAAAAAGAATAGGAGGGGAAGAGATGAAAGAGAAAATTATTAAAAATTTGAGAAAAATCATTAAAATTTTCTTTCATAAGTTATAAAGCACCAGCAAGATATAGGTTATAATTCAGTAGGACTAAGTAGTCACTGTGTAATTATTTATTCTTTTGGATATTTTTTCTTATATCTGTCTAAATTCTTTTAAATTTCATTCATTATTTTCTTATTTAAAAAGGGAGTGCATCTTGCTAACACATGTGATGATCACTTCAATTGTGTTGTACCTATGATGCAAATAAGGAAGTCATTGTTTATCGTTTATCTTTTCTTGAATATCATTTTATCTCAAGACAAAGATGTTCTCTTTTATATCTTCTGTGACTTATGTGGTGGAAGTTTTTGGTGTGATGTGTTATATGCTTTTCAGAATGGTGAATGCCAAAGAATTACCTATTCATGACTTCAAAGCAGACTCTGTAACATTGTCAAGAGGACACTGGTTTTTGGACAGTGAGGCAGTAACGAAAGATGTAGAACTAGAATCTGATGAACAGGATATCCCAGAAGTTGAGATGATAGCCAAAGAATTGAGGGAAACCATCAATATCATTGGTCAACATATCTTTACAGTGGGAATTGGAGGTCATAAATATACCATGCTATGTCAAGAATTCTACAAATTTAAAAAATTGGCAGCTAATTATAAAAGATGGAAGGCAGTAGGGTTACATAGACTATTGGATGAACCTCTCTTCTTTATAGATTTTGAGAGAGTATCACAATTCATGTCTAGTCTGTTGGATGTTGGCAAAGGGAATGATGCATATTTCAGATGTTCAGTAATGGACAAGGAGAATAAAAAGGTGCAGATAACCATCAAAGCAGAACATATCAGGACAGCTCTTCAATTTTATTCCATGGGAACCAAATTGGATTATAGTTTTGTCAAGAAGAATAAAGCAACCTATGCTGGATATTCAAAGTTTGTGGATTTCAAAGGAAAAGAAAATGAAGAATTTGCTATCAGAATGTTTCTTTAGTATCTATGTTTCCGAAAGTTTCCAAGATATACAATGCTTCATAAGCCAGTGACATTGGTTATGTTCAATAATAAGACAAGACTAAACCATTTGGAGTAATGGATGTAACTCCCTACATTCATGAACAATTGAAGGAAGCAGCAAAGCATTGGTAACAGAGGAAGTTTATGAATGGAGCACAGCTTTTAACAAGAATTATATACCATGTTTTAGGTATGGAGCATCAGTTGAAGTTGGCTCTAGAAGCTCAATATTTCAAGAGTTTGATGTCAGGAGTTAAAAGTCCTTCAAAGATGATGTCTATAAGAGAAGCAAGAGTCTAGAAAAGCCTGAAGAGATCAGAAAGGAAAAGGAAAGGGGTATCAGATGAAGTAATTCTAGTAAAGAAGAGAAGACTAGATCCAAGGAATGTGGTCTTGGAACAGGAAGAAGTGACAAAAGAGGAATGTGAAGTAGCTCAGAAAGAAGTGCAAGCCTCAAAGGAACCCCATCCAACTCAAATAAGCAAGGAACAAATTTATTCATATTTAACTCAAGATAATGATAAGAGGGCAGTATATGAAGCTCAGTATCAAAAAATGTTGGAAAATTATTCATGTAAAGCAACTGATTGGATATAGGAGGAGGTGGAGCATTATGAAGAATTACATGATCAAATGATGGCTACAGAAACTGAAGAAGTGTTTGTCAAGAAAGAAGTGGAATTATTGGCTAATTTTAAGGAATTACAAGGTCCTCCAGAGACGAGAACTACAGTGGTAGTAAAAAAGAAGGTCTAGAAGAAACCAAGTCAGAAAAAGAAGTTAACCAAAAAGGGAAAAGAAGTTGAATATGGACAGAAGGAAGAATCAGCAAAATTATCATCAGAATTATCACCAGGAGAAAAGACTCAAAAGAAATCAATTGGAATAGAAGAGCACAGAATGGATAAGCAAGGGGTAGCTAGCTCTTCACAATTTTCATCAGATTCAGAAAGTGATATAGAGAATTTTCTTCTCAAGAGTTTAAACCTCTTAATACCCAACACACTAGTAACAATAGTACAAGCTTCTGTAAAAAACAAAATACCAGAGGAATTGAGTCAAAAGTCAGGAGGGATACAGTTTTGTGAAGAATCAACAAAACAAGTTAGTCCTAGGGAGGAAAAAGGAAATTAAAAGGTAAAGAAGTAATGAGAGAAGAAGAGGTTGAAGCAAGGAAAGAATTCAGCAGTGGACTGATAGACACAGGATTTCCAGCTATATGGACAAAACCCTCACAACAACCTCATTATCAACTATATGAGGAAAAACAAGGACTTGAAAGTAAAACACAATTATATAATCAGCAGCAGAGTCAAGAGGAGGGAAGCAAAAAGGAGGAAAAGGTTGCGCTATCATAAAGATCAGAAAGAAAAGATTCTAAGGAATATATAGAAGGGAAAACAGAAACACAAATAAATCAGAGTATAGAGGAGGTACTTTTTGATCTAAAGCATAATGAAGAGTCCACACATACAGGTAATTGGGAAAAGGAAGAAGAATTAGACCTTATGGACATAGATGAGCAGGAGGTGGAACAAAAGGAGCAGCAATTGAATGATCAAATAAAGAATTCAGTGGAGAGTTATTCAAGAAAAACAACAGGAAATTGAGGAAAAGAAGGCAGAAGTGATGGAAGAAGAAAAAGACTATGAAGAGGAAGAGAATCAAGTTATAGAATATGAGGAAGAGGATGGAGAAAAAAATGAATATAAAGAGGAAAAGCAGATAGAAGTGAAGCAAATTGAGTTGGAAACTGGCCTTGAAAGGATACCAAAGGATATGAGATCTACATGTAAAATCATCATGAGTAACATAGAACAATTCAAACCCTCCAGCAGAAATATGATTATATCAGAATGGTGGCGGAGTCAGAATTTGTAAAAGGTAGTATGATCATCAAAGAGCAAAAGAAAGAAAAGGAGCAGCTGGAAGATCAGATCAGGGTCACCACGGAAAACAGTGAAATTTTGACTCAAAGAATAAATAAATTTCATGAGAAGAACAAGAGGTTCAAAGCCAAAATAAAATTCAATTTCTTGAGAACAAATGTGTTAAGCAGTTGGAGCATAGTAGTAAAATGGACATGGAATTAAAGAAAATGGAAGGAAGATTTAGAACTCTTCAGAGCTCATATCAGATCACGATCAAAGCTAATGAAGACATAAACAGATTGTTGATGGAGGAAGGTCAAATGAAAGAAGAGAGTAAGATTGTACAAATAACCCAGGATGAGAGGGAGGAGCTGAATAAAGAAATTCTAAGGTTACAAGCAGAATTGAAGGAAGTCAAGGAAATGGCAAAACAAGCTAGTGTGCATGCTGCTAGTGCAATGAGAGGATACAACAATTTACATTTGGATATAGCAAAAGAAAGGAATGATTGGAAATCAGAGAAAGAGCTATTGATATCTCAAAATCAAGGATTAATGTTGATGGTGGAAAGTTACAGAAAAACTTGGAATGCTCATAAAAACAAGTTGAAGAACAGGTAGTGACCACACAAGCAGAGGAACATGAAGGAGGAGAAGATAAGAGATTTCAAAATTTTGGTGAACAAGAAGACAAAGCTGTTGAAGAATATTCAGATGAATGTGTACAAAGGCTTCTAACAGATAGGGAATCAAGAATGGAATTCATAAGGAAAATGCATAATGAGTATGAGGAGCAGATTGTAAATTTTGCTCTCAATAAAGGAGTAAACCCAGATCAACATCATTGGGCAACTGATGGGTTGGGAATACCATTCTGTATGATTCTCGAAAGTGTTAAGAATTATCAGATTGCAAGGGTAGGACTACCACCAAACAGATATTTGGAATATGAAGAAGATATTAATGTCACTAAGGAGTTGTTTGAAAAAGCTAACCCTAAATGGAGGAACAGATGGTTGGATGCCAACAAGGAATGCAGGACAACTTCCAGAAAAATGGCTGAATTTTCCAAAAATAGCAGGACCAAAAGCAGGAATATGGCCAACCAAGAAGTATATGATTGATACAGTAGAATCTGTTATATCCACATACAAAGATGTAAATGATCTAGCCTGTATTTTATTAGTAAGAGTGATGCGACTTGTGGTGGCATGCATAGAAACCTTCACAGATACAAAAGTAAGGACTCTCAACTACATTGGATTCAACTCACCTACAGATGCTTTACTCTTTGATTAAGTGAAACTCCAGATAGAATTTGTTTAATGGCATATTACAACAGAATAGTATTTTTGGGAAGCCATTATCTTCAAATCTTTGAAGATGCTTTTGACTATGGATTTTTTGAAAGGGAGTCAGAATTTTTTGGGAATTTATCAATAGTCACTAAATCAAGACTCACTGCATATGAAGCTGCTTATACAGAATACTTGAAGAAGGATGTGATAGACAGACCAGAGGCAACAGTACAATGGAGGAAGGCTTTGTTTGAAATGGTGAACAATTTGAATATTACAGAAAGAAAGAGTCATGATCTGTTATCTCAAGTTTAAAGAAATGAAGGAAGCTCTCATTACTTGTCTATAAGAATATTTTTTGTCAGGAGCCAAAATGTCTAGGAGGGGAAGAATGTTAGAGGAAGCATTTTTTTGAAAGGAAAACTATTTGTAAAATGTCAATAATTTGTAGAAAATATTTATACAAATGATGTAAAAATTGAGGAAGAGTCCTCCTCATGTAAAATAGGATCATATGTATTTTTCTTAGAATTTTTGGAAGCTCTTAGATAGCATATTTTTAGAATAGAAGGTGAAAATGACTAAAATTCAAGTGTGAAAGGGACACTTGAAAAAGTATAAAAGATAATTTCTTCTATTTTGAAGAGGTTGCTTGTATTATTTTGATGCTATCCAAGTAATGTGAGAGCTCTCCTGCAGAAAATCATGTTTTCTCCTTTCATGATCTTTCTCTTGATTTGTTGAGTCTTATCATTGTGTAATCCATGGAATTTGTGAACTTTCCTTGTGTATTTCTGAGTGAGGTGAATGAAGGTGGATGATTCTCAGTGTCTTAAGTAAGAAAGTGCCGAGAACAAAGCTGGAATTGGAAATTCTCAGTTTTTACAGAATCGCGATTGTCTCATCTGTGTGATCCTGGGGCCCCAAATTCCAACACTTGGTATCAGAGCATAATTGACATACACACTTAGTTAAGATGAGTGAGATTAGAATTGAGATTGAAGACAAGTTGGATGGATCTTCTAATTATCCCATGTGGAGTTTCATGATGATGAATATTTTAGTGATAAAGGATTTATGGAGTATCGTCAATGGATCCTTAACAAGACCCAGACAAGAAGACAAAGAAGGAACCACAGAAACTTCAAGAGCTACTGGAATTACTATTACAGAACCAACTGAAGAAGAGTTAACCACTCGACATCTAGAGTCACAGGTAGGTCTTTACCTATAGTTCTTCCTACTAAAGATCAGGCAAGATGGGATGCTACAGATGCTTTAGCACTTTCATTCATAGCAATGAATGTTGAAAAGCATATTCTACCATAGATCAGATCTTGCAGAAGTTCTAGAAAAGCTTGGTTGAAGCTTGAGAATCTTTTTCAGAGCAGAAATCCTGCTAGGAAAGCTCACTTAAGGAGACAACTAGCAAATACAAGGATGAAAGCTGGTGAGTCAATTCAAACCCACATTACAAGGCTCGTTGACTTGAGAGATCAACTTCTAAATGTAGGAGTTGAGATATCAGATGAGGAAATGGTAAATACACTGATTAATTCACTTCCTATTTCATATTGATATTTAATAACCAGTCTTACCCTTACCACAAGAGATAGAGAGGTTACATTTGAAGAGTTAGAGTTCTTGTTGCTTCAAGATGAAGATCAACTGAAGGGAATGGAAGAGAATGAAGAAGCACTTTTATCTTCATCAAAGGGGAAAAAGAAGAAGAAGGAGAAGAAGGAAAAACAATCCAAGAAGGAAAGTAGGTCCCTCTCACCTTCTACTTCATATTCTATTTCTACTACATCTAAAGAGACGTCTTCTAAGAAGAAGGAAGTAATATGTTTTTACTGCAAGAAACCTGGACATTTAAAAGCAACATGTTATAAAAGGATTGTAGCAGAAAAGAAAAAGGCATTAGGTAATGTTGCAAAAGATGATAAAAAAGGGAAATCTCAAGGTGATTCTTATGCTTGTATCACCATTGAGGAAGTAGCTTTTGATAAGGAAACTTTACAAGTTCTTTCAACAAGTCCTTGGATATTTGACTCAGGTGCTACAACGCATATGAGAGGTTGCAGAGATGTGTTTTCTTCTCTTTCCTATTCTTCAGGTAGAAGAGTTACTATTGCAGATGGCAATGATTTGGATGTTGTGGGAATAGGTACAATAACCCTAAAGTCAAGAGAAGGCGGTAATTTTCAGATTTCAGATGTTCTACATGTACCTGGAATGGAGAAGAATCTGCTATCTATATCTGCATTTTTAGGGTGATGGTTTTAAAGTTGTATTTGAGAGAGATCTTTGTAATGTATTATCACACAAAGACAACAAGTGTATTTTACAAGGTGAGCATAGAGGAGGGATCTTTGTTTTGTCAAAAATCAGTCAGGCATATGCAGTCAAATCTTCGTCACGAATGGAAGATATGAAGCTATGGCATGAAAGATTTGGACATATTAGTTTTGGAGCTCTCAAGAGTATCAAAGACAGAGGTATGGTTGAGAGTTTACCCTCATTCAAGCTACTAGATGATTCAAATATATGTGAAGGTTGTCTTGAAGGTAAGATGCATAAACTACCTTCCAAGAAACATAGTCATATTAAAGCTACCAGGAAATTGCAGATTATTCATTCAGATGTGAATGGACCTATGAGAGCAAAATCTATTTAGGGCTTCACGTATTTTGTTCTATTTGTTGATGATTTTACGAGATACTCATGTGTCACTCTAGCACAATGGTGAGCACCAACGTGAGGAGATTCACCTCATAAATGCCAATCCACAGAGACATGAGGACTAGTATGAAGACTATGAGAAAGTGAAGGCACAAGTGCGTGAGTGAAAGCACAGAAGCATGCACACACATACACACACACGCGCACAAGGTAAGAGCAAAGAGTGGAACAATGGAAGGACTTTGATTACAAAAGAGCTCTCTTACAGAATTGAAATATACAACAAGCCAACCTCTAAAATGAGCTCTCCAACACTTTCTAAAGCTTTTTGAGTGGTTTTGGCCCTGTCCAGACCTAGTGTCCGACCTAGTTAAAAAATAGGTTCTAGGGCTTATTTGGGGCTCAAATGGAGTAAAAAGATTATGAAAATTGGTAGGATGATAGTTCTAATACTCCTCAAGCTCCAGGAATCCTCGACTTGAACAAAATGGAGTTACAAAAATGGAAAATGGTATTTACAATGGTTTTTAGTGATAAAAATCACTATTTTTATAGGGATTTCTTCTGAAAATTTGACATGTGCTTCTTGGAGCTCCCTACATGCTCCTTCTTCTTGTGTGTACACTTCTTGATGTGCTTCTATGCTTGTGCTTGACCTTGACTATCAACACTCCCCCCCTCTAGAGTCTCTCGTCCCTGACAGGCCCTTGTTGGAGTGGTTGTTCCATGTAGTACTCTGAGAGGTAGGGTTCATGTATCAACAGGAGCGGTCCATCTTCCAAATGTAGCTTGGTCTAGTTCTTTAGTTTGCCACTGCTAGCCTAAGCAAGAGTTGGTCCCCTTGTAGGTATGTCTTCCTTGGACTTGAGCTAGATGGTGTACTTTCATGCTTTCAAAGATTGCTAGTTGCTCAAAAGAGGTTCTCAATATTGATCTTGAGAAGTTGTCGACATTGAATTGCTTCATAGGTATTGATGTTATACACTTAATGTCCTTGCGAGCTTTGAAGATGAGTTTCATAGTAGGATGCCAAGTACTTTTGACCCAGATTGACTAATGGGTAAGTGCATTAGTGCATGGGTTGAGAAAAATATGTGCCTTGTGCATGGCCTTGTAATGTGGCCCTATGTATGCGTACTTATGGTGCAAGAAATGGGGTCTTGAGCTAAGTGCTCAAGGGTATTCTGATGAAGAGGTTTCCTAATCTATCATGGTTGTGGTGTTGCCGAAGTAGGCAATTCGTATCATGGTGAAAGGTCCATTAATCTTCACTCTTCATGTCGTATGCCCATCGTGATGATTGACCAGTGGCTTGTCTTTCATGTTGATGGATGTTGTTAGACTTCAAATGTTTCCCAAATGTTGGAGGTCAAATGCTCAACATAAAAACATTTCAATGTCACTCTTTCTATACTTCAGGCGTACAAGTTAAGACAGTCGACAATATCATGATACTTCAACTAATCTTGAGTTACCTTTTAACCACGTGGGTTCTTGGGAGTGGTAGGGGTGTGTTAGACAGAGGCCCTGTACTATTTTCCCGAATCCTTACACAACCGTAAATACTCTATCACGTCTTAGCTCAGTACTTAGCTTTAACTGACTAGTAACTGTTTCTGCGTACTAGGACGCTGAACTTACAGACTAATCTGCTATGGTAACGGAGCAGTAGTCTGGTTCTAACTCCCAAACTAATAGAGTTACTCAACTTTACTAAACTTATGCAACTCAATACACACTTCTTTAGGACAGACTGGTATACCGGACAGTAGTCAGAAATACGGCCATACCAGAGGGTGTACAGGCTTACCGTATGCAGAACTCAATCAACAGGCATACTAATCACAGTTTAATTCATCACCAAGCTTATCAGTGCTCCAACTCGCAGTTCATACTATTACGGATATTAGTCCTTCCCTGTGATCGGAATCAACAGTGAATACAGACTACTGTACCGAATCCGGTTGCTTGGCAACGTTCATAAGCGCACACAACTGTTAACAAACAGATTCACAACTCGATACTACAAATTCATTACTCTGCACTACAGTAGGAATAGACAAACAGACTGAACAGAACAACACAGAAATATGACTCAACTTCCCGATGACAACACACAAACTCAGATAGTACTTTAACTTCTGAAAAAACGGACTCTCGACCACACTTTTTCCATTGCTTTTTAAAGAAATTTACAGGACGCGCATACCAACTTTTCGCGCAAATTGTAAGTGATCAGCTGATCTTCGGGGACATAGAACTATTGATGCTTCTCTGTGTTGTCTGTTGGTTATTGCTTCCATGTATTGTACAAGTAATATCAAGTCCTTATATAGTCTCTAGGAGTGTTCCATAAGGTGGGAATGGTTGTTGGAGGGAATCAATTCACTTTCCTACAATCTAGGAAAAGTGAAGATCTAGTTTGATCTACTTTTAGGTGATTGATTGCTTGATTGAATGCAACTTCAACCACCACAAATTTGTTGGATTTGGGCTCTATATTTTTACCTTTACATGTGTAAAGCTCAAGGCTTTTACAACGGTAAATGAACCATCAAAAATCTCTCAAAAAAATACAATAAATGAGCATATGAAAAAGAACTCTCCAACGGATATTCTTTCGACGCGATAGCCTTTTTTGTAGATCAAATCCACCTCAAGCATAGTGTAAGCTTGATGTTCCAACAGCTCCCCCTCAAGCTAAAGTATGCTTGAATCTTCATTCTCTGATAGATTGAATACCTGCCATAGCTTTGAATCTACAAAGCTTTATTCCATCAAGTGCCTTCGTCATCATATCTGCTACTTGCTTTTGAGTAGGAACAAAAGAAATGTCAATCTCCTTTGCCATGAGCTTCTCCCTGATGAAGTGGTAATGGACTTCTATGTGCTTGGTTCTCGCATGGAAAATAGGATTTGCCACTAGATGCATGGAACTTACATTATCTCCAAATATGTGAGGTTTGGAACTCACTAGTCCCAAATCTGTATACAATGCTTTTAACCATATTTCCTCTTGAGTTGCTATGGTCAAGCCTCTGTACTCTGCTTCAGTTGAGGATAAAGCAACTGTTGGTTGCTTCTTGGAACTCCATGACACTAGCTTCGAATGTGCAAATGCTAAGTAACCAGATGTACTTTTTCTATCATCCTTAGCTCCTGCCCAATCTGCATCTGAATAGATTTTTGATATACAAATCTGAAGGGTAAGGATAGAATATACCTTCATTGATTGTACCTTTGAGATACTTAAGTACCCTCTTAGCCGCATCCATGTGTGGTTTTCTTGGTGAGTGCATGAACTGACTAAGCACTCCCACACTATATGAGATGTCTACCCTTGTATGAGTAGCATATATCAAGCTACCTACCAAGCTTTGATATTCTTTAATGTCTTCAATTTTCTCACCTTCATAAACACTAAGTTTATGATTCATCTCCAAAGGTGTACCTGCAGGTTTAGTGTTCTCCATTTTGAACTTGAGAAGAAGATCCTGAATGTATCTTCTCTGAGTCAAATACATTCCTTCATCTATATATATCACGAGCATACCTAGGAAATATGTGAGCTCACCTAGGTCAGTGATTTTGAACTCCTCTTCCATGTGTCTCTTGATCCTTTGAATGCCATTTAGATCATCACCTGTCACAATAATATCATCTACATATACACATAGATAGATAACCTCATTGTGATTCCTTTTGATGAATAGAGAAGGATCTGAGCTGCTAGCTTTGAACCCTTGATCTTTAAGATATGTAACCAACCTATAATTCCAAGCTCTAGGAGCTTGTTTCAATCCATACAATGCTTTCTTAATTCTGCAAACATAAGATGGATGATTAGGGTTTTCAAAACCTGGTGGTTGTGACATGTATACTTCTTCACTTATCCAACCATTTAAGAATGCATTTTTCACATCAAGTTGGAGGAGTCTCCAATTCCTTGCAGCAGCTACACTTATCAATGTCCTGATTGTAGTCATCTTTGCAACTGGTGAGAATGTTTCCTCATAGTCTATGCCATGAGCTTGTGAGCATCCTTTGGCAACTAATCTTGCCTCGTACCTACAAACTGATCCATCTGAATTTCTTTTAACTTTATATACCCATCTGCAACCAATTACCTTTTGATTCGGCGACATTGGAACCAAATCCCAAGTGTCCATCTCCTTCAATGCATCTATCTCTTCGTTCATGGCCTTTTTCCCAATTAGGGTTTCCCCTTGCCTCTTCATAGGTTGAGGGTTCCTCTGAAATAGAGTCTTTTGCCAAGTAGATTGAATGCTTTGTAACAAATGTGGAATCATATCCATACCTTTCTGATTGTTTCTTCTCTCTTGTTGATCTTCTAGGTGCTTGTTTGGAGCATTCTCCAACCTCTTGCATCTTTGCTTTGCCTCTTGACTTCCATAGCTTGTAATCCTTTTCTCTTTCATCTTGGTCATCGTCTGTATCACTTCTTGGATCTTGGACCTGTGTATCATGCTTGCTTCCTAATTGATAAGGGTTAGAATCAAGATCATATGGTAGTGTTATCTTTTGTTTGTCTTCATCATACCAAGACCTGTGTTCTTCAAACACAACATCTCTACTTGTAGTGAATTGCTTGGTTGAAGAACATGTAACCCATCTGATTTGAATCATATCCAATAAACACTGCCTTTGTTGCCCTTTCATCTAGCTTACCTCTTATTTGTGATGGCACATGAACATAAGCTAAACAACCAAAAACCTTGCAATGTCCAAGACTAGGTTTTCTTCCATGCCATGCTTCATAAGGAGTCATACCTTGAAGTGATTTGGATGGTAGTCTATTGACAAGGTACACAGCAGTTGAAATAGCATAATGTGGCAACTTCTTCTCTTCAAGCATTGTTCGGGCTGATCCAACCAATGTCTTGTTTCTCCTCTCTGCAATTCCATTTAGTTGAGGAGAGTACCTAGTAGTCACTTCCCTTTTGATACCTTTGTCCTACAAGAACGCATCAAACTCTTTGGAGAAGTATTCTCCCCCTCCATCAGATCTGAGCTTTTCTAGTGATCTACCTGTATGATTCTCCACATGTGCAAGATACTTCTTGAAGCAAGCATACACTTCATTCTTACTCTTGATAGTAGAAAAGTGTGTTTCGAAGCGACGAAGTTTGGTCAAGCCAGCCAGCACAAGACCAACCCTTGAGCTTATGGAGACTCAAATAGACCTTATAGGCATGCAATAAGTGCAAAGAAATGCACTATGTACTTTGGAGCATCAAGGAGAATGAGTCGATACAAAACAGATAGGTTGGCACGTCGACTAGCTCAAAAAAACTTACTATCTATGGAAGAGACAATGAACTTCAAATGCCCGTAGCGACCAACCTGATTACAATTAGAAAAAATACTTTTATGGTAGTGATAAACATAGGGTTGAGTGTATGTAAGGCACAAAAGTATAAGGAATAAGAAAAATATGCTATAGGAATAAATGTGACATTCACCGGTGATACTTCCTATTTTTCAGGAATACGTAGAGATTGACCCCGAGACAGAAAAACCCAGATTTCTCCCAATCTACTAAACCAAATGCTATGAAAATTTATAGGCATAAAATAGATACTAATACCTTTCCAATGAACTATCATGTACTCAATTTGCAGCTCTGGAGAGAGAGCAGTAGCCTCTGCAAGATTACAATTGGCGAAGAAGATGATGCAGAGAATTGAAGGAGCAAGACAATGATGGTCACAAGTGTATGTATATTGCTTCCATGTATTGTACAAGTAATTTCAAGTCCTTATATAGCCTCTAGGAGTGTTCCACGACTTTTTACAAGTTGAATTTGAATTCAAATGAAGGTGGGAATGGTTGTTGGAGGGAATCAATTCACTTTCCTACAATCTAGGAAAAGTGAAGATCTACTTTGATCTACTTTTAGGTGATTGATTGCTTGATTGAATGCAACTTCAACCACCACAATTCGTGGATTTGGGCTCTATATTTCTACCTTTACATGTGTAAAGCTCAAGGCTTTTACAACGGTAAATGAACCATAAAAAATCTCTCAAAAAAATACAATAAATGAGCATATGAAAAAGAACTCTCCAACGGATATTCTTTCGACGCGATAGCCTTTGATGTAGATCAAATCCACCTCAAGCATAGTGTAAGCTTGATGTTCCAACAGGTATGGTTGCTGATAATTTTGTCTGACAGCCTGCCTATTGTAGGGACAATCTTGAGCTGTGTGGTTTGTGTATTTTCTCTCAATAGTGCAATATGGAGCATTAGGGTTTCCTTGGGGTTGAGCCATCATTGGGTAGACATTAGCCATGTGATCTCCTCCGCATGTATAACATCACTTCAATGGGGTGACCCTTGGCATTTGTCTGTTTTGAACTCCTAGCTTCTTGGCCACCTGCTTTGCTATCTCATCTATCTCTGTGGAGGTTCTAGAGGTATGACTAGTAGAACTGTCAGAATCCTTATAGAGTTTGGACAATTCTAGCTCCTAACCCAAGTTGTCTTCTATGTCTATGCACATCCGCACACACTCTTCTATGGATCTAGGATCTTTCAAGTACACGTGTGATCTTAACTTGGTGCTCAATAAGCCATCTAAAAACAAGGCCAGTTTTTTAGCCGGTGTGGGCAACTTTGGAACATGGCATCTTTCTATGTACTGTCTAAATCGTCTTCCTACAAGTCGCACTATTTCTTGAGGTGTCTGCTTGAAGCTATGGATCAAGGATGATGTATTAGCCTGATATAGATGGCTCCTTACTTGGACCCCACACATCTGTGTGCACTAGATCCAAAGGATTTTGATACATATATCCTTTCTTATTGAAAGGTTGTCTATGAGCCTTGCCAAGTTGACAAGCTTCACACTTATAAATCATGTGTTGCCTTGTGATATTAGGCAAACCAAGTACACTTTGGTCCCTGCAAATCTGTTTGAGTGTCCTCTCACCAATGTGAGCAAGCCTTTTGTGCCATATCTCCAACTCTGTAAGAGTTTGAGATCCATAGCTAAACAAAGCTATGTTCTTTGTATCTTCCACTTCAAAAGTGAAAAGCCTTCCTGTCTTTTCTCCTTTGGAAATCCTTCAAAAGCCTTGCCTTGGGTCTTCAACATATGCTCCAAATCGATTGAATCTAACCTGCAATCCTTTTTCAACAATCTGTCCAACACTTATTAAATTTTTGGTAATTGTAGGGACATACAAGACTTTGCTTAAGAGGTTCATATTCCCATCTGATGTCTTCGCATTACCTATCTTCTCCACTGAGTGCTTTGTGTCATCTCCTGTCTGCACTTCATGCTTGTTATGAGGATCTTCCAAATCAAAAAGTAAAGCCACATTTCCTGCTACATGGTTCGAGCATCTCGAATCAATGTAAAATATGTGATCATCATCCTTACCCTTCTTCGCTAATAGATTCATAATCAATAATGAATCTTCTTGACTTTGGTCCTCTGCATAGTTATTGTAATCTCTTCTTCCTCTATGGCCACTTTGATAGTTGTTGTTGTTGTTGTTGTAATTGTTGTTGTAGTAGTTGTTGTTGTTGTAGCCTCCATTGTATCTACCTCTATTTGATCCATAGCCACCTCTATTGAATCCTCTTCCTCTTGAGTTCCTCGGGTTCCTGAAACATTCTTCAGTAGTATGGTTAGATAAGCCACATATGTTGCAAGGTTGAGATGATTGGAATCTCCCCCTGCCTTGCTTTCCACTTCTGCCTCTTCCTCTAGTTCTTCCTCTACCTGCAAAGTTTGCTTGGAAAGAGCTTCCTTCATCTTCATTCTTCCTATTCTTTGACTTGTCCTTGACCTTAGCTTTATCAGAATATAAGGCAGAAGTTTGATTACCTCTTGAGGACTCACCACCTTTGCTAATCTTTGCTTCATGAGTGAAGAGTTGGCCCATGAGTGTGTTGAGGTCGGGTACATGCATGGCTGTTGTGAATGACTCCCACTTGTCGTCTGCTTTGATTCCATTCATGATTTGTCTTATGATTTGCTCCTCTTCAATAACCTCTCCAATGCTTCCAAGTTGGTCGGAGTCGGAAATCTCCTTCATCTTTGTGACATAATCAGTCACATTTTGCTTCGGGCTTTTCTTCATTGTTGTGAACTCCATCCACAATTGGTTCTTCCTTGCTCGAGTGTTGGAAGAGAAGAAAAAAGCAAGTGCATTCTAGGTCTCTCTTGATGTCTTGCATCCCTTGACATGAGGTAAAAGAAAATCAGAGATTGAGTTTAGAATATAGGACCTTGCAAGTGCATCCTTCGAACACCAATGCGAAAGTCCTTCCACTTCTTCATGTGATGGTTGCCCTTTGTTCCTCATGGTTGGCATTGCTTCATCTCCGGATATGAATCCATATAGATTCCTCCCTTGAAGGTAAGCCTCCATCCTTAGAGACCATGCCGGGTAGTTGTTTCGATCCAATTTGCCAATTGTTGATGGAAATCCATCTCCCATGTTGCTTGACTATGCTCTGATACCACTGTGAAGAGAGATGGTGGATGCAATCCAAAGATGAGTAGGTGCCGCTACAACCAGCTTCACACCAGCCAACTGAGACTTCAGAGTTGATTAGTAGACCCTTTGAGCTTCCTAAATCCACCAAAATATCAGCCAAGTACTTTGGAACATGTATCCCAAAAGTTTAAGTCAAGACAGACTAGTTGCGAAATGACTAGCTCCCAAAACTTGCTATTTTTGGACATACACCTGCTGGAAAAAATGAACAGTGCTCTCAACCTGGTAGGAATTAGAAAACTTCCTTTTGGGAATAGCAAATAGACTTAGCAAGCTTCCCAATCCAAGTTAAAACACTTCAACAAGTTTCAACAATTTTTGGAACCTCCCCACAAGTCTCGGGGCTTTGCAGAGATAGACCAGTAAGCAGTAAAATGCAGATATCTCCAAAATTATAAATCTAATGACCTTGAAAACTTAGAGTAGAAACTAGACAGTGAGAGCTATCCAACGCACTTTAAAACACTGAAAAAGGTTCAGTAAAACTCGAGATATGACCTTCTGAAGGTACTGCTCTGAGTGAGTATAACAGAGAACAAAACAGAGAAGTAGATGATAATAAATGTATAGATTCACATATGATTACAACCACATTGGCAATGAATCTTTGCACAATGGGAGTAGAATGATAGAGCTATGGAGTAAGATCTTCAATCTCTACAAAATGACATGAAGTGGTCACATACAAGGCTTGCTAATCGCCTCTTCCTTCTTGCTCCTTTTATAGCTATTCTTGGAGGGAGTTTTGAATTCGAATTCGAATGGCTCCACCTAAAAGTGATCCCCAAAGTTAGGAGAGATTCCCTCAGCTCTAAATTTCGTGGTTTTAGGTAGTTAGAGCCACAAATTTGCTTTTACATCATGCATGAGGTAAGCCATTATTTTCCTTTTTTCTTTTTCCATTTACAAGAGATAAAATGAACTCTTTTACAAGAGGTGTTCACATGACTACTCATGTGACTTACAAATGAGGATGATATCAAATATATCAAGCATGTAGGCTTGGGTAAAATGCACCAACAAATACCACCAAGGCAATACCAAGTCCACGATACGATACTGCCATCCAGATGATACGATACTGGAAATGGCCACAATATGATACCTCTGATTGACACGATACGATACCAACTTCACGATACAATACTAGTGACTTTTTGGGACGATACAATACCAATCTGTAAACGATATGATACCACTTAACCTCGTGATACAATACTGCTGTCCACACGATATGATATTGAAAATGGTCACGATACGATACCACTAGGTTTGGGATACAATACCGATCTACCTTGCGATACGATCCCAAAACAGGAGGCAATACGATACCGGGTTGGCGATATGATACCAACTTGGCCGACGATACGATACCAGAACAAGAGACGATACGATACTAAGTGCGCGATACGATACCAATCATGCACGTGATACGATACTGCATGGTCAACGATACGATACCGTGATCGACACGATACGATACCAGGTAGACCACGATACAATACCACCAGGGCGACTACGATCGCGATACCAGCACTTGATGATACGGTACCAGAATGGTATCGCAATGACTCAAGTGGGTCTGCACGATATGATACCTCGACAAGTATCACGATACATGGGAGTTCTGGTATCGTGATACCAAAACTCAACCTCACATGATACTTGAGAGTTTTTGAGGTCCAAATTCAATTTTTTTTGCAAATATGTGTAGCTTAGGTTCTCCTCCTTGTCACTCCTATGTGCCTATAGATGCAAGGTCACCCTCCGAACTCAAGATACCATCGCCGCGATACCAGACGTAGGTTGTTTTAGCCCGTGCGATACTGAATCAAATTTCAGGTGTTTTGAGAGTTTTTCAAGAGGATTTCTTCAGCGTTTCAGCTCTAAAGTCCCTCTAAGCTTCTTTCTCACAGCCACAAGTGAAAAACGAGGTGAATGTATAGTCAAAAATGGAAAAAATCAGATAAGATGAAGATGGGGGAAGATGGTGATGATGATGAAGATGAAGAAGGAGAAAAACTCAGAAATTAAACTGAATATGATGATTTTTTTTACCTTCCAACGTTGCTACTCTACGTCTTACCATCACACCGCTCGTCCTCCAAGTTCTCTCCCCAGCAACGGTGCCAAATTTGGTGTCACTCTAGCACAATGGTGAGTATCAACGTGAGGAGATTCACCTCATAAATGTCAATCCACGAAGATGTGAGGACTAGTATGAAGACTATGAGCAAGTGAAGGCACAAGTGTGTGAGTGAAAGCACACAAGCATGCACACACATACACACACATACACACACATGCGCACAAGGTAAGAGCAAAGAGTGGAACAATGGAAGGACTTCAATTACAAAAGAGCTCTCTTACAAAACTGAAATCTACAAGAGAAGCCAACCTCAAAAATGAGCTCTCCAGCCCTTTTTATAGTTTTTTGAGTAGTTTTGGCCCTGTCCAGACCTTATGTCTAGCCTAGTTAAGAAAAATAGGTTCTAGGGCTTATTTGGGGCTCAAACGGAGTCTAAAAATTATGAAAATTGATAGGATGATAGTTCTAATACTCCTCAAGCTCGAGACTCCTCGGCTTGAACAAAATGGAGTTACAAAAATGGAAAATGGTATTTACAATGGTTTTAGTGATAAAAATCACTATTTTTATAGAGATTTCTTCTAAAAATTTGACATGTGCTTCTTGGAGCTCTCTACATGCTCCTTCCTCTTTTGTGTCCACTTCCTTGATGTGCTTCTATGCTTGTGCTTGACCTTGACTGTCAACATCATGGATCTATGGTCTTAAGTTGAAGTTAGCAGTCTTTCCTATGTTCAAGAAGTTTGTAGCTATGGTTGAAAATGAAAGTCAGGAAACTATCCAGATTCTCAAAAGTGATAGAGGTGGAGAATACTTTTCAAATCAGTTTGAGACATTTATTGATGAGAAAGGTATTACTCAACACCTTACTATTGTACATGTTCAATCATATCAAGAGGGAGCTAAAATTCCTAGGATTCAAAAAAGAGTTGTAGAAAGAGGAATTTCATAACCTTCTACATAATCAGTTCCACAAGAGACTTTTATTCCAAAAATTGAAGAATTTAGAGTTCCAAAAAGTCCTAGTACCTCGGCAGGACAAGTTCCAGAACCTATGGAAACTCAAAGTTCAGAAAGAGTTTCACCACTATTTAAAGATACACCTACGTGGTTATATCAGACTTAGAAAGATAGTGGTATAAAGACTTTTACTGGAAGAGCAAGGAGTCAGAGTAGACAACAACAACAAGATCATATAAAAACAAGAAGTCAGACTAGACAACAACAACAAAAAAATCATGTAAGTTTTGCTGAAGACTTTGAGATTCATGATATTTTGGCACTTACGATTGTTGAAGATGAACCTGCATGTGTTAAAGATGCACTTAACATTCCTATTCGGAGAAAAGCTATGCAAGAAGAGATTGATTCTATTCATAAGAATCAAACTTGGTAGCTATGTGAGTTACCAGAGGGAAAAAAGGCTATAGGTGTAAAATGGATCTTCAAAATCAAAAGGAAAGTAGATGGTACTATTGATAGATACAAGGCTAGGTTAGTTATCAAAGGATATGCACAACAAAAAGGTATTGATTATGATGAGACATTCGCTCCTACATCTAGGATGACTGTTATTAGGTCAATACTTGCTTTAGCAGCACATTTTGGTTGGTAGATATATCAACTTGACATTAAGATCTTAATGGTGATTTACATGAGGATGTGTATATTCAGTAGCCAAAAGGTTTTGAAGAGACAGGTAAAGAACACTTAGTGTGTAAGCTTATGAAAGCTTTGTATGGTTTAAAACAGGCACCTAGAGCATGGTATGAAAAGATACATATATATCTTTTATCCATTGGTTTCCATAACTCAAATGTAGCTCCAACTCTTTATGTCAAAGCTGAAACAGGTATGATGATTATAGCAATCATTTATGTGGATGATATTATAGTTAGAGGTTCCAAAGATGAAGATTTGCAGATGTTCAAAGAACAATTAAAGCAAACATTTGATGTGAATGATTTAGGTATTTTGCATTATTATCTTGGGATTCAGTTTCTGTTTCGAGATGAGTGTATCTATATGACACAGTAGAAGTACATTGCGAAACTTTTGGAGAGGTTTCAGATGAGTGATTCTAAACCTATGCAAACACCTATGGATCAGAACATGTCTTTACAAATGGTAGCAGATGCAAAGTCATTCGATGCTACTTTATATAGTCAAGCAGTTGGTTGCTTAATATATCTTTGTAATACACGTCCTGATATATAGTTTGCAGTTTCTCAAGTATCAAGGTTCATGTAGAATCCAATAATGTTACATTGGAAAGCAGTAAAGCAGATCTTTCGATATTTGAAGGGAGCTTCAAATTATGCTATAGTATTTTTGAAATCTACACATTTGTTACTAAAAGGATTTTCAGATTCTGATTAGGCAGGTAATAGAGACATAAGAAGAAGTATTAGTGGATTTTGTTTTTATCTTAGACATTGTATTATCTCATGGCTTTCGAAGAGACAACCCACTATTGCCACTTCATCGTGTGAAGCTGAATATCGTGCAACATTTACAGCTACTCTAGAGTCAGCTTAGTTGCAGAAGATTTTCAGTTGTCTTGATGTGAGAGTACATGAACCCATTCAAATATTTTCAGATAGCCAGAGTGCTATAGCTATAGCAAAGAATCCAGTGCATCATGCAAGGACAAAGCATATAGAGGTACACTACCACTATATTCGAGAGTAGATAGCTAAGAAGCACATTGAGCTAGTTTATGTTCCTTCTAGTGAGAATGTTGCAGATATATTTACCAAAGCATTGACTAGAGATAGTCATGAGAAGATCTGCAGGTTACTGAAGCTTGTACCATTGTGACATTGAAGGAGGGATTGTTGGAAGTCAATGTCTATATGATCCATTAGCTTCATTAGAAGTATATCTTCAAATCCCAAACGGGTGCAGAAGCATACGTAGTATTTTTTCACAACATCTCCTACAAGCAAAAGCATTGGCTCGTTGCCTAGAATAAAGCACTTTCCAAATACCCACCAGGGTTCGAGTCCTGTCGGCAGCAAATGCGCAAGATATTTTAAAAAGCTTATCGATTAAAAAACAGACAACGCCGAATTCATTTTCACAATGCTTTTTTGTTCGTAGTTTTTCTACGTAACGATCGTAGTTTTTTCTTGTGCTTTTGGAAGAGTTCTAATGCTATAAAACAAGAGGCTTGGCTCATTGTTCACTCACTCACTCAAAGATCTCAAGCTAGAGTTTGAAGGTCTTCTTGAAGAGAGAGTGTTCACACACTCTTGAGGAGGTGAAGTTTTGGTGAAGGAGAGGCTACTCTCTTGGAGCAAGAAGTCTTCTACGAGGTGGTGGTAACTATCTTTTGTGAGTTAACCTCATATTTTGTTTTTAGGGTTTCTCTACCCCAATCTCAAAATAAGGGTTAGTTGATTTACAATTTTCTTACACTATTTTATGAGAATAAGGTTAGTGTTGAAGGCAGGGAAATCTGGAGAAATAAAATAAGAATAAAAAGGAAAAGACAGTTATGTGGAGATTTAAAAGGACATGTCGCAAGAGAAGGGGAAGTTAAGAAGAAAGGAGTTAGCGACAACCGCAAGAAAGGGAAAAGTGGACGAGGAGCGAAGACGCGACAACGGGAAGAGGAGGAAAGGTACAAGAAGTAAAGGTGCAATGATTAGAAGAGAGACGAGCGTGCAAGAAGTGAAGGTGCATCAACTGTGAGAAGAAGTAAAAGAAGAGGGAGTTCCTTTGTCAGGACCGAAAAAGACCAGTTCTAATCTTTACAGAAAAGAATCTGTACTTGTGGTGTTATGTTTACCAACGAATGATCAACCAATGACTACGCAGCAAGGTTATAGTGTGGAAAATCTTCTATTTTCGGTTAAGTCTATTTGAGTGACTCAGACTGTACTGTGTCAGAGTGCAATGACTTGAAATATATGTGAGTGCAAAAAGAAACATGTGAATCTTTTACAAGTGTAATGTGTAGCAAGACTGTGTAACTTCTGAATTAGCAGAACATTAACTGAATGAACGTTTCCGGTGATATTCTGGTGATATTCCAGTGATATTCTGGTGATGTTCCGGTGATATTTCGGTGATTTTTGAGACGTTTCCGATGGAATATCTGGGGAAGTAAAGATCAGTGCACAATGGGAAAGATTAGTAAATCTGATTTTGCTAGTTATTCGATGTTGTGTTGAACTGTAGAACCCCAACACAATTGGCGATCCTACTGTACGGTTGAAGCAGCCTCAAGAAATGAATGAGGGGCAGGCGAAATCTCTTTAGTAAAGTATATTTTACGAGGGCACAGGCAAGAGCAGCGAACGTGGAGACATCCTCAGATTTTTACGAGTGGTACGAGGCCCAGGAGAAGGAAGCGCTGGGCACTGACGACGAACAGGGGGAAAGAGGTGCAGTAGAGGCAAGGTTAGTGGGCGGCATACTTGGAGCGTTATTCCTCACAGAAGCAGCTGTAGGGGTAAGAAGACGACTCCAGTTTGACCCACTTGCAGGGGCGACCAGTCACAGAACTAGGCGCACACCTCAACCACAGCCAATGGCTCAACCACCTCCAAATCCCAAAGTCAAGGCTGCTCATTTCAGTGGAACCTCTAAGGAGGATGCTGATTGCCATGTAGCTCAATTCGAAATAAAATGGACAGCGAATGGATATCCAGCTATCTATGGTGATGATATTAAACTTCAACAGTTTGCAGCCATGTTGGAAGGACGAGCTATGAGCTGGTTCAGTCAATATGGCCTTACCCATTTTGCTATGTATGATGATTTAAAAATCGCATTCTTGCAACGGTTTAGAAAAGAAAAGACGGCTTCCGATGTATTAAGGAAGTTTCGGGCTATCAGACAAAAGACCATGCTAGTGGAAGGCTATGCTCAGAAGTTTAGGACTTTAATGGACGGGCTGCAAGGTAATGAACAACCTACTGATGAGATGTTGGGAGGATTTTTTTTGAAAGGATTAAGGAGCACCATAAGACATGCGGTGGCCAGTGTGGACATTGCGAATGGTTTTGATGTCTTAGTATTAGCAGCAGCGCGTGTTGAAAGAAGGTTTGGACAGCAAAAAAGAAGCAGTCTGATTCTGGTTCAGAGGTTGAATCGGATTCAGCAATGGAGTCGGGCAAGAGTTCAGATGATTCTAACACTGATGATTATGATGATGAAATAGTGAAGACAAAGCATCGTAAGCATAAAGGTAAACACGGTAAAGAGGAGGAATGGATTAGTAAGTTAAAGAAACATGGATATTCTATACTGGCTCCAAAGGAACAACGATTTTGTGATATCTGTGACAAAGAGGGACATACAACAACTCAGTGTTGGTATAACCCTAAGCATAGAGGGCAAAGTTCTCGGCAAGACAATCGAAATATAAATGACATGGTGGCCAATCAGGCTATTCCTATCCAAGGGCGAGGTAACTTCCAGAGACAGCAACAGGTAAGACCCCCATGGAGAGATCAAGGAAATCAGCAAGGAAATAACCAACAAGGCAATCACCAAGGTGGACCACCAAGGGTAATGCCTTGTGGGTATTGTTCAGCTCCTGATCATTGGATAGGGCCAAATTGCCCTTTGTGGGTAAAGCATCGTGAAGAAAGAGGTATACCAGTCATTCGGTATAACCAGCATAATCAACAGGGACAACATCAACAACAGGGGCAGCAGGCGGCTGAAGCAAATGCCATGCTGATTGAATGGCCAGAACAAGCGGATAGGACCCATGATGCACCCTGTACATCTGCTCGAATGCATGGTAACAACCAATGGCAGTGTGATGGTAAGCAATGTGGGAAAAATAAAGAGGTTGAAGTGTTGGCGGTCACTAGATCAAAAAATAAAGGCCCTATTGATTGGCAAGAACAAAGGCAAATTCGAGATAAGGTTTTGAAGCAGGTTCGAGACGAGCCTGCTAATCTGGTGAAGGGTGACGACCGGATCGAGAGACAATAGGGCGTGAAGTTGGTACCGCCCCTGATGGAGCAGGATAAGGCTCAATGTCGACAAGACTTGGCAAATGAATGGTTTGATGAAATCATTAGTGCACCGTTACAGTTGTCTTTGGATTAGCTGTTATCTTTAGTACCTGTCTTTCGCGAAAAATTGTTGAGAAAGCTACTTGGATATCAGGCCGAGCCCGAGAGTAGGACGATCCCTTCAATTTTGGCCAACAGTATTGATCCAACAGATGTGGATTTTGTCGTACCAGTAATTCAGGTGCAGTACAATCAGCGGAGATTTGCCGAAGTATTGCTAGATGGAGGATGAGGGGTAAACATATTACCTGAACATATTTTTATTGAAATGGGAAGAAGGGAATTGGCTCCAGCACCTTTTCAGGTCAAGATGGCGGATCAAACACGAGTACAGACTGTTGGCATTCTGAAGCAACAACAAATTATTATTTCCGGCATGACATTCATGGTCAATTTTGTAGTCATCCGAATGTCGGAGTCAGCGTACCCGTATGAAATGTTGTTAGGAAGACCTTGGTTTCAGCTTGCTAAAATTAAGCAAGATTGGGGCTTGAATGTAGTAATGATTACCAAGGGTAAAAAGCAAGTGACAATTCCCATGCGTGGGCGGAAAAATATGTCGGTATAGGAAAAACCATTGATGGCTCAGACTATTAATTTAGCGGATGAGATTGAAGATGACGAAGAGGAAAAGTTTTTGCAGGCAAACCCAATGGTGGTGCCGGTATTAGAAGTTGATGTGGAAGGAGTATAAGTAAGGATTATAGTGGTGGGCCAAATGTAGCAGAGTCACTTCCAGGGGAGCAGGTGGCAGGTGCCCAGTTACAAAAATATTTTATCAATGTATGAATGTTCCGGTGCAGCAGCAGATGGAACAACAGGAGGCATAGATAATTATGCGAATGGAAAGGATTTATGATCAGAAGTATGCAGGTTCTGTGCGGGTGAAGGAGGAAGAGCTTCAAGAGGTTAATTTAGGAACCGAAGCTGAACCCAAGATGGTGCGGATTGGTAAAACATTGGAAGGAAAGTTTAAGGAGGCTCTTATTGGCTTGCTTAAAGCTTATGTGGATGTGTTTGCTTGGGATTATACTCAAGTAAAAGGTATAGATCCGCAGTTGCATCAACAGAGGATTAATCTGAAGGCGGATGCAGTACCTGTGGCACAACAACGATATAGAATGAATCCTAATTTTGCTAAACAAGTGAAGGAAGAGATTGATAAGTTGTTGGCAGTCCGATTTATCAAACCAGTGAATCAGGTGACTTGGCTATCTCCTAGTATAGTGGTCCCTAAAAAGAACGGGAAGCTCAGAATTTGTGTTGATTACAGAAAGCTCAATGCGGCAACGGTTATAGAGTAATCAGATCAGTGTGGCTGAGGAGGATCAGCATAAAACAACATTTATTACCGAATTTGGTGCTTATGTGTTTACCGTAATGAGTTTTGGTTTGAAGAATGGACCACCATCATTCAATTATGTGGCGCATAAAGTGTTTGAGCCTTATCTTTAGGACTTCATGCAGGTATTTGTCGACGACTTTTTAGTCTTCGGTGAAATGATTAAGCACTTACGACACCTGAAAGCATGTTTTGAAAGATGTCGGTAGTTTAGGATGGTATTGAATCCATCTAAAAGTGTGATTGCGGTAAGAAGTGGGATTTTATTGGGCCATGTTATCTCACAAGCAGGAATGGCTATTGATGTTAAGAAAATTGAAGCTATAAGTACAGCTAAAGCACCGACTAACGTTAAAGAAGTAATGCGGTTTGTAGGCCAAATTAAGTGGCATTCCCGATACTTAAGATATTTAGCAAACATTTCCTCACCACTGACACATTTGACCAAGAAGGATGTTCCGTTTATATGGGCAGAAGCTCAAGAGAAGGCATTTCAGTTATTAAAAAAGATGGTGTCAGTAGCACCTATTTTGCAACCACCCGATTGGTCAATGCCGTTTCACATATTTGTTGATGCATCGGATGTGGCCGTAGGAGCAGTTTTGATGCAGCAGAAAGATAAAGGATGGTATAGACCTGTTTATTATGCCAGCAGGGTATTGGCTGCGGCTGAAAGAAATTATCCGGTGACCGAAAGAGAAGCTTTGGTGATGGTGTATGCCCTTAACAAGTTTAGGCGTTATTTGTTGGGCAACAAAGTGATTTTTCATGTGGATCATCAGGCTCTGGTTTATTTAATCAAGAAGCCCTTATTAACAGGTCGATTAGCCAGATGGATGCTTTTGTTACAGGAATTCGATTTTGTAATTGTGCATACCCCAGGGAAAGAGCATGAGATGGCAGATTATTTTAGTCGATTGGAATCAAGAGAAACACCCACTAGTGTACTTGATGTATTTCAGATGGCAGATTATTTTAGTCGATTGGAATCACGAGAAACACCCACTAGTGTACTTGATGTATTTCCGGATGCTGAATTGTTTACGGCGCAAGCGGTAGAGATAGATTTGTGGTATGACCAGTTAATAATTTTCCTAACAGAAGGGGTATTACCACAGTATTTTACACCTGATCAGAGAAGGAAGTTTGCTCTTAAAAGTAGGCCGTATTTGGTGATAGCAGGGGCATTATACAAGAAGGGCGTGGATCAGGTTATCAGGAGATGTGTACCAGACTATGAACAATCAGCTGTTTTACATGAAGCACATTCCGGTTCAGCAGGAGGACATTTGTCAGGCGATATTACTGGAAAGAAAGTATTACAGGCGGGGTTATGGTGGCCGACGGTGTTAAAAGATGCGCATGAGTATGCTAAAGGATGTGTGATTTGCCAAAAGTTAGGCCAACCTAATAATTCTGATCGTATGACTGACCATCCGGTATTACCGCTGGATCCTTTTCAAAAATGGGGCATGGATTTTGTGGGACCTATTCAACCTACTACTCAGCGGGGTAATAGCTATATATTGGTGGCGACAGATTATTGTACGAAATGGGTGGAAGCAGTAGCACTGAAAGATAACAAGGCAGCAAGTGTGGCCAAATTTCTTTATCATAATATTATGACAAGATTTGGGTGTCTGATTGAGTTAGTGAGCAACCGAGGTACTCATTTCGTGAATGAGGTGATTTCAGAATTAACAAGAATTCATCAAATAGTGCATAAAAAGACTACAGCCTATCATCCTCAAGCGAATGGGCAGGCCGAAAGCACGAATAAAACTTTAATGCGTATTCTAAAAAAGTTGGTACATGAAAATCAGAAAAAGTGGGATTTGTTTCTTGACTCAGCCTTGTGGTCATTCAGAACAGCATTTAAAGTGACAACAGGTATGACACCTTTTCGGTTGGTATATGCATTGGAGGCAGTAGTACCCATGGAGTTTGTAGTTCCAAGTTTGAGGGTTACAGCAGAAAAGATGTCGCCTGAAGTCTCAGTTAAACACAGGAGTAAATACCTTTTACAGATGGAGGAGGATCGTTTGATAAGTGCATATATTACGGAAGTGATTCAAAGGCAGAGACAAGCCTGGGTAAATAAGAATGTGAAGTTTAAGATATTCAAAGAAGGCGATTGGGTGATGGTGTATAATTCTAAGCTAGGACCCCATCCAGGAAAGCTCACATTGAGATACAGGGGCCCATATCAGATTGTCCAAGATTTGGGTCAAGGCACTTTTCGTGTGGCGGATGTGTTTGGCACATTGTTGGACAAGCCAATAAATGGATTTCGGTTGAAATTATTTCAAGGGAAGCCACCACATTTGGACTGGTTATCTGCTAATGTGGTGCAAGTTGTACATCGCTCAGAACAACACGTCAGCAATGTTTGTGATCATCGCAGTAACAGAGTGTATTTTTCTACATTTTTGTCGGTGGTACAGTGTTTTTTGACCTCGTGTTGGTCTAAAACTACATTGAGTAAATTTTTACGATTACAATGGACACATGGTTTACAGTTGCAGTTCAACAGTGCGTTATGGGTTGGCCCAGGGTCAATGATGGATAATGAAGTATTGTCGAATCAGGGTAGACAAGCTAAGGAATATGTTGGGTCTGCAAATAATGGTATGTTTGAAATAAGTATGCTTTGTATTCCGCGTCAGCAGATCCATAAGAGGCAGAGGCATCGAGGAGAATATGAAAACGAAGTTAGTAGTCGACCAATGATTATCTTGCAAAGTACAATCTGTCCGAACTGTATGGTTAAAAGTTTTTGCACTCTCCAATGCAGTATTGAGAAGATAAAATATCCATTTCATCTTCTTGAGGTACGAATGAGTGTTCTATTTCGTGATTCTTTTGGCACGCGTGGAAGTTTCATTCAGCGGGTTATTGGTAAGTGGGGCAATCGATTGTGGAGGATTTTTATGATAACCCACACTATAATATTATTGAGTCGCATGAAGTGTTATGTGCGTAAGTACGTTTATCATTACAACAAGTGGCAGTTCAAGCATTCGCACTTGTGGAACGAATATTTTTGGTTCTACATATTGAGGATCCGAAAGCATTCGCAACTGTTTTTAGGTTGTCTAGGAAAAGAAGAGTGGAAGAGCAATTACAGGCTAAAGGTGAAAAAATGTTGAAAGATGATAATATTTCAGATTATGATGTGTCAGGGATGAAGAAGAAGTTGTAGGAAGTGTTGGATTTTTTAGTTTTTCAGGAGGAAAGATTGTTTCGGCATGAACAGAATAAAGTATTTATTAATAAGACTGATTATCAGTGTTTGCAAGAGAAGACTAAAGCACTTCAGGATGCATTGGATAAGAAGGAATGTATGTTGGAAGAGTTGCAGCATGATAAGAAGCAATCGGTGGTAGAATTGGCTAGTACAAAGAAGTCTATTCAGGAATTTGAAGAATGGTAGATGACTGTACAAACGCAGATTCAAAAAGAAATGATGAATTTTTCAGTGGTAAATGCTACATTGTAGGCGGAACAAGTAGTTCTTGAGTCGAGAATAAAAGTTTTGCAGGAATTACAAGAGCAAATATTCAAAGAGGAAGGTGTGCAGTTAGATGTTGTGTTAATGACGAAGATGGACATAGGAGCAGTGAAGCAGCATCTGCATAAATATGTTCAGGACATCTGGAGTGTTTTTCACAGTCGTTGGTTAGGTATGATTAAGATGCAATATGAACAGGTGTAGACAAGTTTTGTTTCAAAACATGAAAAAGATTTAGTATGTATAATTTCAAAACAACAAAAACAGATTGAAGAATAGACACAGATAATTGCAGAAATGCGGGAACAGTTGTTGAAAAAGATACTAGAAGAAAAGGAGGAGATATTTGATGCAAATGTTCCAGAAAAGCAGGATGGTGCAAAGGAAGATATTGATAAGTTGAAGAATTAAAAGTACAAGAAGAGCAAATTTCCAAACAGTCATGGGAGATATATGATCAAGGGATTGTGAAATTCGAGTTTAATTTTTGACAAAATTACCCACCGAGCTGTGCCAGGTGTTGAAGGCATAGAAATCTGGAGAAATAAAATAAGAATAAAAAGGAAAAGACGGCTATGTGGAGATTTAAAAGGACATGTCGCAAGAGAAGGGGAAGTTAAGAAGAAAGGAGTTAGCGACAACCGCAAGAAAGGGAAAAGTGGACGAGGAGCGAAGACGCGACAACGGGAAGAGGAGGAAAGGTATGAGAAGTGAAGGCGCAATGATTAGAAGAGAGATGAGGGTGCAAGAAGTGAAGGTGCGTCAATTGTGAGAAGAAGTAAAAGAAGAGGGAGTTCCTTTGTCAGGACCAGAAAAGACCAGTTCTAATCTTTACAAAAAAACAATCTGTACTTGTGGTGTTACGTTTACCAACGAATGATCAACCAATGACTGCGCAGCAAGGTTATAGTGTTGAAAATCTTCTATTTTTGGTTAAGTCTATTTGAGTGACTCAGACTGTACTATGTCAGAGTGCAATGACTTGAAATATATGTGAGTGTAAAAAGAAACCTGTGAATCTTTTACAAGTGTAATGTGTAGCAAGACTGTGTAACTTCTGAATTAGCAGAACATTAACTGAATGAACGTTTCCGGTGATATTCCGGTGATATTATGGTGATGTTCCGGTGATATTTCAGTGATTTTTGAGACGTTTTCGGTGGAATATCTGGGGAAGTAAAGATCAGTGCACAATGGGAAAGATTAGTAAATCTGATTTTGCTAGTTATTCGATGTTGTGTTGAACTGTAGAACCCCAACAGTTAGCTTCGTTGCTCATTCACTTCACATGCTTAGATTATTTCAACATAATCTAAATTTTGTATCATCGTCTTCTTAGATATTCTTCCATTAGTGAGTGCACCACTTTATATGGTTGAGTAGTACTCCCATGTTGTATTTTGGACATCTATTTTTTTAGTGAGTAAGCATCCAACTTACGTTCTCTATCCTTGTCTCAAGATCTCTTTCTTTCTATCTCTCACTTATCATCTTAATTAATTAAGTGTGTATGCTCAAAAGGTCTTAGTTTGGAGTGATCCTTGGGCCCCAAACTCCAACAAGAGCAAGTTGGAAAGCTTTGATTTTCAGATAGAGTAAACTGAAGTTGACCCCCAAGTGGGATTATAAAACCTAGGGGGATCTAGAGGATTTTTGTGCAATATAAATGGGGAAAAAAGGGGTTTTCAAAAGTGTCTTAATCAAATTGTCTGACAATGGGATTCAAAAGCTTGAGATAAAATTTGAAGTTTTACAAGATCATTAAGAGCTCTTGGAAAGACCAAAGCAAGGTGCCAGCCTGTGTAGGCTTGGGAATGTGCATCCTGAGCGTACAAGTGCAGCAAGGAGAAGCGACTTGAGGTTGGAAGATCTCTCAATCCGTTCCTAGCTTAGGCTAAGTACAATTAGATGTCTTGATTAATTAGGGGTATGATAGGAACACTCAAGTTCTAAGAACCTCTAAATTCTCAAGTATAAGAATAGGTTAAGTGCAATCAAGGGATAACTTAATGGCAAAGAACTTAATCTGATTGGATGAAAAACATCAAGTACAACAAACTTAAGTGCTCCTTACGATGCATGTTTTGAGACAAGGAAATACATAAAAAGAAAATTGAAAGGAAACAAGTGATTGATATCAAGTAAGTTCCAATGGGGTTGTACATGGGTCATTGGGCTAATTAGTAGGGAATATGAACCTAAGATCAGGAAGACACCTAGGGAGAGATCAACAAAATATTAGATCATCGAAGGCTAGTGTCAACCATACAGCTAGGTCTTGGGCCCAGTAGTTGAGCGATTACCCATACATTCTTAGTTCAAAAACGAGTGACTCTGAGATGTCTTATGGCAGGGAGAGACCCCTAGGTAGCTTAGGAGTGGCATACCTAGAAAAACCAGGACCTTACAAGATTCAACTGGAATACATCAGAACCAACCAAATAGGTGCTCGCATCTATGAGAACGATTTGAGAAGATCTGTTGTCCAATTTAAAAATGTGGATCAACCCATTGGACTAGAACATCCAGTAGTCAAATTTGAAGATGGTTCATACATACATAAAGAAGGAACAATGTATGAAGTCACCAACCAACTAGATAGGACAGATGAATTTCGAAATATAATCTCAAAGCCCGAAATAGGTGACAAAGAGCAAGGGAACTTAGGAAGAGAGCCAAGAACCTCTCGGGCCAAATCTGTCTTGACTAGAGTGATCACTCCAGAGTGGGTTCCCTAAGACAATAAGAGCATATATTTGCTCTTAAACCAAGAGACACACAAGGCCTTTTGGAGGTATGTTCACGGCACAAGACCAAGTTCAGGATCCCATTACAGATGCAGAGGAAGCACATAGAGCCAAACAGGAGCTAATAAGTGGTATTCAAGCATCGGTGCTTACCTTCTTATTAAAACAATCATTTCATAACCCAAAAAGTGATTTTTATCACTAAGGCAATGTAATATATGTACATACATCGGATTACCGCATGTACGACTCCATTTTGTGCAAGCTGAGGATTCCTCAAGCTTGATGACTCTAAGTAGGTAGCTCATACCAATTTTCATAATTTTTGGAAGACGTTATGTACCTCAAATTAGATGTAGAACCTATTTTTGAGCTATGCCGGTCACTAGATGTGAAAACCGGTAAAAAATAGGCAAAAACTATAAATAGAGCTAGAGAGCTCATTTTCAGAATTTTTTGAAACTTTTGAAACTAGTAGTATTTGGGCTAGTAGAGTGATTGTAACTAGTTTGTGATGAATGTGCGTTCTTTTCTTGCCTTCCATTGATCGCCATTGCCACTTTCCTCATGTGTGTGTAAATGTGTGTATGCATTTGTGTTTCTCACCATCACCTTCATGCACTTCACTCGCTCTCGATCTTCATATCGGCCTACCCTCTCCGCATATTGACAATTACGAGGTGGAACTCCTCATGTTGGTACTCACCACTCTACTAGAGTGACAACAAGTTTGGCGCCGTTGCCTAGGACGAGCTCTAGGTTGAGTGTGTGATGGTAAGTGTGTTGGAGAAAGTCGTTGGAAGGTAAAACTTTCTTGTTGTTTTGTTGTTAGTAGTTAGTTTTTGCACACTTTTACTCCGCTTTCCCTCTAATTTCATTTCCCATCATCATCTCAAACTCCAAAAAATACCAAAAATCTGCCATATTCCCTCATTTGCGTGTGTGTGAGAGTGAGAGAGAGATTTTACAGGTGCTTGTTCACGTTTTTTGGTGTAGTAAAATTGCACCAAAGCCTCTAGACATCACAAAATCTACAAGAAACACAGGTAAAAGCTTCATTTTTCTATCAAAAATTGCTGGAGAAGCTGACCATCACGACTGTCAGAAAAAGGTGAGTATTTGATTGAAATTTTGCCATGGAAGAGGAGCTAAATTATGCACTCTCACATATCTAAACTCAGTTTTTTGAAATCGCACATTTGGCTGACCATCGCGATGGTGACTCATCATCATGACTGTGTCTGACCATCGCGACGGTCATTGACCATCATGCCGATCGGCTCACACCATCGCAATCGTGTCACATTATCGCGATGGTGACACACCATCACAACGGTGCGTGACATTTGCGATCCTAGTGACCATCATGGTCCTCATCATCACAGATTTCTTGATCATTACACTTAGACTGTCGCCACTCAATCATCGTAGTCTGACCATTGTGACTGTGACTCATCATTGCACTCTGACCATCGTCTCGTGATCATCACTCATTGACCATCGTGACTTGACCATCTCGTGATCATCAGTAGTTGACCATCGTGACTTGATCATGGCGATGGTGACACACCATCGTGCCTTGATCCTCGTAGCTTGACCATCGTGGTCTCTGACCATCATTGGCTGATCATCATAGGTGTTCACGCCATCACGATGGTGAGACACCATTGTGATTGTGTTTGACCATCACGTCGGTCAGGTAGAATGCTAAAATTAGGGTTTTCTTTTTAATTTTTCAAATGTTTGGGGGTATTTTTGGTCATTAACTTTAAACTCTTTTGTGCTTGGTATAGGGCAAGATGAGAAGCGGCCAGTATTGGGAATTCTTGGGCAAAGGAGAACAACATCTTCAAGAGTCTAGGAGAACGTCGTAAGTGGAATTTCAGTTCTAATTTGGAGAATTCTTTGGGTGAATAAACTTTGTAATAAATGGAGTGTCTTAGGACGCCTATAGTAGTAAGGATTTGCTCTAGCATAAAAAGTGAGAAGTGGTTGATGCGAGAAAGAGACGAAGCATTTATAGGGATCTAGCCCCAAAAGAACCTTGTGATGTGTTTATGAATTGCAAAAAAAAATCAAAGTTGAATATACCAAAACAATTCCTCTCAACAAATTAGGAAAAGATAAGAAACTTACAAGGAAAATCAAAAGGACTGAGTGATTGACCTAATCAAAAGGGTGAGTGTGAAGAGGTGAAATAAGGATTAATGAACCTTAGATCTAGGAAATCCTTAGGGAAAACTGATAAGCAGAGTGTTCAATCTTCTGAGGCTAGCATGAGAACTATAGCACAATCATGGGCTCAACAATTAGGAAATTATCCATATGAGGTTAGTTTAGAAATGAGCGACTTAGATATGTCTTTCAACACAGGGAGACCAGGGGTTTTGTTTAGTGTAGCCCACCTAGATAGGACTGAGGGACCCTACAAGACTCAGCTGGAGTACATCCGCATGAATAGATTGGGTGCCCGAGTATATGAAGATGACCTTCATAGATCAGTAATCCAATTGCATAACCCTGATCAACCCATTGGATTGGAACATCCAGTGGTGAAGTTTGAAAAGGAGGCTAGATTTGGGGCATTTGCATAATTATTTGGGCATTCAGTTTATGCAAGTTGATGGTGGAATAGCTTTGTGTCAAACCAAATATATTGACACATTACTGTAGGGTTTTGGCCTTGAAGATTGCAAAACTATTGCCATTCCTATGGGAAAAGGTTTACGGTTGAGTCTTCATGATGCTCAAGAGCATTTGATGTTGTTCTCTATCAACAGGCTATTGGATGCTTGATTTACTTATGCATTACCAGGACAAATATTCAGTTTGCTGTCTCAGAGATGAGCAAGTTTATGCATTGCCCAAGTGTCAAGCATTGGTAGGCAATTAAGTGCATCTTTTGCTACTTGAGTGGTACTCGACTACTTGGATTGTTTTATCCCAAGGGGGGATCACTACCACTAGATTTACATGCTTTTTTTGAATTTGATTGGGCTGGTTGCTATGACACTTGTGTCTCGACTAGTGGTTTTTGCTTCATGCTTGGTACCTCATGCATATCTTGGTTGACCAAGAAGGAGCCTACTATGGCCACTTCTAGCTGTGAGGCTAAGTATAGGGCAGCATTCATAGTGATTATTGAGTGTGTGTGGCTTAGACACCTTATGGCTGATTTGGGTGTTGGTCCGTCTTCTTCCACCACCATATTCATTGACAATCAGAGCACATTTGCAATTGCAAAGAACCCTATTTTCCATGCTCGCACTAAGCACATTGAGGTGCACTATCATTATGTGAGAGAGAGGTTCTCTACTGGAGAGATCAGTTTGGTATATGTGCCCACACAAGAGAACATTGCAGACCTTCTCACAAAAGCTCTGCCTAGGGAGAAGTTTGTAGCTTTTCTCAAAGGTTTGGGCTTACTTCCTTTTGTGGATTGATTCCACATAGCTTGGAACCTCCTTATACATGAGTGTCAGATCCTTGTTCATCGCATCACTCCCAAGGGGGATTTGTTGATATATTTAGGTAGTGATGTGTGTGAACACACTAGGACCATCAGACCACTTTTTTCCCTCTTAAGGAGGTTTTCTTCCCCTGGCTTGTATATATGTGTATAACCCTAATGGGTGACTAATCTTTGTACATTCTCTTGGTAATACATTCACTATTGTGTGTTGTGCTCCAAGCTTCTTCTTCTTCTTCTTCCTTGTGTTGTTTGCATGCTTTCGTAGACATCAAATGCCAACAATAATTTAGGCTGAATTGTAGAAAAAGACGTACAGGTTAGGTTCACTCAAGATGGAGCTTATGTGGAAGATCAATGTCAAGGCTTCAAGAAGATAGCTAGAGGTGAGAAGTATGGTAGGCTCTTCGTGACATTTGAGGTGGGAGAAACAAGAAATATAGCTCTATAAAGCTTTCAATTTCGATTCCTAAGTGAGCTAAAGGTATGGCAAAAGAGGCTTGATCATGTGAAAAGGATATATGTAGGGATCAAAGTGTTCTTGGGTTTCCAAACATCTCAAAGTTGCAAGAGACCTTTGATTCTCCAAATTTCTGATCTATGTTGATTTAAGAACTCCTCTATATCAAGAATAAACCAAACTTTACACAAACTTCACATTAACTTTCAAGTTCATTTAGAAATACTTATGTGTGAAGTTTTCTTTTGCTTCAACAAGTCTGCTTCAGGAATAAACTTCAATCTCTGCATATAACTTCAATTTTACTCATTCAAATGATGCACACACATTCATGCTATTTTTGTGCAATCATAATGATCATTAGTTTCTCAAAAGAGCCATTAGATCTTTAATTTGGCCACTTAGATCAAGCATATGTCAAAAATTGCCTTCCAAAAATGGCGACTTTGACATGGTCAACTTCTTAATCTGATTTCTCCCAAAGTATAACCCCTTCTACTAAATGCTTTTATCCAAAGCTTCCTTATCTTGTAACTTAAATTTTGAATGCTCAAACATAAAAACTTTACACTGAGCACTGAGATCCAAGCAAGTCTTTGAGCACCAAAATGCGCGATTATGAGAGCTTCACTTGCAAACTTCTACATATGAATGTTCCTACTTGTCATACACACAACCTGAAGAGAGTTAGATCATAAAAATTTTTTCATAGTCTAAATTAGATGTGTAGAAAATATATCTTGATCCACATGATCAGATTGAGAGAATTCTAAGATAGTCTAGTCACTAATCTCACGAGAATACTATCTGCACATCTATCTCTAAGGAGCTTGAATTATATTGACTATATTCTCATCTTTTCTTCATTTCCTATGTATATCACGACTATACATGAGTGTATATATACATATGAGTATGAACTCATCATTGTATCAAAGTATTTTTGAAGTATTTTTCAAAACTAATGTACATAAGTATGTAGAACATCTCTCCTTGAATCTTCACTTAACTTTATGCTTTAAGATTCTCTTTTTTTCATTTCTTCACTCCTAGGCTTCATGTAATCATCAATGGTGATTGTCTTGCTCCAACAAAAGTGACATATGATCAACAAATGTGATGCCTGTTTGATTGGGAGATCATAAAGTCAACTTTACCATAGTAAAGGGTACATCCACACAAATCTCTTGAACTTAGTACACATACATGTGTGGGGACCAAGTCAAGAACCATCATTAGCAAGCTCAAGGTATTATGTATCTTTTGCTAATGATCACTATAGGTGGATAATCTTATCCTTTATTAAAAAAAGAAAGTGAAGTGTTTGATTGCTTCAAAAGGTATTTAGCCCGTGCATTTTAAAAACAACACTTACTCTATTGCTCGTAAAACATCATATAAATTTCTCATCAGATACACTTTACTTGATGACATTTCTTTTTCATAAGTGTTGCATAACTTCTTTAAAAGCTCCTCTACACTTTCACAGTCCAATACACTTTCACAGTCCAATACTATAAAGTAAAGATTATTTGCCAGGTGTTATTAAATGGTAGTAGAAATTTCATCAAGATCATCCCAATCATCATCATCTATGTCAGCTGGATTCTTTGAGATTCCATTTACTAGCTTCTAGTGCCTCCTTTGAGTCAGCATATCTTTAATTTGACTGTTCCATAGACAAATTTCATGCCATAAAATTTCTAGATCTCAAGATGGTCTCTTCCTTGCAAATTATAACTCCTCTTGGGAATACCAGAACTAGACCCCAATCCACTAGATGTGTCCGAGACCTTTCATGCCATGATGATAGAGAACTAACTAGAATGACAATGGACCTAGAATAGTAAAAACACCACTAAGGCCAAAGAAGATGACCAAATATCAAATTCTAAAATAATTCTAATAGAGTCACCTCAGAAAAATGGATCAATGAACAACAATGAACAATCAAAGAGATTATGTAAGAATGTATGCACTCACACCAATGAGTGTTTGGAGGAGTAAATTCAACCACTTTATACATTGCATATGAGCAATGTAGAAAACTTATAAACTGTGAGAACTAACATGTAAACTTGCATAGCGAATCATTGAGTCCACTATATAGAACAACTTAATTGAAAGAAGCCAACTAGGCTTTATCGAGCACCTATAAACAACTATTAAATTTGAAGGTCCAAAAGTAGATTTTTTATTCTTTATTGGATAATAGGAAGGAAAATGTTCAAAACCTTGGAGCAAATTGTTAAGTTACACATAGGCTCAAGCTACAAGGAATTAGTACAATGGTGACTTTAAAGTAGAAGGTTTTGAATTCAAAAAGTTGAGCTAAAGAAGAAGACATTACAAGATGGTGTGGATGTGGGCTTGATGATCCAAAACATTAAGTTTGCATTAACATGAAAGTGGGTTTGGTGGTACGTGAGATTTTCTTCAAGTGATGGATGTCGAGACTCCAGTTCAAGTTCAAGATTATGAGTTTCCTAAGTTGGAAAATTATGAAATTCATTTAGGATTTGATTTGGTCCAATTGAAGTTGGGTTGAATAGGATGAGGAAATATTTGTTTTTGATATTATACTTGGATCGTAAATCTCGGATCAGACACAATAGTCCTCTAGTCAAGTAACATGTCAATGAATGTTGGTTGGAAGTGGATCATGTAGTTTGGTCAAATTTAGTACATATTCATTTATTCAAATCAAGCTCAAAAAGAATTCATGAGAACTCTCAAAATTCTTGAATAGTTAGAATATCCATATATTCTAGTAGGACTATGCACAAGTGGTGCATAGAAAGGACCAAGTTAGTAGTTTAGATGGAGCAACTGAGAATCTACATATTTCATATGTATGTGCTATGGCTACACAATGCACACATAACGAGACAATGAATTAGGCAAGGATATTTAGTCCAACCTTATCATTCCATCCATACATTGCACTAGATTAAGTTTATTACATGTAGAGCTAGATGTAACTTAGAATGATTTGGGTAGGGATCAAACCATGCACAACATTACCCTCTTTTCAAATCAAGTCCAACATAGGATGCTACTTTATTCAAAGAGGTCAATTATGGATGACAACCATGCTCCTTAGTTTGGACCATGGGCTTGAGGGAAAAGAAATTCTATAGTTGTAGCTTAAAGCATATTTACAAGAATAAAAATGTTCTTGAAAGGGGGGGGGGGGAATGCTATAGGCTCAAGAAAATGATATAATTAGGTACATTTGAACTATGAAACAAGTTGTAAGTGTAGTTTAATGGTTAAGTCTTAAGGGTGGGAAGGAGAAGGTCTTGGGTTCAACCCCCATGAAGAGCATTTGAGTGCATTTTGGCCCAAAGATCTCTAGAGTGTTCGAACTCAAGTTTGATGAAATGTCAAGGTTCTATGTAGGTGCCAAAGAAGGACTTAATAGTGACTCAAATGACAAAGGAAATGCCAAAACATCAAGTGGAGAATCTCAAGTTATGATTCCTCATGTGTCACCAAGCAATAGTTCCAACACAAATCAATGGAGTGGAAGATTGCGTGGAAATGGAAATCCAGCAAATTCATCAAGTACATCCAAGCAAGGTAAAAAAAAAGCTTTTCTGGTGGTAGTAAAACATCTATAGATTTTGAAGACATTGATGGAGATTCAAGCGGTTGAGAAAAGAGCCTTGATGAGGAACCCTTTAAGAAGACACCAGGAGTAAGAAAGGCACATGAATATGATACAAGGAGAAGTGACCTGGGATCAAGAAGATCTAGGAGGATGCAAAATTCAATGCAATGGTTGAAGTATGAAAATTACATGGCTCATCATGGTGCCTACATGACCAAGGTAATAGAAGTTGCTGAACCTTCTTGTTTTGAAGATGCAATTGGAAATGAAGATTGGGAGAACTATGGATGAGGAGATGGTTTCACTTTATGGAAATGAAACATGGAAGCTAGTTACATTGTTGCAAGGAAAGAAACCCATAGGTTGCAAGTGGGTTTACAAGGTGAAGCACAATGCTGATGGTAACATAAGCAAGTATAAAGCACAGTTTGTAGAAAAAAGATATGTACAGACATATGGCATTGATTATGAAGAAATGTTCAACCTTGTAGCTAAATTGGCCACTATTAGAGCACTTATTGCATTAACTACAAAAAAAGAATGGATTTTGCATCAAATGGATGCGAAGAATGCTTTCTTACATGGTGATTTGTAGGAAGAAGAATACATCAACCAACCACAAGGACATGAGGATTCAAAGCATTGAGAACATGTTTCCAGGTTGAACAAGGCTTTGTATTGGATTAAACAAGCCCCTCATGCTTGGCATGCAAGGATTGGTGATTACTTAACCACCATTGGATTTTCTATGTGTGATACAGATCATTAGTCATTTGCAAGCAAGGGGAATGATAGCATCACGATTGTGGCTATATATGCTTTTACTTGATTGCAGGTGGTAATAAGAAAGAAAGCTTTAAAGAGGTAAAGCAAATCCTTATGCATGAATTTTACATGAAAGATCTTGGTGTGCTACGCTATTTTTTGGGCATTGATTTTATACATACACAAATAGGTATATGGATGTCGCAAAGGCAATATGCCTTGAGTATGCTACAAAATTATGTTATGGATGATTATAATTCAGTTTCTATGCCATTAGGTCAGAATTTGAAGTTGGATACTACATTAGGTGAAGCATTGCTGAGAAGTGATGGTGCTCGCTCTTCTTGCATAATAGAAAAAACAATTTTCTATGAAATGCTCTGACAGTAGTGAAGCGTTCCAATGATAATGCATGGTAATGGAATTCCCTTTAAGAGAGCTTTATGGTGATGCTCTCATAGTAGAAAGTTGAGCTCTACATAATACACTTTACACCACACATAATTGTTGAGTACACATAAACTATAAAGCACACAAAGACTTGACCATATATTTCCTAGGTTTTACAAATGTCTAACCATACCACTATATGTTTATTAAAGAACACATACAAAAGTTTCTAAGGACCATTTGGCCTTTCATATGGACACTAACAGTAACAAGTTTGTCCTTGAACTTTTCCAATTTTCTTGTATCCATAAACTTTGTCATAGGGTGTTATAAAGTAACGTGATAAGGCTCAATATAATGAAAACCTTAGGTACTTTTGGAGTATTAAACAACTTATAAGTATAGAGTAGTGATTACAACTTACATATCAATGATGGGAAGGAGAAGGTCCTAGGTTCAAACCCCATGAGAAGCATGGGAGTGCATCTTTGCGTAAAGATCCCTATAGCCTTCTTACTCAAGTTAACATTATGATTTACCTGTAGTCTAGTGAGACGTAAGTGAAAAGGTGAGTATATCTACTACTAGTTGAAAGTCCTAAAATAGTGGTGGCAAAATCACATAACGTGGCTCAACTACTTTAATCTTAAAGTGGTGAGGAGGCTCTAACTCAAGTCAACATTATGAGTTCACTTGAGTGTAGTGAGATGTAAGTCAAAAAGTGAGTATATCTAGTACTAGTGGACTCTTGTGGAAAGTCCTAAAGTAGTGGTGAAGAACGCACATGTAAAAAGTGGCTCAATCACTTTAATTTTAAAGTGGTGAGGGTTGCACTTGTAAAAGTAGCTTCAGTTACTCCAAATGTCAAGGTTAGTCCTCAAATCTATATAATAATATGTTGGGTGAGTTGGAGGTCATTCTCTTATATGATGTGGGTTAGGTTCTAGAGTTTCTTACATTGGTATTAGAGCACAGATCTATAGAGACCTTCTGCTCTTCTTCTTCTTCTTCCTCAAGCTTTCATAGGAATCTCGGTGGAGTTCACATAGAACCTTGAGGGAGCTTTCATGGAGATCTTGACTCTTCATCTTCTTAAGGAGTTTAGATGTTGTCATTCAATTCATGTCTCTATTTGGATGCAAGATCTCCCACCACATTAATTGGAGGAGGTGTGCACAATAGTTCTGATCTCACGGATGACATCTTTGCGTGAGATATTCTTGCAAAAACAATGGCGCCACAAACTTGAGGCCAATAGGATTTGAACTCACACCACCCCTTTTAGGGGCGAAGGGAACATTCAAGAAAAATCTACCAGCTCGTTGCATTCTATCAGCCCATTTTAAGTTTACTTCTATCATAACTCCATTCATTTTTCTCCACATGCTTCATGAAAACATGATGAAGCGAAAGAATTACTCTCTCTCTCTCTCTCTGCATTTATACAAAGAAGTTGCTGACAAGATTTGATCTTCGAACCTCTATTTCAGATGGTGCCAAACTATCCAGTAAGATCCATGACATTGGATAAATATTATGTGCCTTATAGAAAGAACCTCTACAACCCTTTATTTTCTTATTTAATTCGATTGAGAGCTCACAAGCATTCCCTTTGGTACTTCCTTTTTAGCACCATTGTACGAGCATAAGCAGCCTCATCCAATCTTAATAGTCTCACGATCGCAAGTCAATAGATGGTTATCAATGGGATGCAATATGAGAGAGATAAAGATGTAGTAAGATGCATGAATAGAGCAGAGCAAGGACAAAAGAGAGGAGAACTATATTTCTACACATGGAGAGCAAAAGATGGAACCTAAAGAGCAAGTAAGAGGATGGAGCAAGAGCTTTTATGATATGAAGATTGCTCATCCAAAGAAAAGTGAAAAATCACACAAGAGGGTACTTTCACCCCCTCTTGAAAGGTATCATTGTGATCTAAATTTGTTTTTTCGACTCACATGTATTCTTTTAAGATTTCTTTATAGGTATATATCTTCAAAGTTGATATTCTATCTCCGATTTTTCTTTGGGAAGCATCCAAAGTAGCCACTTCAAACATTATTTCTAGTCAGTACTGACCTATAAACTAGTAAACATCGGACACGTCCTGATCTTTATTCGAGTGTCCATATTTACTGATTTATAGCTTGTTGGAAATATTATTTTATAAAATACTATAGATATCACTAAAAATGAATGAAATTTAACATGTCCCATAGAGAATTCATTCTCAATAGTCACCTCTTGATAGTTGCAGAAATGTAAGTGGCCACTTTTTTTGAGATCTTCTTGGTATTATTTCACTTCTAAAATTGGGGAGGAAGTGAATGATTAATTTATAGGCCCTTGAAGCTTCTGGACTCCACTAGTTTGAGTAAGAGAATTAGATTTTATCATTGTAAGTGCACAATTTGTAAGTATGCATTATTCTTCTACATGCATTATTCTTGTATATGCATTATTCTTGTATTGGGTTCACCCATAGGGGATCAATGTTCATTTTATTTTGTAAATTGAGGAGGTGAGTAGCACCTACTGCAACCATTTGATTGTATTTTCATGAGGAGGTGAATGATGCCTACCTCAAACCTTGACTAATTAAATCATTTTCATGTTAGAATGAGTGTAGCACCTACCACAACCATTTGATTGTATTTTCATGAGGAGGTGAATGATTCCTACGTCAAACCTTGACTAATTTAATTATTTGCATGATAGAGAGGAAGGGCATGGTTGTGTGCATGTAAACATGCACATGCACATGCACATTCCACCAATTATTTCGTCCATAGATGCACCATTCAGGCATAGCCTACTTATTTGTTAAAAGTGTGCTAGGAAGAGTTAAAAGAATAAGTCCACTATACCTCTAGCATCTAGGTTGTAGAGATTTTCCTCTCCACTCAAGTCTAAGCATCTGCTAATGCTTTTCGATTTCCAAATGTAAGCTTCCACTAATACTCTTCAAATTCCAAATCCTAGGAAATCTTTTCAAGATTGATACACCTTTGGTTGCATTACTCATTAGACTTAAGTACCATAGTACATGGTTTGGGGCTCACGTAGGAACTACTTGAGTAATTTTACCCTCTTTTACTTTACTCATTTCTATCTTTAAGGAGTTTTAGCTTCACTTAGAGTATCTCAATCCTTTAAGCGGGTTCTGAAACTCTTGAATAGCTATTGATAAACATGATTATTTCTAACTTGGATGATTATTATCACTTCCATGTTGCACTTTATAATAAGCTCCTAGTTCCCTTTGAATGAGCCTATGACAAAGAACATACTTGTCCTTTATGGTCTTTGGAATAAATCCAAGATTATTGAACACTTAAAAACTTCTTTCAAGTGAGATCTTTATGGTAAAATCTTAACCTTCTTGGAATAAGTCTAAGACCAAATGATATTCATCATTATAATCGTACTCTTTTAGGGTTAACGTTTTACCTTATTAGAGCAAGGCCAAGATTCTTGGGGTAAGCAATTGAGCTTGGGAGATAGATAATGAGATCTCAAGATAAAGACTGAGTTTGTGCCACTTTCTTTTGATCAACAAGAGTTGATCACACTTCACGCAAGTTTATCCAAGTGATAGCAATTGGAACTATTATTAACCTTACTATAGTTGTAAGGCTTCGATTATAGTTTTAGTGATTATCTCAGGGGATGAGAATAGAGTTTTGCATGTTAATGAATAGAATCCTAAGTAGGATTGAATTTTAGAAATTATTTTTTCCTAGATGAGATACAAGGGATCAAGAGATTCTTTGGGAATTAAGGATTTAAGATAAGATCAATATTCTAAGGTTAAACTCAAGGATATTAAGTTTGAAGGTCCAAAATTAGCTTTTTATTCTTTATTGCATAGTGTGAAGAAAAATGTTAAAAACCTTGGAGAAAAATGTTAAGTTTCACATAGACTCAAATTATTAGGAATTGATACAATAACCACTTTAAAATAGAAGGTTTTGAATTCAATAAAGTTGACCTAGAGGAGAAGACACTACATGATGGTGTGGATGTGGGCTTGATGATCCAGAACATTGAGTTTTCATTAACATGAAAGTGGGTTTGTGGTATGGGACATTGTACTTCAGGTGATGGATGCCCAAGCTCCAGTCCAAGTTAACGATTTTGAGTGTCCTAAGTTGGACAACTATGAAATTCATTTAGGATTTCCTTTGGTCCAATTGAAGTTGGGTTGCATAGGATGAGGAAACACTCCAATATGATATTCTACCTGGATCCTAGATCTCATATTGGACATAATATTCCTCTCATCAAGTAATAGGTCAATGGATTTTGGTTGGAAGTGTGTCATATATTTTGTTCAACTTTATTACAATTTCATTTATTCAAATCAAGTTCAAGTGAAATTCATGAGAACTCTCAAAATCCTTGAATAGTTAGTGTATCCATATATGTCTAAAAAGGACCAAGTTAATAGTTTGGATGGAGAGACGAAGAATCTACTTGTTTCATATGTCTTTGCTATGGCTTCACAATGCAAACATAGCAAGATAATGAATTGGGCAAGATTATTTAGTCCACCTTTATCATTCTATCCATACGTTGCACTAGATTTATTTTATCACATGTAGAACTTAGAATGATTTGAATAGGGATCAAACCATGCACAATATTCCCCTCTTTTCAAATCAATTCCAAGATAGGATGCCCCTTTACTCAAAGAGGTGAGTTATGGATGACAACCATGCTCCTTATTTTGGACCATGGGCTTAAGAGAAAATGTATTATATATTTGTATCTTGAAGCACATTTTCGAGGATGAAAATGTTCTTCAAGGGGGGGAGGATGCCATAGGCTCAAAATAATGATAAAATTAGTTACTTTTGAAGTACGAAACAAGTTGTAAGTGTAGTTTAGTGGTTAAATCTTACATGTGGGAAGGATAAGGTCTTGGGTTCAACCCCCATGAAGAGCATGTGAGTGCGTTTTGGCCCAAAGATCTCGAGCCTTCTAGCTCAAGTTAACATGAGCTATTTTGAGTCCAAAGAGACTTAACTCAAAAGTTGAGTATATCTACCACTGGTGGACTCAAGTAGGGGTGGAGAATGGGCATGTAAAAGGTGCCTCAACCACTTTAATTGTAAAGAGTGGTGAGAATTGAACCTATAAAAGTAGCTTCACTTATTCCACATTTCATGTTTACTCACCATATCTAAATATTAGTACGTTGGGTGGAAAGTCACAGGTAATTATCTTGTGTGCATGGAGGCTAGGTTCTAGAGTTTATTGCATAGGATACTACTTTCTCTTTGATGAAGTGGTAATGAATATATATGTGCTTTCTCCTTGCATGGACGTTGGGAGTGGAGAAAAGTGGAGTTCCTTCTCTTTTGATGTATAGAGAAGGGTCTACTTCACTTGGTTGATATCCACGCCTACATAGGTACTCCATGAGCTTTTGATTATAAGACCTAGGGGCTTGCTCAAGACCATGCAAAGCTTTCCTAAGCTTATGTACATATTTTAGTTTCTTATAACCTTGAAGTTGTGATATATAGAGCATCTCCTATAAATCACCATTTAGAAAAAAACTCTTTACACCCAGTCAATAAATGGGCCATCTTATTGAAGTGGTTATTCCAATTATATTCATCATTTTGGTCATGTTCAAAATAGGCTTGAAGGTTTCTTCATAGTCTAATCCATATGATAAGGCAAATCCCTTTCCTATAAGCCTTGCATTGTATCTTGCAATAGAACCATCTCAATTTCGTTTAACCTTGTACACCCATTTGTTGCCAATTACCTTAATTCATTCTTTGTTTGGTACTAGGCTACAATTTGTGTTGTATTCTAGTGCTTTGTACTCCTCTTCCATAGTTTCTTGCCACTCATGTGTCCTTTGCCTCTACATAGGTAGAGGATTCTTGATCCTTGATAGCCCTAGATATGTATGCATAATGTCTAGCAATGATATTATCATAAATTAACCTTGATATATCATGCTTTGACTTAGTTGACCTTCTTTCTTCTCCCTTAGGTGGAAGGTATCCTCTTGCCTTCATATTTTGATCTTTGGCTTTGATGTAGCTCGACCTTCTAGCAATGGCTCTTCAACATCTTCTACTTCATTCCCTTCTTCAAAAAAATCTGATGTAATGTTTATAATGGTCACTCCCACACACTCACAAAGACACAATACATAAATGTAAATAGTCTTGGAGTAAAAGAGAGCATTCTTCCATTCATAAGAGATATTATATGAGAGCACGTCGACCAAAAGCTCCCCCTTTACAAAAATGAGCCTCTATATATAGGCTAAGCACATTTCCCCTATGCTTCTTTGAAAAGTCAAAAAGGGAGTATCTCTCTAACTAACATATCTTCTATGATATTCTAAAATCAATTCTTATAACAACCAAATCCCAAGAATGTGCATGCATGGGATTTTTACGCGGGATTTCCCTAGAAGAGCCAAAAAGGTGAGATATCCAAGAGCTACCTATACTATGGTATAAGGAAATATTAAAAAGTGCTTTTAGGAGAGTGTTCAGATGTGACACTCAAGTATATACAAAGAGGGTTATTCTCATGGTCTAGGGAGGGTTTACAATTGAGGATGTGTGCAAACACTACACCCCAACACTCTCCTCCCCCTAGACTTTGTCGTCCTCGACAAAGCTAAGGTAAGAGGACCATACACAACTGAACCATTCCAAGTTGGAGTCTTCAAGTCTGGAAATCTTCAAGTCTTCAGGTCTTGAATTCTTCCAGTGTTCAATTTTGAGGTCTTCAATGTTGAGCGACACAATCCCCTTGGGGGGCAGTCAGCCCAACAACAAAAAGAGAAGCCTTTGTTGCCAAATATGCAACCATTCCTGTTGAGCAAGTCTTGAAAAATTGCAAACCAAAAACTTCATGGGCATACATAAGAATTGCAAACATGAAGGTGCAAGCAAGGACCCAACTGCCATAAGAGGCTGTAGCATCTTTGAAACCTGCAATGCAGCCAAGTCCCATGACAACATAAACAATCTATAATGTAGGTCATATGTTAAAAATGATTGCAAGAGCAATTATCATGATTCCAACTGGATAGTCACACCACAGGGACCCGAAGTCCATAGCTTTCACAACAATTTGGGAAATTGAACCCAAGAACCTTAGTAGAGTAATCCCTGCTTCAAGTAGATCTACAAAGATGCACGAACTTTGTCTTGTATTGGTAGTATCTCAAGTTTTTGTAGCATACACCAGGCATACATAGGAAAAGTTACAACCGATCTCAGGAAGACACCCCAGAGTTTGGCCTGTATATAGCCAAGCCGTGTAGGACACAAATTCAAAAAAACCACAATGAGGAGGCAGCATACCACATTGTCATGCTACATAGATTGATAGACCAATGAGCGACAGACAACCCCCAAGCTAGGAGCCACCTTCTATGAGAGAAAGAAGTCATCAAAGAAAAACTCATCAGCTTCTTTGGATTGTTGATAGGGCCTACTCATGTAAGTACTCAAATAAAAATGCCACAATAGTAGGATGATCCAAATGTGGCAATCCATGAGTATTGACAATGTTCTACCACCTTTACTTGAGCGTATTCAACACAACCTGCAATCACATCCTCTATTAGTAGGCCTGGTAGATCTAACTTGAAGTCTATATGAGAGAACACCTCAGCAGCACATGTAGAATCATGTAGACTATTTTTTTGTATTTAAGCTAGATCCTCACCAGTCACAAAATTGAGAGTAGATAATTGGTTCCACGTTTGAAGCCAGTAGCACATTAGTCCAAGAGTCTCATGCTCACTCTCAGTTATGACGAATGATTACTACCATCAGTTGTCTCAACACTTCTTGAGTTAGTCATTTGGTTCCATCAGCTCCATATGTCCTTCATGTTATGTAGCAAGTTTAAAGCAACTATCATTCCAACAAGTATGAACACCATAGGAGGCATAATTTGAAGTTCATTTTAGGCACAAATAAAGGTCAAAAGGAGAGAAAAAATCATGCACCTAAATCATGTCCAATATTTATGTTGAACTGCCTTCAAACCTGTTAGATTAGCCTGCAAAGTTGAATAGGATACGTCATGAATCAGAGAGAACTGCCCTTCATCATATCTTGAGAGTATGTTTTGTCCTTGAGATCTGCCTCGATTGTAATGCTTCACTTAAGATCACTATATGAGGTTCACTACATTCAAAGAGCACACACCAATTATGGAAGAGTGATGGAAAAACATTACAAAAGGGCCATGCCAATCATCACTTATTTGCAAAGGAGCAACACACTAATTGCTTATTGTTCCTTTAGTTTGAAGTGCATCGACCATGGAGCCACTTTACCAAGTTGGCAATTGGGTCCATCCAGTAGTGTTGGAGCACCAAGAGCAGCAGAGACATGTAGACCAGAGCTTATCCATGGTTGTTGATTCATCATGATGGACTCAAATGATATTGTAATTCCACTTTCTTAGCCCATGTACTCAAAACATTCGAGCACTGTAGGTGTTCCCAAAATATGTTATAATGCCCGGTTATGGTTTGGGATAGTAGCACCCAGACATAAAAAATCAAAGAAGTTATCTTCATGAACATTGGGCCTCATTTCCTCAAAATCCGTAGATAAAGGAAACACCTTCCAGTAGCACAGAGGAGGTAGAGAGGCAATGGAAAGACCTATAATCATTAGTGTTATTCCTCAAATCTTCAGAGACCTATCCAGCCATTGAGACTCCCCACCTGTTGATGATGTAGTGTGAATACACTTGAGATACCTCTGTTCAGATAACACTTTCCAAAATGCAAGCCTTCAGCAAGCATTTTGAGACTCTATTGCATTGAGTTGGTAGAAATTTTCATACAAACCCAAGATGCAAAGCCTCCCACTGAGTGGTTCACACTTAACACGATCATGGCCTGACAAGATACCCAAAAGCCGCCAGAGAACTAAAGGACCCAAACCCAGATGTTTCATTATCATCTCATACTTTGATACAAATCATGTTCGAAGATTCATCCATAATAAAAGCATTCTAGTAATAGAAATCTACACATTCTAGTGCTGAAATTATCAATACTTGTAGGATTGTTCCTGTTGAAATACCAGTTCCTACACCAGCATCAGTAATCAATTTACTTCGAGAGCCTGGTGAGAATCGACTGCTGCATCTTGATAGTTTTTTGCAGCTGATGGATTTGGAGGAACTCCATAATGCGATTTACTCCAAAAGCTATGTTGAATGGGAGTTATAGTCATACCTGAGGTTCTCTTGCTGACATTCAGAAGTTTGAATGGCACGGCTATCACAAATCAGGTTAAGCAACTTAGCATGTATCAGAGCACCCTGTAAGTCCACCTTTTGCTTTAATCAGCACTAAAGCCAAGAAATATTTATGCAGATCATGAAATATCGCTACTGCAAATTTTGCTAGATCTCCGAGCTGTTGAATAATGCCAACCAAACCCTCCATAACCACATCTTCAAGCAATCCTCAGGATCATCTATTCCTCATGCTTTGGAGAAACTTGCAAGGACAAAGGATTTGCCATCCAATTTTGACCTTCTGTTGTGCATCAGTTGAGGATGGTGGAAATATTTTGGGTCGTGCAAATCTAGTGTGCCATCCTTCATGTGTGGTTAGAGGTGTTTTGGAGACAAAACCTCGGCAAAGGGTAGTCACAAACACTCAAATGCTTATCAAGCATGGTCCAGCCTATTGAATCAATAACATTATAAAGTTGAGCATTCAAAACAGATAACTCCAAAGGTTATCCATTAAATCACCATGATTCCATCTCTTCTTGGCTTCGAGTGATGCATATTAGCTTATGTCTGGTTTCCTTGGATTGCCACCTTGAGGGATGATCCAAGCCCTTGTTGTTCTTCTTACCATGGAGAAGACAAACATCCAAATGAAATAGTTGTGACCTAACAGGCTTAATAGTCATAGAATAGATATTGCCAATGACCCCATGTGACTAGCTGCAACATAAATTCAATGACACCCGGATGTAGCCTTGATGTCTGCAAATCTTCTTGCTTGTGAACAACGGTGTGTCCTTGGCAAGGAAGAAAAGAGAGCCCCGAATTCATAAGCATCAAAAGTTTTTAGAATAAGTGTTTAGAATAGTTAAACATGGTACACCATTGCTCATAATCAATGTATACAAAACAAAGTAGTAACAGCCCAGCATATGCATTCAAGATTACTGAGTTCCTTTGGAGATGGCCATAGCCCGCAAGCCTGTTGCATGGTGATGGTATGATATATGAAGGATCCCAGCTTCACCTCTTGGAAGCACAATGGTAGGAGGACAAGCAACATGAGACATGGAGCCTTGCGCCATTCCATTAACCTTCATTTTTTAGTTATATATTTCATGCAACTTTGAGGATTTCGAGCTCCTTTGTTTTGCCTTTTTTGCTAACATATTCTCTTAAGCCTCCTTGCTTCATGCACTTGATGCTCCATCTCAACCATGAACGGCAACACAAAAAAAGAACAAATCATTAATCATGACTTTTAAAGTACTAAAAAGGTCCTAAAGATTGGACTATAGCAAAACATCTCCTATTGTATCCACAAACTGAAACTATGGCAATAAATGATATGTTATTCCATGATGTCTACTAAATAGCAATCAGTCGCTATTTCCTTGAGTTGTAGTATCTTCATAAGCTCTAGCAAGATCTATGGAATCCTTGTCATCCTTGTCTTGCATGGTTCTGTTTCCTCCATATTTCATGTGTTAAGTGGCTTCTTTGCAGCTCATCAGCAACCTTTAAGCATAGCTTCAAAGTGTGTCCCAAAAACAACTTCATGTCTTGGGAAAAAAATATAGGCTCTGAATTTTCTTGCAATGATGACTCCTGTGATGGTGATATTATGGGTTCATCACATGCAAGGCCTTATTCTAAGGCAAATGTACTCCTAGAAAACTACATATTGTGTTTCTTCATGCTCCTATGCACACATGATGAAAGTGATGCCTTCTACAAGGAGGAAGTGTTCATCTATGAGACACTAAAGATTTGTCAAAATTCATTCACAAGGTTTGTTATGCCACCTATTTTGTTGAGGCTTCTGTTAGTAGAAATGTTGATGTCTTCTTCGGAGGCACCTTGCTATTCCTTTGTAGGAGTAGAAGGAGGGAAACAGATTCTCCTTTTTGAACATCTCCCCATGTTCTATGAATCAGGAACATTGGTATTCTTTAGTCATGGCTCACATGATATCACACGGACAGTCGTAGAGATATTTGGTTATCCTTAGCCTGCTATTAGAGGGAATTTTCAAGGGTCCCTAAGAAAACATGGATGATGTCCATTCTTATGAGTGTATATTTCCCGAGGGTTCTCACATATAGTACATATGCATATGGAGAGCCACATATAGGGCATAAAGGAAGAAAATGTACAAAATACCAAAATCCAAGAGGTTGCCTCATGGAGTCCTTGCCAGGGAGCTACCGCATCATAGAGCACCCGGATTACAGCCATTTCACCCCAGAAAACTTGAGCTTAGCCTGAATACTTTACTCCCGTGCGATTCTGGAACACTATCATTATCCGACGGTGAGAAGCTTCAGAGCTTGCCCAATATTGGGCTCGAGCATTTGTGTAAATACTTATACTCTATTTTCTTACATAGGAGAAAGAGCATCGAGCAACAAGAAGAGCCAACCTATGCTCAGCGAGCCTCAACATTTGACTTGTTGTCAGAGGGGGATGGAACAAGTGATTCAACAACTTCTTCAATGCTTTGAGGGAATGAAAGTACGCCTGTATCCCTCGATGGGCCTACTCTTCACACTGATGTGTTCCCTCCATGTGAATTACTGCCTTCTTCATTCACGGTCCTCGAGCAAGGCATCATGACTGACGAGGAGGAAAGATGCAACCTGACTAATAGATGGAGTGGCACACATTGAGATCTATTGCTTCCAGATAGCAAGAATTTCGGGGCTTGATGGTTATCGTTGTAACTAGGAAGGCAAAAAATGTAGATGCTTATCGCCTTGCATAGACACATGAACATTACCATTGCGACCGCTGGAAGCCCAAAGCAGAGTGTTGGTAGGCCTCATGACTGGCCATGTATGATGATGAAGAGAAGGATAGAGGGACATTGTGCCAGGACTTGCAATCGTCAGGCAGAGAGAGTTAGCGGCTCAGGGATGCGCGACAAATTTGAGGAGAAGAATCGCATTCTGATCTACCAAAATTCCTACATATTAAACCCTATGCAACTCCATCAAAAAGGAGAGAGTCAAGGGCAACCATATCTCAAACCCATAGAGGTGAGTGGGCAAGAGCAAATCTCATGAAGCTTCAACCACTTCAATCGATGAAAATAGGCAGCAAAGCTCCCCGGCCATGGCTATGCGATGAAGGAAGGGGGCAACTCTAAAACTTAGGTGTCTGTAAGCCGAATTCAAGAGAGAAGAGAGAAAGGGAGAAATTAACTCCCCTCCACCTACCCCCTCATTCGTGTCTCCGTCCTTTGAATGTCCCTCCATAACAGGATATTTGACTCTCCAAAAGTGAGTAAAAAAGTGATTTGAGAGTTTTGTAAATCGTTCGAGTGAGAGAAATATTAGCATTGTCATACTCGCATTTGTGAGAAGTGTAAATGATCAATTTCTTTTTGGGTTTTTCTTCAAAATGAAGAGAGGGAGAGAGAAGAGATAACAACTATCCATCCCTCTTTCCAAAGCATTCACTTCTATCAGAGGTGGTAGTGGTGGAAAGTGATGCCAAAATGAATGTGTAGGAGTGTGTGTATGAGAGAGTGAGAGAGAGAGAGAAGGGGGTTAGGAGGTGTTTTTGTGCATCAAACATAAATGAACTAAAACTACACTACTCAAAACAAGAAATGGGGAACTAATGGCCCAATGGAAGGGTGAAAGTGCCATGCAAGAACTCAAATCCTAAGCAATTGAACAAAAACAATTACAACACAATACTTTACCACAGGTTCTTGAGCTCTCCAAGTGATGAAAGACTGACCATCCCTGGCAACGATGCCAAATAATGTTGAAGTTGTAGCCAGAGAAGACCAAAACCCTCACCACCTTGCATGGAAGCAAGAAGGAAGTCTCAAGAGTGACTCTCCTCTCATCCACCCCTACCTTTAACATGTTCAAGCCATTGGCATCAGCCCCATGGTATGCCAATGGAAGGGTGAAAGTGCCATGCAAGAACTCAAATCCTAAGCAATTGAACAAAAACAATTACAACACAATACTTTACCATAGGTTCTTGAGCTCTCCAAGTCATGAAAGACTGACCATCCCTAGCAACGATGCCAAATAATGTTGAAGTTGTAGCAAGAGAAGACCAAAACCCTCACCATCTTGCATGGAAGCAAGAAGGAAGTCTCAAGAGTGACTCTCCTCTCATCCACCCCTACCTTCAACATGTTCAAGCCATTGGCATCAGCCCCATGGTATGCCACATGCTTGAAAATATGGAGAATAGGGAGTCAAGGATCCTAGTCCATGACTAAAATACAAGCAATGCAACTACTCTACTCACACAAAGGAGAGACATGCATAGGCACACGCACACACCTCACTCTCACACACTTACAAAGACACAATACATAAATGTAAATAGTCTTGGAGTAGAAGAGAGAATTCTTCCATTCATAAGAGATATTACATGAGAGAACGTTGATCAAAAGCTTCCGCCCATTAAAAACCTAAGCCTCTATATATTGGAGAAGCACATTTCCCCATGTGCTTCTTTGAAAAGTCTAAAAGGGAATATCTCTCTAACTAACATATCTTCTGGGATATCCTAAAACCAGTCTTATAACTGAAAGAACTTGGAGAAGCTTATAGACGGTAGAAAAATGTGTTTCGAACCCACGAAGTTTGGTCTAGCCAGCCCACACAAGACCAGCCCTTGAGCTTATGGAGACTCAAATAGAACTTATAGGCATGCGATAAGTGCAAAGAAACACACTATGTACTTTGGAGCATCAAGGAGAATGAGTCGATACAAAACAGATAGGTTCGCGGGTTCACTAGCTCAAAAAAATTATTATCTATGGAAGAGACAATGAACTTCAAATGCCCATAGCGACCACCATGATTACAATTAGAAAACATCCTTTTATGGGAGTGATACACATAGGGTTGAGTGTATAGAATGCACAAAAGTATAAGGAATAAACAAAATATGCTATAGGAATGAATGAGACATTCACTGGTGGTACTTCATATTTTTCAAGAATACACAGAGATTGACCCCGAGATAGAAAAACTTGGATTTCTCCCAATATACTGAACCAAAATGCGATAAACATTTATAGGCATAAACTAGACACCTATACCTTTCCAATGAGCCATCTTGCACTCAATTTGGAGCTCTACAGAGAGAGCAGCAGCCTCTGCAAGATTACTGTTGGCGAAGAAGATGATGTAGACAATTAAAGGAGCAAGACAATGATGGCCACAAGTGTATGTATATTGCTTCCATGTAATGTACAAGTGATTTAAAGTCTTTATATAGACTCTAGGAGTGTTCCACGACTTCTACAAGTGAAATTTGAATTCAAATGAAGGTGGGAATGGTTGTTGGAGGGAATCAATTCACTTTCCTACAATCTAGGAAAAGTGAAGATCTAGTTTGATCTACTTTTAGGTGATTGATTGCTTGATTGAATGCAACTTCAACCACCACAAATTCATGGGGTTTGGCTCTATCTTTCTACCTTTACATGTGTAAAGCTCAAGGCTTTTACAATGGTAAATGAACCATCAAAAAATCTCTCAAAAAATAGAATAAATGAGCATAAGAAAAAGAACTCTCCAACAGATATTCTTTCGACGCGATAGCCTTTGATGTAGATCAAATCCACCTCAAGCATAGTGTAAGCTTGATGTTCCAACAGCTCCCCCTCAAGCTAAAGTATGCTTGAGTCTTCATTCTCTGATAGGTTGAATACCTGCCATAGCTTTGAATCTACAAAGCTTTACTCCATCAAGTGCCTTCGTCATCATATCTACTACTTGCTTTTTAGTCTGAACAAAAGAAATGTTAATCTCCTTTGCCATGAGATTCTCCCTGATGAAGTGGTAATGGACTTCTATGTGCTTGGTTCTCGCATGGAAACTAGGATTTGTCGCTAGATGCATGGAACTTACATTATCTCCAAATATGTGAGGTTTGGAATTCACTAGTCCCAAATCAGTATACAATGCCTTTAACCATATTGCCTCTTGAGTTGTTATGGTCAAGCCTCTGTATTCTGCTTCAGTTGAAGATAAAGCAACTGTTGGTTGCTTCTTGGAACTCCATGACACTAGCTTTGAACCTACAAATGGTAAGTAAACAGATGTACTTCTTCTATCATCCTTAGCTCCTGCCCAATCTGCATCTGAGTAGATTTTGATATCCAAATCTGAAGAGTAAGGATAGAATATACCTTCCTTGATTGTACCTTTGAGATACTTAAGTACTCTCTTAGCCGCATCCATGTGTGGTCTTCTCGGTGAGTGCATGAACTGACTAAGCACTCCCACACTATATGAGTTATCTGTCCTTGTATGAGTAGCATATATCAAGCTACCTACCAAGCTTTTATATTCTTTTAGGTCTTCAATTTTCTCTACTTCATAAACACTAAGTTTATGATTCATCTCCAAAGGTGTACGTGCAGGTTTAGTGTTCTCCATTTTGAACTTGAGAAGAAGATCCTGAATGTATCTTCTTTGAGTCAAATGCATTCCTTCATCTGTGTATATCACCTGCATACATAGGAAATATGTGAGCTCACCTAGGTCACTGATTTTGAACTCCTCTTGCATGTGTCTCTTGATCCTTTCAATGCCATTTAGATCATCACCTGTCATAATAATATCATCTACATATACACAAAGATAGATAACCTCATTGTGATCCCTTTTGATGAATAGAGAAGGATCTGAGCTACTAGCTTTGAACCCTTGATCTTGAAGATATGTAAGCAACCTGTAATTCCAAGCTCTAGGAGCTTGTTTCAATCCATACAATGCTTTCTTAATTCTGCAAACATAAGATGGATGATTAGAGTTTTCAAAACCTGGTGGTTGTGACATGTATACCTCTTCACTTATCCAACCATTTAAGAATGCATTTTTCACATCAAGTTGGAGGAGTCTCAAATTCCTTGCAGTAGCTACACTTATCAATGTCCTAATTGTAGTCATCTTTGCAACTGGTGAGAATGTTTCCTCATATTCTATACCATGAGTTTGTGAGCATCCTTTGGCAACTAATCTTGCCTTGTATCTGCAAACTGATCCATCTAAGTTTCTTTTAACTTTATATACCCATCTGCAACCAATTACCTTTTGATTCCACGACATTGGAACCAAATCCCAAGTGTCCATTTGCTTCAATGCATCTATCTCTTCTTTCATGGCCTTTTCCCAATTAGGGTTTCCCTTTGCCTCTTCATAGGTTGAGGGTTCCTTTGAAATAGAGTCTTTTTCCAAGTATATTGAATGCTTCGTAACAAATGTGGAATCATATCCATACCTTTCTGGTTGTTTCTTCTCTCTTGCTGATCTTCTAAGTGCTTGTTTGGAGCATTCTTCAACCTCTTGCATCTTTGCTTTGCCTCTTGACTTCCATAGCTTGTAATCCTTTTCTCTTTCATCTTGGTCATCGTCTGTATCACTTCTTGGATCCTGGACTTGTGTATCATGCTTGCTTCCTAATTGATAAGAGTCAAAATCAAGATCATATGGTAGTGTTACCTTTTTTTGTCTTCATCATACCTAGACCTGTGTTCTTCAAACACAACATCTCTACTTGTAGTGAATTGCTTGGTTGAAGGATTGAGAAACTGTAACCCATCTGAGTTGAATCATATCCAATAAACACTACCTTTGTTGCCCTTTCATCTAGCTTACCTCTTATTTGTGATGGTACATGAACATAAGCTAAACAACCAAAAACCTTGCAATGTCCAAGACTAGGTTTTCTTCCATTCCATGCTTCATAAGGAGTCATACCTTGAAGTGATTTGGATGGTAGTCTATTGACAAGGTACACAACAGTTGAAATAGCTTCTGCCCATAGATAATGTGGCAACTTCTTCTCTTCAAGCATTGTTCCGGCTGATCCAACCAATGTCTTGTTTCTCCTTTTTGCAATTGCATTTAATTGAGGAGAGTACTTAGTAGTCACTTCCCTTTTGATACCTTTTTCCTGCAAGAACTCATCAAAATCTTTGGAGAAGTATTCTCCCCCTCCATCAGATCTGAGCTTCTTTAGTGATCTACCTATATGATTCTCCACATGTGCAAGATACTTCTTGAAGCAATCAAACACTTCATTCTTACTCTTGATAAAGTATAAAACAGTCCATCTACTATGGTCCTCAATAAATGAGACATAATACCTTGATCCTGCCAATGAAGGTTCTTGACTTGGTCCCCATACATCTGTATATACTAAGTCCAATAAGTTGTTGTGGATGTAGCCTTTGTGGTTGAATGGTTGTCTTTGTGCCTTCCCAATCTGACATGCATCACACCTGTTGATCATGTGTTGCTTTGATATGTTCGGCAGTCCTAGAACACTTTGATCCCTGCATATATCCTTCAAGGTTCTTTCATTCACATGAGCAAGTCTCTTATGCCACACTTCAAGCTCACTTAGGGTTTGAGATCCAAAGTTGAATAGAGCTATGTTCCTGGTTTCTCCTACTTCAAAAGTAAAGAGCCTATCATGCTTCTCACCTCGGGCTATCTTTTTGAAGCCTTGACATGGATCTTCCACAAAAGCTCCATGTTGGGTGAACCTAACTTGCAAGCCTTTTTCAACTATTTGGCCTACGCTTATTAGGTTTTTAGTGATAGTGGGTACATAGAGAACCTTACTCAGAATGTTTGTCCTGCCATTGGAAGCTTTGTCATTCCCAATCTTCTCCACATTGTGCTTCGTGTCATCCCCTGTTTGCACTTCATGTCTATGCTTTGGACTTTCCAAATTAGATAGAAGAGCAATGTTGCCTCCAACATGATTCGAACATCTTGAATCTATGTAGAACAAATGATCATCTTCTTTACCTTCTTTGTGGCTTAGATTCATAAGAAGCAATGAGTCTTCATGTGGTTGATCTTCTGAATAATTTTTGTAGTCCCTTCTATTATAGCTTCTATTGTTATTGTTGAAGTTGTGTCCACCTCTCCCTCTATTGCTGCCATATCCACCTCTTCCACTTCCTTTCTTAGTCTTCCCATTGAACCAACAATTCTGAGTGGTGTGGTTGTGGTTGGTCTTATCGCATATGGCACAAGGTTGAACATTCTGACCTTTGGCTTTGTCTTGCTTTGGTCCTTTCTTCTTCCCTTTCCACTTGCTCTTGCTTGCAAAATTGGCTTTGGGAAGTCTCTTCTTCATCTTCTTCCTTCTTCTTGCCTTTCTGCTTCTTATCCCTCTTATCTGCATATAGAGCACTAGTTGAATTAAAATGATAAGAGTTACCTTCTGTATAGTTCTAATGCCCAAGGAAAAAGTGATTATATGAGACTTTATTTTGTTCAAACCCCTCGGAATCGGTCCAATTGGATTACCTGGAGCCCCTAATTATCCCTTGAGGGATCCTTCCTTTGTATATGTACTAGTTCATGTGCTTCCCGGCAAACGCACCAAAATGTATCGCCTCTTAGTCCAAGGGAAAGTGCACACACACAATGGTATTTGGCTAAACTTTCTGATGCTAGGTTAGTTTTGATCGCCCTAAATCCACAATTACACTCTGATGTACCACGGGAAAATATGGGCAAATACCTGCACTAAGAGGCCTTCAACTCTAGTGGCTACCTTTTAGCAAACTCTCTTCTCTCACTCTCACACATACCTATGCTTTCGCACACTCTCATGCACACTTACTTCCCCTTTCCCTCTGTTCCTTTCCGTTCTCTTACACAGATGCACACACCAACACTTATACACCCTCTCACACGCTGTCGTCGGGTTCAAGCGCGCTTAGGGCTGCACACAGGGTGCCAATAAAATGTGATCCTAACGAAAACTTGACATTGAACTACAAAAGTCCACTAGGGTCACTCATTCTACTCTAATTCAATTGAGCAAGATGAAGCCATGAATAAAATGAGTAGGTAGGTTACACTTGTTGAGAAGGAATATTACAAGGCTTGACTTAGGTATTTGTTCTCATTTTTATTAAGCATCTGTAAACAATTTGAGCATAATCTCGATGAATTTCACGGCAGATTTACGAGTTGGAGTTTGAAGACACATAAATTCACTCAATGTAAAGCATAAACTCACTCTAACCTTTCAAAAAAAATTTTATTTTTTCAAAACACATTCAATTCGCATGTTTGAGGATGAGAATCCATAGAACACCACTTCTTATCAAGAGCTCTACATAAATGATAGATTCGCAAATGTTAGTTCCTTGACTCTAAAGTGAAGATTATTCAGAATTGATTCCATGATATGTTGTATTCTTACGCTCTCGACGAAGGGAAAATCCATGCCTTTCAGAAATTATCTCAGAACTTTTTTTTTTTTTTTAAAACTTATGTAGGCCAGTTTTCAATTATTCTTCAGCACATAATTGTTATGCAAAATGTATGAGAGGCAGACTGGAACAAATTATGTTATAGCTGAAGTCAAGAGTTCAACTGCACATATCAACATAAAACCTTAGACGTTGCACTATTCAGATCCAAATAATTCCAATGAAGCTCAACTACAATTATGTCACTTTAGTGCTTCTCACAAACGACCGCTTTAAATCAACACTACCATTTTGAAAACATGAAGCTCCAAGGTTTTAGTTCCTCGCTAAAGCAGCAGCATTTAAGAAGTTACACAAATGAGTCTAGACAATATAATATGGTTTTAGAGAAAAGAAAAAGAGAATAAAAAGTTCACGCAACATATGCCAAGAAGTTTCATTTCAAATGCTTTACGTTCTATATAGATCTGCTTCAATGCTAACTATGATTGATTCAAACTATTTGAGTAGGCTTTATTCTTCATGAATCAGAAAATATGTGCAAGAGTCCACAGACACATAAATTTACGAACAGCCAAGGTTAAAAAGCACTTAAATTGCAGATGAAATCATGCATTTATCTCTGCGCACAACTCAAATCACATCTCCAAACTTCTTTCTCATGCAATATGCTAGTTTGCTGTATAATTATGAATCACGATGTTGGCAAAATGGGAAGCTCAAGAGGATTTAGTACAGAGATCTTCGCAAAGTCACACATAAATGAAGTTCTCTATTTCTTTTTGCAACTGAATTAAAATTCATAGCTGTTGTACACAAGTTCTCCAAAAACAAATCCTTTACGGATTCCGTGTCATTAGTTGCAAATATAACTTCAATATAGAAAGGAGCGTGCACAAATTTCATTAGCCATTCGTGGTGTTTCTACATATTAACTTTATCCACGCTCAGTTCTCTAGATCTAAATGAGCGGTGAATAAATCTTGTATGTGTAGAAGAAATTAAAACGCACTTACCTGTGTAAGAAATATTCATTTGTTCCTTTATCCACATACATCAAGCATCAAATTACTTGATAGCACTTCAGCGTTCATTCGAGTCCCAAACTCAAAGTTTTGAGTCCGATATACCGTGTAGCCCTCACGAATTTCCTGTGGACTTGACACTTCTCATCCATAAAGTATGAGTTTTGCGATTGCACATGTCTCTTCGTCTCTTTTATTCTGATTTTCGTCTTCTTCCAGACTTTGATTCCTTCATAAACTGAGCTTTGGAGACTTTCTGTCTGCTACAATCGATTTGTCGTATCCTTTGACATATTTCTTCTTGTCAGCAACAACTCTGAGTTAACTGCATCCTTTGAAGTTGAAGGACTTTGAATATAATGTTTGCTATCAGCTCTCGAAGATGTAACAGCAGATACCAAAACTGACATGAACAAGCGAGGCTTGCCCGTACTATTGAGCAGGTTCCCCTTCAGAACAATCCGGTTGCCGCGCTCACTCCTCCTTCCCCCTCTGGCTGAAGCCAGACGAAAAGAAAACTAGCCAAAAAAGAACACAGACACACTCTCCAAAAAACGCCAATCTCCCCCTCTTTTCAGTGCGTCGTCATGAAAAAAACGTTCTTTCCTCCTCAAAAGGATAAGCCTCTTCTCATTTCCACCACACATCAAGCTTTTACAACCTGTCATAGATGGAAAAAATAAATGCTCGCCTTTCTCAACTCCCCTCTTTTGTGCTTGTACTCGACTTCATACACATCCGAGATAGGCCACCAACCATCCCGGTTGCATTTTCCTGCACACAAAAAAAAAAAAAGAATCTACGAGAGAGAGAGAGAAACAAATACCGTTTTTTTTTCTTTCCCAAAAAACCAAATCAAATTGACCCTCTGACAGCAAGCTGACCACTGCCTAACCCCCTTTTTCTCTACACCACGAGCTTTCCCAAAAGCCCAACTCATTCAGATGTTTTTTATCTTTGTAATTGTAATCTTTATGGCTTCATCACAATACATATGAAATGCTTCCGAGGTTGATTGTCGTCCAATGTGTGACATTGCTTTCGACTCTCTTTTTATTCTCCTTGGCCAAAAAATGCACAATTTCCCCCAGACGTGATCTTCTCTTAATAGTGCATCTTTATCTTCGAGTGACTCTCAAAGATGCCCATCTTTTTGCACTCCATTGATCTTTGGGTCTACATTGGGTCGTCCTCCTATTACACCGAGTTGTCATGCCGCCAATTCCCTTCTCCAAGCCACCACATTTGATTGCAGTTTATCATTTTGGGCTATCTTTTCCTTGCAAAATACCTGCATCCAAGCATATCCTCTGCCAAATAGAAACATGTTAGTGCATAGAAACCAAGCATTTACTGAGCTAACACCTTCCTTTATGCTATTGTTGGCTTCTTGATTGAGGAGTTGTCCAAGAAAGATATTGAAGTCTGGAGTTTGCACATCCACGATAAGATCATAAGCTGTCGTGAAGGATTGCCATTGCTTATCACTTCGAATGCCGTTGAGAATTTGCCTCATGATGACCTCTTCTTCAATCAGCTCTCCAATGGATGCTAACTGATCCGCAACCTCCTTGACCTTGGTAACAAACTCTGTGATGGTTTATTTAGGTGTCTTCTTCATTTGGTTGAACTCGTTCCAAAGATGATTTTTTCTTGCTTTGGTACTAGCAGAAAAGAAAGTCTCGAGGGCATCCCAAGTCTCTTGGGATGTCTTGCATCCTCTAATATGTGGTAATAGAAAGTCAGAGATAGAGTTTAGTATGTGCAACCTTGCTTGAGCATCCCTTACGCACCAAAGTGTGAGCTTATCTGTCTCCTCTTGTGTAGGTCCTCCTTTGGATCTTGGAATAGGCATAGATTCATCACCTGCTACAATTCCATAAAGATTTCTACCTTGAAAATAGGCCTTCATCCTGATTTGCCAAGCCGCATACTTGTGTCGATCAAGCTTCTCGATCATTGAGGGAAAGCCGTCACCCACCTTGATCTAGCTCTGATACCACTAACGAACTTGGAGAAGCTTGTAGAAGGTAGAAAAATGCGTTTCGAACCGACGAAGTTTGGTCTATCCAATCGACACAAGACTAGCCCTTGATCTTATGGAGACTCAAATAGACCTTATAAGCATGCGATAAGTGCAAAGAAACACACTATGTACTTTGGAGCATCAAGGAGAATGAGTCGATACAAAATAGATAGGTTCGTGGGTCGACTAGCTCAAAAAACTTACTATCTATGGAAGAGACAATGAACTTCAAATGCCCATAGTGACCAGCATGATTACAATTAGAAAAAATCCTTTTATGGGAGTGATACACATAGGGTTTAGTGTATAGAATGCATAGAAGTATAAGGAATAAGCAAAATATGTTATAGGAATGAATGAGACATTCACCGGTGGTACTTCCTATTTTTCAGGAATACATAGAGATTGACCCCGAGACAGAAAAACTCAGCTGCCTCCCAATCTACTGAACCAAATACTATAGAAATTTACAAGCATAAATTAGACACTTATATGTTTCTAAGGATCCATCGTGCACTCAATTTGGAGCTCTAAAGAGAGAGCAACATCCTCTGCAATATTATTGTTGGTGAAGAAGATGATGCAGAGAATTGAAGGTGCAAGACAATGATGGTCACAAGTGTATGTATATTGCTTCCATGTAATGTACAAGTGATTTAAAGTCTTTATATAGACTCTAGGAGTGTTCCAAGACTTTTACAAGTGAAATTTGAATTCAAATGAAGGTGGGAATGGTTGTTGGAGGGAATCAATTCACTTTCCTACAATCTAGGAAAAGTGAGGATCTAGTTTAATCTACTTTTAGGTGATTGATTGCTTGATTGAATGCAAATTCAACCACCACAAATTCGTGGGGTTTGCGCTCTATTTTTCAACCTTTACATGTGTAAAGCTCAAGGCTTTTACAACGGTAAATGAACCATCAAAAAATCTTTCAAAAAATACAATAAATGAGCATAAGAAAAAGAACTCTCCAACGGATATTCTTTCGACGCGATAGCCTTTGATGTAGATCAAATCCACCTCAAGTATAGTGTAAGCTTGATGTTCCAACAATAACAACCAAATCCCAAGAATGTGCACGCATGGGATTTTTACGTGGGATTTCCCTAGGAGAGCCAAAAAGATGAGATATCCAAGAGTTACCTATACTATGATATAAGGAAATATTAAAAAGTGCTTTTAGGAGAGTGTTCATATGTGACACTCAAGTATTTACAAAGAGGGTTATTCTCATGGTCTAGGAAGGGTTTCCATGCACAATTGAGGATGTGTGCATACCCTACAACCCAACAACACATTTCTTTCATGCTGCTCATTTAGGATTTTCCATATGTGCTGTTTTTTATATATTGCACTAGTTGTATTGTTGTTTTTAGGTCATTCTTGTATATTCCTTTTTTGTAATAGAAGAAGAAGAAGAAGAAGATCATTCTTCCTTGCCTCAATTTGTGTGTGCTCCTATTTGAATGTGAGAGTGTGTGAAAAAGCTCTCTTCCTTATTAGCTTTCTCTTGACAATAATAGGTTGATTCTCTAATGCTATATTGAATCAAACTTCATTACTCTATGCTACACATTGCATCCATTCTTCTCCTCTCAAGAACTCTCAGTGGTATCAGAGTTATCTTCTTCAAGATGGGTGATGGATTCCCTTCAATAATGGAGAAGCTTGATAGGAACAACTATGCTTCTTGGAAAGTCAGGATGGAAGCTTATCCACAAGAAAGAAACGTTTATGGAGTAGAAAGGTTGATGAAGTCATGCCTACACCAAGATGCAAAGGAGGAGGTATAAGTGGATTTGGAAATACAAGAGGTGGGCACAAGTACAAAAACAAAAACAACATAATAGTACTATACAACAACTTTTCATAGGATCTGTCACATGAAGACACATTACTTCTAATGAATCTGAGCCATAAAGAAGGTAAAGAGGATGAGCATTTGTTCTACATAGATTCTCATTGTTCAAACCATGTTGTGGGAATGCTTTCTCCCCTATCAAACTTGGAGAAGCCTAAGCACATCCATGAAGTACAAATAGGGGTTGATACCAAGCACAATGCAAAAAGGATTGGCAATGTCAAAACATCAAACGATAGAAAAAACCATTATGAGTAATGTTCTCTATGTACCAACTATCACCAAATACCTAATAAGTGTTGATATATTTAGGTAATGATGTGTGTGAACATGATGAGATTAACACGGCACTTTTTTCCCTCTTTAGGAGGTTTTGTTCCCCCAACTTGTATATACGGCTATAACCTCATACATTCAGTATTATGTGTTGTGCTCCAAACTTCTTCTTCCTCCTTCTGTTGTTCGCATGTTCTCTATGTACCAACTATCACCAAATACCTAATAAGTGTTGATATATTTAGGTAATGATGTGTGTGAACATGATGAGATTAACACGGCACTTTTTTCCCTCTTTAGGAGGTTTTGTTCCCCCAACTTGTATATACGGCTATAACCTCATACATTCAATATTATGTGTTGTGCTCCAAGCTTCTTCTTCCTCCGTCTGTTGTTCACATGCTTTCACAGACCTCAAACTCCAACAATTGGTATCAAAGCAAGCCATCGCTTCATCTAGGACATTGTCAACACCCCTCAGATCACAGTCTTAAAATCATAATCTGAGCTCGTTTTGGCCTCCGAATGCACTATCGTAGCATGTGTGCAAGCAATTTTGTCTTTTTGTGTCAAAGATATATAGATGTTTCAATTCGCTAGTATAAGCTCCTCAAAGTTTTCTACAAGTTTAGCAAAACTCTAGAGGGTAATTCTGTTCAACTTTTTGAGATACAATCATTTTTTTGCATCAAGGTATTTTAGTTAGTGACCATGGCTAAAAGCAACGATGTATTTTGTATGTTGGCTTTTGAGGATAAGTTGGATGGTACCAATTACCTATTATGAGCTTATATGATGCATCATGTACTGGTTGCAAAAGGAATGTGGAATATTGTGTAGGGTGTTGAAAAACATCTTATTACACCTACAAATACAATTATTGAAGCTGATGCAGATGGCATTGAAGATGGTGATATTCTTTAGGTTCCTGTTCATGCTATGGTTCTTGTTGCACCTATCGCAAAGCAACTTCATTGGGATGGTAGAGATGCTTAAGAACATGCATTGATAGCCTTGTCTGTCAAATGTGCCATTATTCTTCACATTCCCTCCTACAGAACAACAAAGGATGCTTGGGATACACTAACCACTTTATACTAGGCAACGAATGAGGCTTGTCTTGCTTACCTCCAAAAACAATTGGAGAGTCATGAATGAAGGAGATTCCATGGACAATTTTTTGGCAAAGATCAAAGGTTTGAAGGAGCAATTGATTTCTATTGATGAAGTCTTGTCTGATAGTTCACTCATGCAGATTGTTTTGAATGATCTTATACTCTTTGATTGATGGTGAAATGCAATCCAAATTGCTTAACATTTTAGGAGTTAGTCTTTGTTCTATTGCAAGAAGATCAGTCTAGGCCGAACAGGTCCATTATGCATGTTGTAGATCAAGCTTTCTTGACTAGTCAAAAGGGCAAAGGTAAATGGAGCACATCTACTAGTAAGCAAAAATGTACTAATTCTACACAATCAAAGAAGGAAGACAGAGACCAAAAACAAAAAAGTAGAAATTGTTTTGCAAATATGTAAAGGAAATGATCATGTCATTAAGAGTTGTCCAAAACTAGTTGCAAAAGAGGCAAAGAAGAAAGAGGTTGGAATGGTTGTTGTAGAGGCCTCTACACCCAAAACAGAGTTTGCTAATCTTATGCAAAATGAAGAATGGGCATTTACTACTATTTGCAGTTATGAAACATCTTCTCATGAATAGTGTATGTCTGCAATAGACTCAGATGTCTGGTACTTTAATAGTGGGGCAACCAAACATATTACCTTGCAGCATAGTTTCTTCACTTCACTTGAGCCTGCCCCCACAGAGAATATTGTCACATGCACCAACAACTCCTCTTATCATGCCATGGGAGTTGGTAAGATCATTATGACTACTATTGATGGTAGTTCTTTTACATTGTCAAATGCTTTATTTGTGTCAGGGATCAAGAAAAATCTCTTATTAGTTTCAACATTAGCGAAGATCGACTTGGTTGTGAAATTTTTTGATGATAGATGTATAGTTATTGATCTGTCAAATGGTGACATCATTATTGCTTCTAGCATTTTATGTCATGGGTTGCATAATTTTATAGGCTATGCAAAATCTGTGAATGATTTAGCATGTGCAGTTCAAGATTCTCAGGCTATGTTGGATGTAGAGCATTGGCATGCACACTCTAGTCATCTGGATTTTGTTAGTTTTCTATGTCTGCAAAAATCTGAAATGGTGTCCTCTCTACCCAAACTTGAGGCACCGGGTAAACATTTCTATGAAGGCTGTATTTTGGGCAAAATGCATCGTTCTCCTTCCCAAAAGATGGTTCAGTATGAGCTACTCAAGAATTGCAACTTGTTCATAGTGATGTTTATGGTCCTATGCAAACACCTTCTTTTGGGAACTATCTTTACTTTGTGACTTTCATTGATGATTTATCCAGGCATACATGGGTATATCCACTCAAAGCAAAGTCCGAAGTGTTTATGTGCTTCAAAAAGTTTTTAATTTTGGCTGAAAATCTATTGGCATGTAAAATGGGCACCTTCAGTTCTGATCGAGAGGGGGAATATATGTCTTCTAATTTTAATGCATTTCTGGCTGGGTGTGGGATAAAACATCAGTGTACAATGTCGTATACACTTCAATAGAATGGAATTCTTAAAAGGAAGAACATGTCACTCATGGAGATGGCGAGGTGTATGGTCAAGAGTCAGGTTTTATCAGATAATTTCTAGCTTGAGGCTTTTATGTGTACAACATCTGTACTTAACAGGTGTGCCACTAAGGCATTGCACTTTTTCACTCCATATGAGGCTAGGCATGGTTGCAAGCCATCTGTTGCTCACCTGTGTGTCCTTGGTTGCCTGGCATAAAATGCATTAGTACCTAAACAACAATGCACAAAATTGGATGATAAAATAGTGAAATGTATTTTTGTTGGGTATAGTTCTGAAAGTAGAGGCTATCATCTATATCATCCACATAATAAACACATTTTGGTTAGTTGTGATGTTGTTTTTGTGGAAGATGATATTCAACCATTACTTTCATGTACTAAGGAGACATCAATTAGCTCCAAAGATGTGTATGACACTTTGCTTCCTCTTTTTATAGGTGGATAATCTACTGCTGGTCCAAATGAGGCAATTTCTCAGCCTTTACAGGTTTCACGTGATGATGCAGATCATTCCATTTCTGATGTAGATTTACATGATACACTTGTGGATGAGAGAGCAATATAGAGGAGGCAAAGACTATGCCTAAATGGCTAGTGCAAAATTTTCGAGATAGAAAATTAGATGCATCTCTATTATATTGTACTCGTTCAGGATCTCATAGTGCTTCTTTTGCATCATATTGCTATGCTATGGATGCCTCTAGTCTTTGTGATGAGAATGGGTCTGTTTCGTTTGATGAAGCACAAGCTTCTTAAAATTGCATGGCTGCTATGCAATTAGAATATGATGCTATTATAAAAAATGGCACCTAGTCTTTATGTGACATTCCTCTTGGCAAGAAGGCCATTGGCACTATGTGGGTATACAAGCTGAAGCATAAGCCTGATGGAACAGCTGTCAGGTATAAGGCTAGGCTTGTACCAAACGTTTATGCTCAAGAAAGAGGCATTGATTGTGATGAGACCTTTGCTCTTACATGTTGAATGACTACTGCTTGTAGCAGTTGTGCACTTGGAGCTCATCATGGTTGCAATGTACATCAGTTGGACATTAAAACCGCATTTCTAAATGGTGATTTGCATGAAAAACCAAATTTCTAAATGAAAACCGCATTTCTAAATGGTGATCATTCCATTTCTGATGTAGATTTACATGATACACTTGTTGATGAGAGAATCGATATAGAGGAGGCAAAGACTATGCCTAAATGGCTAGTGCAAACTTTTCGAGATAGAAAATTAGATGCATCTCTATTATATTGTACTCCTTCAGGATCTCATAGTGCTTCTTTTGCATCATATTGCCATGCTATGGTTGCCTCTAGTCTTTGTGATGAGAATGGGCCTGTTTTGTTTGATGAAGCACAAACTTCTGAAAATTACATGGTTGTTATGCAATTAGAATATGATGCTATTATAAAAAATGGTACCTAGTCTTTATGTGACTTTCCTCTTGGCAAGAAGGCCATTGGCACTACGTGGTATACAAGCTGAAGCATAAGCCTGATGAAACAGCTGACAGGTATAAGGCTAGGCTTGTAGCAAACATTTACGCTCAAGAAAGAGGCATTAATTTTGATGAGACCTTTGCTCCTACATGTCAAATGACTACTGCTTGTAGCATCTGTGCACTTTTAGCTCATTATGGTTGGAACGTACATCAGTTGGACATTAAAACCGCATTTCTAAATGGTGATTTGCATGAAAAACCACATTTCTAAATGGTGATTTCTAAAATCGCTCCATTTCTGATGTAGATTTACATGATACACTTGTTGATGAGAGACTTGATATAGAGGAGGAAAAGACTATGCCTAAATGGATAGTGCAAACTTTGCAAGATAGAAAATTAGATGCATCTCTGATATAGTGTACTCGTTCAGGATCTCATAGTGCTTCTTTTGCATTAGATTGCTATGCTATGTCTGCCTCTAGTCTTTGTGATGAGAATGAGCTTGTTTTGTTTGATGAAGAACAAACTTCTAAAAATTGCATGGCTTCTATGCAATTAGAATATGATGCTATTATAAAAAATGGTACCTAGTCTTTATGTGACTTGCCTCTTGGCATGAAGGCCATTGGCACTAAGTGGGTATACAAGTTGAAGTGTAAGCATGATGGAACCACTGATAGGTATAATGCTAGGCTTGTTGCAAAAGTTTACGCTCAAGAAAGAGCCATTGGTTTTGATGAGACCTTTGCTCCTACATGTCGAATGACTACTGCTTGTAGCATTCGTGCACTTGCATCTCATTATGGTTGGAATGTACATCAGTTGGACATTAAAACCACATTTCTAAATGGTGATTTGCATGAAAAATTATATGTTTCTAAGTTCCATGATTTTGTGCAAAAGGGGCATGAAAACAAAGTTTATAGGTTGAAAAAGGCATTATATGTTTTGAAGCAAGCACCACGTGCTTGGTATGAAAAGATACATGCATACTTGGTTGCACATGGTTTTGAAAACACTCCAACAGAAAGCACCTTATGTGTTAAGTATGCAAATGATCTTCTTCTGATCATTGTTGCATATGTTGATGACATGCTGCTCACTGTCCTCATGAGAAGAATATTGCTAATTTTAAGGCTGATTTGTATGCCTCATTTGAGATGTCAGATTTGGGGCATTTGATCATTATTTAGACATTCAATTTATGCAAGTTGATGGCGAAATAGATTTTTATCAAACAAAACATATTGACACAATTACTACAACATTTTGGCCTTGAATACTACAAACCTATTGCCACTCCTGTGGAAACAGGTTTATGGTTGAGTCTTCATGATGATGGAGAAGCATTTGATGCTATTCTCTATCAAAAGGTTGATGCTTGATTTACTTATGCATTACTCTCCCAATATTCATTTTGTTTTCTCACAGATGAGCAGGTTTATGCATCACCCAGGTGTCAAGCATTGGTAGGTGATTAAGTGCATCTTTCAATACTTGAGTGGTACTTAGCTACTTGGATTGTTTTATCCCAAGGGGGGGGGATCACTACCACCAGATCTACATGCTTTTTCTGACTTTGATTGGGCTGGTTGCTATGACACTCATGTGTCCACTAGTGGTTTGTGCTTCATGCTTGGTAGCTCATGCATATCTTGCTTGAGCAAGAAGCAGCCTACTATGGCCACTTCTAGTTGTGAGGCTGAGTATAGGGAAGCTTTCATAGTGATTGTTGAGCATGTGTGGCTCAGAAACCTTATAGTCGATTTGGGTGATGGTCATTCTTCTGCTACCACCATCTTCCCTAACAATCAGAGCACATTGGAAATTATGAGGAACCCTATGTTCCATGCTTGCACTAAGCACATTGAGGTGCACTATCATTATGTTAGGGAGAAGTTCTCTACTAGAGAGATCTGTTTTGCATATGTACCCACACAGGAGAACATTGCAAAACTTTTCACAACAGCTCTGCCTAGGGAGAAGTTTGTAGCTTTTTGCAAAGCTTTGGGCTTGCTTCCTTTTGTGGATTGATTCCACATAGCTTGGCACTTCCTTATACATGAGTGCCAGATCCTTGTTCACTGCATCACTCCCAAGGGGGATTTGTTGATATATTTAGGTAGTGATGTGTGTGAACACAGGGCACTTTTTTCCCTCTTTAGGATATTTTTCCCCTTAGCTTGTATATATGCCTATAACCCTAAATGGTTGCTAATCTTTTTTACAATCTCTTGGCAATACATTCAGTATTGTGTATTGTGCTCCAAGCTTGCTCTTCTTCCTTGTGTTGTTCGTGTGCTTTTGCAAACCTCAAATTCCAACAATAAGTTTAGGCAAAATTGTAGAAAAATGCTTAGAGGTAGGTGTTAATGTTAGACTGCTACTCGTTTATGGGTTTAAGCGTTACTCTACTTCGATTCAGATACTTCACGTTCGATCGGTTCCAAATACTTCTAACCGCAATCCCTCTCTTAGCCACGTGGGTTCTTGGGAGTGGTAGGGGTCTGTTAGACAGAGACCCTGTACTATTTTCCCAATTTAACAAACAATCTTACGGTCGTTCCGTCCTTAGCTCAGTATCCGTCCCTGAACAACGGAAGTCTGTTCAGTGTATTGGAATTAGAACTACAGGACTGAGGTTAGCCGGCCGATTACGTACTCTACACGCAAAAGATACTTCATAAAAAAAATTACCTACTGCGTACTTCTTCAAAGTAGGTAGGTATGCCAATTAGACCGTATGCCTTAAAGTCACGCGGATTCGAACAGTTAATCTCCTCAACAAACATACACCGCCACTGTTCTACTCATACTCAGACCGTTACAGCTACTAATCTTCCGAAGTTGAGGTAAACAGCAAATATATGGTGTAGTAACAACTTCAATCGCTCACAAGGACTCTACAAACAATTAATTCGCGATTACTCTTCGCGCTACTTACTTCCCAGAAGAACTAACAAATAACATGTCACGCTTGTTCACACTCAGAATCATACTTAACCATCACCGAACAGCTTCGCCACACAATACAACTAATTCGTCATTCCGTATTATGGTGAGTGTAATCAACTAGTAGGACTACAGACGGAACAGATCAAGCAGAACTTATCCTTTCAACAACATATACGCGCACACAAGACGTGATAGCAATCTCAGTGAGACTTAATCAGACAACACGCTACAATTCCCGCAAAACAGGGACTGCCTGCTCTTTCTTTTTATTGCCTTAAATAGGGGATTTTTTACAAGGGTGCGCTCTTCTGCAGTTACCTGCGCGTTCCCTGAAAGATTCTCTTTTTCATTTAAACTCCCTGTCCTCGTACTCTTGTCCTTGTTCGGCGGCCGTCCAGCACTTTTACATTTAAGGCACCTGTCCGGGTTCATCCGTCCTGATTCGGCGGCCCTCTAACATAGGGCTTATGTGGAAGATCCATGTAAGGGCTTCAAGAAGATAGCCAGAGGTGAGACGTATGGTCAGCTCTTCACATTTGAAGTGGGAGAAACAAGAAATGTAGCTCTATAAACCTTTCAGTTTCAATCCCTAAGTGAGCTAGAGTTATGGCAAAAGATGCTTGATCATGTGAAAAGGATATAGGTAGGAATCAAAGCGTTCTTGCATTTCCAAACATCTCAAAGTAACATATAATCAACAAATGTGATGCTTGTCAGATTGGGAGATCACAAAGACAACTTTACCATAGTAAAGGGTACATCCACACAAATCTCTTGGACTTAGTACACATAGACGTGTGGGGACCAAGTCAAGAACCATCATTAGCAAGCTCAAGGTATTATGTAACTTTTGCTGATGATCACTATAGGTGGATAATCTTATCCTTTATTTTAAAAAAAATGAAGTGTTTGATTGCTTCAAAAGGTATTTAGCACATGTAGAGAACTACACAGGTAGATCATTGAAGAAGCTTAGATCTAATGTAAGGGGAGAACATTTCTCCAAAGATTTTGATGAGTATTTATAGGACAAAGGTATCAAGAGATAGGTCACTACCAGGTATTCTCCTCAACAAAATGTTGTTGGTGACAGAAGGAACAAGACCGTAGTTGGGAGAGCTAGGACAATGCTCAGAGAAAAGAAGGTACTACATTACCTATGGGCAGAAACAATATCTACTACACTATATCTTGTCAATAGAATACCATCCAAATCACTTCAAGTTATGAATCCCTATGAAGCCTGGAATGGTAAAAAGCCAAGTCTAGGTCATTGCAAAGCCTTTGGTTGTTTAGCATATGTGCATATGCCTTCACAAATGAGATGGAAATTGGATGAGAGAGCAACCAAGGATCTATTCATTGGATATGACTAGACACAAATGGGCTACAAATTCTACAATCCAACCACAAAGCAATTCACTACAAGCAAGGTTTTAGTATTTCAAGAACACACGTCATGGTACAAAGAAGACAAGCAAAAGGTAAATCTACCCTATGATCTTGATACATATTTCCTTCCATTAGTTAATAAGCATGATGCACAAGTGCAAGACTCTAGAAGTGAATCAGAAGAAGAAAAATATGAGAAAGAAAGAGATCGCAAACTTTTGAAATTTGGAGAGAATGCCGAAATGCAAGAATGTGGAGAATGTTCCAAACATACCCCTAGAAGATCAACAAGGGAGAGAGGGCAACCTAAAAGGTATGGTTATTATTCCACATTTGTAACTAAACATACCATCTATTTGGCCAAAGATGCATTTTTAGAAGAACTCTCAACTTATGAAGAAGCCAAAGAAAAACCTAATTGGGAGAAGGCCTTGAAAGAGGAAATTGAAGGTCTAAAAGGGATAGACACATAGAAGTTGGTTCCTATGCAAACCAACACAAAGGTAATAGGTTGCAGATGGGTCTATAAACTAGAAATCAATTCAGATGTCTCTATTTGTAGGTACAAAGCCAGGGTGGTTGCTAAAGGATGTGCTTAAACACATGACTTAGACTATGAAGAAACTTTCTCACTTGTGGCCAAGATGATCACCATCAAAACCTTGCTTAGTGTTGCAGCTGTAACGAATTGAAAGTTACATCAACTTGATGTGAAGAATAGTTTCCTCAATGAATCAGTTACTGAGATGGTATATATGTGACAACCCCTAGGGTATGAGAATTAAAATTATCTTAATTATGTATGTAATCTTAGGAAGGCATTTGATGGTTTAAAACAAGCCCCTAGATCTTGGAACTACAGATTGGTGACATATTTGCAAGATCAAACCTAGGTTCCTTCATACACATTTTTTGCTACCCTCTATCAAAACTTTGATTCACCTACCATACACTAATCCAAATGACCTAAGATTCTAGATACCCTTATTATGATTCATAAGCTTTCCAAAATGCTATAGAACACCTCAAATGGATTTGTTTCAGATAGTCAACTACTCTCTAGAAAATAGACTATGTAGAGATGTAGGATATGCAAAAATTAGGGTTACAGAGATACACCAATTTCTTTGCACATAAAATTGATTTCACGAATCTCTTTCAGAAGGACATATATAAGCTATAGGATGCAATTTAAATCTCTTTTTTGGATATGTACATAGGGATTTACAACTATTATAAGTAGACTATGTCTATACCTACAAGAGACTAAAGGGGGTGTGGGCTTGATAGCTCCTCCTTGCTCAGATTTGCATGCTTTTTCTGACAGTGATTGGGCTCGTTGTTATGACACTCGTGTGTCCACCAATGGTTTTTGCTTCATGCGTGGTAGCTCATGTATATCTTGGTTGAGCAAGAAGCAACCTACTATGGCCACTTCCAATTGTGAGGCTAAGTATAGGGCATCTTCCACATCGACTATTGCGTGTGTGTGGCTCAGACGCCTTATGACTGATTTGGGTGTTGGTGACGCTTTTGCCACCACCATCTTCACCGACACTCATAGCACATTGGCAATTGACAGGAACCCTGTGTTCCATGCTTGCACTAAGCACATTGAGGTGCATTATCATTATGTTAGGGAGAGGTTCTCTATGGGGAGATGAGCTTGGCATATGTGCCCACAAGGGAGAACATTGCAGACCTTTTTACAAAGGCTCTACCTAGGGAGAAGATTGAAGCTTTTCGCAAAGCTTTGGGCTTACTTCCTTTTGTGGAGTGATTCCACATAGCTTGGCACTTCCGTATACATGAGTGCCAGCTCCTTGTTCACTGCAGCATTCCCAAGGGGGATTCATTAATATATTTAGGTACGGATGTGTGTGAACACTCTAAGACTGCTAGGGTACTTTTTTCCCTCTTTAGGAGGTTTTTTTCCCTTGGCTTGTATATACACCTATTGCCCTAATAGACTACTTATCTTTGTACATTCTAGTGGTAATACATTCATTATTGTGTGTTGTGCTCCAAGCTTCTTCTTGTTCCTTGTGTTGTTCGCGTGCTTCCGTAGATGTCTAACTTCAACAAAACTAACAAAATTTAGATTACCAAAGCATGCATGCCAAAGCTTTGCATAATCTATGAGCTTATACAACCCTTGATATAAAATACCAAAAGAAATAATAACATCGCCATTTGAGAGATCATGAACTTTACATTTGTCATCAACAAATTTGACAACCAATCCAATGTTGGCTAATGCTGAAACCAACATTAGATTTTTATTGATCCATGGTACAAAGAAAGCATCTGACAATGTGAAAAGAACTACCATTAACAATAGTTAGAATGATCTTACCAACTCCCATTACAAGATAAGAGGAGTTGTTAGCGCATGTGACAACATTCCCTATAGGTTCAGACTCAAGTGAGCTAAAGAAACTGCACTGCAAGGTAATATATTTGGTTGCCCCACTATCAAATTACTGAACATATGAGTCTATTACAGACATACATTGTTCATGAGAAGATGGCTCATAGCTTCATATAGTAGTAAATGCCCATTCTCCAATCTGAACAAGCTTTTCTATTTTCTTGATGTCTTTGTCTTCCTTTTTTGATGGTGCAACATTAGCAGATTTCTACTTACTAGTAGATGAGCTCTATTTACCTTTGTCCTTTTGACTAGCCAAAAATGTTTGATCTACAACATGCATAATGGACTTGATCTGTCTGGACTGACCTTCATGCAACAAAACACAGACTAACTCTTCAAATGTTAAGGCATTAGAATTGCCTTTCATCATTGAAGAGTAGAAGAAAAACTCTGATATGAATATGGAATACCATTAAGAATAGCCTGCATAAGTGAACTATCTAGAAAGAATTCATCAGCAAAAATCAACTGCTCCTTCAAATCTTTTATCTTTATCAAAAAACTATTCATATAATCTCCATCATTCATATATTCACTCTCCAACTATTTTTAGAACTAAGCAATATGAGCCTCATTTCTTGCTTGATATAAAGTGGTACGTGTATTCCAAGTATCCTTTTCTATTTTGTAAGAGCAAATGTGAGGGATAATGGCATGTTTGATGGACAAAGATATCAATGCATGTGCCTATGCATCTCTGCCATCCCAACAAAGTAGCTCTATAATAGGTGCAACAAGAACCATAGCGAAAACAAGAATTTGAAGATCATCATCTTTGATGCCATCTGCATCACCTTCAATAATTGTATTTGCAATTTTAATAGAATGTTTCTCAACACCCTGCACAATATTCCATAGTCCTTTTGCTACCAATATGTTCCACATCATATAATCCCACAATGGGTAATTAGTACCATCCAACATGTCCTCAACAACCAACATATGGAATAAATCATTGCTTTTGGCCATGGCAACTAACTAAATACCTTGACGCAAAAAAATGATTGTATCTCAAAAAATCGAATAGAGCCACCCTGTTGGCAGTAGCCTTGGTACATCAGGAACTACAAGACGTGAAAGTCAAAGAAGGGAGTCAGAGCGAAGGGACAGCACAAGCAAACAGGGCAGTCAAAGAAGATCTGGCAAGTAGGCCAATAATTTTTCAAGACACTAACGCAAAGCAGAGAGATGGACATGCAGGGAAGAAGAGCAAGTAGGGAGCTTGAAGATATGTATGGCAGATCACTAGAAGAAATCCCTACAATAATAGTGATTTTTATCACTAAAATTCATTGTAAATCTCATTTCACATTTTTGTAGCTCCATTTTGTGCAAGCCAAGGAGTCCTTGAGCTTGAGGAGCCTTAGAAGTAGTTGCGTACCAATTTTCATAATTTTTAGATCTCGTTTGAACCCCCAAATAAGCCCTGGAACCTAATTTTTAACTAGGCCGGACACTAGGTCTGGACAGGGCCAAAAGCTAGTCAAAAACTATAAAAGGAACTAGAGAGCTCATTTTTGGGGTTAGATTGTAATTGAAACGAACTTGTAAGAGCATTTTGAAAGTAATCTAAAAAGCTCCATTGATTCTCACTCTTTGTCTTGCCTTGTGTGCGTGTGTGTGTGTATGTGTGTGCATGCTTGTGTGCTTCTCACTCACGCACTTGTGCCGCCACTTGCTCGAGGTCTTCATACCATCCTCACGTCTTCCCGGATTGACATTAAAGGAGGTGCTACTCATCATTGAGCTACACCAAATTTTGGCGCCGTTGCCGGGGATCGAGCTTTGAGGACGAGCGTGTGATGGTAAGACGTAGAGTTGACGTGTTGGAGTTGTAGGTATTTTCTTCACTCTCATCGATTTTCATTTACTTTCTTCACCATCTTCATCACCATCATCATCGTCACCATCTCCCACGTCCATCTCCATCATCGCGAAAATTTCAGTTTTTTGACTATATTCCCATCTCCACCTCATTTCCCTCATTTCACTTGTGAGAGAGAGCGAGAGAGCGAATTTGCATGTGCTTTTTTTTTGCATGTTTTGTGAGTATTCTGCAGGTACAGGCCGCATCATCCTCCCCAGCACGCTGCGCAGGTACGGAAATCTGTGTAACTGTCTGTGTGTCGCCGAGCTCTGTCAATCGCGACCGACAGAAAAATTGCTCTAATTGCTAAACAAAGTGCATATCCATGACCTACAGGCCAAGGGCTTCCCAAAAATGTGTTTAGTTTTTTGAAATTCCACAGATTTCTGTCAATCGCGATCGCTCTGTCAATCGCGATCGACAAACCACGACGGACAGACCTGTCAATCGCGATCGACACGTCAATCGCGACCGATAGCCCACGACGGCTCTGTCAATCGCGACCGACAGAGTCAACGACCGATTGACCACGACCGACTGACCATACGCGTGACACGTGTCAATCGCGATCGAGCCATCAATCGCGATCGACTCATCAATCGCGACCGACACAGTCAACGACTGTTTGACCACGACGGACAGACCCTCGCGACCGACCTGTCAATCGCGATCGACTCATCAATCGCGACCGACAGAGTCAACGACGCTTTGACCACGATTGATTGACTTTTCGGCCACGTGTCAATCGCGACTGACCAGTCAATCGCGACTGACAGCCACGACGGACCTGTCAATCGCGATCGACACGTCGATCGCGACTGACCTGTCAATCGCGACCGACAGACTTTGCGAACGCGTTAGAAGGGCAATTTAGGTCAAATTTTGAAGGCAAAGTGATTGGGTTAAATTGTGATTAAGTGTGGGACAAACTCTAGGGTGTAGTATTGCATTGTTAGGCCGTGCCACAAGCTATGCGAGTATTCCTGTTCGACTGTTAGCTTGTATTGAACCCTGATTAACTCCCTAAACCCTGAACAGTCCTAACTTTTTCATACGAAATCCAATTTTTGAGCTCTTGGGCTTGTTGGAAAGCTCGTAGTATATACTACACGCCCTCAACTGTTTTTTATAAAGATAATGCATTGATTTTCAGAGAGGGTAAATTGAAGGTGAACATACCCAGGGGGATCAAAGCCAGGGGTCTTTAGAATTATTTTCCTAAAAGTCACAATGCAAATGTGTGTTTGTGTCACATGAATGAAAGTGGTTGGTTCTGTCCTTTGAATATAAGCATTGAGCTAACCGTGGATCTTTTATAGGTCCATTGAGAGCAACTGAGAGCGTACAAAGCAAGGCTTCTTTGCGAGCTTGAGAACCGGGTTCTTGAGCACCATAAAGCAAGGGATCAACAAGTAAGGTTGGATTATTCTCAACTCCCTCTGTCATTTCCTAGCTCAAGCTAAGAACGAGTAGAGATAGGAGTAAGTCAGGGCAACGATAGGCAGTTATCAAGTTGAAGACTATTAAGGAACTCAAGTTCAAGCTAAAAACTTAGTTACTGTACTCTCGATAACCTAAAGGAAAAAGAACCTAACGTGGAACGATCAACCTAAAAGTACGAAGAACATTCAAGTGTTCCTGACGACGTGATATCAGACAAGACCATAAACACAATAATTAACTAAAAAGAATCAAGTGACTGGTACCAATTGATTGGCAACGAGGTTGTACTCAGGAAAAAAGCGGGTTAATCAGTTAGGCATATGAACCTTAGATCAGGACGACACTTAGCCAGGGAAAGACAAAGCCTTAGGTCTTCAGAGGCTAGTGTCAATCACACTGCAAGGTCTTGGGCCCAGCAGTTGAGCCACCACTCATACTACCCTAGCTCTGAGACCAGTGAGTCAGCAATGTCTCAAGGCATGGACAGACCTGCGGGAAGTTCAGGAGTGCCTTATTTGTACAGGGTAGAAGGCCCTTACAAAACACAGCTGGAATACCTGAGGACCAACCGATTAGGTGCTAGCATCTATGAGGACGGCTTAGGAAGATCTGTGGTCCAGATTAAAAACCCTGATCAATCCATAGGACTAGAACATCCAGCTGTCAAGTTTGAAAATGGTGCATACCTAGACAAAGAAGGAACTATATATGTTGTCACTAGTCACCCTGATAGGACAGATGACTTCGGGAATGTAATCTCAGAAGCGGACTTAGGTGACCTAGAACAAGGGAACATGGGTGCGGAACCTAGAACCCCTCGAGGTAAATCAGTTCTCACTAGGATTATCACGCCTGAATGGGTCCCCCAAGACAACAAGAGCATAGAGTTGCTCCTCAATCGAGAAACTGATGAAGCCTTTTGGAGGTATAAGTCCAATCAGCCAACAGACATAGGAAATATCATGATCTATGAGTTTAAGGATCCGGATAGCCCAGGCAGAGTGACCTACTTAGATCATGCTTCAGAACGGATCTTCGTGGTGACAGAAAATGATAGGCATGCCTACACTTGGAAGGGTGAATTTATTTTCCCCCAACCAAGATCAAATGTATCCTATGGTCACCCTGGGGCGGGAACTTCCCAAGCTCATGGTACGCAAAGAGACAGAAGTAGGGATAGACCAGAAGTAAGTTTCGCCAACCCTGTAGGCAGAGAAAGAACGAGAACGGAGACGAATAGGGTAGAACCTCCTGAGATACATAGAGCCCACAGGAACCAAAGAAATGTAGATGGATTCCCTCTGCCGAGGCCTAGAGAGCACGCCAGAACTTTGAGGCCCACCCAGCTAGTTAAGTCCATGAAGAATTACTTTGACGGCACAGGAGATCCCTATGATCATGTGGCAGAGTTCAAGCAAGTCTTGAGAGCTGAACAAGTGGAAGATCTGTTCACGCAGTACAATGCCTTCGGTCTAACCCTTAGGAACACGGCACTTACATGGTTCCAGCCATTAGATGAGCGTCAGTTCAGGAGCATAGACCAACTCCTAGAGGCTTTCATTGTAGAGTTTTCTAAGAGTGGCATAAGACACAATACTTCCTCATTGATCCACAGCTTCAAGCAAACCCCTCAAGAGACTGTGAGACTTGCAGGAAGAAGATTTAGGCAATACCTTGAAAGATGTCCGATTTCGGAGCTACCCACATCGGCTAAACAAGTAGCCCTATTCCTTGATGGATTGCTGAGTACGAAATTGAGATCCTATGTGTATCTGAAGGACCCTAGGACTATAGAAGAGTGTGTACGCATGTGCATTGACATTGAGGATAACCTAGGGGAAGAGCTAGAGCTTTCCAAAATCTATAAAGATTCAGATAGCGCATCTAGCCACTCTTCCATGCAATCTACATCAATCGAGGAACTTGCTGAGAAGGTAGCTCAGAAATTAGGTGTGACTAGCAAACAAATTCCAAGGTTTGCTCCTGTAAAAAGGTGCTATACATGCGGTGGTGACCATATGGCGAACGTCTGTCCCATTATGGCTCAACCTCAAGTAAACCCTAGTAGCCAGTACTGCACCATAGAACGGAGATACACCAACCACACCGCGCAAGATTGCCCATACAACAAGCAGACTGTTAGGCAACCCTACCCGCAGCCCTACCAACAAGGCAGATACCAAAACCAAAACCCACTACCACAATATGCTAGACCCCAACAAACCTACCAACCACAATATCAGGCCCAACAGAGACCCCAACCAGTACTAGCGCAACAGCCCCCAAACCCCACTAACGTGATTCCAGTAAAGTATGCTGTTGCAGAAGAAAACCTGAATAGGGCTATAGTACCAGTAACCCCATTGATTTCGGAAAATGACCCAAGTGACCATAGCTTTGATTCTACACATGTCGATAGTCCCCAGGCTTACTACATGCAGTCTCCAGAACATGGCGAGTCTTACTACAGTGAAGAACCAAGTGAACCTAGTTGGGAGTCAGACTACACGAACGTCATGTATGCAAACCCCAACCCCAGGCCTCAACCTAGGCAAGTAAGACCTCCATTCCCAAGAGGACCGTGCTACAGGTGCCAGGGAGATCATCTCATCCGTGATTGTCCCTTGCCCCCACCTACACAACCCCAGTCAGTGACTATCCAAGGTTTTTGCCAAGATTGTGGAAAAGAGCATCTTTTACGAGATTGCCCTAAGAACCCCAATAATATGCCAAAAATCACTCCTATCAATGTGATTGGGTTGGTTGTAGATTCTTCAGGAAGCGTCACTTCCACTGCACCAGTGCAGGTAGTCACTAGAGCTCAGGCTTTGCAGCAAAACCAAGAGACAAACCAGGGTAAGAACTCAGAAGCTAGTGAAACCGAGAGCATAACAAAGAAAAGGACTAGAGCATGGAAAGATAGTCGGGAAAGAATGAAAAGACAATGGGCTAAAAAGATGAGTGAACTTGAAGAAAGCATAAAAGAAACCAAAGCTAGGATAACTGAAATCACCTCTCAAGTCCCCTCTCACAATACCCCGCCGCCACCCCTCCCATCTCCATCCGACCCACCACCTTCCCCACCACGTCATACGATTCCACCACCCCCTAGGGTAGGATCAGTATTAGCTGATCCCACTCCTGAAGACTTAGACATGATGCTCAAAGCATATCAGGCCAGAATCCAAGAAGGGCCGAACGTCACGGATCATGACAAGTGCTATCCTAGAGCTGACCTAGAGATAGAAAGAACCAAACTGTGCGCGAAAATGGTCGCATTGGCTCAGACTATGTTCGAAGCCAGCCGCCTTTTCAATTACTCGGGCTCAGCCAAGACGCAGTTACACTTGGATGGATTCCTAGAAAAGTTAGAGAGGATAATTGCCAGATCTGACAAGGAAGAAAAAAATCAGGAGAAAGAAAAAGCAAGCAAAAACCTGAGCCATTCCCCATCGGAAGTTTATGCAGCCAATTCCACTAAACCAGACAACTTCCCCTCCTTGGAAAGAGTAGAGAGGCTAACTGCACAACCAGAAAAGGAGCCTATCCCTCAAAAAAAGGAAAGGGCAAGAGAACGGATAAGCCAGCCTCTTCAGGAAGCTCATGTGCCTCGTCAAGGAGCCTATCTTCCTCCCCAAAGGTCACAGGAGTCTCACTTGAAAGCTTATGAACCCCCACAGGTAACCCACATTCCTTCCCAGAGAGCATATGAGCCTGTGCGGAAAAGTAATAGCATAAGTAATCCTCCCCAAGAAGCTTGTGCGCCAGCTATCTATGAGAACGAGGAAAGAGCCAACGATAGAAATAGCCCTCCTTCCCAGGTAGCATATGTACCTAATTCTACAGAGCCAGACACTTCTTCTTCTATGAATCGGTTTGCGCCAGACTTCCTACGAGAGATTCAAGAAGACAAATGGGATAACGAAAGCGAGGTCGCCCCTCCTTTTGAACTTGTGGACGATGCACACGACCAATTCCCACAAGACATCCCATCTATTTACGGGGAGCATGAGAGTGTTCAGTTTCACGAAAGATTGGACTTTGAGTCTAATTCCATACAGGAGTTACCCCACTTCACAGGCCCATGGGAAGCAAAGTCCACATGTATGAGAGCACCCACAGTCATGGTAAGGAACGACGACTCAGTCATACCTAGGAACACAGAGGTAGTGAAGAACACTAACGTGCAGTGTAATCTCAAGTTAGAAGAGCTACTCAAGGTTAGACCTGAATTATGGAAACACGTAGCCAAACAAGTACCAGAGATAGCCAAACCTCGTTCCCGGGTAGGATCCCATAGGACAGTGCCAGAAATCCCCTTGGATAAGATAGGAGATATGTGCGAAGGTGAAGAAGGGAACACCTATCTTCCCATTACCTACCAAGACTACACCACAAAAGCAATTTTGGACTCAGGTGCAGGAGTTGCAATTGCCACCACTTCCTTATGGAAGCGTTGGGGCAAGCCTGCACTCAGGCCGACGAGAATGAAATTGCAGATGGCCGATGGCCACATAGAGAGACCCCTAGGATTGCTGGAAGGAATAACTCTCACCACTTGTGGTGTTGAGTTTGAGCATAGCTTTGCTATATGTGACTTCAACAAAAATCATGCTTATGAGATGATTTTGGGAAGACCATTTATGCGACAGTTGCAAGTGGTACAGGATTGGGGAACCAACTCCTTGTATTTGCAACACTTGGGTGTTACGACCAAAGTCAATCTCAAAGATTACTCTCATAGGGATGTACCTCCTATCCAGTGGAACCCCATCCATAGAGCCAAAGATGATACAGAGTCGGTGCACTCCATAGGATCCGGATCCTCATGGATGCATGAAGACACTCACTTATGGATGTGCAAGGTAGCAGTAGAGGAAGAGAAGAGAGAGAAAGCCAGAGAGGTAGGTGCGAAAGAAACCCATAGATCAATCCAAGACCCCGCCTATGCACCTGTAGTTTTTCCAGACGAGGAATTTGAACCCCATGGCTGGGCAGAAATTTTAGCAACAATGGATGTAGCCATCAACGAAGAACAATGGACACCTCACTGTGATGAGGATGGCTATGATATTTCAGTCTTCTCCATAGAGCCAATCATGGGAGAGGCAGTTTTAGAAGAATGCGAACCTAGCCCTGATGCATTTGCGGATGCAAGTGACTCCGATCTAGAGTCAATCATCATGGACCCACCATTTGCATCAGATGAAGAATACTTCCATGAGGTAGAATTTCAAACCCAGAGGCATGGAGAGCTGACAAATGACGTAAGATTGGCAACACATGTGACCCCTAAGGAAGAAGGAAAGAAACGAAAGAAGAGAGAGGCCTTACCAGAAGAGGAAGAATCTTTGTTTGAGGTCCCAGAAAATTTTAAGAAGTACGAGATAGATGACAGGAGAGTCATGATAAGAATGCCTAAACGAGAGGCACAAGTAGGAGAGGCCTATGATAACAAAGAAACTACCAAGAAAATAGTTGTGGCCTTAGAAGAAGGAGAGGAGAGATGCACGTATATAGGCCATGACCTGACAGAAGAAGAAGAGTACGAATTGATAGCCTTGCTAAGAGAATACAGAGATGTATTCGCTTGGAGTTACAAGGATTTGAAAGGTGTTGACCCTGAGATATGCTCACACACCATTCCCATGACCTCAGATGCTAAACCCTCTAAGCAAAAGCCTTATACATATAACGATAATTATGCTGCTAAGATCAAGGAAGAGATAGATAGATTGGTTGAAGCTGGATTTATCTACGAAATTGAGCACACCGAATGGGTATCCCCCATCGTAGTGGTGCCCAAGAAGAATGGCAAGCTGCGTGTGTGCATTAACTTGAAAAAGGTTAATGCCGCCACAATTCGAGATAACTATCCGCTTCCCATAACAGAGCATCTCTTAGAAAGAGTGGCAGGCAAGGAAGTGTACAGCTTCCTTGATGGATTTTCGGGCTACAATCAAGTAGCCATAGCTCCAGAGGATCAGCATAAGACAGCCTTTGCCACAGAATGGGGCATTTTTGCTTTTAGAGTAATGCCATTTGGGCTTACCAATGCACCAGCTACATTCCAGAGGCTGATGTGCCATGTGTTTAAGGAGTTCCTGAGGAAGAGTTTAGAAGTCTATGTTGATGACCTTTGTGCTCATTCCAATGTTAGACAAACTCATATTCCTGAACTCAGACAAATCTTTGACAAATGTAGAGAGTACCAAGTCTGCCTGAACCCAGAAAAGTGCGTTTTTATGGTTAGGCAAGGCAAGATCCTAGGACATATAGTGTCAAAGAATGGCATATCTACTGACGAAGAGAAAGTGCGAGCCATAGCAGAGCTACCTAGGCCAAAGAATGTCAAGGAAGTACAAGCTTTCATGGGGCATTGCGGTTATTATCGACGATTCATACACATGTATGCTGTCATTGCAAAGCCCATGTACGGACTCTTGACAAACTTTGAGTGGACGGATGAATGTGAGAATTCCTTCCAAGAACTTAAACGAAGATTATGCTCAGCACCAATCTTGACCACACCAGATTGGAATAAGCCATTCCATGTTCATGTTGATGCATCCAATTACGCTATTGGATGTGTGCTTGCACAACCTACTGGTGAAGGTAATATGGATCTTCCAATTGCCTACGCCAGCAGACAATTGAATGCGGCTGAACGAAATTATACCACTACTGAGCGAGAAGGATTAGGCATGGTATATGCAGTTAAAAAGTTTAGACATTATTTGCTTGCAAATAAGTTTAAATTTTTTACTGATCATCAGGCATTGTTATATCTTGTAAACAAGCCGTGCAATACAGGAAGATTAGTGAGATGGTTTCTCTTGCTAATGGAATACGATTTTGAGGTTGTGGTAAGGAAAGGTAGGACTCATTTGAGAGCCGATCATCTCTCTCGGCTCACATCGGGAGAAGCCCCACAAGGAGTGCCAGATGACCTTCCTGACGCTTACTTGTTTAATTTGGAAGTGGTGCCGCAGTGGGCCAAGCCAATAGTCCCAGTATTGACCTACGGGCCTAACCATCCAGTGGTGAACACACGGAATAGAGAGATCGTAAAAGCCCAAAAGTACCATATCTTGGCAGGAAGCATGTACAAGCACACAGATCAAGGGATCTTGGCTTGTTGCGTAGAAGAGGATGAGTACGCTAAATGGTTGCAACTAGCACATGTAGGTGCACTAGAGCAACACCATTCAAAACAACGAACTTTACAGACCTTAAAGAGATTCGGAGTGCACTGGCCAACTATGGAAGCGGATGTCCAAAAGTTGTGCAAGGAATGCCCAATCTGCTGCACTAAACCACCTGTGGAACATGCCACTCTCTATCAAGTATCCATTGTGCCAGATTGGAGTGAACCTCTAGTATCATTCTTGCGGACAAACACATTCCCCCCAGACATGACTCTAGCTAGGAAAAGGAGTTTAGAACAAGAAGCCCTGGATTATTCACTCATAGGTGATAATCTATATAAGCGCGGTAAAGATGGTTACTTGAGATTATGTGTCCATGAGAGTGAGTATCTGAAAATCTTAGAAACTGCTCATCAAGGTGTGGCAGGAGGACATTTTGGACCAGATCGGGTAATCAAGGCAATACTATTTGCGGGCTTTTGGTGGCCTACACTTCACATGGATGCACATACCTATGTGAAACGGTGTGATATCTGTCAAAGGACTCAGTATCCTATACGCAAAGATGAGATGCCACTGAAACCTATGATGGGTGGACGTGCATTCTCTAAGTGGGGAATAGACTTCGTAGGTCCTATTAACCCCCCAGCTAAGGGTTCTCATGCGGAATACATCATTGTGGCAACAGATTATCTCACCAAGTGGGTAGAGGTAAAAGCTACAACCAAGAACGATGCTCAAACGACTGCCAAATTTTTGTTTGAGAATGTATTCACGAGATATGGACTACCCATAGAGCTGGTAAGTGATAGAGGCACTCATTTCTTGAACGAAGTGATTGAAAATCTACTCCAAGAATTCTTGGTAATACACAAGAAGTCTGCCCCTTATCACCCTCAAGCTAATGGACAAGCTGAGAGTACTAATAAGATTTTATGCAATGTACTGACAAAACTAGTGAACACTAAACGCTCTGATTGGGACAAACAGCTACACCATGCTGTTTGGGCATACCGAGTTGCCTATAAAACGGTACTCCAAGCCACCCCCTTTCAGATGGTATTCGGCCAAAACGCTGTGCTACCTTTGGACTTCCTGATCCCCACATTGAGAGTAGCTCAAGAACACGAATGGACAGGTCACGAGCTCTCCTCTAGGATCTTTGACCTTGAACGATTAGGAGAAACAAGACTGAGAGCCGCTGCAGGGATATACGCAGCCAAGAAGAGACAGAAGGCATACTTTGATGCCCACGTGAAGGATAAAGGCCTGAAAGCAGGAGATCTAGTCTTGGTCTATACACTCAAACAACACGCGAAGAAGCTAGAAAAGAGAGGCTACGGACCTATGATCATCAATAGGATCTCCACAAGCGGAGCGGTACAATTGGCCACATTAGAGGGTGATGTTCTCCCAAATTATATTAGCGGTTGCAGAGTCAAGCTGTACCAGGAACCCCTCACAGAAGAAATGCTTAGCCGACTTAATACTGCTAAGAAACGCAAAGAGGAAGAAAAGCGAGTGCGAGAAGAAGCTCAAGCAGAAGCTTTAGAACGCATTAGAAGAATGAAATTACGTAGGCAAGGTAGAGAGCAGCCTAGGACAAATGACTATGCAGATCAAGGATATCATGTGGCAATGTGTGAAGTCGCAGGAACAAGCTCGCATAGGATAATTGATAGACGTCCTTTCGTAACCTTAGATATAGGACAAGGAAAGAGTGCAAGGACTGTAAGAGCCTTGATTGACTCAGGTGCGGCCACTAGTGCTGTTAGAATGTCTTGCTGTCAAGAGTTACAGTTAACTGTCAATCCTGTGGAGGCATATCTTATAGGATTGGGAGGCGTGGAAACCCCTTGCATGGGCGAGGTGGAACTCCCCCTCTACCTTCACGAGGAGGCAATGACCGTTAAAGTACTAGTGTGTCAGGATGAGGATCTCACTGAGCCTCTTGTCCTGGGTCAAGATTGGATTTATGACCAAGCAGTCAATCTAAACCTAAGAAGTGGACTTCTCCAGGTTTGGGTCAATCATAGTCGAGTTACGGTAGAATTAGACAATCAAGCACTCAAGGAACTAGGAAAGGCACAGACTCCTGGTCCTTCCAGGGGTACACATGAAGATGACCATGCTGTTCTTGTCCAAAACTATGTGTTGCAGAGGAATGATATTCGCAAAAAAGGAGTCAGGGATGCAAAGGAACTCCCTTCTTTTCCAAAGGCTAGAAAGAGGCAGCAACCCAAGGTGGATCAAAGGCAGAAGAAGCAGGGTACTACCTATGTCAGCGATCAAAAGTACCTGCGCAGCAGAACAGCCCAGCAAATAGATCAGGTGTGGGTGCGGAAAGGCGAACGACCAGTTGCACCACCGTCAACTACAGGGGCAAAGCCTCTTATTAGTGACCAACAACGCAACGCTAATAAGAAGTTTTTCAGAAAATCTTCTGCTAAAGTAAAATCTATTTGGGTGCCCAAGAAGTCGATGACGGCAAGCCCACAATCAAGACAAATTTGGGTGCCTAAGGCTTGCTTGATGGCACAAATAGCTACGCTGAGGCCACAACTTAAACAGCACAACGCAGCGACGCATACGGCCAGATTTCACTCGTTCTCGACACTCATGTACACACCAAAACCCAAGAGCGTACATGTAATCAATTGTAAATGGGTCCCAAAAAGGCCTCATCTGCAAACCACGATATCGAGAAGGCTCTGTAGAGACTCTCCGAAACCGAAGGCAAAGCCCATTCACTGCATTTGGCAGCCTAGGGCCTGTAATAAACCCCCCGACCCCAATTTGTAAATTCATAACCCACTTACTAACTGCAATAGTTTCCTAGGACAACACAATCACTAACTACACACACTGCCTTCATGCACTTACTAACCACTAACTCACCATCCATCTCATGTTAATGTTGTAACGGGGACAACAACAGATTTATTTTGTCCAGTCCGATGTTAACACTTGGTTCTATATTCTCACAGAACCACTCAGCAAACAGGCCATGGCAGAAGTAGGTACCAGCTCTCAAGCCGGATCTGGTCCCCAGATAGTGGACATAGAAACACTTCTCCTTGAGCCACGCCTCACTGCAAGACCGCAAGAGCTTCAAGATGTGCATGTGCTCCCCATCCAGGATCCTCCCCAAGGACACACTTCTCAAGTGGGTAAGCATGCGCATTGGTTCAGTGATGTTGCTGGACCACTGGGCGATGGAACCTACTTCTGGGAAGCAGAATTGGAGTTCAATGGCAAATGGGGTCGATACCACTTTTTCACACGCGAATTTGAAAGCTACCAAAATGCTGAAGTCATGAGATCAGTTTGGGTCAAAGCAGGTGTGGAAAGTTATTTCAGGACTCACTTACCAAAGCCGGATTTTTTACGATGCTCTTATCTGATCAGTACCATCACGCCAAGCAGAGCCAAGGGCGGCGACAGCACCTTTGTGTTGCCATCACTGCTGCCGGGTAATGAGCTCAAAAGATTCAAGTTGAGCCTCAATCTGGTAAGAGAAGCGTTGGGTATGTACGGCATGCACATCCCAACAGAAAAGGAAACCATGGTCCCAGGTCGAATGAAGCACAAGGATCTGAATAAGTTGAAGGATATGGTAGCCATGACACCTACCATTGCGCTTCACCTGCGCACCATCATGCAACACTTCGCGTTTCCCGCCCAAGAACGATTCACAATGCCCCCGAAAAAAATATGGTTCAGTTTATATCTAGCAGAAACCGAAAGCCTGCCCATCAATGTGCCACACTGGATCATAGACCAGATCCACCTAGCGCATCAAAGGTGGAACAAAAAACAGAAGAATGTGCTCCACGGGTGTTGCGCTTTGACCAGAATAATCTATAGATGCTTGGCTTATGACGTGCCTGTTCAGCGGGCACTCGTATGGTCCCGAGTCCAAGAATTCCAAAGAAGACTATCAACAGCAGGCCCCCCATCCAAGAAGATGAGGGGGGGAGTCCAACTACCCTGTGCTCAACCAAGGGGAGCTACCGCTACACCAGAAATCACTCCTCCCCAGACACGACGAGTTAGGCCATTCACAATCCGGTTACCAAGACCAAGCACGGAGGGGCCTAATCTGGTGTTTCCACCCATTCCATCCGATTTGGAATTTCCGCAGGGATTTACTCTTGAGGACCTCACGGATGAAGAAATTGCCAGATTAATCTATGACTCTAACCTCGAAGCGGAAGCAGCGCGAGCTCAGGAACCACGACCCAAAACAACACCGGCCCCCAACCAACCACAAACTGTAGAAGTCGATGCAGATGAACAAGAAGCAGGAGGAGATGAAGAAGAGGCCGACGAAGAACAACACCAAGAATATGACGAACTCTCCGAGTTAGCAAGTGCCCCAGCATATTCGGCACAAGTCAAGAGACTATATCGAACCATGCGACTGGTTCAGGAACAGCATAAGATGTCTCTAGAACAGGGCAAAAGACTCATGAACGACTTGCTAGCGGAGGAAGGTGTGGACGAGTTGTTCATTGAGTCTATGAACCTTCATGCCGACGCTGTAGGACTGGACGAGGCCATCCATGAGGCTATGGCCTACATCCACAGGTTTGAAAAAAGAGTTCCCGTTCGTCCCAGGAGGTCCGGGAAGCAAATTCACATCAATACATCAGCACCAGGCGAGTCAGCGCAAGCAGAAGAATATCACGAAGCACCGTTGTCACCACCATCCCCACCTCACACTACACAATTCACTCCACCACAGGGCACTAGCACTACCACATCCACTACCACTACCATTGTCATGGGCATCCCACTCTCCCCGGGAATCCAAGTCGGGGGAGTCACCATGCCGACCTTCACCACCCTGTTCACCGATGTCACATCCACTCCACCCACGATTCCCATCTACACCGTCACTCAAACAGTTGACACGATGGAAACATCACCAGCCACAGCACCGCTCCCTCCCCCCATGCCACCATCACCCATACCTCCTCCACCCACATCTCCACTTACATCCACAGCATTCACCTCTCCCATTCCCGCCCCCATTCCCCCTGCATCATTATTTAATGTAAATAACATATTTTTTGCATTAAACCAATGTGTATATCAGCTCCAACATGAGTACAAAGCTCTGGACAACCGGTATCAGCAATTGGAAACGCACCACCAGAACTTACAAACACAATTTCACATTCTACACACAGAAAATGCAGAGCTGAATCAACGCTACGCGGCGCTTGAGCAGGCTCACCAAACCTTATCGGCAGCACCCCAACCATCGACAGAATCAGGTGCCAAACAACTAGAGGCTTTACTCGAGGTATACCAAGCCGATAATCTCAAAGTTCGGCGTAACTTGGCACTTCTCAGAAAACACATGGCGGCCGCCCTTGAGGAAAACAAGAGACTGCAGCAGCAAAATGAAGCAAATCTAGAAGCTGCAATGGAAGGCTCTCCACACGAAATTGATCCAGAGCAATTTAAAGCTGTGCCCTCAGAGACAATGAAGACCATCCTGGACGGCTATGCAGATCTATTAGAAGCTCATGATGACTTGGAAAGGGAACGTGATGCGCTGCGCAATCAACTCCAAGAGCAACAGACAGTACCCAAAGTCACAGAAACGACCACGACTTCAGAAGAAGTCATGGCATTGAAAGAGCAGGTGGCCGAATTACAGGCAAGATTACTCACACATGAAAGGCAACCCTCTCCAGTGGTCGAACCTGAACCCGAGGATTTGGTACCCATCGAGGTAGATGAGACGTATGAGGAACCTTACGTTCCTATGCCAATGCCAGGTGGTGAACAAACCGCAGAAGGAATGGATACGCTAGAAATCGAAGTACCTGAGTGGCTCCAAACACTAGAGAAAACGGCATCAACTCATGAAGATCGCGTCGCAGTTCAAATCCAATCTATGGCAAAGATAGAGGACACTATTATTAAATCAGAATACTTCCGCAGCATGTCCCACCATAGATGGATCGGAACCAACGATGATCAATACGTGCCCTATTGTGTACTCCTGGCGGACTACAATGCAGAAATCCAACACAAATGTGGCAAACCTCCAACGTTTGCTACACAATTTGGGCCAGATGACATCCCAGAGAGTGCTAAAAAAGGATCCATTCATCAACCCACTTGGAGGATCCGACTCCTCGAAACCTATCCGGAGATGGTTCGCACCTGGACGAATATGCCCCTTTTTATTAAATATAACCCTTGTTATGTTCCTGTACTCCGCAGGCGCACTTGGCCAGAGTTTACCATTGCAGTCAAGAATATCAAGGGATGCGCCAAATGGTTAAACTACGTCTATCTAGCACCCCCTCAAGGGCCTCCCACCGTCAATTACATGATTTCCACTATACGGCACTGGAGCCTCCGATTAAAGAATACCCCTGATGTAATGGCCCAGATGTGCATGAAAATTTTTGAGTTAATGCTTATTACATTCAGGACATTCAAGAATATCAAAGACCCACACTTCTCAGGCGTCGGATTCCTTACAGGAAACCAAGATTTGGTATATGACATGAGCACCACTCCTTCCATAGAGGTAATCTACGCTTGGCACGCCAGAATAAAATACCTCCCGGCCTGTTTTAAACAAACATTCGAAGAGATGTTCATAACAGGGTTCTGGGAATACCACTCAGAAATATTTGTGCCCAGACCCTCACATCTCCTCCATTTATTTGCTGTGGAGCGAACCATTCACTCAGAGCAGTTACGGGTGCCACATCCAGAGGTCCCAGGGCCAGTCAATTGGGATGCATTGCTGACAGATCTAGCAAGGGGACTCAGGTTAGAAGAACACCACCTCGCCGCCGATGTTGTACAATACTACGTACAAAAAGCAGCTAGACAAGGGTCTGTCAGGGGCGACAGACGCGAGAGTGGGGGGGGTGTTGGCAGTAGCCTTGGTACATCAGGAACTACAAGACGTGAAAGTCAAAGAAGGGAGTCAGAGCGAAGGGACAGCACAAGCAAACAGGGCAGTCAAAGAAGATCTGGCAAGTAGGCCAATAATTTTTCAAGACACTAACGCAAAGCAGAGAGATGGACATGCAGGGAAGAAGAGCAAGTAGGGAGCTTGAAGATATGTATGGCAGATCACTAGAAGAAATCCCTACAATAATAGTGATTTTTATCACTAAAATTCATTGTAAATCTCATTTCACATTTTTGTAGCTCCATTTTGTGCAAGCCAAGGAGTCCTTGAGCTTGAGGAGCCTTAGAAGTAGTTGCGTACCAATTTTCATAATTTTTAGATCTCGTTTGAACCCCCAAATAAGCCCTGGAACCTAATTTTTAACTAGGCCGGACACTAGGTCTGGACAGGGCCAAAAGCTAGTCAAAAACTATAAAAGGAACTAGAGAGCTCATTTTTGGGGTTAGATTGTAATTGAAACGAACTTGTAAGAGCATTTTGAAAGTAATCTAAAAAGCTCCATTGATTCTCACTCTTTGTCTTGCCTTGTGTGCGTGTGTGTGTGTATGTGTGTGCATGCTTGTGTGCTTCTCACTCACGCACTTGTGCCGCCACTTGCTCGAGGTCTTCATACCATCCTCACGTCTTCCCGGATTGACATTAAAGGAGGTGCTACTCATCATTGAGCTACACACCCCATCAAGCTCTGCTAAACACATGACAGAATTTAAGGAACTTGTACTGATGAACCAAAACCTGTATATATGGTTGGCAAAAAAGGAAAAAATAATTTCATGCACAAGTATTGTGATATTATGTTTGGAAGCTAAAATGAGCTTAAAGAAAAAATTTGACACCATACAACGAAGCTATTTTGAAATCCTAATCGTCCTAAGTATGCTCACCAATTTTCATGCAATTTTGAGGTTGTCTTTGGAGGGGTTTTGGTGATCCCCTAGATGAAATGCTGACCTGTTATGATACTAATTGTTGGTATTTGATGTTCGTGGAAGCACATGAACAACACAAGGAAGAAGAAGAAGCTTGGAGCACAACACAACACTGAATGAATTACCAAGGGAATGTATAAAAATATAACTAACCCATTATAGGCATATATACAATCCGGGAGAAAAAACTTCCTAAAGAGGGAAAAAGGTGCCCTGGTAGTCCTAAGTGTGTTCACACATCACTATCAAAATATATCAACAAGGGTTGTCCGAGAGCTTATCCACCTATCCTCTAATCCTTTATATTTTCCCAATAGGGATATGTAGTGCACATTAACCTCAATTATAAGCAGCCACATTATGCTTCCGGTGTCCATGTGTGGTTCAAGCCCTATAATGTTTCTAGGTAAGAGTACAACTTCTTATCCTGTTTATGACTTAAGGCTTCAAGATCTTGACTCGAAAAGCATATTGTGCATCGACTCCAAAAAGTGTATTGTTCACCTATTTTCAATGTGAAAAGTGACACCCAAAAAACACTTGTTGCAATCCACAACTCCCAATAAAGATTGAAGGAAGTATAAGTGTGCACGAAAACGTATCCTAAATAGGTCCAAAAAATAGGACATAGTAGTTGAAGGCTTATCATATGACAACTCTAGTTTCCAAGGTTTGATTAATGCACGGGTGTGATCTCTAACAAAAGTCACCTCTTATCTTTGGTTTGATTAATGCAAACTAGAGATTGATAGTGACTCTTAATGGGTCATATCCTCCAAAGAATTCTGCCCAATATCCAATTTCAATGGCTCCTCTAATTTGACGTCAAAATATTATGACTAGTGTACGATGTTGTCGATTCCAATGTTGTTATTCCTTTTAATTTTTGACAATATTTGATGGTGTCTTTCTTCCCTACGAGGTTGATAGACAATTTCTACTCGCATGAGGATCCCCCATGATGCTAATGTTTGATAGAAAAAGATCAGTTCCCAAATTCTTACGGGTTTTAGATTCAAATCAAGGAAGGTGTAATTGAGATGGTTTTCAAGAATGGTGATCATGATGGAAGATGGTGAAATATTAGCTGAGGTGGGGTTGGGGATGAAAGTTTATGGTGTATGTGTTTGAACCCAAAAGCATGAGATTGGAGTGATAAGGGTTGAATGTTGGAGATAGGCGTCTGCAAAAGCACGCTTACAACACAAGGAAGGAGAGGAAGCTTAAGCACAACACACAATACTAAATGTATTACTAGAGAATGTACAAAGATAAGTGGCCCATTAGGGCAATAGGTGTATATACAAGCTGGGGGAAAAAAAACCTCCTAAAGAGGGAAAAAAGTGCCTCAGTGGTCCTAGTGTGTTCACACACATCACTACCTAAATATATCAACAAATCCCCCTGAGAGTGATGCGGTGATCAAGGAGCTGGAACTCATGTATAAGGAAGTGCCAAGCTATGTGGAAATCACTCCACAAAAAGAAGTAAGCCCAAAGCTTTGTGGAAAGCTTCAAACTTCTCCCTAGGCAAAGCCTTCATGAAAAGGTCTACAATGTTCTCCTGCGTGGGCACATATGCCAAGCTGATCTCCCCAGCATAGAACCTCTCCCTAACATAGTGATAATGCACCTCAATGTTCGTAGTGCGAGCATGGAACACAGGGTTCCTCGCAACAACCAATGCGCTCTGACTGTTAGTGAAGATGGTGATGGTAGAAGACTGACCAACACCCAAATCAGCCATAAGGCGTCTGAGCCACACAGACTCAACAATTGCTGTGAAAGCTGCCCTTTAATCAGCCTCACAACTGGAAGTGGCCACAGTAGGCTGCTTCTTGCTCAACCAAGATATACATGAGCTACCAAGCATGAAGCAAAAGCCACTAGTGGACACACAAGTGTCATAGCAACCAGCCCAATCAGAGTCAGAAAAAGCATGCAAATATGGCGGTAGTGATCCCCCCTTGGGATAAAACAACCCAAGTGGCCGAGTACCGCTCAAGTAGCAAAAGATGTGCTTAACAGCCTACCAATGCTTGACTCCTGGGCAATGCATAAACCTCCTCATCTGTGAGACAGCAAACTGAATATCTGGCCGCGTAATGCATAAATAAATCAAGCATCCAATAGCCTAATGATAGAGAACAACATCAAATGCATCTCCAACATCATGAAGACTCAGTCGTAAACCTGTTTCCATAGGAGTGTGTAGCTCAAGCGTAAGCACCACCTCCTTTACTTGTCAATCTGCAGAGACATGAGGACCGGTATGAAGACCACGAGCAAGTGAAGGCACAAGTGTGTGAGTGAAAGCACACAAACATGCACACACATACACACACATGCGCACACGATAAGATCAAAGAGAGGAACAATGGAAAGCTTTGATTGCCAAAGAGTTCTCTTACAAAAGCTCTATTCTCTAACAAGCTAACCTCAAAAATGAGCTCTCTAGCTCTTTTTATAGTTTTTGGACTAGTTTTGGCCCTGTCCAGACCTAGTGTCCAGCCTAGTTAAAAATTAGGTTCAAGGGCTTATTTGAGGGCTCAAATGAAGTCTAAAAATTATGAAAATTGGTAGGATGATACTTCTAATACTCCTCAAGCTCAAGGACTCCTCGGCTTGAACAAAATGGAGTTACAAAAATAGAAAATGGTATTTACAATGGTTTTTAGTGATGAAAATCACTATTTTTATAGAGAATTCTTCTGAAAATTTGACATACACTTCTTGGAGCTCCCTACTTGCTCCCTCTTCTTGTGTTTCCACTTCTTTGATGTGCTTCTATGCTTTTTCATTGACTTTGAGCTTCAACACTTCCCCCCTCTCGAGTTTGTCGTCCCTGACAGACCCTTGTTGTAATGGTTGTTCCATGTAGTGCTTTGAGAGGTAGTGTCTGTTCGGTAGGAACAAGATCCGTCTACCTTCCAAATGTGGCAAGGTTGGTTGTCCGGTTCTTCATTTGTCACTAAAAGCCTTTGGAAGTTGTTGTCCCAAGCTTGGTATGCGCTCCTTCCTTGGATTCCATCATGATTGTGTCATTGTGAGTCGCCATTGATGGCCTCTAGATCTTCTTAAGATGATGTTCATAGTAATCACTCCAAGTACTAATAACCCATAATGGATGATGGGTAAGTGTGTTCATGCATGGGTTGAGGAAAACATGTGCCTTGTGCACGGCCTTGTAATGTAGCCCTATGCATGCTTACTTGGAAAATGCATCATAGAAGCGTGGTGCAAAAATTGGGGGTCTTGAGCTAAATGCTCAAGAGTAAGTTGACGAAGAGGTTTCCTAAGCTATCATGGTTATGATGTTTCCAAAGTAAAGGATACTTACCATGGTGAAGTATCAATCGATCTTTATCTCGTCCTGTTGTACTCCCGGTATTAGTGATGGACATTGTTGATGAATGTCCGTGTTGAGGATCCACTAATGAAATTCTTTCAGTGCCTGGTCCTGTCTGCTCTCTTCAAAGCAACATTTGCCAAATACTAAGAATTGAATTTCTTTATATTCCTTGACAAACAACATTGGGTAACTACACCAAGCTTAGTTTCACATATTCTCTTTAGCTCACAATAGGCAGGAGCCTTCTCATTTAGTATACATACAAGGATTTGCAGGGTACCAAAACGACCCCTTGCAGATATCTCCTTGGATGCTCTCGTACATACAATAGTTAAGCATCTCTCAAATGGTGGACCTTCAAACTCTTCGCTCCTACTAAGGTAAGGGGAAACAATAGTTGTGGATGCCATGTGCATGCCAAGTGCTTGACGTCTACCAGATTAGGCAGCACTAATATCATCTGCTAGCCAAGACACACTTCTATCCAAACTGATAAATGCCCAGTAATCAATGGTTCCACCTTTAGCTAAGCATGACTCATTCCTGTTCCATGATCCAAACCTGGGAACAAGTTCTTTCTCTCTCCTCTTTTTTTTTTGGAGGAACAATGTCACCAAACAAGACGATAGATGTTCGTATAAGAAAAAGTAATTGACATATATCAATGTGCTCTTGTGCATGGGACTCTCAAATGTGTCTATGCACGGCCATGTAATGTGACCCTATATTAATGCATACTTTGGAAATGCATGACCTGAATGGTGCAAAAGACAGGGTTGTGCAAGGAGCACAAGGTTGTCGCTCGTCGAGGCTTTCGATGTTATTTGCGGATGTTGATGCCCTCTTTCTTGGAGATATCCATTGGATCTCAAGATGATGTAATCCTCCTTATTGGAATCCATCTTAGAACAGCATTTGGCCCTGTAGAGATCACCTCAAGCATCTTCATCTTTGGATGCTTTCTGAACTTTGGTATCCAGTGTGGTTGGCTCTTTGGTTCTGTGGAGGCTACTGATACTTTGGGCTTCCAAACCCATACCCTTTTTGCACATCGTCCTACTATTGTTGAAGAGGTTATTTGATCTTTTTTCGGTCTCTGAACGTGGTTCTTACCCTTTTCTCTCCTTGGCTTCTTTGTTGAGACCTTTCGCATGTGGGAGAGCATAGGTTGTTGTGTATGTAAGAGCTTCTTAGGTACCCACATCTGTAACTGTTCTTGTTGAGCTGCAACGAATTTCTTAGGCACCCAAATTTTTCGGAGGCGTTCTAGGTGGGCTAGTGCTGGTTGCTTGGTTCTTGTTTTTGCATGGTTGGCTTCTCTGGGTTGAAATTATGTTGGTGCAGCTGGTGGTTGCTCTGCTTTTCATACCCAGATCTGCTTTATGCTCGAAACTGCTTTACTCTTGAAAGCTCTTTGTCTATTTGAGATACCGCATTGTTGGAAGCAGCCAGAGGCATAGAAGACGCGGAAGCATGTAAATACGGAGCAGGAAGCCAGTGGAATCTTTTTTCAAAGAATCATGTTCTAAAAATACTTTTCAAAAACCTCCAATAGTGATTTTTATCACTATTGTAACATATGTAACATAGAAAAACCCTTTTCTTAATTTCTTGCTCCATTTTGTGCAAGCCGAGGAGTCCTCAAGCTTGAGGAGCTTAGGTAGAACAAGCGTATCAATTTTCGTTATTTTTAGACACCGTTTACCCTTCCAAATAGCATCTAGGACCTAATTTTTAACTATGCCGGTCACTAGATGTGAAACCGGTCAAAACTAGTCTAGAAACTATAAAAAGAGCTAGAGAGCTCATTTTTGAGGTTAGCTTGTTGGAGTAGAGAAGAGCTTAGAGCTATTTTGAGCTTGTAAGAGTGTTCTTGAGTAATAGAGTTGATTTCTCACCTTCCATTGTGTCTTGCTTGTCTCTTCGTAGTGTGTGTGTATGTGTGTGTGCATCTTTGTGCTTCTCACCTTCACTCTCACTTCATCTCACATTCACGATCTTCATATCACTCCTATCTCTTCCGCGGATTGACAATTAAGGAGGTGAAGCTTCTTAACGTGGTACTTACCATTGTGCTAGAGCAACACCAAATTTGGCGCCGTTGCCAGGGATCGAGTCTAGGACGAATGTGTGATGGTAAGAGTATAGCAAGAAGTAGCGTTGGAAGGTAAAAATTTCATTTTTTGTTGTTGTTTTTACTTAGTTTTGAGTGTTTTTCACCTCCCCCACACTCCATCTTCATCACCGCATCATCATCTTCATCTCCAAAAAAATCAGAAAATTCACCATATCCACCCATTCTCCTCATTTCCCCTCATTTGTGCATGCGAGAGAGTGAGAGAGAGCTTTTGTGCTTGTGTGTACTTTTGTTTTCTTGAGTTTTCTTACAGGTACAGAGCTCCAGTGCATCAGGAAAGCTTGGAAAAGGTAAAATTCTCAGTTTTTGTCAGAAATTTCCGACTGTGTCAGACCATCGCGATGGTCTGCAAAGTTCGGAATTTGAAGAAGGCGACCACACCAGCGTGTAGAGCACACTTGCGCCTCTAGGAATCCATACTTGCATTGCATAAAATCATACTTTGGTGGACCATCGCCACGGTCTTAGACCATCGCGATTGTGTCACACCATCGCGATTGGCTCACGCCATCGCGACGGCTCGGCCGGACCATCGCGACGGTCTCATGCCATCGCGACGGTTTATTTGGACCATCGCGACGGTTCGCGGACCATCGCGACTGTTCGGTTGACCCCACACCATCGCGATTGGCTCACGCCATCGCGCCGACAGTGCCACGTGGCAAGTTGGACCATCGCGACAACTCAAATTTTGGACCATCGCGATTGGCTCAAGCCATCGCATTTGTGACCATCGCGACGGTTCACTTTGGACCATCGCGATTGTTCACGTTGATCGTTGACTCATGCCATCGCGATTGTCCGCCTGATCGAGCCATCGCGATGGTTCACACTCACGCCATCGCGATTGTCCGCCTGATCGAGCCATCGCAACGGTTCACATTTACGCCATCGCGATTGTCCGCCTGTTCGAGCCATCGCGATTGCTCACTTTTGGACCATCGCGACCGTGCACTTCAGACCATCGCAACGGTTCGCGCATCACGCCATCGCGATTGTTCACCTTCACGCCATTGCGACGGTCCCAGACCATCGTGATTGTCTCACGCCATCGCGATTGTGCACCCCCATCGCAAATTTTAGGGTTTCATTTTTTGGCCAATTTTGGGGCTATTTTTGGGAAATTTTTGGGTGATTAGACTCATAGGAGACCCCTTAGCTCATATTTGGAGAAACACCGGTTTCTCAGTTTTTACCCCCCAAGGCCTGAACGGTCATAACTTTTTCATTTGAAGTCCGTTTTTTGAGCTTAATAGCTCGTTAGAAAGCTCTCTACGAGTACTACGTGGCCTCAACTGTTTCTTTCTTAAAGGATACGTCTATTTTTAGATAAGCTATTTTGAGGTTGACCTAGTTTGGGACTAGAAAGCCAGGGGGCAAGCATTAAAAAGTTGGGCAAAAGGGAAGGGACTTAAAAGGTGTATATACTCAAGTGCTTGATCATCCAACTGTGAAGTTCTAATATTGAATTTTTCCAGGTCTAGCAAGGGCAATCAAAGACAACCAAAGCAAGGCAGTGAAGGGCATAAAGCTTGGGAAGCGCGGCTTCTTGGGCATCAGAGCAACCAGAAAAGCTGACTCGAGGTTGGAAGATTACTGAACCCCCTCAGTCAATACTTAGCTTAGGATAAACGGTAGTATTGTGGATTAAAGACGATAGGAACGCCTCAAGTTCAAGAGAATTAAATTTGTCAAGTCCAAGACTAAAGATAAAGGTGTGTGACACGAAAACCTAAAGGAAAGAACATAAGTCTGACTGAACGAGAACTCAAAGTACCATGGAAAGTCGAATTCCTGACGCATACATTAAGACAAGAATCTAAAGAAATCTAAAAAGAATCAAGAAAGTAATAACAAAGAATCATTGACGATCTGAGCATGTACTGAGTGTGCAAGGAAGAAAATTAATGAACCTTAGATCGGGCAAACATATAGGTAAGTCAGACTGACGAAGCCTTAGATCATCAGAGGCAAGTGTAAGAACTACTGCACGATCGTGGGCTCAACAATTGAACACTAGTTATCCCTACGAGAGCTCAAACACTAGTGATTCAGAAATGGCATTTAGCGCAGAAAGACCAGAAGAAGGGTCGAATGTAGCCTATTTAGAAAAACCAGAAGGACCCTATAGGACTCAACTAGAGTTTCTCCGAACCAACCGATTAGGTGCTCGCATCTATGAGGATGGTTTGCGAAGGCAAGTGGTGCAAATGCACAACCTCGATCAACCCATTGGATTGGAACATCCAGTGGTGAAATTTGTGAGAGACACATACATAGACAAAGAAGGAACAATGTACATCTTAAGTATGCAGCCAAACAATACCAATGAGTTTGGCGTGATTCAGCTAGAGACGGAAACTAAATCTCAAGGAAAGGAACCATTAGAAGAACCTAGAACACCTAGAGGGAAATCTGTACTGACACGAGTACTAATCCCAGAATGGATCCCTCAGGACAACAAAAGCATAGAGTTGTTTGTAAATAAAGAAACTGATGAAGCCTTTTGGAGATACAAGACAGAACTACTTAGTGAGGTAGGTATCATCACTATATACGAGTTCAAGGACCCGGATACACCTGGAAAGGTTGTATACCTGGATGAGACTTCAGAAAGAGTCTTTGTGGTGCCTGACCACGCTAAAAACACATACACATGGAGAGGTGAATTGGTATTCCCTCCATCTAGAACGAACATGAATACAAGTCAACAAGGGGCAGGAACATCATCAGCCCATGGAAATCAAAGAGAGAGAAATAAAGAGAGACCGGAAGTAAGCTTTAATCACCCCATGGGGAGAGATAGAACAACCACGAACACTAATAGAGCGGATAGACAAAGAGATCATGGAATACGAGGTGGTAGAGATGATTTTCCTCTACCTAGACCACGTGAACACGCATGAATATTGAGACCCACTCAGTTAGTGAAATCCATGAAAAATTATTTTGATGGACAGGAGATCCCTATGACCATGTCACAGAATTCAAGCAAGTACTAAGAGCAGAACAAGTCGAAGACATGTTCACGCAATACAACGCATTTGGACTAACGTTAAAAAATACCGCTTTAACTTGGTTCCAACCTTTGCAACAAAGGCAATTTAGAGATATCCATCACTTTTTAGAGTCATTCATCACTGAATTCTCTAAAAGTGGGATTAGACATGACACGTCTTCATTGATTCATAGCTTTAAACAGACCCCGCAAGAAACAGTTAGACTGGCAGGACGTAGGTTTAGACAATATGTTAAACGATGTCCAATGCAAGAGCTACCCTCACAAGCCAAACAAGTGTCATTGTTTCTAGATGGCTTGTTGAGCTCTAAACTACACTCCTATGTGTACCTAAAAGAACCCAGAACGCTAGAGCAATGTATAAGAATTTGTATAGACATTGAGGACAACTTAGGAGACGAGTTGGAACTCTCAAAGGTCTACAAGGACTCAGACTGTTCATCTCTAGCATCCACAAAATTGTCTAACTCGATAGAAGACCTAGCAGAAAAAGTGGCCCAGAAACTAGGAGTTTCTAGTAAACCTAGGGTGCTAACAAACAAGCATTGTTACACCTGTGGTCGTGATCACATGGCAAATGTGTGTCCCAATGCACCACAACCACAAGCCAACCCTAGTGGCCAATACTGTACAATTGAAAGAAGATACACGAATCATACGGCTCAGGACTGCCCATACAACAAGCAGACCGTGAGACAGAACTACCCGCAAGCATACGCACAGCCAGGTAGGTATCAAGGCCAATACAATGCTCAGCCTTATTACTATAGGCCTCCCAGAACTACCCATACCAGGCTCAACAGAGACCTCAACCTGTCTTAGCTCAGCAGCCACCCCCACCAGCGAATGTCATCTCAGTCAAATACGCTGCTGCAGAAGAGAACCTAAGTAGGGCCTTAGTGCCTTCTTCACCTTTGATCACAGAGAGTGACCCAAACTCAAACAGTTTTGACTCTACGCATGTAGATAGTCCACCCGCTTATTACACGGAGTCACCAGAACACGTAGAAACATATCATTATGATAGTCCACCAGTGGAACCTAGTTGGGAGCCAGACTATGCTAATGTGATGTACACAAACCCAAATCCACGGCCCCAATTAAGACAACAGAGACCACAGGGCCCTAGAGGACCATGCTTTAGGTGCCAAGGAGATCACTTAATAAAGGATTGTCCACATCCTTCAATAGCAGGGCAATCACAGTACTATAACATACAAGGCTTTTGTGCCGATTGTGGCAAAGAGCACATAATCAAAGATTGCCCTAAGAACCCTGTTAATGCTTCGAATGTGACACCGATCAACGTGATAGGTATTGTAAATAACGTAGATGGATCCAACCCTACATACGTGCCTATCCAAGCTATCACGAGAGCCCAGGCGCTCTTACAGAACCAACAGCTTAATCAAGGGAAAGTAGCTGGAAGTAGTGAAGTTGCAGAATCTAGCAGTAAAAAGACAAAATCTTGGAAAGATTCTAGAGAAAGAATTAAGAGAAAATGGAGTAAAAAGATAACTGAGTTGGAAGGAAGTTTAAAGGAATCTAGAGCCAAAATCCTAGAATTGACTTCATAGGACTTGAATCAAGAGAATCCAGCTCAAAAATCAGGATCAGTTTTAGCGGAACTCATAACAGAAAATCTAGACATGATGTTTCGTGCATATCAGGCTAGATTAAAAGAGGGACCTCAGGTAGCTGAAATGAGCAAAAATTACCCTCGAGCTGATCTAGAAATTGAGAGAACTAAACTTTGCATGAAGATGGTAGAACTAGCACAAGCTTTGTTCGAAGCCTCTAGATATCTTAATTGGAATAACATGGCAAAACCGGAATTACATTTTCAAGGACTAATGGAGAGGCTAGAATATTTGATTGAAAGCAAAGAGAAAAAGGATCAGCATAGGAACCCTATTGTCCCAGAGACACAAGAAAGGAATGCACCATCCCTGTCTCAAGTACCCAATACAGAAAGTCAAGACAATTTGTCTTCCATACATAAATATTCACATGAATTTTTGAGAGAAATCCAAGAAGAGAAATGGAGAAAGGAACAAGGAACCCATCCTCCTATTCAAGAAATAGATGACTTGCAGGAACAATTTCCCCAAGACATCCCCTCTATTTACGATGAGGTAGAGGAGGAACAACTGAGTGAACACACAAGATTTGAATCTAATTCTTTACAAGAATTACCTCAGTTCACAGGACCTTGGGAAGCAAAGTCTATTAATATGAGAGCACCCACGATAATAGTGAGGAATGAAGAATCAGTAATCCCTAGAAACACGGAAGTGATCAAGAATACCAAAGTACAATGGAATCTCACTCTAGAGGAGTTGTTGAAGGTAAAACCAGAACTGTGGAAGCATGTAGCAAATCAATTCCCTGAGCTTGCTACTACTCCCTCACAAATAGGATCACATAAGAAGGTACCGGAAATACCCGTAGAAAAGATTGGAGATGTAAGCGAAGGAGAGGAAGGTAACACTTATCTTCCGATAACCCATCAGGGCTACACCACGAAAGCCATCTTAGATTCAGGAGCCGGCGTAGCCATCGTTACCACCGCTTTATGGAAACATTGGGGTAAGCCAGCATTAAGACCCACCAGGATGAAGCTACAAATGGCTGACGGACACATAGAAAAACCATTAGGCTTACTAGAAGGCATATCTCTCACCACTTGTGGTGTAGAATTTGAGCATACTTTCGCCATTTGTGATTTTAGTAAAAATCATGCTTATGAGATGATATTGGGACGACCATTCATGCGTCAGTTGCAAATTGTACAAGATTGGGGAACTAATTCTTTGTACTTGCAACATTTAGGAGTGACTACCAAAGTCAATCTTAAAGACTATTCACATAGAGACGTATCCCCAATACAATGGAATACCATCCATAAGACACCAGTAGAGACGGAATCCGTGCACTCATTAGAATCAGATCCTTCTTGGTTGCATGAGGATACTCATTTATGGATGTGTAAAGTAGCAAAACAGGAGGAAGAAAGGTTAGAAGCCAGGACCTTAGGTGCAGAACAACATCCACGAACCCTTCAGGATCCAGCTTATGCACCTGTAGTATTTCGAGACGAAGAGTTTGAACCCCATGGTTGGGCAGAAATCCTAGCAACCATGGATATAGCCACCAATGAAGAACAATGGACACCCCACTGTGACGAGGATGGCTATGACATTTCAGTTTTTACGATAGAACCAATCATGTGCGATTCAATTTTAGAAGAGTGTGAACCTAACACTGATGCATTTGAGGATGCAAGTGATTTTGATTTAGAATCAATTATCATGGACTCACCCTTTGCATCAGAGGAAGAATATTTTTTCGAAGTAGAGACTCACACTCAGAGACATGAGGAAATTACGAATGAGGTGAGGTTAGCCACGGAAGTGACTAACAAGAGTGAAGGCAAGAAAAGAAAGAAGAAAGAAACCATGTCAGAAAAAGAAGAATCTTTGTTTGAAGTACCCGAGAATTTCAAGAAATATGAAATCGAAGATAGAAGAATCATGGTACGAATGCCTAATAGAAAGGCGAATGACGGACAAGTATATGATAACCGAGAGAAAACCAAGAAAATAATCGTAGCCATAGAAGGAGAAGAAGAAAAATGTACATACATAGGGCATGATTTGACAACTGAAGAAGAAGAGCTAGTTGCCCTATTGCGCGAATATAGAGATGTTTTTGCTTGGAGTTACAAAGATTTGAAAGGAGTAGATCCAGATATATGTTCTCATAGAATCCCTATGACTCTAGATGCAAAACCGACAAACAAAAACCGTACACGTACAATGATAACTACGCTACGAAGATTAAAGAGGAGATAGATCGCTTGATAGAAGCAGGATTCATTTACGAAATTGAGCATACCGAATGGGTATCCCCCATTGTGGTTGTGCCCAAGAAGAATGGAAAATTGCGTGTGTGTATTAACCTTAAAAAAGTTAATGCCGCCACAATTAGAGATAGTTATCCTCTTCCTATCACAGAACATCTATTGGAAAGAGTTGCGGGCAAGGAAGTTTACAGCTTTCTTGATGGATTCTCAGGTTATAATCAAGTAGCCATTGCTCCAGAGGACCAACACAAGATGGCTTTTGCCACTGAATGGGGCATATTTGCATTTCGTGTAATGCCATTTGGCTTAACAAATGCACCCGCCAATTTCCAGCGACTCATGTGTCATGTTTTTAAGGAATTCTTACGCAAGAGTTTGGAAGTTTATGTCAATGACTTATGTGCACATTCAAATGTAAGACAGACACATATCCCAGAGTTAAGACAAATATTTGACAAATGTCGAGAATATCAGGTTTGTTTGAACCCAGAAAAATGTGTTTTCATGGTCAGACAAGGTAAAATTCTAGGACACATTGTGTCAAAAAATGGAATCTCTACGGATGAGGAAAAAGTGAAGGTAATTGCAGAATTACCTAGACCAACTAATGTGAAAGAGGTACAGGCATTTATGGGTCATTGTGGTTATTATAGGAGATTCATACACATGTATGCAATCATAGCCAAGCCTTTGTACTCTCTTTTAACTAACTTTGAATGGACAGATGAATGTGAAAATTCATTCAATGAACTCAAACGACGCTTGTGCTCAGCACCTATATTGACTACACCAGATTGGAGTAAGTCATTCCATGTACATGTGGATGCATCCAATTACGCCATAGGATGCATGTTAGCACAACCCACGAATGAAGGTAACATAGATCTCCCCATAGCTTACGCGAGCAGACAATTGAATGCAGTAGAAAGAAATTACACCACGACGGAACGAGAAGGATTAGGGATGATCTACGCAGTAAAGAAGTTTAGGCACTACTTGTTGGCCAATAAGTTCAAGTTCTTTACAGATCATCAAGCCCTATTGTACCTAGTCAACAAACCATGTAACACAGGACGATTGATACGTTGGTTTCTATTACTCATGGAGTATGATTTTGAAGTCGTAGTCAGGAAAGGAAAGACACATCTTAGAGCTGACCACCTTTCAAGATTAACCTCAGGAGAAGCTCCTCAAGGAGTAGTGGATGAGTTACCAGACGCATATTTGTTTAACCTTGAGATAACACCAGAATGGGCTAAGCCTATAGTCCCTATTCTCACATACGGACCCAAGAATCCTAGGATAAAGATCAAAGAGGGAGAGATTACCAAGTCTCAGAGATACCAAATAATGGCAGGAAGCATATATAAACAGGATAATCAAAAGATTCTTGCTTGTTGTGTAGATGAATCAGAACATGCGAATTGGTTGCAATTAGCACACATAGGTGCATTAAAGCAACATCATTCAAAACATCGAACATTACAGACTCTGCATAGATTAGGAGTATATTGGCCTACGATGGAAGCAGATGTCTACAGGTTGTGTAAGGAATGCAATGTTTGTTGTGAAAGACCACCAGTAGAGCATGCTACATTATATCATGTGTCTCTCACACCAGACTGGAGTGAACAATTAGTGACATACTTGAGGACGAAGACATTCCCTCAAGGAATGACTTTAGCACGACAACGCAGTCTAGAGCAGGAAGCTCAAGATTATTCACTTATTGGCGATAACCTATACAAAAGAGGACGAGATGGATATCTAAGACAATGTGTTCATGAGAGCGATTATCTGAGCATACTAGAGACTGCACACCAAGGTGTTGCAGGAGGTCATTTTGGACCCGATAGGATAATCAAAGCCATCCTCTTTGCAGGATTATGGTGGCCCACTCTTCACGTGGATGCTCATACCTATGTAAAGAGATGTGATGTGTGCCAAAGAACTCAGTTTCCTACTCGCAGAGATGAAATGCCATTGAAACCCATGATGGGCGGACGTTGCGAGTGATACCGCTTGACTTCCCTAACGGCATTCCGACTGAGGTTTGTAACCCTAGACCCTATGAAATACATGCGACGGAAGACCGGAAGATCTTTGGTCAGATCAGTCACGTTACGTCTACACCAACCCACTCGGGCTTGGCTATAGAAAATTGTCAATCAGAAGGATGACAGGAGATCTTCCCTGGGGCTTCCTACAAACTAGAAGGGGCAGCTACCCAACCGCTAGGGCAGATGGGCACAATCAGCAGTCAGGTGGGTTGCATCAGCGGCCAAATGAGCACAATACCCTGCGGTGCTCATCCTTCCAAACTTGCTGTGGATTGGCCTAGATTAAAGATAAATAACGAATCACTTCCTAATGGGCAGGTCACGCAAGTGTTGGATCTCCCTTCTTTTCCAAAGTAGAGCGTCCATTGGACCTCTCAAACCCAACCACAAAGGAGTCAACCACAACAGAGGGACCGAGACCGACGACACCACCAGACAAGGCAAAGAAGGCAGCAGTATCAACATCACAGAATAAGTGGCACGAGACAAATATGGGTGCCAAAAGGACAGCAACCACAGGCTATTGGCAACACTTCAGACAAGAACAGGACAAAGTTTCAAAAGAAGCAGAGTCAGTATCCAAAGTCCCCTCGATCTTCTTCTACAAGTACCAATACTCGACAGATTTGGATCGCCAAGAAGTATCTTATCAATCGACCCACACCCACGCAGATTTGGGTACCCAAACAATGTATTATAGCCCCACCCTCAAGCCATGTAATATATACCCCTCAGAAATCTTTCCATCCTTCAATACCACCAAAGCCAATACCACTTTTTGTCCCTCAGCAGAAACATACCACCCACTCCAAGACTCTTAGGAAATGGATACCGAAATGTATCCAGACGTCTTCTTGTATCCCCTTATCTAACAATTCTCCCACCCCGCTTAAACACCACCCTTGTAATAATTCACCCTCAACTAAACCTTGTATGAATTCATACACCAAAACCCCACATCATGCATAATAAAAGCTCATCAAGAAATGTATGCATAATCTAACAATGTAGGCGTCTAGAGACCTGCATTAGTTTTGCAAATAATCATTGCATCAATCACTTCATGACACTTGGCTACACGGGTTACACATCGGTTATGGAAAGGGATTGCGGTCTCACCTTAATGGGATCATAATTAATTTCCATACTAATGTGCTAATCTTTTGTAGCAGATCTTTTCCATTAGCTCGTCAGTCATCATGCAAACCAAAGAAGGACCATCAGAAGCTGGCCCAAGCACACCAATGGCCAATATTGGAGAATTACTCGCGGAATCTTATCCTACGATGCAACCACCAGAGTTTCAAGGTTTTCCAGGACCCATGCCAATCGACAATCCTCCTAGAGGATATACTAAGAAGATTCATCGTAATTCTCACTGTTTTTAAGGCCTAGCAGGACCATTAGCAGACGCTGATTTCATATTTGAGGCCAATTTGGCATTTGATCTTCGCACATGGACCAAGTACCAGTTCTTTTCAAGAGAATTTGAAGGACTACAGAATACACAAGATTTAACGCACATTTGGGCACGAGCGGGATTTACAGAATATTTTAGTGACCCTCTGCCTAAACCCGATTTTTACAGATGCTTTTACCTAGTAACCACCTTGACAGCTTCAGAGAACAAGGATCTACCTGGAACATTCATGTTGCCATCCTTGGTAAATGACCCTCCATTCAGAAGGTTTTATTTGTCCAAAGATTTAATTCGTGCAGCTCTCAAAATACATGGAACGCATACTCCGACGGAGAGAGAACGGCTAATCCCAGAGCAGATGAAACGTGGTGATGTTACTAAGTGGGAGGATATTTCTGTTGGTGCAGACCAATCACCAATTGAAGGCTTGGAAGATTAAAGGATGAAGGAAGGATCAACTGTTGAAGCTTGGAAGAAAGACACATTCAGAGTATATGAGAAATGTACACATATGTACATAGTTCACTTAGATCTTTGCTTGAGTGAGAATCTTGTACAAATTATCTATAAATACTTTGAGAAAAGTCGGGGCATGTATGAGAGCATATGTGACAAGAGTTAGAAGCCAAGATTGAGGAAGTTAGAAGTCATGAGATAGAAGAAAAGTGTTGTGTTAGCTCTCATCACTCAGTTGTAAATTTTTCTGAGTAATTGAAAATCTTGCGCCCCATGTTTCTGCGTCTGCTCCGTCTGTGTTTGATCAATTGAGAAATCCTTTTGAGGATATCTAAGTTGTTAGTTAATGAGCCTGTGACCTGAGTTTCAGAGTCTAATTGCAAACAGGCTAGGAGAATTGTAAGTAGGAACATTCATATGTGTTGAATGTTTACAGTTCTCTGAAACAGGCGCAAATTTTGAGTTTAATCTTTTGGTCAGATCTCACTCCATAGTTTAAAGTTTTGTGCAAGTAAGCACTTAATCTTTAAGTTAGAAGATGATCTACTCGTGGCTAGAAGCATTTGCTTAAACGGGTTTTGTACTGAGAGAATTGAAGCTAAGAAGTTAGGGGTGTCTAAATCGACTTCTCAGAAGTGCAGATTCAGACATAGGTAACTTGTGGAATCAATTTCTCAAGTTATACTAAAGCTTTTGAAGTAATTCAACTTGGAGGTGATGCGCAATCTCTAGGAGATGATTCGTACAAAGTTTCATCAAAAACTTTACACTTTTGATAGGTCAATGTGAAGAAATAGTGCAGCAGATTTTTCTGTCTTTTATCTTCTTCACAGATTTTCTCAATTTTGATAAGTTGGAGATTGATCCTCTAAATTAGTGGAAGTTTTGACTTACTCTTGGTATAGAGGTGCTCTAATCACAAGAGTAGGTTGTTCTTTTGGAGATTAACACTCTCCATCAGTGGTATCAGAGCAGGAGACATCAAATCAAGGAAAGGAGGATCCGGACTGCTGCAGATTCAAGAAATTCAACACTTGAAGAACTAAGAAGTGAAAGCTTGGAGTCAAAAGCCTGAGGAGAAGTCTACTCGACATCAAGAAAGGCAAAAGGAGTCTAATTCGAAGGAAAGGTACATACATTGTTTGTAAATCTTGAAGATTTCAATACACAGGTGGATACAAGATGGGAGATGCTCTACAGATAGAGAAATTGGATAGGGAAAACTATCCTGCATGGTCAATGAGGATGGAAGCTCATCTTATGAGCAAAGATTTAATTGGTTACATCACAGGAGAAGAAGAGAAGCCAGAGTTCAGAGATCCTAGTGTTCCAACTAGGGAAGAGTTAGCAGATCTGAAAAATTGGATGAAGAAAGATGCTCAAGCTAGGAGCATTATCTATATGGGAGTCAATGTTTACTTGTTACCTCATATTAGAGGTCTTGAAAGTGCAACTGACATATGGAATGCTTTGGAGGAGCATTTCCAGAACACTACAAAGTCAAGGAAGGCATCCTTATGGGCAGAGTTTACTACCTTCAAGAAGAAGGCCTCTCAATCTATTTCAGACTATGTGACAAGGATGAAAGATATTGCAGATGCTTTAGGAGCTGTTGATGAAGACATTGAGGAAGATAAATTGGTAAGGCAAATCCTTACAGGGTTGAGAGGTGATGACAAATGGAAGCCATTTATTTTGTCTACAGAGTTATCACTTGACCATTTCACTCCTGATTTAAATCAATTGTTAGGTCATATGCTAACATTTGAGCAGGATGTTAAAGGAGATGGTGACAAGAGTACAGGTCATGCAATGTACTCAAAGGACAAGAAGAAGAATAGCAAAGGAAAACAACAAGCAGGTGAAGATGAAGGAACAACTACTCAAGCCAACTTCCTAAGAGGAAGAGGAGGTGGCAAAGGTAGAGGAAGAGGCAGGAACAACAAAGATGGAGGCAAAGCTTGCTAGATTTGTGGTAAGACAAATCACTTAGCTAATGATTGTTGGCATAATAATCAGAATAATGGTGGATACAATCAAAATTATAATTCAAGAGGAAGAGGTGGCAGAAATCAAAGAGGTAATTACAGAGGTAGAGGTGGAAGGAATTACTTTGGAAGAAATGCAGGTAGAGGATTTCAAAGTCAACAATACAACAACACCTACTACAATTATGCTTCAGATCAAAAGGAAGATTCAACATTGATAATGAATGCAACTTGTGAAAGGCAGAATGAAGATCAAAGAGTCTTCTACATTGACTCAGGATGTAGCAATCACCTGAGTGGTAACATATCTTTGATGACTGATTTGGAGAGTAAAATTTTTAATCATGTTGTTCAAACAGGTGACAACACAAAGCACAATGTGAAGTCAATTGGATCAGTGAAGGCCAAGGATGGAAGCACATTATTGAGTAAGGTTTTGTATGTTCCTACAATCCCTAAGAATTTGATAAGTGTAGGACAAATTGTTGAAAAGGGATATGAAGTAAGGTTCACTAATGATGGAGTATATGTGGAAGACCCTAGCCAAGGGTATAAACGGATTGTTTCAGGAAAAAAGGAAGGAAGATTATTTACATTGAAGATTCAAGGCAATATTGGTCATGCTATGTTCACATATGGAGGACACAAGATCTCTGAGTTAGATCTTTGGCACAAGAGGCTTGGACATTTCAATGAAAGAGGTATTAAAGATATGGTTAACAATGGTTCAGTGCTTGGATTGCCTAATGTTGCAGGTCAACATATGACATACAAATGTGAGGCATGTCAATTAGGTAAGGCTCATAAACATTCCTATTCCAAGCATGGTTTTATGTACTCAGAGAAGCTTGAGTTGGTACACACAGATGTGTGGGGACCATCAAAAGATTTCAGTATAAATGGATCAAGGTATTATGTGATTTATGTTGATGATGCTACTAGGTGGATCACTATCTATGTGATCAAAGATAAGTCAGAAGTGTTTAATACATTTAAACACTATCAAGCATATGCAGAAAGAATTACAGGTCATAAGTTGAAAAGACTAAGGTCAGATGGAGGGGGAGAGTATTTCTCAAATGAGTTCAGTGATTACTTATGGAATGCAGGTATAAAAAGGGAAGTTACTTGTAGGTACTCTCCTCAACAAAATGGTGTTGCAGAAAGGAGAAATAGAACTCTTGTTGAGTTTGCAAGATCCATGATGAAGGAGAAAAATTGCCCTAATTATTTGTGGGCTGAGGCTGTAAATACAGCCACTTATTTGGTCAATAGATTACCATGTAAAGCCTTGCAGGGTATGACACCATATGAGGCTTGGTGGGGTAAGAGACCTAACTTGGATCATTGCAGAGTTTTTGGGTGTGTGGCATATGCATATGTGCCATCACAATTAAGACACAAATTGGAACCCAAAGCTGAAAAGTATGTTTTCATTGGCTATGATGACAAGCAGATGGGCTATAGATTGTGGAGTCCATCAACAAAACAATTCATGGTTTCTAAAGATGTTACATTTGATGAACAAAGCACTTGGTATGCAGGTACAATCAACATCAATACAAGTGATGAAGAAGAAGTGAGTCAAAGAAAAGGTAAATCAAAAGTTCAGATATTTGATGAGCAAGAGAATAATGAAGTGCAGGTTGAAGTGGAAGAGACACCAAGATTTGATCCTGAATGTGAAGAGCCAGAAACTTCAAGGAGTGGAGAACTCAGAAGGTCATCAAGAAATAGGTGGCAACCTACAAGGTATAGTTATGATACTTCATTTCTAGCCACAAAAGATTATGCTTATATGGTGAATACAAATGAAGACCCTTCTACATATGAAGAGGCAAAAGGTAAGGAAAAATGGGAGAGTGCTATGCAGGAAGAATATGATGCACTATTGGAGAATCAAACATGGGATTTGGTTCCTAAACCAAATAGTTAGAAGATTATTGGATGCAAGTGGGTCTACAAGACAAAAAGGTTTGCAGATGGAAGTGTGTCTAGATACAAAGCTAGACTTGTTGTAAAAGGCTTTGCTCAAACATATGGTATTGATTATGATGAGACCTATAGTCCTGTGGCAAAGATGACAACCATAAGGACACTTATTGCTATTGCTGCATGTAAAGGTTGGAAGCTATGTCAACTTGATGTGAAGAATGCTTTTTTGAATGGTTATATTTCAGATGATGTATTCATGGAGCAACCTCAAGGGTTCAGAGATAAAAGGTATCCAGATCATGTGTGCAAGCTCAAGAGAGCTTTGTATGGCTTGAAGCAGGCCCCAAGGGCATGGAACTATAGACTTGTGAAGTTCCTAAAAGAACTTGGTTTTCAGGTGTCTAAAGCAGATAGTAGCTTGCTTGTCAAAGCAAGTGAAAATGGTTTCATATACATGTGCATATATGTTGATGATATAATTCTTACAGGTACAGATGAAGAAGGAATACAAAGGCTCAAGAGGCAAATGGAAAAGGAGTTCAAGATAAGTGACTTGGGAGACTTGTCATATTTCTTGGGCATGGAGATTACATATACTCAACATGGAGTATTTGTGACCCAAGAAAGGTATTTGAAGAACTTGTTAATCAAGTTTAAAATGGATGATTGCAGGGTAGCACCTACACCAATGGAGGTGAATCACAAATTGAGTAAGTATGGAGGTGAAGAATTCAAGGACATGAGACAATATCAGAGTTTGGTTGGTAGCCTTATCTATGCTACTCTAACTAGACCTGATTTATCATATGCAGTAGGGGTTTTGTCTCAATTTATGCATTGCCCAAGGAAAGAACATTGGATTGCAGGACAAAGGGTGTTGAGGTACATTAAGGGTACACTCAATGAAGGTTTGTATTATGGGTTTACCTCAGATACAAATATCAAAATTTATAGTGATGCAGATTGGGCAGGTAATCCAGATGATAGAAGATCAACCTATGGATACATGTGTTATGTGGGAGATAAGTTAATCTCATGGTGTTCTAAGAAGCAACATACAGTTGCTTTGTCTTCTACAGAAGCTGAGTATAAAGGCATGGTTGAAGCTGCAAAAGAAGTGATTTGGCTCAAGACCTTGATGAAGAGTCTTGACATTATGCATGGGGTACCAATTATATATGGAGATAACATGAGTTCATTGTATTTAGCTGCTAATCCTGTTTTTCATGCCAGGACCAAACACATTGAGATTCAGTACCACTTTCTAAGAGAGAAGGTGATGGATAAAGAGATTGAAGTAATCCATACTTCAACAAAAGATCAGATAGTTGATATGCTTACAAAAGGCTTGGATGGACCAAAGTTACAAAGGTTCAAAGACATGGCAGGTGTAAAGAAGATAGAGAAAACCTCAATTGATGATTGAGGGGGAGCTGTTGGTGCAGACCAATCACCAATTGAAGGCTTGGAAGATTAAAGGATGAAGGAAGGATCAACTGTTGAAGCTTGGAAGAAACACACATTCAGAGTATATGAGAAATGTACACATATGTACATAGTTCACTTAGATCTTTGCTTGAGTAAGAATCTTGTACAAATTATCTATAAATACTTTGAGAAAAGTCGGGGCATGTATGAGAGCATATGTGACAAGAGTTAGAAGCCAAGATTGAGGAAGTTAGAAGTCATGAGATAGAAGAAAAGTGTTGTGTTAGCTCTCATCACTCAGTTGTAAATTTTTCTGGGTAATTGAAAATCTTGCGCCCGATGTTTCTGCGTCTGCTCCGTCTGTGTTTGATCAATTGAGAAATCCTTTTGAGGATATCTAAGTTGTTAGTTAATGAGCCTGTGACCTGAGTTTCAGAGTCTAATTGCAAACAGGCTAGGAGAATTGTAAGTAGGAACATTCATATGTGTTGAATGTTTACAGTTCTCTGAAACAGGCGCAAATTTCGAGTTTAATCTTTTGGTCAGATCTCACTCCATAGTTTAAAGTTTTGTGCAAGTAAGCACTTAATCTTTAAGTTAGAAGATGATCTACTCGTGGCTAGAAGCATTTGCTTAAACGGGTTTTGTACTGAGAGAATTGAAGTTAAGAAGTTAGGGGTGTCTAAATCGACTTCTCAGAAGTGCAGATTCAGACATAGGTAACTTGTGGAATCAATTTCTCAAGTTATACTAAAGCTTTTGAAGTAATTCAACTTGGAGGTGATGCGCAATCTCTAGGAGATGATTCGTACAAAGTTTCATCAAAAACTTTACACTTTTGATAGGTCAATGTGAAGAAATAGTGCAGCAGATTTTTCTGTGTTTTATCTTCTTCACAGATTTTCTCAATTTTGATAAGTTGGAGATTGATCCTCTAAATTAGTGGAAGTTTTGACTTACTCTTGGTATAGAGGTGCTCTAATCACAAGAGTAGGTTGTTCTTTTGGAGATTAACACTCTCCATCAATTTCAGCTATAACCCCTGAGCTCTCCAAGCCCTTAAGGATATGCATGCAGCATTTTGCTTTCCCAGCTCAGGATCGTTTTACCATGCCCCACAAGAGAATCTGGTTTGGTTTATACTTAGCATGTACTGGACCCCAAACGGTTGATCTAGCTAGCTGGATAATTGATCAGCTCTATTTGGCACAACATAGATGGGAATGAAAGAAGGTCATCAATGGATGTTGTGCACTTACAAGGATTATATATCTGTGTTTGGCATATGATTTACCCATAGAGCACGCCATGACTAGTGAGGAACTGAAGGCATTTAAAGGAACCACAAAGAAAGCTAGAAAGGCTAGCAAAGGAAGAGCCGGAAAGCGGATGAGAGGCACTATCCCATGCCTACAAGTCCCAGAATCACCCTCGCCACAACCATCTCCAGAGCAGTCACCGACAGCAGCCACTCCCACAGTACAACCTATTCGTATCAGATTATCAAGACCAGTTGTAACGGAGGGCACCACCAGTACTGTTGCACCCCAAGCAGCCACAACCACAGAACCTATCACCACAGCAGCTGAAATTCCCACCACCATTGGTGCGGAAGCGTTCTCTTTTCCAATACCCCATTTAGAAGCAGAACAAACAGCACCACTGGATCCAACTTTTGATTTTGAGATGCCCGATGCATTCTCTAATGAGTTCCAGTTTTCAGAAGGACAATTGTTTTCTCAAGAATTTGAAAGGCCTAGCTACCCTACCACACCCAGGGATCAGCTACAAGGACAGATTGTGTCTAGCTCTGATGACGAAAGAACAGCAACCGATGACGACGAAGGCGATGACGAAGCAAGCCAGGGCACTATCGAATCCCAAGAGCATGAACAGACAGATGGCCAAGGCCAACAAACAGACACACATGGTGATACAAGTACCCATGAAGATGAAACTTACGAAGCAGCCGCTTACACACTGGCTATTAAGAAGCTGTATAGAACTATGGAAAAGGTTTGGGCACGCAAAAAGCTGACTGAGGAAGAGAGTCAAGCGATAATAGAACAAGAACTTGTCACAGGCGGATTCGAAGACGCATACATCAAAGGATTCAGAGAGTTAGTCAAATCAGTAGGCTCCAACGAAGCACTTAGGTACTTGCAAAGAAAGCCACTACCACAGTTTGACCCCCGCAGAGTACGACTACTTTCAAAGCCCGGCGAATACATTCGTGTACCAACAGGAGCACAGTCTTTAGAACAAGCCAGGGAGGCACGCCTCGTCCTCGAAAGTTCGTTGGCAGCAGGAACCATCCTTGTAGATTCCCCACCCCGCGCTACAACTGTACATACCTCAGTAGTCACTGAAGTACCGACCACCCCAACCGCTCCTCCATCACCGCCCATCCCTCCAGCCTCCCCTATTCACCCTCCTTCTCCCAGACCAACATCTTCATTCGCCGGTGGCGTAGCAGAAATCGTCTTTACGACCACTCACCCCACAATTCTTGCACCCATTAGACCCAGTCTACCCCCTCACACATCCACCTTTCCATTCAACCCATTCCTCCATCCATCTTTCCTGTCCTTCCCCACACCTCCACGACCCCTTTTCCCATTCCCACCGCCATTAACCTTCTCCCCAGTCTCACCTCCCCGACCCACGGTAACCCCTATTTCCCCTTTCCACCAAGCTGCACCAGCCAGCCCCCCTGTAAATTACTCCTCAACCTTTGTAAATCCTGTATTTACACCAGCACAAGCACCCACGGTCACACCCATATTCACGGTCACTGCACTGGACACATCCAATGACATGGACATCTCACCATCCACTGCACCATCACTCACTTCACTCACGGCACAAACATTTTTAGGCACATCACAATTTTCAACAATCACTACAGCATCCACCTTCCCACCCCCATTCCCCGTTCCCTTTGCATCTACACCCACTGCATCTTCATTTAGCACCCCATTAATACTATCACCCACTGTAGATAATGCATTTCGACAGATGTTCATGTGTATGATGCAAGTTAGAGATGAGTTCACATCTCTTCGCGATAATTACCAGCAGCTGCAAAGGACAACCAATGACTTACAGTGGCAGCTTAATTTATTGTCTATTGAGAATGCCTCATTGAACACCCGCTACCAAGAATTACGAGAGGCCTATCATAAATTAGAACTAGAAAGCGAAGAAAAGACCAAGGAAGCCACTGCTGACCTGGATAACTTATTAAGAGCCCAGACAGTCCGAAATGCAATGCTAACACGAAACATGGGCTTACTCAGAAGACATCTAGCAGCACCAAAGGAGGAAAACCAGCGCCTACAAGATCAGAACCGAGAAAACTTAGAAGCAGCTCTTGACCACCCAGACCAACCTTTGAGTCCTAGTCGGTTCAAAGCCATTCCCTCAGACTCCATGAGGATGCTGCTAGAAGATCATGTAAGATTGCTAGATGAATACGACCGCATGAACGAGGAGTTACAGAAACTCAAAGAAGATCACAAATTACTCCAGTTACGAGAACCGGCACACCAAGACATACCAGCACCTGTGGACCCCTCTCCTGACATCTTAGAGGAACTCAATGCATTACGGGCCCAGGTATCAAACCTTGAATCAAGGATTGCAGTATATGAAGCACCGCCAAGGCCAGATTCCCCACATGAGCTACCAGCTGAGGAAGATATTGTCACCATCCCGGTGGAGGAAACGTTTGAAGAGGCGTACGAGCCACAACCAATCCCAGGCGGACGCGTCACGGCCGAAGGCCAGATGACTTACGAACTCCCGACCCCCGCATGGATGAAGACAATTGAGGAACTTGGAACAACGCACTCAGCTAGAGTAGAGGCACAATTACATGCCATGGTGATGATAGAAGAAAGAATTTTACAATCTCCATTCTTTGCTCATTTGGCCCCGCGACGATACATATCTGGGAACAAGCTACAGTATAAACCGTATTTTATGTTAATGGCTGAATACCAGTTAGCCATTGAGAAAGAGACAGGTAAGAAACCATCGCATGCGACTCAATTCGAAGAGGACGATTTCACTAGATGCGCAACAAGGAGAGATCTATCAACCAGAGTGGCAGAAAGATTTACTACAGAAGTATCCAGAAATGATGAGTACATGGGTAAAGGCACCTTTGCATTTAAAGTACAACCCGTGTTGGGGACCAGTACCACGACGCCGCTCCTGGACTGCCTTTGCTATCAAGGTACAAAACAATTGTAGAAGATAAAGCAACTGTAGGCTGTTTCTTTGAACTCCATGTTAATGTCTTGTTTCCTGCTATTACCACATATCCACTTGTGGATCTTCTGTCATCTTTGCTTCCAGCCCAATCTGCATCACTAAAGACTTTAAGAGTTAGATCAGCATCATGACTATAAAATAATCCTTTGTTCATGGTACCTTTCAAATACCTAAGCACTCTTTTTGCTGCATGCATATGAGGTACTGTAGGTTCATGCATAAACTGTGACAATACTCCCACTGCATAACATATATCAGGTCTAGTTTTTGTTGCATAAATCAAAGATCCTACCATGGATCTATATACATTCATATCATGCAACTCATCACCTTCCTTTGCGCTTAGCTTTACATTACATTCCATTGGAGTAGAAACAAATTTACATTCCTGCATACCAAACCTTTTCAGCATATCACATATATACTTTCTTTGTATCAACCACATACTTCATCGCTATACACAATTTCAATCCCAAGAAAGTATCTGAGCAAACCAAGATCTGAAATTTTAAATTCCTTTCCCAAATTACCTTTTATCTCATCAATTGCTTTTGCATCATTCCCTGTAAATTTCAACAAGTCATCCACATAAATGCATACATAGACACACATGCCATCTACATGTTTTACATAAAGTGAAGGATCAGCATAACTCGCTGTGTATCCTTGCAGCATAAGATACTTTACCAACCTTGCATTCCATGCCCTTGGTGCCTGCTTAAGACCATACAATGCCTTCTTTAACCTGCATACATGATTAGGACATCTTGCATCCACATAACCATCTGGTTGTGACATATACACTTCTTCATTTAACTCACCATTAAGAAAGGCATTCTTTATATCGAGTTGATATATATTCCACCTTTTACTTGCAGCTAAAGCCAACAAAGTTCTCATCGTTGCCATATTTGCTACTAGACTAAATGTTTCCTCATAGTCCACACCTTGAGTTTGATTATATCCTTTTGCTACAAGTCTAGCCTTATCTCTAGACACACTATCATCACTATTTCTTTTAATCTTAAAACCCCACTTGCAACCAATTACCTTTTGCTTTGGTGTACTTGGAACTAAATTCCAAGTCTTGTTATCCTGTAGTGCTTCCATTTCTTCTCTCATTGCTTTCTCCCACTTTTCATCTCCTTTGGCCTCATCATAACATGTGGGTTCATTTTCCTGCTCAACTTTTGTCATAAAAGCATAATGAGTATTCATGAAAGATTCGTAAGTATACCTTTGAGGTTGCTTACTTACTCTTGAAGTTCTTCTTACCTCCAATGTAGATGCTCTTCCTTTCTTATTAGGAACCTTTGATGATTCTCCATACTCACATACATCACTAATTTCCTCTCCTTCATCATTAACTTCAACAAGTTTGAGTTTACCTTTACTTTTAACACTTGGAGGTGACTCTTGCCTTAATCTTCCATTGAAAGGTGATCCTCTTTCTTCATCTAAACCACTCCTTTCATCATTTAAACTTCCTGATGGCTGAACTATGCATTCATCTACTTCAACCACACCTTCTTCATTTTCATCCATGACCTGCAAACAATTCTTATCTGCATACCATGAAAGTGATTCATCAAAGTTTACATCTCTTGACACAACAACCTTATTGGTATGAGGATTATAGCATCTATATCCTCTTTGAGTATCTGCATAACCAATAAATATACATTTTTCTGATTTCACATCAAGTTTAGATCTCACCTCACTAGGTACATGTACATAACATACACAGCCAAATACTTTCAAATGACTTACACTTGGTTTCCTTCCATGCCATACCTCATATGGTGTCAAATGATGAACTCCAGCAATCGGAACTCTATTCATAATGTAAACACTTGTGCTAACAGCTTCAGCCCAAAAATAATTAGGCAAACACATATCATTAAGCATGCTTCTAGATGCTTCTGCTATGATTCTGTTTCTTCTTTCTGCGACTCCATTTTGTTGTGGAGTATACCTGCATGTAACTTCTCTTTTGATACCTTCATCATACAAAAAATCAGTAAAAGCTTGAGAGAAATACTCTCCTCCTCCATCGGATCTTAGCTTCTTAATATACCTTCCTGTTTGCTTTTCGACATATGATTTGAACTTCTTGAAACAATCAAAAACCTCACTCTTATGTTTAATAAAATACACAAATGTCATTCTACTATGATCGTCAATGAATGATACATAGTACTTATTACCAACCAAGGATGCCTCTTTAGTAGGTCCCCACACATCTGTGTGTATGAGATCTAGCAAACCATCACTTACATAGCTTGAATGCTTGAAAGGTTGTCTACTCTGCTTACCCATTTGACATGCTTCACAAAGATGCACCATATGTTGCTTAGTAAGATCAGGTAATCCTTCAACAATCCTCTTCTTTGATAGCTCCTTTAACCTGTGTACATTCATGTGTCCAATCCTTTTGTGCCATAGATCAAGCTCTGCTATTCGATGCATACCATAAGAGAAATAGTTTGTATGATTTGGGTTTACCTTGAATGTAAACAATCTACCTTGTTTTTTACCTCTAGCAATTAACCTCCTTTGCTTTGGATCCTCAATGAAGCAACCTGCATGATTAAATCTCACTTGTAGACCTTTTTCTACCATTTGACCAACCGACATCAAATTCTTAGTGATCGTTGGCACATAAAGTACATCCTTCAAGCAATTTTTCTTGCTCTTATCCTGCATAACTGATGGGGGAAGTATCTCAACCCCTAAGCAACGATGAAGCGCGAATGACCTCCACAGGTATCCTTCTTTGACCTCTGCACACCAAAAATGCTCTTACTCAGAGCTTATGCAGAGAACTCCAGTGAGCTTTTGTAGACCTGTAGTAGAGACCAAGGGCTTTCCAACAAAACAAATTTCACTTGAAATGGATGCTTACACAAAGAGAAACAATGTCTACAACATGAGCTAGTTGAATGCTCACAACTGCTAGTCAAGCAGAGACCTAACTTCACTCCAGCAAACGTTTCTCAGAGATTATACAGAGAATGAATCTCAAACTTAAGTCAACTTTAGAAGACTCTAATAGCTACCCAATGACACCAAAATCATAGCAAATGGATACATAGAGAAGGAGAACCAGCCCTTACAACAGAGAGCAAAATATTTCCAACAGAGCCTACACAAAGAGAGAGATATCAATCACACAACTTCACTAAAATGAATGTTGCTCCCAGCTTACTCAGAGAATGCTCCAGAGAATTGGTAAGCATAAAATAGACTCTTATAGCTATCCAAGGAGACAAGAATTACATCAAATGGATACCATATGAGGGAGAACCAATGCTAACAACTCAGGGGTAGAGAGTTGCAACACTGCCTGCGCACACACATAGATATGCCTACTAAAAGAAAACAAACAAGCAAGCAAGGGGGTTGCTTAAGCAAGGGGCTTGCTTATCACAACTCCAGCACTTAGTGCTCACTTTACATGAGCTAAAAACCCAAGAAGATGGCCCAAAAGAAGTCGGGATACATGCTCCTTTTATAGTGAGAGGTGTGCCCCTAAAATCTAGGAACTACCTTTCCAAATCAGCCTCCTAACTTGGAGGAATTAGTTGAGATGACTTGGGGAGTGGTTGAGTGACTTTTCTTGATGGAATCTCGTGGCTTTTGGCTTCCTTTGATTGCTCCACATGTCCATAAAAGATTCCCCACGAATTTTTGTCTTGAAGCTTGATTTTTAACACTCCCCCTCAAGCTTCAATTCTTCATCCTCATCCAAGCTCCTTCATGTTGATGCATTGCTTGAATTTTGAAATCTTCATCCCATCCAAAGCCTTTGTAAATATGTCCGCAACTTGGTCCTTAGTACAAATATGATGTACTGAAACTTCCTTGGATATCACCTTTTCCCTTATGAAGTGATAGTGCACTTCAATATGCTTGGTTCTAGCATGATAGACAGGGTTCGATGCTAGATGAATGCTACTCATGTTGTCACAAAAAATTGGATATGTGTCAACCTGCAAATTAAGCTCCATAAATAACTTCTTAATCCACATTAGCTCACATGTGACTTGAGCCAAAGCTCTATACTCAGCCTCGGTGGAAGATAATGCCACCGTGGGTTGCTTCTTTGAAATCCATGAGATGATCTTGCTACCTAGCATGACTAGGTAACCACTTGTACTCCTTCTATCTTCCTTCGAACCGGCCCAATCGGCATCGGAATAAGCTTTGACCTGCATATCATCATCAAATGAGTAGAACAATCCTTCATTTATAGTGGCTTTGAGATATCGCAACATTCTTCTTGCAGCTTGCAAGTGTGTAGTCCTTGGACTATGCATAAATTGTGATAACACTCCAACTCCATATGCTATGTCAGGCCTGGTTATTGTGGCATAATTGAAAGAGCCTACAATAGATCGATACAAAGTTACATCCTCTAATGGCTCTCCATCAATGGAGCTTAGCTTTACATTAACTTCCATGGGATTTGAAATAGGCTTGCAATGTAGCATCCCAAACCTCTCAAGTAGGTCTAGAATATACTTCCTTTGTATGAGCATAATACCTTCTTCTTTGTATACAACTTCAATGCCAAGAAAATACCTAAGATCTCCAAGATCAGAGATCTTAAACTCCTTTCCAAGCTTTGCCTTGATCTCCTCAATGCCCTTTGTATCATTACCTGTAATGATAAGATCATCTACATACACACACATGTAGACCACAAGTTCTCCTCTTTGTTTGATGAAGAGAGATGGATCCGCCTTGCATTGATTGTAACCACATTTGATCAAATAGTCCACCAATCTTTGGTTCCAAGCCCTTGGAGCTTGCTTTAGGCCATAAAGTGCCTTCTTCAACCTACAAACATGATGTGGAAACTCTTTATGAACAAAACCTAGTGGTTGCTCCATGTATACCTCTTCTTCCAAGTCTCCATTGAGAAAGGCATTCTTGATATCCAATTGGAAGAGCTTCCATCCTTTGCTAGCAGCCATTGCAATGAGTGTCCTAATGGTGCTCATCTTTGCCACGGGGCTGAATGTCTCTTCAAAGTCCACTCCATAGGTTTGTGCAAAACCCTTGGCCACCAATCTTGCTTTGAACCTAGAAATAGATCCATCTGAATTCCTCTTTACTTTATACACCCACTTATTACCTATTACCTTCATGTTCTCCTTCTTGGGCACTAGAGTCCATGTTTGATTTTCCTCAAGTGCGTCGATCTCTTCTTGCATTGCCTCTTTCCATTTGGTGTACCTGCTTGCATCTTCATAGCAATCGGGCTCATGATCTTCTACTACTTTGTTCATATATGCATAATGTGTTGCCATGTATGAATCATAAGTAAACCTTTGAGTTGGATACTTAACTCTAGAAGACTTCCTTTCTTCACCTTTTGGAGGAATAAACCTCCTTTGCCTTGGGAACTTGATCTCTTTCTTTGACGTGGCTTCTTTCTCCATCATGTGTCCTTCATCATCTTCAACTTCATTACCTTCTTCATCCAACTCCACCAATGTTGCTTTGCCTTTGTTGATTGATTGTGCTTCATAGCTTGATGAAGATCTCCCCCTCCATGGTGAGTTCATGCTTGAACTATCTTCATTGATGGAACACCTTGGGCCGCTTAGCTCTAGGTTGATTTGTTCTTCATCATGTCCATGCTTTTCTTCTTCATAGTCCTGCATACAATCATACTTCTTATACCAAGGGAGTAGCTCATCAAATGCTACATCCCTTGATATCCTCAAGTCCTTTGTATTTGGGTTGAAGCACCTGTAACCTTTATGATCATTTGAATATCCTAGAAACACACACTTTTCTGCCTTTGGTTGTAGCTTGTGCCTCAATTCACTTGGCACATGTACATAACAAGTACATCCAAATATCTTCAAGTGGGAAAGATCAGGTTTCTTACCATAATAGGCTTGATATGGTGTCAAGCCATGGATCCCTGAGGTAGGAGCCCTATTCATTAGATACACAGCGGTATTTGCTGCATCACTCCAAAACATGTTAGGTACATTCATCTCATTAAGCATTGCTCTAGCGATCTCGGCAATGTATCTATTCTTTCTCTCTGCTACTCCATTTTGTTGGGGTGTGTACCTGCATGTTACTTGCCTCTTGATGCCTTGATCCATTAAAAAATCAGAAAACTCATTTGAGAAATATTCTCCCCCTCCATCGGACCTTAGCTTCTTGATATATGTACCTGTTTCCTTCTCTACCATTGCCTTGAATGCTTTGAAACATGTAAACACATCTGATTTGTTTTTGATGAAATAAACCCAAACCATCCTTGTGCAATCATCTATAAAAGTGACAAAGTACTTGTTACCTCCAATGGATTGCTCTTTCGTTGGCCCCCACACATCTGTATGTATCAACTCCAATGGATGTTGGCTTATGTAGCCACTCTTCTTGAATGGAAGTCTCGCTTGCTTCCCTAGTTGACAAGATTCACATAAATGCTTCATACCTTGTCCTTGGAAGTTGGGAAGACCTTCAACCAGCCTCTTGAATTGCATTTCCTTCATTCTTTGTATGTTGATGTGACCTATCCTCTTGTGCCACAAGTCCAACTCCGAAATCCTCTTGTTTCCATATGTGAAGTAGACATGTTGAGTAGAATGAGAATTTACCTCCAAAGTGAAGAGTCTCCCTTGCTTCTTTCCTCTTGCTATGACCTTGTAACCTTGCTTAGGGTTCTCCACAAAGCATCCACCTTTGTTGAACCTTACTTGATAGCCTCTTTCAACCATTTGCCCAACGGACACCAAGTTCTTTGTGATGGTAGGTACATGCAAGACATCCTTGAGACATCTTCCTTCCTCCTTGTCATCCAAAGCTACATCTCCAACATGGGAGATCTCATGGGCTGTATCATCACCTGTTTCTACATGTCCTTTACCTTTGGGAACATGTAGATTAGTAAACCAAGAAGCATTGCAACTCATATGGTTGCTACATCCACTATCAATATACCAAGTGTTATCTACTTTGCTTGAATTCCCATTCATGTGCATCATCAAGAGATTGTCATTTTCTGAACTTGTAGAAGCATAATTACCTTGGCCTTTGTATGAAGAACCTTGATTATAGTTCCTTTGGTTTCCTCCTTGGTAGCAATCTCTAGCATAGTGGCCAAACTTGCCACATATGTAACATCCTTCGCCATCTTGATTCCTGTTTTGTTGATGTCGTCCTCCTCTTCCTCTTGATCTTCCTCTCCCTATTTGTGATGAGGTGCCTTGGTCATGTCCTTGATTTCTTGAGTGGCCTTGCCTTCCTCCAAACCTTCCTTTGCCCCTTCCTTGTCCTTGTCTTCCTTTGCCCCTTTGATTACCTGCATAGAAAACTTGTGCATCTTTGCTTTTAGTTGAACTTCCACCTATGTTCATTTCTTCGGTGACCATGAGAGCAACCAATTGCTCAAAATCGGGAAGATTATCCCTTACATAAACTGAAGTGGTAAAGGGTTTCCACTTCTCATCATCTCTCAAACCATTGAGAGTATAAGCCACAAGATCGTCATCCTCTACGTGGCTTCCAATGGATCCCAATGCATCTGATAACTCCTTGACCTTAAGTATGTAGTCATTTATGCTACTCCCTGAGCTCTTCCTAAGGTTGTTGAGCTCATTCTTGAGTTGGATCTTCCTTGCTTTGGTGCTTGTTGAATAAAGCCTTTCAAGTGTCTCCCATACCTTCATGCTTGAATCCAGGTCTTGGATATGGCCGATCATGCTATTGCTAATGTGTTGGGAAAGAATAAAGATAACCCTCTTGTCTCTTTCATTCCATTCCCTAAAGGCCCTTCTCTGGTCATTGGTTGGATTCTCATCCAACCTAGGTCTTGGTTCACTTCCACTAATCAACCCCCAAAGGCCCTTGCCCATAAGATAGTTGGAGACCCTAAATCTCCATGGTTGATAGTTACCTTTGTCTAGCTTTTCAATTTGAGTGTTGAAGTCTCCCATATCTAGTCTTTGATACTTGACCTAGCCCTTGGCTAATGCTCCAATGTGTGTAAAATGAAAATGAGGCTCTGAGGTTACCTCAATCCAAAGCTTTCCTTAGATGGACACCTTGTGCTCTTGCAAATTTGAGTAGAATAGCTCCCCCTTGATGTGAGCTACCTCCAAGAAGCTTTTGTTGATGCAACTCTTCAACCACCAACTCCAAGAGGTCTTCTTGCTTGTATGTGATACCTCCAAGATGCCCAAATGCTCTGATACCACTGATGGGGGAAGTATCTCAACCCCTAAGCAACGATGAAGCGCGAATGACCTCCACAGGTATCCTTCTTTGACCTCTGCACACCAAAAATGCTCTTACTCCGAGCTTATGCAGAGAACTCCAGTGAGCTTTTGTAGACCTGTAGTAGACACCAAGGGCTTTCCAACAAAACAAATTTCACTTGAAATGGATGCTTACACAAAGAGAAACAATGTCTACAACATGAGCTAGTTGAATGCTCACAACTGCTAGTCAAGCAGAGACCTCACTTCACTCCAGCAAACTTTTCTCAGAGATTATACAGAGAATGAATCTCAAACTTAAGTCAACTTTAGAAGACTCTAATAGCTACCCAATGACACCAAAATCATAGCAAATGGATACATAGAGAAGGAGAACCAGCCCTTACAACAGAGAGCAAAATATTTCCAACAGAGCCTACACAAAGAGAGAGATATCAATCACACAACTTCACTAAAATGAATGTTGCTCCCAGCTTACTCAGAGAATGCTCCAGAGAATTGGTAAGCATAAAATAGACTCTTATAGCTATCCAAGGAGACAAGAATTACATCAAATGGATACCATATGAGGGAGAACCAATGCTAACAACTCAGGGGTAGAGAGTTGCAACACTGCCTGCGCACACACATAGATATGCCTACTAAAAGAAAACAAACAAGCAAGCAAGGGGGTTGCTTAAGCAAGGGGCTTGCTTATCACAACTCCAGCACTTAGTGCTCACTTTACATGAGCTAAAAACCCAAGAAGATGGCCCAAAAGAAGTCGGGATACATGCTCCTTTTATAGTGAGAGGTGTGCCCCTAAAATCTAGGAACTACCTTTCCAAATCAGCCTCCTAACTTGGAGGAATTAGTTGAGATGACTTGGGGAGTGGTTGAGTGACTTTTCTTGATGGAATCTCGTGGCTTTTGGCTTCCTTTGATTGCTCCACATGTCCATAAAAGATTCCCCACGAATTTTTGGCTTGAAGCTTGATTTTTAACAATAACAACATCTCCAACCTGCATAATCTTATGTGTTGTATCATCTCCTGTTTCAACATGACCTTTACATGACGGATTATGCATATTAGAAAACCATGAAGCATCATGAGACATGTGATTAGAACAACCACTATCTACATACCATACATCGCTATTGCAATTCATCTTAGTTTCTACATTCATCATAAGAAGAGAATCATAATCATCACTTTTACCTTCAACTGCATAATTTCCTTGTTGTTTACCTCTTCTTGAATAGCCTCCTCTTCGATTACCACCTTGATTATTTTCATTTTGATAACAATCTTTGGCATAGTGTCCATACCTTCCACATATATAGCAATTGTTCTTATTATCTTCACTCCTTTGTCTTTGGTTGTAGTTGTAGTAGCCTCTCGTACCTCTAGCGCTTGATCTTCCTCTTCCTCTTGTGTTGAAGAAGCCACTTGAAGTCCTTTGATCATCGCTCCTTCTTCCTCGACCTCTATTTGAACCTCTTCCACCTCTGTTTCCACCTCTTGATGATCCTACATAAATAGCTTGTCCTTGAGATCCTTTTTGATTTGAAGTAGAACCATTTAGATTCATCTCCTCCGTGACCATGAGGGCAATAAGTTGATCAAAATCTGGTAATTCTCCTCTGACATAAACTGAAGTAATGAAGGGTTTCCATCTCTCATCATCTTTGAGTCCGTTGAGAGTATGTGCAACCAAGTCGTCGTCCTCCACATGAGCTTGAATTGAACCTAGTTGATCTGCAATCTCTTTAACTTTCAATATGTAATCATTGACCGATGTCCTTGTATCTTTCTTTATGTTATTCAACTCATTTTTGAGTTGAATCTTCCTTTCTCTTGTACCTGTAGCATACAACCTTTCCAATGCAAGCCAAACATCTCTACTTGTGTCTAGATCTTGTATGTGTCCTACCATTGAATCTTGAATATTTTGTGATAAAATGAATATAACCCTTTTGTCTCTCTCATTCCAAAGTCTAAACTCCCTCAATTGTTGCTGATTTGGGTCCTCTGGTAATGTGGGTTTGATATCTGTGCCGTCAATCAAACCATACAAGCCTCTACCTTGCAAGTATGCTGTGATTCTAAACTTCCATGCTTGATAATTGGTGTTATCAAGCTTCTCTATTTGTGCATGTTGGTCTCCCATAATACAAATTCTAAGCTTCCTCCTTTAAGCCTCCTTTCCAATGTGTGTGATGAGAAGAAATATAATATTTACCCTGTAAATGAGGTATGTGCACCTTTCTTTGCTTGGATGTTGCTTCAGATGCCTCCTTGCAATCTTCTTCTACCTTTGTGTAGTGTTGATGATGAACTGCTTCTTTGATAGCTTCAAATTCTTCGTCAAGGTATGATAACCTTCTCCAAGCCTCCAAGTACTTTCTCTGATACCAATGTTGGAGTTTATTGATCTCCAAAGTACAGCTAGAAGTAGGTGAAACCCAACAGGACCTAGTTGACTTTTTCACAAACTTGTAAGCACAGACCAATTTTCTTGCAGAGCAAATTTCTCTTTACTCACTTGGAATTTTCCAAAACTGTTTCACACACATAAACTAGACTCTAAGAGCTTTCCAACAAGATATAGAATACCTCAAATGGATAAATACACAATGAGCTATGACCTCTGCAATATGCAGCTTTAATGGAGACCTTGAAACAGAGATGAACTTGAGGACACACATCACTTGCAGAGACTACTGCTCTTAATTCACAACTCCAATGACTTTGAAACTTTCCAAAATACAAGTATACTTAAAGAGCTTTCTAACAAGCCAAAGAACACATGATTTGGATACATACACAAGGAGATATGACCTCTGCAAGTTTGAGGTTTAATGGAGATCTTCAGCAGGGATAAAAAACAGAGAACACACACTACTTGCAGAGAGTATTGCTCTCAGCTCACACATCCAATGATTATGAACATTTACAGGACGAAAGTAGACAGTAAGAGCTTTCCAATGAGCTATCAAACATGTAATGTGGATATATAATGAGGGAGATACAAGCTCTGCAATCTCTGCATACAAAACTACAGCAGTGTAGAGATACACATATGACTCTCTTGGACATCCCACAAGATCACGACTTTTCTCCTCTTTTTATAGCATGAGAAACTAATCTAAAACCTTCCTAATACATCTAAATTCGTGGTAGACACTTGGATGGAGGTATTACATGACTCAAGTGCTCAAATAAGCAAAGTATTGATGGACTTTGAGAACTAGCCACATCGACCTTCCACTAAGACACCACTGAAGCTCCCTTGTGACTCACTTAATATGAGCCTTCTTGAAGTATTTGAAGACTTCCCAAAGGTATTTACATAATTTGAAACTTGTACCCTACATAAAACAAATGTTCGCAACAACAATAAGCAGTGTCAGGACTGGTTGAATTACCCCTATTTTAAGCCACCCATCGAGTTACCAACTGTAGGCTACATGATGGCTACAATTCGCCACTGGCTCCCTAGATTAAAGCATATGGACGATATAGCGGCACATATGACTGTCAAAATCTTTGACATGATGCAAATGATTTTTAAAGTCTTCCGACGTGTCAAGGCACCTCATGTCAACACCCCGGGCTTTGAGCATGGCAATTTCGATCTGGTATATGATATGAGTACAACGCCATCGCTACGGGTGTGTTATGCTTCGCATTGCAGAATAAAGTACCTACCGGCGTGCTACAAGCAGACGTTCGAAGAGATGTTCACAACCGGCTTCTGGGAATACCATTCAGAGGTATTCATAAGCAGACCTACACATTTATTACACTTATTTGCCTGTGTACGAATGGTCTATTCCACACACTATCAGCTCCCGCCACCGGAAGAACCACAACCAATAGACTGGGAGAAACTCGAGGCCGATCTGGCCCGAGGCATTCGTATCTCCGAGCACACCCTCGCTCAAGACCTCCTACAGAACTATATTCGGCAGACCTCACAACAAGGTTCTGTCAGGGACGACAGAAGCAAGAGGGAGGGGGGTGTTGGAAGCAGCCAGAGGCATAGAAGACGCGGAAGCATGTAAATACGGAGCCGGAAGCCAGTGGAATCTTTTTTCAAAGAATCATGTTCTAAAAATACTTTTCAAAAACCTCCAACAGTGATTTTTATCACTATTGTAACATATGTAACATAGAAAAACCCTTTTCTTAATTTCTCGCTCCATTTTGTGCAAGTCGAGGAGTCCTCGAGCTTGAGGAGCTTAGATAGAACAAGCGTATCAATTTTCGTTATTTTTAGACACCGTTTACCCTTCCAAATAGCATCTAGGACCTAATTTTTAACTATGCGGGTCACTAGATGTGAAACCGGTCAAAACTAGTCTAAAAACTATAAAAAGAGCTAGAGAGCTCATTTTTGAGGTTAGCTTGTTGGAGTAGAGAAGAGCTTAGAGCTATTTTGAGCTTGTAAGAGTGTTCTTGAGTAATAGAGTTGATTTCTCACCTTCCATTGTGTCTTTCTTGTCTCTTCGTAGTGTGTGTGTATGTGTGTGTGCATCTTTGTGCTTCTCACCTTCACTCTCACTTCATCTCACATTCACGATCTTCATATCACTCCTATCTCTTCCGCGGATTGACAATTAAGGAGGTGAAGCTTCTTAACGTGGTACTTACCATTGTGCTAGAGCAACACGCTTGTCTGGTACTGTTTTGCTTGCTTCTGAGGGTGAAATACTATGGATGCTTTACTGTTCAAAGAAGAAGGAGGGTCTGCTTGCCTTGGTGATTGTCCTTCCATGATTGAGTCCTTCTGGATCATAGAGCTTTTGACACATACAACATCTTGTTCGTGAAGATTAGTCTTAGAGGAACTAAGAGAGTGTGTGGTGCCATGATCTATGAGCATGCAATTTTCTAATTCTAATGTAATGCATTGTTCATGTACCCAAACTTGAAGAAGTTGACTTCTTAGGTTCAAGTTGACTGCATGGTCATAAATCCAATCTTGACCCAAGACAAGGGGCTCTGTAAGGTCCTCATCGTGGCACACTAGCATGTTGACTTTGATTGGGACATCTTGAAGGCAGATGGGAAGTTCCACCTCGCCCAAACAAGGGGTTCCCACACCTCCCAAACCTATGAGATAGGCTTAGTCAAACTACACTAGTTGCTTCACCTGAGTCAACCAATGCTCTCACAGTCCTTACACTCTTTCCTTGTCCTACCTCTATAGTTACAAAGGGGCGTCAGTCGATTATTCTAGAAGTATGTATGCCTGATTTTTGGCACATGTCCATGTGATATTTTTGGGCTTTCGGGTTGACATCTAGGCCTAGTCGCATTAACTTATTTCTCCTGATGCGCTCTCTTGCCTCGGCTTGTGCTTCTTCTCTAACTCTCAGCTCTTCTTCTTTTCGCTTCTTAGCGGTGTTGAGTCTTATTAGCATATCCTCCATAAGAGGTTCTTGATACAACTTGACTTGGCACCCACTAATATAGTTTGGCAAGACGTCACCTTCTAGGGTGGCCAATTGAACCGCACCGCTAGTGGAAATTCTATTAATGATCATGGGTCCATATCTTCGTTTTTCCAATTTATGGGCATGTTGCTTTAGCGTATAAATCAGCACTAGATCTGCTTCTTTCAATCCTTTATCCTTTATATGGGCATCAAAGTATGCCTTTTGCCGTTTCTTTGCAGCATAAATGCCTGCTGCAGCTCGTAGCCTTGTCTCACCTAAACGTTCTAGATCAAAGATCTTGGAGGACAACTCGTGTCCATCTTCTTTTATTTTGGTTGCATAAGTGTCATTATAGGTGTAGGGCTTTTGTTTGGTGGGCTTGGCATCAGCAGTCATGGGGATAGTATGAGAGCAAATTTTCGGATCTACTCCCTTCAAATCTCTATAGTGCCATGCAAACACGTCCCTATATTCCCTTAATAGAGCTACAAGCTCTGCTTCTTCTTTTGCACTTAGGTCATCTCCTATGTACGTGCATCTCTCTTTGTTCTCTTCAATGGTCACTACAATCTTCTTGGTCTTTTCTTCTTGGTCTTTTCTTTATTATCATATGATTCTCCTATGATGGCCTCTCTCTTAGGCATTTGTACCAAAATTTTTCGGTCTTCAACTTCATATTTCTTGAAATTTTTTGGTACCTCAAACAATGATTCCTCCTCTTCTTATTTTACTGCTTTTCTTTTCTTTTTCTTTTGACCTTCTTCACTTCCATTCTTTGAATTTACAGTTTTAATGCTTGTGAGAGGTTCTTCTTCTTTTTGAGTAAACACTCCTGCATCTTCTAGATAGTGCTGCTCTGAATTAAAGCAACTATCCATCAGAATGGACTCTAGATCATTGTCCTTCTCCTCTTCTTCTATGACATCACTAGGATCACACTCTTCTAATAGTGGCTGACACATGAACACTGAAATATGATAGCCCTCCTCATCGCAATGAGGTGTCCACTGTTCTTCACTGACAGCAAAGTCCATGGTGGCTAAGATTTCTGGCCAGCCATGAGGCTCAAATTCCTCATCTAGAAAGATCATTGGTATGTAGGCTGGGTCTCTAATTGGTCTATTTCCTGGCGAAGTCCCTTCTTTTCTCGCCTTTAAGAATTTTTCATCTTCCTGTACGACCTTGCACATCCACAAATGAGTATCTTCATGTAGCCAAGATGGATCAGGTGAACTTCCAAAATGCACAGAGATTGAATCTTCTTTTGCTTTGTGGATAGGATTCCACTGTAGGGATGGTACATCTTTGAAGGTGTAATCCTTCAAATTGACCTTGGTCGTGACCCCTAAGTGTTGCAAGTACAAAGAGTTGGTTCCCCAATCCTGTACTATTTACAATTGTCGTAGGAAGGGCCTTCCTAGGATCATCTCATAGACATTATTTTTCTCAAAGTCACATATAGCAAATGTATGTTCAAACTCTACACCACAAGTGGTTAGAGTTATCCCTTCAAGCAATCCTAGAGGTCTTTCAAAATGACCGTCTGCCATTTGAAGCCTCATTCTCGTTGCTCTTAATGTGGGTTTGCCCCATTGCTTCCACAAGGAAGTGGTCGCAATAGCAAGCACCTGAATCTATGATTGCTTTGGTTGTGTAACCTTGGTAGGTGATTGGAAGATAAGTATTACCTTCTTCACCCTCACACATGTCTCCTATTTTGTCAAGAGGTATCTCTGGAACTTTTTGCTTAGAGCATGCTTTTGGCATATTGGAATCAAGTTCTAGAACCTGATCCTTCACATGATTCCAAAGCTCAGGTTTTGCTTTGAGCAGCTCTTCTACAGTGAGATGACACTGAACCTTAGTGTTCTTCACGACGTTAGTGTTTCTTGGAACCACTAAGTCTTCATTTCTTACCAATATTGTGGGAGCTCTGATCTGAAGAGATTCAGATTCCCATGGGCCTGTGAATTGTGGCAACTCTTGCAAAGACGGAATGTCTTGGGGAAATTGATCGTGAAGATCATCAATTTCAAGAATAGGAGGGGGGTTACCCTTCTCATTGGCCCATTTCTCTTCTTGTATTTCCCGCAAGAACTCTTGAGAGTACTATTGAATTGAAAGAGGTGCTCCCTCATTTATGGAATCAGGAACATAAGCTTTCCTTGGCTGTGAGCTTTCTTTTTCAACAACAGGTTGAGCCTGTAGAGGTAAAGAAACCTGCGGGCTTGTTTACCAATTGCTCTAATCTTTCTAGTAAGCCCTGGAAATGCAAATCCAGTTTGACAAAGTTTGTCTGACCGAACTTTTGACTAGTCTCGAGCATAGCTTGAGCTAGTTCTACCATTTTCATGCACATTTTTGTCCGTTCAATCTCTAAATTTGTTTTAGGGTAACTCTTGTCTAGGTTTGCAGTAGTTGGCCCTTCTTGAAGTCGAGCCTGGTAGGCCTTGAACATCAAGTCCAAGCCTTTTGGGGTTGGATCTGCAAGAACAGACCCTGGTTGCGGCCTATTTACAATGGGTGGTGGGGCAGGATGAGGTGGCATGGATGGAGCTTCGGCATGCGAGGGGTTTTGAGATGCAATGTCTTCTATTTTTGTTTTTTCATCTTTCAAGCTTTCTTCTAGTTTAGATAACCTTTTATTCCACTTACGATTGGCCTTCTCTCTGGTATCCTTCCATGTTCTTGTTTTCCTCTTACTAGGCTCTCCCGATTCACTCGACTCTGATTGCTCAGCGGCTTTTTCTTGTTGTACAGCTTGTGCCCTAGTAACTACCTGTATAGGAGCCACATTATTACTGCTTGAACTTGAATCCACCACTAAGCCGACTACATTAATGGGTGTAACCTTGGATGCACTAGAGGGGTTCCTAGGACAATCTCTCGGGAGATGTTCTTTGCTGCACTCAAGACAAAAGCCTTGTATTGTGATGTTTTGTCCTTGTCCCGGAGTCAAATGGTCACCCTGACATCTAAAACATGGTCCCCTAGGGGCTTGTGGTCTCCCTTGTCTTCATTGGGGCCTAGGGTTGGGGTTCGTGTACATGACATTGGAGTATTCTGGCTCCCAATTTTGTTCCATAGATGGTGCCTCATATTGATATGAATAATTCTCACTATGCTCAGGTGACTCTATGTAATAACCGTGTGGGCTATCTTCATGGGAGTAGTCTGAACTATGAGCATGAGAGTCATTTTTTGGGACTAAAGGGGTCACTGGCACCAATGCTCTATTAAGGTTCTCCTCTGCCAATGCATACTTAACTGGGATCACATTGGTAGGAGCTGGTGGTTGGTTTCCTAGGACTGGTTGTGGCCTATGTGGTGCCTGATATTGCTATTGGGGCCTATAATATGGCTATTGATATTGATTCTGATACCTACCCTGCTGGTAAGGTTGCTGATAATTTTGCCTGACAGCTTGCCCGTTGTATGGACAATCTTGAGCCGTGTGGTTCGTGTATTTTCTCTCAATAGTGCAATACAGAGCATTAGAGCTTCCTTGGGGTTGAGCCCTCGTCGGAAAAACATTAGCCATGTGGTCTCCTCTACAGTTGTATCATCGCTTTCATGAAGTGACCCTTGGTGCTTGTGTATTTTGAACTCCTAGCTTCTTGGCAACTTGCTCAGCTATCTCCTCTATCTCCGTGGAGGTTCTTGAGGTATGACTAGTAGAACTGTCTGAATCCTTATAGAGTTTGGACAGCCCTAACTCCTCACCCAAGTTGTCTTCTATGTCAATACATATCTGCACACACTCTTCTATGGATCTAGGCTCTTTCAAGTACACATATGACCTTAACTTTGTGCTCAGTAAGCCATCTAAAAACAATGCCACTTGTTTGGCTGTAGTGGGTAATTCTGGAATCGGGCATCTTTCTAAGTATTGTCTAAATCGTCTCCCTGCAAGTCGCACCGTTTCTTGGGGTATTTGCTTGAAGCTGTGGATCAGGATGATGTGTTATGCCTGATACCACTCTTGGAAAATTCTACAATGAATTCTTCTAGCAGTTGACCTATCTCTCTATAGTTGCGACTGTTTAGAGGTTGAAACCAAGCTAGGGCAGTACCCTTGAGAGTCAAACCAAATGCCTCGAAATGGGTAAACAAGTCCTCGACCTGTTCAGCTCATAACACCTGTTTGAACTCGGCCACATGATCATAAGGATCTCCGAATCCATCAAAATAGTTCTTCATTGCCTTGACCACTTGAGAGGGTCTAAGGGTTCTTGAGTGCTCTCGGGGTCTGGGCAATGGAAAATCATGTTCATCTCTTTGATACCTCTAAGCTCGATGTCTCTCCCTTTCACGTCTTTCACCTTCAAGTCCTGATCTGTCTCTGCCCACAGTGTTTGCAAAGCTTACCTCAGGTCTCTCTCTAGTTCTTTCTTGTTGTGCTTCATGAGCCTTGGATGATCCTGCTCCTTGGAAGCTATGGGAAACACTGGGTCTTGGTGGAGGAAAAATTGATTCACCTTGCCAAGTGTAGGCATGCCTATCCTACTCGGTTACCAAGAACATTTTTTCGGATGTGCCATCTAGATAGACAACTTTGCGTGGTGTCTTAGGATCCTTGAACTCGTAGATGATGACTAGTGGGCAAGGTTGATCTAGCTTGAATCTCCAAAACGCTTCCTCCGTTTCTCTATTCACGAATAGTTCTATGCTTTTGTTGTCTTGAGGAATCCAATCTGGAGTGATTACTCTAGTCAAGATTGACTTACCTCGAGGAGTCTTTGGCTCTCGTCCTACATCTCCCTGCTCTAGGTCTCCTATATCGTTTTCAGAAATGATATTTCCAAACTCATCGATCTTATCTTGTAGGTTGGTGACCACATATATGGCTCCTTCCTTATCAATGTACGACCCCTCTTCGAACTTGACTACTGGGTGTTCAAGTCCAAAGGGTTGATCTGGATTTTTGAGTTGGACCACTGATCGCCTTAGGCCATCCTCATAGATGCGAGCACCTAGTCGGTTGGTCTGAATATATTCCAATTGTGTCTTATATGGACCTTCGGGTGTTTGCAGATAGGCCGTTCTTGAGTTACCTACAGGTTTCCCCATGCTAAAAGACATTTCCGAGTCACTTGTGTCTGAACTTAGTACGTAAGGATAACCACTTAGTTGTTGTGCCTAAGACTTAGCTGTATGGTTGACACTAGCCTCAGAAGATCTAATGCTTTTATCCTTGCCTAGGTGTCTACCAGATCTCAGGTTCATAAACTTTGGTTAAGAGTCCAAAATTTCCCCTTGGTATGGTTCAAAATCCTTTGGAGTCCCCTTGGTTCCGTAGTCCCACCTGAGGGTCAACTTCAAATTAGTCTATCTGAAAATCAATGCATTATTCTTATAAAAAGCACTTGAGACCCTGTAGGATTCAAAACGAGCTTTCCAACGAGCTATAGAGCTCAAAAATGGACTTTGGATGAACAAGTTATGTTAAATCAGGCTCTTGGGGGTCAAAACAGGCAAACAAGACCTTTTGGAAAAAATCGCCATGTTGTGAATCTCAAGAGAATCGCGATTTTGTGAATCTCAAGAGAATCGCTGTTGGAACTAAAGGACTCACTAGGCAAGGAAGCTTAAGAAGACAGTCAGAGAGAAGAGAAAGTACAAGCAGACAGAGCAGTCAACGACGATCTGGCAAGTAGGCCAATATTTTTTCAAGACATTTATGCACATAAGAGAGGTGGACACAAGGAGAAGGAGCAAGTAGGGAGCTCCAGGAAATGTATATCAAAATGTTAGAAGAAATCCCTACAATAATAGTGATTTTCGTCACTAAAAACCCTTGTAAATACCATTTCACATTTTTGTAGCTCCATTTTGTGCAAGCCAAGGAGTCCTTGAGCTTGAGGAGCTTTAGAAGTATCTACCTGTCAGTTTTCACATTTTTTAGACTTTGTTTGAACCTCCAAATAGGGTAGAGAACCTAATTTTTAACTAGGCCGGACACTAGGTCTGGACAAGGCCAAAACCTAGTCAAAAACTTTAAATAGAGCTAGAGAGCTCATTTTTGGGGGGAGCTTGTAATTGAAATGAACTTGTAAGAGCTTTTTGAAAGTAAATCGAAGAACTCCATTGCTTCTCACTCTTTGTCTTGCCGTTTGTGCACGTGTGTGTGTATGTGTGTGCATGTTTGTGTGCTTCTCACTCACGCACTTGTGCCTCCACTTGCTCGAGGTCTTCATACCATCCTCACGTCTTCCCGGATTGACATTAAAGGAGGTGCTACTCATCACTGAGCTACACCAAATTTTGGCGCCGTTGCCGGGGAATCGAGCTTTGAGGACGAGCGTGTGATGGTAAGACGTAGAGTTGAGACGTTGGCGTTGTAGGTAATTTCTTCACTGTTCTTGTTTTTCTCTTCCTTACCTCACCACCATCATCACCATCATCATCATCACCATCTCCCACCTCCATCTCCATCATCGCAAAAAAAATTTTTCAGTTTTTTGCTTATACCACCTTCTCCACCTCATTTCCCTCATTCCACTTGTGAGAGAGAGCGAGAGAGCGATATTGTGTGCGTTGTTTTGCGTGCTTTTTGAGCTTTCTTGCAGGTTCTGGCAGCATCATCATGTCCAGCACTCTACGCAGGTACGAAACGTCATGAAACTGTCTCTGTGTCGCCGGCCTCTGTCGATCGCGATCGACAGAAAAATCACCCATTTGGTAAAACAAAGTGCACCACCATAATCTACATGATGAGCACATTCTAAATCACTAAAAACAGTTGGAAAATTCCGTGTTTCTCTGTCAATCGCGACCGACACCGTCGATCGCGATCGACAGCCACGATCGACAACCTCTGTCAATCGCGACCGACAGACCCTGTCAATCGCGACCGACAGACCCTGTCAATCACGACTGACAGACCCCACGACCGACTGACTGCCACGTAGGACCCTGTCAATCGCGATTGACACCGTCGATCGCGACCGACAAAATTTCCACGATTGATTGACTTCTAACTTGACATGTGGCAGCAGATCGTCGCAATGGCGTGAGCCAATAGCGATGGCATGGGGTCGATGGGATCATCGCGATAGTTCAAGTGAACCGTCACGATGGTGTGAGAACGTCGCGATTGTCTGACCGACCCGTCGCGATGGCGTGAGCCAATTGCGATGGTGTGACACAATCGCAATGGCATGAGCCCATCGTGATGTTCCACCAAAATGATGATTTTGAGAATGCAATTGTGGATTTGTGTGTGCGCAAGGGTCGCCTACCTCGTGGTGTGGTCGCTTACCAAAAGTGCCAACTTTGTCAGACCATCACGATGGTCCAACTCCAATGGAAGATTCTGACAGAAATTGAATTTCTTACCTTTTGGAAGCTTTCTTGCTGCTCTAGAGCACAGTACCTGCAAGAAAACTCAAAAACACACATAGCACAACAAGCACAAAAGCTCTCTCTCTCTCTCTCCCATGCACAAATGAGGGGAAATGAGGAGGATGGGTGGATATGGTGAGGTTTTTGATTTTTTTGGAGTGGAAGAAGATGATGTGGTGGTGAAGAAGGAGTGTAGAGGAGATGAAAAACACTAAAAAATAATTAAAAACAACAACAAAAACTGAAATTTCTACCTTCCAATGCCACTTTTTGCTATACTCTTACCATCACACATTCGTCCTAGACTCGTTCCTTGGCAACAGTGCCAAATTTGGTGTTGATCTAGCACAATGGTAAGTACCACGTTAAGAAGCTCCACCTCCTTAATGTCAATCCGCGAAAGAGATAGGAGTGATATGAAGATCGTGAATGCACAATGTAGTGAGAGTGAAGGTGAGAAGCATAGAGATGCACACACACATACACACACACATGTAAGAGACAAGCAAGACACAATGGAAGGTAGGAAAATAGACTCTATTACTCAAGATCTCAATTACAAGCTCAAAAATGCTCTAAGCTCACACTAACCAACTTCAAAAATGAGCTCTCTAGCTCTCTTTATCGTTTTTTGACTAGCTTTGACCGGTTTCACATCTAATGACCGGCATAGTTAAAAAATTAGGTTCTAGGTGCTATTTGAAGGTCTAAACAGGTCTAAAAATAGCCAAAATTGGTAGGCTCGTTATACCTAAGCTTCTCAAGCTCGATGGACTCCTCGGCTTGCACAAATTAATTACAAAAGGGTTTTTTTCTATGTTACATATGGTACAAGAGTGATGAAAATCAGTGTTGAGAGTTTTTGAAAAAATAATATAAAACATATTTCTTTTGAAAAAATAATCCGCTTGGCTCCCCACAACTCCGTTGTGATCCACCTTCACATACTTCCTCGTCATCTATGCCTCTGGCTGCTGCCAACACCATACAAGGACTTCTTGAACCTACAAACAAAGGTAGGATGTTGTGGATCTACATACTCTTGAGGTTGTTCCGTGAACACCTCTTCTTGTAACTCACCATTCAAGAAGGCATTCTTTATGTCCATCTGGTAGATACGCCACCTCCTTGCTACACATACAATCTATGAGAGATCTAATGGTAGCCTTGTTTGCCACAGGGCTAAAAGTCTCCTCATAATCCACCCTTTGTGTCTGTGTGAAGCCTTTGGCTACTATACTAGCCTTGTACCTTGCAAAGCTTCCATCTGCATTCCTTTTGGTCTTGTACATCCACCTGTTTTGGACTATCTTCATGTCTTCCTTCTTGGGCACTAGTTCCCAAGTTTTTTTCTCCTTAAGAGCTTTGAAATCTTCATACATAGCATTCCTCTACTCTGGTTTGGTCTTTGCCTCCTCATGAGAATCTAGCTCTTGATCTGCAATGACATTCATCATGTAAAAATAGTGCTTTGCCATGAGAGAACCATATGTATACCTTCGTGGAGGTGCCTTCTTCCTTGTAGACCTCCTCTCTTGACCTTTGGGATATTGCTTCTTGAGTCTATTGAGCTTTACATTAGGAATAATGAACTCCTCAAACTTTTCCTCTTCTAACTCCTCTTGAGCTTCCCTACTGTCGTAGTATATCTCTTGCAGCCTTCTATACTTTGAAGTAGGGGATGGTCTTTCATAATCATAAGTTTAAGAGTGATCATATGAGTGTGCCTTAGATGTAGAAGCCTCTGGTCCACTAATTGTGATTTACTCTTGAGCTTGAATCTGCAAATCAAAGTTTGCATACTCCTTTTGATCCTCTACATCCAACTTTGCCTTGCCCTTGTCTCCATACCAACACCTTGACTCATCAAGCACAAGATCTATTGACACATATAGCTTCTTTGAGAGAGGGTTGTAGCACTTGTAGCCTTTTTGCCCATTTGAGTAGCCAATGAACGCACATTTCTCACTCTTGGGCTCTAAATTTGTTCTCACTTCAATAGGAATATGAACAAAGCATACATATCCAAATACCTTGAGGTGCTCCATGGTTGGTTTCTTGCCATAATAAACTTCATGTGGAGTCAATTTGAGCACACCACCTATTGGAACCCTTTTTATCAAGTAAAAAGCTGTATTCACAGCCTCAACCCAATAAGAGAATGGTAACATACCTTCCTTTATGAGACATCTAGCTATCTCAACCAAATGCCTACTCTTCCTCTTTGCAACACCATTTTGTTAAGGAGTGTACCTTCATGTAAAGTTCCTCTTTATGCTATTGTCCTACAAGTACCTTATGAATTCCTTGGAGAAATACTCTCCTCCTCCATTTGACCTCAGTATCTTGATATGTGCATCACATTCTTTCTCAATAAGGGACCTAAAATTTTGAAAGCATGAAAACACTTATGATTTTTCCTTGATAATGTATAGCCATACCTTTCTTGAGTGGTCATCAATGAAGGTGAAAAAGTACCTAGCTCCTCCCAATGAAGCCTCTTTGCTAAGGGCCCATATGTTTGAGTGTATAAGATCCAAAAGCTTAGAGGATATGTACTCATTCTTTGGAAATGCCTTCCTTGCTTGCTTGCCTAGCTGACAAGCATCACAAAACTCATGTAGACCTTGACCTTCAAGATTTGGTAGTCCCTGCATTAAACTTGCCTTGCACATGCTTTTAAACTTATGAATACTGATATGTCCTATCCTCTTATGCCAAAGATCAGTCTTTGCAATCCTTTTGTCACGAATCATCCCATAACATGCCTTGTTGTGTGTAGGAGCAATATCTAGTGCGAATAATATACCTTCTTTCCTTCAGTTGGCAATGAGCTTGCCTCCTTGCTTCACCATGCATCCTTTTGCATCAAATATAACATGCATAAATCTCTCTATCATCTATCCTAGTGAGATAAGGTTCTTGAAAATAGATGGGAAAATGGAGCACATCTTTAAGAGTCTTGACAGATTTACCTTCACCTAGCTTCACATCTCCCACATGTGTAATGGGATGCTTAGTGTTATCTCTTGTCTCCAAACAACCTTTTGAGCTTTGAACCTGCATATGAACAAAAGATTCCTCCATACATGACATGTGATTAGAGCATCTAGAGTCTATATACCACTTTGTGTCCTTCGGATCACTAGTGTAGCCATGTCTCATGGCTAGGATGTTGGGAAAGATGGATGGATACTCCAAGAGATTGAGTAGGTACTACCAAAACCTGCTTTGTACCAGCCCCCTAATGCTTCAGACTTGATAAGTGGACCTCCTTAGCTTTCCAATGACACCATAAAATGGCCTATGTACTTTAGAAATGATGTGTGTAAAGATTAAATCAAAACAGATAACTTTGGACTTCAAGATCTCAAGAAAACCTTCTATTTATGTCTTGACACCTGCTTGATCTTTTGCTCAGTATGACCAGCACACTAGGAATTGGAAAAATTACTTTTAGGGGTATCTAATTAGCTTAGCAAGCTAACTATTCCAAGTGGAATGATGTAAAAAGATCAACTATGCTCAGAGAAATCAATTTAGCAAATAAACCTTTACCCCCGATTTTTTAGGACTATTGTAGACTTTGACCAGTGATCACCTCAACGAGCTTTTCTCTGAAATGGCTGAATAGAATCTCTTCAAATTTTGAAAGCATGTAGCAAACTTTGATCTGATTCCAACAAGCTTTAGATCTTTGAATTTGGTGGAGAAATGACTGAGATATGGACTCCACAAGTTGACAGACTTTCAATTAGTATGACAAAGAACTCAGAGATGAACAATGTGAATGTATGTATTAATGAACACTTGTATACAATACCATTGGCACGAATATCATTGCCTAATGGTGTAGATAGGCGTGGGTTAGAGTATAGGCCTCACACATACTCAGAAACAGTAATGCGAAGCTCGAGAGTGATGAGTTCTAACCACGACTTTTTCATGATCACTTTTATAGTGATTGAGTAAAAATTTGAATTCAAATTCAAACTTTTGGCTCCCTATGATCAAGCTTCTACATTCTAGGAGATATTCCTTCAATCAAAGTTAACCTTTTTCCACGAATTCCTCTAGGTAAGTGTTTACAAAGATTCCAAGTCAAATATGACTTTTACAATGAGGTAAAGTGGTAATTAACCACTAACATGAGTTCCTATGCTTCTCCATATGTGTATGGATTTCAAAGTATCCTTCAAGCCAAATGTGTAGGCTTGTAACTTGCACCAACAGCTCCCCCTCAAGCCAAACATTTTGGCTTGGTCTTCTTCTTCAATCTTCATGTATATCCTACAATCCAATCATTGCCTTGAACCTGCAAAGTTTGGTTCCATCCAAAGCTTTAGTCAACAAATCTGCACACTGCATATTGGTTGATACATAGGTTAGTTGAATGTTCTTGCTTAATAACTTTTCTCTCACATAATGGTAATGGATCTCTATATGTTTGGTCCTAGCATGATAGATAGGATTAGCTGCAAGGTGAAGTGAGCTTGTATTATCTCCAAAGATCATTGGTGACCTAGTATATAAACCCAATTCTGTATACAGTAGCTTGATCCATATGGCTTCTTGAGTGGCATTAGCCAGTCCTCTATACTCTGCCTCTATAGAGGATAAAGCAATAGTAGGTTGCTTCTTTGAAGACCATGAAATTGGTTTGTCACCTGCAAATGAAATGTATCCAGAGGTGCTCCTCCTATCATCCTTGCATCCTACCCAATCTGCATCTGAATAGATCTTGATATCAATATCTTTAGTGTAAGGGAAATACAAACCATGATGTTGTGTACCCTTGAGATACTTCAAGATTCTCTTGGCAGCTTCTAAGTGAGGTGCTCTTCGCTTGTGCATAAACTGACTTAGCACACTAACTCCATATGCAATATCTATCCTTGTTAAGGTAGCATAGTTCAAGCCACCCACCATACTTTGATAACCTGTAATGTCATTAACTTCATCACCTTCATGGGCACTTAGTTTTAGGTTTACCTCCATTGGAGTACTTGCTACTTTGGCATCCTGCAAGTGAAACTTCTTCAACATATCCTGTATGTACTTTTTCTGAGTAATGTATATCCCTGAGTTAGTATAGACTAACTCAAGTCCAAGAAAGTACTTTAGCAGACCAAGATCATTGATCTTGAACTCCTTCATCATCTGACTTTTGATTTGTCTGATTCCATTAACATCATTACCTGTAAGTATGATGTCATCAACATAAACACAAAGCTATATTACCTCTCAATTACTTCTCTTAATGAATAGAGAAGTATCTGCCTTGCTCATGACAAAACCTTGATCTTGGAGGTATGTAGTAAACCTGTAATTCCATGCCATAGGTGCCTGCTTTAATCCATATAAAGGCTTTTTCAATTTGCAAACATATGTTACCTTCTTAGGGTCCTCATAGCGAGGAGGTTGTGACCTATATACCTCCTCTGAAATCCATCCATTCAAGAAAGCATTCTTGACATCCAATTGGTACATGTTCCAATGTTTTGATGCAGCCACACTTACCAACACTCTGATTGTTGGCATCTTGGCCATAGGAGAGAATGTCTCTTCATAGTCAATGCCTTGGGTTTGTGCAAAACCCTTGGCTACCAATCTCGCTTTGTACCTGTTAATTGAGCCATCAGAATTTCTTTTGAGTTTATAGATCTATATGGATCCTAGTACCTTCATGGATTCCTTCTTGGGTACTAACTCCCATGTATCACTTTCCTTGAGTGCTTCAATCTCCTCATCCATAGCTTCTTTCCATTCTGTCATGGCTTCTTCATATGATCCTGTTTCTTCAATTGACAAATATTTGGCAAGATAAACAGAGTGTTTAGTAACAAGAGATGTATCATACCCATATCTGATAGGTTTCTTGCTTTCTCTTTGTGATCTTCTGATTGATTGAGTTGAAGATTCAGGTATGTCTTCAAGTTTCTTCATCTTCATTTTGCCCTTGGACTTCCATGCCTTGATTTCTTCAAGGTTGATAACATCTTCATCATCTGAATTTGAGTCTTCATTCTGAGTAGGTTCCTCCTTTGCAAGACTTGGAAACTCCTCTTCCAAATCATAGGGTAGTTTAACCTTCTTGCATTCATTCTCATACCAAGAATCATTTTCATCAAAGACAACATCTCTACTTGCCATGAATCCCTTATTTGAAGGGTTGTAAAACCTGTATCCTTTTTTATTCAAATCATATCCAATAAAGATGCACTTCTCAGCCTTAGGGTCTAGCTTATCTCTTATCTGAGAAGGAATGTGTACATATGCTACACATCCAAATATCCTGCAATGGTCTAGTGAGGATCTCTTACCATGTCATGCTTCATAGGGTGTCATCCCATCAAGGGACTTAGATGGTAACCTCTTTATGAGATAAGTGGTAGTGGAAACACTCTTTGCCCATAGATAGTTAGGTAACTTTTTCTCATTCAACATAGACCTAGCTGTCTCAACAATCAACCTATTTCTTCTCTCATCTACCCCATTCTGTTCAGGAGTATACCTTGTGGTGACTTCTCTTTTAATACCTCTGTCTTGCAAGAAGTTTTCAAACTCATTGGAGAAGTACTCACCTCCTCCATCTAACCTTAGCCTCTTCACATTCTTCCCTGTCTGATTCTCAACAAGTGCAAGATATTTTTTAAAGCAATTAAATACCTCATCCTTGTGCTTCATGAAGTACAATACAGTCCACCTGCTATAATCATCAATAAAAGATACATAGTACCTTGATCGTGCTATTGAGGGGTCTTTGCTTGGTCCCCATACATCTGTATGAACAAGTTCTAGGTAGTCTTCATGCATGTAGCCTTTCCTTGAGAAGGGTAACCTGTGAGACTTCCCAAATTGACAAGCACTACATTTATATATCATGTTTTGTTTGGAAACATTGGTATTCCAATTACACATTGATCCCTGCATATCTGCTTCAAGGTTCTTTCTCCTACATGCCCTAATCTTTTGTGCCAAATCTCAAGCTCTGAAAGTGTTTGATCCTTATCACTGTATAGTGCAATATTCTTTGTGTCTTCTAGCTCAAAAGTAAAAAGTCTACCTGATTTTTCTCCTTTAGCAATCCTTTTGAACCCATGCCTTGGATCCTCCACAAATGATCCAAATTGATTGAATCTAATGTGCAAACCTTTCTCCACAATCTGTCCAACACCCATCAATTTTTTGGTAATGGTTGGTACATAAAGTACCTACTCAACAAGTTCTGATTTCCATCACAAGTCTTAACATTTCCAACTTTAACTACTGAGTGCTTGGTGTCATCACATGTTTGGACTTGATGCTTACCTTTTGGTTCCTCAAGATCAGAGAGTAGTGCTACATTGCCAGCCACATGATTTGAGCATTCTGAGTCAATGTAGAATATGTGGTCATCATTTGTACCTGGTTTTGAAGTCATGTTCATGATAAGAAGAGAATCATCCTGCTCTTCTGTATAGTTGTTGTATTCCTTTCTGGATTTGAATCCTCCTTGGTAGTTGCCATTGTAATTGTTGTTGTAATTGTTGTTGTAGTTGTTTTTGTAGCCTTGGTGATGGTTGAATCTACCTCTTGACTGTGAGTATCCACCTCTTTGATATCCTCTTCCTCTCTGATTCTTGTAGTTCTTGAAACACTCATCTGTAGTATGATTTGATAAACCACAAATGTTGCATGGTGAGGAGTTATAGGATCTCCCCCTACCTTGCTTACCTCCTCTACCCCTTCCTCTTGATGATCTGTAGTTGGCTTGGGAGGTGGAGCCTTCATCTTCCACCTTCTTGTTCTTGCCTTTATCTTTAGACTTCTTATCAGTGTATAGGGCAAGAGTTATTACCTTTGGATGTGTCTCCATTCTTGTTGAGATTTGCTTCATGAGTGAATAATTTTCCCATGAGGGTTGTAAGATCTGGATTTTCATGTCCATGTAAAGGTCCATAGCAGTGGTGAAGCTTTCCCATTTGTCATCAGCCTTGATCCCATTGATCACTTGCCTTACAATTTGTTCTTCTTCAATCTCTTCTCCTATGCTTGCTAACTGATCTGCTACATCTTTAATCTCGGTCACAAACTCTGAAACAACTTGCTTAGGTTGCTTCCTTAATGTGGTAAATTCAGTCCACAACTTATTTTTTCTAGCCCTTGTGTTGAAAGAGAAATAAGATGACAAAGTTTCCCAAGTCTCTTGGGATGTCTTACAATTCCTAATGTGTGGCAAAAGAAAATCACAGATGGAGTTAAGTAAATAAGACCTTGCTAATGCATCCTTTGCACACCATGTGTTGAGCTTTTCATGTTCTTCCTTTGTTGGCAATCCTCTTGTTTTGAATGAGGGCAATTCCTCATCTCCTGAGATGTATCCATAGAGACTCCTTCCTTGTAGGTAGGTCTTCATCCTTAGAGACCATGCCTGATAGTTGTTCCCGTCCAATTTATCAATAAAAGAAGGAAAACCATCTCCCATTTTACCTTAGTTTGCTTTGATACCACTGTTGGGAAAGATGGATGGATACTCCAAGAGATTGAGTAGGTACTGCCAAAACCTGCTTTGTACCAGACCCCTAATGCTTCAGACTTGATAAGTGGACCTCCTTAGCTTTCCAATGACACCATAAAATGGCCTATGTACTTTGGAAATGATGTGTGTAAAGATTAAATCAAAATAGATAACTTTGGACTTCAAGATCTCAAGAAAACCTTCTATTTATGTCTTGACACCTGCTGGATCTTTTGCTCAGTATGACCAACACAGTAGGAATTGGAAAAATTCCTTTTAGGGGTATCTAATTAGCTTAGCAAGATAACTATTCCAAGTGGAATGATGTAAAAAGATCAACTATGCTCAGAGAAATCAATTTAGCAAATAAACCTTTACCCCCGACTTTTTAGGACTGTTGTAGACTTTGACCAGTGATCACCTCGACAAGCTTTTCTCTCAAAAGGCTGAATAGAATCTCTACAAATTTTGGTAGCATGTAGAAGACTTTGAGCTAATTCCAACAAGCTTTAGATCTTTGAATTTGGTGGAGAAATGACTAAGATATGGACTCCACAAGTTGACAAACTTTCAAGTAGTATGACAGAGAACTCAGAGATGAACAATGTGAATGTATGTATTAGTGAACACTTGTATACAATACCATTGGCATGAATATCATTGCCTAATGGTGTAGATAGGTGTGGGCTAGAGTATAGGCCTGACACATACTCAGAAACAGTAATGAGAAGCTCGGGAGTGATGAGTTCTAACGACAACTTTTTCATGAACACTTTTATAGTGATTGAGTAAAAATTTGAATTCAAATTCAAACTTTTGGCTCCCTATGATCAAGATTCTATATTCTAGGAGATATTCCTTCAATCAAAGTTAACCTTTTTCCACGAATTCCTCTAGGTAGGTGTTTACAAAGATTCCAAGTCAAATATGACTTTTACAATGAGGTAAAGTGGTAATTAACCACTAACATGAGTTCTTATGCTTCTCCATATGTGTATGGATTTCAAAGTATCCTTCAAGCCAAATGTGTAGGCTTGTAACTTGCACGAACATAGGAGGGTCTCCTTCTCATCATCCTTGTTGGAGTTGTTAGCATAGTTCCCTTGCTCCTTCTTCGTCTTGCCTTTGTCATCCTTGAAATAGCAAGTTGAAGAAATATGATCCTGCTTATGACATATAAAACAAGTTTTACCTCGATGAGGGTTGTTCTTCCCTTTGCCATTCTTTCCCTTCCTTGAAGATGATGGCTTGCTATCTCCTTTTGAATGTGAATCTTCTTCCTTGGACTACTTCCACTAGCTTTTTCCTCCTTTCCCCTTGTTACCACTCTCACCTTTGCCTTTGCTAGCATATAGGACCTGTGAGTGACCATCCTTCTTGGATGTGTCTCCTATGGCAACCTCTTTTGCCACTATGTGTGGGCTCAACTCCTCAAGAGTTAGTAGAGGATCGCTATACAAGATGGTAGTAATGAGGGGTCTCCACTTGTCTTCTCCTCTTAGCCCATTGAGACCCAAGTTCTTCCTCATCTACTTTGCAGCCAATGGATGCTAGTTGCTCCCTCAACTCCTTCATCCTCAAGGTGTAGTCAACAATAGATTGACCACTACCCTTCTTCAAAGAATGGAGTTCATTCTTAAGATGCATATTTTTGCTTCTTATGGAAGTGGCATATATCTTTTCTAAAGCCTTTGAAACATCTCTAGCATGATCAAACTCTGATATATGACCAATCATAGTGTTAGCGATTACCTGTGATATGTAGAAGATAGCTCTCCTATTCCTTTCCTCCCAATCATAGTGTTAGCGATTACCTGTGATATGTAGAAGATAGCTCTCCTATTCTTGAGTGGGGGTCTTTGGATCTTTGGGATCCACATTGGGCTTATCTTCATCTCCACACATAATAGGCCATAAACCTTTGCTCATGAGGTAGTTCATGACTCTGAACCTCCATGATGATAATTTTCTTTGTCAAGCAACTCCATTTTTTTAGCTAGATCTACCATAATGAATGGGAAATTAGGCTTACACTGAAATGTATCTCTTAGCCTTGATATCCAATATTTTTTGTCCTTCTCCTAGAGTCTTCAAAGGATTTTTCCTACTCTGATACCAATTGATGGAATTTAATCCCTCATATTTGCACATTAGAAGTGAAATAAACCCAATATCTAGGTCCCTTCATACACCTTTTTTGTTACCCTACAACAAAACTCTAATTCACTTGCCTTACACTAATCCAAATTCATTAAACTTCTAACCAAACTTAGTATGGTTCATAAGCTTTCCAAGAAGCTATAGAAAACCTCAAATGGATTTTTTTAAGGTCAATCAATAACTCTGTACAAAATAGATTATGCAGAGATGTAGGATATGCAAAAATTAGGGTTACAGAGATACAACAATTTCTCTGCACACAAAACTGATTTCAAGAAACTTTTAGGGAAAGTAAGAGACATTTATAAGCTACAAAATGCACTTTAACTCTCTTGAATTGGATAGGTATGCAAGGAGTTATAATTGTTATAAGTAGACTATGTCTATACCTATAAGAGACTAGAGGGGTTGTGGCCTGGTAGCTCCTCCTTGCTCCTCCTCTGTGCATGTAACACCCTCCTTTGCATTTTTCCTAGCTTGGACAGTTGCATTTCCACTCCTTGAGCCTTGGATGACTCTCTCATTGAGCCTCCTTGAGCATATGTCTCTTGGTCTTCAATGAGTTGCAAGACTTCCATACATCTGATGACTTCACCTTCTTTTATAGCTTTTGGATGCCTCTCCCAACTTTTCCACCATTTTAGGATTTCCTTGCCCGATCTTGCCCAATCTTGAGACTACCCTAATTGATCTAAAACCTAACTTTTGTCCACATTAAGGTCTTTTGACCCCTTTGGCCACCTTATGCTTGCATAGTTCACACTTTGAACAAAAGGAGCAGTGAATGAAGGGCTCCATTATCCATTTACTGATGGATTACATGTACAAGATTATTGCAATGCTAATTATGGAGGTTCAAAGGATGACAATAGGAGCAGTAGCGGATATGTCACCATGCTAGGGAAGAAGGCTAACTCATGAATGTCAAAGAAACAACCAATAGTAACTCTCTCTTTGAGTATAAAGGCTTAGCACAATTCTTGTGTGATCTTATGTGGCTCAAGAAAACTTTTATTGATCTTGATGTGTAGGTAAAGCAAGTTTCTATTTTTGTGACAATATAAGTAGCATTTGCTTGGCTTGAAACATAATATGCCATGCAAGGTCAAAGTTGTGAGGAACAAATCCTCTATATGCACAACAAAAGCACAATGAGCCCAAGTAGGTCTCCCTGCCTACTCCTAAAAAGTACCTGACATGGATCAAACAATTTGACCCATTTCTTGAAATCAAATGACTCCACGATTTTGTCCACACTTAGTAGACTTTGTTAGCTTACCAACAAGCCAAGAAACACTCAATTTGGATGAGTAAAAGTCAGGAAACTCTGTTACAAAACAGACTACCTGTCTGTCCACATGTGCAAAGTTTTTAGTCACAGTAAAATGCAAATATCTGAGTGCAACAATATGGAGTCACTATCAAAATTGAAATACACAATGTAGGAGAAATAGGCTTTCATTCAAGACAAGAATCATAGCATTTGGATTTATACACAGAGAACCATCTATTACAAATTTATGCCCATAAACCTCATCATGTTCTTGAACTTTCTTAGCTTTGATGCATCCAATCCTTTGGTGAATAGATCAGCAACCTACCCCTTTGTGGTCACAAATGAACATCCACTTCATTAGTAGCAACCTTTTCTCTTACATAATGGTATGCACTTCAATGTGCTTACTCCTAGCATGATACATGGGGTTATTAACCAAGTGTATACATGAAATATTATCTCCATAAAGGGAGATTGTTCCAAACTGCACATCCAAGTCAATTAGAAGCTTTTTAAGCCACATAGCTTCACATGTAGCTAGAGCTAATGCTCTATACTCAGCCTCAGTTGAACACAATTCCACCGTAGGTTGCTTCTTTGACATCCATGAGATGGTCTTTGTTCCAAGCATGAATACATACCCCCAAGTGGATCTTCTATCATCAATAGAACCAGCCCAATCAGCATCACTCCATCCTCTTAGTGTTAGCTCTTCTCCATACCTATAAAACAATACATTATTGATTGTATACTTCACATATCTAAGCACTCTCTTGGCTGCATTTAAGTGCTCTTGAGTGGCAACATGCATAAATTGAGCAAGTACTCCTACCACATAAGAAAGATCAGGTCTAGTCATTGTTGCATATAGTAAAGAGCCAATCAAGCTTCTATATAATGTCAAATCATCAAGTTTCTTACCATCCAACATGCTTATCTTTGTATTTTCATCAATAGGTTGAGTGAGTACCTTACATTCAGCCATACCATACTTGAAGAATACATACAATAGGTATTTCCTTTGCAAAAGGTATATGCCATCCATTGCATAAACAACTTCAATACCTAGAAAGTACTTTAACTCACCCAAATCTGATACCTTGAACTCCTTTCCAAGCCTCCACTTGATGTCTTTAATTCCTTCATGATCACTACCTGTTATGATAAGATCATCCACATATATACATATAAATACCACCTTACTCCCTTCTTTCTTCATGTAGAGCGAGGGATCAGATTTGCTTTGAGTGTACCCACACTTCTCAAGGTAATCCAAAAGCCTTTGATTCCAGGCCCTTGATGCTTGCTTAAGACCATACAAGTCCTTCTTCAACGTACAAACAAAATCAGGATGATCCACATCTTCATATGCAATGGGTTGTGCCATGTATACCTCTTCTTTCAGCTCACCATTCAAGAATGCATTTTTTATATCAAGCTGATATATAGGCTATCTTCTACTTGCACATAAAGCTATTAAGGTCCTTATAGTTGTTTTGTTAGCCACGAGGCTGAAGGTCTCTTCATAATCCACACCAAAAGTTTTTGTGAACCCCTTAGCAACCAACCTAGCTTTGTGTCTAGCTAGTGAACCATCTGCATTCCTTTTAGTCTTATACACCCATTTGTTCTGAACCACTTTCATACCTGGTGTTTTAGGCACTAATTCCCAAGTATCATTGTCCTTGAGTGCTTTCATCTCTTCATCCATAACTCTCTTCCATTCCTCCTTTGTGGATGCCTCCTCATACATTTTAGGATCATTATCTCCAACAACCTGCATCATATAGGCATATTGCCTAACAATGAAAGATTCATAACTTAACCTTTGTATTGGCTTCTTGAGCCTTGAGGATCTCCTCTCATTCCCTTTAGGTAATTGCTTCCTCAACTTTGATAGCTTTACTTGTGGTGTAAGCACCGCTTCATAGTCTTCTTCATCCTGTGCCTCACTATCACCTTTATGATCATCATGAGAGTCACTAAGAGACTTATACCTAGATGTTGGTGATTCTGATAGACTTCTTCTTTCTCCCATGTGTCCTTGGGTAGCTGATCTTGTTATTGAAGCCTCAGGCCCACTCATTTGAGTTGATCCAACCTGCATATCACCTTTACCACAAATTGATACATCATCCAAATCATCATCTATTACCTTTTCTTTTCCCTTGTCTACATACCAAGGTTTCAATTCATTAAATACCACATCTCTTGATACATAAAACTTCCTGGTGTAAGGGTTATAGCATTTGTACCCCTTTTTCTCAGTAGAATAGCCAATGAAAACACATTTTTCAGATTTTGCATCAAGTTTAGATCTTACCTCTTGTGGAATGTGCACATAGCAAGTACATCCAAAAACCTTGAGATGTTCCACACTTGGTTTCTTACCATAGTAGGCCTCATTTGGAGTCAACTCATGCACACCACTTGTAGGTACCCTATTCATCAAATAAACAAAATTATAAACAACCTCAGCCCAATAAAATAAAGGCATGTGTGCTTCATTAATCATACACCTTGCAATTTCAACAATGTGCCTATTTTTCCTTTCACCCACCCCATTTTGTTGGGGGGTATACATGCATGTAAATTGCCTTTTAATACCAGTATCATACAAATAAGAGCTGAATTCTTTGGAGAAGTATTCTACCCCTCCATCAGACCTTAGGGCTTTGATATATTTACCTGTCTCCTTCTCAACCTCTTGCTTGAACCTCTTGAACATAGAGAACACATTTGATTTTTCTTTAATGATGTATATCCAAACTTTTCTAGAATAATCATCAATAAATGTAACAGAATACCTTGATCCTCCCAAGGATGACTCTTTTGAAGGTCCCCATACATCAGTATGGATTAGATCCAAGAGATTTGCAGCCCTATGTGCGCTCCTTTGGAATGGTTGTCTTGCTTGCTTCCCTACTTGATAAGCATCACAAAATTCATGAAGCTCTTTGTTCTCAAACATGGGCAGCCCTCTTAAAAGCTCTTCCTTGCTCATATTCCTTAGCTTAGGAATGTTGACATGCCCTATTCTCTTGTGCCAAAGATCAAGTTCAACAATCCTTTGATTACCAATCATAACAAAGCATACCTTGCTTGCATTTGGAGACACATCCAAGGTGAACATTCTTCCCTCCTTTCTTCCTTAAGAAACAAGCTTGTTTCCATCTTAAGGATTCCTTATAAAGCATCCTTTTTCGTTGAATGTGACTTGCAAACCTTTCTCTACCATTTGCCCTACTGAAATAAGGTTCTTAGTAATAGATGGAACATGCAATACCTTCTCAAGCACCTTGGCTGATTTGTCACATCCAAATCTCACATCTCCAATGTGATCTATGACATGCTCAGTGTTGTCACCTGTCTCCACACACCCTTTGGACTTTGGAACCTACAAATTGGTGAATATATCACCATCACAAGACATATGATTGCTACAACCTCAATCTATATACCATTTGGTATCATTTTTAGCATCCTTTGAATAACCATGTCTCATAGCAAGCAATTGATCATTATCTCTTTCCTTGTTTGTAGCATTTGCATAGTTCCCTTGCTTTCTTTGAGTGTTTTTACTATCTTTATATCTACAATCTGAAGCTATATGATTTGGTTTACCACAATTATAGCAAATCAAATGTTTGTGGGGGTTGTAGCCTCCTCTTCCTTTGCCTCTACCTCTTGCCTTTGCTTGGGAAGTAGACTCGCTTGAGCTCTCTCCTTCTTCTTTGCCTTGGTGGTTGCCTTGATTGTTGTAGCCTCTCCCTCTTCCTCTTCTTCCACCTCTTCCTTTGCCTCTTGAAGAGTATAGGACCTGACCATGAGTGTCCTTGCTTTTGGATGAATCTCCAAATGATGCCTCCTTAGCCACCAAGTGAGGAATGAGGTCTTCTCAGCATGGAAGTGGATCTTGATAGAGGATAGTGGTAATGAGAGGCTTCCACTTGTCTTCTCCTCTCAATCCATTGAGAGTGACATGAACCAGATCTTCATCATCAACCTTGCATCCCACTGATGCTAATTGATCCCTTAGATCCTTTATTTTGAGTGTGTACTCAACCACACTTTGGCTACTACCTTTCTTCATGTTGTTGAGCTCATTTTTTAGTTGCATTTTCCTAGCTCTTGTAGAGGTTGCATAAACCTTTTCCAAAGCATCCCATACATCCTTGCCATTATCAAAATTTTGTATATGACCAACCATGGCATTAGAAATTTCCTGAGATATGAGGAACATTGCTCTTCTATTCTTTTCTTCCCACTCTTTGAGCTCCTTCCTTTGTGCATTGGTAGTGGTTGCATCTTCAAGGTCTACATGAGGTCTTTCTCCTTCTCCACTCAATATGGACCATAGACCTTTGCCCATAAGGTAATTTGTGACTCTGAACCTCTAAGGTTGGCAGTTTTCCTTGTCCAACAACTCCACTTTTTGCCCCAAATCTGCCATTGAAATGAGACTATGATAAAGAGGTTACCTTGTCAAGCAATCCCTTGTGTTGCACTTCTTTTCTCTTTGATGAAGCACCTTCTTCTCCAAGTGTACTCCCTTGTAGTGTGTTGCTGCTAATCCAAGCTCCAAATCTCTGATACCAACTACGAGGAACAAATCCTCTATATGCACAACAAAAGCACAATGAGCCCAAGTAGGTCTCCCTGCCTACTCCTAAAATGTACCTGACCTAGATCAAGCAATTTGACCCACTTCCTAAAATCAAGTGACTCCACGATTTTGTCCACACTTAGTAGACATTGTTAGCTTTCCGAGAAAACACTCAATTTGGATGAGTAAACATTAGGCAGATCACTGTTACAAAACAAACTACCTGTCTCTCCACTTGTGCAAAATGTTTAGTCATAGTAAAATACAAATATGAAATCACTATCAAAATTGAAATACACATTTTAGGAGAAATAGGCTTTCATTAAAGACAAGAATCATAGGATTTGGATTCATACACAGAGAGAACCATCTATTACAAGTTGGGTATGTCTCAGAGACTACACTAGAGAGAGAGGGTCTAGTGTGAGAAACTTATACAAAACCTCAAGTAGAGAGATCTTCTGGTGCTGAAACTTCTTGGGCATGCTCCTTTGGTCGCTAGGCACTTGCTAGATGCTTCTCCTCAGTCCTTGTGTCTCAAAAATGTGCCTTCATGCATGTATGAGTGAATGTGTGATCTTTCCCCTACCCCTTCCTTGTCTCTTGACTCTTCAATGCATTCTTCTTGCTTTTCAAACTCCCTTGAGTGTCCTTTGATGTTTCCTTTTTCCTCAAGTGGATAAGAACTCGTGGCTTTAGCATTATCCAAGTATTTAATCACATTTGGAATATCCAAATTATCCAAATAATCCTCTAAGCTTGCTCCTTCTTTTTCAACAAAAGCATATAGAAGTGCATTAACACTTTATTAAAGAGACGATCATGTCAAAGGATGCAAAGATGGAGCATGTCAATACAAAATAACAATACGTAGATATGTTTACCAAAGCATTGGATGGAGTAAAGCTACAACACATCAAGGCATGCATTGGAATGAACAACCTAGGCATTGAGACTTGAGGGGGAGTGTTGAAAATCAAGTTTCAAACATAAAAAGGGACTCATCCATGAGTTTTTAAAGTGGAATAATAAAAACAAGGACCTAAATTTGTATAATTAAAGAGCTCCAAAAAAAAAATCAAATCTTTTCAAGTACCGAGCAAACGTTGCACCTAGACTAATTGATGAGTGGTAAGCTAGATTCTAGAAACTTGTATATACGCTTATTTCACCTTTTTTTCTTGAGTTGTAAGAGTTCCATGAGTTCCCTATTAGTTTTAGTGAAGTAGTAAACTCCATCAGGCTTTCCCCTTGCTTGATTATCTCATTTTCCCATGATTTTGCTCCTTTTTATTTAGAGCTCTAGTTAGACTCACAATTTTTTTGTAATAGATTGCAGATAATTTTTGATCTCTCATTGTATTCATTTGTGTTGATTTTAGGTTATTATTTGGTCTCTCATATCGTGGCAAAAATTGTGCCAAATTCTCAGAAATTGCCAACTTTATGTACCTATATCTTTGCACATAGGCAGAGAGTGTTGTAGATAGATAGCATGTCTTGAAGTGGATGGTTCTCATAGCTTGAACATCCATTTTCTTTGATTAATAGCTTGTTGGATAGGCTTCAAGCTCCATTTTAAGCTGTAAATTTTCATTTTGAGTCTTTTCATAATTGCATGGAAAAATCCAAATCAATGAGCATATATCATTGTGTGTGAGCCTAGTGGAGGCTAGCCATTTTCCATAGCTACATTGGGGTGTTAGAAAATTCCCCCATCATTTTACATGATCAAAGAAACTAGCTTCTATGAGGCCACTACAATGCTCTTAAACCCCTTATTTTGCATTTTTTTGCCAATTCTTAATTGTAGAACTCATTAAAAGCTTTGAAACAAACCAAATCACACATTACATAGATTCAATGATCTTATCAAAATTTGACGAGAGTATTCTATCATTTGTTGGTCAAGTGGATTTGAATGTTTTTCACTGGAGCTTCTTGATCTCCTATTGTGAGAGGATACTATATCACCTATCATTTGGATCTAAATATAACCGATTGAGGTCTAGTCTCTATGGATTGATAATTTGAAAGTTTACAAGTGTGCCTTATACTACAAGGTAACATTTTATAGCACCATTGATAAGGATATTGAAGAACACACCTAGGTAACTTAGGTGATGGATATGGGATCTTGCAAAAACATATTATGCAAAGTTTTTCAATCTTTGAGTGAAGATAAGCTCTTTAGCTCCTTGATCAAAAATCACCTCAAACTTTGTTCTTATATTTAGGGGTAGGATTCGCATGATCAGCTTGAGGTTTCAATGTGTTTAGACAATTTGGATCAGAGAATGATAGTCTCACAAGGAACCATTCCCCAGCATATTCCTGTTCGTACTAAGATTTGTACTGCACCTACTGCAGAGAAAATTCATTGGGATGGCACAGATGTCGAAGCACATGCATTGATAGCTTTGTTTGTCAAATGTGCCATTATTCCTCAAATTCTCTCTTGCAAAACAGCTAAGGATGCTTGGGATATACTTACCACACTGTACCAAGCTAGGAATGAGGCTCGTGTTGCTTACCTCCAAAAACAGTTGGAGAGTGAGCACATGAATGAAGGTGACTCTATGGACAGTTTTCTAACAAAGATCAAAGACTTGAAGGAACAATTGATTTTTGTTGATGAGGTTATACCAGATAGCTCACTTGTGCAGACCGTTCTGAATGGTCTTCCTGATTCATATCAGAGTTTTGCTTCTACTCTTCAATTAATGATGGAAGGCAATCCAAATGCCTTGTCATTTGAGGAGTTAGTCTCTGTTTTGTTGTAGGAAGATCAGTCCAGGCAGAACAGGTCCATTATGCGTGTTGTAGATCAAGCTTTCTTGGCTAGTTAGAAGGGCAAAGGAAAATGGAGCTCTTCAACTAGTAAGCAAAAATCTGCAAATGCTGCACATTCGAAGAAGGAAGATAAGATGAGAAGAAATCATAAAAGTAGAAATTGTTTTGCAAGTACTGCAAAGGGAACGATCATATCATAAAGAATTGTCCAAAACTGGCAAAGAAGAAAGAGGCAAAGAAGAAAGAGGCTGGAATGATTGTTGCAGAGGCCTCTACTCCAAAAATAGAGTCTGCTAATCTTGTGTAGGAAGAAGAATGGGCATTTATTACTGTCTGCAGTTTTGACCCATCTTCTCATGAGCAGTGCATGTTTGCAGTAGACTCAGATTTTTGGTATTTTGACGGTGGGGTGACCAAACATATTACCTCACAACGCAGTTTCTTCTCTTCACTCGAGCTTGCCCCTACAAGGAATAGTGTTACATGCACCAACAACTCCTCTTATCTTGTTATGGGAGTTGGTAAGATCATTTTGACTACTGTTGATGGTAGTTCCTTCACTTTGTCAAATGCTTTATTTGTGCTAGGGATCAAGAAGAACATGTTATCAGTTTCTCCATTAGCCAGGACTTGCTTGGCTGTGAAATTTGTTGATGACAGGTGTACAATTCATGATATGTCAAATGGCGATGTGATCATTGCTTCTGCCATTTTATGTCGTGGGCTGTATAAGCTCATAGACTATGAAAGATCTCTGAAGGATTCGGCATGTGTAGTACATGATTCTCAAGCTATGTCAGATGTAAAGCTTTGGCATGCACGTTTTGGTCATCTGAATTATGCTAGTTTGCTACGCCTGCAGAAATCTAAAATGGTGTCCTCTTTGCCCAAACTTGAGGCACCTGGAAAACATTTTTGTGAAGGTTGTATTTTGGGCAAAATGGAGTGTTCCTCATTTCCAAAAGATAATTTAGTTCGGGGTACTCAAAAATTGCAGCTTGTACATAGTGATGTATGCGGTCCTACACCTTCTTTTGGAAATTACCTTTACTTCGTGGCTTTCATTGATGATTTTTCTACTTCGGATGCATGGGTATATCCATTGAAGGCAAAGTCCGAAGTGTTCATGTGCTTCAAACAGTTTTTGGTTTTGGCTGAAAATCTGTCAGCATGTAAAATGGGCACCCTCCATTCAGATCGAGCTGGGGAATATGTGTCTTCTGATTTTAATGCATTTCTAGCTGAACATGGGATAAAACACAAGTGTACATTGTCGTATACACCTCAACAGAATGAAGTTGCTGAACAAAAGAACAGGTCACTCATAGAGATGGCGAGGTGTATGGTCAAGAGTCAGGCTTTACCACATAGTTTTTGGCTTGAGGTTGTCATGTGTGCAACAAATGTACTTAACAGGTGTCCCACTAAAGCGCTGGAGTCTATCACTCCATATAAGGCTTGGCATGATTGCAAGCCATTTGTTTCTCATCTCCGTGTTTTTGGTTGTTTGGCATATGCATTAGTGCTTGAAAAACATCACAAAAAATTGGATGATAAAGCAGTAAAATGTATTTTTCTTGGGTACAGTTTTGAAAATAAAGGTATCGTCTGTATCATCCACAGACTAAACACATTCTAGTTAGCCGTGATGTTGTTTTTTTGGAAGATGTTATTCAGCCATTGCTTTCATGTACTAAGGAGACATATGTTAGCTCCAAAGACATGTATGATATTTTGCTGCCTCTTTGTATAGGTGTGCAGTCTAGTGCTGGTCCCAATGAGGCAACTTCTTAGCCTTTGCAGGTTTCAGGTGATGATGCAGATCATTCCATTTCTGCTGCAGATTTACATGATGCACTTGTTGATGAAAGAGATGATATTGAGCAGGCAAAAACTATGCCAAAATGGATGGTGCAAACTTTGCGTGACAGCAAATTAGATGCACCTTTGTCATATCGTACTCGATCAGGCTCTCATAGTGCCTCTTTTGCATCAGAGTGCTATGCTATGGCTGCATCTAGTCTCTGTGATGAGAATGAGCATGTTTTGTTTGATGAAGCACAAAATTTAGAAAATTGAATGGCTACTATGCAATCTGAATATGATGCTATAATGAAGAATGGTACTTGGTCTTTGTGTGACTTGCCTCCTGGCAAGAAGGCCATTGGAACTAAGTGGGTTTACAAGCTGAAGTGTAAGCCTGATGGAACAATTGACAGGTATAAGGCTAGGCTTGTTGCAAAGGGTTATGCACAGAAAAGAGGCATTCATTTTGATGAGACCTTTGCACCTACATGTCGTATCTGTTCGGAGCATCTGTGAACTTGCAGCCCATCATGGTTGGAATGTACATCAGCTGGACATTAAAACAACATTTTTGAATGGTGACGTGCATGAAGAAGTGTTAAAAGTGTGTTTCCGTCACATGCATTTTTAAGTTCTTTTGGGTTCTTGGGAGTGGTAGGGGTCTGATAAATCAGAGGCCCTGTAACTTAATTTTCCCAATTAACTTATCCAATCAACAGTACGTTAATGTTCAATATCGAATCCTCATTAGAGCTTACTGTCAAAATTCTGGTTAGACTTTTCACAGTACGTAATGCAGGAGTTATTCAACACCGTTGCACAGACTTATTATCGGCCACTTAATAGTACTGAGTTAATCACAAATCAATGCAATTAACAAAGTAAGAGTTAACTTTACTCAGGATTTCACGAATCATACACCACAGTGTCTCCAATGACCGTAATCGCCCAGACAGACAGTCTGGCGATTCCGCTCGTCGTCACCGGAGAGTCACTGCCATGTCTTTTCAGTGATTGATAAAAAGATACAATACTTCACTACAACCTTTCGGTTCGTGCGGTATAGGAAAAATATGAAATTACAATATGCCAATCTGGCGGCTTTACACTGGCACAAATGGTGGACTTGAACCCGCAACGAAAACAAAATTAAGGCTCGTCTACGATGCCTTGTATATACATGGTTTGGGCTAACTTGAAAGTTCTGGTAATTTTCTGTTTGAGTGAATCCAACATTAACTTTAAGGTTTCCGGCTCTACTAATTGGGCGTCACTGCGAACAGAACTGGTTGCAATTACTTGACTCATCAAAATTTCGGTCTGCGTCTGCAAAAATGCCTCCTGCAAGTAAAAATCATTTGCAAGAGTTGCATCATGGCTCAATCTCATATCTTCAATCTGTTTATCTATTCTGGATAAACGCTCTGCTTGATAACCGAGCTGCTTTTCTGTTCTCTCCAATTCCTGAGCTTGATACTGAATAGTTTGATAGTAAGCATCTCTTTCCTTCCTTATCCCCGCTATCGCCTTCTGAAGTTGATTAGTTGAGTTCATCTGAGTTTTAAGAGCAGAGTTTGCCTGGAACAGATTGGCATTTGCAATCTGGAGTTCTGCATTAGTTTGCTAGGCTAAATCAGCCATCTCCTGTCCTTTCTACACAACTTCATCAAGCTAGACTCTAGTTTCTTCCAATAAATTCCCAAGTGCCACGCGAGCATCTTCTTTATCTTGTACTAGCTGTTTTAACTGTATAATCTCTGCATCACAAGCATTTAACAAATCATTTTTGGCTCTTAACTCAGCCAACGTAGCTTCTCTTTGGCAATCAAAGAATCCTGTTCGGCAAGCCTAGCTTGAAGCTGTTGAACCTGCATCTACAAAGCATGGTTTTCGTCTTTTACAGCATTGGCTTCCTCCTGTAAAGGGGCAATGTCAGCCTCGAGAATATCCACCTTGTGTTGCAACTCCTGTCTGATATTGTCAGTAACCATCTTCAATTGCATTGGTAGCTGCTGTGAAAATTGGATTAACATGCGACCCATGGACTCTAATTCAGTAAATATTGGAACCGAAAGAGGAGGAGGAAGTGGCTGGGATGACGAGGCCAACAAGAGGTGAGGGGAAGGTGGTGGAGAATAATTAGGTGAAGAAGATGATGTAGCTGGTGCTTCAGGTACAATAGGTGGAACTAGGACAATTGGTGCCGCAGTCTGCATGATAGGCACCAGAACTATTCCTGTTGTCTGTTGCGTTGTTGTTTCCATTTTGTTAATTACAGAGTCCACCAAAACAATCACTTCATTAACTATTTCCGTAACAATAGCTTGCACATCTTCTGAGGTGTCCTGCTGAGAATCCGCATGAGAAGAACTTGCTTCGGAATCAGCAGTGGGCGTACTTTGTTCCTTTTGCTGGGTTGGAGAAGACTTGGCAGAAGAATCAATAGGAATCGATGTTGCGGTGTCGTGGAAGATCTCTTCTTCATTTACGGCATTGGAACCTTGCACCTGGCTCTCTGACGGGCTTATGTGGGTGCGTTTTCGGTGAAGAAGTTGGAAAAGATCTTCATCCTCATCCTCGTCGTCTTCCAGTACTTGAACAAAGGCTTCATGGAACAAGATAGGAGCATTGGGAGGCAGTTGCGCAGCTTGGAGTACCAGAAAAAGAAAGGTGAGGATATGTGGTAAACGAGAGTGCGGAAGATCACCCTTATTAACGTGTTTAATAACCGTAACACATTCACGGTGAATGCACCGGAAATAATAAGAGGCAAAATTGACAGGCTCACGAGAAGCCATGTCGATCATTGAATAAAAGGGACGTGAAATCCCGTAGGTACGTTTCTGCAAATTCAATATGGAAATTAAAAGTTGCAATGCGGTTCGTTCAGGATCAGGGCAACATAAAATGGCGTACTCATTCGATGAGTGCCGTGGGAATAATTCGATCATGGTGGCTACCGGAAGAAGAAGACCATTTTCCAATCCTTCCATAGGGAGACGGAAAGCTTGAGCGAATAACGCTAACGTGATTACTACGTGAGACGGTAAACATGTAATCGGCCAACTCTGCTCCGTAGCAGGTGTGGCGGCAATGGCAGCAATAATCTGCGCGTAAAAAGGGTGACACTCCACTGAATGCCAAGGCAATTCAGCGAAGTTCAAAAGACCTCGGATGCGTAGAAACTCACTCACGTTCGGGGTGAGTCCTTCACAAAAGGTACCAACGTTGGCTAATGCTTCCATGATGCACACACAAAAACTCAAGAACGCAGAGAACATAGCAAACACAGAAAACACAGTGCACAAAACACACAGACACAATAGCGATTAACAACGAAAAGAAGAAGATTAAGTAGACACTCGGCAATGTGAAGCGATCGAAAACTCTAATCATCGCGCAGTATGGAAATGATAACCTCCATAATTACGGCGTACATGCATGAGCAGAATCAGTAACACAGGGCGGCGATTAATCATAATTAGATATCAAAATCAGGAGATTTACGGTCTATATTCAGCCAAAATACGGAAATAAAAAGAAAGTAAGTGACATGCGGAAAAACGAGGGACACGTCAGCGGTGATCAGGCGATTGGTGATATGGGCGTAGCTTTGAACTATTGATTACTTTAGGAAGAGGAACTACGATCAAGGTAGTCAACCGAAAAGTAGCTGGTCCCACTTGCTCACTAATCCGGTAAGGACCGAACCACCGTAATTTAAATTTTCTAGCAGAACGATTTGATTTAGCATTATAAAACAACACAAGTTGGCCCACCGTAAACACAGGAGTCTTGAGGAAACGATCATGAGTCCGGGCTTGCCGCAATTGAACTTCTTGAAGAGTTAGGAAGCTTTCCCAACAATGTTCATCCAAGTCTCTGAGTGCTTCCAACCGAAATGGCAAAGAGTCTTCGGGCAGTAATTTCTGAGTTGGGGCCACGTGTAAGCTTGGCACTACGAGCTCCATTGGCGCGATTGCTTCCAACCCATACGTAAGCTTGAAAGGGGTCATTCCGGTTGCAACTTTGTATGTAGTCCGGTATGCCCATAACACTGTGGGTAGTAACTGATCCCAACGTTCTGGTGATTCCACGATCAATTTACGAAGCATACTCAACAACGTCTTGTTGGTACTTTCAGCTAAACCATTAGCACGAGGATAGTACGGTGAACTGAATTTATGCAGAATTTGAAAAGCATGCATTAGTATGCACATTAAATTGTTAGCAAAATGGGTTCCTTGATCTGTCACAAGTTCCAGAGGTACTCCATAATGCGGGAAGACGTCCTTCATCAGGCATTTTGCCACCGAAACAACTATGGCGGACCGTAACACCCAAGCTTCTGCCCACCTGGTAGTGTAATCTGTACAGGTCAGGATGTAGCGAGTGTTGCTAAGGATCGCGGGTGGTGTGATTGGTCCAATAAAATCAAGGCCCCACTTCTGAAAAGGTTCCAAAGATAATACAGGTTGCAGAGGATAGAAGTGGTGCTGTAATGGCTGTCTAGATTGTTGGCAAGTGTCACACTGCTGCACAAACTGCATCATATCTTTGTACATGGTAGGCCACCAAAGCCCACTTTGCAGAATTTTTCGGTGAGTAAGATCTGCTGCAAAATGGCCACCGGAGGGTATTGAATGTGCCATAACAATAACCGAGTCTGCTTCATGTGGCGGAATACAGCGAAGTAAGACACCAGTATGATCCATATAGTACAACTTGTTAGAGTATGATCAATGTCTACCCCTCATGATTGTATGCACATTTTGTAAGGCCCCCTTTATGAGGAGAAGCCAAGCGTGCATTACCCAATTGATGGGAATCCCAACTTGAATGTTGGATGAAGGTCATATTGGACCATGTAAGATATTATAAGGAAAGGGAGTTACCAGGGTCCCCAATTGTGGGGTCCGGGGCAGCGGTGAGCAGCCCCGGCTGGGGGGTCCAAGGGGGCCAGCGGGCCCCCTGGCTGGGGGGTCCCAGGGGGCCAGCGATCCCCCTGGTGGGGGTCCGGGGGCAGCGCCCCCGGCGCGACGGTAAAGGGAATATTCCATGGAATATTCCCTGTCGGAGTCAGAAATCATTTATATTTGTTAGGTCGGTTCAACCAGTCTAAGCCGTGTATGGCAATTACGCGGGCGGTGGCCGCCCACGCTCTACCGCCCATGTATAGCCGTCCATGGCAGGCCACCCATGATCCTATATATACATGACTTCTGCACTACCTAAGACATTGAGTTGAGCCACCATACCTCTACCTTGTATCTCCCTATCTAGAGTTGTCTAGATCACCATTTAAGCTCTACCTTGAGAGCGCACGGGTGGACAATGCCATCATCTTTGTACTTGCTGCTAGTAGAAAATTGTTGAGATTCTCCTATATCTGTTATCTTCTCTGCTATTGCTCCTGTGTTATATTGCGTAACTATTGTCTTACATGGTATCAGAGCTGTAAGGTTCGAATAGCTTGAGAAGTATCATTATTTTAGCCTACTAGCAGACTAGAATATCAGTAGATTATTCTAGTGATTACATGATGGCTTCATCGTCGAACACTAGTCTTGGTGCTTCACCTAATGTTAATGCTGCACCTATTCGAATTCGTCCACCTGCATTCACTGAAGGGAAGCTGGATGGAACCAACTATACACTCTGGAAGTTCAAAATTTCTGCAATTTTGGACTCCTATGAATTACTTGACACTGTCATGGGACCGATGGGATTGGATCCAGAGCCTATACCAGTTGAAGACCCAGCAAATTCAAGATTGATGATTCAGCCAGATCCAGATCTTCTACGAGCTTGGAAGAGGCGGAATGCTGATGCATTATGTGCGATTGTCACTAGTGTAAGTGATTCTGTGCTTACTTTAGTTCAGCATACTACTAAAGCACATGAGGCTTGGGGCATATTGGCTCGACAATATGAGACCAAGAACCACACTAGGATACAGAATTTAGAAAATCAGTTGGCAAATGAAAAGCATTCTGATTCTGAAAAGGCTGAAGATTTTATCAAACGGATAAAGCATCTTCAAGATCAATTGGCTGCAGTTGGTGTTGTTATAACACCAGAAGAGCTAGCTCGAAGATCTGTACGTGTTCTTCCAGCAAAGTATGATGGATTAGTAACAGCCCTTAACACTCAGGTAAGGCCAACTCCTCTTACATTTGAAGAGTTTTGTGCCATGCTTTTAGAAGAAGAGATGCGGCTGAAGAATCGGCAAAGTACAACTGATGCTGCATTCTCAGCAAATGCAAAAGGTAAAGGCTCTTTAGAGGGATCAAAGAAGAAGCCAAAGAAGAAAAAGTTCACAGGAAGTTGCTTCTATTGTGAAAAGAAAGGCCATGCCATCAAGGATTGCAGAAAGAAGCAAGCTGATGAACGGAATGGGACTGTAAAATCATCATGGAAGAACAAAGAGTCTGCAAACAACACAGAGCTGGAACTTTTGGTAGCTATTGAAGAGGTATGTTCATCTGCTCAAGCTCGTGTTGATGAGCCATGGATTTTAGATAGTGGAGCTTCTCGCCATATGACTAGTAAAAAGGATTGGTATAGTTCCCTAGTGCCTCTGCGGGAATCCATCAATGTAGTGGTGGGAAACGACTCCAAGTGTCCAGCTGAAGGAACTGGAACCATCTCTTTTATCACTTCTCCAGGTGTTGAGAAAAAGTTATCCGATGTTCTCTATGTACCTACACTCAAAAGAAATTTGTTGTCAGTTTCTGCAATAACAGATCGTGGACTCGAAGTTCACTTCAATAAGAGTGGTGCGGAAATCATGGATTCATCAGGTAATGTTGTAGGTAAAGGCACACGACGGGATAACTTGTATGAGTTAAGTGCTTTAACTGCTACAGAAGATAAAGATGTAAGCAGGTTATGGCACCAACGATTTGGGCATCTCGGATTTGCAGTTTTGAAGGAGATGCAACGAACAGGGATGGTTGCTCATTTGCCTGCATTTTCAGAGTTGCAGGAACCTTGTGAAGCTTGTATGATGGGCAAGCAACAACGAAAGGCATTTCCAAGAGAGACCAGCAATCGATCTCAAGCTCCTCTAGAGTTGGTACATGCTGATCTCTGCGGTAAAATGTCTACACCTGCTTTAGGAGGATCTTTTTACTTCTTGCTGTTAGTCGACGATTATAGTAGAAAGATGTGGGTTTATTTCATTCGAGAGAAGGCTGATGCTTTTGAAAAATTTAAAGCGTGGCATAAGTATGTAGAAAGTGAATCAGGAAGGAAACTGAAGAAATTTAGAACAGATAGAGGAGGTGAATTCTTGTCAACAAAATTCAACAATTACTGTAAGGAGCATGGTGTGAAAAGGCAACTTAGCACAGCTCATACACCTCAACAAAATGGCGTTGTTGAGCGCAGGAACAGGACAGTAGTTGAAATGGCTCGTTGTATGTTAAAGGCTCAAGACATGCCTGATTCATTCTGGGCAGAAGCAGTCAATACAGCAGTCTACATCCTCAATCGAAGCTACACAAAAGCTCTGAAGGGGATGACTCCTCAAGAAGCATATTCTGGTAAAAAGCCTTCAGTTTTGCATTTCAGAATTTTTGGTTGTTTCTGTTATGCACATATTCCTGATTCAACAAGATCAAAGTTGGATTCAAAAAGCAAAAAGTGTGTCTTCCTAGGATATAGTGAAGAGTCTAAAGCATACAGGTTATGGGATCCTGAGGCAAGGAAGATTTTTGTGAGCCGAGATGTGGTGTTTGATGAACGACCACACTTAGTAGAAGATAAAGGTAAATCTACTATCTCATCAAACGGAGAAATATCTCACCTTGTGCCTATCAAAAGACAGGTTAAAGTTGAGGAGGAGGAAACATCTAATGGAGAAATTTCCTCAATAAAAAGCCAACCAATTGTAGCTGCACAGCGTAAGCCACTACCGAAGTGGGCACAACAGCTCTTTGATGATCACAATCCACATGTAGATGCACCAGAATCATCATCGGATGGATTACGAAGATCAAAGAGAATAGAGGAGCAAAGAAGAGCCTCAGAACAGATTGTTAACATGGCTCTAATGGCAGATATCATGGGTTCGATAAAGGAACCTACCACCATTGAAGAAGCCATTGATGATCCAGATTGGAGAGCGGCAATGCAGTCTGAGTATGATAGTATACTCAAAAATGATACATGGGATCTAGTCGACTTGCCGCCAAAGAAGAAGGTAATAGGTACTAAATGGATTTGGAAAGCTAAGTATAAAGCTGATGGAACATTAGAAAAGTATATGGCACGATTAGTTGCACAGGGTTTTTCACAGATTGAAGGATTTGATGTTCAAGAAACTTTTGCACCAACAGCGCGCATGACAACTATTCGGACGGTACTTGCAGTAGCTGCACAAAAGTCTTGGCCTATTTTCCAGATGGATGTCAAATCTGCATTTTTGAATGGTCACCTCAAGGAGGAGGTATATGTATCTCAACCACCAGGTTTTGAGGTGCCCAATTCAGAAAATAAAGTTTGCAGGTTGAAGAAAGCTTTGTATGGACTTAAGCAAGCTCCACGGGCTTGGTACCAACGAATTGATCATTTTTTCAAAAATATGGGTTTTGAAAGAAGTACTTCTGATGCTAACTTGTATGTAACGAAAAGGGATAGCAAGCTAGTTGTTGTCATTGTATATGTAGATGATTTGATCATTACAGGAGATCATCAGGAACTCATCAATCAAACTCGGATCAGCTTGGGAACTGAGTTTGAAATGACAGACTTAGGTCTACTCCATTTTTGTCTGGGAATTGAAGTATGGCAAAGGAAGGATGGCATTTTCATCTCACAACAAAAATATTCCAAAGAAATTCTCAAGGCATTTGGAATGATGGACTGCAAACCAACTAGCACACCTATGGAGGTAAATCATAAGCTATCTATGGATGATAACATGCTTGATGTAGATGCTAAGAAGTATAGGAAGCTCGTTGGAAGTCTTATTTTTCTGTGCAACACTAGACCAGACATTTGCTATGCTGTTGGAGTGTTAAGCAGGTTTTCCAACAAACCTAAGGAGAGTCACTGGAATGCTGGAATTCGAATTCTAAGGTACATTGCAGGAACCTTGGATTTTGGTATTTTGTATACCACAGGTGATACACTCCAAGGATATTGTGATTCAGATTGGGCTGGAGATTGTGATTCTAGAAAATCAGTTTCTGGATATTGTTTCTCACTTGGTTCAGGAATATTTTCTTGGGTAAGTAGGAAGCAACCAACTCTCGCACTCTCCTCCACTGAAGCAGAGTACAAAGCAGCTTGTTTTGCTTCTTGTGAGGCAGTCTGGTTAAGGAGAATCCTTGCAGATATAGGCTTTCCATCAAATATGCCAATTGTACTCAAGTGTGATAATCAAAGTTGTATGGCTATTGCAAAGAACCCAGTATTTCATGCTCGCACCAAGCACATAGAAGTACAGTACCATTACATTCGTGAGCTAATTGAAGATGAAATTGTGGAGCTAGAATATTGCCCAACAGAGGCAAATTGTGCTGACATATTCACTAAAGCACTTGGAAGAGAGCAGCTCAACAAGCATCTTCAACAGATGGGCATAGGACCGAGACCTACTTGATTTATCATCGGTAAACATTGAGGGCGGGTGTTAGAGTATGATCAATGTCTACCCCTCATGATTGTATGCACATTTTGTAAGGCCCCCTTTATGAGGAGAAGCCAAGCGTGCATTACCCAATTGATGGGAATCCCAACTTGAATGTTGGATGAAGGTCATATTGGACCATGTAAGATATTATAAGGAAAGGGAGTTACCAGGGTCCCCAATTGTGGGGTCCGGGGCAGCGGTGAGCAGCCCCGGCTGGGGGGTCCAAGGGGGCCAGCGGGCCCCTTGGCTGGGGGGTCCCAGGGGGCCAGCGGTCCCCCTGGTGGGGGTCCGGGGGCAGCGCCCCCGGCGCGACGGTAAAGGGAATATTCCATGGAATATTCCCTGTCGGAGTCAGAAATCATTTATATTTGTTAGGTCGGTTCAACCAGTCTAAGCCGTGTATGGCAATTACGCGGGCGGTGGCCGCCCACGCTCTACCGCCCATGTATAGCCGTCCATGGCAGGCCACCCATGATCCTATATATACATGACTTCTGCACTACCTAAGACATTGAGTTGAGCCAGCATACCTCTACCTTGTATCTCCCTATCTAGAGTTGTCTAGATCACCATTTAAGCTCTACCTTGAGAGCGCACGGGTGGACAACGCCATCATCTTTGTACTTGCTGCTAGTAGAAAATTGTTGAGATTCTCCTATATCTAACTATTGTCTTACACAACTGTCCTACAATCAACCGGAATCTACGACTATAAACTGCAATTTTTCATCGCAGAGCAGGAGGAGTATGAGGAGGAAGACATCCATCAATCAGAAAAGTCAACAATGTATCATAGTAGGTAGGCGGCACAGGATGTCCGGTAGATTCGTCACGATCTAGTTCAGCAGCGGAAATTGCTGGTGTGGTATCATCAACGCCCACCGGAGCTTCACCGAAATCCAACCGAGAGAGAAAATCTGCTAAGGCATGTGCTGTATCGGGTCGATGAATCACTTCATAGTCAAACTCCTGTAGCAATAAAACCCAACAAGCCAAGCGACCACCTAAATGTTGCTGCCGAACCAGATATACAAGTGCGGCATGATCCACATGAAAGGTGATTTTTTGGCCGAGCAAATAATGCCGGAATCTCTTCACAGAATACACCAACCCGAGACATTCTCTTTCGGTCACTGAATAATTCCTTTTCGTAGAAGCGAGTCGGCGACTGGCATTATAGACTGGCCGAAACCACTTGTCAGTTTGCTGCATTAAAACGCTTCCAATGGCTATATCCGATGCATCTACAAAGACATGGAATGGGCGGTCCCAATCAGGAGGTTGAAAAATTGGAGCCCGCGTCAAAAATCCTTTTAGACGATCGAATGTAGTTTGGCATTCCAGAGTCCATTCGAACTGTCGTGGAGTAATAGTAATTAGCCGATTAAGTGGTGTTGCTAAATGGGCTAGCCACCGTAGATGCCTGCCATGCCACCGGATTTGACCCAGGAAGCGCATAACTTCTTTTGTCGTTGTAGGGACGGGTGCTTCCAACACAGCTGCGACTTTGTCTGGATCAACTTGGATACCTTGTGCAGATATAATATGTCCAAGGATTTTACCACAAGAAACCGCAAAAACAGATTTTTTCAGGTTCAGGTAGAGTCGGTATTCATGGCATTTCTCAAAGCAGCACTGTAAATGATACAAGTGCGCCGCAATCTTGCCAAATAAGGAGAAGTCATCTAAATAGACTTGCATAAAAGTAGTCAGGTAGGGTGAAAAGACTTCCTGCATACAGCGTTGAAATGTGCTGGGAGCATTCCTTAACCCAAACCACATGACCGTACAAGCAAAAACACCCCAGTTCGTAATGAAAGTTGTTTTCGGTATTTCTTGTTCAACCATTCTGACTTGGTTATAACCACTGTAGCCGTCCAGAAAGGAGTACATCTCGTGCCCGGCCACTTTGTCGAGCATTGTGTCAAGAAAGGGAGGAGGAAATGGATCAGGTACTGTGGCCGCATTCAGTTTCCGGTAATCCACACAGATTCGTTAGCTACTTATTTTTCTTCGGAACAATCACCATCGGAGATATCCACTCAGCGTGTTCGATTGGTACAATGAATCCCACCTTCAATAACCGATCGAGTTCTGCTTTGACCTGTGCTGTATAATTGGGATTCATTCGGTAACTGGATTGTTTAATTGGCTTCGCCTCTGGTTTGAGCACGACCCGATGTTGATAGATTCGTGGATCAAGACCTTTCATATCGCGATAGTCCCAAGCAAAAACATCAGGAAACTCACGCAGAAGTCGGATCAAGTCTTCTTGAAATGCCTCGGACAGTCCTGCCTTAATCTTAACAGGTCGCGGGTTAACTTCATCACCCAAATTATAGGCTACTAACTGGTCTTCCGGGACATAAAATTGATGAGGTTTCCCCAAGTCGTCAGCTGATTGTAAAAGTTGATGTAGAGTAGCTCCATCCATAGCAACACTATCATGTGCATCTGCATCTCCGATCACGGGAACAACCGTACAGGCTGCCGGACTCCAGTTGTCTGCTACAGCTTGACGATCTATAGTACCTGTTGAGCCCATAAAAGTCATGTTGGTCAAAGTCAACTGCAGTCAAAGTCAACGGTCAAAGTCAACTGGTCAAAGTCTACAAGGTCAAAGGTCAAAGTCAATAGGTGCAAAGTCAAAGTGCAGGTGTCAAAGTGCACAGGTAGTGCACAATGAATTATCCACAAAGGGTAAATTGGAGAAAATAGGTTGCAGGTTGCAGAGGTACTTTCTCTAATTTCCCTAAGGTTCAAAGTGTGTTTTAAAGTATTTTGGAAGGTTCAGGTGAACCCCCCTTATGTGCAAAAGTGAAGAATTAAAAGGAAATGTGAAGGCATGTGAAGCGGCAAAGTGTACGCACAGGTGAAAGTATGGCCCCCCATTAAAATTTTTGGTTTTAGACTAAAGTCACTACAGGACAAAACAGTGAGTAGTTGGCTGCCACTTGTGAGAGCAATCTTGGGACATCAAAGTGAGCACCAAGATTCACTTGCAGTTAGGAGCGTACGTGATCGACACACTCAAATCAAGGAAGAGCCATTCTTGGACCAAGGTTGGAGAAAGCAAGAAAGCATAGACTAAGTGGAGCAAGAGAGAGAAGTGCAAGAGTCACCAGAGTACGTCGCACAGAAGTGGAAGTGCAAGGTGCATAGAGAGTGACCAAGGATTTTGGTGCAGAGGGTGCTAAGCTAGAGTTCCCCCAAGTATCTCAAGGTCCTTTGGCAGTGTACGCTTGCCCACAGCAGGTATTCACTCCTCCCCCCTTTGTGGAAGCTTGGTGCAAGGTGTGCACAAGGAGAAGCTTGAAGCAGGTGGAGGTCTGTTGCAGAGGAGGTCGGCAGCAAGAGGACATTGGAATCTTGGATATCTTGTAGTTGGGCACTCTGTGGGATTGTGCACAGAGGTATTGGTGCATCTTGTATTTCAAACATTGTAATTTTCTTACTGTAATCAATCGAAGGCAGAGACTTCCAAGGTGTATTTTCTCTTTTGGTCCTTCCATTTTCTCCTACAAACCCTCAAACTCCTTCTTGTCAAAGAATCCCCCAACAGTACCTAAGGAAATCAAATCTTTATTGTTCTTCAGAAACGCCTCTTCTTCATCGTCGGATAAGCCATCCAACATGTGGACCGGCTCTGCTACATAGGGTCTGGCATGAAGCTCACAGGGCTGAATGGCATCCAGTTTGACAACATATTTACGGTGATTATCTTTGAAAGTTAATTCCTGCGCTGACCAATCCTGTATAACCTTGGTCTGTTTCAACCATGGTCGACCGAAAAAGAAGATTATAGTCGAGGCTGGATTCTTGTAGTTCTAAGACTACGAAAGTCATTTTGAACGTGGTACCCTGCAAAGTAATCGGGATATTCCGGACTAGTCCCACCGGATGGACTCGGGATTGGTCTGCCATTCTAACAAAGAATTGGGCTTGATCTGGGTCCACCCCAATTTCTTACAAAGAGCTGCACTTGCTATGTTCACACCCGAACCACCATCGATTAACACTTGAGTAATCTTTTGATTCTTATGCCAAATAGTGATTAAGGGGACTGAATGATCCATCATAGAATCATTTTCCGGTTGTATTGTTGCAGTCGTTGGAGTACTAGGAGATCCAGGACTGACCTGTTGCTAGAATTGCTGCCTAACTCCGGGCACCAAGGCGAGTAGCTACCCCAAAGGGAGTGTAATTGAAGCCTTCACGAGAATATCCCATACGTGGTCTGTTGGCATTGCACTCTTCACTGATTCTGATGATGATTCTCCTGTTACTGGGATAGAGGCTTGTTCATGCGCTCTCACCTTTGGCAGGGGAGCCTGTGTCACCAAAATTTGATCAGGGAATACAGTTGGTTCTTTAGCGGCCCACTGACTGGCCCTGGTATACATTCACTGCTGTTTGCGGATACCAGGCTCAAACACCTCAGCTGCTGGTTGCAACTGCTTACCCGATCTTGTCTGGACCACTACTGCTTGCGATTCCACTAGTGAAATATAGACCATGTCGGTCATCGGGTTCTGGCGCTCTTTCTTTCGTTTGTCATATTCGGCTGCATCCTTGCAAAATCTCCAGATGTGGCCAATCTCACCGCAAAAATGACACCGAGGTGGTGGTAGAGAAGTACTCTCCGCTGATGTACCTGCGTGCCATCGAGTTGCATTGAAATTGGTATTCCGCTGACCTCGGTAATTTTGGTATCCTTGTGATTGATTGTTTTGCATCTGTGGTGGCACGTAATGGGTTGCGGGCTGCCCGAGTTCCTGGATAATGGCATTTACAGCTGCTTGTCCCTGCACCTTGGCATTATACACACAATTTTCCGTTGAGTGTCCAGTTGTGTTGCAGATGGCGCAATACATCTGATTAAGGGCACATGTAGCACTAGTGTGCCCTGGATTTTTGCACTCAGTGCAATACATCTGTTTAGCCGGATCATCTGTAACGTTCTTGTTGGCTTTTAGCCACTCCAAGTCTTCAGTAAATCCTCCAACCTTATGCTCTAGTTGTAGGGCCATCGCGATAACAGCATCTAGTGTCATAGCACCCACACAGCGGATGATCATGATTTGTCTTAGCTGTGGGGTCAAACCATTAATGAACCACTGGGTTATAACATCATCCGGTAAATTAGCATGTGCTGGAGGCAATTGTCTTAGATGAGTTCTAAACAATGTGGCATATTCCTGAACAGTCTGGTGCGGCTTCTGTCTATTGTTCTGCAAGTAATCGAAAATTTTGGCAGGGTTCTTCTTCAGCCGGAACCTCTGCAAAAACGCATCCCTTACCGCCTCATAGGTAACGAAATGGTTGATATCATACTCTGTTAGCCACCTCGCTGCTTCATTGACTAATATTGACTGGAGTACGATGGCCTTGTACGCGGGTCGATTGGATGGTTCAGTACGGCATAACTTATCTCAAAGGTACACACATGTGCATCAGGGTCGTCACCTGGAAATCCACCGAACTTTGTGTACGTCACCCCTATTGGAATAGGTCGAAGTGGGAGTGGTTGTTGCTGTTGCTGCTGTTGTTGACCACTCATGGTGCTAGTAGTGGTACCGTTGCTGTCTCCTGAGTTCTGAGGAGGTGTTTCTGGTCCTTTGGAATCTGTGTGGTCAGACTACTCACCTTCCGGCTTGAAAATAACGTTCAATCTCTTACGGATCTCCAAATCGAAGAGCCTATCCTCAGCCTTGATATCCGAGGTAGGCAAATTTGCCCCGAACAGTGGTGTCTGAAATGAAGATTCACCAGGGAGTATCACATGGTCACCAGAAAACTGTAAATTCCTTGCAACTGGAACCGAACTATCACCGGAATTTGTCAAACTTTCCCCAAAACAGGGTATTCTTTCACCGACAATGATCTCTCTGGGTAACACCACTTTATCCTCGAAAAAGTTTGAATTCTGACCAGACGATGTCGGCTCCACTGCACACTGCGTCCCTGTACACTCCGAAGTTACTGTACCTTCTTTAGACTGCATTGAAATTACACCGAAATCTACCGAAATTTCTTCACGTGTCATCGGAATTCTACCGGAATCACTGCTAACGGGCTCCGCTCCTTCGACAACTAGGCTTAACCGGTCTATACTTCTGCTGCCTGGGGGTGTCCGTAAAAAATTTGGTACTGTCCAGGGATGTTGGTCTCTCCTGTACTTCGAATACGACTCGCCGGACTGAGTAACCGGCATATATCACCTCTGCACCACTTACGTACTACTCCACCTTACTGGTTATTCACAGTCTATGCCACCTTTCCACAGACGGCGCCAGTGTTAAAAGTGTGTTTCCGTCACAGGAACTTTTAAGTTCTTTCGAGTTCTTGGGAGTGGTAGGGGTCTGATAAATCAAAGGCCCTGTAACTTAATTTTCCCAATTAACTTATCCAATCAGCAGTACGTTAATGTTCAATATCGAATCCTCATTACAACTTACTGTCAAAATTCTGGTTAGACTTTCACAGTACGTAACACAAGAGTTATTCAACACCGTTGCACAAACTTATTATCGGCCACTTAACAGTACTGAGTTAATCACAAATCAATGCAATTAACAAAGTAAGAGTTAACTTTACTCAGGATTTCACGAATCATACACCACAGCGTCTTCAATGACCACAATCACCCAGACAGAGAGTCTGGCGATTCCGCTCGTCGTCACCGGAGAGTCACTGCCAGCGGCCTTACAAAGTGTATGTTTTTTAGCCCCATGGCTTTGTGCAGAAAGGGCATGAAAACCAGGTGTGCAGGTTAAAGAAGGCATTACATGGTTTAAAGCAAGCACCACGTGCTTGGTATGAGAAGATACATGCCTATCTGATTGCACATGGTTTTGAGAATAGTCCAACTAAGAGCACCTTATATGTTAAGCGTGCTAATGATGTGCTTCTGATCATTGGTGTCTATGTTGATGACATGCTGCTCACTGTTCCCATTGAGAAGCATATTGCTGATTTTAAGGCTGACTTGCATGCCTCATTTGAGATGTCTGATTTGGGGCATTTTTGCATCATTATTTGGGCATCAAGTTCATGCACGTTGATGGTGGAATGGCTTTTTAAATGAAATATATTGACACATTATTGCAGCATTTTGGCCTTGAAGACTGTAAACCTATTGCCACTCTGTTGAAGCTCAAGGTCAAGGAAAAAGCATAGAAGCACATCAAAGAAGTGGAAACACAAGAAGAGGGAGCAAGTAGGGAGATCCAAGAAGTGTATGTCAAATTTTCAGAAGAATTCCCTATAAAAATAGTGATTTTCATCACTAAAAACCATTGTAAATACCATTTTCTGTTTTTGTAACTCCATTTTGTTCAAGCCGAGGAGTCCTTGAGCTTGAGGAGTATAGAAGTATCATCCTACCAATTTTCATAATTTTTAGACTTCATTTGAGCCCTCAAATAAGTCGTGGAACCTAATTTTTAACTAGGCCGGACACTAGGTCTGGACAGGGCCAAAACTAGTCCAAAACCTATAAAAAGAGCTAGAGAGCTCATTTTTGAGGATAGCTTGTTAGAGAATAGAGATTTTGTAAGAGAACTCTTTGGCAATCAAAGCTTTCCATTGTTCCTCTCTTTGATCTTATCGTGCGCGCGTGTGTGTGTATGTGTGTGCATATTTGTGTGCTTTCACTCACACACTTGTGCCTTCACTTGCTCGTGGTCTTCATACTGGTCCTCACGTCTCCGCGGATTGACAAGTAAAGGAGGTGGTGCTTACGCTTGAGCTACACCAAATTTTGGCGCCGTTGCCAGGGAGAGAGCTTCAAGGACGAGCGTTGTGATGGTAAGTCGTAGATTTCCGACGTTGGAAGGTAAAAAAAACTGTCATTTTTGTCCATTTTCTGATTTTTCCTCTTCATCTTCATCATCATCACCATCTCCATCTTCTTCTTCATAGAAATTTCTTGTTTTTTAGTGCATTTTCATCATTTTTAGTGCATTTTCATCATTTCATACCATTTTTCATGCATTATTGTGTGAAGAGTAGTTAGGAAGTGCAGGGGAGAGCAAGCACCTGTGTTTTTCATGATTTTCTGCTCATACAGATCTCACCATTGCTTGGTGCTCGAAAATTCGAAGTTCCCACCAAAAAACACGATTCTATGATGAAAATCGCGATTCTGTGAAAATTCTTTTTTTTTTTTTAATCACGATTTTCTATTTCCCGCCTAAAAGCTCTCTGAAGGAAACACGATTCTGAGGTCATTCTCAAAATCGCGATTCTGTGGTTGTACTCAAAATCGCGATTCTCACAAATCACGATTTTTAGCCAAAAACACGATTGTGATCAAACACGATTCTCTGCTGGCAATCGCGATTCTCAAAAACACGATTCTCATCCAAGGCACACGATCGCGATTCTCTTGAGATTCACGGCATCGCGATTCTCTTGAGATTCATAACATTGTGATTCTCTTGAGATTCACAAAATCACGATTCGAGTCTTGAGATTCACAGCATCGCGATTCTCTTGAGATTCATAGCATCGCGATTCTCTTGAGATTCACAGCATCGCGATTCTCTTGAGATTCGCAAAAATTGCGATTCTCTTGAGATTCACAAAATCGGGATTCTCTTGAGATTCACAAAATCGTGATTCTCTTGAGATTCACAAAATCACGATTCTCTTGAGATTCACAAAATTGCCATTCTCTTGAGATTCACAAAATCGCGATTCTCTTGAGATTCACAAAATCGCGATTCTCTTGAGATTCACAGCATCACGATTCTCTTGAGATTCACAGCATCACGATTCTCTTGAGATTCACAGCATCGCGATTCTCTTGAGATTCACAGCATCACGATTCTCTTGAGATTCACAGCATCGCGATTCTCTTGAGATTCACAACATCGCGATTCTCTTGAGATTCACAGCATCGCGATTCTCTTGAGATTCACAGCATCGCGATTCTCTTGAGATTCACAGCATCGCGATTCTCTTGAGATTCACAAAATTGCGATTCTCTTGAGATTCATAGCATCGCGATTGTAGCTCAGTGATGAGTAGCACCTCCTTTAATGTCAATCCGGGAAGACGTGAGGATGGTATGAAGACCTCGAGCAAGTGGAGGCACAAGTGCGTGAGTGAGAAGCACACAAACATGCACACACATACACACACACGTGCACAAACGGCAAGACAAAGAGTGAGAAGCAATGGAGTTCTTCGATTTACTTTCAAAAAGCTCTTACAAGTTCATTTCAATTACAAGCTCCCCCCAAAAATGAGCTCTCTAGCTCTATTTATAGTTTTTGACTAGGTTTTGGCCTTGTCCAGACCTAGTGTCCGGCCTAGTTAAAAATTAGGTTCTCTACCCTATTTGGAGGTTCAAACAAAGTCTAAAAAATGTGAAAATTGACAGGTAGATACTTCTAAAGCTCCTCAAGCTCAAGGACTCCTTGGCTTGCACAAAATGGAGCTATAAAAATGTGAAATGGTATTTACAAGGGTTTTTAGTGATGAAAATCACTATTGTTGTAGGGATTTCTTCTAACATTTTGATAAACATTTCTTGGAGCTCCCTACTTGCTCCTTCTCCTTGTGTCCACCTCTCTTATGTGCATAAATGTCTTGAAAAAATATTGGCCTACTTGCCAGATCGTCGTTGACTGCTCTGTCTGCTTGTACTTTCTCTTCTCTCTGACTCCCTTCTTAAGCTTCCTTGCCTAGTGAGTCCTTCAGTTCCAACACCCCCCCCCTCTCTCGCGTATGTCGTCCCTGACAGACCCTTGTTGGGTGGGTCATTGGATGTAGTACTCAACAACGTCTTGTGCTAAGTGATGTTCTGCAATCCGCAACCCTTTGGCCAAGTCCGTGAGTAAAGCATCCCAATCTACCGGCCCGGGAACCTCTGGATGTGGTATACGTAACTTTTCTGAATGAAGAGCTTGTTCCACTGCAAACAACTGCAATAAATGTGATGGTTTGGGAATGAATATCTCTGAATGATATTCCCAGAATCCCGTGACGAACATTTCTTCAAACGTCTGTTTGAAGCAGGCTGGTAGATACTTGATGCGCGCGTGCCATGCATTAACAACATTAATAGATGGTGTTGCACTCATGTCGTAGACGAGGTCCTGATTACCTTCATTAAATCCAAGAGCTGACAGATGGGGCTCCTTGACATTTTTGAAAGTCCTGAAGGTAACCAACATGAGTTCAAAAATTTTAAGGCACATTTGGGCCATGACATCTGGTACATTTTTAAACTTGACCCCCCAATGCCGAATCGTCGAGATCATGTATCCTATGGTAGGTTGGCCTTTGGGTGGTGCTAAGTAAACATAATTGAGCCATTTCTCACATCCTTTGTTTGTCAGCACCATTTTTGTGTATTCCGGCCATGACCTTCTTCGAAACACAGGACAGTAGCATGGGTTGTATTTGATGTACAAAGGCATGTTATTCCATGTTCTTACCATCTCTGAGTAGGTTTCCAGTAGACGAATCCTCCACATCGGTTGATGAATATTGCCCTGCTTGGCACTTGCTGGGATGTCGTCCGGTGCGAACTGTGTAGCCGAGGTTGGTTCTTTTGATGTGTGACTCTTGATTTCCGCATTGTAATCCGCCATTAGGACACAAAAAGGAACATACAAATCTTCGGATGTGCCGATCCACCTATGATGGGACAGATTCCTAAAGTAATCCGATTTTATGACTACTTCTTCCAAGTGTGACATAGATGCTATCTGAATTGCCACTCTATCATCATGGGTTGTGGCCACTTTCTCTAACCTCTGCATCCATTCAGGAGCCTCTATCTCTATGGTGTCCATGCCCTCTTCTGTTTGCTTGCCCCCTGGTGCAGGCATGGGAACATACGGGTCTTCGAAAGTTTCCTCTATCTCGATTGGCACTAGATCTTTAGGCTCGGGCTCGATAAGGGGAGAGGGTTGACGTTCGTATTGCATGACTTTGCTGCGTAATTCTTCGAGTTCTGCCTTGAGTTTTGTGACCTCTTCGGATGTGTCGTCTGTGGCTGTGGCTTTGCTTGGTGACTCCTGCTGAGTCGCCAGTTGCTTAAGTAGATCATCCCTTTCTCGTTCTAACGCTGCATGGGCCTCCAGGAGGTCGGCATGGGTTTCTAACACAGTTTTCATATTTTCTGAGGGAATGGCCTTGAATTTTTCTGGGTCGATTTCCTGCGGGGAACCCTCCATGGCTGCTTCCAAGTTCTCTTCATTCTGTTTCGGTAGCCGTTTATTCTCTTCGAGAGCTGTAGACATGTGTTTCCGTAGGAGGGCTAGATTGCATCTAAGTTTGAGATTCTCCGTTATCTGGGAGTGTAGCAATTCATCCATATGTTGTCTTTCCTCTGCATCTGACTGGGGTGGATTGGCTACTAACTGTTCGTGTTGTTCCTGTAAGGTGGTATGCTGTTGTTGTAGTATCCGCTTTTCCCTTTCGAGATCCATGAAGCGTAGTTGAAGTTCCTCATGACTTCGAAAGAGTCACGTATGTTGGTTATCAAGATGCTGGTAGTGCTGTTGTAGTTGCGACATACACTGATACATATTATTAAATACATTATTAATAGGGATGGATGCGGGAAGGGGGTTGGATGCAGAAGGGAAGGGAAAGGGGAAGGGAAATGGAAGTGTGGATGTGGTGCTGGAAAATGGTGAAGTGGGAGGTGGGGGAATGGGAGATGGTGGATGCATGGGGGGAGGGAGAGTTGCGGAGGTGGGGGAGATGTCCATAAGATCAACGGTGGATGCAGTAGTGGGAGTGATTGTGAATAGTGGAATTGTGGGTGCGGTGATAGTGGTGAAAGTGTACAGTGGTGTGTGCAATTGTGAATACGAACTGCCCGAAAGTGTGATCGGGGGGTTGAGATTTTCTGTGGCCGCGGTTGGAACTACTGTTTCAGTGGCCGTATAGACAAAGGAAGTGGAGATAGGGTGTGTGGGATGTGTGACGGTCTGTGCTTCGGTATGGGTAGTGGACTCTGAGGCGGTGATGGTCGTGGTTACACTAGTTGTGGGAGGTGAAATGTGGTGGAGTTGGAGGCAGGGGTGGCAACGGGGGTGACGGAGGTGCACTTGATACATGGGTTTCCTCAGTATCGTGGACAGTGTGTGCGGTGCCCGTGGTTGTGGATGTGCCTTGTGGTTCTGATACTAGTACATTCATCTGCTTTCCTGCTCGAGGGGGGCGTCTGCCATATCTTCGTTCCGTTCTTCGTGCTTGTGCAAGGGCGGTATGCATCGTTTCAGGGATGCCTAATGCCTCAGATATCATGTCAAGGGTGGCACGATATTGCTCGTCGACGCCTTCTTCCTCAAGGATCTGATTCATAAGGGCCTTGCCTGCTGCTAGGGACAGTCTATGTTGCTCTTGAACTCTATTCATGGTGTCATAGAGCTTTTTCAATGCTTTCGTATAAGCTGGGGCCCCTTCAAGTACCTGCAAAGCTTCCTGATCATATTCCTGCTCTTCTTCCTCGGATTGTCCATCATGTTCCTCCTCTTGTCCTTCTTCTTCTTCACCCTCCACATCGACGACATCTGGTTGTCTGGGATGGGGTTGGTCTGTAGCAGTTTGTTGTCCACTAGCTTGCTCTGCCTCGACTTCCGCGTTAACAGCTTCTATGATTCTAGCTACCTCCTCATCAGTTAGGTCTTCTAAAGTGAATCCGTGAGGGAACTCTAGGTCGGTTGGTACAGGTGGAAACACTAGATTTGGTCCATCAGTGCTGTGTCTTGGTAATCTAATAGTGAATGGTTGCACCCGCCTTGGGAGTCGTGGAGTGGTCTCTGGTGTCAATGTCACACCGCGGGGTTGTGCGCAGGGCATCTGAACGGCGCCTCTCATTTTCTTGGATGGTGGTCCTGCGGAGGATAATCGGCGCTAAAACTCTTGTACCCTGGTCCAAATGAGTGCCCTTTGCACTGGTACATCATACGCGAGACATCTGTACACAATCCTGGTCAGAGCACAGCATCCGTACAGTACAGACTTTTGTTTTTTATACCACCTTTGATGAGCCAAGTGGATTTGGTCGATAATCCAGTGAGGCATGTTGATTGTCAAATCAAAAGCATCAGCCAGGTATAAACTAAACCATATCTTTTTAGGTGGCATTGTGAACCTCTCTTGGGCGGGAAATGCAAAGTGTTGCATGACCATTCGCAAATGAATGGCGATTGTAGGCGTCATTGCCACCATGTCTTTTAACTTTGTCAGATTCCTGTTCTTCATATTGTCGGGGACCATCGTCTCTTTCTCCGTAGGAATATGCATACCTTTCATGTCTAGAGCTTCCCTTACCAAGTTGATAGTTAATCTGAAACGCTTGAGCTCATTGCCCCTTGTGAGAGATGGGAGGACAAAGGAGTTGTATCCCTTTTTGTCTTTGCTCGGAGTAAGGGTGCTAATCAAATAAGAGCATCTTAGAAAATCCAGCTTTGGCAATTGGAATTTGAAGTACTCGTAGAGTCCTGCCTTCTTCCATATAGGTTTCAGTCCTTCATTATTTTGCAGTCTCTCAAATTCCCTAGTGAAAAAGTGATACCTGCCCCAGCGCCCATTGAATTCTATCTCGGCCTCCCACATATAAGTGCCTTCGCCTAGGGGTCCTGCCACATCACTGAACCAATGAGAGTTTTTACTGACTGGCATAGTGTGCCCTTGTGGAGGGTTCTGAACCGGTATGGCATGTAATGCCCTTAATGCCACTGGGCGTTCCTTCAATTCCTCCTCAACGGGAAGACTTTCAATGTCCACGACTTGGGGGCTGGTGCCTACCTGGGAGCTAGTTCCTGTCGTATCTGCCATGTTACTTCTTGCCTCTTGATTCTGTGAGAATATAGAAATATGTGTTAACATTGTAAAGGACAAGATAGAACTGTTTTGTCCCCATTACAACATTAACATGAGGTTCGGGAGAGATTAGGGGGTTAGTAAGTGCTCGGTGCTTGTGTGTGTAGTTAGGTATTGGGTAGGCCTAAGAACTAAACGGAATGATGTAGTGTGACAGAGACGTATTTAGTAGGTGGACAAGGATTTACAACTGGGGTCCGGGGATTTATGACAAGTTTTAGGTTGCCAAATGTAGTGGATGGGTTTTGGTATTGATTTTGTGGAGACTCTGAAGAGTTGGATAGGGGTATCTACTTGAGAATGGGTCTTTTTAGGGACCCATTTACGAGTGATTCTACTTTTGCGCATGGAAAAATATGTGTCCGTGCGTGATGTGTAAGACTGGGCCTCAGATGTTCGAGTGCGTGAAACATGTTGTACCGGGTGTGGCTTTGGTGTAGCTATTTGAGCCCGCAAGCAAGCCTTAGGCACCCAGATTTGTCGTGATTGTGGGTTGGCCTTCATTGACTTTTTGGGTACCCAAATAGACTTTACTTTCGCAGAAGAACTTATGAAAGGCTTCTTATTAGTATCGTGCTGTTGATTGCTAATAAGAGGTTTCGGCCGTGAGTTTGGCATGGTCGCACCATGGTGTTCGCCTTTCAGCACCCACACTTGTTTCACCGGCTGAGATATTCTTCTTCGCACGTGTTGTTGGCCTCCAGTGTAGGTAGTGCTCTGCTTCCTCTGTATTTGATCTGCCTTTGGATGCCGCATCTCTCTGGCCTTTGGAAGAGAAGGGAGTGCCGTCTTCTCCTTGACTCCGTTGTTGAGACAAGCCTCTTTCTGCATCATACAGTTTTGGACAAGAATAGCATTGTCAACTTCATGTGCGCCCCTGGAAGGACCAGGAGTTTGTGCTTTACCTAGTTCCTTGAGTGCCTCCCTTTCCAATTCAACTGTAATTCGGCTATGATTTACCCATACCTGAAGAAGTCCACTTCTTAGGTTTAGGTTGACTGCATGATCATACATCCAGTCCTGACCCAAGACAAGAGGCTCAGTGAGGTCCTCATCTCGACACACTAATACTTTGACTATCATTACTTCGTCTTGAATGGAGATGGGAAGATCCACCTCACCCATGCAAGGGGTTTCCACACCTCCCAATCCTATGAGATATGCTTCTATAGGATTGACAGTTAATTTCAACTCTTGACAGTAAGACAATTTAACAGCACTAGTGGCTGCACCTGAGTCAATCAAGGCTCTTACAGTCCTTGCACCCTTTCTTTGTCCTATCTCTATGGTTATGAAAGGACGTCAATCAATTATCCTTTGAGCGCTGATACCTGAAGCTTCACACATAGCCACATGATATTCTTGATCTGCATATGCATCTGGCCTAGGTTGCTCTCTGCCTTGTTGTTGCTCTAGCACAATGGTGAGAACCACGTTAAGAAGCTTCACCTCCTTAATTGGCAATCCGCGGAAGAGATAGGAGTGATATGAAGATCGTGAATGTGAGATGATGTGAGAGTGAAGGTGAGAAGCACCGAGATGCACACACACATACACACACACAATGAAGAGACAAGCAAGACACAATGGAAGGTGGGAAATTAGCTCTATTACTCAAGAACACTATTACAAGCTCAAAAGAACTCTAAGCTCACACTAGCCAGCCTCAAAAATGAGCTCTCTAGCTCTTTTTATAGTTTCTAGACTAGTTTTGACCGGTTTCACATCTAGTGACCGGCATAGTTAAAAATTAGGTCCTAGATGCTATTTGGAAGGGTAAACGGTGTCTAAAAATAATGAAAATTGATACGCTTGTTCTACCTAAGCTCCTCAAGCTCAAGGACTCCTCGGCTTGCACAAAATGGAGCTATGGGTTACAAAATGGGGTTTTCTATGTTACATATGTTTCAATAGTGATGAAAATCACTGTTGGAGGTTTTTGAAAAGTATTTTTAGAACATGATTCTTTGACAAAAGATTCCACTAGCTTCCTTCTCCGTCGTTACATGCTTCTGCGTCGTCTGTGCCTCTGGCTGCTTCCAACACCCCCCTCCCTCTCGCTTCTGTCGTCCCTGACAGAACCTTGTTGTGAGGTCTGCCGGATATAGTTTTGTAGGAGGTCTTGAGCTAGGGTGTGCTCGAAGATACGAATGCCTCTGGCCAGATCTGCCTCGAGTTTCTCCCAGTCGATTGGTTGCGGTTCTTCCGGTGGCGGGAGCTGATAGTGTGTGGAATAGACCAGTCGTTCACAGGCAAATAATTGTAATAAATGTGTAGGCCTGCTTATGAATACCTCTGAATGGTATTCCCAAAAGCCGGTTGTGAACATCTCTTCGAACGTCTGCTTGTAGCACGCCGGTAGGTACTTTATTCTGCAGTGCCAGGCATAACACACCCGTAGCGATGGCGTTGTACTCATATCATATACCAGGTCAAAATTTCCATGCTCGAAGCCCGGGGTGTTGACATGGGGTGCCTTGACGCGTCGGAAGACTTTAAAAATCATTTGCATCATGTCAAAGATTTTGACAGTCATATGCGCCGCTATATCGTCCATATGCTTTAATCTAGGGAGCCAGTGGCGAATTGTAGCCATCATGTAGCCAACAGTTGGTAACTCAATGGGTGGCTTAAAATAGGGGTAATTCAACCAGTCTTGGCACTGCTTATTGTTTTGTACCTTAATAGCAAAGGCAGTCCAGGAGTGGCGTCGTGGTACTGGTCCCCAACACGGGTTATACTTCAAATGCAAAGGTGCCTTTACCCATGTACTCATCATCTCTGGATACTGTTGTAGTAAATCTATTCGCCACTCTGGTTGATAGATCCTTCCTTGTTGTGCATCTAGTGGCAAATCATCCGCCTCGAACTGAGTCGCATGCGATGGTTTCTTACCTGTCTCTTTCTCAATGGCTAATTGGTATTCAGCCATTAACATAAAATACGGTTTATACTGTAGCTCGTGCCCAGATATGTATCGTCGCGGGGCCAAATGAGCAAAGAATGGAGACTGTAATATTCTTTCTTCTATCATCGCCATGGCATGTAATTGTGCCTCTACTCTAGCTGAGTGCGTTGTTCCAAGTTCCTCAATAGTCTTCATCCACGCGGGGGTCGGAAGTTCGTACGTCATCTGGCCTTCGGCCATGACACGTCCGCGTGGGATGGGTTGTGGCTCCTACGCCTCTTCAAACGTTTCCTCCACCGGAATGGTGACCGTTTCTTCCTCAGCTGGAAGCTCAGGTGGGGAATCTGGCCTTGGTGGTGCTTCATATACTGCAATCCTTGATTCAAGGTTCGATACCTGGGCCCGTAATGCGTTGAGTTCCTCTAAGATGTCAGGAGAGGGGTCCACAGGTGCTGGTACGTCTTGGTGTGCCGGTGCTCGTAACTGGAGTAATTTGTGATCTTCTTTGAGTTTCTGTAACTCCTCGTTCATGCGGTCCTATTCATCTAGTAATCTTACATGATCGTCTAGCAACATCCTCATTGAGTCTGAGGGAATGGCTTTGAACCTGCTAAGACTGAGTGGTTGGTCTGGGTGGTCGAGCCTTGCTTCTAAGTTTTCTCGGTTCTGATCCTGTAAGCGCTGGTTTTCTTCCTTGGCGGCTGCTAGGTGTCTTCGTAGTAAGCCCATGTTTCGTGTTAGCGTTGCAGTGCGGACTATCTGGGCTCTTAATAAGTTATCCAGGTCAGCAGTGGCTTCCTTGGTCTTTTCTTCGCTTTCTAGTTCCAATTTGTGATAAGCCTCGCGTAATTCCTGGTAGCGGGTGTTCAGAGAGGCATTCTCAATAGACAATAAATTAAGCTGCGACTGTAAGTCATTGGTTGTCCTCTGCAGCTGCTGATAATTATCACCAAGAGATGTGAACTCATCTCTTACTTGCGTCATACACATGAACATCTGTCGGAATGCATTATCTACAGTGGGTGATAGTATTAATGGGGTGCTAAATGAAGATGCAGTTGGTGTAGATGCAACGGGAATGGGGAATGGGGGTGGGAAGGTGGATGATGTAGTGATTGTTGAAAATTGTGATGTGCCTAAAAATGTTGGTGCCGTGAGTGAAGTGAGTGATGGTGCAGTGGGTGGTGAGATGTCCATGTCAGTGGACGTATCTAGTGCGGTGACCGTGAATATGGGTGTGATCGTGGGTACTCGTGCTGGTGTAAATACGGGATTTACAAAGGTTGAGGGGTAATTTACAAGGGGGCTGGCTAGAGCAGCTTGGTAGAAAGGGGAAAGAGGGGTTACAGTGGGTCGGGGAGGTCAGACGGGGGAGAAGGTTAAGGGCGGTGGGAATGGAAAAAGAGGTCTTGGAGTTGTGGGGGAGGATGGAAAAGCTGGATGGAGGAATGGGTTGAATGGAAAGGTGGATGTGTGAGGGGGTAGACTAGGTCTAGTGGGTGCGGGAATTATGGGGTTAGTGGTCGGAAAGACAATTTCTGCTACACCACCGGCGAATGAAGATGTTGGTCTGGGGGAAGGAGGGTGAAGAGGGGAGACTGGATGGACGGGCGATGAGAGAGGAGCGGTTGGGGTGGTCGGTACTTCAGTGACTACTGAGGTTTGTACATCTGTAGCGCGGGGTGGGGAATCTACAAAGATGGTTTCTACAGCCAACGAAGTTTCGGGGATGAGGCGTGCCTCCTTGGCTTGTTCTGAAGACTGTGCTCCTGTTGGTACACGAATGTATTCGCCGGGCTTTGAAAGTAGTCGTACTCTGCGGGGGTCAAACTGTGGTAGTGGCTTTCATTGCAAGTACCTGAGGGCTTCGTTGGAGCCTACTGATTTGACTAACTCTCTGAATCCTTTGATGTATGCGTCTTCGAATCCGCCTGTGACAAGTTCTTGTTCTATTATTGTTTGACTCTCTTCCTCTGTCAGCTTGTTGCGTGCCCAAACTTTTTCCATTGTTCTATACAGCTTCTTGATAGCTAGTGTGTAAGGCGCTGCTTCGTAAGTTTCATCTTCATGGGTACTTGTATCACCATGTGTGTCTGTTTGTTGGCCTTGGCCATCTGTCTGTTCATGCTCTTGGGATTCCTGTGTTCCCTGGCTAGCTTCGTCGTCTCCTTCGTCGTCATAGGTTGCTGTTCTTTCGTCATCAGAGCTGGACACGATCTGTCCTTGTGGCTGATCCCTGGGTGTGGTAGGGTAGCTAGGCCTTTCAAATTCTTGAGAAAACAATTGTCCTTCTGAAAACTGGAACTCATTGGAGAATGCATCGGGCATCTCAAAATCAAAAGTTTGGTCCAGTGGCTCTGCTTGTCCTGCTTCTAAATGGGGTATTGGAAAAGAGAAAGCTTCCGCACCAATAGTGGTGGGAAGTTCAGCTGCTGTGGTGATAGGTTCTGTGGTTGTGGCTGCTTGGGGTGCAACAGTACTGGTGGTGCCCTCCGGTGTAACTGGTCTTGATAACCGTATACAAATTGGTGGTACCGTGGGAGTGGCTGCTGTTGGTGACTGCTCTGGAGATGGTTGTGGCGAGGGTGATTCTGGGACTTGTAGGCACGGGATAGTACCTCTCATCCGCTTTCCGGCTCTGCCTTTGCTAGACTTTCTAGCCTTCCTAGTGATGCCTTTAAATGCTTTCAGTTCCTCACTAGTCATGGCACGCTCAATTGGTAAGTCATACGCCAAGCATATATATAGGATCTTGGTGAGGGCGTAGCATCCATTGATTACCTTCTTTCGCTCCCACCTATGTTGTGCCAAATAGAGCTGATCAATTATCCAGCTGGCTAGATCAACCGTTTGAGGTCCAGTACAGGCTAAGTATAATCCAAACCAGATTCTCTTGTGGGGCATGGTAAAACGATCCTGAGCTGGGAAAGCAAAGTGTTGCATGCATATCCGTAATGGCTTGGAGAGCTCAGGTGTTATAGCAGAAATATCCTCCCACTTAGTTACGTCACAATGTTTCATCTGCTCTGGGACTAGCCGTTCTCTCTCCGTCGGAGTGTGTGTTCCATGTATTTTCAGAGCTGCGCGAATTAAATCTTTAGACAAATAAAACCTTCTGAATGGAGGATCATTTACCAAGGATGGTAACATGAATGTGCCAGGTAGATCCTTGTTTTCTAAAGCTGTTAAGGTGGTTACCAAGTAAAAACATCTGTAAAAATCGGGTTTAGGCAGAGGGTCGCTAAAATATTCTGTAAATCCCGCTCGTGCCCAAACGTGCGTTAGATCTTGTGTATTCTGTAGTCCTTCAAATTCTCTTGACAAGAACTGGTACTTGGTCCATGTGCGAAGATCAAATGCCAAATTGGCCTCAAATATGAAATCAGCATCTGCTAATGGTCCTGCTAGGCCTTCAAACCAATGAGAATTACGATGAATCTTCTCCGTATATCCTCTAGGAGGATCATCGATTGGCATGGGTCCTGGAAAACCTTGAAACTCTGGTGGTTGCATCGTAGGATAAGATTCTGCGAGTAATTCTCCAATATTGGCCATTGGTGTGCTTGGGCCAGCTTCTGATGGTCCTGCTTCGGTTTGCATGATGACTGACGAGTAAATGGAAAAGATCTGCTACAAAAGATTAACACATTAGTATGGAAATTAATTATGATCCCCTTAAGGTGAGACCGCAATCCCTTTCCATAATCGATGTGTAACCCGTGTAGCCAAGTGTCGTGAAGTGATTGATGCAATGATCTTTGTAGAGCTGATGCAGGTCTCTAGACACCTACATGGTTCAGATTATGCCTACATTTCTTGATGAGCTTTTATTATGCATGATGTGGGGTTTGGATGTATGAACTTATACAAGGTTTGGTTGAGGGTGAATTATTACAAGTGTGGAGTTTAAATGGGGTGGGAGAGTTGTTAGATAATGGGGTACAAGAAGACGTTTGGATACGTTTCGGTATCCATTTCCTAAGAGTCTTTGAGTGGGTGGTGTGTTTCTGCTGAGGGACGAAAAGTGGTATCGGTTTTGGTGGTATTGAGGGATGGAAAGATTTTTGAGGGGTATACATTACATGGCTAGAGGGTTGGGCTATAATACATTGCTTGGGTACCCAAATCTGCATGGGTGTGGGTCGATTGATAAGATACTTCTTGGCGATCCAAATCTGTCGAGTATTTGTACTTGGGGAAGAAGATCGAGGGGACTTTGGATGCTGACTCTACTTCTTTTGAAACTTTGTCCTGTTCTTGTCTGTAGTGTTGCCAATAGCCTGTGGTTGCTGTCCTTTTGGCAACCATATTTGTTTCGTGCCACTTGTTCTGTGATGTTGATACTGCTGCTTTCCTTGCCTTGTCTGGTGGTGTCGTCGGTCTGGGTTCCTCTGTTGTGGTTGACTCCTTCGTGGTTGGGTTTGAGAGGTCCCATGGACACTCTGCTTTGGAAAAGAAGGGAGATCCAACACTTGCGTGACCTGCCCATTAGGAAGTGATTCGTTCTTTATCTTTAATCTAGGCCAGTCCACAGCAAGTTTGGAAGGATGAGCACCATAGGGTGTTGTGCTCATTTGGCCGCTGATGCAACCCACCTCACCGCTGATTGTGTTCATCTGCCCTAGCGGTTGGGTAGCTGCCCATTCTAGTTTGCAGGAAGCCCCAGGGAAGATCTCCTGTCGTCCTTCTGATTGACAACTGTCCATAGCCAAGCCCAAGTGGGTTGGTGTAGACGTAACGTGACTGGTCTAACCCAAGATCTTCCGGTCTTCCGTCGCATGCGTTTCATAGTGTCTAGGGTTACAAACCTCAATCGGAATGCCATTAGGGAAGTCAAGCGGTATCACTCGCTTCTGTTCTAAGGTTCCAATCTGTAAGGAGCCTTGTCTAAGATTTAGGTCCACTGAGTGATCGTATAGCCAATCTTGGCCAAGGATTAGGGGTTCTATCAGGTCGTCATCATGGCACACTAGTAGCTTCGCTGTCATGGTCACATCCTTAATGAGGATAGGAAGGTCCACCTCACCCATGCAAGGGGTTTCCATGCGTCCTAGGCCTATGAGGTATGCCTGAATTGGCCGCATTTCTATTCCTGAATCCTTATAGTGGGACCATCTAATCGCACTAGTCGCAGCACCTGAGTCAATTAAAGCCCTGAGCTCTTGGCAAGGGTTGTCGTGCTCTAGCCTGACTGTAATGAATGGTCTCCTGTCCACTATACTAGGATGAGTGGTTGACTTTACTTGACACATGGCCATGGGATATCTGGGTGTAGTTTCCAGATGGTTATAATGTTCTCTCCCTAGTCCTTGTCTTCTTAACTTCATGCGTTTAATGCGTTCTATTGCTTCTGCCTGAGCTTCCGCTCGTATTGTATTTTCTTCCTCCTTACGCTTTTTTGCCAACGTGAGTTGTCTAAGCATATCCTCAGTAAGAGGTTCCTGATATAGCTTGACTCTACAGCCACTAATATAATTAGGCATTATATCTCCTTCTAAAGTGGCTAATTGTACTGCTCCACTTGTTGAGAGTCTCTTAATGATCATAGGTCCATAACCTCGCTTTTCTAACTTACGTGTGTGTTGCTTTAGTGTATATACTAGAACTAAATCTCCTTCTTTTAAGCCTTTATCTTTCACATGTGCATCAAAATATGCTTTCTGTCGCTTCTTCGCTGCATATATTCCTGCTGTCGCCTTTAGCCTGGTTTCTCCTAATCGCTCCAAGTCCATTATTCTCGCTGATAATTCATGGCCGGTCCACTGATGTTCTTGTGCAACCTAAAGGGTCGGTATCAAGAAGTCCAAAGGAAGCACAGCATTCTGACCAAAAACCGTCTGAAAGGGAGTTGCATTGAGTACGGTCTTGTAGGCCACTCGATATGCCCAAACAGCATGGTGTAACTGTTTGTCCCAATCTTAACGTTTGTTGTTCACGAGTTTCGTCAGTACGTTACAAAGGATCTTATTAGTGCTTTCAGCCTGACCATTGGCCTGAGGATGATATGGTGCGGATTTCTTGTGAATCACCATAAAATCCTGTAACAAATATTCAATGACTTGGTTTAGAAAGTGAGTGCCTCGATCGCTCAATAACTCTATAGGCAGTCCATATCTTGTAAAGACATTCTCAAATAAGAATTTTGCAGTTGTGTGTGCATCATTCTTTTTCGTGGCTTTTGCCTCTACCCATTTCGTCAGATAATCTGTGGCAAAAATAATGTATTCAGCATGTGTACCTTTTGCAGGGGGGTTAATGGGTCCTACAAAGTCTATACCCCACTTAGAGAATGCACGTCCGCCCATCATGGGTTTCAATGGCATTTCATCTTTGCGAGTAGGAAACTGAGTTCGTTGGCACACATCACATCTCTTTACATAGGTATGAGCATCCATGTGAAGAGTGAGCCACCATAATCCTGCAAAGAGGATGGCTTTGATTATCCTATCGGGTCCAAAATGACCTCCTGCAACACCTTGGTGTGCAGTCTCTAGTATGCTCAGATAATCGCTCTCATGAACACATTGTCTTAGATATCCATCTCGTCCTCTTTTGTATAGGTTATCGCCAATAAGTGAATATTCTTGAGCTTCCTGCTCTAGACTGCGTTGTCGTGCTAAAGTCGTTCCTTGAGGGAATGTCTTCGTCCTCAAGTATGTCACTAATTGTTCACTCCAGTCAAGTGTGAGAGACACGTGATATAATGTAGCATGCTCTACTGGTGGTCTTTCACAACAAACGTTGCATTCCTTACACAACTTGTAGACATCTGCTTCCATCGAAGGCCAATATACTCCTAGTCTATGCAGAGTCTGTAATGTACGATGTTTTGAATGATGTTGCTTTAGTGCACCTATGTGTGCTAATTGCAACCAATTTGCATGTTCTGATTCATCTACACAACAAGCAAGAATCTTTTGATTATCCTGTTTATATATGCTTCCTGCTATGATTTGATATCTCTGAGACTTGGTAATCTCTCCTTCTTTGATCTTTATCCTAGGATTCTTGGGTCCATATGTGAGAACGGGGACTATAGGCTTAGCCCATTCTGGTGCTATCTCAAGATTAAACAAGTATGCATCTGGTAGATCATCCGCTATTCCTTGAGGAGCTTCTCCTGAGGTTAATCTTGAAAGGTGGTCAGCTCTAAGATGTGTCTTTCCTTTCCTGATTACGACTTCAAAATCATACTCCATGAGTAATAGAAACCAACGTATCAGTCGTCCTGTGTTACATGGTTTGTTGACTAAGTACAATAGGGCTTGATGATCTGTAAAGAACTTGAATTTGTTGGCCAACAAGTAGTGCCTAAACTTCTTTACTGCGTAGATCATCCCTAATCCTTCTCGTTCCGTCGTGGTGTAATTTCTTTCCGCTGCGTTCAATTGTCTGCTCGCGTAAGCTATGGGGAGATCTATGTTACCTTCATTTGTGGGTTGTGCTAACACACATCCTATGGCATAATTGGATGCATCCACATGTACATGGAATGGCTTACTCCAATCTGGGGTTGTCAATATAGGTGCTGAGCACAAGCGTCGTTTAAGTTCATTGAATGAATTTTCACATTCATCTGTCCATTCAAAGTTGGTTAAAAGAGAGTACAAAGGCTTGGCTATGATTGCATACATGTGTATGAATCTCCTATAATAACCGCAATGGCCCATAAATGCTTGTACCTCTTTGATGTTCGTCGGACAAGGTAGATCTGCAATCACCTTCACCTTTTCTTCATCCGTAGAGATTCCATTTTTTGACACAATGTGTCCTAGAATTTTGCCTTGTCTAACCATGAAAACGCACTTTTCTGGGTTCAAACAAACCTGATATTCTCGACATTTGTCAAATATTTGTCTTAACTCTGGGATATGTGTCTGTCTTACATTTGAATGTGCACATAAGTCATCGACATAAACTTCCAAACTCTTGTGTAGGAATTCCTTAAAAACATGACACATGAGTCGTTGGAAAGTGGCGGGTGCATTTGTTAAGCCAAATGGCATCACACGAAATGCAAAAATATGCCCCATGTAGCTCAATGATGAGTAGCACCTCCTTTAATGTCAATCCGGGAAGACGTGAGGATGGTATGAAGACCTCGAGCAAGTGGCGGCACAAGTGCGTGAGTGAGAAGCACACAAGCATGCACACACATACACACACACGCGCACACAAGGCAAGACAAAGAGTGAGAATCAATGGAGCTTTTAGATTACTTTCAAAATGCTCTTACAAGTTCGTTTCAATTACAATCTAACCTCAAAAATGAGCTCTCTAGCTCTTTTTATAGTTTTTGACTAGCTTTTGGCCCTGTCCAGACCTAGTGTCCGGCCTAGTTAAAAATTAGGTTCCTGGGCTTATTTGGGGGCTCAAACGAGATCTAAAAAATACGAAAATTGGTACGCAACTACTTCTAAGGCTCCTCAAGCTCAAGGACTCCTTGGCTTGCACAAAATGGAGCTGCAAAAATGTGAAATGATATTTACAATGATTGTTAGTGATAACAATCACTGTTGTTGTAGGGATTTCTTCTAGTGATCTGCCATACATATCTTCGAGCTCCCTACTTGCTCTTCCTCCCTGCATGTCCATCTCTTGCTCTGCATTAGTGTCTTGAAAAAATATTGGCCTACTTGCCAGATCTTCTTTGACTGCCCTGTTTGCTTGTGCTGTCCCTTCGCTCTGACTCCCTTCTTTGACTTTCACGTCTTGTAAGTCCTGGTGTACCAAGGCTACTGCCAACACCCCCCCCACTCTTGCGTCTGTCGCCCCTGACAGACCCTTGTCGAGCTGCTTTTTGGACGTAATATTGGACAACATCGGCGGCGAGGTGGTGTTCTTCTAACCTGAGTCCCCTTGCTAGATCTGTCAGCAATGCATCCCAATTGACTGGCCCTGGGACATCTGGATGTGGCACCCGTAATTGATCTGAGTGAATGGTTTGCTCCACAGCAAATAAATGGAGAAGATGTGAGGGTCTGGGTACAAATATTTCTGAGTGGTATTCCCAGAACCCTGTTATGAACATCTCCTCAAATGTTTGTTTAAAGCAGGCTGGGAGGTATTTTATTCTGGCGTGCCAAGCATATACTACCTCTATGGAAGGAGTGGTGCTCATGTCATAAACTAAATCCTGATTTCCTGTAAGGAATCCGACATTTGAGAAGTGTGGGTCCTTGATGTTCTTGAATGTCCTGAATGTGATAAGCATTAATTCAAAAATTTTCATGCACATCTGGGCCATCACATCAGGGGTGTTCCTTAATCGGATGCTCCAGTGCCGTATGGTGGAAATCATGTAATTGACGGTGGGAGGTCCTTGAGGGGGTGCTAGGTAGACGTAGTTTAACCATTTGGCGCAGCCCTTGATATTCTTGACTGCAAGGGTAAACTCTGGCCATGTGCGTCTGCGGAAAACAGGAACGTAACAAGGATTATATTTAATAAACAGAGGCATATTCGTCCAGGTGCGAACCATCTCCGGGTAGGTTTCGAGGAGTCGGATCCTCCAGGTGGGTTGATGAATGGATCCTTTTTGAGCGCTCTCTGGGATGTCATCTGGCCCAAATTGTGTAGCAAACGTTGGAGGTTTGCCACATCTTTGTTGGATTTCTGCATTGTAGTCCGCCAGGAGTATACAATATGGCACGTATTGATCATCATTGGTTCCGATCCATCTATGGTGGGACATGCTGCGGAAGTATTCTGATTTAATAATAGTGTCCTCTATCTTTGCCATAGATTGGATTTGAACTGCCACTCGATCTTCATGAGTTGATGCTGTTTTCTCTAGTGTCTGGAGCCACTCAAGTACTTCAATTTCTAACGTATCCATTCCTTCTGCGGTTTGCTCACCACCTGGCATTGGCATAGGAACGTATGGTTCCTCATACGTCTCATCTACCTCGATGGGTACCAAATCCTCGGGTTCTGGTTCGACAATTGGAGAGGGCTGCCTTTCGTGTGTGAGTAATCTTGCCTGTAATTCGGCCACCTATTCTTTCAATGTCTTGACTTCCTCGGAAGTCGTGGTCGTTTCTGTGACTCTGGGTGCTGTCTGTTGCTCTTGGAGTTGATTGCGCAGCGCATCACGTTCCCTTTCCAAGTCATCATGAGCTTCTAATAGATCTGCATAGCTGTCCAAGATGGTCTTCATTGTCTCTGAGGGCACAGCTTTAAACTGCTCTGGATCAATTTCGTGGGGAGAGCCTTCCATTGCTGCTTCTAGATTTGCTTCATTTTGCTGCTGCAGTCTCTTGTTCTCTTCAAGGGCGGCCGCCATGTGTTTTCTGAGAAGTGCCAGGTTACGCCGGACTTTGAGATTATCGGCTTGGTATACTTCGAGCAAAGCTTCTAGTTGTTTGACACCTGATTCTGTCGATGGTTGGGGTGCCTCCAATAATGTTTGGTGAGCCTGCTCAAGCGTCGTGTAGCGTTGATTCAGTTCTGCATTTTCGGTTTGTAGAATGTGAAATTGTCTTTGTAAGTTCTGATGGTGCGTTGCCAGTTGTTGATACCGGTTGTCCAGAGCTTTGTACTCATTCTGGAGCTGGTATACACATTGATTTAATGCTAAAAATATGCTATTTACATTAAATAATGCTGGGAGGGGTGAAGATGCAGGGGGAATGGGGGCGGGAATGGGAGATGTGAATGATGTGGATGCAAGTGGAGAGGTGGGTGGAGGGGGTATGGGAGATGAAGGTGGCATGGGGGGAGGGAGCGGTGCTGTGGCAGGTGATGTTTCCATCGTGTCAATTGTTTGAGTGACGGTGTAGATGGGGATCGTGGGTGGAGTGGATGTGACGTCGGTGAACATGGTGGTGAAGGTGGGCATGGTGACTCCCCCGAATTGGATTCCCGGAGAGAGTGGGATGCCCATGACAATGGTGGTGGTAGTGGACGTGGTAGTGTTAGTGTCCTGTGGTGGAGTGAATTGTGTAGTGCGAGGTGGGGATGGTGGTGACAACGGTGCTTCCTGATATTCTTCTGCTTGTGCTGTCTCGCCTGGTGCTGATACATTGATGTGAATTTGCTTCCCGGACCTCCTGGGACGAACGGGAACCCTTTTCTCAAACCTGTGAACGTAGGCCATTGCCTCATGAATGGCCTCATCCAATCCTACGGCGTCGGCATGAAGGTTCATGGACTCAATGAACAACTCATCCACACCTTCCTCAGCTAGCAAGTCGTTCATGAGTCTCTTGCCCGATTCTAGTGACATCTTATGCTGTTCCTGAACCAGTCGCATGGTTCGATATAGTCTCTTGATTTGTGCCGAATATGCTGGGGCACTTGCTAACTCGGAGAGTTCGTCATATTCTTGATGTTGTTCTTCGTCGGCTTCTTCTTCGTCTCCTCCTGCCTCTTGTTCATCTACATCGACTTCTAAAACTTGTGGTTGGGTGGGGGCCGATGTTGTTGTTTGGGGTTGTGGTTCCTGAGCTCGCTCTGCTTCAGCTTCAAGGTTAGAGTCATAGATTAATCTGGCAATTTCTTCATCCGTGAGGTCCTCCAGAGTAAATCCCTGTGGAAATTCCAAATCTCATGGAATGGGTGGAAACACCAGATTAGGCCCCTCTGTGCTTGGTCTTGGTAGCCGGATTGTGAATGGCCTAACTCGTCGTGTCTGGGGAGGGGTGATTTCTGGTGTAGTGGTAGCTCCCCTTGGTTGAGCACAGGGTAATTGGACTCCCCCCCTCATCTTCTTTGATGGGGGACCTGCTGCTGATAGTCTTCTCTGGAATTCTTGGACTCGGGACCATACGAGTGCCCGCTGAACAGGCACGTCATAAGCCAAGCATCTATAGATTATTCTGGTCAGAGCACAACACCCGTGGAGCACATTCTTCTGTTTCTTGTTCCACCTTTGATGCACTAGGTGGATCTGATCTATGATCCAGTGGGGCACATTGATGGGAAGGCTTTCTGTCTCTGCTAGATATAAGCTGAACCATATTTTTTTCGGGGGCATTGTGAATCGTTCCTGGGCGGGGAAAGCAAAATGTTGCATGATGGTTCGCAGGTGAAGCGCAATGGTAGGTGTCATCGCTACCATATCCTTCAACTTATTAAGCTCCTTGTGCTTCATTCGACCTGGAACCATGGTTTCCTTTTCGGTTGGGATGTGCACGCCATACATACCCAATGCTTCTCTTACCAGATTGAGGTTCAACTTGAACCTTTTAAGCTCATTACCCGGCAGCAGTGATGGCAACACAAAGGTGTTGTGGCCTCCCTTGGCCTTGCTTGGCGTGATTGTACTGATCAGATATGAACATCGTAAAAAATCCGGCTTTGGTAAGTGAGCCCTGAAATAACTGTCTACACCCGCTTTGATCCAAACTGATCTCATGACTTCGGCGTTTTGATAGCTTTCAAACTCGCGTGTGAAAAAGTGGTATCGACCCCATTTGCCATTGAATTCCAATTCTGCTTCCCAGAAATAGGTTCCATCGCCCAGTGGTCCAGCAACATCACTGAACCAATGCGCATGCTTACCTACTTGAGAAGTGTGCCCTTGAGGAGGATCTTGAATGGGGAGCACATGCACGGCTTGAAGTTCTTGTGGTCTTGCGGTGAGACGTGGCTCAAGGAGAAGTGTTTCTATGTCCACAATCTGGGCACCAGATCCGGCTTGAGAACTGGTACCTGCTTCTGCCATGGCCCTGTTTGCTGACTGGTTCTGTGAGAATATAGAACCAAGTGTTAACATCATAATGGACAGAATAAATCCGTTGTTGTCCCCGTTACAACATTAACATGAGGTAGATGGTGAGTTAGTGGTTAGTAAGTGCATGAAGACAGTGTGTGTAGTTAGTGCTTGTGTTGTCCTAGGAGACTACTGCTGTTAGTAAGTGGGTATGAATTTACAAATTGGGGTCGGGGGGTTTATTACAGGCCCTAGGCTGCCAAATGCAGTGAATGGGCTTTGCTTTCGGTTTCGGAAAGTCTCTAGAGAGCTTTCTCGGTGTCGTGGTTTGAAACCGAGGCCTTTTTGGGACCCATTTACAATTGATTACATGTGCGCTCTTGGGTCTTGGTGTGTTCTTGAGCGTTGAGAACGAGTGAGTACTGGCAGTATGCGTAGCTGCGTTATGCTGTTTAGGTTGTGGCCTCAGCGTAGCTACTTGTGCCATCAAGCAAGCCTTAGGCACCCAAATTTGTCTTGATTGTGGGCTAGCCTTCATCGACTTCTTGGGCACCCAAATATATTTCACGTTAGTAGAAGAATTTCTGAAAGACTTCTTATTAGTGTCGTGTTGTTGGTTACTAATAAGAGGCTTTGCTCGTGTGGTTAGCTTGAGTGCAACCGGGTGTTCGCCTTTCCGCACCCACACTTGTTTCACTTGCTGGGACATTCTGCTGCGCAGGTACTTTTGATCTCGGACATAGGTAGTACTCTGCTTCTGCTGCCTTTGATCCACCTTGGGTTGCTGCCTCCTTCTAGCCTTTGGAAAAGAAGGGAGTTCTGTTGCATTCCTGACTCCTTTTTTGCGAATATCATTCCTCTGCAACACATAGTTTTGGACAAGAACAGCATGGTCATCTTCATGTGTACCCCTGGAGGGACCAGGAGTCTGTGCTTTTCCTAGTTCCTTGAGTGCTCCATTGTCTAATTCTACTGTAACTCGACTATGATTGATCCAAACCTGGAGAAGTCCACTTCTTAGGTTTAAGTTGACTGCTTGGTCATAAATCCAGTCTTGACCCAAGACAAGAGGTTCAGTGAGATCCTCATCCTGACACACTAGTACTTTAACTGTCATTGCCTCATCATGAAGGTAGAGGGGAAGTTCCACCTCGCCCATGCAAGGGGTTTCCACGCCTCCCAATCCTATGAGATATGCTTCCACAGGATTGACAGTTAACTGCAGCTCTTGACAGTAAGACACTCTAACAGCACTAGTGGCTGCACCCGAGTCAATCAAGGCTCTTACGGCCCTTGCACTCTTTCCTTGTCCTATCTCTAAGGTTACGAAAGGACGTCGATCAGTTATCCTATGAGAGTTGGTTCCTGCGACTGCACACATTGCCATATGAAATCCTTGATCTGCATAGTCATTCGCTCTAGGCTGATCTCTACCTTGCCTTCGTAATTTCATCCTTCTGATGCGTTTTAAAGCTTCTGCTTGAGCTTCTTCTCTAATTCTCTTTTCTTCCTCTTTGCGTTTCTTAGCAGTGTTGAGTCGACTGAGCATTTCCTCCGTGAGGGGTTCCTGATACAACTTGACTCTGCAACCGCTAATATAATTTGGGAGAACATCACCCTCTAATGTGGCCAATTGTACTGCTCTGCTCGTGGAGATCCTATTGATGATCATAGGTCCGTAGCCTCTCTTTTCTAGCTTCCTCGCGTGTTGTTTTAGTGTATAGACTAAGACTAGATCTCCTGCTTTCAAGCCTTTATCCTTCACGTGGGCATCAAAGTATGCCTTCTGTCTCTTCTTGGCTGCATATATCCCTGCAGCGGCTCTCAGTCTTGTTTCTCCTAATCGTTCAAGGTCAAAGATCCTAGAGGAGAGCTCATGACCTGTCCATTCGTGCTCTTGTGCTACTCTCAATGTAGGGATCAGGAAGTCCAAGGGTAGCACAGCATTTTGGCCAAATACCATCTGAAAGGGAGTGGCTTGGAGTACCGTTTTGTAGGCCACTCGGTATGCCCAAACAGCATGGTGTAGCTGTTTGTCCCAATCAGAGCGTTTAGTGTTCACTAATTTCGTCAGTACATTGCATAAAATCTTATTAGTGCTCTCAGCTTGTCCATTAGCTTGAGGGTGATAAGGGGCAGACTTCTTGTGTATTACCAAGAATTCTTGGAGTAGATTTTCAATCACTTCATTTAAGAAATGAGTGCCTCTATCACTTACAAGCTCTATAGGTAGCCCGTATCTCGTGAATACATTCTCAAACAAGAATTTGGCAGTTGTTTGAGCATCGTTCTTTGTCGTAGCCTTTACCTCTACCCACTTGGTGAGATAATCTGTTGCAACAATGATGTATTCCGCATGAGAACCCTTGGCTGGGGGATTAATAGGACCTACGAAGTCTATTCCCCACTTAGAAAATGCACGTCCACCCATCATAGGTTTCAGTGGCATCTCATCTTTGCGTATAGGATACTGAGTCCTCTGACAGACATCACACCGTTTCACATAGGTATGTGCATCCATGTGAAGGGTAGGCCACCAGAATCCCGCAAATAGTACTGCCGTGATCACCCGATCCGGTCCAAAGTGTCCTCCTGCTACACCTTGGTGAGCAGTTTCCAAGATCTTCAGATATTCACTTTCGTGGACACATAGTCTCAGGTAACCATCTTTACCATGCTTATATAGATTTTCACCAATGAGTGAATAATCCAGGGCTTCTTGTTCTAAACTCCTTTTCCTCGCCAGAGTCATGTTTGGAGGGAATGTGTTTGTCCTCAGGAATGATACTGGTGGTTCGCTCCAATCAGGCACAATGGATACTTGATAAAGAGTGGCCTGTTCCACTGGTGGTTTAGTGCAACAGATTGGGCAGTCCTTGCACAACTTTTGGACATCCGCTTCCATAGTTGGCCAATGCACTCCGAATCTCCTTAGAGTCTGTAACGTTCGTTGCTTTGAATGGTGTTGCTCTAGTGCACCTACATGTGCTAGTTGCAACCATCTAGCGTACTCATCCTCTTCTACGCAACAAGCCAAGATCCCTTGATCTGTGTGCTTGTACATGCTTCCTGCCATGATGTGGTACTTCTGGGCTTTCACAACCTCCCTATTCTGCGTGTTAACCACTGGATGGTTAGGCCCATATGTCAATACTGGCACTAATGGCTTAGCCCACTGCGGCACCAGTTCCAAATTAAACAAGTAAGCATCAGGAAGGTCATCTGACACTCCTTGTGGGGCTTCTCCCGATGTGAGCCTAGAGAGATGATCAGCTCTCAAATGAGTCCTACCTTTCCTTACCACCACTTCAAAGTCATATTCCATTAGCAAGAGAAACCATCTTACTAATCTTCCTGTATTGCATGGCTTGTTTACGAGATATAACAATGCCTGATGATCAGTAAAAAATTTAAACTTATTTGCATGCAAATAGTGTCTAAATTTCTTAACTGCATATACCATGCCTAATCCTTCTCGCTCTGTAGTGGTGTAATTCCGTTCAGCTGCATTCAATTGTCTACTGGCATAGGCAATTGGAAGATCCATATTACCTTCACCAGTAGGTTGTGCAAGCACACATCCAATGGCATAATTGGATGCATCCACATGAATATGGAATGGCTTATTCCAATCTGGTGTGGTCAAGATTGGTGCTGAACATAATCTTCGTTTAAGCTCTTGGAAGGAATTCTCACATTCATCCGTCCACTCAAAGTTAGTCAGAAGTCCGTACATGGGCTTTGCAATGACAGCATACATGTGGATGAAACGTCGGTAATACCCACAGTGCCCCATGAAAGCTTGTACTTCCTTGACATTCTTTGGCCTAGGTAGCTCTGCTATGGCTCTCACTTTTTCTTCGTCGGTAGATATGCCATTCTTTGACACTGTGTCCTAGAATCTTGCCTTGCCTTACCATAAAAGCGCACTTTTCTGGGTTCAGGCAGACCTGATATTCTCTACATTTGTCAAAGATTTGTCTGAGTTCAGGAATATGGGTTTGTCTAACATTGGAATGAGCACAAAGATCATCAACATAGACTTCTAAACTCTTTCTTAGGAACTCCTTAAATACATGGCACATCAGCCTCTGGAAGGTCGCGGGTGCATTGGTAAGCCCAAATGGCATTACTCTAAAAGCAAAAATGCCCCATTCTGTGGCAAAGGCTGTCTTATGCTGATCCTCTGGAGCTATGGCTACTTGATTGTAGCCCGAAAATCCATCAAGGAAGCTGTACACTTCCTTGCCTGCCACTCTTTCTAAGAGATGTTCTGTGATGGGAAGCGGATAGTTATCTCGAATCGTGGCGGCATTAACCTTTTTCAAGTTAATGCACACACGCAGTTTGCCATTCTTCTTGGGCACCACTACGATGGGGGATACCCATTCAGTGTGCTCAATTTCATAGATAAATCCAGCTTCGACCAGTCTATCTATCTCTTCCTTGATCTTAGCAGCATAATTATCGTTATATGTATAAGGCTTTTGCTTAGAGGGTTTAGCATCTGAGGTCATGGGGATAGTGTGTGAGCATATGTCAGGGTCAACACCTTTCAAGTCCTTGTAACTCCAAGCGAATACATCTCTGTATTCTCTTAGCAAGGCAATCAATTCGTGCTCTTCTTCTTCTGTCAGGTCATGGCCTATGTACGTGCATCTGTCCTCTCCTTCTTCTATGGCCACAACTATTTTCTTGGTAGTTTCTTTGTTATCATAGGCCTCTCCTGATTGTGCCTCTCGTTTAGGCATTCTTATCATGACTCTCCTGTCATCTATCTCATACTTCTTAAAATTTTCTGGGACCTCAAACAAAGATTCTTCCTCTTCTGGTGAGGTTTCTCTTTTTTTCCGTTTCTTTCCTTCTTCCTTCGGGGTCACATGTGTTGCTAATCTTACATCATTTGTAACTTCTCCATGCCTTTGGGGTTGAAATTCTACTTCATAGAAGTATTCTTCATCTGATGCAAATGGTGGTATCCATAATGATAGACTCGAGATCGGAGTCACTTGCATCCTCAAATGCATCAGGGCTAGGTTCGCATTCTTCTAAAACTGCCTCTCCCATGATCGGCTCTATGGAGAAGACTGAAATGTCATAGCCATCCTCATCACAGTGAGGTGTCCATTGTTCTTCATTGATGGCTACGTCCATGGTTGCTAAAATTTCTGCCCAACCGTGAGGTTCAAATTCTTCGTCTGGAAAAACTACAGGTGCATAGGCTGGGTCTTGGATTGATCTATGGGTTTCTTTCGCACCTACCTCTCTGGCTTTCTCTCTCTTCTCTTCTTCTACTGCTACTTTACACATCCAGAAGTGGGTGTCTTCATGCATCCATGAGGATCCAGACCCTATGGAATGCACCGATTCTGTATCCTCTTTGGCTCTATGGAGGGGATTCCATTGGATAGGAGGGACATCTCTATGAGAATAATCCTTGAGATTGACTTTGGTCGTGACACCTAAGTGTTGCAGGTACAAAGAATTGGTCCCCCAATCCTGCACCACTTGCAATTGTCGCATAAATGGTCTTCCCAAAATCATCTCATAGGCATGATTTTTGCTGAAGTCACATATAGCAAAGCTATGCTCAAACTCAACACCACAAGTGGAGAGAGTTATGCCTTCTAGCAATCCTAGGGGTTTCTCTATGTGACCATCGGCCATCTGCAATTTCATTCTCGTTGGCCTGAGTGCTGGCTTGCCCCAACGTTTCCATAGGGAAGTAGTGGCAATTGCAACTCCTGCACCTGAGTCCAAAATTGCCTTGGTGGTGTATTCCTGGTAGGTGATGGGGAGGTAGGTGTTCCCTTCTTCCCCTTCACACATATCTCCTATCTTATCCAAGGGAATTTCTGGCACTGTCCTATGGGATCCTACCTGGGAACGAGGTTTTGCTATCTCTGGTACTTGTTTGGCTACATGTTTCCATAATTCAGGTCTAACCTTGAGCAGCTCTTCTAACTTGAGATTACACTGCACGTTAGTGTTCTTTACTACCTCTGTGTTCCTAGGTATGACTGAGTCGTCGTTCCTTACCATGACTGTGGGTGCTCTCATACATGTGGACTTTGCTTCCCATGGGCCTGTGAAGTGGGGTAGCTCCTGTATGGAATTAGACTCAAAGTCCAATCTCTCATGAGACTGAGTGCTCTCATGTTCCCCGTAAATAGATGGGATGTCTTGTGGGAATTGGTCGTGTGCATCATCCACAAGTTCAAAGGGAGGGGCGACTTCACTTTCGTTATCCCATTTGTCTTCTTGAATCTCTCGTAGGAAGTCTGGTGCAAACCGATTCATAGAAGAAGAAGTGTCTGGCTCCGTAGAATTAGGCGCATAAGCAACCTGGGAAGGAGGGCTTATTCTTTCGTTGGCTCTCTCCTCGTTCTCATAAGCTTCCTGGGGAGGGTTACTTATTCTATTACTTTTCCGAACAGGCTCATACGCTCCCTGAGAAGGAATGTAGGCAACCTGTGGAGGTACATGAGCTTTCGCGGTAGGCTCATCTGCCTTTTGGGGGGGAAGATAAGTTTCTTGAGGAGGCTCATGGGCTTCCTGAAGAGGCTTGCTTATCTGTTCTCTCGCCCTTTCCTTTCTTTGAGGGGCAGGTTCCTTTTCTGAGTGTGCAATTAGCCTCTCTATTCTTTCTAAGGAGGGGAAGTTGTCTGGTTTAGTGGAATTGGCCACATAAACTTCCGATGGGGGATGGTTCATGTTATTGCTTGCTTCCTCTCCCTCTTGATTTTTTTCTTCCTTGGCAGATCTTGCAATTATCCTCTCTAACTTTTCTAGGAATCCATCCAAGTGTAATTGCGTTTTGGCTGAGCCCGAGTAATTGAAAAGGCGACTGGCTTCAAACATAGTCTGAGCCAATGCGACCATTTTCGCGCACAGTTTGGTTCTTTCTATCTCTAGGTCAGCTCTAGGATAGCACTTGTCATGATCCGTGATGTTTGGCCCTTCTTGGATTCTGGCCTGATATGCTTTAAGCATCATGTCTATGTCTTCGGGAGTGGGATCAGCTAATACCGATCCTGTTTGGGGTGGTGGGTGGGTTACGTGGGCTGTCTTAGAGGGTGAAGGGATGGAGGGTGATGGGGATGGTAGCGATGGGAATGTGTGAGAGTGCGGTTGAGATGTGATCTCTATGATTTTAGCCTTGGTTTCTCGTAGACTTTCCTCAAGTTCACTCATCTTCTTTGCCCATTGCCTTTTCATGCATTCGCGGCTATCTCTCCAAGCTCTTGTTCTCTTTTTATTTTGGCTCTCATTATCGCTAGTGTCTGGGCTCTTTTCCTTGCCTACCCCTTGGTTTTGCTTCACTGCTTGAGCTCTCGTGACTACCTGTACGTGTGCAGTGGAAGTAATACTTCCGCTGGAATCTACCACTAACTCAATAACATTGATAGGCGTGATTTTTGGCATATTATTAGGGTTCTTTGGGCAATCTTGTAAGAGATGTTCTTTTCCACAATCTTGGCAAAAACCTTGGATCGTTACTGACTGGGGTTGTGTAGGTGGGAGCAGGGGACAATCACGAATGAGATGATCTCCTTGGCATCTGTAGCACGGTCCTCTTGGGAATGGAGGTCTTACTTGCCTAGGTTGAGGCCTGAGGTTGGGGTTTGCATACATGACGTTCGTGTAATCTGACTCCCAACTAGGTTCACTTGGTTCTTCACTATAGTAAGACTCACCATGTTCTGGAGACTGCATGTAGTAAGCCTGGGGACTATCGACATGTGTAGAATCAAAGCTATGGTCACTTGGAATCACGTTAGCGGGGTTTGGGGGCTGTTGAGCTAGTACCGGTTGGGGTCTCTGTTGGGCTTGATATTGTGGTTGGTAGGTTTGTTGGAGTCTAGCATATTGTGGTGGTGGAGGGTACTGGTTCTGGTATCTGCCTTGTTGGTAGGGCTGAGGGTAAGGTTGCCTAACTGCCTGCTTGTTGTATGGGCAATCTTGCGCAGTGTGGTTTGTGTACTTCCGTTTTATGGTGCAGTACTGGCTACTAGGGTTAACTTGGGGTTGAGCCATAATGGGACAGACGTTCGCCATATGGTCACCACCGCATGTATAGCACCTTTTCACAGGGGCAAACCTTGGGATTTGTTTGCTAGTTACACCTAATTTCTGAGCTACCTTTTCGGCAAGTTCCTCAATTGATGTGGATTGCGTGGAAGAGTGACTAGATGCACTATCTGAATCTTTGTAGATTTTGGAGAGCTCTAGTTCTTCCCCTAGGTTATCTTCAATGTCAATGCACATGCGTACACATTCTTCTATAGTCCTAGGGTCCTTCAGATACACATAGGATCTCAATTTTGTACTCAGCAATCCGTCAAGGAATAAGGCTACTTGTTTGGCAGATGTGGGTAGCTCCGAAACAGGACATCTTTCAAGGTATTGCCTAAATCTTCTTCCTGCAAGTCTCACAGTCTCTTGAGGGGTTTGCTTGAAGCTGTGAATCAGTGAGGAGGTATTGTGTCTTATGCCACTCTTGGAGAACTCAATAATAAATGCTTCTAGGGGTTGGTCTATGCTCCTGAACTGGCGCTCATCCAATGGCTGAAACCATGTAAGTGCTGTGTTCCTGAGGGTTAGACCGAAGGCATTGTACTGTGTGAATAGATCCTCCACTTGTTCAGCTCTCAAGACTTGCTTGAACTCCGCCACATGATCATAGGGATCTCCTGTGCCATCAAAGTAATTCTTCATGGACTTAACTAGCTGGGTTGGTCTCAACGTTCTTGTATGCTCTCTAGGTCTCGGCAGAGGAAATCCATCCACATTTCTTTGGTTCCTGTGAGCTCTAAGCATCTCAGGTTCTACCCTATTCGTCTCTGTCCTCGTTCTTTCTCTGCCCCCTGGGTTGGCAAAACTTACTTCTGGTCTATCTCTACTTCTGTCTCTTTGCATTCCATGAGCTTGGGATGTCCCAGCCCCAGGGTGACCATAGGATACATTTGATCTTGGTTGGGGGAAAATAAATTCACCCTTCCAAGTGTAAGCATGCCTATCATTTTCTGTCACCACAAAGATCCGTTCTGAAGCATGATCTAAGTAGGTCACTCTGCCTGGGCTATCCGGATCCTTAAACTCATAGATCATGATATTTCCTATGTCTGTTGGCTGATTAGACTTATACCTCCAAAAGGCTTCATCAGTTTCTCGATTGAGGAGCAACTCTATGCTCTTGTTGTCTTGGGGGACCCATTCAGGCGTGATAATCCTAGTGAGAACTGATTTACCTCGAGGGGTTCTAGGTTCCGCACCCCAAGTTCCCTTGTTCCAGGTCACCTAAGTCCGCTTCTGAGATTACATTCCCCAAGTCATCTGTCCTATCAGGGTGACTAGTGACTACATATATAGTTCCTTCTTTGTCCAGGTATGCACCATTTTCAAACTTGACAGCTGGGTGTTCTAGTCCAATGGATTGATCAGGGTTTTTAATCTGGACCACGGATCTTCCTAGGCCGTCCTCATAGATGCTAGCACCTAGTCGGTTGGTCCTAAGATATTCCAGCTGTGTTTTGTAAGGGCCTTCTACCCTGTACAAATAAGGCACTCCTGAACTTCCCGTAGGTCTGTCCATGCCCTGAGACATCTCTGACTCACTGGTCTCAGAGCTAGGGTAGTATGAGTGGTGGCTCAACTGCTGGGCCCAAGACCTAGCAGTGTGGTTGACACTAGCCTCTGAAGACCTAAGGCTTTGTCTCTCTCTTGCTAGGTGTCGTCCTGATCGAAGGTTCATATGCCTAACTGATTAGCCCAAATTTTTTTCCCAGAGTACAACCTCGTTGCCGATCAATTGGTACCAGTCACTTGATTCTTTTTAGTTAATTATTGTGTTTATGGTCTTGTCTGATATCACATCGTCAGGAACACTTGAATGTTTTTAGTACTTTAGGTTGATCGTTCCACGTTAGGTTCTTTTCCTTTAGGTTATTGACAGTACAGAGATTATGTTTTTAACTTGAACTTGAGGTTTTAGGTAGTCTTCACTTGATAACTGCCTACCGTCGCCCTGGCTTACTCCTATCACTAGTCGTTCTTAGCTTGAGCTAGGAAATGACAGAGGGAGTTGAGAATATTCCAACCTTACTTGTTGATCCCTTGCTTTATGGTGCTCAAGAACCCGGTTCTCAAGCTTGCAAAGAAACCTTGCTTTGTACGCTCTCAGTTGCTCTCAATGGACCTATAAAAGTCCCACGGTTAGCTCAATGCTTATATTCAAAGGACAAAACCAACCACTTTCATTCATGTGACACAAACACACATTTGCATTGTGACTTTTAGGAAAATAATTCTAAAGACCCCTGACTTTGATCCCCCTGGGTATGGTCAACTTCAAAATACCCTCTCTGAAAATCAACGCATTATCTTTATAAAAAACAGTTGAGGGCGTGTAGTATATGCCACGAGCTTTCCAACAAGCCCAAGAGCTCAAGAATTGGATTTCGTATGAAAAAGTTATGACTGTTCAGGGTTTAGGGAGTTAAATCAGGCTTCAATACAAGCTAACAGTCAAACAGGAATACTCGAGTAGCTTGTGGCACGGCCTAGCGATGCAATACTACACCCTAGTGTTTGTCCCACACTTAGTCACAATTTAGACCAATAATTTTGCCTTGAAAATTTGACCTAATTTGCCCTTCTAACGTGTTCGCAAAGTCTGTCGGTCGCGATTGACAGGTCAGTCGCGATCGACGTGTCGATCGCGATTGACAGGTCGGTCGCGAGGGTCTATCGATCGTGGTCAAACAGTCGTTGACCGTGTCGGTCGCGATTGACAGAGCCGTCGTGGTCAAACAGTCGTTGACTGTGTCGATCGCGATTGATGAGTCGATCGCGATTGATGACTCGATCGCGATTGACACATGTCACGCGTATGGTCAGTCGGTCGTGGTCAATCGGTCGTTGACTCTGTCAGTCGTGATTGACAGAGCTGTCGTGGGCTGTCGGTCGCGATTGACGTGTCGATCGCGATTGACAGATTTGTCCGTCGTGGTTTGTCGATCGCGATTGACAGAGCGATCGCGATTGACAGAAATCTGTGGAATTTCAAAAAACTAAACACATTTTTGGGAAGCTCTAGGCCTGTAGGTCATGGATATGCACTTTGTTTAGCAATTAGAGCAATTTTTCTGTCGGTCGCGATTGACAGAGCTCGGCGACACACAGACAGTTACTCAGATTTCCGTACCTGCGCAGAGTGCTGGGGATGATGATGCAGCCTGTACCTGCAAGACAGCTCAGAAAACATGCAAAAACAACACATGCAAATTCGCTCTCTCGCTCTCTCTCACAAGTGAAATGAGGGAAATGAGGTGGAGATGGGGATATAGTCAAAAAACTGAAATTTTCGCGATGATGGAGATGGAGGTGGGAGATGGTGATGATGATGATGGTGATGAAGATGGTGAAGAAAGTAAAAGAAAATCGATGAGAGTGAAGAAAATACCTACAACTCCAACGCGTCCACTCTACGTCTTACCATCACACGCTCGTCCTCAAAGCTCGATCCCCGGCAACGGCGCCAAAATTTGGTGTAGCTCAATGATGAGTAGCACCTCCTTTAATGTCAATCCGGGAAGACGTGAGGATGGTATGAAGACCTCGAGCAAGTGGCGGCACAAGTGCGTGAGTGAGAAGCACACAAGCATGCACACACATACACACACACGCGCACACAAGGCAAGACAAAGAGTGAGAATCAATGGAGCTTTTAGATTACTTTCAAAATGCTCTTACAAGTTCGTTTCAATTACAATCTAACCTCAAAAATGAGCTCTCTAGCTCTTTTTATAGTTTTTGACTAGCTTTTGGCCCTGTCCAGACCTAGTGTCCGGCCTAGTTAAAAATTAGGTTCCTGGGCTTATTTGGGGGCTCAAACGAGATCTAAAAAATACGAAAATTGGTACGCAACTACTTCTAAGGCTCCTTAAGCTCAAGGACTCCTTGGCTTGCACAAAATGGAGCTGCAAAAATGTGAAATGATATTTACAATGATTGTTAGTGATAACAATCACTGTTGTTGTAGGGATTTCTTCTAGTGATCTGCCATACATATCTTCGAGCTCCCTACTTGCTCTTCCTCCCTGCATGTCCATCTCTTGCTCTGCATTAGTGTCTTGAAAAAATATTGGCCTACTTGCCAGATCTTCTTTGACTGCCCTGTTTGCTTGTGCTGTCCCTTCGCTCTGACTCCCTTCTTTGACTTTCACGTCTTGTAAGTCCTGGTGTACCAAGGCTACTGCCAACACCCCATTCAGTGGCAAATGCCGTCTTGTGTTGATCTTCTGGAGCAATGGCTACTTGATTATAGCCTGAAAAACCATCAAGAAAGTTGTAAACTTCCTTGCCCGCAACTCTTTCCAATAGATGTTCTGTGATAGGAAGAGGATAGCTATCTCTAATCGTTGCGGCATTAACTTTTTTAAGGTTAATACACACACGCAATTTTCCATTCTTCTTGGGCACAACCACAATGGGGGATACCCATTCGGTATGCTCAATTTCGTAAATGAATCCTGCTTCTATCAAGCGATCTATCTCCTCTTTAATCTTCGTAGCGTAGTTATCATTGTACGTGTACGATTTCTGTTTCGTTGGTTTTGCATCTGGAGTCATAGGGATTCTATGAGAGCATATATCTGGATCTACTCCTTTCAAATCTTTGTAACTCCAAGCAAAAACATCTCTATATTCGTGCAATAGGGCAACTAGCTCTTCTTCTTCTTCAGTTGTCAAATCATGCCCTATGTATGTACATTTTTCTTCTTCTCCTTCGATAGCAACTATTATTTTCTTGGTTTTCTCTCGGTTATCATATACTTGTCCGTCATTCGCCTTTCTATTAGACATTCGTACCATGATCCTTCTATCTTCGATTTCATATTTCTTGAAGTTCTCGGGTACTTCAAACAAAGATTCTTCTTTTTCTGACATGGTTTCTTTCTTCTTTCTTTTCTTGCCTTCACTCTTGTTAGTCACTTCTGTGGCTAACCTCACCTCATTCGTAATTTCCTCGTGTCTCTGAGTGTGAGTCTCTACCTCGAAAAAATATTCTTCCTCTGATGCAAAGGGTGGGTCCATGATAATTGATTCTAAATCAAAATCGCTTGCATCCTCAAATGCATTAGTGTTAGGTTCACACTCTTCTAAAATTGCATCGCACATGATTGGCTCTATCGTGAAAACTGAGATATCATAGCCATCCTCGTCACAGTGGGGTGTCCATTGTTCTTCATTGATGGCTACATCCATGGTTGCTAGGATTTATGCCCAACCATGGGGTTCAAACTCTTCGTCTGGGAATACTACAGGTGCGTAGGCTGGATCTTGAAGGGTTCGTGGATGTTGTTCTGCACCTAAGGTCCTGGCTTCTAACCTTTCTTCCTCTTGTTTGGCTACTTTACACATCCATAAGTGAGTATCCTCATGCAACCAAGAAGGATCTGATTCTAATGAGTGCACGGATTCCGTCTCTACTGGTGTCTTATGGATGGTATTCCATTGTAATGGGGGTACATCTCGATGTGAATAGTCTTTAAGGTTGACTTTGGTAGTCACTCCTAAATGTTGCAAGTACAAAGAATTAGTTCCCCAATCTTGTACAATTTGCAACTGACGCATGAATGGTCGTCCCAATATCATCTCATAAGCATGGTTTTTTGCAAAGTCACAAATGGCGAAAGTATGCTCAAATTCTACACCACAAGTGGTGAGAGATATGCCTTCTAGTAAGCCTAATGGTTTTTCTATGTGTCCATCAGCCATTTGTAGCTTCATCCTGGTGGGTCTCAATGCTGGCTTACCCCAACGTTTCCATAAGGCGGTGGTAGCTATGGCTACTCCGGCTCTTGAATCTAAGATGGCTTTCGTGGTGTAGCCCTGATGGGTTATCGGAAGATAAGTGTTACCTTCCTCTCCTTCGCTTACATCTCCAATCTTTTCTACGGGTATTTCTGGTACCTTATTTTGTGATCCTATTTGTGAGGGAGTAGTAGCAAGCTCGGGGAATTGATTTGCTACATGTTTCCACAATTCTGGTTTTACCTTTAACAACTCCTCTAGAGTGAGATTACACTGTACTTCGGTATTCTTGATCACTTTCGTGTTTCTAGGGATTACTGATTCTTCATTCCTCACTATTATCGTGGGTGCTCTCATACTAATAGACTTTGCTTCCCAAGGTCCTGTGAACTGAGGTAATTCTTGTAAAGAATTAGATCCAAATCTTGTGTTTTCACTCAGTTGTTCTTCGTCTACACCATCGTAAATAGAGGGAATGTCTTGGGGAAATTGTTCTTGCAAGTCATTTATTTCTTGAATAGGAGGATGGGTTCCTTGTTCCCTTTTCCACTTCTCTTCTTGTATTTCTCTCAAAAATTCATGTGAATATTTATGTATGGAAGACAAATTGTCTTGACTTTCTGAGTTGGGTACTTGAGACAGGGATGGCGCATTCCTTTCCCCACGCTCTACCGCCCATGTATAGCCGTCCATGGCAGGCCACCCATGATCCTATATATACATGACTTCTGCACTACCTAAGACATTGAGTTGAGCCAGCATACCTCTACCTTGTATCTCCCTATCTAGAGTTGTCTAGATCACCATTTAAGCTCTACCTTGAGAGCGCACGGGTGGACAACGCCATCATCTTTGTACTTGTTGCTAGTAGAAAATTGTTGAGATTCTCCTATATCTGTTATCTTCTCTATTATTGCTCCTGTGTTATATTGCGTAACTATTGTCTTACATGGTATCAGAGCTGTAAGGTTCGAATAGCTTGAGAAGTATCATTATTTTAGCCTACTAGCAGACTAGAATATCAGTAGATTATTCGAGTGATTACATGATGGCTTCATCGTCGAACACTAGTCTTGGTGCTTCACCTAATGTTAATGCTTCACCTATTCGAATTCGTCCACCTGCATTCACTGAAGGGAAGCTGGATGGAACCAACTATACACTCTGGAAGTTCAAAATTTCTGCAATTTTGGACTCCTATGAATTACTTGACACTGTCATGGGACCGATGGGATTGGATCCAGAGCCTATACCAATTGAAGATCCAGCAAATTCAAGATTGATGATTCAGCCAAATCCAGATCTTCTACGAGCTTGGAAGAGGCGGAATGCTGATGCATTATGTGCGATTGTCACTAGTGTAAGTGATTCTGTGCTTACTTTAGTTCAACATACTACTAAAGCACATGAGGCTTGGGGCATATTGGCTCGACAATATGAGACCAAGAACCACACTAGGATACAGAATTTAGAAAATCAGTTGGCAAATGAAAAGCATTCTGATTCTGAAAAGGCTGAAGATTTTATCAAACGGATAAAGCATCTTCAAGATCAATTGGCTGCAGTTGGTGTTGTTATAACACCAGAAGAGCTAGCTCGAAGATCTGTACGTGTTCTTCCAGCAAAGTATGATGGATTAGTAACAGCCCTTAACACTCAGGTAAGGCCAACTCCTCTTACATTTGAAGAGTTTTGTGCCATGCTTTTAGAAGAAGAGATGCGGCTGAAGAATCGGCAAAGTACAACTGATGCTGCATTCTCAGCAAATGCAAAAGGTAAAGGCTCTTCAGAGGGATCAAAGAAGAAGCCAAATAAGAAAAAGTTCATAGGAAGTTGCTTCTATTGTGAAAAGAAAGGCCATGCCATCAAGGATTGCAGAAAGAAGCAAGCTGATGAACGGAATGGGACTGTAAAATCATCATGGAAGAACAAAGAGTCTGCAAACAACACAGAGCTGGAACTTTGGGTAGCTATTGAAGAGGTATGTTCATCTGCCAAGCTCGTGTTGATGAGCCATGGATTTTAGATAGTGGAGCTTCTCGCCATATGACTAGTAAAAAGGATTGGTATAGTTCCCTAGTGCCTCTGCGGGAATCCATCAATGTAGTGGTGGGAAACGACTCCAAGTGTCCAGCTGAAGGAACTGGAACCATCTCTTTTATCACTTCTCCAGGTGTTGAGAAAAAGTTATCTGATGTTCTCTATGTACCTACACTCAAAAGAAATTTGTTGTCAGTTTTTGCAATAACAGATCGTGGACTCGAAGTTCACTTCAATAAGAGTGGTGCGGAAATCATGGATTCATCAGGTAATGTTGTAGGTAAAGGCACACGACGGGATAACTTGTATGAGTTAAGTGCTTTAACTGCTACAGAAGATAAAGATGTAAGCAGGTTATGGCACCAACGATTTGGGCATCTCGGATTTGCAGTTTTGAAGGAGATGCAACGAACAGGGATGGTTGCTCATTTGCCTGCATTTTCAGAGTTGCAGGAACCTTGTGAAGCTTGTATGATGGGCAAGCAACAACGAAAGGCATTTCCAAGAGAGACCAGCAATCGATCTCAAGCTCCTCTAGAGTTGGTACATGCTGATCTCTGCGGTAAAATGTCTACACCTGCTTTAGGAGGATCTTTCTACTTCTTGCTGTTAGTCGACGATTATAGTAGAAAGATGTGGGTTTATTTCATTCGAGAGAAGGCTGATGCTTTTGAAAAATTTAAAGCGTGGCATAAGTATGTAGAAAGTGAATCAGGAAGGAAACTGAAGAAATTTAGAACAGATAGAGGAGGTGAATTCTTGTCAACAGAATTCAACAATTACTGTAAGGAGCATGGTGTGAAAAGGCAACTTACCACAGCTCATACACCTCAACAAAATGGCGTTGTTGAGCGCAGGAACAGGACAGTAGTTGAAATGGCTCGTTGTATGTTAAAGGCTCAAGACATGCCTGATTCATTCTGGGCAGAAGCAGTCAATACAGCAGTCTACATCCTCAATCGAAGCTACACAAAAGCTCTGAAGGGGATGACTCCTCAAGAAGCATATTCTGGTAAAAAGCCTTCAGTTTTGCATTTCAGAATTTTTGGTTGTTTCTGTTATGCACATGTTCCTGATTCAACAAGATCAAAGTTGGATTCAAAAAGCAAAAAAGTGTGTCTTCCTAGGATATAGTGAAGAGTCTAAAGCATACAGGTTATGGGATCCTGAGGCAAGGAAGATTTTTGTCAGCCGAGATGTGGTGTTTGATGAACGACCACACTTAGTAGAAGATAAAGGTAAATCTACTATCTCATCAAACGGAGAAATATCTCACCTTGTGCCTATCAAAAGACAGGTTAAAGTTGAGGAGGAGGAAACATCTGATGGAGAAATTTCCTCAATAAAAAGCCAACCAATTGTAGCTGCACAGCGTAAGCCACTACCGAAGTGGGCACAACAGCTCTTTGATGATCACAATCCACATGTAGATGCACCAGAATCATCATCGGATGGATTACGAAGATCAAAGAGAATAGAGGAGCAAAGAAGAGCCTCAGAATACATTGTTAACATGGCTCTAATGGCAGATATCATGGGTTCGATAAAGGAACCTACCACCATTGAAGAAGCCATTGATGATCCAGATTGGAGAGCGGCAATGGAGTCTGAGTATGATAGTATACTAAAAAATGATACATGGGATCTAGTCGACTTGCCGCCAAAGAAGAAGGTAATAGGTACTAAATGGATTTGGAAAGCTAAGTATAAAGCTGATGGAACATTAGAAAAGTATAAGGCACGATTAGTTGCACAGGGTTTTTCACAGATTGAAGGATTTGATGTTCAAGAAACTTTTGCACCAACAGCACGCATGACAACTATTCGGATGGTACTTGCAGTAGCTGCACAAAAGTCTTGGTCTATTTTCCAGATGGATGTCAAATCTGCATTTTTGAATGGTCACCTCAAGGAGGAGGTATATGTATCTCAACCACCAGGTTTTGAGGTGCCCAATTCAGAAAATAAAGTTTGCAGGTTGAAGAAAGCTTTGTATGGACTTAAGCAAGCTCCATGGGCTTGGTACCAACGAATTGATCATTTTTTCAAAAATATGGGTTTTGAAAGAAGTACTTCTGATGCTAACTTGTATGTAACGAAAAGGGATAGCAAGCTAGTTGTTGTCATTGTATATGTAGATGATTTGATCATTACAGGAGATCATCAGGAACTCATCAATCAAACTCGGATCAGCTTGGGAACTGAGTTTGAAATGACAGACTTAGGTCTACTCCATTTTTGTCTGGGAATTGAAGTATGGCAAAGGAAGGATGGCATTTTCATCTCACAACAAAAATATTCCAAAGAAATTCTCAAGGCATTTGGAATGATGGACTGCAAACCAACTAGCACACCTATGGAGGTAAATCATAAGCTATCTATGGATGATAACATGCCTGATGTAGATGCTAAGAAGTATAGGAAGCTCGTTGGAAGTCTTATTTTTCTCTGCAACACTAGACCAGACATTTGCTATGTTGTTGGAGTGTTAAGCAAGTTTTCCAACAAACCTAAGGAGAGTCACTGGAATGCTGGAATGCGAATTCTAAGGTACATTGCAGGAACCTTGGATGTTGGTATTTTGTATACCACAGGTGATACACTCCAAGGATATTGTGATTCAGATTGGGCTGGAGATTGTGATTCTAGAAAATCAGTTTCTGGATATTGTTTCTCACTTGGTTCAGGAATATTTTCTTGGGTAAGTAGGAAGCAACCAACTCTCGCACTCTCCTCCACTGAAGCAGAGTACAAAGCAGCTTGTTTTGCTTCTTGTGAGGCAGTCTGGTTAAGGAGAATTCTTGCAGATATAGGCTTTCCATCAAATATGCCAATTGTACTCAAGTGTGATAATCAAAGTTGTATGGCTATTGCAAAGAACCCAGTATTTCATGCTCGCACCAAGCACATAGAAGTACAGTACCATTACATTCGTGAGCTAATTGAAGATGAAATTGTGGAGCTAGAATATTGCCCAACAGAGGCAAATTGTGCTGACATATTCACTAAAGCACTTGGAAGAGAGCAGCTCAACAAGCATCTTCAACAGATGGGCATAGGACCGAGACCTACTTGATTTATCATCGGTAAACATTGAGGGGGGGTGTTAGAGTATGATCAATGTCTACCCCTCATGATTGTATGCACATTTTGTAAGGCCCCCTTTATGAGGAGAAGCCAAGCGTGCATTACCCAATTGATGGGAATCCCAACTTGAATGTTGGATGAAGGTCATATTGGACCATGTAAGATATTATAAGGAAAGGGAGTTACCAGGGTCCCCAATTGTGGGGTCCGAGGCAGCGGTGAGCAGCCCCGGCTGGGGGGTCCAAGGGGGCCAGCGGGCCCCCTGGCTGGTCGGTTCAACCAGTCTAAGCCGTGTATGGCAATTACGCGGGCGGTGGCCGCCCACGCTCTACCGCCCATGTATAGCCGTCCATGGCAGGCCACCCATGATCCTATATATACATGACTTCTGCACTACCTAAGACATTGAGTTGAGCCAGCATACCTCTACCTTGTATCTCCCTATCTAGAGTTGTCTAGATCACCATTTAAGCTCTACCTTGAGAGCGCACTGGTGGACAACGCCATCATCTTTGTACTTGCTGCTAGTAGAAAATTGTTGAGATTCTCCTATATCTGTTATCTTCTCTGTTATTGCTCCTGTGTTATATTGCGTAACTATTGTCTTACAATAACTAGTGTTCAATTGTTGAGCCCATGATCGTGCAGTAGTTCTTACACTTGCCTCTGATGATCTAAGGCTTCGCCGGTCTGACTTACCTATATGTTTGCCCGATCTAAGGTTCATTAATTTTGTTCCTTGCACACTCAGTACAGGCTCAGATCGTCAATGATTCTTTTATTACTTTCTTGATTCTTTTTAAATTTCTTTAGATTCTTGTCTTAATGTATGCGTCAGGAATTCGACTTTCTGTGGTACTTTGAGTTCTCGTTCCGTCAGACTTATGTTCTTTCCTTTAGGTTTTCGTGTCACACACCTTTACTTTAGTCTTGAACTTGATAAATTTAATTCTCTTGAACTTGAGGCGTTCCTATCGTCTTAAATCCACAATACTACCGTTTATCCTAAGCTAAAGATTGACTGAGGGGGTTGAGTAATCTTCCAACCTCGAGTCAGCTTTTTTGGTTGCTCTGATGCCCAAGAAGCCGCGCTTCCCAAGCTTTATGCCCTTCATTGCCTTGCTTTGGTTGTGTTTGATTGCCCTTGCTAGACCTGGAAAAATCCAATATTAGACCAATTCACAGTTGGATGATCAACCACTTGAGTATATACACCTTTTAAGTCCCTTCCCTTTTGCCCAACTTTTCAATGTTTGCCCCCTGGCTTTCTAGTCCCAAACTAGGTCAACCTCAAAATAGGTTATCTAAAAATAGACGTATCCTTTAAGAAAAAAACAGTTGAGGTCACGTAGTACTCGTAAAGAGCTTTCTAACGAGCTATTAAGCTCAAAAAACGGACTTCAGAAGAAAACGTTATGACCGTTCAGGCCTTGGGGGGGTAAAAACTGACAAACAGGTTTTTCTCCAAATATGAGCTAAGTGGTCTCCTATGAGTCTAATCACCCAAAAATTTCCCAAAAATAGCCCCAAAATTTGTCCAAAAAATGAAACCCTAAAATTTGCGATGGGGGTGCACAATCGCGATGGTGTGAGACAATCGCGATGGTCTGGGACCGTCGTGATGGTGTGAGGGTGAACCGTCGCGATGGCGTGAGGGTGAACCGTCGCGATGGCGTGAAAGTGGACAATCGCGATGGCGTGAAAGTGGACAATCGCGATGGCGTGAAAGTGAACCGTCACGATGGCTCGATCAGGCGGACAATCGCGATGGCGTCAGTCAACGGTCAACGTGAACAATCGCGATGGTCCAAAGTGAACCGTCGCGATGGTCACAGATGCGATGGCTTGAGCCAATCGCGATGGTCTGGGCGCGATGGCATGAGCCAATCGCGATGGTGTGGGGTCAACCGAACAATCGCGATGGTCCGCGAACCGTCGCGATGGTCCAAATGAACCGTCGCGATGGCGTGAGACCGTCGCGATGGTCCGGCCGAACCGTCGCGATGGCGTGAGCCAATCGCGATGGTGTGACACAATCGCGATGGTCTGAGACCATCGTGATGGTCCACCAAACTGATGATTTTGCAAATACGTCTGTGGATTCGTAGATGCGCAAGGGTCGCCTACACGCCTGTGTGGTCGCTTACCAAAAATTCCGAAGTTTGCAGACCATCGCGATGGTCTGACGCACTCGGAAATTTCTGACAGAAGGTGATTTTCTTACCTTTTTGCAGCCTTCCTAATGCACTGGAGTACTGTTCCTGCAAGAAAACTCAAGAAAGCAAAAGCACACACAAGCACAAAAGCTCTCTCTCACTCTCTCGCATGCACAAATGAGGGAAAATGAGGAGAATGGGTGGATATGGTGAATTTTCTGATTTTTTTGGAGATGAAGATGATGATGCGGTGATGAAGATGGAGTGTGGGGGAGGTGAAAAACACTAAAAACTAAGTAAAAAGAACAACAAAAACTGAAATTTTTACCTTCCAACGCCACTTCTTGCTATACTCTTACCATCACACATTCGTCCTAGACTCGATTCCCGGCAACGGCGCCAAATTTGGTGTTGCTCTAGCACAATGGTGAGAACCACGTTAAGAAGCTTCACCTCCTTAATTGTCAATCCGCGGAAGAGATAAGAGTGATATGAAGATCGTGAATGTGAGATGATGTGAGAGTGAAGGTGAGAAGCACCGAGATGCACACACACATACACACACACAATGAAGAGACAAGCAAGACACAATGGAAGGTGGGAAATTAGCTCTATTACTCAAGAACACTATTACAAGCTCAAAAGAACTCTAAGCTCACACTAGCCAACCTCAAAAATGAGCTCTCTAGCTCTTTTTATAGTTTCTAGACTAGTTTTGACCGGTTTCACATCTAGTGACCGGCATAGTTAAAAATTAGCTCCTAGATGCTATTTGGAAGGGTAAACGGTGTCTAAAAATAACAAAAATTGATACGCTTGTTCTACCTAAGCTCCTCAAGCTCGAGGACTCCTTGGCTTGCACAAAATGGAGCTATGGGTTACAAAATGGGGTTTTCTATGTTACATATGTTACAATAGTGATGAAAATCACTGTTGGAGGTTTTTGAAAAGTATTTTTAGAACATGATTCTTTGAAAAAAGATTCCACTAGCTTCCTGCTCCGTCGTTACATGCTTCCGCGTCGTCTGTGCCTCTCGCTGCTTCCAACACTTGTCTTCTTAGTTTCATTCTCCGTATGCGCTCCAATGCTTCTGCTTGAGCTTCTTCTCGAATTCGTCTTTCTTCTTCTTTGCGTTTCTTAGCAGTGTCGAGTCGACTTAGCATCTCTTCCGTCAGAGGTTCCTGATATAACTTGACCCTGCACCCGCTTATGTAGCTTGGGAGAACGTCGCCTTCTAATGTGGCTAGTTGCACTGCTCCACTTGTTGAGATTCTGTTAATAATCATGGGTCCATAGCCTCTCTTCTCTAATTTCCTTGCATGTTGTTTCAAAGTGTAGACTAGTACTAGGTCGCCTGCCTTCAAACCTTTATCTTTGACGTGGGCATCAAAATATGCCTTCTGTCGTTTCTTAGCTGCATATATCCCTGCAGCTGCCCTTTGTCTTGTTTCTCCCAATCGTTCAAGGTCAAAAAGTCTAGAGGAGAGTTCATGACCCGTCCATTCATGCTCTTGTGCTACTTTCAATGTAGGTATCAAGAAGTCCACTGGTAGCCCTGCATTTTGGCCAAACACCATCTGAAAGGGTGTGGCTTGGAGTACCGTTTTATAGGCCACTCGGTATGCCCAAACAGCATGGTGTAGCTGTTTGTCCCAATCAGAGCGTTTATTATTCACTAATTTCGTCAGTACATTGCATAGAATCTTGTTTGTGCTTTCGGCTTGTCCATTAGCTTGAGGGTGATAGGGGGCAGACTTCTTATGAACTACCAAGAATTCTTGGAGTAGATTTTCAATCACTTCGTTCAAGAAGTGAGTGCCTCTATCACTTATTAGCTCTATAGGTAGCCCGTATCTTGTGAATACATTCTCAAACAAGAATTTAGCAGTTGTCTGAGCGTCGTTCTTTGTCGTAGCTTTTACCTCCACCCACTTGGTGAGATAATCCGTGGCCACAATGATATATTCAGCATGTGAAACCTTAGCTGGGGGATTAATAGGGCCTACAAAGTCTATTCCCCACTTAGAGAATGCACGTCCACCCATCATAGGTTTCAGTGGCATCTCATCTTTGCGTATAGGATACTGAGTTCTCTGACAAACATCACACCGTTTCACATAGGTATGTGCATCCATGTGAAGGGTCGGCCACCAGAAACCTACAAATAATATTGCCTTGATCACCCGATCTGGTCCAAAGTGTCCTCCTGCTACACCTTGGTGAGCAGTGTCTGGAGGGAATGTTTTTGTCCTCAGGAAGGATACTAGTGGTTCACTCCAATCTGGCACTATGGACACTTGATAAAGAGTGGCATGTTCCACAGGTGGTTTAGTGCAACAGATTGGGCATTCCTTGCACAACTTTTGGACATCAACCTCCATAGTAGGCCAATGCACTCCTAGTCTCCTCAGGGTCTGTAGGGTTCGTTGTTTTGAGTAGTGTTGCTCTAATGCACCTACATGTGCCAATTGCAACCACTTAGCGTACTCATCCTCTTCCACACAACAGGCCAAGATCCCTTGATCTGTAAGCTTGTACATACTTCCTGCCATGATGTGGTACTTTTGGGCTTTTACTACCTCTCTATCCTGTGTGGCTATTACTGAGTGGTTAGGCCCGTACGTCAATACTGGCACTAATGGCTTAGCCCACTGCGGAACCACTTCCAAATTAAACAAGTAAGCATCAGGAAGGTCATCTGACACTCCTTGTGGGGCTTCTCCCGATGTGAGCCTAGAAAGGTGATCTGCTCTCAAATGAGTCTTCCCTTTCCTTACCACAACCTCAAAATCATATTCCATTAGCAAGAGAAACCATCTTACTAACTTTCCTGTATTGCATGGCTTGTTTACGAGATATAGCAATGCCTGATGATCAGTAAAAAATTTAAACTTATTTGCAAGCAAATAATGTCTAAACTTTTTAACTGCATATACCATGCCTAGTCCTTCTCGTTCGGTGGTGGTATAGTTTCGCTCAGCTGCATTCAACTGTCTACTAGCATAGGCAATCGGAAGATCCATATTACCTTCATCAGTAGGCTGCGCGAGTACACACCCAATAGCATAATTGGATGCATCCACATGAACATGGAAAGGCTTATTCCAATCTGGTGTGGTTAAGATTGGTGCTGAACATAATCGTCGTTTGAGCTCATTGAAGGAGTTCTCACATTCATCACTCCACTCAAAGTTAGTCAAAAGTCCGTACAGAGGCTTTGCTATGATGGCATACATGTGTATAAACCGTCGATAATAACCACAATGCCCCATGAAAGCTTGTACTTCCTTGACATTGGTTGGTCTAGGTAACTCGGCGATGGCTCTCACTTTCTCTTCATCAGTGGATATGCCATTCTTTGACACTATGTGTCCTAGAATCTTGCCTTGTCTGACCATAAAAACACACTTTTATGGATTCAGGCAGACTTGATATTCTCTACATTTGTCAAAGATTTGTTTGAGTTCAGGAATATGGGTTTGTCTAATGTTAGAGTGAGCACAAAGATCATCAACATAGACTTCTAAGTTCTTCCTCAGGAACTCTTTAAATACATGGCACATCAGCCTCTGGAAGGTAGCTGGTGCGTTGGTAAGCCCAAATGGCATTACTCTAAAGGCAAATATGCCCCATTCAGTGGCAAATGCCGTCTTATGCTGATCTTCTGGAGCTATGGCTACTTGATTGTAGCCCGAAAATCCGTCGAGGAAGCTGTACACTTCCTTGCCTGCTACTCTTTCTAAGAGATGCTCTGTGATAGGAAGCGGATAGTTATCTCGAATTGTGGCTGCATTAACCTTCTTCAAGTTAATGCATACACGCAGCTTTCCATTCTTCTTGGGCACCACTACGACGGGGGATACCCACTCAGTGTGCTCAATTTCATAGATGAATCCAGCTTCAACCAGTCTATCTATCTCCTCTTTGATCTTGGCAGCATAATTATCATTATATGTATATGGCTTTTGCTTAGAGGGTTTGGCATCTGAGGTCATGGGGATAGTGTGTGAGCATATGTCAGGGTCCACACCTTTCAAATCCTTGTAACTCCAAGCGAATACATCCCTGTATTCTCTCAGCAAGGCTATTAGCTCTTGTTCTTCCTCTTCTGTCAGGTCATGTCCTATGTAAGTGCATCTCTCTTCTCCTTCTTCCATGGCTACCACAATTTTCTTTGTGATTTCTTTGTTATCATAGGCCTCTCCTGATTGCGCCTCCCGTTTAGGCATTCTGATCATGACTCTCCTGTCATCTATCTCATACTTCTTAAAATTTTTCGGGACCTCAAACAAAGATTCTTCCTCTTCTGGTGTGACTTCTCTCTTCTTTCTTTTCTTTCCTTCCTCCTTCGGGGTCACATGTGTGGCTAGTCTTACATCATTTGTACGCTCTCCAGACCTCTGGGGTTGAAATTCTACTTCATAGAAATATTCTTCATCTGATGCAAAAGGTGGATCCATAATGATTGACTCTAGATCAGAGTCATTTGCATCCTCAAATGCATCAGGGCTAGGTTCACACTCTTCTAACACTGCCTCTCCCATGATTGGCTCTATGGAGAAGACTGAAATGTCATAGCCATCTTCATCACAGTGAGGTGTCCATTGTTCTTCATTGATGGCTACATCCATTGTTGCTAGGATTTCTACCCAGCCGTGGGGTTCAAATTCCTCGTCAGGAAAGACTACCGGTGCATAGGCTAGGTCTTGAATTGATCTATGTGTTTCTTTTGCACCTACCTCTCTGGCTTTTTCTCTCTTCTCTTCTTCTACTGCTACTTTGCACATCCATAAGTGGGTGTCTTCATGCATCCATGAGGATCCTGACCCTATGGAATGCACCGATTCTGTATCATCTTTGGCTCTATGGATGGGATTCCATTGGATGGGAGGGACATCTCTATGAGAGTAATCTTTGAGATTCACTTTGGTCGTAACACCTAAGTGTTGTAGGTACAAGGAGTTGGTTTCCCAGTCTTGTACCACTTGCAACTGTCGCATAAATGGTCTTCCCAAAATCATCTCATAGGCATGGTTCTTGCTAAAATCACATATAGCAAATGTGTGTTCGAACTCAACACCACATGTGGTGAGAGTTATTCCTTCTAACAGCCCTAAGGGTCGCTCTATGTGACCATCGGCCATTTGCAATTTCATCCTCGTGGGCCTGAGTGCTGGCTTGCCTCAACGCTTCCATAGGGAAGTGGTAGCAATTGCAACACCTGCGCTTGAGTCTAGAATGGCCTTGGTGGTGTATCCTTGATGGGTGATAGGAAGATATGTGTTTCCCTCTTCGCCCTCACTCATGTCTCCTATCTTGTCCAATGGTATTTTTGGCACTGTTCTCTGGGATCCTACCTGGGAACGAGGTTTTGTTATCTCTGGTACTTGTTTGGCCACATGTTTCCATAGCTCTGGCCTTACTTTGAGTAGCTCTTCTAAGGTGAGGTTGCATTGTACTTTAGTGTTTTTCACTACCTCTGTGTTCCTAGGTATGACTGAGTCCTCATTTCTTACCATGACCGTGGGTGCTCTCATACAGGTGGACTTAGCTTCCCATGGGCCTGTGAAGTGGGGTAATTCTTGTAGAGAGTTAGACTCAAAGTCTAATTTTTCCTGAGAGTGGGTGCTCTCCTGCTCCTCATAAATGGATGGGATGTCTTGTGGGAATTGGTCATGTGCGTCATCCACAAATTCAATGGGAGGAGGGACTTCACTTTCTTTAGCCCATTTGTCTTCTTGAATCTCTCGTAGGAATTCTGGTGTGAATCGATTCATAGAAGATGATGTGTCTGGCTCCGTAGAGTTAGGCACATAGGCTTCAGGCACATAGGCTTCCTGGGTAGGAATGCTTACTCTTTCACTTGCCCTGTCCTTATGTTGAGAGGCGGGTTCCTTTTCTGATTGTGCAATCAGCTTCTCTATTCTTTCTAACAGTCCATCAAAGTGCAACTGTGTCTTCGCCGAACTAGAGATGTTAAATAGGCGACTGGCTTCAAACATGGTTTGAGCCAATTCCACCATCTTAGCACAAATTTTGGTTCGTTCTAGCTCTAGTTCTGCTCTAGGGTAACACTTTTCATGATTAGTTACGTTTGGCCCTTCTTGGATTCTGGCCTGATATGCTTTAAGCATCATGTTTAGGTCCTCGGGAGTGGGATCTGCTAAGACTGATCCTACTCTTGGGGGTGGTGGGTTTAGGTGAGGCGGGTTGGAAGGTGGCGGTTCGGATGGAGTTGGGAATGGTGGAGGTGATGGAGGTGGGGCAGTGTGAGAGGGAGTTTGAGCTGTGAGTTCAGTTATCCTGGCCTTTGTTTCTCTCAGGCTTTCCTCGAGTTCACTCATCTTTTTTGCCCATTGTCTTTTCATTCTTTCACGACTATCTCTCCAAGCTCTAGTGCTCTTCTTTGTCATGCTCTCCGTTTCACTAACATCTGGGCTCTTTTCCTGGCCTACGCTTTGGTTCTGTTGCAAGGCTTGGGCTCTAGTGATTACTTGTACTGGTGCAGTGGAAGTCACACTCCCTGTGGAGTCTACAACTAACCCAATAACGTTGATAGGAGTGATTTTTGGCATATTACTGATGCTCCTTTCCACACTCTTGGCAAAAGCCTTGGATCGTTACTGATTGGGTTTGGGTAGGTGCGGGCATGGGGCAGTCACGAATGAGGTGATCTCCCTGACATCTGTAGCATGGTCCTCTAGGGAATGGGGGTCTTACTTGCCTAGGTTGAGGTCTAGGGTTGGGGTTTGCATACATGACGTTTGTGTAATCTGACTCCCAACTAGGTTCATTTGGCTCTTCACTATGTACATCATAAGTATTCAGCAAAATCATACCAATGATTTTGGTGTAGTTTAGCTAGATACGGGAGAGAGAACCCAAGGAAAATAACCACTAGGAGAAGAACCTAGGACACCTAGAGGGATGTCTGTACTGACAAGAGTAATAATCCTAGAATGGATCCCTCAGGATAACAGAAGCATAGAATTATTCTTGAATAAGGAAACTGATGAAGCATTTTGGAGGTACAAAATGGAACAACCTAGAGAGGTAGGCTCCATCATGGTTTATGAATTCAAGGACCCAGATACACTTGGAAAGGTTGTATACCTAGATGATACTTCAGAACGAGTATTTCTAGTACCAGACCACGCGAGAAATACCTACACATGGAGAGGTGAGTTAGTATTTGTTGTATTTACAAACTTGTAAACATCAAAGAACACAACCAAATATGATGAGACCTCTCAAGATCATTAAAACATCAACCAAATATTTCCAAACTTCAAAAACAAGCTTTCCACCAAACTTTCCAAAAAACAGAAATAGGTCACTGAAGCAAAATGATCACCAGAAACTCTCTAAGCAGAATTTGACAAATTTAATCATATATTCTGAAAGTAGACTCTTAGTCGCATGCTTTAGAAACAAAAAACGTCAAAAAAGGTGGAGTATAGCTCCCAAACCAACAGCTTGAAGTCAAGGTAAGAAGATGTCTGCAACAGCAAGGTATGACTAACTGTCTGAATTGAAAAATGATGTATAGCAGCATGCAAACTTCAAGATCTATGAAAACTTTTACTATGGATAGAAATTATGAGAGCTAAGGAAACTCCTCCAAGTGAAATCACTCAAAAGAACCTCATAACGACTGAGATATGAAAGTTTGAAGAGAGGTATGTCACTGATGAGGCACCAGATAGACACAAGAAACAAGATCTGAAAAAAATGCCTACTTTTGCGGCGTTTTCTCATCATAAATTGTACAAAAATTGACCTACTATATATTACAAGTTGTAAGCTTCGCAACGCAACAAGAATCACTCAATTTGGACACCTACACTAAGAGAACCACTCTTTTTATTGAGAGGCTATCAACAGAAACGCCTTCCTTGTTTAAAAATAGACACCTCTCCTTTCCTTCTTCTTTTATCTACTTTTATCTACTTTTGCTCTAACTTTGGAGATGTGAACGCCTCCACATGTTATTTTTCATAACTAATAAGATCCACAAGCTTCCATATACCATTTTTAATAGTTAATAAAATCCACAAGACTACTTTAGAGCTTGTTTTTATGTAACATTGCCCCCCTCAAGCTCTAAATCCAAAGCTTTGACTCCAAGTAGTACTTTGATTCGCTTAAGCTTTTGAGCATCCACTGCTTTTGTGAGTATGTCTGCTAATTGATATTTTGTTCCAACATGTTGAATATCAATATCTTCATTCACCACCTTCTCTCGGATATAGTGATAGTGCACTTCAATGTGTTTTGTTCTTGCATGGTACACTGGATTAGATGCGAGCTGTAATGAACTTACATTATCTCCAAAGAGTAGTGGACGTGTTGTAGATAGATTCATATCTTCATAAAGCTACAAATACCACATAATCTCACATGTTGCATTTGTAAGACTTCTATATTCAGCTTATGTGCTTGAAAGTGCTATTGTATGCTGTTTTTTAGAACTCCATGAAACCAACTTATTACCTGCAAATATCAGATATCCACCTGTACCCCTTCTATCATCCTTATTTCCAGCCCAATCTGCATCATTGTATGCTTTCAAATCCAAACCTTCATGATATTTATAGCCCAAACCTTAATTTAATGTACCCTTCAAATATCTCAAGACCCTTTTTGCTGCTTGCATATGAACATCTGTGGGTTGTTCATGAATTGAGACAATGTACTTACACTAAATGTAATATCCGGCCTGGTTAAAGTTGCATATATAAGAGAACCAATCAAAGACCTGTAGATAAGTGGATCTTCTAAAGGTTCACCATCTTCAACACTGTACTTCACATTGGGTTCCATCGGATTACTGATACCTTTGCAATGCTCCATGCCATATTTCTTTAACAAATCTGAAATATACTTTCTTTGTAGAAGATATACGCCATCTTCCTTCTTCATAACTTTGATTCCAAGAATGTACGTCAGTTCTCCTAAATCTGAAATTTTAAATTCAGATCCCAGCTCTGCTTTGATCCTGGCTATCTCACCTTCATTGTTTCCTGTTATTATCAAGTCATCCACATAAATTGAGATATAAACAATCAATGATCCTTCAACCTTAACATACAAAGAAGTATCTGGATTTGAACACCGATATCCCTGCTTTTCAAGAAACTTTACCAATCTAAAATTCCAAGCCCTTGGAGCTTGCTTAAGACCATACAATGCTTTCAAGAGTTTACATACATGAGTAGGCTTCTTGGAATCTTCATAACCTGCTAGTTGCTCCATGTACACATCTTCTTTTAAATCACCATGGAGAAATGCATTTTTTATATCTAATTGATAAAGATTCCATACCTTGCTTGCAACAACACTTATTAATGTCCTTATTGTTGATATCTTGGCAACAGGAGAAAATGTCTCCTCATAATCGATGCCATAACTCTGTGCATAACCTTTACAAACAAGCCTTGCCTTATATCTACTTATTGGACCATCACTGTTTCTCTTTATCATGTACACATATTTGTTACCAATTACCTTCATGTTAGGTTGCCTTGGAACTAAACTCCATGTATTGTTCTCATACAAAGCTGTCATTTCTTCATCCATTGCTTTAACCCATGTCTTTACCTTTGATGCTTTTTTAAAAGTTGTTGGTTCCTGCTCCTCAAGAAGTTTTGCAATATAAGCTTCATGAGAAAATCTTTGCGGTTGCCTTCTTTCTCTTACTGGATACCTTGATTGGCTTCTTGTCCTACCATGCTTTTCTTGCCTTCGAGTTTGAGTTCTTCTTGATGTAGAACCTTCACTTTCTTCTTCCTGTGACTCAATTTCCTTTGAAATCAAATCAAGAATTTTCTTCAACTTTTGATTGGGGGGAGTTGCCTCTTCATGTGTAATTTGACTCTCTGGTGAACTTGGAGAACTTGGCTCTTCTTCGTGACTTCTTGTAGTTTCTTCTTCATCTACCTGCACTTCATGTTTATACCAAGACTTATCTTCATGAAAAATAACATCTCTCGAAACAATTACCTCTCCCGTATCTGGGTTCACACATCTATATCCTGGTTGCCCTTCTGCCATACCAATAAAAACCATTTTTTGTGACCTTGGATCCAACTTTGACCTTAACTGTTGTGGAACATGAACAAAACATATGCTTCCAAAAATTCAACAATTAGCAATATCTGTTTTTGATCCATAAAACAATTCATAAGGTGCTTGTTGTACATGACTTTGAGTAGGTGGTAACCTGTTCATCACATAAACTGCCATATTGCATGCTTCAGCCCAAAAAATAAGTGGTAAGTCCTTTTCATTTAACATGCACCTACCCATCTCCAAGATAGACCTGTTTCTTCTTTCGGCCATACCATTTTGTTGAGGTGTGTATCTGTTTGTAGTCTCCTTTTTAATTCCTTCTTCCTCCAAAAATGCATGAAATTGATTAGAAAAATATTCACCTCCTCCACCTGATCTCAACCTTCTTATGCTTTGACCTGTTTGCTTTTCAACCAATGATTTAAACTTTTTGAATGTGTCAAACACTTCGGATTTGTATTTCATAAAATAAATGAATGTAAACTTTGAGAAGTCATCAATAAATGTGACAAAGTACTTGCTACCTGCCATGGACTCTTCTTGAGATGGACCCCATACATCAGTATGAATCAAGTCCAAAATACCTCTGCTTTGCAGTCCTGCTTTTGAAAAAGAACTTCGTACCTGTTTTCCAAACTGCATTGCCTCGCGAATAAAATCCAAATCTTGCTTAGTTAGTTGTGGTAAACCTTCAACCAATGATTTCTTTGCAATATCTTTTAACCTGCCAACACTGATGTGTCCTAATCTTTTATGCCATAAATCCAATTGACTTACTTGAGTCCCATTAACCATTGTATAACCTGCATAATCTGGAACTTCAACTTCATAAGTATATAATCTGTTTACCTTTTGTCCTTTTATAACAAAATTTCCATCCTCCTTTTGATAAGCCTGCCACTGATTATTGTCAAAATCGACCTTTACTCCATTGTCCTCCATCTGTCCAACTGAAATCAAATTTCTTGTAATGGTAGGAACAAACAAAACATCTCTAAGAGTGACATGTTCATTAAGTGGACAATCACCAATGTAAACTACTTCATGCTCAATAATATCTCCTCTAGCAACTGTGACTCTTGAATCAGGTTTGTGTAAGTTCACAAACATATTCATGTTGTGACTCATGTGGTTTGAGCAACCACTATCTACATACCAAGTTTTGTTGTTTACCTTCCTCTTATGTGTCTCTGTATGCATAGCCATAAGAACATTTTCCTTCTGTGTTTGAGCCTCCTCTGGTACTATGTTGTTGTTGTGATGCATGTGATCTTGGCCTCTTCCTCTTTGTCGTCCTCTAAAACCACATCTTCTATTCGGATTGGAGAAACAATCCCTAGCATAATGACCAACTTTACCACAATAATGGCAAGTAAAGTTACCTTGCTGATTTGGTTGAGTTTGTTGACTTTGTTGTATTGTTCTTCCTCCTCTAGTCGCATTAAAGCTTCCTCTTCCTCTTGCATTGTTGTTGAATCTTCCTCCTCCTCTCCAATTTCCTCTACCTCTTGATCTATTTGATGAAGTATAAAGAGCTGGGGATTGATAACAAGTACAGAAGTGAAGCCGGTATTACCAGAAGCTCCTACACAAGTGGATCGAGCAAGAGAGCAAGAATGGATCGAAAGAGACAGAAGAGTTCTGTTTATTATATCACAAACCGTTTCCAATACTATGCTTGGGCATATAAGAGGTTTGAATACTAGTAGAGAGGCTTGGGAGTCTCTAGAAAGATTATTTGCAACTACCAACAGAGCGAGGCAAACACAACTTATAGGTGAGCTGACAAGAGTAAAAAAGAAGCCACGACAATCAGTTAATGATTATATTCTTGAGGTAAAATCTCTTATTGAAGCATTAGCCTCTATTGATGCATCTCTTAGTGAGGATATAAAGTTTAATAGCATGTTAAATGGCTTGAGAGAAGTTGAAAGATGGAAGTCTTTCATTACATCTATCATGACTCGAGAGAATCTACCATCCTTTGAAGATTTACAGACACTCATGATGACTGAAGAAATCAACATAGAAGGTGGGAACTCTTATCATTCACAAAGAGATAGTCAAGGACACTTTAGACATGAGATAAGACTCCATTCTAAATTGCCACATGGGATAATTTCTCCCATCAGATAACTTCTCAATCGATGCACTCAAATCTGCCATGTTGAATTGTTGTAAACAAAGAAGATAATTCAATAAGTTGTATGAAAGATTTGATAAAACAAAAAAACAAAAGCTTTGATACCACAATGTTGTGTTTACAAACTTGTAAACATCAAAGAACACAACGAAACATGATGAGACCTCTCAAGATCGTTAAAACATCAACCAAATATTTCCAAACTTCAAAAACAAACTTTCCACCAAACTTTCCAAAAAAAGAAATAGGTCACTGTAACACAATGATCACCAAAAACTCTCTGAGCAGAATTTGACCAAAGTAATCATATATTCTGAAAGTAGACTCTGAGCAGCATGCTTTAGAAACAAAAAACGTCAAAAAAAGTGGAGTATAGCTCCCAAACCAACAGCTTGAAGTCAAGGTAAGAAGAAGCCTGCAATAGCAAGGTATGACTAACTGTCTGAATTGAAAAATGATGTATAGCAGCAAGAAAACTTCAAGATCTATGACAAAATTTTGATATGGATAGAAAGTATGAGAGCTAAGGAAACTCCTCCAAGTGAAATCACTCAACAAAACCTCATAACGACTGAGATATGAAAGTTTGAAGAGAGGTATGTCACTGATGAGGCACCAGATAGACACAAGAAACAAGATCTGCAAAAACGCCTACTTGCGTGGAGTTTTCTCATTGTAAATTGTACAAAAACATAAAAGTTGTAAGCTTCGCAAGGCAACAAGAATCACTCAATTTGGACACCTAGACTAAGAGAACCACTCTTTTTATTGAGAGGCTATCAACAGAAACGCCTTCCTTGTCTAAAAATAGACGCCTCTCCTTTCCTTCTACTTTTATCTACTTTTGCTCTAACTTTGGAGATGTGAACGCCTCCACATGTTATTTTTCATAACTAATAAGATCCACAAGCTTCCATATACCATTTTTAATAATTAATAAAATCCACAAGACTACTTTAGAGCTTGTTTTTATGTAACAGTATTCCCTCCATCTTGAGCAAATGTAAACAGGAGCCATCAGGGTGCTCGAACATCCTCATCCCATGGTACTCAAAGAGAGAAGAACAAAGAGAGACCAAAAGTAAGTTTCACTCATCCCATAGGGAGAGATAGAACCACCATGGACAGCGATAGAGTGAAAAGACAAAGGGAACCTAGAATACCAAGTGGTAGAGATTATTTTCCTCTACCTAGACCACATGAGCACCCAAGGATATTAAGACCCACTCAATTAGTAAAGTCAATGAAAAACTACTTTGTTGGGATAGGAGGTCCTTATGACCATAATGCGGAATGTAAGCAAGTGCTAAGAGGAGAGCAAGTAGAACACATGTTCATGCAATATAATGCATTTGGACTAACGTTAAAGAACATAGCTTTAACTTGGTTTCAACCATTGCAGCAAAGGCAATTTAGAGATATCCATCACTAGTTAGATTCATTCATAACGGAATTCTCTAAAAGTGGAATCATACATGATATGTCTTTGTTGATTCATAGCTTCAAACAAACCCCCCAAGAAACAGTTAGACTCGTAGCAGGTTTAGACAATATGTTGAAAGATGTCCGATGCAAGAATTACCCTCACAGGCCAAGCAAGTGTCATTGTTTTTAGATGGTCTCTTGAGCTATAAACTATGCTCCTATGTATACTTAAAGGAACCCCAAACATTATAGCAATGTGTCAGAATTTGTGTAGACATTGAGGACAACCTTGGAGAGGAGTTGGAACTCTCAAAGGTCTATAAAGACTCAGATTGTTCATCTCTAGCATCCTCAAAACTTTCTAGCTCGATAGAGGACCTAGCAGAAAAAGTGGCCCAATGACTAGGAGTTTCTAGTAAACAGATGCATAGGTTAACAACAAACAAGCGTTGTTACACCTGCGGTGGTGATCATATGGCAAATGTGTGTCCCAATGCAACACAACCACAAGCCAACCCTAGTGGCCAATACTGTACGATTGAGAGAGGATACATGAATCACACGGCTCAAGATTGCCCATACAACAAAAAAGTAGTACGAATGAATTACCCTCAAGCATACCCTCAACCAGGCAGGTATCAAGGTCAATACAATGCTCAACCTCATTACTATAGGCCTCCTCAAAACTATCCTTATCAATCTCAACAGAGACCACAACCTGTTTTAGCTCAATAGCCACCCCCACCAGCTAATGTCATCCCAGTCAAATACGCTACTGCAGAAGAGAATCTCAATAGGGCTTTAGTGCCTTCTTCACCCCTGATCACAGAAAGTGACCCTAATTCTAATAGTTTTGACTCTACTCATGTAGATAGCCCACCTGCATATTATATGGAGTCACTAGAACATGTGGAAACATATCAGTACGATAGCCCACCATTGGAACCCAACTGGGAGCCCAATTATGCTAACATGATGTATGCCAACCCTAATCTATGGCCCAAATTAAGACAGCAAAGACCACAGGGCCCTACAGGACCATGATTTAGGTGCCAATGTTGAAAACAATGTCCCATTGGTCAAAGATTGGTCAAGATGATCCACCTTGCTCACAAAGCACAACATGTGTACAAGTTTTGTAGTAGTCCTTCTACATCAAAAGCGCATTGGCACATTGGCTGGAGTAAAACTCTCTCAAAACAGTGACCAGGGTTCGAATCTGATGGACGGGAGCAATGTTCGCTATTTGAGATTTTGTTTTATTAAAAACACACAAACACAGACAATAAACGGCGATGCAATTTTTTATTAAAGCTTTCCATAGCAATCGTAGAGTTTTGTTTTATGGAGAGCTTTTCAAGTGCTTTATTCTATCAAGAAACAAAGCTATATAAACACATACTTGTCTCATTGTTAAATCATCCTTCACCTATTACAACACAAGCTTTGGAGCTTGGTCCCTCAATAGAGGTGGTGCTTCTTAGTACATGGGGCAGCCATGGTGCTAGCTTGGAGCATGTTGAGGAGCGGCTATGGAGTTCTCCTTAGAGAAGGAGAGTGTGCTCACACTCTTGCTTATGGAGAGGATTTACCCCATAGCAACTTGGTGGTGTGGATCGGCCATTCACATGATGTATTTGAAGATTGTCTTCTACATGAAGATTTTGGGTTACTTCAAAGACCTTGGATGGTGGTTAATATAAGATTTGCATCTTATGTTAAGAATTCAAGTACATATTCTCTTTATGCACACAAGTACTACTTGGAGCTTATGGAGGCAGTAACATCCATATCAGGAGGAGACCTCTTCAGCATAGGTACAAGAGAATCAGTACATATATGCTTTATGCATATTTGGATGAGGTGTTAGAGAAGATATGATCATATGAGTTTGAGGATTTCTGGCAGCAAACTTGTTAGCATTCTTTGCGACTTTTGTAAGTATGTGATCTTTTCACACACGTGTCTAACTTAGGGTCTTCCATAGCCTAAGGTTAGATGAGGGTTTGTTGATTATCAGTTTTAGACTGATCTTTCCTCTTTCTGTCACTCATATTCACTCTTCTACAACCTATTAGGTCACACATCTCATATATATTTAGATTTCTATCCATACGTTTGAATATGTTTGTTACATTTGTACATTCACTCATCCATCTATTTCTGTTCACATAGAGAGGTTGAGAGTTTTGCTCCCACATTCTACATTGAACATTGGTATATATGATAGTGTGAGTAAGCCTTGGCTTACGTAACACTTTACACATGTTGTCTAATCTTTCTCTATCTTTTTCTCATCATTTGTATGATTAAATGTGGTATGTTCATGTCTTGTTAATATTGGAAGATTGCTAGAATATGTGTTGTAGATCATGGACATATGGAACCTTGGACCTGTGGTATTTGTTATGGGCTTACCTCACTTCCAACATTTGGTATCAGAGCTTTAGGGTTTTGATATCTGAGTTCATTCAGGCTCTCAGATTCCCAGGTTCCCAGACTTCCAGGTTTACAACATATGATTTAAGAGCATCGTCTAATATTTGACATTTGACATACACACTTAATCTAGATGAGTAAAGATTTTAGAATTAGACAATTCAGTCACATGTTTATTCATCAGTGTGGAAGTATGAAGTTGATGATCTGTTAGCAGCTGAATACTTTTGGAAAAGTATGAAAATACTTTACAAAAAGTATTGTTTGAAGACCAAGACTTGATGAAGAGAAGGCTACTTCAGATTCAAGGAAGAACAATGGTTTGGAGAAGATGAAGGAATCAGATCAACATCAAATCACAGATATCAGTTTCTACTATCATATTATCATTTGCACGTCATATCTTAGAAGAGAAGTTATGAAGAGATTTGAAGAATTCAAGGAATGCTTTTATACACTTTCATTCTTTGAAAGTTAAATCATTAGTTACATCAAAACAGGTATCTAGAGGCTTTTCTAGAGAGTTTTGAGAGATCTCTTTCATGGCAAGAAAATTCATTTAAGAAGACAAATGTGGAGAGCATCAGTTTCATTTTTAGCCAATTTTGTGTTGTAAGTTGGTTGGAAGTTTATGCTCACATTTTATCTAGAGAGATAACTCTAGAAAGGTAATTCATCATTCAGACAAAAGGTTGGTGAATTCAGTCATATCAGTCATTTGAAACAAAATTTTGATTCAAGAAATATGAGGAGATGATAAAACATGATTCTATGTTCACTTCCATTTGTATACCATGTTTGTTTTGTCTCTTACTCTTAACACTAGAGGAGGAGAAACGTTCATTTAAAGAAGTCAAGAGTGCTTGCTACTTCAAGATGAAGAGAACAAAAGGTATGGAAGAAAAGTTTGAAGATGTGGACATCATCACGTGGAAGAAAGATGTAGAAGAAGAAAGTCCAACATTTCCAAAGGAAAAGTAAGACTTCCTTTTCTCCTATATTTTCCATATAACTTTCCTACTTTGTCCTCTACATCCAAAGACAAGTCTACGAGAACATCTTGTGTGAAGATAGTCTAAAGAAGAAGCAGTTTCTTGTTTTGCATTACACTTGGTCATGATTTAGTAGATTTGACAAAGAATTGGATTGAGAGGAAGAAAAGCAGTAGATTTTGAAGGCAACATTTATGTTATGTATGAGTTATATATAAGTTGAAGATTTTAAGTAGGCAGCTATATATTCCCTCAAAGAATTCTTGGAGTGTCAATATAGAGCTACTTGGTATATGACAAGTTGCAAGGAAGTATATTTCTTCTTTATCTAACTCTTAAGGTAAAAGAGTATCTATAGCAGATGTTGGAGACTTGGGTTGAGGTTTTTTGAGTTTTGGAAAAGTTACCTCATATTCAGTATTTTCAGAAACTTCAAAAAATTCAGATCTGTTGATGTACAAGTCAATGGAGAACCTACTTTCTATGTTTGTCTTGATTTTTGGATACGTGCTTGTATTCGAAAAGGTGTTCCATCAGATCCTATTACTTGATTGAGAAGTGGAGTTAGCCAAAAGAAAATCAAGCAGATACTATCACATTTCACTCGGGTAGAATATGAAGATTTGAAGTATCAACTTGCAGCTTTTGGAGTTCTCAAGGTGAGAAGTTTGTCCACTTATATTTCAAGCAGGAATTGAAGATTCTTGAGAAGGATTTGTTTGAAGAAGAGTTTTACAACTTTGTAAGAAGCATGGACACTTAGAGACATTCAGGTAACAAATCAAACATTCAGTCATGAAGGTTTGATGAGAGAAGATTCTACACAGGTACTTTTGTTGGAGAGATCATTGATCTTGGATGATCTTGTATGATCTTGATAGATCTTATATGATCTTGAATGATCTTGGAAATCTTGAGTATTTATGAGTCAGTTGTCGATCCTTTGTTTATAAGATTCTTAGCATTAGAAGAAGTAAGTCAAAGATTCAAGTTCTACCAGATTTGTGTTGAAGAGAGATAGAAGAAGATACTTGTTATGTTGCAGAAAGGTTATGAATCCTAAAATGCTTTCAGCAAGGTTTTTATGATAGATCAGCTAACCTTATTCTAGATTTTGGGAAGCTGAGGAGTAAAGAGTGAAAGCCATTAGCATCTACAGTGCTAATAAAAAGGATTCAGAAATTTTGTTTCAGATACAGGTATTGATGTTAAGGAAGCAATGCTAAATCATTGAAGATCAGATTTATTGAAAGAAAAAGGACGTCCAAGATTTCATAAAGTTTGATATACTTTGAAGAATACTGGATACTAGTGTTAAGTCATTCACGGGGGTGATGAAACATGAAGACTTATTTTCAGCCATATATGAAAGAATATAGAGTCATACCTACAGGTATTCCTATATTTCCTTTGTCAGTTTCTCTTTATGTTCCAGCTTTGAAAGAAGAAGGAAGAAGGAGAATGTATGGAGAAAGTTCCTGTTAGGATGTTCCTCTTTAGGAGAAGGTTCCAGAGTTCTATTGAAGAGAAGCTTGATATTTCAGAGAGGTATGTTTGAGAGGTGCGCACATATATGTTTATACTAGATTCTGAAGGAAAGAGGTATGAAGGATTTACAGATGAACAAGGATGAAGACATGATGACATCATAGATTTTTTGATAAGACTCATGAGTTGATTTCAGCTGAGTTGAGTTGAGTATAGTCAGAGATGAACTAGCAGTGTTCATAATACACTAAGTTGTGAGTTGTCAATCACATGTTCTAGGATTCAGTTCTTGATTTTGTGTATTTACATGACACATTAGAAGTTACGTTGAGAAAACTTTTGTAAGGTAAATGCAAATATATGGATCCTCGTGTATGTTTTCAGGTTTGAGAAGACATGAGATAGCAGGTTCGGAGTCAGTACATGCTATATTTGTTGTGAAGTAGTGATTGCTTGATATGTACACTATTGGATATCTAGATTCCATATTTTCTCAAGTATTATGGTTCATATTTAGCAAGTTCAGGTTTTTTGGAGGAAAGTCAAATTCAGTTTTGAAGAAAAGATTTGAAGAAAACTTTTGAAGAAAAGATTTGAAGGTCAATTTGGGGAGTACAAGTTTGAAGCTTATGAAGTTTGTAGATCCAGTCCAGTTTGTACCATTGTGACATTGCAGGGGGGATTGTTGAAAACAATGTCCCATTGGTCAAAGATTGGTCAAGATGATCCATCTTGCTCACAGAGCACAGCATGTGTACAATTTCTGTAGTAGTCCTTCTACATCAAAAGCGCATTGGCGCATTGGCTGGAGTAAAACTCTCTCAAAACCGCGACTAGGGTTCGAATCTGATGAACGATAGCAGCATTCAATATTCGAGATTTTGCTTTATTAAAAACACACGAACACGGACAATAAACCGTGACACGATTTTTTATTAAAGCTTTTCGTAGCAATCATAGATTTTTGTTTTATGGAGAGCTTTTCAAGTGCTTTATTCTATCAAGAAACAAAGCTATATAAACACATACTTGTCTCATTGTTAAATCATCCTTCACCTATTACAACACAAGCTTTGGAGCTTGATCCCTCAATAGAGGTGGTGCTTCTTAGCACATGGGGCAGCCATGGTGCTATCTTGGAGCATGTTGAGGAGCAGCTATGGAGTTCTCCTTGGAGAAGAAGAGTGTGCTCACACTCTTGCTTATGGAGAGGATTTACCCCGCAGCAGCTTGGTGGTGTGGATCGGCCATTCACATGATGTATTTGAAGATTGTCTTCTACATGAAGATTTCGGGTTACTTCAAAGGCATTGGATGGTGGTTAACATAAGATTTGCATCTTATGTTAAGAATTCAGGTACATATTCTCTTTATGCACATAGGTACTACTTGGAGCTTATGGAGGCAGTAACATCCACCTCAGGAGGAGTCCTATTCGGCATAGGTACAAGAGAATCAGTACATATATGCTTTATGCATATTTGGATGAGGTGTTAGACAAGATATGATCATATGAGTTTAAGGCTTTTTGGCAGCAAACTTGTTAGCATTCTTTGCGACTTTTGTAAGTATGTGATCTTTTCACACATGTGTCTAACTTAGGGCCTTCCATAGTGTTGAAGCTCAAGATCAAGGACAAAGAATGGAAGTGCATCAAGGAAGTGGACACACAAGAAGAAGGAGCAAGTAGGGAGCTCCAAGAAGCACCTGTCAAATTTTCAGAAGAAATCCCTACAAAAATAGTGATTTTTATCACTAAAAACCATTGTAAATACCATTTTCCATTTTTGTAACTCCATTTTGCTCAAGCCAAGGAGTCCTCGAGCTTGAGGAGTATTAGAACTACCATCCTACCAATTTTCATGATTTTTAGACCCCATTTGAGCCCCCAAATAAGCCCTGGAACCTATTTTTTAACTAGGCCGGACACTAGGTCTGGACAGGGCCAAAACCACTCAAAAAACTATAAAAAGGGCTGGAGAGCTCATTTTTGGGGTTAGCTTGTTGTAGATTTCAGTTTTGTAAGAGAGCTCTTTGGTAATCGAAGCTTTCCATTGTTCCACTCTTTGCTCTTACATTGTGCGCGTGTGTGTGTATGTGTGTGCATGCTTGTGTGCTTTCACTCACGCACTTGTGCCATCACTTGCTCACGGTCTTCATACCGGTCCTCACGTCTCCACGGATTGACATTTATGAGGTGTATCTCCTCACGTTGGTACTCACCATTGTGCTTGAGTGACACCAAATTTGGCGCCGTTGCCGGGGAGAGAGCTTGGAGGACGAGCGTGTGACGGTAAGACGTAGAGTAGCGACCTTGGAAAGTAAAAAAATCATCATTTTCAGTTCAGTTTTTGAATTTTCCTTCTTCTTCATCTTCATCATCATCACCATCTCCACCCGCCTTCATCTTCTCAGTTTTTTCCATTTTTTAGAGTACATTTACCTTGTTTTTACTTGTGGTTGTGAGCAAGAAGCTTAGAGAGGGTGCAGAATAGGGGCGCTGAAGAAGTAGCACCAAAATAGCTAAAAATCTGAGTGAATAGCCCCGGACAAGACAAAACCTGTGCCAAGTATCGTGAGAGCTGCGCCAGAGATCGTGAGTGAGTAATCGGGCAACCTGGGGTTACACAGAGCAAGAGGAAGTGACAAAGAAGTTAGAGAGGCTCTCAAGGTGAGCAACCACCCATTTAATCTATAATTTCTCAGTAAATTAAGTTTGGAAAGGGAAACGATCTGCGTCAGGTATCGTTTGGTACTGACAGAGGTGAAAAGGAGTGATTTGGGGTGATACAGAGAGTGAGGAGAGGAGAGAGGAAAGAGTAGAGCATGTGTACAACCAAAACTTAGAAAAAATCTTTCCCAAAATTTGTCTAAGGGTCAAGTATCGTTTTGCTCCCGCGGTCGAGTATCGCGATACTTAGCAAGTATCGTTTTACTCCTGTGGTCGAGTATCGCGATATTTCCCTCCTTTCGGTATCGTTTGGTCCAGAGATCGTTTTGATCAAAGATCACGATACTCACTAGCGATCGTGTATCATCTGGACCAAAGATCGTGTATCATCTAGATCAAACATCGCGTATCATTTGGCTTAAGTATCGTGTATCGTTTATCAGAGATCGCGATACTTACCAAAGATCGTGTATCGTTTGGTTCAGGTATCGTCGATCGTTTTGAGCCAAGTATCGAGTATCGTTGGTGTCAAGGATCGTTTCAATCAAAGATCACGATACTCACTAGCGATCGTGTATCGTCTGGACCAAAGATCGTGTATCGTCTAGATCAAACATCGCGTATCGTTTGGCTTAAGTATCGTGTATCGTTTATCAGAGATCGCGATATTTATCAGAGATCGGGTATCGCCTAAGTCAGAGATCGTGTATCGTTTTCTTCCAAATATCGAGTATCGTCTTGAGTTAAGTATCGTTTTGCCCGAGTATCGTGATAGTCAAGTATCGTGTATCGTTATATAGCGATCGCGATACATATCAAAGATCGTGTATCGTGGAGTTTGCTCGCGATACTGTTGAAGATCGAGTATTGCCTACTTCAAGTATCGCGATACATACCAAGTATCGTGTATCGAGTTCCTCAAGTATCAAGTATCGTGTCCTACAAATGTCGTGTATCGCCTGATTTGAAGCATTTCCTGAGAGGCCCTGTTTCCCTGTTTCAACCCCCAGAACCATGAACTGGCATAACTTTCTCATACGAAATCTGTTTGCTGTGATTTTGGTTTTGTTGGAAAGCTCGTGGGGTGTACAACAAAAACCAAGGTGTTCCAAAGGATTATTCGATAGGGTATTTTGAAGTTGACCCTCAGGAAAATTGGAAAACCAAGGTGTTCCAAAGGATTTTGAGCAATATAAGAGAACTTTGGGACTAGAAGCCAAGGCTTATGAACCTGAGATCTGGCAGACACTTAGGAAAGGATAGACAAAGCATTAGATCATCTGAGGCTAGTGTCAACCATACAGCCAAGTCTTGGGCTCAACAGCTTAGTGGTTATCCTTACACACGAAGTTCAGAAACCAGTGACTCAGAAATGTCTTTTAGCATGGAAAGACCCACACGTGGCTCAGGCACTGCCTATTTACAGACACCAGAAGGTCCCTATAAGACCCAATTGGAGTATATCAGGACCAACCAAATAGGTGCTCGCATCTATGAGGATGGTCTAAGACGATCAGTGGTTCAACTCAAGAATCGTGACCAACCCTTTGGACTTGAACACCCAGTGGTCAAGTTTGAAGAGGGTGCTTACATTGATAAGGAGGGAACCATGTATGTGGTTACCAACTTACCAGATAGGAGAGATGAGTTTGGAAATATCATTCCTGAGAATGAGATAGGAGACCTAGAGCAAGGAGACCTAGGAGGAGAACCCAAGACCCCTAGAGGTAAGTCAGTCTTAACCAGAGTGCTCACTCCAGAATGGATTCCTCAAGATAACAAAAGCATAGAACTATTCGTGAATAGAGAAACGGAGGAAGCCTTTTGGAGATTTAGGCCAGATCAACCCAACCCAGTAGTCACCATCTATGAATTCAAGGACCCAGAGACACCAGGGAAAGCTGTCTATCTAGATCACACATCTCAGAAATTATTCTTAGTATCAGATCATGACAGATATGCTTACACCTGGCAAGGTGAATCAATTTTCCCTCCACCAAGATCTAATGTTTCCCAGGGCCTCTAAGGAGCCGGATCATCCAAGGCTCATGAAACCCAGAGAGAAAGAACTAGAGAGAGACCGGAGGTAAGCTTTGCAGACACTGTAGGCAGAGACAGACCAGGATATGGAACGGAAAGACTTGAAAGGGAGAGACATAGAGTTCATAGGCATCAAAGAGATGATCATGATTTTCCATTGCCTAGACCACGAGAGCACTCAAGAACACTTAGACCCTCTCAAGTGGTTAAGACAATGAAGAACTACTTTGATGGATTTGGAGATCCTTATGATCATGTGGCGGAGTTCAAACAAGTGCTAAGAGCTGAACAGGTTGAAGACTTATTCACCCAGTTCGAGGCATTTGGTTTGACTCTTAAGGGTACTGCCTTAGCTTGGTTTCAACCCCTAAACAGTCGCAACTATAGAGAGATAGGTCAGCTGCTAGAAGAATTCATTGTGGAATTTTCCAAAAGCGGTATCAGGCATAACACATCATCCTTGATCCACAGCTTCAAGCAGACACCCCAAGAAACAGTGCGACTCGCAGGAAGAAGGTTTAGACAGTACTTGGAAAGATGCCCTGTACCAGAATTACCCACATCAGCTAAACAGGTGGCACTGTTTTTAGATGGCCTATTGTGCACAAAATTAAGGTCATATGTATACTTGAAAGAGCCTAGATCCATAGAAGAGTGTATACGGATATGCATTGACATAGAAGACAACTTGGGTGAGGAGTTAGGACTGTCCAAACTCTATAAGGACTCTGATAGTTCTACAAGTCATACCTCTAGAACCTCCACTGAGATAGATGAGATAGCTGAGCAAGTGGCCAAAAAGCTAGGAGTCCAAAATAGACAAATGCCAAGGGTCACCTCAGTGAAGCGATGTTATACATGTGGAGGAGATCACATGGCTAATGTTTGTCCGTTGACGACTCAACCCCAAGGAAACTCTAATGCTCTATATTGCACCATTGAGAGGAAATATACAAATCATACGACCCAAGATTGTCCCTATAACAGGCAGGCTGTTAGACAAAATTATCAGCAACCTTACCAGCAGGGTAGGTTTCAGAATCAGTACCAACAGCCATATTATAGGCCACAACAATATCAACCTCAATACCAGCAGCAATATCAGGCACCATATAGGCCACAACCAGTCCTAGGAAACCAACCGCCAACTCCTGCCAATGTGATCCCAGTTAAATATACGATGGCGGAGGAGAACCATAATAAAGCATTGGTGCCACTAACCCCATTGATACCAGAAAATGATTCTCACGCTCATGGTTCAGACTACGTCCATGAAGATAGTCCACATGCTTATTATATAGAGTCACCTGAGCAAAGTGAGACTTCTCAGTGTCAATATGAGGCACCACCTATGGAACAAAATTGGGAGCCAGAATACTCCAATGTCATGTATACGAATCCAACTACGAGGCCCCAATTGAGACAAGTAAGACCACAAGCCCCTAGAGGACCATGCTTTAGATGTCAGGGCGATCATTTCATTCGTGAATGTCCCCACCAACCAGCTCTGGGAATAGGACAAAACATCACAATACAAGGCTTTTGTCCTGAGTGCGGCAAGGAACATCTTCCTAGAGAGTGTCCCAGGAATCCCTCTAGTGCACCCAAGGTCACACCCATCAACGTGGTAGGCTTAGTGGCAGATTCAAGTTCAAGTAGCAGTAATGTGGCCCCTGTACAGGGAGTTACTAGGGCACAGGCTGCACAACAAGCAAAACCATCTGAGCAATCGGGGTCAAGTGAGTCAGGAGAACCTAGTAAGAGGAAACCAAGAACATGGAAGGATACCAGAGAGAAGGCTAATCGCAAGTGGAACAAAAAGATATCTGAAATAGAAGAAAGTCTAAAAGATGCCAAAACTAAAATAGAAGACATTGCATCTCAAAGCCCCTCACATACCGAAGCTCCATCCACTCCACCTCATTCCACCCCACCACCCATTGTAAATAACCCACAACCAGGGTCTGATCTTGCAGATCCAACCCCAGAAGGCTTGGACATGATGTTCAAGGCCTACCAGGCTCGTCCTCAAGAAGGGCCAACAGCAGCAAGCCTCGACAAGAGTTACCCTAGAGCAGATTTAGAGATTGAACGGATGAAAATGTGCATGAAAATGGTAGAACAAGCTCAAGCTATACTTGAGACTAGTCAAAAATTCAATCAGACAAACTCTGTCAAACCGGATTTGCATTTCCAAGGCTTACTAGAAAGATTAGAGCAGTTGGTAAACAAACCACAAGTTTCTTTACCTCCACAGGCTCAACCAATTAATGAAAGAGGAAGCTCACCACCAATGGGAGCTTATGTTCCTAATTCCACGGATGCTGGAATACCTCCTTCAATTCAACAGTACTCTCAAGAGTTCTTGCGGGAAATACAGGAAGAGAAATGGGCCAAGGAGAAGGGTAATTCCCCTCCTATTCCTGAGATTGATGATCTTCATGATCAATTTCCCCAAGACATTCCGTCTATCTATGGAGACCAAGCAGAGCAACAAGAAGATGAAAGATTAGATTTTGAATCTAATTCTTTACAAGAGTTGCCTCATTTCATAGGCCCATGGGAATCTGAATCTATCCAGATCAGAGCTCCCACAATATTGGTAAGAAATGAAGACTCAGTGATTCCAAGAAACACAGATGTTGTGAAGAACACTAAGGTTCAATGTCATCTCACTGTGGAAGAGCTGCTCAAAGCAAAACCGGAGCTCTGGAATCATGTGAAGGATCAGGTTCCAAAACTTGAATCCAATATGCCAAAAGTAGGCTTTAAGCAAAAAGTTCCAGAGATACCTCTCGACAAGATAGGAGACATGAGCGAAGGTGAAGAAGGTAATACTTATCTTCCAATCACCTATCAAGGTTACACAACCAAAGCAATCGTAGATTCAGGTGCTGGTGTTGCTATTGCGACCACCTCCTTGTGGAAGCGATGGGGCAAACCCACATTAAGACCAACTAGAATGAAGCTTCAAATGGCAGATGGTCATTTTGAAAGACCTCTAGGATTGCTCGAAGGGATAACTCTAACCACTTGTGGTGTAGAGTTTGAACATACATTTGCTATATGTGACTTTGAGAAAAATAATGTCTACGAGATGATCCTAGGAAGACCCTTCCTACGACAATTGCAAATAGTACAGGATTGGGGAACCAACTCCTTGTACTTACAGCACTTAGGGGTCACCACCAAGGTCAATATGAAGGATTACACCTTCAGAGATGTACCACCCCTACAGTGGAATCCTATCCACAAAGTGAAAGAAGATTCTATCTCCGTGCATTCTGGAAGTTCACCTGATCCATCATGGCTGCATGAAGATACTCACTTGTGGATGTGCAAGGTCGCAGAGGAAGAGGAAAAGTGCCTAAAAGCGAGAGAAGAAGGAACTCCCACCAGGAGATAGACCAATAAAAGACCCACCCTATACACCGATGATATTTCCAGATGAGGAATTTGAACCTCATGGTTGGGCAGAAATCTTAGCTACCATGGACATAGCAGTCAATGAAGAACAATGGACACCTCATTGTGATGAGGAGGGTTATGATATTTCAGTGTTCATGTGTCAGCCCCTGCTGGAAGAGTGTGATCCTAGTGAGTTCATAGAAGAAGAAGAGAATGACGATGATCTAGAATCCATTGTGATGGATACTTACTTTGACTCAGAGGAACACTATTTAGAAGACATAGGAGTGTTAACCCAAAAAGAAGAAGAACCCCTCACAAGTATTAAAACGATAAATTCAAAGGAAGGAAGTGAAGGAGGTCAAAAGAAAATGAAAAGAAAAGCAGTGAAACAAGAAGAGGAAGAATCATTGTTTGAAGTACCAGAAAATTTCAAGAAATATGAAGTGGAAGACCGAAAACTTTTGGTACGGATGCCGAAAAGAGAGGCCATTATAGGAGAAGCATATGACAATAAAGAAAAGACCAAAAAAATTGTAGTGACCATTGAAGGGAACGAAGAACGATGTACGTACATAGGAGATGACCTAAGTGCAAAAGAAGAAGAAGAGCTTGTAGCTCTATTAAGGGAATATAGGGATGTGTTCGCATGGCACTATAGAGACTTGAAAGGAGTAGATCCAAAGATTTGCTCTCATACGATTCCGATGACCGCTGATGCCAAGCCCACTAAACAAAAGCCCTACACATATAATGACAATTATGCAGCCAAAATAAAGGAGGAAATTGACAGGCTGATTGAAGCTGGATTCATCTATGAGATTGAGCATACGGAATGGGTGTCCCCCATTGTAGTGGTGCCCAAGAAGAACGGAAAGTTGAGAGTGTGTATTAACCTTAAAAAAGTTAATGCCGCTACGATCAGAGATAGCTATCCACTTCCAATCACTGAACATTTATTGGAGCGTGTTGCAGGCAAGGAAGTTTATAGCTTCCTTGATGGATTTTCAGGTTACAACCAAGTGGCCATTGCTCCTGAAGATCAACACAAAACGGCTTTTGCCACCGAGTGGGGAATCTTTGCATTTCGTGTGATGCCATTTGGGCTCACCAATGCACCTGCAACATTCCAAAGGCTCATGTGTCATGTCTTCAAAGAGTTCTTGCAAAAGAGCTTAGAAGTATATGTGGATGATTTATGCGCTCATTCCCAAGAAAGAAGTTACCACATCCCTGAGCTCAGACAAATCTTCAACAAGTGTAGAGATTATCGAGTTTGTCTGAACCCAGAAAAGTGTGTGTTCATGGTACGACAAGGTAAGATCTTAGGTCACATTGTTTCTAAGAATGGAATTTCAACAGATGAGGACAAAGTAAGAGCAATAGCAGAGCTGCCAAGACCAAGGAATGTTAAAGAGGTACAAGCCTTTATGGGCCATTGTGGATATTACCGTAGGTTTATCCACATGTATGCCATCATAGCTAAACCTCTTTATGGGTTGTTAACAAATTTTGAGTGGAACGAGGAATGCGAGAATTCCTTCAACGAGCTGAAAAGACGTTTGTGCACAGCACCAATATTGACTACTCCGGATTGGAGCAAACCCTTTCATGTCCATGTAGATGCCTCCAATCATGCAATAGGATGTGTGCTAGCACAACCCACAGGTGAAGGAAACCTAGATTTGCCGATAGCATATGCTAGTAGGCAATTAAATGCAGCTGAACGAAATTATACCACAACGGAGAGAGAAGGCTTAGGCATGGTATACGCTGTGAAAAAGTTTAGACACTATTTATTGGCCAATAAGTTCAAGTTTTTCACTGATCATCAAGCGTTACTATATTTGGTCAATAAACCTTGCAATACAGGCCGCTTAGTAAGATGGTTCCTCTTACTAATGGAATATGACTTTGAAGTTGTTGTCAGGAAAGGTAGAACCCATCTTAGGGCAGACCATCTTTCTCGCATCACTTCAGGAGAGCCACCGCAAGGAGTGTCTGATGAATTGCCCGATGCTTATCTGTTCAATTTAGAAGTTGTTCCTAAATGGGCAAATAAGTTGGTACCAGTCCTAACCTTTGGGCCTGCAAATAAAAATGTGAAAACAAGTAAAGAAGAAATTGTAAAATCACAAAAGTATCAAATATTGGCCGGAAGTATGTACAAGCAAGATACCGAGGGCGTATTAGCTTGTTGTGTTGAGGACGACGAACATACTAGTTGGATGCAACAAGCCCATGAGGGACTGCTAGGAAATCACTACTCTAAAGAACGAACATTGCAGAATCTAAAACGTTTAGGAGTGTATTGGCCTAGCATGGACAAAGAAATACAGGAGTGGATCCAAAATTGTCCAGTGTGCCAGAAGAGACCCCCAGTGGAGCATGCCACTCTTTATCATGTGTCATTAATCCCAGATTGGAGTGCTCCATTGGTTGAGTTCATGAGATCGAGAACATTACCCAATCAGGCTAGTCTTGCAAGAAAACGGAGCATGGAGCAAGAGGCTCAAGACTATGCCTTGGTAGGACACAACTTCTATCGAAGAGGCAAGGATGGTTACCTAAGACTGTGCGTTCATGAATCAGACTATTTGAAAGTCTTAGAAACTGCACACAGCGGTGCTGCAGGTGGACACTTTGGGCCTGACAGAGTAATTAAGACCATTCTATTCTCAGGACTTTGGTGGCCCACTCTTCATATGGATGCACATACTTATGTGAAGAAATGTGACACATGCCAACGTGCCCAATATCCGATAAGAAAAGATGAAATGCCCTTGAGGCCCATGATGGGAGGACGCGCATTCTCGAAGTGGGGCATAGACTTTGTTGGTCCTATTAACCCCCCAGCTAGAAACTTCGAACCTCTTACAGAGGAAATGCTCATGAGACTCAACACTGCTAAGAAGCGAAAAGAAGAGGAGTTAAGGGTTAGAGAAGAAGCACAAGCAGAGGCGAGAGAGCGCATCAGAAGAAATAAGCTACGGCGGCTAGGCCTAGATGTCAACACAAAAGCTCCAAAATATCACATGGACATGTGCCAAAATCGGGCATAACTACTTCTCAAATAATTGATCGCCGGCCCTTTGTGAATATAGAGGTAGGACAAGGAAAGAGTGTAAGGACAGTGAGAGCATTGGTTGAATCAGGAGCAGCAACTAGTGTAGTTAGACTTTCATACTGCCAAGACCTGCAATTGAACATCGAGCCCATAGAAGCCTATCTCATAGGTTTAGGAGGCGTGAAAACCCCTTGTTTGGGAGAGGTGGAACTTCCCATCTACCTTCAAGATGTTCCAATAAAAGTCAAAATGCTAGTGTGTCATGATGAGGACCTCACAGAGCCACTTGTCTTGGGTCAAGATTGGATTTACGACCATGCTGTCAACTTGAACCTAAGAAGTCAACTTCTTCAAGTTTGGGTATATAATCAATGCATTACATTAGAATTGGAGAATCGCATGCCCACTGACACTGACACCACACACTCTCTTTGTTTCTCTAAGGCTAATCTTCTCGAACAAGATGTTGTAGATGTCAAAAGCTCTATGATCCAGACGGACGCAATCACGGAAGGACAGTCGCAAAGGCAAGATGAACCTTCTTCTTTTTTTTCAAAGAGTAAAGCATCTACAGTAGTTCAACCTCAGAAGCAAGAAAAACAGTGCAAGACAGCCAGTCTATCAAATAGACAAAGAGCCTTCAAGAGGAAAGAAGTGTTGGGCATGACACAGATCTGGGTAAAGAAAGGAGTACAACCATCGATGTTGCCTCAAAGACTCCCACCCAACCAGATCGACCATGGCAACAGAAGGACCAAACACCCACGACAGGCTCAAGCACGAAGACTCCAACAAATTTGGGTACCGAAGCTATCAATGAAGGCCGACCACAATCAGGTACAAATTTGGGTGCCTAAAAAATTAGCTACTGCTCAACAAGGGCGATTACAGATGTGGGTACCCAAGAAGCTCTTACACGTACAAAGGCCTATGCTCCCCACCATGCAAAAGGCCTCAACAAAGAAGCCAAGGAAAGCAAAGGGTAAGAACAGATTCCAAAGACCAGAAGAAGACAAACTCAACCCTTCTACAAAAATAAGTAGGCACTCACCCAGGACATGGGTTTGGAAGCCAAAAGCACAAGCAACATCCACAGAACCAAGGATACCAAAGTTTGGACAGCATCCAAAGAAGAACTGGCCTGAGGTGATCTCTAGAGGGCCAAATACTATTCGGAAATGGGTTCCCATTAGGAGGATTACATCATTTCGAGATCCAATCGACACCTCCAAACAAAGGATGCATCAACTATGTGAGTAACATCAAAAGCCTCGACGTGCAGCAACCATGTGCCTTTGGCATAACCTTGTCTTTTGCACCATTGAGGTCATGCACTTCCAAAGTATGCATCAACATAGGGCCACATTACATGGCCGTGCATAGACACAATTGAGAAATCCCAGGCACATGAGACACAATTTTCACATGCAAAATATGTTATTGATACTAACCTCTTTCTTCTTGTTTGATGCCATCGTGTGTAAAAAAAAAAAAAAAAGGCAAAGAAAAGGACTGTGCTTGAAAATGCTCACCAGCGAACCTTCAGCAAGGACATCCATCAACAAAAAGGACAAGCCGATGGTCAAACACCATGATGGAACTACAACACGAAGAGATGAAGATCAACGGACCCTTCACCATGGTAAGACGTGTATGTTTCAACAACACTATAACCATGATAGATTAGGAAACCTCTTCGTCAGCATACCCTTGAGCACTTAGCTCAAGACCCAATCTCTTGCACCATACTTCTTGCCATGCATTTTCCAAGTACGCATATGTAGGGCCACATTACAAGGCCATGCACAAGGCACATATTTTGTTCAACCCATGCACTAATGCACTGACCCACCATTCACTACGGGTTACAAGTACTTGGCATGAGGACTATGAAGGCCATCTTTGGAAGAATCAGAGGACATCACGATGACCACTACAAGAACAAGGGAGCCATCCACCATTGAGAGTTGCTCATAATCAACATTGAACACCTCCTTTGAGCAACTAGTAGTTTTGGTGAAAACTCACAAATGCACCATCCAGATGGAATACAAGGCAGAAGTACGTACAAAGGGACTACAAACTGCAAAAGATGACAGTGGCAAAGTGAAGAACCAGACAAACGACCAGGACACATTGGGAAGAAGGATCGCCCCTGTTGGACGCAAGGACGCTACCTCTCAACGTACTACATGGAACGACCACTACAACAAGGGTCTGTCAGGGACGATAGACTCAAGAGGGGGGGGGGAGTGTTGAAGCTCAAGATCAAGGACAAAGAATGGAAGTGCATCAAGGAAGTGGACACACAAGAAGAAGGAGCAAGTAGGGAGCTCCAAGAAGCACCTGTCAAATTTTCAGAAGAAATCCCTACAAAAATAGTGATTTTTATCACTAAAAACCATTGTAAATACCATTTTCCATTTTTGTAACTCCATTTTGTTCAAGCCGAGGAGTCCTCGAGCTTGAGGAGTATTAGAACTACCATCCTACCAATTTTCATGATTTTTAGACCCCGTTTGAGCCCCCAAATAAGCCCTGGAACCTATTTTTTAACTAGGCCGGACACTAGGTCTGGACAGGGCCAAAACCACTCAAAAAACTATAAAAAGGGCTGGAGAGCTCATTTTTGGGGTTAGCTTGTTGTAGATTTCAGTTTTGTAAGAGAGCTCTTTGGTAATCGAAGCTTTCCATTGTTCCACTCTTTGCTCTTACATTGTGCGCGTGTGTGTGTATGTGTGTGCATGCTTGTGTGCTTTCACTCACGCACTTGTGCCATCACTTGCTCACGGTCTTCATACCGGTCCTCACGTCTCCACGGATTGACATTTATGAGGTGTATCTCCTCACGTTGGTACTCACCATTGTGCTTGAGTGACACCACATAGCCTAAGGATGAGGGTTTGTTGATTATCAGTTTTAGACTGATCTTTCCTCTTTCTGTCTCTCATATTCACTCTTCTACAACCTATTTGGTCACACGTCTCATATATATTCAGACTTCTATCCATACATTTGAATATGTTTGTTACATTTGTACATTCACTCATCCATCTATTTCTGTTCACATAGAGTGGTTGAGAGTTTTGCTCCCACATTGTACATTGAACATTGGTATATATGATAATGTGAGTAAGCCTTGGCTTACGTAACATTTTACACATGTTGTCTAATCTTTCTCTATCTTTGTCTCATCATTTGTATGATTAAATGTGGCATGTTCATATCTTGTCAATATTGGAAGATTGCTAGAATATGTGTTGGTGATCTTGGACATATGGAACCTTGGACCTGTGGTATTAATAATGGGCCTACTAAATTTCCAACAACCAAGGAGATCATTTCATAAAGGATTGTCCACATCCTCCGATAGTAAGACAGTCACAATACTATAACATACAAGGCTTTTGTGCTAAGTGTGGTAAAGAGCATGTCATCAAAGATTGTCCTAAGAACCCTATGAGTGCTTCAAAAGTGACACCGATCAATGTGATAGGTATTGTACACAACGCAAATGGATCCAACCCTACATACGTGCCTATCCAAGCTATAACAAGAGCCTAGGCGCTCTTACAAAATCAACAGCTTAATCCCAAAAAAATAGCCGGAATTAGTGAAGCTGGAGAGTGTGGTAATAAGAAGACAAAATCTTGGAAGGATTCAAGAGAAAGAATTAAGAGAAAGTGGAGTAAAAAGATAACTGAGTTGGAAGGAAGCTTAAAGGAATCTAGGGTCAAAATCCTAGAATTGACTTCACAAGAATCTAATCAGGAGAACCCAGCTCAGAGATTAGGATCAGTTTTGGCTTAACTTATACCAGAAAATTTGGACATGATGTTTTGTGCATATCAAGCTAGATTAAAAGAAGGACCACAAATAGAGGAAATGAGTAAGAACTACCCACGAGCGGATTTAGAAATTGAGAGGACTAAACTTTGCATGAAGATGGTAGAAGTAGCACAAACTATGTTCGAAGCCTGGCGTTATCTTAATTGGAACAACATGGCAAAACCTAAATTATACTTTCAAGGACTACTGGAGAGGCTAGAATACTTGGTCAATAGCAACAAGAAAAAGAGTCTGCATAGGAACACAAATGACTTCGAGACCCAAGAAAGGAATACACCATCCCTGTCTCAAGTACCAAATACAGAGGTTGAAGACAACCTATCTTCCATACATAAGTACTCACATGAATTTCTAAGAGAAATCCAAGAAGAGAAGGGAAGAAAAGAACAAGGAACCCATCCTCAAATAGATGACTTGCAGGAACAATTTCCCCAAGACATCCCCTCTATCTACGATGATGTAGAGGAAGAGCAACTGAGTGAACACACAGATTTTGAATCCAATTCTTTGCAAGAATTACCTCAGTTCATAGGACCTTGGGAAGCCAAGTCTATTAGCATGAGAACACCCACTATAAGAGTGAGGAATGAAGAATCAATAATTCCTAGAAACACGCAAATAATTAAGAACACCCAAGTTCAATGCCATCTCACTCTAGAGGAGTTATTAAAGCTTAAACCATAACTATGGAAGCACATAGCAAATCAATTCCTTGAGCTTCCTATTGCTCCCTCTGAGATATGATCACACAAGAAGGTACCAGAGATACCCGTAGAAAGAATCGAAGATGTACGCGAGGGAGGGGAAGGTAACACTTATCTTCCAATAACCCACAAGGGCTACACCACTAAAGCCATCTTAGATTCAGGAGCCGAAGTAGCCATCACTATGACTGCATCTATGGAAACGTTGGGATAAGCCAGCATTAAGACCCACCACGATGAAGCTACAAATGGCTGACAGACATATAGAGAAGCCATTGGGCTTACTAGAAGGCATATCTCTCACCACTTGTGGTGTAGAGTTTGAACATACTTTTGCCACTTTTGATTTTAGGAAAAATCATGCTTACGAGATGATTTTAGGACGACCATTTATGCGTCAGTTGCAAATTGTACAAGATTGGGGAACTAACACTTTGTACTTGCAACATTTAGGAGTGACTAATAAATTCAATCTTAAAGACTATTCCCATTGAGACGTACCCCAAATACAATGGAATACCATCCATAAGACACAAGAGGAAACAGAGTCAGTACACTCATTGGAATCATACCCCTCATGGTTGCATGAGGATACTCATCTATGGATGTGTAAAGTAGCAAAACAAGAGGAAGAACTGTTAGAAGCCAGGACTTTAGGTCCAAAACAACATCCACGAACCCTTCAAGACCCAGCTTACACACCTATTGTATTTCCTGACGAGGAATTCGAGCCTCATGGATGGGTAGAAACTTTAGCCACGATGGACATAGCAGTGAATGAAGAACAATGGACCCCTCATTGTGATGAAGATGGTATGACATGTCCATTTTCATGATTGAACCTATCGAAGAAGACTTTATCCTAGAAGAATGCATGGAAGTGACCCAAGAACCGGAGGAGAGTGATGACAAGGATCTAGAATCCATCATCATGGGACCCTTTTGTTCCACAGAAGACGAATATCTTTATTTTGTAGAAGCCGAAACCCCTGAAGAAGAGAAGGAAAGTCAAATGGAATGACTTGATCCATCCATAAGAGATGTAGAAAGCAAACAAAAGAAGAGAAAGAAATCACCTAAGACAGAAGAAGAAGAAGAACCACTCATGGAAGTACCCGAGAACTTCAAGAAGTATGAAATAGAGGATAGACAAATCATGGCACGAATGCCTAAAAGAAAAATTGATGTTGGAGAAGTATATGATAATCGAGAAAAAACCAAAAAAATCATAGTCACTATAGAAGGAGAAGAAGAAAAATGTACATACATTGGGCATGATTTGATGAATAAAGAAGAAGAAGAGTTAATTTCCCTATTACGTGAATATAGAGATGTGTTCACTTGGAGTTACAAAGAATTGAAAGGAGTAGACCCAGATATATGCTCCCATAGAATCCCGATGACTCCAGATGCAAAGCCTACGAAACAGAAACCATACACGTACAATGATAACTACGCTACTAAGATTAAAGAGGAAATAGATCGTTTGATAGAAGCATGATTCGTTTACGAAATTGAGCATATCGAATGGGTTTCCCCTATTGTGGTGCCCAAGAAGAATGGAAAATTGCATGTGTGTATTAACCTTAAAAAAGTTAATGGTTCCACGATTAGAAACAATTATCCTCTTCCTATCATGGAACATTTATTGGAAAGAGTTGCGAGCAAGGAAGTTTATAGCTTTCTTGACGGTTTCTCAGGCTATAATCAAGTAGCCATTGCTCCAGAAGATCAACACAAGACGGCTTTTGCCATAGAATGGGGCATATTTGCATTTCACATCATGCCATTTGGGCTAACAAATGCACCCGCCACTTTCCAGCAACTTATGTGTCATGTTTTCAAGGAATTCTTACGCAAGAATTTGGAAGTTTATGTCGATGATATATATACTCATTTGAATACGAGGCAGACTCATATCCCAGAACTAAGGCAAGTATTTGAAAAATGTCAAGAATATCAGGTTTGTCTGAACCCAGAAATGTGTGTTTTCATGGTCAGACAAGGAAAAATTCTAGGACACATTGTGTCAAAGAATGGAATCTCTAGAGATGAAGAAAAAGTGATAGTAATTGCCGACCTACCTAGAGCAAATAATGTAAAAGAGGTACAGGCATTTATGGGTCACTATGGTCATTACAGGCGATTCATACACATGTATGCAATCATACCCAAGCCTTTGTACTCTCTTTTGACCAAGTTTGAATGGATAGATGAGTGTGAAAATTCATCCAATGAACTTAAATGATGCTTGTGCTCAACACCAATATTGACAACCCTAGATTGGAGCAAGCCATTCCATGTACATGTGGATGCATCCAACTATGCCATAGGATGTGTTGGCACAACCCACAAATGAAGGTAATATAGACCTCCCCATAGCATACGCGAGCAGACAGTTGAATGCAGCAGAAAGAAAGTACACCACTACAGAACGAGAAGGATTAGGAATGATCTACGTAGTTAAGAAATGCAGGCATTATTTCTTGGCAAATAAGCTCAAATTCTTAACGGATCATCAAGCATTACTATACTTAGTCAATAAGCCTTGTAACATAGGACGACTGATATGTTGGTTTCTATTACTCATGGAGTATGACTTTGAAGTCGTAGTAAGGAAGGGAAAGACACACCTTAGAGCTGACCACCTCTCAAGATTAACCACATGAGAAGCTCCTCAAGGAATAATGGATGAATTACCCGATGCATATTTGTTTAATCTTGAGATAGTACTAGAATGGGCTAAGCCTATTGTCCCTATTCTCACATATGGACCCAAGAATCCTAGGATAAGGATCAAGGAAGGAGAGATTACCAAGTCACAAAAATATCAAATAATAGTAGGAAGTATATATAAACATGATAATCAAAAGATTCTTTCTTGTTGTGTAGATGAATCAGAACATGTGAATTGATTGCAATTAGCACATGTAGGTGCATTAAAGCAACATCATTCAAAACATCGTACCTTGTAGACTCTGCATAGAGTAGGAGTTTATTGGCCTTCTATGGAAGCAGATGTCTACAAGTTGTGCAGAGAATGTCTCTTTGTTGTGAAAGACCACCAGTAGAACATGCTACGTTATATCACATGTCTCTCACACCAGAATGGAGTGAATCTTTAGTGACATACTTGAGGACGAAAACATTCCCTCAAGTATGTTATACTTGAGGGAATCTTTAGTGACATACTTGAGGACGAAAACATTCCCTCAAGGAATGACCTTAGCACGACAACGCAGTTTAGGACAGGAAGCTGAAGACTATTCACTTATTGGCCACAATCTATACAAACGAGGACGAGATGGATACTTAAGACAATGTGTTCATGAAAGCGATTATTTGAGCGTACTAGAGACTGCATACCAACGTGTTGCAGGAGGTCATTTTGGTCCCGACAGGATAATCAAAGCCATACTATTTGCAGGATTATGGTGGCCCACTCTTCACATGGATGCACATACCTATGTTAAGAGATGTGATGTGTGCCACAGAACTCAGTTTCCTACTCACAGAGATGAAATTCCATTGAAACCCATGATGGGAGGACGTGCATTTTCTAAGTGGGGTATAGACTTTGTAGGACCCATTAATCCCCCTGCAAAAGCTACTCATGCAGAATACATCATAGTTGCCACAGAGTATCTTACCAAATGGGTAGAGGCCAAGGCCACAAAAAAGAATGATGCACACACAACTGCAAAATTTCTTATTTGAAAATGTCTTTACAAGATATGTATTGCCTATAGAGTTAGTGAGCGATCGAGGAACTCACTTTCTAAATCAGGTCATTGAATATTTGTTACAAGATTTTATGGTGATTCATAAGAAATCCGCACCATATCATCCTCAGGCCAATGGTCAAGCAGAAAGTACTAACAAGATCCTTTGTAATGTACTGACGAAACTCGTGAACAACAAATGTTTAGATTGGGAAAAATAGTTACACCATGCTGTTTGGGCATATCGAGTGGCCTACAAGACCGTACTCAATGCAACTCCTTTTCAGATGGTTTTTGGTCAAAATGTTGTGCTCCCTTTGGACTTCTTGATACTGACCCTTAAGGTTGCACAAGAATATCAGTGGACCAGCCATGAATTATCATCAAGAATAATGGACTTGGAACGATTAGGAGAAACCAGGTTGAAAGCAGCAGCAAGTATATATGCAGCAAAGAAGCGATAGAAAGCCTATTTCGATGCACATGTGGAAGCCATACTTCATTGAAAAATTGAACAAGAACAACTACTCAGCATGGTCCCTAAGGATGCAAGCATACCTTCAAGGGAGAAGCTTATATGGATATATCTCAGGAGATGAAGACATGCCAATCTTCGAGAGCAAGAATCAACCAACAAGGGAAGAGCAAGAGAGGCTAACCACATGGTGTGCAAAGGATGTTCTTGCAAGGTCATACTCACTAAACTCAGTCTCTGAATTCTTGTTACCACATGTTGGAAAGTGTAAAACCTCCCAAGAGACTTGGGAAGTGCTTTCATCATACTTCTCCTCCAACACAAGAGCAAGGAAGAATCAATTGTGGATGGAATTCACAACTCTCAAGAAGCAATCAAAGCGAGTGGTTGACTATGTAACCAAAATGAAATATATTGCAGACCAAATTGCAAGCATTGGAGAAGAGATAGAGGAAGAGAACATAGTGAGGTAGATCATCAATGGAATTAAGGCTGATGACAAGTGGGAATCCTTCACCAGTGCAATGGATCTCTACATGGATATGCAGATACCTGATCTCAACACCTTGATGGGACAACGCTTCACACATGAAGCAAAGTGTTGGCAGCAGTCAGGGAACCGAAGGAGCCACAAGACAAAGAGGGTCGGAACGAAGAGATAGCACAAGCAGACACAGTAGCCAACGAAGATCCGGCAAGTAGGCCATCAAAATTTTTCAGACATCAAGGAGTTGAGCACACAAGAAGAAGGAGCAAGTAGAGAGCTCAAAGATGTGTATGACAAATCAACAGAGAAAATCCCTACACAAATAGTGATTTTAATCACTAAACACCATTGTAAATACCATTTCGTATTTTTGTAGCTCCATTTTGTGCAAGCCAAGGAGTCCTTGAGCTTGAGGAGCTTTAGAAGTATCTACCTGCTAATTTTCGTATTTTTTAGATCTCGTTTGAGCCCTCAAATAAGCCCTAGAACCTAATTTTTAACTAGGCCGGACACTAGGTCTGGACAGGGCCAAAGCTAGTCAAAAACTATAAAAGGAGCTAGAGAGCTCATTTTTGAGGTTAGATTTTAATTGAAATGAACTTGTAAGAGCTTTTTGAAAGGAAGCTAAGAACTCCATTGCTTCTCACTCTTTGTCTTGCCTTGTGTGCGCGTGTGTGTATGTGTGTGCATGGTTGTGTGCTTCTCACTCACGCATTTGTGCCTTCACTTTCTCGAGGTCTTCATACCATCCTCATGTCTTCCCGGATTGACATTAAAGGAGGTGCTACTCATCACTGAGCTACACCAAATTTTGGCGCCGTTGCCGGGGATCGAGCTTTGAGGACGAGCGTGTGATGGTAAGACATAGATTTGAGACGTTGGCGTTGTAGGTAATTTCTTCACTCTTCTTATTTTCTTTTTCTTACCTCACCACCATCATCACCATCATCATCATCACCATATCCGACCTCCATCTCCATCATCGCAAAAATTTCAGTTTTTGACTATATCTCCTTCCCCCTTTCACTTCCCTCATTTCACTTGTGAGAGAGAGCGAGAGAGAGATATTGTGTGTGCTGTTTTTGCATGTTTCTTGAGCTGTCTTGCAGGTACATGTTGCATCATCTTCTCCAGCACCCCGCGCAGGTACGGAAATCTTGGCAACTGTCTCTGTGTCGCCGATCTCTGTCAATCGCGATTGACAGAAAAAATGCTCCATTTGCCAAACAAAGTACAAACCCATGATCTACAGGCCTAGAGCTTCCCAAAACTGTGTTTAGATTTTTGAAATTCATCAGATTTCTGTCAATTGCGATCGCTCTGTCAATCGCGATCGACAAACCACGACGGACAGACCTGTCAATCGCGATTGACTCATCAATCGCGACTGACAGCCCACGACGGCTCTATCAATCGCGACCGACACAGTCAACAACCGATTGACCACGACTGACGGATCATACGCGTGACACGTGTCAATCGCGATCGAGTCATCAATCGCGATTGACTCATCAATCGCGATTGACAGCCCACGACGGCTTTGTCAATCGCGACCGACACAGTCAACGATTGTTTGACCACGACGGCCAGACCCTCGCAACCGACCTGTCAATCGCGATCGACCCATCAATCGCGACTGACAGAGTCAATGACCCTTTGACCACGATTGATTGACTTTTTGAGCCACGTGTCAATCGCGATTGACTCATCAATCGCGACTGACAGCCACGACGGACCTGTCAATCGCGATCCACACATCAATCGCGATTGACCTGTCAATCGCGACTGACAGAACTTGCGAACGCGATAGAAGGGCAAATTTGGCCAATTTTTTAGGGCAAAGAATAGGGGGCTAATTTGGTCAATTTGTGGGACAAACACTCGAGGGTTAGCGTTGCATGTTGAGGCCGCAACACAAGTAATTCAAGAATTTTTGCCTGCTTGATTAAACTGTTTTGAACCCTGTTTTAATCCCTGAAGCCTGAACGGACATAACTTTCTCATACGAAATCCGTTTGCTATGATTCTTGTTTTGTTGGAAAGCTCTTGTTATGTGAAAATTAATATCAGGATCATTAGATAGGGTTTTTTGAAGTTGACCATACCCCGAGGTAGGAAAACTGAGGGATCCTTGGGATTGATTTCCATAAGAGCAAAGGATAATTTGGTCTGTGAGTTACGTGCATGAAAGTGGTCTATTGTGTCGTTTGAATCTAAGTCTTGAGCTAACCGTGGGACGTTTACAGGTCCAGTAAGAGCACTTGAGGGCATTCAAGCAAGAGTAAGTGCAAGCTTGGGAATACGCATCCTGGGCACACCAGGGCAACAACACAAGGAAAGAAACTCAAGGTTGGAAAATCCTCAACTCCCTCTGTCAATTCCTAGCTTAGGCTAAGAACGACTAGTGATAGGAGTAGGCCAGGGTGGCGATAGGCATCAATCAAGTTGAAGACTACCTATGCACTCAAGTTCAAGATTAAACATAATCTCTTCGTGATGCGATAACCTTAAAGGAAAGGATCTAACGTGGAACGATCAACTTCAAGTGCCGAAATACACTCAAGTATTCCTGACGACGTGATTTTTGACAAGAGCATAAACACGGTAACCACTAAAAAGAATCAAGTAACTGATACAAAAGAACTCAGCAACGAGGTTGTACTTGGGAAAATTTGGGCTATTCAATTAGGCTTATGAACCTTAGATCAGGACGACATCTAGTAAGGGATAGACAAAGCCTTAGGTCTTCAGAGGCTAGTGTTAATCACATTGCTAGGTCTTGGGCCCAGCAGTTGAGCCACCATTCGCATTACCCTAGCTCTAAGACAAGTGAATCAGAGATGTCTCAAAGCATGGACAGACCTACAAGAAGTTCAGGAGTGCCATATCTGTATAGGGTGGAAGGCCCCTACAAGACGCAATTGGAATACATTAGGACTAACCGACTAGGTGCTAGCATCTATGAGGACGGCCTAGGAAGGTCCGTGATCCAGATTAAAAACGCTGACCAATCCATTGGACTAGAGCACCCCGCTGTCAAGTTTGAAAACGGAGCATACTTGGACAAAGAAGGAACCATATACGTAGTCACCAGTCACCCAAATAGGACATACGAATTCGGAAATGTGATCTCAGAAGCGGATTTAGGTGACCTGGAGCAAGGAAACATGGGTGTAGAACCTAGAACCCCCCGAGGCAAATCGGTTCTTACCAGAATCCTCAATCCTGAGTGGGTTCCCCAAGACAACAAGAGTATAGATCTGCTTCTGAACCGAGAGACTGACGAAGCCTTTTGGAGGTATAAATCTGAGCAGCCAAATGACATAGGAACAATCATGATCTATGAGTTTAAAGATCCAGATAGCCCAGGCAGAGTGACCTACCTAGATCACGCCTCAGAGAGGATCTTTGTGGTTACGAAACATGATAGACATGCTTATACTTGGAAGGGTGAATTCGTTTTCCCCCAACCAAGATCGAACGTGTCCTATGGTCACCCGGGAGCTGGAACATCCCAAGCTCATGGAACGCAAAGAGACAGAAGTAGAGATAGGCTAGAAGTAAGCTTTGCCAACCCAGGGGGCAGAGAAAGAACGAGAATGGAGACAAATAGGGTGGAACCTGAGATACTTAGAGCCCCAGGAAATCAAAGAAATGCCGATGATTTCCCTTTGCCAAGACCAAGAGAGCCATGAGACGGACTCAGCTAGTTAAGTCCATGAAGAACTACTTCGATGGCACTGGAGATCCATACGATCATGTGGCTGAGTTTAGGCAAGTCTTGAGAGCTGAACAAGTGGAGGATCTATTCACACAGTACAATGCCTTTGGTCTAACCCTTAGGAACACTGCCCTGACATGGTTTCAACCACTAAACGAGAGGCAGTTCAGGAATATAGACCAACTCCTAGAGGCTTTCATTATTGAATTCTCTAAGAGTGGCATAAGACATAATACCTCCTCGCTGATTCACAACTTCAAGCAAACCCCTCAAGAAACCGTGAGACTTGCAGGAAGAAGATTTAGGCAATACTTAGAAAGATGCCCTGTTTCGGAGCTACCCACACCAGCTAAGCAAGTGGCTTTATTCTTGGATGGATTGCTAAGTACCAAATTGAGATCTTATGTGTACTTGAAGGACCCTAGGACCATAGAAGAGTGTGTACACATGTGCATTGACATCGAGGACAACCTAGGGGAGGAGTTAGAGCTTTCCAAAATATACAAAGATTCAGATAGTGCATCTAGCCTCTCTTCCTCGCAATCCACATCAATTGAGGAACTCGCTGAGAAAGTGGCACAAAAACTAGGTGCCTCTAGCAAACAAATCCCAAGGTTTGCCCCTGTGAAAAGATGCTATACTTGTGGGGTGACCATATGGCAAGCATATGTCCCATTATGGCTCAACCCCAAGTAAATCCTAGTAGCCAGTACTGCACCATAGAACGAAGATACACAAATCACACAGCACAAGACTGCCCATACAATAAGCAAACTATTAGGCAAACCTACCCTCAGCCATACCCTCAACGAGGCAGATACCAGAACCAATACCCACCACAACAGTATACTAGGCCTCAGCAAAATTACCAACCGCAATATCAAGCCCAGCAAAGGCCTCAGCCTGTGTTAGCACAACAACCCCCTACCCCAGCTAATGTAATCCCAGTAAAATATGCAGCCGCAGAAGAGAACCTGAATAGAGCTATAGTCCCTGTACCACCATTGCTTTCTGAAAGTGACCCGAGTGACCATAGCTTTGATTCGACGCATATTGATAGCCCCTAGGCCTACTACATGCAATCTCCAGAACATGGTGAGTCCTATTACAGTGAAGAGCCAAATGAACCTAGTTGGGAACCAGAGTACACAAATGTAATGTATACAAACCCTAACTCAAGACCCCAACCTAGGCAAGTAAGACCTCCATTCCCTAGAGGACCATGCTACAGATGTCAGGGAGATCATCTCATTCGTGATTGTCCCTTGCCTCCACCTACACAACCCCAGTCAGTGACGATCCAGGGCTATTGCCAGGAGTGTGGAAAGGAGCATCTCTTACGAGACTGCCCTAAGAATCCTAATAATATGCCAAAAATCACTCCTATTAACGTTATTAGGTTGGTAGTAGACTCCACAGGAAGTGTGACGTCCACCGCACCAGTACAGGTAGTAACTAGAGCTTAGGCATTGAAGCAAAACCAAGGGGTAGGCCAGGAAAAGGGCCCAGAGGCTAGTGAAACTGAGAGCATAACCAAGAAAAGGACTAGAGCTTGGCGAGATAGTCGCGAAAGAATGAAAAGACAATGGGAAAAAAAGATGAGTGAACTTGAGGAAAGCCTCAGAGAAACAAAGGCCAGGATAACTGAACTCACATCTCAAACTCCCTCTCACACTACCCCACCACCACCATTCCCATCTCCATCTGACCCGCCACCTTCCAACCCACCTCACACAATTCCACCAACCCCAAGAGTAGGATCAGTCCTAGCAGATCCCACTCCCGAGGACCTTAATATGATGCTTAAAGCATATCAGGCCAGAATCCAAGAAGGGCCAAACGTAACTGATCATGAAAAGTGTTACCCTAGAGCAGAACTAGAGCTAGAACGAACCAAAATTTGTGCTAAGATGGTGGAGTTGGCTCAGACCATGTTTGAGGCCAGTCGCCTATTTAACATCTCTAGTTCAGCGAAGACACAGTTGCACTTTGATGGACTGTTAGAAAGAATATAGAAGCTGATTGCACAATCAGAAAAGGAACCCATCTCTCAACACAAGGACAAGGCAAGTGAAAGAGTAAGCATTCCTGCCCAGGAAGCCTATGTGCCTGAAGCCTATGTGCCTAACTCTACGGAGCCAGACACATCATCTTCTATGAATCGGTTCACACCGAAATTCCTACGCGAGATTCAAGAAGACAAATGGGCTAAAGAGAGTGAAGTCCCTCCTCCTATTGAACTTGTGGATGATGCACACGACCAATTCCCACAAGACATCCCATCCATTTATGAGGAGCAGGAGAGCAATCTCAGGAAAGATTAGACTTTGAGTCTAACTCTCTACAAGAATTACCCCACTTCATAGGCCCATGGGAAACTAAGTCTACTTGTATGAGAGCACCCACGGTCATGGTACGAAATGAGGACTCAGTCATACCTAGGAACACAGAGGTAGTGAAAAACACTAAAGTACAATGCAGCCTCACCTTAGAAGAGCTACTCAAAGTAAGGCTAGACCTATGGAAACATGTAGCCAAACAAGTACCAGAGATAGCAAAACCTCATTCCTAGGTAGGATCCCAGAGAACAGTGCCAGAAATACCATTGGACAAGATAGGAGACATGAGTGAGGGCGAAGAGGGAAACACATATCTTCCTATCACCCATCAAGGATACACCACCAAGGCCATTCTAGACTCAGGTGCAGGTGTTGCAATTGCTACCACTTCCCTATGGAAGCGTTGGGGCAAGCCAGCACTCAGGCCCACAAGGATGAAATTGCAAATGGCCGATGGTCACATAGAGAGACCCCTAGGGTTGTTAGAAGGAATAACTCTCTCCACCTGTGGTGTTGAGTTCGAGCACACATTTGCTATATGTGATTTTAGCAAAAATCATGCCTATGAGATGATTTTGGGAAGACCCTTTATGCGATAGTTGCAAGTGGTACAGGATTGGGGAACCAATTCTTTGTACCTGCAACACTTAGGTGTTACGACCAAAGTGAATCTCAAAGATTACTCTCATAGAGATGTCCCTCCTATCCAATGGAATCCCATCCATAGAGCCAAAGATGATATGGAATCTGTGCATTCCATAGGATCAGGATCCTCATGGATGCATGAAGACACCCACTTATGGATGTGCAAAGTGGCAGTAGAAGAGGAAAAAAGAGAAAAGGCCAGAGAAATAGGTGCAAAAGAAACACATAGATCAATTCAAGACCCAGCCTATGCACCTGTAGCCTTTCCCGACGAAGAATTTGAACCCCACGGCTGGGCAGAAATCCTAGCAACAATGGATGTAGCCATCAATGAAGAACAATGGACACCTCACTGTGATGAGGATGGCTATGACATTTCAGTTTTCTCCATAGAGCCAATCTTGGGAGAGGCAGTGTTAGAAGAATGCGAACCTAACCCTGATGCATTTGAGGATGTGAGTGACTCTGATCTAGAGTCAATCATTATGGACCCACCTTTTGCATCAGATGGAGAATACTTCCAGGAAGTAGAATTTCAACCCCAGAGGTATGGAGAGCTTACAAGTGATGTAAGACTAGCCACACACGTGACCCCGAAGGAAGAAGGAAAGAAAAAAAAGAAGAGAGAAGTCACACCAGAAGAGGAAGAATCTTTGTTTGAGGTCCCAGAAAATTTTAAGAAGTATGAGATAGATGACAGGAGAGTCATGATCAGAATGCCTAAACGAGAGGCGCAATAGGGGGAGGCCTATGATAACAAAGAGACCACCAAGAAAATAGTAGTAGCCCTAGAAGAAGGATAAGAGAGATGCACATACATAGGCCATGACCTGACAGAAGACGAAGAGCACAAATTGATAGCCTTGCTAAGAGAATACAGAGATGTATTCGCTTGGAGTTACAAGGATTTTGAAAGGTGTGGACCCTGACATATGTTCACACACTATCCCCATGACCTCAGATGCCAAACCCTCTAAGCAAAAGCCATATACATATAATGATAACTATGCTGCTAAGATCAAAGAGGAGATAGATAGACTGGTAGAAGCGGGATTCATCTATGAAATTGAGCACACTGAGTGGGTATCCCCCATTGTAGTGGTGCCTAAGAAAAATGGGAAGTTACGTGTATGCATTAACTTGAAGAAGGTCAATGCAGCCACAATTCGAGATAACTATCCGCTTCCTATCACAGAACATCTCTTAGAAAGAGTAGCAGGCAAGGAAGTGTACAGCTTCCTTGATGGATTTTCGGGCTACAATCAAGTAGCCATAGCTCCAGAGGATCAACATAAGACGGCTTTTGCCACGGAGTGGGGCATATTTTCCTTTTGGGTAATGCCATTCGGGCTTACTAATGCACCTGCTACCTTTCAAAGACTGATGTGCCATGTATTTAAAGAGTTCTTGAGGAAGAACTTAGAAGTCTATGTTGATGATCTTTGTGCTCATTCCAACATTAGGCACACCCATATTCCTGAACTCAGACAAATCTTTGACAAATGTAGAGAATATCAAGTCTGCCTGAACCCAGAAAAGTGCGTCTTTATGGTTAGGCAAGGCAAGATTCTAGGACAAATAGTGTCAAAGAATGGCATATCCACTGATGAAGAGAAAGTGAGAGCCATAGCAGAGCTAGCTAGGCCAAGGAATGTCAAGGAAGTACAAGCTTTCATGGGGCATTGTGGATATTACCGACGGTTTATACACATGTATGCCATCATAGCAAAGCCTCTGTATGGACTTTTGACTAACTTCGAGTGGACTGACGAATGTGAGAATTCCTTCCAAGAGCTTAAACGAAGATTATGTTCAGCACCAATCTTGACCACACCAGATTGGAGCAAGCCATTCCATGTTCATGTGGATGCTTCCAATTATGCTATTGGATGTGTACTTGCACAACCTACTGGTGAAGGTAATATGGATCTTCCAATTGCCTATGCTAGTAGACAATTGAATGCAGCTGAACGAAATTACACCACTACTGAGAGAGAAGGCTTAGGCATGGTATATGCAGTTAAAAAGTTTAGACATTATTTGCTTGCGAATAAGTTTAAATTTTTTACTGACCATCAGACACTACTGTATCTCGTGAACAAACCTTGCAACACAGGTAGATTAGTAAGATGGTTTCTCTTGCTAATGGAATATGATTTCGAGGTTGTGGTAAGAAAAGGAAAGACTCACTTGAGAGCAGACCATCTCTCTAGGCTCACATCTGGGGAAGCCCCACAAGGAGTGTCAGATGACCTTCCTGATGCTTACTTGTTTAATTTGGAAGTGGCGCCACAGTGGGCTAAGCCATTAGTGCCAGTATTGACATACGGGCCTAACCATCCAGTAGTAAACATACAGAATAGAGAGGTAGTAAAAGCCCAGAAATATCACATCATGGCAGGAAGTATGTACAAACACACAGATCAAGGGATCTTGGCTTGTTGTGCGGAAGAGGATGAGTACGCTAATTGGTTGCAATTAGCACATGTAGGTGCATTAGAGCAACACTATTCAAAGCAACGAACCCTACAGACACTAAGGAGACTCGGAGTGCATTGGCCGACTATGGAAGCTGATGTCCAAAAGTTGTGCATGGAATGCCCAATCTGTTGCACTAAACCACCTGTGGAACATGCCACTCTTTATCAAGTTTCCATAGTGCGAGATTGGAGTGAACCACTAGTATCCTTCTTGAGGACAAAAACATTCCCTCTGGACATGACCCTGGTTAGGAAAAGGAATTTAGAACAGGAAGCCCAGGATTACTCACTCATCGGTGATAATCTATACAAGCGTGGTAAAGATGGTTACCTGAGACTATGTGTCCATGAGAGTGAATATCTTAAGATCTTGGAAATTGCTCACCAAGGTGTAGCAGGAGGACACTTTGGACCGGATCGGGTGATCAAGGCAATACTATTTGCGGGCTTCTGGTGGCCAACCCTTCACATGGATGCACATACCTATGTGAAACGATGTGATGTCTGTCAGAGAACTCAGTGTCCTATACGCAAAGATGAGATGCCACTGAAACCTATGATGGGTGGACGTGCATTCTCTAAGTGGGGAATAGACTTCGTAGGTCCTATTAATCCCCCAGCTAAGGGTTCCCATGCAGAATATATCATTGTTGCAACAAACTATCTAACAAAGTGGGTAGAGGTAAAAGCCACAACGAAGAACGATGCTCAAACAACTGCTAAATTCTTGTTTGAGAATGTATTCACAAGATACGGGCTCCCTATAGAGCTAGTAAGCCGATAGAGGCACTCACTTCTTGAACGAAGTGATTGAAAATCTACTCCAAGAATTCTTGGTAGTTCATAAGAAGTCTGCCCCCTACCACCCACAAGCTAATGGGCAAGCCGAAAGCACAAACAAGATTCTGTGTAATGTGTTGACCAAGTTAGTGAATAATAAACGCTCTGATTGGGACAAACAACTGCACCATGCTGTTTGGGCATACCGAGTCGCCTACAAAACGGTACTCCAAGCCACCCCCTTTCAGATGGTATTTGGTCAAAATGCAGTGCTACCGTTGGACTTCTTAATACCTACATTGAAAGTGGCACAAGAGCATGAATGGACGGGTCACGAACTCTCCTCTAGACTTTTTGACCTTGAACGATTAGGAGAAACAAGACTGAGGGCAGCTGTAGGGATATATGCAGCCAAGAAACGACAGAAGGCATACTTTGATGCCCACATTAAGGATAAAGGTTTGAAGCCAGGCGACCTAGTACTAGTATACACGTTGAAACAACATGCGAGAAAACTAGAGAAGAGAGGCTACGGACCCATGATCATTAATAGAATCCTAGTACTAGTATACATGTTGAAACAACATGCGAGAAAACTAGAGAAGAGAGGCTACGGACCCATGATCATTAATAGAATCTCAACAAGTGGAGCAGTGCAGCTAGCCACATTAGAAGGTGATGTTCTTCCAAGTTACATTAGTGGATGCAGAGTCAAGTTGTATCAGGAACCTCTCACAGAGAAAATGCTAAGTCGACTCAACACTACTAAGAAACGCAAAGAAGAAGAAAAGCGAATTCGAGAAGAAGCTCAAGCAGAAGCCCTAGAGCGCATACGGAGAATGAAATTAAGAAGACACGGTAGAGAGCAACCTAGGCCAGAGGCCGACGCAGACCAAGGATATCACATGGCTATGTGTGACGTTTCACGTATCAGCTCTCATAGGATAATTGATCGACGTCCTTTTATAACCTTAGATATAGGACAAGGAAAAAGTGCAAGGACTGTAAGAGCCTTGATTGACTCAAGTGCAGCCACTAGTGCTGTTCAATTGTCTTACTGTCAAGAGTTGAAATTAACTGTCAATCCTATAGAAGCATATCTCATAGGATTGGGAGGTGTGGAAACCCCTTGCCTGGGCGAGGTGGATCTTCCCATCTCCATTCAAGACGAAGTATTGACAGTCAGAGTACTAGTGTGTCAAGATGAGGACCTCACTGAACCTCTTGTCTTGGGTCAAGACTGGATCTATGACCAAGCAGTCAACTTAAACCTAAGAAGTGGACTTCTTCAGGTATGGGTGAATCAGAGTAGAATTACCGTTGAGTTAGGTAATGGAGCACTCCAAGAACTAGGAAAGGCACAGACTCCTCGTCCCTCCAGGGGTACACATGAAGTTGACCATGTTGTTCTTGTCCAAAGCTATGTGATGTAGAGGAATGGAGATCTCAATAGAAAAGTCAAGGCATTGGTGGAACTCCCTTCTTTTCCAAAGGCCAGAAGGAGGCAACAACTAAGGGCAGATCAATTACTGAAGACTATCTATGCGGGAGACCAAAAGAACGTGCGAAGCCGAACAACTCAGCCAGTGAAAGGAATGTGGGTGCGAAAAGACGAGCTGCCGACTGTAGCCAAGTCGCGACAACTGTCTCAACTACCTATTAGTAATCAACGACATCATACTAATAAGAGGACTCCTAAAACCTCTGTTGAGAAAGTGAAATCTATCTGGGTGCCCAGGAAGTCGATGAAGGCTGACCCACAATCAAGACAAATTTGGGTGCCTAAGGCTTGCTTGCGGGCTCAACTAGTCCCACACAATTCACATCATACACGACAGGGTTCACTCGCTCAAGCAGCCGCCACCCACTCTTGTCTGATACACTCGAACACACTGCCACCTAGAAGCACGCACAAACTCACTCGTAAATGGGTCCCAAAGACACAACAACCCCCAGCAGAATTACTCATGCAACCCTCCCGAGTCTCTACAAACCCAAGACCAAAAGCCATCCATGGTGTTTGGCAACCTAAGACTTGTAATAAACCCCTCGAACCCAAATTGTGAATTCGTCTCCACTTACTAACTGCATCAGTCAGACACCACATCTTTCCATCTAGCTCCTAGGAATATCCAGTCATTAACTACACACACTGTCATCGTGCACTCACTGACCACTGACCCATTACTCACCTCACGATAATATTGTAACGGGGGCAAGACGTGTTCTATCTTGTCCATTACAATATTAACGCATGCTCTATATTCTCGACAGAACCAGTAGCAAGAAATAACTATGGCAGAAGCTGGAGGCACCAGTTCCCAGGCAGGGTCCAGCGCACAGATTGTGGACATTGAAACCATTCTTCTGGAACCGCCACTCACCAAAAGGCCTCAAGAACTTCAAGCTGTGCATGTCCTTCCTATCCAGGACCCCCCTCAAGGACACACTTCTCAAGTGGGGAAACATGCTCATTGGTTTAGTGATGTAGCAGGGCCATTGGGTGACGACACCTACTTCTGGGAAGCAAAAATTGAATTTAATGGCAAATGGGGACGCTACCACTTTTTCACGAGGGAATTCGAGAACTATCAGAATGCAGAGGTAATGCGATCAGTTTGGACCAAGGCAGGCCTGGATAGATATTTCAGGGCACACTTGCCTAAACCTGATTTTCTACGCTGCTCCTATTTTATCAGCACCATCACTCCCAGTAGGGCCAAGGGAGGAGATAGTACTTTTGTACTACCATCATTGTTGCCAGGACACGAACTCAAGAGATTCAAACTGAATCTGAATCTGGTACGGGAGGCATTGAACATGCAAGGTATGCACATTCCCACCGAGAAAGAAGCAATGGTCCCGGGACGGATGAAGCATAAGGATCTCAATAAATTGAAGGACATGGTGGCAATGACGCCTACCATTGCTCTCCACTTACGAACGGTTATGCAACATTTTGCTTTTCCCGCACAGGAGCGATTCACTATGCCCCCTAAGAAAATTTGGTTCAGCTTATACTTGGCAGAAACAGAGAACCTCACCCTCAACGTACCGCATTGGGTCATCGACCAGATACACCTAGCCCATCGGCGCTGGAATAAGAAGCAAAAAAATGTACTTCATGGATGTTGTGCCTTAACAAGAATAATTTACAGGTGCCTAGCATATGACGTGCCCATTCAACGAGCACTAGTGTGGTCCAGGGCCCAAGAATTCCAAAGGTGACTATCAACAGCGGGTCCTCCATCGAAGAAGATGAGAGGGGGCGTCCAATTACCATGTGCTCAACCAAGAGGTGCTACTACCACACCTGAAGTAAATCCCCCTCAAACTAGGCGTGTTCGGCCATTCACCATTCGCCTTCCCAGACCAAGTACAGAAGGACCCAACTTGGTGTTTCCCCCCATTCCATTAGATTTGGAATTTCCACAGGGATTTACTCTCAATGACCTCACGGATGAAGAAGTTGCCAGGCTGATATACGAATCTAATCTTGAAACAGAAGCAGACCAGACCTAGGAACCACATCCCACCATAACAACACCCACCCCGACACAACCAGTCGTCGTAGACGTTGAAGGAGATGAACAAGAGGCAGGAGGAGAAGAAGAAGAAGCTGACGAAGAACAACATCAAGAATATGATGAACTCTCAGAGCTAGCAAGTGCCCCAGCATATTCGGCACAAATAAAAAGATTGTACCAAACCATGAAGCGAGTTCACGAACAACATAAAATGTCACTTGAATCAGGCAAGGTGCTCATGAGCCAACTATTGGCAGAGGAAGGCGTGGACGATATGTTTATCGAATCCATGAACCTACACGCAGAGGCGGTCGGCTTAGATGAAGCCATACATGCAGCCATGACATACATTAATCGATTTGAGAAACGTGTGCCTGCCCGACCCATGCGATCTGGAAAACAAATACACATCAATGTGTCAGAACCGGGAGGCCGCACACCAACAGAAGAACATCAGGAGGAACAACTCTCTCCACCCACCTCACCTCTCACTACACACTTCACCTCACCAACCGGCACGACCACACCCTTTTCTACCGTCACCACAGTCGTCATGGGGATTCCTCTCTCTCCCGACATCCAATTCGAAGGAGTTTCCATGCCCACCTTCATGACACTCTTCACCAATATCACTTCCACCCCTCCCACGGTCCCCCTCTTTACTGTCACATCCACATTTGACACAATGGAGACATCACCCGCCACAGTACCACCCCCACCCCCCACACAACCTCAATCTCCCATACCCCCTCCACCAACTTCACCACTTGATTCCACAGCATTCACAACTCCCTTCCCCATCCCCATTCCCCCTGCATCTTCATCTTTATCTGCATCTTTTAATGTAAATAGTATATTCCTGTCATTACATCAGTGTGTGCTCATGAGCCAACTATTGGCAGAGGAAGGCGTGGACGATATGTTTATCGAATCCATGAACCTACACGCAGAGGCGGTCGGCTTAGATGAAGCCATACATGCAGCCATGACATACATTAATCGATTTGAGAAACGTGTGCCTGCCCGACCCATGCGATCTGGAAAACAAATACACATCAATGTGTCAGAACCGGGAGGCCGCACACCAACAGAAGAACATCAGGAGGAACAACTCTCTCCACCCACCTCACCTCTCACTACACACTTCACCTCACCAACCGGCACGACCACACCCTTTTCTACCGTCACCACAGTCGTCATGGGGATTCCTCTCTCTCCCGACATCCAATTCGAAGGAGTTTCCATGCCCACCTTCATGACACTCTTCACCAATATCACTTCCACCCCTCCCACGGTCCCCCTCTTTACTGTCACATCCACATTTGACACAATGGAGACATCACCCGCCACAGTACCACCCCCACCCCCCACACAACCTCAATCTCCCATACCCCCTCCACCAACTTCACCACTTGATTCCACAGCATTCACAACTCCCTTCCCCATCCCCATTCCCCCTGCATCTTCATCTTTATCTGCATCTTTTAATGTAAATAGTATATTCCTGTCATTACATCAGTGTGTATATCAACTTCAGCGTGAGTACAGGGATCTCAAAGGCCGCCATCAACAGTTGACAACGAATCATTAGAACCTACAGAGGCAACTTACAACGCTAGCAGAAGAAAATGCGGAACTCAACCAGCGCTACACTACTCTCGAGCAAGCCCATCAAACACTCCTGGAGACACCCCAACCATCAGCAGAACCCGGTGTCAAACAACTCGAAGCCTTGCTGGAGGTGTACCAATCAGATAACCTGAGAGTCCGGCGTAATTTAGCTCTACTTCGAAAGCATATGGCTACAGTACTTGAAGAAAATAAACGGTTGCAGAAACAAAATGAAGAAAATCTGGAAGCGGCCATGGAAGGTTCCCCTCATGAGATCGATCCAGAACAGTTCAAAGCGGTTCCCACATAAACAATGAAAACCATCTTGGAAAGTTATGCGGATTTATTAGAAGCACATGATGACGTGGAAAGGGAACGAGATGAGCTACGTAGCCAGCTCCGGGAATAGGAGGCTCCACCCAAGGTAATAGAAACGGCCTCGACTTTAGAGGAAGTAAAGGCATTGACAGAGCAGGTGGCGGAGCTCTAGAAAAAGTTACTAGAATATGAAAGGCAGCCCTCTCCAGTTGTAGAACCCGAACCGGAGGACTTAGTACCCATTGAGGTGGATGAAACATATGAGGAACCACACGTTCCTATGCCGATGCCAGGTGGTGCACAAACCTCAGAAGGAATGGACACATTAGAAGTTGAAGTACCTGAATGGCTCCAAGCACTAGAGAAGACAGCAACAACCCATGAAGATAGAGTGGCCATTCAAATCCAATCTATGGCAAAGTTAGAAAACACCATCATCAAGTCTGAATACTTTCAAAGCATGTCTCATCATAGATGGATCGGCACAAACGATGATCAATATGTGCCATATTGTGTGCTCCTTGCGGACTACAATGCAGAGATTCAGCGCAAATGTGGCAAACCTCCAACTTTTGCCACACAATTTGGGCCAGAGGATATCCCAGAAAGTGCGAAGAAAGGCTCCATTCATCAACCAACCTGAAGAATCCGTCTTCTTGAAACCTACCCGGAAATGGTTCGTACCTGGACTAACATGCCCCTTTTTATTAAATACAATCCTTATAATGTTCCAGTATTCCGCCAGCGCACTTGGCCAGAGTTTACAATTATTGTCAAGAACGTCAAGGGTTGCGCAAAGTGGTTAAATTATGTTTATCTAGCACCGCCACAAGGCCCTCCCACTGTAAATTACATGATTTCTACCATCAGACACTGGAGCACTCGACTACGGAATACCCCCAATGTGATGGCACAAATGTGTATGAAAATCTTTGAACTAATGCTAATCACCTTCAGGACGTTCAAGAATATTAAAGACCCCCACTTCTCAAGTGTCGGATTTCTTACAGGAAACCAAGATCTGGTATACGACATGAGCACAACCCCATCCATAGAGGTAATATATGCTTGGCACGCCAGAATAAAGTACCTCCCAACTTGTTTTAAACAGACATTCGAGGAGATGTTCATAACGGGATTCTGGGAATATCACTCAGAAATATTTGTACCCAGGCCCTCACATCTCCTCCACTTATTCGTTGTGGAGAGAACCATCCATTCAGAACAACTGCGGGTGCCACATCCGGACGTACCAGGACCAGTAAATTGGGATGCATTATTAACCGATCTAGCACGGGGGCTCAGATTGGAAGAACATCACCTCGCTTCCGACGTTGTCCAATATTACGTTCAAAGAACATCTAGACAAGGGTCTGTCAGGGGCGACAGACGCGAGAGTGGGGGGGTGTTGGCAGCAGTCAGGGAACCAAAGGAGCCACAAGACAAAGAGGGTCGGAACGAAGAGATAGCACAAGCAGACACAGTAGCCAACGAAGATCCGGCAAGTAGACCATCAAAATTTTTCAGACATCAAGGAGTTGAGCACACAAGAAGGAGCAAGTAGAGAGCTCAAAGATGTGTATGACAAATCAACAGAGAAAATCCCTACACAAATAGTGATTTTAATCACTAAACACCATTGTAAATACCATTTCGTATTTTTGTAGCTCCATTTTGTGCAAGCCAAGGAGTCCTTGAGCTTGAGGAGCTTTAGAAGTATTGTTGGGAGAGATGGTAGGATGCACTCAAGAGATTGAGTTGAAGCTGCTAGACCTGCTTTGCTTCAGCCCTCCTTTGCTTCAGATATGCTTAGTACACTTGCTTAGCTTCCAAATGATACCAAGAAAGCATATATGTACTTTGCAAATGATATGTATAATGATCAAATCAAAACAGATAACTTGTCACTTTAAAAATCAAGAAAAACTTGCTATTTTTGTAATGGCACCTGCTCAGTCTTTCACTCAGTGTGACCAGCACACTTACAATTGATCTAATTCCTTCTGGACATATTAAATTAGCTTAACAAGCTACCATTTGTGGAATGAGATAAAATGATGGACTATACTCAGAGAAAGATGTTTAGCAAAAATATATGTACCCCCGACTTTTTAGGAATTCTGCAGACACAGACCAGTGTGCACTTCGAGCGAGATTTCTCCGAGATGGCTAATCCTTTGACCTTGACATTTTTTAGGTGTGTAGTATGCTTGGAGCTGGTTCCAATGTGCTTTGAATTACTTGATTTGGTTCAGTAGATCCTGAGATATGCTCCTCTGAAGTTGACAGACTTGGAGTAGATAACTCAGAGAAACCAGAGATTATGAATGTGTATACTTCTATTGATTGATGTAGTTGTACAATCTCATTAGCATGACAAGCATAGCTAAATGAGGTCTTGTGGTGTAGGCTATGAAGTAGCACTAACACACACAGAGTTACAATGGTGAATGCCTCGGGGAATGAGCTCAATTGGACTAGCTAAAAAACACGACTTTTCAAGTACATTTTTTATAGAAGTTGAGTTGAGATTTGAATTTGAATTCAAATTCAAATCTCCTACAATCACTCCTCTAAAAGTAGGGAGATATTCTCTCCATTTACACCATCCAAATTCCACGACTAATCAAGTAGGTAAGTGATTACAAGTAAATGCCAAGTCATATAGACTTTTACAATGAGTAAAATGTAATAACACATAGGCAAGTGTTCCTATGGTTCTAGCTTCACATAGTGATATCCTTCAAGGGTTCCAAGCCAAAGGTGAAGGCTTGAAATGCACCAACAGCTCCCCCTCAAGCCAAGCACTTTGGCTTAAGTCTTCATCTTTAGTCTTCAATCACATACTGTAATCCAATCATGGATTTGAATCTGCATAACTTGTTTCCATCCAAAGCTTTAGTGAGTAAATCTGCACATTGCATATTAGTAGACACATAGGTCAACTGAATGTCTTTACTAAGCAACTTCTCTCTCACATAGTGGTAATGAACCTCTATGTGTTTTGTCCTAGCATGATATATTGGGTTAGCTGCAAGGTGAAGAGAGCTAGTGTTATCTCCAAAGATAATTGGAGGTCTAATGTATAGACCTAACTCTGTATACAAGAGCTTCAACCAGATAGCTTCTTGAGTGTCATTGGCAAGCCCTCTATACTCTGCTTCAGTGGATGATAATGCCACTGTAGGTTGTTTCTTGGCTGACCAAGAAATAGGTTTATCTCCTGCAAAACAAATGTAACCTGATGTGCTTCTCCTATCATCCTTGCAACCTGCCCAATCTGCATCTGAGTATACTTTAATGTCAATATCTGATGTATAAGGAAAGTACAGACCATGGTTCTGAGTTCCTTTGAGGTACTTCAAGATTTTCTTTGCTGCCTCTAGGTGAGGTACCCTTGGTTTGTGCATGAATTGGCTTAGCACACTAACTCCATATGCTATGTCAATTCTTGTCAAAGTAGCATAATTCAAACTGCCTACCATGCTTTGATATCCTGTAATGTCTTGTATTTCATCCCCTTCATGAGCACTTAGCTTTAGGTTGACCTCCATTGGAGTAGTTGAGACTTTAGCATCCTGCAAGCCAAACTTCTTGACCATATCCTGTACATACTTCTTTTGAGTGATATATATACCTGAGTTGGTGTAGACTAACTCAAGACCTAAGAAGTACTTCAATAATCCAAGATCATTGATCTTGAACTCCTTCATCATCTGTCCTTTGATGTGTCTAATCCCATTGACATCATTACCTGTAATGATGATGTCATCAACATAAACACACAAGTAGATTACCTCTGTATTACTCCTCTTTATGAATAGAGAAGTGTCTGCTTTACTCATCACAAATCCTTGGTCTTGGAGGTAGGTTGTCAACCTGTAATTCCATGCTCTAGGTGCCTGCTTCAATCCATATAGAGCCTTCTTCAATTTACAAACATAATTTACCTTCTTGGGGTCTTCATAGCCAGGTGGTTGTGACATGTAGACTTCTTCAGATGTCCATCCATTCAAGAAAGCATTCTTGACATCTAATTGGTACATGTTTCAATTCTTGGATGCAGCTACACTCACCAATATTCTGATAGTTGGCATTTTAGCCACAGGAGAAAATGTCTCCTCATAATCAATGCCTTGGGTTTGTGCAAAACCCTTGGCTACCAACCTAGCTTTGTACCTGTTTATTGTTCCATCTGAATTTCTCTTTAGCTTATAGATCCATCTGGATCCTATCACCTTCATAGAGTCCTTCTTGGGTACCAAGTCCCAAGTATCACTTTCCTTGAGAGCTTCCATTTCTTCATCCATAGCTCCTTTCCATTCTGGTTTGGTGATTGCTTCTTCATAAGTACCTGGTTCTTCATTCAACAAATCCTTTGCAAGATATACAGAATGTTTAGTTACAAGTGATGTGTCATACCCAAATCTGATTGGTTTTTTGCTTTCTCTCTGAGATCTTCTAACAGATTGATTTGAGGATTCTGGAATATCCTATAGTTGCTTCATCTTCATCTTCCCTTTGGACTTCCATGCTTTGAACTCCTCAAGATTGATAGTGTCATCATCCTCTGAGCTTGGATCTTCTCCATTGCTTGGTTCCTCTTTGATTAGCTTTGGGAATTCTTCTTGTAAGTCATAGGGTAGACTAACCTTCCTGCATTCATTCTCATACCATGAGTCATTCTCATCAAAGATGACATCTCTGCTTACCTTGAAGCCTTTGTTTGTTGGGTTGTAGAATTTGTATCCCTTTTGGTTCAAATCATAACCAATGAAGATACATTTTTCAGCTTTAGGGTCTAGCTTTCCCCTTACCTGTGAGGGAATATGCACATATGCTACACAACCAAAGATTTTACAATGATCCAGAGAAGGTCTCTTACCATGCCAAGCTTCATATGGTGTCATGCCATCAAGTGATTTGGATGGCAATCTATTTATGAGATAGGTGGCAGTGGATACACTCTCTGCCCAAAGATAATTTGGCAACTTCTTTTCATTAAGCATAGACCTAGCTGTTTCTACAATGAGTCTATTCCTTCTTTCAGCTACTCCATTTTGTTCAGGTGAGTACCTTGTAGTTATCTCCCTTTTGATGCCTCTTTCCTGCAAGAAATCTTCAAACTCATTTGAGAAGTATTCTCCTCCACCATCTGACCTTAGCCTTTTCAAGCTTCTTCCTGTTTGGTTTTTAACAAGTGCAAGATACCTCTTGAAACAATTAAACACTTCATCTTTATGCTTCATAAAGTATAAGATAGTCCACCTGCTATAGTCATCAATGAAGGACACATAGTACCTTGAACCTGAAATGGAAGGGTCCTTGCTAGGTCCCCAAACATCTGTGTGTACCAAGTCTAGGTAGTCTTCATGCATGAAACCTTTCCTTGAATAGGGCAGCCTGTGAGACTTACCAAACTGACATGCTCCACACTTGTAAATCATGTGTTGCTTGGATACATTAGGTATCCCAAGCACACCTTGATCCCTGCACATTTGCTTTAGGGTTCTTTCACCTATGTGACCTAACTTCTTGTGCCATATTTCTAACTCTGAAAGTGTTTGATCCTTGTAATTATATAAAGCAATATTTTTGGTGTCTTCTAGTTCAAAGGTAAACAATCTACCTGATTTCTCCCACTTGGCAATTCTTTTGAACCCATGTCTTGGGTCCTCCACATATGCTCCATGTTGAGTGAACCTGACCTGCAAACCTTTCTCCACAATCTGACCAACACTCATTAGATTCTTGGTGATGGTTGGTACATAGAGTACCCTGCTCAATAGGTTCTGGTTACCATCACATGTCTTTACATTTCCAATCTTTACAACAGAATGTTTAGTATCATCACCTGTTTGTACCTGATGTTTGCCCTTGGGTTCTTCCAAATCAGAGAGTAGTGCCACATTGCCAGCTACATGGTTAGAACATCCTGAGTCAATATAAAATAAATGATCATCATTTGTACCTACCTTGGAGGTCATATTCATGATCAATAGGGCGTCATCTTGCTCCTCTGTGTAGTTGTTATAATCCCTTCTATTTCTGAATCCACCTTGATAGTTACCATTGTGATTGTGGTTGTAGTTGTTGTTGTACTCATTGTTGTATCCATTGTAGCCTTGGTGTTGGTTGAACCTGCCTCTCCCTTGAGAGTATCCACCTCTTTGATAGCCTCTTCCTCTCTGATTCTTGTAGTTCTTGTAGCATTCATCTGTGGTATGATTGGACAATCCACAAATGTTGCATGGTGATGAGTTGTAGGGTCTCCCCCTACCTGACTTACCTCCTCTGCCTCTTCCTCTTGAGGATCTACCTCTCCCTGCATAGTTTGCTTGGGAGGTAGAACCTTCTTCATCAACCTTCTTACTTTTACCTTTATCTTTAACCTTTTTATCAGTATATAGAGCAAAGGGGTTGTTACCTTTTGATTGATCTCCTGCCTTTGTAAACTTTGCTTCATGTGTGAATAGTTGGCCCATGAGTGTTGTGAGATCTGGGGTATGCATGTCCATGTAGAGGTCCATTGCAGTGGTGAAGCTTTCCCACTTATCATCTGCCTTGAGTCCATTTGTTACTTGCCTGACTATTTGCTCCTCTTCAATCTCCTCTCCAATACTTGCTAATTGGTCTGCCACATCTTTAATCTTGGTCACATACTCTGAGACTGATTGCTTGGGCTGCTTCCTAAGGGTTGTGAATTCAATCCACAGTTGATTCTTCCTGGCCCTTGTGTTGGAAGAGAAATATGTTGACAGAGTTTCCCAAGTCTCTTGGGAAGTCTTACAGTTCCTTACATGAGGTAAAAGGAAATCAGATATAGAGTTAAGAAGGTAAGACCTTGCCAAAGCATCTTTTGCACACCATTGGTTGAGCCTCTCTTGTTCATCCTTGGTGGGTAGTCCTCTAGCTTTGAATGAGGGCAATTCCTCATCTCTTGATATGTATCCAAATAAGCTTCTACCTTGTAGATAGGTCTTCATCCTTAGAGGCCAAACTTGGTAATTGTTCCTGTCCAATTTGTCAATGAATGAAGGAAAACCATCTCCCATGTTTACCTTGTTTGCTCTGATACCACTGTTGGGAGAGATGGTAGGATGCACTCAAGAGATTGAGTTGAAGTTGCTAGACCTGATTTGCTTCAGCCCTCCTTTGCTTCAGATATGCTTAGTACACTTGCTTAGCTTCCAAATGATACCAAGAAATCATATATGTACTTTGCAAATGATATGTGTAATGATCAAATCAAAACAGATAACTTGTCACTTTAAAAATCAAGAAAAACTTGTTATTTTGTAATGACACCTGCTCAGTCTTTCACTCAGTGTGACCAGCACACTTACAATTGATCTAATTCCTTCTCGACATATTAAATTAGCTTAACAAGCTACCATTTGCAAGTGGAATGAGATAAAATGATGGACTATACTCAGAGAAAGATGTTTAGCAAAAATATATGTACCCCCGACTTTTTAGGAATTCTGTAGACACAGACCAGTGTGCACTTCTAGCGAGATTTCTCCGAGATGGCTAATCCTTTGACCTTGACATTTTTTAGGCGTGTAGTATGCTTGGAGCTGGTTCCAATGTGCTTTGAATCACTTGATTTGGTTCAGTAGATCCTGAGATATGCTCCTCTGAAGTTGACAGACTTGGAGTAGATAACTCAGAGAAACCAGAGATTATGAATGTGTATACTTCTATTGATTGATGTAGTTGTACAATCTCATTAGCATGACAAGCATAGCTAAATGAGGTCTTGTGGTGTAGGCTATGAAGTAGCACTAACACACACAGAGTTACAATGGTGAATGCCTCGGGGAATGAGCTCAATTGGACTAGCTAAAAAACACGACTTTTCAAGTACATTTTTTATGGAAGTTGAGTTGAGATTTGAATTTGAATTCAAATTCAAATCTCCTACAATCACTCCTCTAAAAGTAGGGAGATATTCTCTCCATTTACACCATCCAAATTCCACGACTAATCAAGTAGGTAAGTGATTACAAGTAAATGCCAAGTCATATAGACTTTTACAATGAGTAAAATGTAATAACACATAGGCAAGTGTTCCTATGGTTCTAGCTTCACATAGTGATATCCTTCAAGGGTTCCAAGCCAAAGGTGAAGGCTTGAAATGCACCAACAAGTATCTACCTGCTAATTTTCATATTTTTTAGATCTCGTTTGAGCCCTCAAATAAGCCCTGGAACCTAATTTTTAACTAGGCCGGACACTAGGTCTGGACAGGGCCAAAGCTAGTCAAAAACTATAAAAGGAGATAGAGAGCTCATTTTTGAGGTTAGATTGTAATTGAAATGAACTTGTAAGAGCTTTTTGAAAGGAAGCTAAGAACTCCATTGCTTCTCACTCTTTGTCTTGCCTTGTGTGCGCGCGTGTGTGTATGTGTGTGCATGGTTGTGTGCTTCTCACTCACGCATTTGTGCCTTCACTTGCTCGAGGTCTTCATACCATCCTCATGTCTTCCCGGATTGACATTAAAGGAGGTGCTACACTGAGCTACACAAAGCTCAATAGAAATGGTGACAACTCAAGAGGTAACCAATCTTCTGCCCTTTATACAGATAAGAATAAAGCTAAGGATAAAGGTAAACGTAACAAACAGGATGAAGAGGCTAGTACCTCTCAAGACAGTTATGTAGGAAGAGGAAGAGGTGCTAGAGGTAGTGGCAGAGGAGGTAAGCAAGATAGGGGGAGTGTTGGAAGCAGCCAGAGGCACAGACGACACAGAAGCATGTAACGACAGTGCAGGGAGCCAGTCAAATCGTTTTTCAAAGAATTATGTTTTCAAATACTTTCCAAAAACCTCCAACAGTGAGTTTTATCACTATTGTAACATATGTAACATAGAAAACCCCATTTTGTAATCCATAGCTCCATTTTGTGCAAGCCGAGGAGTCCTCGAGCTTGAGGAGCTTAGGTAGAACAAGCGTATCAATTTTCGTTATTTTTAGACATCGTTTACCCTTCCAAATAGCATCTAGGACCTAATTTTTAACTATGCCGGTCACTAGATGTGAAACCGGTCAAAACTAGTCTAGAAACTATAAAAAGAGCTAGAGAGCTCATTTTTGAAGTTAGTCAGTGTGAGCTTAGAGCTATTTTGAGCTTGTAATAGTGTTCTTGAGTAATAGAGTGGATCTCTCACCTTCCATTGTGTCTTGCTTGTCTCTTCGTAGTGTGTGTGTATGTGTGTGTGCATTTCTATGCTTCTCACCTTCACTCTCCCTTCATCTCACATTCACGATCTTCATATCACTCCTATCTCTTCCACGGATTGACATTAAGGAGGTGGAGCTTCTTAACGTGGTTCTCACCATTGTGCTAGAGCAACACCAAATTTGGCGCCGTTGCCAGGGATCGAGTCTAGGACGAATGTGTGATGGTAAGAGTATAGCAAGAAGTGGCGTTGGAAGGTAAAAATTTCAGTTTTTGTTGTTGTTTTTACTTAGTTTTTAGTGTTTTTCACCTCCCCCACACTCCATCTTCATCACCGCATCATCATCTTCATCTCCAAAAAAATCAAAAAATTCACCATATCCACCCATTCTCCTCATTTCCCCTCATTGGTGCATGTGAGAGAGTGAGAGAGAGCTTTTGTGCTTGTGTGTGCTTTTGCTTTCTTGAGTTTTCTTGCAGGAACAGTACTCCAGTGCATCAGGAAGGCTGCAAAAAGGTAAGAAAATCACCTTCTGTCAGAAATTTCCGAGTGTGTCAGACCATCGCGATGGTCTGCAACCTTCGGTATTTTTGGTAGGCGACCACACCACGAGGTAGGCGACCCTTGTGCTTGCATGAATCCACAGGTGCATCTCAAAAATTCATAGTTTGGTGGACCATCGCGATGGTCTCAGACCATCCCGATTGTGTCACACCATCGCGATTGGCTCACGCCATCGCGATGGCTCGGCCGGACCATCGCGACGGTCTCACGCCATCGCGATGGCTCGGCCGGACCATCGCGACGGTCTCACGCCATCGTGATGGTTCATTTGGACCATCGCGATTGTTCGCGGACCATCGCGACTGTTCGGTTGAGCCCACACCATCGCGATTGGCTCACGCCATCGCGCCGACGGTGCCATGTGGCAAGCTAGACCATCGCGACGGTTCATTTTTTGGACCATCGCGACGACACCCTCACACCATCGCGACACTTCAAAAATTCGGACCATCGCGATTGTCTCACGCCATCGCGCCCAGACCATCGCGATTGGCTTAAGCCATCGCATCTGTGACCATCGCGACGGTTCACTTTGGACCATTGCAATTGTTCACATTGACCATTGACTGACGCCATCGCGATTGTCCGCCTGATCGAGCCATCGCGATTGTCCACTTTCATGCCATCGCGACGGTTCACTTTCACGCCATCGCGACGGTTCACCCTCACGCCATCGCGACGGTCCCAGACCATCGCGATTGTCTCAGACCATCGCGATTGTGCACCCCCATCGCAAATTTTAGGGTTTCATTTTTTGGCCAATTTTGGGGCTATTTTTGGGAAATTTGTGGGTGATTAGACTCATAGGAGACCCCTTAGCTCATATTGGGAGAAAAACCTGTTGTCAGTTTTTACCCCCCCCAGGGCCTGAACGGTCATAACTTTTTCATCCGAAGTCCGTTTTTTGAGCTTAATAGCTCGTTAGAAAGCTATTTTGAGGTTGACCTAGTTTGGGACTAGAAAGCCAGGGGGTAAACATTGAAAAGTTGGGCAAAAGGGAAGGGACTTAAAAGGTGCATATACTCAAGTGCTTGATCATCCAACTGTGAATTGGTCTAATATTGGATTTTTCCAGGTCTAGCAAGGGCAATCGAAGGCAACCAAGGCAAGACAGTGAAGGGCATAAAGCTTGGGAAGTGCGGCTTCTTGGGCATCAGAGCAACCAGAAAAGCTGACTCGAGGTTGGAAGATTACTCAACCCCCTTAGTCAATTCTTAGCTTAGGAAAAACGTTAGCATTGTGGATTAAAGACGATAGGAACGCCTCAAGTTCAAGAGAATTAAATTTATCAAGTCCAAGACTAAAGATAAAGGTGTGTGACACGAAAACCTAAAGGAAAGAACATAAGTCTGACGGAACGAGAACTCAAAATACCACGGAAAGTCGAATTCCTGACGCATACATTAAGACAAGAATCTAAAGAAATTTAAAAAGAATCAAGAAAGTGATAACAAAGAATCTGTGACGATCTGAGCGTGTACTGAGTGTGCAAGGAAGAAAATTAATGAACCTTAGATCGGGCAAACATATAGGCAAGTCAGACCGGAGAAGCCTTAGATCATCAGAGGCAAGTGTAAGAACTACTGCAGGATCGTGGGCTCAACAATTGAACACTAGTTATCCCTACGAGAGCTCAGATACTAGCGAATCAGAAATGGCATTTAGCACAGAAAGACCAGAAGGAGGGTCGAATGTAGCCTATTTAGAAAAGCCAGAAGGACCCTATAGGACACAACTAGAGTTTCTCCGAACCAACCGATTAGGTGCTCGCATCTATGAGGATGGTTTGCAAAGGCAAGTGGTGCAAATGCACAACCCCGATCAACCCATTGGATTGGAACGTCCAGTGGTGAAATTTGAGAGAGATGCATACATAGACAAGGAAGGAACAATGTACATCTTAAGTACGCAGCCAAACAATACCAACGAGTTTGGCGTGATTCAACCAGAGACGGAAACTAAATCTCAAGGAAAAGAACCATTAGAAGAGCCTAGAACACCTAGAGGGAAATCTGTACTGACACGAGTACTAATCCCGGAATGGATCCCTCAAGACAACAGAAGCATAGAGTTGTTTGTAAATAAAGAAACTGATGAAGCCTTTTGGAGATACAAGACAGAACTACTTAGTGAGGTAGGTATCATCACGATATACGAGTTCAAACCCGGATACACCTGGAAAGGTTGTATACCTGGATGAGACTTCAGAAAGAGTCTTTGTGGTACCTGACCGCGCTAAAAACACATACACATGGAGAGGTGAATTGGTATTCCATCCATCTAGAACGAACATGAATACAAGTCAACAAGGGGCAGGAACATCCTCAGCCCGTGGAAATCAAAGAGAGGGAAATAAAGAGAGACCGGAAGTAAGCTTTAATCACCCCATAGGGAGAGATAGAACAACCACAGACAGTAATAGAGCGGATAGACAAAGAGATCATGGAATACTAGGTGGTAGAGATGATTTTCCTCTACCTAGACCACGTGAACACGCAAGAATACTGAGACCCACTCAGTTAGTAAAATCAATGAAGAATTACTTTGATGGGACAGGAGATCCCTATGACCACGTCGCAGAATTCAAGCAAGTACTAAGAGCCAAACAAGTTGAAGACATATTCACGCAATACAACGCATTTGGACTAACGTTAAAGAATACAGCTTTAACTTGGTTCCAACCATTGCAACAGAGGCAATTTAGAGACATCCATCACTTTTTGGAGTCATTCATCACCGAATTCTCTAAAAGTGGGATTAGACATGACACGTCTTCGTTGATTCATACTTTAAACAGACTCCTCAAGAAACAGTAAGATTGGCAGGACGTAGGTTTAGACAATATGTTGAACGATGTCCAATGCAAGAGCTACCCTCACAAGCCAAGCAAGTGTCATTGTTTTTAGACGGCTTGTTGAGCTCTAAACTACGCTCCTACGTGTACCTAAAAGAACCCAGAACGCTAGAGCAATGTGTAAGAATTTGTATAGACATTGAGGACAACTTAGGAGACGAGTTGGAACTCTCAAAGGTCTATAAGGATTCAGACTGTTCATCTCTAGCATCCACAAAATTGTCTAGCTCAATAGAAGACCTAGCAGAAAAAGTGGCACAGAAGCTAGGAGTTTCTAGTAAACCTAGGGTGCTAATGAACAAGCGTTGTTACACCTGTGGTGGTGACCATATGGCAAATGTGTGCCCCAATGCACCACAACCACAAGCCAACCCTAGTGGCCAATACTGTACAATTGAAAGAAGATACACGAATCATACGGCTCAGGACTGCCCATACAACAAACAATCCGTGAGACAGAACTACCCGCAAGCATATCCGCAGCCAGGTAGGTATCAAGGCCAATACAATGCTCAGCCTTATTACTATAGGCCTCCTCAGAACTACCCATACCAGGCTCAACAGAGACCTCAACCTGTCTTAGCTCAGCAGCCACCCCCACCAGCGAATGTCATCTCAGTCAAATACGCTGCTGCGGAAGAGAATCTAAGTAGGGCCTTAGTGCCTTCTTCACCTTTGATCACAGAGGGTGACCCGAACTCAAACAGTTTTGACTCTACGCATGTAGATAGTCCACCCGCATATTACACGGAGTCACCAGAACACGTAGAAACATATCATTATGATAGTCCACCAGTGGAACCTAGTTGGGAGCCGACTATGCTAATGTGATGTACACAAACCCAAATCCACGGCCCCAAATAAGACAACAAAGACCACAGGGCCCTAGAGGACCATGCTTTAGGTGCCAAGGAGATCATTTCATAAAGGATTGTCCACATCCTCCAATAGCAAGGCAATCACAGTACTATAACATCCAAGGCTTTTGTGCTGATTGTGGCAAAGAGCACATAATCAAAGATTGTCCTAAGAACCCTGTTAACGCTTCGAATGTGGCACCGATCAACGTGATAGGTATTGTAAATAACGCAGATGGATCCAACCCTACATACGTGCCTATCCAAGCTATAACAAGAGCCCAGGCGCTCTTACAGAACCAACAGCTTAATCAGGAGAAAGTAGCCGGAACTAGTGAAGTTGCAGAATCTAGCAGTAAAAAGACAAAATCTTGGAAAGATTCTAGAGAAAGAATAAAGAGAAAGTGGAGTAAAAAGATAACGGAGTTGGAAGGAAGTTTAAAGGAATCTAGAGCCAAGATCCTAGAATTGACTTCACAGGAATTGAATCAAGAGAATCCAGCTCAGAAATCAGGATCAGTTTTAGCGGAACCCATACCAGAAAATCTAGACATGATGTTTCGTGCATATCAGGCTAGATTAAAAGAGGGACCTCAGGTAGCTGAAATGAGCAAAAACTACCCTCGAGCTGATCTAGAAATTGAGAGAACTAAACTGTGCATGAAGATGGTAGAACTAGCACAAGCTTTGTTCGAAGCCTCTAGATATCTTAATTGGAATAACATGGCAAAAACGGAATTACATTTTCAAGGACTAATGGAGAGGCTAGAATACTTGATTGAAAGCAAAGAGAAAAAAGATCAGCACAGGAACCCCATTGTCCCAGAGACACAGGAAAATAACGCACCATCCCTGTCTCAAGTACCCAATACAGAAAGTCAAGACAATTTGTCTTCCATACATAAATATTCACATGAATTTTTGAGAGAAATACAAGAAGAGAAGTGGAGAAAGGAACAAGGAACCCATCCTCCTATTCAAGAAATAGATGACTTGCAGGAACAATTTCCCCAAGACATTCCCTCTATTTACGATGGTGTAGAGGAAGAACAACTGAGTGAAAACACCAGATTTGAATCTAATTCGTTACAAGAATTACCTCACTTCACAGGACCTTGGGAGGCAAAGTCTATTAGTATGAGAGCACCCACTATAATAGTGAGGAATGAAGAATCAGTAATACCTAGAAACACAGACGTGATCAAGAATACTAAAGTACAATGTAACTTCACTCCAGAGGAGTTGCTGAAGATAAAACCAGAATTGTGGAAACATGTAGCAAATCAATTCCCCGAGCTTGCTACTACTCCCTCACAAATAGGATCACAAAATAAGGTACCAGAGATACCCGTAGAAAAGATCGGAGATGTAAGCGAAGGAGAGGAAGGTAACACTTATCTTCCGATAACCCATCAGGGCTACACCACGAAAGCCATCTTAGATTCAGGAGCCGGAGTAGCCATCGCTACCACCGCTTTATGGAAACATTGGGGTAAGCAAGCATTAAGACCCACCAGGATGAAGCTACAAATGGCTGACGGACACATAGAAAAACCATTAGGCTTACTAGAAGGCATATCACTCACCACTTGTGGTGTAGAATTTGAGCATACTTTTGCCATTTGTGACTTTGCAAAAAACCATGCTTATGAGATGATATTGGGACGACCCTTCATGCGTCAGTTGCAAATTGTACAAGATTGGGGAACTAATTCTTTGTACCTGCAACATTTAGGAGTGACTACCAAAGTCAATCTTAAAGACTATTCACATAGAGATGTACCCCCAATACAATGGAATACCATCCATAAGACACCAGTAGAGACAGAATATGTGCACTCATTAGAATCAGATCCTTCTTGGTTGCATGAGGATACTCACTTATGGATGTGTAAAGTTGCAAAACAAGAGGAAGAAAGGTTAGAAGCCAGGACCTTAGGCGCAGAACAACATCCACGAAGCCTTCAAGATCCAGCCTACGCACCTGTAGTATTCCCAGACGAAGAGTTTGAACCCCATGGTTGGGCAGAAATCCTAGCAACCACGGACGTAGCCATCAATGAAGAACAATGGACACCCCACTGTGACGAGGATGGCTATGATATCTCAGTTTTCACGATAGAGCCAATCATGTGCGATGCAATTTTAGAAGAGTGTGAACCTAACACTGATGCATTTGAGGATACGAGTGATTTTGATTTAGAATCAATTATCATGGACCCACCCTTTGCATCAGAGGAAGAATACTTTCACGAGGTAGAGACTCGCACTCAGAGACACGAGGAAATTACGAATGAGGTGAGGTTAGCCACGGAAGTGACTAACAAGAGTGAAGGCAAGAAAAGAAAGAAGAAAGAAACCATGTCAGAAAAAGAAGAGTCTTTGTTTGAAGTACCCGAGAACTTCAAGAAATATGAAATCGAAGATAGAAGGATCATGGTACGAATGCCCAATAGAAAGGTGAATGACGGACAAGTATATGATAACCGAGAGAAAACCAAGAAAATAATAGTAGCCATAGAAGGAGAAGAAGAAAAATGTACATACATAGGGCATGATTTGACAACTGAAGAAGAAGAAGAGCTAGTTGCCCAATTGCGCGAATATAGAGATGTGTTCGCTTGGAGTTACAAAGATTTGAAAGGAGTAGATCCAGATATATGTTCTCATAGAATCCCTATGACTCCAGATGCAAAACCGACAAAACAGAAACCTTACACGTACAATGATAATTACGCTGCGAAGATTAAAGAGGAGATAGATCGCTTGATAGAAGCAGGATTCATTTACGAAATTCAGCATACCGAATGGGTATCCCCCATTGTGGTTGTGCCCAAGAAGAATGGAAAATTGCGTGTGTGTATTAACCTTAAAAAAGTTAATGCCGCCACGATTAGAGACAGTTATCCTCTTCCTATCACAGAACATCTATTGGAAAGAGTTGCGGGCAAGGAAGTTTACAGCTTTCTTGATGGATTCTCAGGTTATAATCAAGTAGCCATTGCTCCAGAGGACCAACACAAGACTGCATTTGCCACTGAATGGGGCATATTTGCATTTCGTGTAATGCCATTTGGCTTAACAAATGCACCCGCCACTTTCCAGCGACTCATGTGTCATGTTTTTAAGGAATTCCTACGCAAGAGCTTGGAAGTTTATGTCGATGACTTATGTGCACATTCAAATGTAAGACAGACACATATCCCAGAGTTAAGACAAATATTTGACAAATGTCGAGAATATCAGGTTTGTTTGAACCCAGAAAAATGCGTTTTCATGGTCAGACAAGGCAAAATTCTAGGACACATTGTGTCAAAAAATGGAATCTCTACGGATGAAGAAAAGGTGAAAGTAATTGCAGAATTACCTAGACCAACTAATGTGAAAGAGGTACAAGCATTTATGGGCCATTGCGGTTATTATAGGAGATTCATACACATGTATGCTATCATAGCCAAGCCTTTGTACTCTCTTTTAACCAATTTTGAATGGACAGATGAATGTGAAAATTCATTCAATGAACTTAAACGACGCCTGTGCTCAGCACCTATATTGACTACCCCAGATTGGAGTAAGCCATTCCATGTACATGTGGATGCATCCAATTACGCCATAGGATGTGTGTTAGCACAACCCACGAATGAAGGTAACATAGATCTCCCCATAGCTTACGCGAGCAGACAATTGAACGCAGCAGAAAGAAATTACACCACGACGGAACGAGAAGGATTAGGGATGATCTACGCACTAAAGAAGTTTAGGCACTACTTGTTGGCCAATAAGTTCAAGTTCTTTACAGATCATCAAGCCCTATTGTACTTAGTCAACAAACCATGTAACACAGGACGACTAATACGTTGGTTTCTATTACTCATGGAATATGATTTTGAAGTAGTAGTCAGGAAAGGAAAGACACATCTTAGAGCTGACCACCTTTCAAGATTAACCTCAGGAGAAGCTCCTCAAGGAGTAGCGGATGATCTACCAGATGCATACTTGTTTAACCTTGAGATAGCACCAGAATGGGCTAAACCTATAGTCCCTATTCTGACATACGGACCCAAGAATCCTAGGATAAAGATCAAAGAGGGAGAGATTACCAAGTCTCAGAGATACCAAATAATGGCAGGAAGCATATATAAATAGGATAATCAAAAGATTCTTGCTTGTTGTGTAGATGAATCAGAACATGCGAATTGGTTGCAATTAGCACACATAGGTGCATTAAAGCAACATCATTCAAAACATCGAACATTACAGACTCTGCATAGATTAGGAGTATATTGGCCTTCGATGGAAGCAGATGTCTACAAGTTGTGCAAAGAATGCAATGTTTGTTGTGAAAGACCACCAGTAGAGCATGCTACACTATATCATGTGTCTCTCATACCAGACTGGAGTGAACAATTAGTGACATACTTGAGGACGAAGACATTCCCTCAAGGCATGACCTTAGCTCGACAACGTAGTCTAGAGCAGGAAGCTCACGACTATTCACTTATTGGCGATAACCTATACAAAAGAGGACGAGATGGATATCTAAGACAATGTGTTCATGAGAGCGATTATCTGAGCATACTAGAGACTGCACACCAAGGTGTTGCAGGAGGTCATTTTGGACCGGATAGGATAATCAAAGCCATCCTCTTTGCAGGATTATGGTGGCCCACTCTTCACATGGATGCTCATACCTATGTAAAGAGATGTGATGTGTGCCAAAGAACTCAGTTTCCTACTCGCAGAGATGAAATGCCATTGAAACCCATGATGGGCGGACGTGCATTTTCTAAGTGGGGTATAGACTTTGTAGGACCCATTAACCCCCCTGCAAAAGGTACACATGCAGAATACATTATTGTTGCCACAGATTATCTTACGAAATGGGTAGAGGCAAAAGCCACGAAAAAGAATGATGCACACACAATTGCAAAATTCTTATTTGAGAATGTCTTTACAAGATATGGACTGCCTATAGAGTTAGTGAGCGATCGAGGCACTCACTTTCTAAACCAAGTCATTGAATATTTGTTACAGGATTTTATGGTGATTCACAAGAAATCCGCACCATATCATCCCCAGGCCAATGGTCAGGTTGAAAGCACTAATAAGATCCTTTGTAACGTACTGACGAAACTCGTGAACAACAAACGTTCAGATTGGGACAAACAGTTACACCACGCTGTTTGGGCATATCGACTGGCCTACAAGACCGTACTCAATGCAACTCCCTTTCAGATGGTTTTTGGTCAGAATGTTGTGCTTCCTTTGGACTTCTTGATACCGACCCTTAAGGTTGCACAAGAACATCAATGGACCGGCCATGAATTATCAGCGAGAATAATGGACTTGGAACGACTAGGAGAAACCAGGCTAAAGGAAGCAGCAGGCATATATGCAGCAAAGAAGCGACAGAAAGCATATTTTGATGCACATGTGAAAGATAAGGGCTTAAAAGAAGGAGATTTAGTGCTAGTATATACGTTGAAACAACACACACGGAAGTTAAAAGAGCGAGGTTATGGACCTATGATCATTAACAGACTCTCAACAAGTGGAGCAGTACAGTTAGCCACTTTAGAAGGAGATATAATGCCTAATTACATTAGTGGTTGTAGAGTCAAGCTATATCAGGAACCTCTTACTGAGGATATGCTTAGACGACTAACGTTGGTAAAAAAGCGTAAGGAGGAAGAAAATAGAATACGAGCGGAAGCTCAGGCAGAAGCAATAGAACGCATTAAACGCATGAAGTTAAGAAGACAAGGACTAGGGAGAGAACATTATAACCATCTGGAAACTACACCCAGATATCCCATGGCTATGTGTGAGGTAAAGTCACGAACTCATCCTAGCATAATGGACAGGAGACCATTCATTACAGTCAGGCTAGAGCACGACAACCCTTGCCAAGAGCTCAGGGCTTTAATTGACTCAGGTGCTGCGACTAGTGCGATTAGATGGTCCCACTATAAGGATTCAGGAATAGAAATGCGGCCAATTGAGGCATACCTCATAGGCCTAGGAGGCACGGAAACCCCTTGCATGGGTGAGGTGGACCTTCCTATCCTCATTAAGGATGTGACCATGACAGCGAAGCTACTAGTGTGCCATGATGACGACCTGATAGAACCCCTAATCCTTGGCCAAGATTGGCTATACGATCACTCAGTGGACCTAAATCTTAGACAAGGCTCCTTACAGATTGGAACCTTAGAGCAAAAGCGAGTGATACCGCTTGACTTCCCTAATTGCATTCCGCTTGAGGTTTGTAACCCTAGACCCTATGAAACGCATGCGATGGAAGACCGGAAGATCTTGGGTCAGACCAGTCACGTTACGTCTACACCAACCCACTCGCGCTTGGCTATGGACAGTTGTCAATCAGAAGGATGACAGGAGATCTTCCCTGGGGCTTCCTGCAAACTAGAAGGGGCAGCTACCCAACCGCTAGGGCAGATGAACACAATCAGCAGTCAAGTGGGTTGCATCAGCGGCCAAATGAGCACAACACCCTGCGGTGCTCATCCTTCCAAACTTGCTGCGGACTGGCCTAGATTAAAGATAAAGAACGAATCACTTCCTAATGGGCAGGTCACGCAAGTGTTGGATCTCCCTTCTTTTCCAAAGCAGAGCGTCCATTGGACCTCTCAAACCCAACCTCAAAAGAGTCAACCACAACAGAGGAACCCAGACCGACGACACCACCAGATAAGGCAAAGAGAGCAGCAGTATCAACATCACGGAACAAGTGGCACGAAACAAATATGGGTGCCAAAAGGACAGCAACCACAGGCTAGTGGCAACACTGCAGACGCGAGCAGGACAAAGTTTCAACAGAAGCAGGGTCAGATTCCAAAGTCCCCTCGATCTTCTTTCCCAAGTACAAGTACTCGACAGATTTGGATCGCCAAGAAATACCTTATCCATAGACCCACACCCATGCAGATTTGGGTTCCCAAACAATGTATTATAGCCCAACCCTCTAGCCATGTAATATATACCCCTCAGAAATCGTTTCATCCTTCGATACCACCAAACCCAATACCACTTTTTGTCCCTCAGAAGAAACACACCATCCACTCAAAGACTCTTAGGAAATGGATACCGAAACGTATCCAAACGTCTTCTTGTACCCCATTATCTAACAATTCTCCCACCCCGTTTAAACTCCACCCTTGTAATAATTCACCCTCAACCAAACCTTGTATAAATTCATACACCCAAACCCCACATCATGCATAATAAAAGCTCATCAAGAATTGTAGGCATAATCTGAACCATGTAGGTGTCTAGAGACCTGCATTAGCTCTGCAAAAAGATCATTGCATCAATCACTTCACGACACTTGGCTACACGGGTTACACATCGGTCATGGAAAAGGATTGCGGTCTCACCTTAATGGGATCATAATTAATTTCCATACTAATGTGTTAATCTTTTGTAGCAGATCTTTTCCATTAGCTCATCAGTCATCATGCAAACCGAAGCAGGACCATCAGAAGCTGGCCCCAGTGCACCGATGGCCACTATTGGAGAATTACTCGCGGAATCTTATCCTACTATGCAACCACCAGAGTTTCAAGGTTTTCTAGGACCCATGCCCATCGATGATCCTCCTAGAGGATATACTAAGAAGATTCATCGTAATTCTCATTGGTTTCAAGGCCTAGCAGGACCATTAGCTGATGTTGATTTCATATTTGAGGCCAATTTGGCATTTGATTTACGCACATGGGCCAAGTACCAATTCTTTTCACGAGAATTTGAAGGACTGCAGAATACACAAGATTTAACGCACGTTTGGGCACGAGCGGGATTTACAGAATACTTTAGTGACCCTCTGCCTAAACCCGATTTTTACAGATGCTTTTACCTAGTAACCACCTTGACAGCTTCCGAGAACAAGGATCTACCTGGCACATTCATGTTACCATCCTTGGTAAATGATCCTCCATTCAGAAGGTTTTATTTGTCTAAAGATTTAATTCGTGCAGCTCTGAAAATACATGGAACACACACTCCGACGGAGAGGGAACGGCTAGTCCCAGAGCAGATGAAACGTGGTGACGTAACTAAGTGGGAGGATATTTCAGCCATAACCCCTGAGCTCTCTAAGCCATTACGGATATGCATGCAACACTTTACTTTCCCAGCTCAGGATCGTTTTACCATGCCCCACAAGAGAATCTGGTTTGGATTATACTGAGCATGTACTGGACCTCAAACGGTTGATCTAGCCAGCTGGATCATTGATCAGCTCTATTTGGCACAACATAGGTGGGAGCGCAAGAAGATAATCAATGGATGCTGCGCCCTCACCAGGATCATATATATGTGCTTGGCGTATGACTTACCAATTGAGCGTGCCATGACCAGTGAGGAACTGAAAGCATTTAAAGGCACCACTAGGAAGGCTAGAAAGTCTAGCAAAGGCAGAGCCGGAAAGCGGATGAGAGGTACTATCCCATGCCTACAAGTCCCAGAATCACCCTCGCCACAACCATCTCCACAGCAGTCACCAACAGCAGCCACTCCCACAGTACCACCAATTCGTATACGGTTATCAAGACCAGTTACGCCGGAGGGCACCACCAGTACTGTTGCACCCCAAGCAGCCACAACCACAGAACCTATCACCACAGCAGCTGAACTTCCCACCACTATTGGTGCGGAAGCTTTCTCTTTTCCAATACCGCATTTAGAACCAGGACAAGCAGAGCCACTGGACCAAACTTTTGATTTTGAGATGCCTGATGCATTCTCCAATGAGTTCCAGTTTTCAGAAGGACAATTGTTTTCTCAAGAATTTGAAAGGCCTAGCTACCCTCCCACACCCAGGGATCAGCCACAAGGACAGGTCGTGTCCAGCTTGGATGACGAAAGAACAACAACCGATGACGACGAAGGAGACGACGAAGCTAGCCAGGGAACACAGGAATCCCAAGAGCATGAACAGATAGATGGCCAAGGCCAACAAACAGACACACATGGCGATACAAGTACCCATGAAGATGAAACTTACGAGGCAGCAGCTTACACACTAGCTATCAAGAAGCTGTATAGAACTATGGAAAAAGTTTGGGCACGCAAAAAGCTGACAGAGGAAGAGAGTCAAACAATAATAGAACAAGAACTTGTCACAGGCGGATTCGAAGACGCATACATCAAAGGATTCAAAGAGTTAGTCAAATCAGTAGGCTCCAACGAAGCACTCAGTTACTTGCAACGAAAGCCACTACCACAGTTTGACCCCCGCAGAGTACGACTACTTTCAAAGCCCGGCGAATACATTCGTGTACCCACAGGAGCACAGTCTTCAGAACAAGCCAGGGAGGCACGCCTCGTCCCCGAAAGTTCGTTGGCTGTAGAAACCATCTTTGTAGATTCCCCACCCCGCGCTACAGCTGTACAAACCTCAGTAGTCACTGAAGTACCGACCACCCCAACCGCTCCTCTCTCACCGCCCGTCCATCCAGCCTCCCCTCTTCACCCTCCTTCCTCCAAACCAACATCTCCATTCACCGGTGGTGTTGCAGAAATTGTCTTTACGACCACTCACCCCACAATTCCCGCACCCATTAGCCCTAGTCTACCCCCTCCCACACCCACCTTTCTATCCAACCCATTCCTTCATCAATCTCTTCCACCTTTCCCCACAACTCCAAGACCCCTTTTCCCATTCCCACCGCCATTAACCTTCTCCCCCGTCTCACCTCCCCGACCCACTGTAACCCCTCTTTCCCCTTTCCACCAAGCTCCAGCCAGCCCCCTTGTAAATTGTTAAAAGTCAAGCTTCAAGCTACAAATTCGTGGGGAATCTTTTATGGACATGGGGAGCAATCAAAGGAAGCCAAAAGCCACGATATTCCATCAAGAAAAGTCACTCAACCACTCCCCAAGTCATCTCAACTAATTCCTCCAAGTTAGGAGGCTGATTTGGAAAGGTAGTTCCTAGATTTTAGGGGCACACTTCTCACTATAAAAGGAGCATGTATCCCGACTTCTTTTGGGCCATCTTCTTGGAGTTTTAGCTCATGTAAAGTGAGCACTAAGTGCTGGAGTTGTGATAAGCAAGCCCCTTGCTTAAGCTAGCCCCTTGCTTGCTTGTTTGTTTTCTTTTAGTAGGCATATCTATGTGTGTGCGCAGGCAGTGTTGCAACTCTCTACCCCTGAGTTGTTAGCATTGGTTCTCCCTCATATTGTATCCATTTGATGTAATTCTTGTCTCATTGGATAGCTATTAGAGTCTAGTTTATGCTCACAAAGTCTCTGGATCATTCTCTGAGTAATCTGGGAGCAACATGCATTTTAGTGAAGTTGTGTGATTGATATATCTCTTGGTGTGTAGGCTCTGTTGGAAATATTTTGCTCTCTGTTGTAAGGGCTGGTTCTCCTTCTCTATGTATCCATTTGCTATGATTTTGGTGTCATTGGGTAGCTATGAAAGGCCTTTAAAGTTGACCCAAGTTTGAGATTCATTCTCGGTATAATCTCTGAGAAAAGCTTGCTGGAGTGAAGTGAGGTATCTGCTTGACTGGCAGTTGTGAGCATTCAACTAGCTCATGTTGTAGACATTGTTTCTCCTTGTGTAAGCATCCATTTGAAGTGAAATTTGTTTTGTTGGAAAGCTCTTGGTGTCTACTACATTTATACAAAAGCTCACTGGAGTTCTCTGCATAAGCTCTGAGTAAGAGCATTTTTGGTGTGCAGAGGTCAAAGAAGGATACCTATGGAGGTCATTCACGCTTCGTCGTTGCTTAGGGGTTGAGATACTTCCCCCATCAGTGGTATCAGAGCATTTGGGAATCTTGGAGGCATCACATACAAGCAAGAAGACCTCTTGGAGTTGGTGGTTGAAGATTTGCATCAACAAAAGCTTGGAGGTAGCTCACATCAAGGGGGAGCTATTCTACTCAAATTTGCAAGAGCACAAGGTGTCCATCTAAGGAAAGCTTTGGATTGAGGTAACCTCAGAGCATCATTTTCATTTTACACACATTGGAGCATTAGCCAAGGGCTAGGTCAAGTATCAAAGACTAGATATGGGAGACTTCAACACTCAAATTGAAAAGCTAGACAAAGGTAACTATCAACCATGGAGATTTAGGGTCTCCAACTATCTTATGGGCAAGGGCCTTTGGGGGTTGATTAGTGGAAGTGAACCAAGACCTAGGTTGGATGAGAATCCAACCAATGACCAGAGAAGGGCCTTTAGGGAATGGAATGAAAGAGACAAGAGGGTTATCTTTATTCTTTCCCAACACATTAGCAATAGCATGATCGGCCATATCCAAGACTTGGATTCAAGCATGAAGGTATGGGAGACACTTGAAAGGCTTTATTCAACAAGCACCAAAGCAAGGAAGATCCAACTCAAGAATGATCTCAACAACCTTAGGAAGAGCTCAGGGAGTAGCATAAATGACTACATACTTAAGGTCAAGGAGTTATAAGATGCATTGGGATCCATTGGAAGCCACGTAGACGATGACGATCTTGTGGCTTATACTCTCAATGGTTTGAGAGATGATGAGAAGTGGAAACCCTTTACCACTTCAGTATATGTAAGGGATAATCTTCCCGATTTTGAGCAATTGGTTGCTCTCATGGTCACCGAAGAAATGAACATAGGTGGAAGTTCAACTAAAAGCAAGGATGCACAAGTTTTCTATGCAGGTAATCAAAGGGGCAAAGGAAGACGAGGACAAGGAAGGGGCAAAGGAAGGTTTGGAGGAAGGCAAGGCCACTCAAGCAATCAAGGACATGACCAAGGCACCTCATCACAAAGAGGGAGAGGAAGAACAAGAGGAAGAGGAGGACGACATCAACAAAACAGGAATCAAGATGATGAAGGATGTTACATATGTGGCAAGTTTGGCCACTATGCTAGAGATTGCTACCAAGGAGGAAACCAAAGGAGCTATAATCAAGGTTCTTCATACAAAGGCCAAGGTAATATGCTTCTACAATTTCAGAAAATGACAATCTCTTGATGATGCACATGAATGGGAATTCAAGCAAAGTAGATAACACTTGGTATATTGATAGTGGATGTAGCAACCATATGAGTTGCAATGCTTCTTGGTTTACTAATCTACATGTTCCCAAAGGTAAAGGACATGTAGAAACAGGTGATGATACAGCCCATGAGATCTCCCATGTTGGAGATGTAGCTTTGGATGACAAGGAGGAAGGAAGATGTCTCAAGGATGTCTTGCATGTACCTACTATCACAAAGAATTTGGTATCCGTTGGGCAAATGGTTGAAAGAGGCTATCAAGTAAGGTTCAACAAAGGTGGATGCTTTGTGGAGAACGCTAAGCAAGTTTACAAGGTCATAGCAAGAGGAAAGAAGCAAGGGAGACTCTTCACTTTGGAGGTAAATTCTCATTCCACTCAACATGTCTACTTCACATATGGAAACAAGAGGATTTCGGAGTTGGACTTGTGGCACAAGAGGATAGGTCACATCAACATACAAAGAATGAAGGAAATGCAATTCAAGAGGCTGGTTGAAGGTCTTCCCAACTTCCAAGGACAAGGTATGAAGCATTTATGTGAATCTTGTCAACTAGGGAAGCAAGCGAGACTTCCATTCAAGAAGAGTGGCTACATAAGCCAACATCCATTGGAGTTGATACATACAGATGTGTGGGGGCCAACCAAAGAGCAATCCATTGGAGGTAACAAGTACTTTGTCACTTTTATAGATGATTGCACAAGGATGGTTTGGGTTTATTTCATCAAAAACAAATCAGATGTGTTTACATGTTTCAAAGCATTCAAGGCAATGGTACAGAAGGAAACAGGTACATATATCAAGAAGCTAAGGTCCGATGGAGGGGGAGAATATTTCTCCAATGAGTTTTCTGATTTTTTAATGGATCAAGGCATCAAGAGGCAAGTAACATGCAGGTACACCCCCCAACAAAATGGAGTAGCAGAGAGAAAAAATAGATACATTGCCGAGATCGCTAGACCAATGCTTAATGAGATGAATGTACCTAACATGTTTTGGAGTGATGCAGCAAATACCGCCGTGTATCTTATGAATAGGGCTCCTACCTCAGGGATCCATGGCTTGACACCATATCAAGCCTATTATGGTAAGAAACCTGATCTTTCCCACTTGAAGATATTTGGATGTACTTGTTATGTACATGTGCCAAGTGAATTGAGGCACAAGCTACAACCAAAGGCAGAAAAGTGTGTGTTTCTAGGATATTCAAATGATCATAAAGGTTACAGGTGCTTCAACCCAAACACAAAGGACTTGAGGATATCAAGGGATGTAGCATTTGATGAGCTACTCCCTTGGTATAAGAAGTATGATTGTATGCAGGACTATGAAGAAGAAAAGCATGGACATGATGAAGAACAAATCGACCTAGAGCTAAGCGGCCCAAGGTGTTCCATCAATGAAGATAGTTCAAGCATGAACTCACCATGGAGGGGGAGATCTTCATCAAGCTATGAAGCACAATCAATCAACAAAGGCACAGCAACATTGGTGGAGTTGGATGAAGAAGGTAATGAAGTTGAAGATGATGAAGGACACATGATGGAGAAAGAAGCCATGTCAAAGAAAGAGATCAAGTTCCCAAGGCAAAGGAGGTTTATTCCTCCAAAAGGTGAAGAAAGGAAGTCCTCTAGAGTTAAGTATCCAACTCAAAGGTTTACTTATGATTCATACATGGCAACTCATTATGCATATATGAACAAAGTAGTAGAAGATCATGAGCCTGATTGCTATGAAGATGCAAGCAGGTACACCAAATGGAAAGAGGCAATGCAAGAAGAGATCGACGCACTTGAGGAGAATCAAACATGGACTCTAGTGCCCAAGAAGGATAACATGAAGGTAATAGGTAATAAGTGGGTGTATAAAGTAAAGAGGAATTCAGATGGATCTATTTCTAGGTTCAAAGCAAGATTGGTGGCCAAGGGTTTTGCACAAACATATGGAGTGGACTTTGAAGAGACATTCAGCCCCGTGGCAAAGATGAGCACCATTAGGACACTCATTGCAATGGGTGCTAGCAAAGGATGGAAGCTTTTCCAATTGGATATCAAGAATGCCTTTCTCAATGGAGACTTGGAAGAAGAGGTATACATGGAGCAACCACTAGGTTTTGTTCATAAAGAGTTTCCACATCATGTTTGTAGGTTGAAGAAGGCACTTTATGGCCTAAAGCAAGCTCGAAGGGCTTGGAACCAAAGATTGGTGGACTATTTGATCAAATGTGGTTACAATCAATGCAAGGCGGATCCATCTCTCTTCATCAAACAAAGAGGAGAACTTGTAGTCTACATGTGCGTATATGTAGATGATCTTAACATTACAGGTAATGATACAAAGGGCATTGAGGAGATCAAGGCAAAGCTTGGAAACGAGTTAAGGATCTCTGATCTTGGAGATCTTAGGTATTTTCTTGGCATTGAAGTTGTATACAAAGAAGAAGGTATTATGCTCATACAAAGGAAGTATATTCTAGACCTACTTGAGAGGTTTGGGATGCTACATTGCAAGCCTATTTCAAATCCCATGGAAGTTAATGTAAAGCTAAGCTCCATTGATGGAGAGCCATTAGAGGATGTAACCTTGTATCGATCTATTGTAGGATCTTTCAATTATGCCACAATAACTAGGCCCGACATAGCATATGGAGTTGGAGTGTTATCACAATTTATGCATAGTCCAAGGACTACACACTTGCAAGCTGCAAGAAGAATGTTACGATATCTCAAGGCCACTATAAATGAAGGATTGTTCTATTCATTTGATGATGATATGCAGGTCAAAGCTTATTCTGATGCCGATTGGGCCGGTTCGAAGGAGGATAGAAGAAGTACAAGTGGTTACCTAGTCATGCTAGGTAGCAAGATCATCTCATGGATTTCAAAGAAGCAACCCACGGTGGCATTATCTTCCACCGAGGCTGAGTATAGAGCTTTGGCTCAAGTCACATGTGAGCTAATGTGGATTAAGAAGTTATTTATGGAGCTTAATTTGCAGGTTGACACATATCCAATTTTTTTGTGACAATATGAGTAGCATTCATCTAGCATCGAATCCTGTCTATCATGCTAGAACCAAGCATATTGAAGTGCACTATCACTTCATAAGGGAAAAGGTGATATCGAAGGAAGTTTCAGTACATCATATTGGTACCAAGGACCAAGTTGCCAACATGTTTACAAAGGCTTTGGATGGGATGAAGATTTCAAAATTCAAGCAATGCATCAACATGAAGGAGCTTGGATGAGGACGAAGAATTGAAGCTTGAGGGGGAGTGTTAAAAGTCAAGCTTCAAGCTACAAATTCGTGGGGAATCTTTTATCGACATGTGGAGCAATCAAAGGAAGCCAAAAGCCACGAGATTCCATCAAGAAAAGTCACTCAACCACTCCTCAAGTCATCTCAACTAATTCCTCCAAGTTAGGAGGCTGATTTGGAAAGGTAGTTCCTAGATTTTAGGGGCACACTTCTCACTATAAAAGGAGCATGTATCCCGACTTCTTTTGGGCCATCTTCTTGGAGTTTTAGCTCATGTAAAGTGAGCACTAAGTGCTGGAGTTGTGATAAGCAAGCCCCTTGCTTAAGCTAGCCCCTTGCTTGCTTGTTTGTTTTCTTTTAGTAGGCATATCTATGTGTGTGCGCAGGCAGTGTTGCAACTCTCTACCCCTGAGTTGTTAGCATTGGTTCTCCCTCATATTGTATCCATTTGATGTAATTCTTGTCTCATTGGATAGCTATTAGAGTATAGTTTATGCTCACAAAGTCTCTAGATCATTCTCTGAGTAATCTGCGAGAAACATGCATTTTAGTGAAGTTGTGTGATTGATATCTCTCTTGGTGTGTAGGCTCTGTTGGAAATATTTTGCTCTCTGTTGTAAGGGCTGGTTCTCCTTCTCTATGTATCCATTTGCTATGATTTTGGTGTCATTGGGTAGCTATTAAAGGCCTTTAAAACTGACCCAAGTTTGAGATTCATTCTCTGTATAATCTCTGAGAAAAGTTTGCTGGAGTGAAGTGAGGTATCTGCTTGACTGGCAGTTGTGAGCATTCAACTAGCTCATGTTGTAGACATTGTTTCTCCTTGTGTAAGCATCCATTTGAAGTGAAATTTGTTTTGTTGGAAAGCTCTTGGTGTCTACTACAGTTCTACAAAAGCTCACTGGAGTTCTCTGCATAAGCTCTGAGTAAGAGCATTTTTGGTGTGCAGAGGTCAAAGAAGGATACCTGTGGAGGTCATTCACGCTTCGTCGTTGCTTAGGGGTTGAGATACTTCCCCCATCATAAATTACCCCTCAACCTTTGTAAATCCCGTATTTACACCAGCACAAGCACCCACGATCACACCCATATTCACGGTCACCGCACTAGACACGTCCACTGACATGGACATCTCACCGCCCACTGCACCATCACTCACTTCACTTACGGCACAAACATTTTTAGGCACATCACAATTTTCAACAATCACTACATCATCCACCTTCCCACCCCCATTCCCCATTCCCGTTGCATCTACACCAATTGCATCTTCATTTAGCACCCCATTAATACTATCACCCACTGTAGATAATGCATTCCGATAGATGTTCATGTGTATGACGCAAGTAAGAGATGAGTTCACATCTCTTGGTGATAATTATCAGCAGCTACAGAGGACAACCAATGACTTACAGTCGCAGCTTAATTTATTGTCTATTGAGAATGCCTCTCTGAACACCCGATACCAGGAATTACGCGAGGCTTATCACAAATTGGAACTAGAAAGCGAAGAAAAGACCAAGGAAGCCACTGCTGACCTATATAACTTATTAAGAACCCAGACAGTCCGCAATGCAACGCTAATACGAAACATGGGCTTACTACGAAGACACCTAGCAGCCGCCAAGGAAGAAAACCAGCGCTTACAGGATCAGAACCGAGAAAACTTAGAAGCAGCGCTCGACCACCCAGACCAACCACTCAGTCCTAGCAGGTTCAAAGCCATTCCTTCAGACTCGATGAGGATGCTGCTAGACGATCATGTAAGATTACTAGATGAATACGACCGCATGAACGAGGAGTTACAGAAAATCAAAGAAGATCACAAATTACTCCAGTTACGAGAACCGGCACACCACGACATACCAGCACCTGTGGACCCCTCTCCTGACCTCCTAGAGGAACTCAACTCATTACGGGCCCAGGTATCGACCCTTGAATCAAGGATTGCAGTATATGAAGCGCCACCAAGGCCAGATTCCCCACCTGAGCTTCCAGCTGAGGAAGAAACGGTCACCATCCCGGTGGAGGAAACATTTGAAGAAGCGTACGAGCCACAACCCATCCCAGGCGGACGCGTCACGGCCGAAGGTCAGATGACGTACGAACTTCCGACCCCCGCGTGGATGAAGACTATTGAGGAACTTGGAACAACGCACTCAGCGAGAGTAGAGGCACAATTACATGCCATGGCGATGATAGAAGAAAAGATATTACAGTCTCCATTCTTTGCTCATTTGGCCCCGCGACGATACATATCTGGGCACGAGCTACAGTATAAACCGTATTTCATGTTAATGGCCGAATACCAGTTAGCCATTGAGAAAGAGACAGGTAAGAAACCATCGCATGCAACTCAATTCGAGGCGGATGATTTGCCACTAGATGCACAGAAAGGAAGGATCTATCAACCAGAGTGGCGAAAAGATTTACTACAGCAGTATCCAGAGATGATGAGTACATGGGTAAAGGCACCTTTGCATTTGAAGTATAACCCGTGTTGGGGACCAGTACCACGACGCCGCTCCTGGACTGCCTTTGTTATTAAGGTACAAAACAATAAGCAGTGCCAAGACTGGTTGAATTACCCCTATTTTAAGCCACCCATTGAGTTACCAACTGTTGGCTACATGATGGCTACAATTCGCCACTGGCTCCCTAGATTAAAGCATATGGATGATATAGCGGCGCATATGACTGTCAAAATCTTTGACATGATGCAAATGATTTTTAAAGTCTTCCGATGCGTACCCCGGGCTTTGAGCATGGCAATTTTGACCTGGTATATGATATGAATACAACGCCATCGCTACGGGTGTGTTATGCCTGGCACTGCAGAATAAAGTACCTACCGGCGTGCTACAAGTAGACGTTCGAAGAGATGTTCACAACCGGCTTCTGGGAATACCATTCAGAGGTATTCATAAGCAGGCCTACACATTTATTACAATTATTTGCCTGTGAACGAATGGTCTATTCCACACACTATCAGCTCCCACCACCGGAAGAACCGCAACCAATCGACTGGGAGAAACTCAAGGCAGATCTGGCCCGAGGCATTCGTATCTCCGAGCACACCCTCGCTCAAGACCTCCTACAGAACTATATCCAGCAGACCTCACAGCAAGGTTTTGTCAGGGACGACAGAAGCGAGAGGGAGGGGGGTGTTGGAAGCAGCCAGAGGCACAGACGACACGAAAGCATGTAACAACAGAGCAGGGAGCCAGTCGAATCGTTTTTCAAAGAATTATGTTTTCAAATACTTTCCAAAAACCTCCAACAGTGAGTTTTATCACTATTGTAACATATGTAACATAGAAAACCCCATTTTGTAATCCATAGCTCCATTTTGTGCAAGCCGAGGAGTCCTCGAGCTTGAGGAGCTTAGGTAGAACAAGCGTATCAATTTTCGTTATTTTTAGACATCGTTTACCCTTCCAAATAGCATCTAGGACCTAGTTTTTAACTATGCCGGTCACTAGATGTGAAACCGGTCAAAACTAGTCTAGAAACTATAAAAAGAGCTAGAGAGCTCATTTTTGAAGTTAGTCAGTGTGAGCTTAGAGCTATTTTGAGCTTGTAATAGTGTTCTTGAGTAATAGATTGGATCTCTCACCTTCCATTGTGTCTTGCTTGTCTCTTTGTAGTGTGTGTGTATGTGTGTGTGCATTTCTATGCTTCTCACCTTCACTCTCCCTTCATCTCACATTCACGATCTTCATATCACTCCTATCTCTTCCGCGGAAATACATTAAGGAGGTGAAGCTTCTTAACGTGGTTCTCACCATTGTGCTAGAGCAACAGGGAGACCCTACAACAACTCACCATGCAACATATGTGGTCTCAACAACCACACTATTGAAGAATGCTACAAAAATACAAGGAACCAAAGGGGAAGAGGCTTCCATAGAGGAAGCTATGGACAAACTAGAGGCAGGTACAACAATGGTGGAGGCAACTACAACCATAACTACAATCAAGGCTACAATAAGAACAACTATCAAGGAGGCTTTACAGGAAGAAGGGAATTCAATAACTAAACTGAAGATCAAGAAGACTCTTTGCTCATCATGAACATGATATCCAATCAAGGTAAAGATGAAGAGCCTCTCTTTTACATTGACTCAGTTTGTTCCAATCATGTGGCAAGGAATGTAGCACTATTATCTGATCTTGAAGAACCAAAGGGGAAGCATGAGGTACAAACAAGTGATGACACTAAACATTCAATCAAGAAAACTGGAAATGTCAAGTCATCTGATGGTAGTATGAACCTTTTGAGCAACATTCTGTATGTGCCTACCATAACCAAAAATCTAATTAGTGTTGGGCAGATTGTAGAGAAACGTCTACAGGTCAGGTTGAGTGAGCATGGAGCATATGTGGAAGACCCCCAACAAGGATTCAAAAGGATTGCCAAAGGTGAGAAGTCAGGTAGAATGTTTACTTTTGAAATTGAAGACACAAGGAACATAGCACTATTCAGTTATAGAGACCAAACCCTATCTGAGTTGGAAATATGGCACAAGAGGCTAGGGCACATAAGAGAGAGAACTCTGAAGCAAATTTGCAGGGATCAAAGTGTGCTTAGCATTCCTAATGTGACCAAGCAGCACATGATTTACAAATGTGGAGCTTGCCAATTTGGCAAAGCTCATAGGCAACCATTCAATAGCAAAGGATACATCCATGAAGATTATTTGGAACTTGTACACACTGATGTGTGTGGTCCTAGCAAAGATCCATCCATCTCATGTTCAGGGTACTATGTCTCTTTTATTGATGATTACAGTAGGTGGGCGATTCTCTATTTCATGAAGCATAAGGATGAGGTGTTTTCATGTTTCAAGAAGTATTTGGCACTAGTTGAAAACCAAACAGGAAGGAGCTTGAAGAGAGTCAAGTCTGATGAAGGTGGTGAGTATTTTTCACATGAGTTTGATCTATTTCTATAGGATAGAGTGTTAGTATATGATCAATGTCTACCCCTCATGATTGTATGAACATTTTGTAAGGCCCCCTTTATGAGGAGAAGCCAAGCGTGCATTACCCAATTGATGGGAATCCCAACTTGCATGTTGGATGAAGGTCATATTGGACCATGTAAGCCACGGTAAAGGGAATATTCCATGGAATATTCCCTGTCGGAGTTAGAAATCATTTATATTTGTTAGGTCGGTTCAACTAGTCTAAGCCGTGTATGGCAATTACGCGGGCGGTGGCCACCCACGCTCTACCGCCCATGTATAGCCGTCCATGGCAGGCCACCCATGATCCTATATATACATGACTTCTGCACTACCTGAGACACTGAGTTGAGCCAGCATACCTCTACCTTGTATCTCTCGTTCTAGAGTTGTCTAGATCACCATTTAAGCTCTACCTTGAGAGCGCACGGGTGGACAACGCCATCATCTTTGTACTTGGTGCTAGTAGAAAATTATTGAGATTCTCCTATATCTATTATCTTCTCTGCTATTGCTCCTGTGTTATATTGCGTAACTTTTCTCTTACATGGTATCAGAGCCGTAAGGTTCGAATAGATTGAGAAGTATCACTATTTTAGCCTACTAGCATACTAGAATATCAGTAGATTATTCGAGTGATTACATGATGGCTTCATCGTCGAACACTGGTCTTGGTGCTTTAGCTAATGTTAATGCTGCACCTATTTGAATTCTTCCACCTGCATTCACTGAAGGGAAGCTGGATGGATCCAACTATACACTCTGGAAGTTCAAAATTTCTGCAATTTTGGACTCCTATGAATTACTTGACCCTGTCATGGGACCAATGGGACTGGATCCAGAGCCTATGCCAGTTGAAGATCCAGCTAATTCAATATTGATGATTCAGCCAGATCCAGATCTTCTACGAGCTTGGAAGAGGCGGAATGCTGATGCATTATGTGCAATTCTCACTAGTGTAAGTGATTCTGTGCTTACTTTAGTGCTATGCTTTTAGAAGAGGAGATGCGGTTGAGGAATCGGCAAAGCACAAGTGATGCTGCATTTTCAGCAAATGCAAAAGGTAAAGGCTCTTCTGATGTATCAAAGAAGAAGCCAAAGAAGAAAAAGGTCACAGGAAGTTGCTTCTATTGTGAAAAGAAAGGCCATGCCATCAAGGATTGCAGGAAGAAGTAAGCTGATGAACGGAATGGGACTGTAAAATCATCATGGAAGAACAAAGAGTCTGCAAACAACATAGAGCTGGAACTTTGGGTAGCTATTGAAGAGGTATGTTCATCTGCTCAAGCTCGTGCTGATGAACCATGGATTTTAGATAGTGGAGCTTCTCGCCATATGACCAGTAAAAAGGATTGGTATAGTTCCCTAGTGCCTCTGGGGGAATCCATCAATGTAGTGGTGGGAAATGACTCCAAGTGTCCAGCCAAAGGAACTTGAACCATCTCTTTTATCACTTCTCCAGGTGTTGAGAAAAAGTTATCCGATGTTCTCTATGTACCTACACTCAAAAGAAATTTGTTGTCAGTTTCTGCAATAACAGATCGTGGACTTGAAGTTCACTTCAATAAGAGTGGTGCAGAAATCATGGATTCATCAGGTAATGTTGTAGGTAAAGGGATACGACGGGATAACTTGTATGAGTTAAGTGCTTTAACTGCTACAGAAGATAAAGATGTAAGCAGGTTATGGCACCAACGATTTGGGCATCTCGGATTTGCAGTTTTGAAGGAGATGCAAAGAACAGGGATGGTTGCTCATTTGCCTGCATTTTCAGAGTTGCAAGAACCTTGTGAAGCTTGTATGATGGGCAAGCAACAACGAAAGGCATTTCGAAGAGAAACCAGCAATCGATCTCAAGCTCCTCTAGAGTTGGTACATGCTGATCTCTGCAGTAAAATGTCTACACCTACTTTAGGAGGATCTTTCTACTTTTTGCTGTTAGTCGACGATTATAGTAGAAGGATGTGGGTTTATTTCATTCGAGAGAAGGCTGATGCTTTTGAAAAATTTAAAATGTGGCATAAGTATGTAGAAAATGAATCAGGAAGGAAACTGAAGAAATTTAGAACAGATAGAGGAGGTGAATTCTTGTCAACAGAATTCAACAATAACTGTAAGGAGCATGGTGTGAAAAGGCAACTTACCATAGCTCATACACCTCAACAAAATGGTGTTGTTGAGCGCAGGAACAGGACAGTAGTTGAAATGGCTCGTTGTATGTTGAAGGCTCAGGACATGCCTGATTCATTCTGGGCAAAAACAGTCAATACAGTAGTCTACATCCTCAATCGAAGCTACACAAAAGCACTGAAGGGGATGACTCCTCAAGAAGCATATTCTGGTAAAAAGCCTTCAGTTTTGCATTTCAGAATTTTTGGTTTTTTCTGTTATGCACATATTCCTGATTCAACAAGATCAAAGTTGGATTCAAAAAGCAAAAAGTGTGTCTTCCTAGGATATAGTGAAGAGTCTAAAGCATACAGGTTGTGGGATCCTGAGGCAAGGAAGATTTTTGTCAGCCGAGATGTGGTGTTTGATGAACGACCATACTTAGTAGAAGATAAAGGTAAATCTACTATCTCATCAACTGGAGAAATATCTCACCTTGTGCCTATCAAAAGACAGGTTAAAGTTGAGGAGGAGGAAACATCTGATGGAGAAATTTCCTCAATAAAAAGCCAACCAGTTGTAGCTGCACAGCGTAAGCCACTACCGAAGTGGGCACAACAGCTCTTTGATGATCACAATCCACATGTAGATGTACCAGAATCATCATCGGATGGATTACGAAGATCAAAGAGAATAGAGGAGCAAAGAAGAGCCTCAGAACACATTGTTAACATGGCTCTAATGGCAGATATCATGGGTTCGATAAAGGAACCTACCACCATTGAAGAAGCCATTGATGATCCAGGTTGGAGAGCAGCAATGCAGTCTGAGTATGATAGTTTACTCAAAAATGATACATGGGATCTAGTCGACTTGCCGCCAAAGAAGAAGGTAATAGGTACTAAATGGATTTGGAAAGCTAAGTATAAAGCTGATGGAACATTAGAAAAGTATAAGGCACGATTAGTTGCACAGGGTTTTTCACAGATTGAAGGATTTGATGTTCAAGAAACTTTTGCACCAACAGCACGCATGACAACTATTCGGACGGTACTTGCAGTAGCTGCACAAAAGTCCTGGCCTATTTTCCAGATGGATGTCAAATCTGCATTTTTGAATGGTCACCTCAAGGAGGAGGTATATGTATCTCAACCACGAGGTTTTGAGGTGCCCAATTCAGAAGATAAAGTTTGCAGGTTGAAGAAAGCTTTGTATGGACTTAAACAAGCTCCACGGGCTTGGTACCAACGGATAGATAATTTTTTCAAAAACATGGGTTTTGAAAGAAGTACTTCTGATGCTAACTTGTATGTAACAAAAAGGGATAGCAAGCTAGTTGTCGTCATTGTATATGTAGATGATTTGATCATTACAGGAGATCATCAGGAGCTCAACAGGCATCTTCAACAGATGGGCATAGGACCGAGACCTACTTGATTTATCATCGCTAAACATTGAGGGGGGGTGTTAGTATATGATCAATGTCTACCCCTCATGATTGTATGCACATTTTGTAAGGCCCCCTTTATGAGGGGAAGCCAAGTGTGCATTACCCAATTGATGGGAATCCCAACTTGCATGTTGGATGAAGGTCATATTGGACCATGTAAGGTATTATAAGGAAAGGGAGTTACCAGGGTCCCCAATTGTGGGGTCCGGGGCAGCGGTGAGCAGCCCCGGCTAGGGGGTCCAAGGGGGGGAACGGGCCCCCTGGCTGGGGGGGTCCCAGGGGGCCAGCGGGCCCCCTGGTGGGGGTCCAAGGGCAGCGCCCCCGGCGCCACGATAAAGGGAATATCCCATGGAATATTCCCTGTCGAAGTCATAAATCATTTATATTTGTTAGGTCGGTTCAACCAGTCTAAGCTATGTATGGCAATTACGTGGGCGATGGCCGCCCACGCTCTACCGCCCATGTATAGCCGTCCATGGCAGGCCACCCATGATCCTATATATACATGACTCCTGCACTACCTGAGACACTGAGTTGAGCCAGCATACCTCTACCTTGTATCTCCCGTTCTAGAGTTGTCTAGATCACCATTTAAGCTCTACCTTGAGAGCGCACGGGTGGACAACGCCATCATCTTTGTACTTGGTGCTAGTAGAAAATTATTGAGATTCTCCTATATCTGTTATCTTCTCTGCTATTGCTCCTGTGTTATATTGCGTAACTTTTGTCTTACATAGAGGCATAAAGAGGGAAGTAAAGACCAGGTATACTCCTGAATTGAATGGAGTGGTAGAGAGAAGGAACATGTTAATTGTTGAGGCAGCTAGGTTTATGTTAAATGAGAAAAAATTACCTAATTATTTATGGGCAGAGACTGTTTCTACAGCTACCTACTTGGTTAACAGGTTTCCATCCAAGACATTGGATGGTATGACACCATATGAAGTTTGGAATGGAAGGAGATCCTCATTGGATCATTGCAAAATATTTGGGTGCGTTGCCTATGCACACATCCCATCACAAATCAAGGGGAAACTTGACCCTAAGGCTGAGAAATGTATATTCATTGGGTATGATCAGAATCAAAAGGGATATAGACTATAAAATCCCACTAACAAGGCATTCATAGTTAGTACGGATGTAGTATTTGATGAAAATAATTCTTGGTTTGAAGATGATTGCAGGAAAGTCAAATTACCATATGATTTGGAAAAATGATTTTCCAACCCTAACTCAAGAAGACCAACACCAAGCAGAGGACATCAACTCAGAAGATGAGAAGCATGTTGACTTCAAATCTTGCAAGTCAAGGGGCAAGCTCAAATACAAGCAATTAGAGGATCTACCCAAGTCTTCCAATCAAGCCTTAAGGAGATCCCAAAGAGAAAGTAAGAAGCTTATAAGGTATGGATATGATACATCCTTAGTCACAAAGCACTCTGTGTACATCACTAAAGATTCAATGGTAGAGGAGACTTCTTCATTTGAAGAGGCTAAGAAGAAGAAAGAGTGGAGAGAATGTGGAGAAAATTCACTCCAATACACTCCAATACATGCAGCGAAAGTTAGAGAACCTCTTCTAGAATCTTCCTTGTAAGACACATGCTTACTAAAACCTGCTTCAATCACAACTCAGAGATCCAATGACTCTAACATTTTGTTCAAACAAAATAGACTCTCTTAGATTTCTAACAAGCTAAAGAACACTCCATTTGGAGTTCATTTGACTAGGCAACCGACTGTACAAAGTTAGACTACCTGTCAACTCAGGTTATGCAAAAAACTGAGGTTCACAAGAAATGTTCCCAGTAACTATTGGGGAATGATCAGACAAAGATATTTGAGATACAAAGAGTATAAGAGATACGCTTTCCAACAAGATATGATATGCATTAATTGGATAAATACATAGAGAGATATGATCTTCACAAGGTGGTTGTGTATAAAAAAAGGTATGCGGCTAGAATACCTTTGTGCCTTGTAGCATAGAAATAAGGTACCTTCTGATATCCATTGGTGAGAGAATGACCAGCATATGCTTCTACACCATCTCCTTGTCATCTCCACAAATTTCCACATTCAAGTGAGCTCCATATATAGAGCTATGGGCATAGAACTTGTCACCTACCCTTGTATCTTCTCTCACCTCTTGACCTTTCACTTCATGGCCTTTGTCCTTCCATTGTCTTGAATGACTTTTGGTGCTCCATATCACTCCATATGGATAAGGTGCTGATAACATTTTGGACACTAGTACCTAGGAAAACGTATTCCCTTTTAATAGTAGAAATTCCATATGGCTTTAGAATGAGTGGTTTTATTAATGATGATGATCCATTCAAGCACCCACAACTACAAAAGATGGTGAAAAATTTTGTTGAACTCACCATGTCACCACTCTAGAGGATTGACATTTTTCATAGCAGGGGCCAATCCTTCTCTATCTCAATAGCATTAAAGTTAAGGTGTCATGTTGTCGAGTGTCTTACATGGTATGTACTTGCTTTTTATATTTCTAGAAATTGCACATGACATTGTTCTTAAAATTATAAATTTGCAAGGTAAAGACAAATGTAAGTCACACACTAGGACTTTTTTGTGTATTCCATCTCTCTAAATATATTTTGGCTTTTATATAAGCCATAAATACATTTGCCCTTTTTAATTCAACACTCTACTTTAAGGTTAAAAGTGTGCACTTTATATTTTTAGGGCCTAGCTTCATTTTGGGCTTACAACAAATACATAAATGATGAAGAGGTAATAAACGAGAGGTGAGTATGTGTCAAGCCTCACAGTTGGAGCTTGCACATGTTCCATAATTTTCAACACTCCCCCTCAAGCTACAATTGGGAGTCCATGCTACTCTCCAATTCTCGTCCTCTTCGCCTTTCTGTCTATTGCCCTTTGCTTGATAGGTTGGTGATCTTCCTTCTTTGCTTTGAATCTTCCTTCTCTTCCTTCAGCTTTATGTTTGCTTCTTTGGCTCTTTTCAAGAGCTCTTCTTCAATCCCTAGCATAACACATGCTTCATACAAACTCATAGAATGAAGTGAGATCACCTTGTTTGTACTTATCTCCATTGCTTCATTCTCTTCCTCTTTGTTGTCCTCTCTTTGAGAATCTATCTCCCTCTTCTTCATGGCTTCATAGCTTCATGGCTTCATGGCTTCTCTCTTCTTTGCATGCTTTGCTTTGATCCTCCTTTGTCTTTGGATCATCTTCATTTTTGTCTATGGTTGCAATTGTTTTTGCACCTCCTTTTGATGTCATGGTTGTCATGCTTCCTTTTTCTTCATGCCTTCTTTTGTGCATCATGGTTGCTCCTTCCTTCTAGATGCTCCTTCCATAGAGGTGGCTTCTCATCATGCTTTCAATTTACCTTTAGTGGCTACTCTTACTCTTTCTTTGAGTCTTCAAAACCTGAAATTTGTTTGGCTTCTCTTTCTCTTCTTTGGACTTGTTTTGGATATTCCAATCCTTGCAAGCTAACTCCCCCTTGCTTCATAATATTTTGTTCATTCTTCATGGATGATTCTAGACCTACAAAATAAACAATGGGCTGATGTCACTCTAGCACAATGGTGAGTACCAACGTGAGGAGATACACCTCATAAATGTCAATCTGTGAAGACGTGAGGACCGGTATGAAGACCGCGAGCAAATGATGGCACAAGTGCGTGAGTGAAAGCACACAAGCATGCACACACATACACACACACGCGCACAAGGTAAGAGCAAAGAGTGGAACAATGGAAAGCTTCGATTACCAAAGAGCTCTCTTACAAAACTGAAATCTACAACAAGCTAACCTCAAAAATGAGCTCTCCAGTCCTTTTTATAGTTTTTGAGTGGTTTTGGCCCTGTCCAGACCTAGTGTCCGGCCTAGTTAAAAAATAAGTTCCAGGGCTTATTTGGGGGCTCAAACGGAGTCTAAAAATCATGAAAATTGGTAGGATGGTAGATCTAATACTCCTCAAGCTCGAGGACTCCTCGGCTTGGACAAAATGGAGTTACAAAAATGGAAAATGGTATTTACAATGGTTTTTAGTGATAAAAATCACTATTTTTGTAGGGATTTCTTCTGAAAATTTGACATGTGCTTCTTGGAGCTCCCTACTTGCTCCTTCTTCCTGTGTGTCCACTTCCTTGATGCGCTTCCATGCTTTGTCCTTGACCTTAAGCTTCAACACTCCCCCCCCTCTTGAGTCTGTCGTCCCTGACAGACCCTTGTTGTATTGGTCGTTCCATGTAGTACGTTGAGAGGTAGCGTCCTTTGCGTCCAACAGGGGCGATCCTTCTTCCCAATGTATCCTGGTTGTTTGTCTGGTTCTTCACTTTGCCACTGTTATCTCTTGCAGTTTGTAGTCCCTTTGTACGTACTTCTGCCTTGTATTCCATCTGGGTGGTGCATTTGTGAGTTTTCCAAAACTGCTAGCTGCTCGAAGGATGTGGTCAATGTTGATTGGGAGCAACTCTCGGTGGTGGATGGCGTCCTTGCTCTTGTTGTTGTCATCTTGATGTCGTCTTTTCATAGTTTTCATGCCAAGTATTTGTAACCCATAATGAATGGTGGGTAAGTGCATTAGTGCATGGGTTGAACCAAATATGTGCCTTGTGCATGGCCTTGTAATGTGGCCCTACATATGCGTACTTGGAAAATGCATGGCAAGAAGTATGGTGCAAGAGATTGGGTCTTGAGCTAAGTGCTCAAGGGTATGCTGACGAAGAGGTTTCCTAATCTATCATGGTTATAGTGTTGTTGAAACATACACGTCTTACCATGGTGAAGGGTCTGTTGGTCTTCATCTCTTCGTGTTGTGGTTCCCTCATGATGTTTGATCGTCGGCTTGTCCTTTTTGTTGAGGGATGTCCTTGCTGGAAGTTCGCTGATGAGCACTTTCCAGCACATAGTCTCTTTTTTTTTTTTTTTTTTTTTTTTTTTTTTGGAACAATGGCATCAAACAAGAAGAAAGAGGTTAGTATCAATAACATATTTTTCATGTGAAAATTGTGTCTCATGTGCCTGGGATTTCTCAATTGTGTCTATGCACGGCCATGTAAGGTGGCCCTATATTGATGCATACTTTGGAAATGCATGACCTGAATGGTGCAAACGACTTGGTTATGCCAAAGGCACATGGTTGCTGCTGGTCGAGGCTTTTGATGTTACTTGTATACTTGATGAATTCTTTGTTTGGAGGTGTCGATTGGATCTCGAAATGATGTAATCCTCCTAATGGGAACCCATTTCCAAATAGTATTTGGCCCTGTAGAGATCACCTCAGGCCAGTTCTTCTTTGGATGCTTTCCAAGCTTTGGTATCCAGTGTGGTTGACCCCTTGGTTTTGTGGATGTTGCTTGTGCTTTTGGCTGCCAAACCCATATCCTGGGTGAGTGCCTGCTTATTTTTGTAGAAGGGTTAAGTTTATCTTCTTTGGGTCTTTGTGCTCTGTTCTTATCCTTTGTTTTCCTTGGCTTCTTTGTTGAGACCTTTTGCATGGTGGGGAGCATAGGCCGTTGCGTATGTAAGAGCTTCTTGGGTACCCACATCTGTAATCGCCCGTGTTGAGCTGTAGCTAATTTTTTAGGCACCCAAATTTGTACCTTATTGTGGTCGGCCTTCATCGATTGTTTCGGTACCCAAAGTAGTTGGATTTCTCGTGTTTGAGCCTGTCGTAGGTGCTTGGTCCTTCTGTTATCATGGTCGATCTGGTTGGGTGGGAGTCTTTGAGGCAACGTCGATGGTTGCACTCCTTTCTTTACCCAGATCTGTGTCATGCCCAACACTTCTTTCTTCTTGAGGGCTCTTTGTCTATTTGATAGACTGGCTGTCTTGCACTGTTTTGCTTGCTTCTGAGGTTGAGCTCCTGTGGATGCTTTGCTCTTTAAAAAACAAGAAGAAGGTTCATCTTGACTTTGCGACTGTCCTTCCGTGCTTGCGTCCGTCTGGATCATAGAGCTTTTGACATCTACAACATCTTGTTCAAGAAGATTAGCCTTAGAGGAACAAAGAGAGTGTGTGGTGTCAGTTTCAGTGGGCATGTGATTCTCCAATTCTAATGTAATGCATTGATTATATACCCACACTTGAAGAAGTTGACTTCTTAGGTTCAAGTTGACAGCATGGTCGTAAATCCAATCTTGACCCAAGACAAGTGGTTCTGTGAGGTCCTCATCATGACACACTAGCATTTTGACTTTTATTGGAACATCTTGAAGGTAGATGGGAAGTTCCACCTCGCCCAAACAGGGTGTTTCCACGCCTCCTAATCCTATGAGATAGGCTTCTATGGGCTTGATGTCCAAATGCAAGTCTTGGCAGTATGAAAGTCTAACTGCACTAGTTGCTGCTCCTGAGTCAACCAATGCTCTCACAGTCCTTACACTCTTTCCTTGTCCTACCTCTATAGTCACAAAGGGCCGTCGATCAATTATGTGAGAAGTAATTATGCCTGATTTTTGGCACATGTCCATGTGATATTTGGGAGCTTTTGTGTTGACATCTAGGCCTAGCCGCCGTAGCTTATTTCTTCTGATGCGCTCTCTTGCCTCTGCTTGTGCTTCTTCTCTAACCCTTAACTCCTCTTCTTTTCGCTTCTTAGCAGTGTTGAGTCTTGTGAGCATTTCCTCTGTAAGAGGTTCCTGATATAACTTGACTCGGCATCCACTAATATAGTTTGGTAGGATATCACCTTCTAAAGTGGCCAATTGCACTGCACCGCTAGTGGAGAGTCTATTAATGATCATGGGTCCATATCCTCGTTTCTCCAATTTGCGGGCATGTTGCTTTAGCGTGTAAACCAGCACTAGATCACCTTCCTTCAATCCTTTGTCCTTTACATGGGCATCAAAGTATGCCTTTTGCCTTTTCTTTGCAGCATAAATGCCTGCTGCTGCGCGTAGCCTCGTCTCACCTAAGCGTTCTAGATCAAAGATCCTGGAAGACAACTCATGTCCATTCCACTCATGCTCTTGTGCTACCTTCAAGGCTGGGATTAGGAAGTCCAATGGTAGCACGGCATTCTGTCCAAAGACCATCTGAAATGGGGTAGCATTGAGTACCGTTTTGTAGGCAACTCGGTATGCCCAAACAGCATGATGAAGCTGTTTGTCCCAATCAGAGCGTTTATTATTTACAAGTTTCGTCAATACGTTACATAGGATCTTATTCGTGCTCTCGGCCTGTCCGTTGGCTTGTGGGTGATAAGGGGCAGACTTCTTGTGTATCACCATGAATTCTTGAAGGAGATGTTCAATGACCTCATTCAAGAAGTGCGTACCTCTATCACTAACCAACTCTATTGGTAACCCATATCTAGTGAACACATTTTCGAATAAGAACTTAGCCGTTGTTTGAGCATCATTCTTGTTGGAAGTGAGGTAGGCCCTTAGGCTCATGTCACAGGTCCATGGTTCCATAGGTCCAGTATATATACAACATTAATTCTAGCAATCTTCCATATTGACAAAACATGAACATACCACAACTTAATCATACAAATGATGAGACAAAGATAGAGAAAGAATAGACGACATGTGTAAGGTGTTACGTAAGCCATCGCTTACTCATAGTATCATATATACCAATGTTCAATGTACAATGTGGGAGCAAAACTCTCAACCACTCTATGTGATGAGAAATAGATGCATGAGTGAATGTACAATGTAACAAACATATTCAGATGTGTGGGCAGTAATCTGAATATACATGAGATGTATGACCTTATAGGTTATAGAAGAGTGAATATGAGTGACTGAATGAGGAAGGATCAGTGTGAACGGAAATCCTCAAACTCATGTGAACACACCTTCTCAAACACCTCATAAAATATGCATAAAGCATATACGTACTGTTTCTCTTGTACCTATGCCGAATAGGACTCCTCCTGATATGAACGCCACAGCCTCCATAAACTTCAAGTAGTACCTGTGTGCATAAAGAGAATATGTACCTGAATACTTAACATAAGATGTGAATCTTATGTTAAACTCCATCTAATGTCTTTGAAGTAGCCCGACATCTTCTTGTAGAAGACAATCTTCAACCTAACATCTTCGTGTAGAAGATGATCTTCAAAATCATGTAGATGGTCCCATCCAATGTCTTTGAAGTAGCCAGACATCTTCTTGTAGAAGACAATCTTCAAATACATCATGTAGATGGGCGATCCTCACCATCAAGCTGCTAATGACGAAGTCTTCTTGCCATGAACAAGAGATAACCTCCTCTCCATGAGGTAGAGTGTGAGCACACCCTTCATCTTCTCCAAGAAGAATCACCAAGAAGAACTCCATAGCTGCTCCTCAACATGCTTCAAGTTAGCACCATGGCTGCCCCATGTGCTATAAGAAACACCACCTCTACTGAGGTCCAAGCTCTAGAAAGCTTGTGTTGATCCTAGGTGAAGGATGAATAGAAGTGACCCCAAGCACTTCTTATATAGTTTTGTTGATCTTGAAAAGCTCCCCTTCAAAAGCATACGTTCGCATAAAGCAAAACAAAAGAAATACGATCTTGATCGCTAAAAGACAAAACGCCATATACGCGTAGTCGTACGTCCGCTGTCATCTTTGGATAAAGCTTTTGCATATCTCGAAAATAGCGAACACGCTGCGTGGTGCTCATGGGACTTGAACCCTCGTGGGCACTTTGGAAGGCCGTTGATCTAGCCACGCGCCCAACTCGATTTCCTTGTATACATATATAGACGACGATCTACAGATGCTGTAGCGCTTGGGTTTCAATAGGGGTGGAGAGTGCTATAAGCATAGCTACTCATGTATATACTTGTGAGCAATCCTGAGCAATAGGATATTGTTTTCCAACAATCCCCCCTGCAATATCATATTGGTACAACCTGGACTGAATCTGCAAACTTCATAAGCTGCAAACTATTACAAGCTTGAAGCTTGTACTTCTGTACTTCAGAAAAAAATCTTCTTCAAAACTGAATTTGACTTTCCTTCAAAAACTTGAACTTGCTGAATATGAACCATAATACTTGAGAAAATATGCAAACTAGATATCCAATAGTGTTTCCATCAAGCAATCACTGCTTGACAACAAATATAGCATGAACTGACTTCTGAACCTGCTATCTCCTGTTTTCAAAAACCTGAAAACGTACACTAGGATCCATATATTTGCATTTACCTTATGACAAAGGTTTCTCAACGTACTTCTGCTGCGTCATGTAAATACACTAAACAAAATCAAGAACTGAATCCTGGAACCTGTGACTGTCAACTCACAACTTAGTGTATTATGAACACTGCTGGTTCATCTCTGACTGTACTCAAGTCAATATGAGTCAAAACATCTATGATGTCATCATGTCTTCATCCTTTAAATCCTTCATACCTCTTTCCTTCAGAATCTGGTATAAACATATATGTGCGCACTTCTGAAATATACCTTTCTGAAATATCAAGCTTCTCTTCAATAGAACTCTGGAACCTTCTCCTGAACAGGAACATCCTAACAGGAACTTTCTCCAAACATTCTTCTTCTTCCTTCTTCTTTCAAAGCTGGAACATAAAGAGAACCTGACAAAGGAAATATAGGAATACCTGAAATAGGAATACCTGTAGGTATGAATCTGCATTCTTTCACATATGGCTTGAAAATAAGTCTTCATGTTTCATCACCCCCCTGGATGACTTAACGCTAGTATCCAGAATTCTTCAAATATATCAAACTTTATGAAATGTGGAACGTCTTCCTTCTTTCAATAAATCTGATCTTTAGTGATCAATACTTGTATCTGAAACAAAAGTTTTAGGATCCCATATTTTTCTGTAACATAACAAGTATCTTCTTTTTCTCTGCAACACAAATCTGATAGAATCTGAATCTTTGACTTACTTCTTCCAATGCTAAGAACCTTATCAAACAAAGGATAGACAACTGACTCATAAATGTTCAAGATCATACAAGATCATACAAGATCAATGATCTCTCCTGTGTAGAATCTGCTGTCATCAAACCTTCATGACTGAATGTTTGATTTACTTTCTGAATGTCTCCAAGTGTCCATGCTTCTCAAAAAGTTGTAAAACTTTTCTTCAAACAAATCCTTTCCAAGAATCTGCAATTCTTACTTGAAATTTAAGTGGAAAAACTTCTCACCTTGAGAACTCCAAAAGCTGCAAGTTGATACTTCATAACTTTCATATTTTACCCGGGTGAAATGTGATAGTACCTGCTTGATTTTCTTTTGGCTAACTCCACTTTTCAATCAAGTGATAGGATATGATGGAACACCTTTTTGAATACAAACATGTATCCAAAAATCAAGACAATCATAGAAAGTAGATTCTTCAACTGACTGGTACATCAACAAGTCTGAATTTTCTGAAGTTTCTGAAAGTACTGAATATGAGGTGACCTTTTCCAAACATAAAACCTCAACCCAAGTCTTCAACATCTGCTACAAAAAACTCTTTTACCTCAAGAGTTAGATAAAGAAGAAATATACTTCTCTGCAACTTGTCATATACCAAGTAGCTCTGTATTGACACTCCAAGAATTCTTTGAGGGAACTTATAAGCTGCTTGCTTAAAAGCTTCAACTAAAACATAACTCATACATATATGAGTTAAAACATATATCTGCTACTTTTCTTTCTCTCAATGCAATTCTTTGTCAAATCTACTAAATCATGACCAAGTGTAATGCAAAACAAGAAACTGCTTCTTCTTTAAACAAGATGTTCTCGTAGACTTGTCTTTGGATGTAGAGGATAAAATAGGAAAAGTATATGGAAAATATGAGAGAAAAGGAAGTCTTACTTTTCTTTTGGAAATGATGGACTTTCTTCTTCTGCATCTTTCTTCCACCTGATGATGTCAACATCTTCAAACTTCTCTTCCATACCTTTTGTTCTCTTCATCTTGAAGTAGCAAACACTCTTGACTTCTTTGAATGAACTTTTCTCTTCCTCTAATGCTAAGAGTAAGAGATAAAACAAACATGGTATATAAATGGAAGTTGAATATAGAAACATGTTTTATCATCTCCTCATATCTCTGAATCAAAATTCTGCTTAAAATGTCTGAAACGACTAAATTCACCAATCGTTTGTCTGAATGATGAATTACCCTTCTAGAGTTACCTTCTCTAGATACATTTGTACCTTGATATCCAACCAACTTACAATAGAAAATTGGCTGAAAAAACTCATCTCATCTCTGCGCTTGTCTTCTTAGATGAACTTTCTTGCCATGAAAGAGATCTCTCAAAACTCTCTAGAAAAACCTCTAGATACCTGTTTTGATGTAGCCTTTAACTTTCAAATGATGAAAGCGTATAAAAGCATTCCTTGAATTTCTTCAAATCTCTTCATAACTGCTCTTCTAAGACATGACCTGCAAATGATAATCTGATAGTAGAAACTGATACCTGTGATTTGATGTTGATCTGATTTCTTCATCTTCTCTAAACCATTGTTCTTCCTTGAATTTGAAGTAGTCTTCTCTTCATCAAGTCTGGGTCTTCAAACAATACTTTTGTAAAGTATTTGCATACTCTTCAAAAATATTCGGCTGCTAACAGATCATCAACTTCATACTCCACACTGATGAATACACATGTAACTGAATTGTCTAATTCTCAAATCTCTACTCATCTAGATTAAGTGTGTATGTCAAATGTCAAATATTAGAAGATGCTTTCAAATTATATGTTGTAAATCTGGAAGTCTAGGAACCTGGGATTATGAATGAGCCTTAATGCATTGATGCCAAAGATCTAAAGTTATGTAACCAAAACCTTAGTGCTCTGATACCAAATGTTGGAAGTGAGGTAGGCCCTTAGGCTCATGTCACAGGTCCATGGTTCCATAGGTCCAGTATATATACAACATTAATTCTAGCAATCTTCCATATTGACAAAACATGAACATACCACAACTTAATCATACAAATGATGAGACAAAGATAGAGAAAGAATAGACGACATGTGTAAGGTGTTACGTAAGCCATCGCTTACTCATAGTATCATATATACCAATGTTCAATGTACAATGTGGGAGCAAAACTCTCAACCACTCTATGTGATGAGAAATAGATGCATGAGTGAATGTACAATGTAACAAACATATTCAGATGTGTGGGCAGTAATCTGAATATACATGAGATGTATGACCTTATAGGTTATAGAAGAGTGAATATGAGTGACTGAATGAGGAAGGATCAGTGTGAACGGAAATCCTCAAACTCATGTGAACACACCTTCTCAAACACCTCATAAAATATGCATAAAGCATATACGTACTGTTTCTCTTGTACCTATGCCGAATAGGACTCCTCCTGATATGAACGCCACAGCCTCCATAAACTTCAAGTAGTACCTGTGTGCATAAAGAGAATATGTACCTGAATACTTAACATAAGATGTGAATCTTATGTTAAACTCCATCTAATGTCTTTGAAGTAGCCCGACATCTTCTTGTAGAAGACAATCTTCAACCTAACATCTTCGTGTAGAAGATGATCTTCAAAATCATGTAGATGGTCCCATCCAATGTCTTTGAAGTAGCCAGACATCTTCTTGTAGAAGACAATCTTCAAATACATCATGTAGATGGGCGATCCTCACCATCAAGCTGCTAATGACGAAGTCTTCTTGCCATGAACAAGAGATAACCTCCTCTCCATGAGGTAGAGTGTGAGCACACCCTTCATCTTCTCCAAGAAGAATCACCAAGAAGAACTCCATAGCTGCTCCTCAACATGCTTCAAGTTAGCACCATGGCTGCCCCATGTGCTATAAGAAACACCACCTCTACTGAGGTCCAAGCTCTAGAAAGCTTGTGTTGATCCTAGGTGAAGGATGAATAGAAGTGACCCCAAGCACTTCTTATATAGTTTTGTTGATCTTGAAAAGCTCCCCTTCAAAAGCATACGTTCGCATAAAGCAAAACAAAAGAAATACGATCTTGATCGCTAAAAGACAAAACGCCATATACGCGTAGTCGTACGTCCGCTGTCATCTTTGGATAAAGCTTTTGCATATCTCGAAAATAGCGAACACGCTGCGTGGTGCTCATGGGACTTGAACCCTCGTGGGCACTTTGGAAGGCCGTTGATCTAGCCACGCGCCCAACTCGATTTCCTTGTATACATATATAGACGACGATCTACAGATGCTGTAGCGCTTGGGTTTCAATAGGGGTGGAGAGTGCTATAAGCATAGCTACTCATGTATATACTTGTGAGCAATCCTGAGCAATAGGATATTGTTTTCCAACAATTCTTTGTTGTGGCTTTTACTTCCACCCACTTTGTAAGGTAATCTGTGGCTACAATAATGTATTCTGCATGGGAGTTTCTAGCTGGGGGGTTGATGGGACCTACAAAGTCTATACCCCACTTTGAAAATGCACGTCCTCCCATCATTGGCCTTAAAGGCATTTCATCTTTTCTTATCGGATATTGGGCACGTTGGCATGTGTCACATTTCTTCACATAAGTATGTGCATCCATATGAAGAGTGGGCCACCAAAGTCCTGAGAATAAAATGGTCTTAATTACTCTGTCAGGCCCAAAGTGTCCACCTGCAGCACCGCTGTGTGCAGTTTCTAAGACTTTCAAATAGTCTGATTCATGAACGCACAGTCTTAGGTAACCATCCTTGCCTCTTCGATATAGGTTGTCTCCTACTAAGGCATAGTCTTGAGCCTCTTGCTCCATACTCCGTTTTCTTGCAAGACTAGCCTGATTGGGTAATGTTCCCGATCTCATGAACGCAACCAATGGAGCACTCCAATCTGGGATTAATGACACATGATAAAGAGTGGCATACTCCACTGGGGGTCTCTTCTGGCACACTGGACAATTCTGGATCCACTCCTGTATTTCTTTGTCCATGCTAGGCCAATACACTCCTAAACGTTTTAGATTCTGCAATGTTCGTTGTTTAGAGTAGTGATTTCCTAGCAGTCCCTCATGGGCTTGTTGCATCCAACTAGTATGTTCGTCGTCCTCCACACAACAAGCTAATACGCCCTCAGTATCTTGTTTATACATACTTCCGGCCAATATTTGATACTTTTGTGATTTCACAATTTCTTCTTTGCTTGTTTTCACATTTTTATTTGCAGGTCCGAAGGTTAGGACTGGCACCAACTTACTTGCCCATTTAGGAACAACTTCCAAATTGAACAGATAAGCATCGGGCAATTCATCAGACACTCCTAGCGGTGGCTCTCCTGAAGTGATGCGAGAAAGATGGTCTGCCCTAAGATGGGTTCTACCTTTCCTAACAACAACTTCAAAGTCGTATTCCATTAGTAAGAGGAACCATCTTACTAAGCGGCCTGTATTGCAAGGTTTATTGACCAAATATAGTAAAGCTTGATGATCAGTGAAAAACTTGAACTTATTGGCCAATAGATAGTGTCTAAACTTCTTCACGGCATATACCATACCTAAGCCTTCTCTCTCCGTTGTGGTATAATTTCGTTCAGCTGCATTTAATTGCCTACTAGCATATGCTATCGGCAAATCTAGGTTTCCTTCACCTGTGGGTTGTGCTAGCACACATCCTATTGCATGATTGGAGGCATCTACATGGACATGAAAGGGTTTGCTCCAATCCGGAGTAGTCAATATTGGTGCTGTGCACAAACGTCTTTTCAGCTCGTTGAAGGAATTCTCGCATTCCTTGTTCCACTCAAAATTTGTTAGCAACCCGTAAAGAGGTTTAGCTATGATGGCATACATGTGGATAAACCTACGGTAATATCCACAATGGCCCATAAAGGCCTGTACCTCTTTAACATTTCTTGGTCTTGGCAACTCTGCTATCGCTCTTACCTTGTCTTCATCTGTTGAAATTCCATTCTTAGAAACAATGTGACCTAAGATTTTACCTTGTCGTACCATGAACACACACTTCTCTGGGTTCAGACAAACTCGATAATCTCTACACTTGTTGAAGATTTGTCTGAGCTCAGGGATGTGGTAACTTCTCTGTTGGGAATGCGCACATAAATCATCCACATATACTTCTAAGCTCTTTCGTAGGAACTCTTTGAAGACATGACACATGAGCCTTTGGAATGTTGCAGGTGCATTGGTGAGCCCAAATGGCATCACGCGAAATGCAAAGATTCCCCATTCTGTGGCAAAGGCCGTTTTGTGTTGATCTTCGGGGGCAATGGCTACTTGGTTGTAACCTGAAAATCCATCAAGGAAGCTATAAACTTCCTTGCCTGCAACACGCTCCAATAGATGTTCGGTGATTGGAAGTGGATAACTATCTCTGATCGTAGCGGCATTAACTTTTTTAAGGTTAATGCACACTCGCAATTCCCCATTCTTCTTGGGCACCACCACAATGGGGGACACCCATTCAGTGTGCTCAATCTCATAAATGAATCCAGCTTCAATCAACCTGTCAATTTCCTCCTTTATTTTGGCTGCATAATTGTCATTATATGTGTAGGGCTTTTGTTTGGTGGGCTTGGCATCAGCGGTCATCGGAATAGTATGAGAGCAAATCTTTGGATCTACCCCTTTCAAGTCTCTATAGTGCCATGCGAACACATCCCTATATTCCCTTAATAGAGCTACAAGCTCTGCTTCTTCTTTTGCACTTAGGTCATCTCCTATGTACGTACATCGTTCTTCGTTCCCTTCAATGGTCACTACAATTTTTTTGGTCTTTTCTTTATTGTCATATGCTTCTCCTGTAATGGCCTCTCTCTTAGGCATCCGTACCAAAATTTTTCGGTCTTCCACTTCATATTTCTTGAAATTATCTGGTACTTCAAACAATGATTCTTCCTCTTCTTGTTTCACTGCTTTTCTTTTCTTTTTCTTTTGACCTCCTTCACTTCCTTCCTTTGAGTTTATCGTTTTAATACTTGTGAGGGGTTCTTCTTCTTTTTGGGTTAGCACTCCTATGTCTTCTAAGTAGTGTTCCTCTGAGTCAAAGTAAGTATCCATCACAATGGATTCTAGGTCATCGTCATTCTCTTCTTCTTCTATGAACTCACTAGGATCACACTCTTCCAACAGGGGCTGACACATGAACACTGAAATATCATAACCCTCCTCATCACAATGAGGTGTCCATTGTTCTTCATTGACTGCTATGTCCATGGTAGCTAAGATTTCTGCCCAACCATGAGGCTCAAATTCCTCATCTGGAAATATCATCGGTGTATAGGCTGGGTCTTTTATTGGTCTATCTCCTGGGGAAGTTCCTTCTTCTCTCGCTTTTAGGCGCTTTTCCTCTTCCTCTGCGACCTTGCACATCCACAAGTGAGTATCTTCATGCAGCCAGGATGGATCAGGTGAACTTCCAGAATGCACAGAGATTGAATCTTCTTTTGCCTTGTGGATAGGATTCCACTGTAGGGGTGGTACATCTCTGAAGGTGTAATCCTTCAGATTGACCTTAGTGGTGACCCCTAAGTGCTGTAAGTACAAGGAGTTGGTTCCCCAATCCTGTACTATTTGCAATTGTCGTAGGAAGGGTCTTCCTAGGATCATCTCGTAGACATTATTTTTTTCAAAGTCACATATAGCAAATGTATGTTCAAACTCTACACCACAAGTGGTTAGAGTTATCCCCTCAAGCAATCCTAGAGGTCTTTCAAAATGACCATCTGCCATTTGAAGCTTCATTCTTGTTGGTCTTAATGTGGGTTTGCCCCATTGCTTCCACAGGGAGGTGGTCGCAATAGCAACACCAGCACCCGAATCTACGATTGCTTTGGTTGTGTAACCTTGATAGGTGATTGGAAGATAAGTATTACCTTCTTCACCTTCGCTCATATCTCCTATCTTGTCGAGAGGTATCTCTGGAACTTTTTGCTTAGAGCCTACTTTTGGCATATTGGATTCAAGTTCTGGAACCTGATCCTTCACATGATTCCATAGCTCCGGTTTTGCCTTGAGCAGCTCCTCTACAGTGAGATGACATTGAACCTTAGTGTTCTTCACAACATCAGTGTTTCTTGGAATCACCGAGTCTTCATTTCTTACCAATATTGTGGGAGCTCTGATCTGGAGAGATTCAGATTCCCATGGGCCTGTGTAATGAGGCAACTCTTGTAAAGAATTAGATTCAAAATCTAATCTTTCATCTTCTTGTTGCTCTACTTGGTCTCCATAGATAGACGGAATGTCTTGGGGAAATTGATCATGAAGATCATCAATCTCAGGAATAGGAGGGGAATAACCCTTCTCCTTGGCCCATTTTTCTTCCTGTATTTCCCGCAAGAACTCTTGAGAGTACTGTTGAATTGAAGGAGGTATTCCAGCATCCGTAGAATTAGGAACATAAGCTCCCATTGGTGGTGAGCTTCCTCTTCCAATAACTGGTTGAGCCTGTGGAGGTAAAGAAACTTGTGGTTTGTTTACCAACTGCTCTAATCTTTCTAGTAAGCCTTGGAAATGCAAATCCGGTTTGACAGAGTTTGTCTGATTGAACTTTTGACTAGTCTCAAGTATAGCTTGAGCTTGTTCTACCATTTTCATGCACATTTTCATCCGTTCAATCTCTAAGTCTGCTCTAGGGTAACTCTTGTCTAGGTTTGCAGCTGTTGGCCCTTCTTGAAGACGAGCCTGGTAGGCCTTGAACATCATGTCCAAGCCTTCTTGGGTTGGATCTGCAAGAACAGACCCTGGTTGTGGGTTATTTACAATGGGTGGTGGGGTGGAATGAGGCGAAGTGGATGGAGCTTCAGCATGCGAGGGGCTTTGAGATGCAATGTCTTCTATTTTTGTTTTGGTATCCCTTAGGCTTTCTTCTAGCTCAGATAACTTTTTGTACCACTTGCGATTAGCCTTCTCTCTGGTATCCTTCCATGTTCTTGGTTTCCTCTTACTAGGTTCTCCTGCCTCACTTGACTCCGATTGCTCAAATGGTTTTGCTTGTTGTGCAGCCTGTGCTCTAGTAACTGCCTGTACAGGAGCCACATTATTGCTACTTGAACTTGAATCTGCCACTAAGCCTACCACGTTGATGGGTGTGACCTTGGGTGCACTAGAGGGATTCCTGGGACACTCTCTAGGAAGATGTTCCTTGCCGCACTCAGGACAAAAACCTTGTATTGTGATGTTTTGTCCTAGTCCCAGAGCAGGTTGGTGGGGACATTCACGAATGAAATGATCACCCTGACATCTAAAGCATGGTCCTCTAGGGGCTTGTGGTCTTACTTGTCTCAATTGGGGCCTAAGATTTGGATTCATATACATGACATTGGAGTATTCTGGCTCCTAATTTTGTTCCATAGGTGGTGTCTCATATTGGCACTGAGAAATCTCACTTTGCTCAGGTGACTCTATATAGTAAGCATGTGGACTATCTTCATGGACGTAGTCTGAACCATGAGCGTGAAAATCATTTTCTGGTATCAATGGGGTTAGTGGCACCAATGCTCTATTAGGGTTCTCCTCTGCCATCGTATATTTAACTGGGATCACATTGGCAGGAGCTGGCGGTTGGTTTCCTAGGACTGGTTGTGGCCTATATGGTGCCTGATATTGCTGCTGGTATTGAGGTTGATATTGTTGTGGCCTATAATATGGCTGTTGGTACTGATTCTGATACCTAACCTGCTGGTAAGGTTGCTGATAATTTTGTCTAACAGCCTGTCTGTTATAGGGACAATCTTGGGCCGTATGATTTGTGTATTTTCTCTCAATGGTGCAATATAGAGCATTAGGGTTTCCTTGGGGTTGAGTCATCATTGGACAAACATTAGCCATGTGATCTCCTCCACATGTATAACATCTTTTCACTGAAGTGACCCTTGGCATTTGTCTATTTTGAACTCCTAGCTTTTTGGCCACTTGCTCAGCTATCTCATCTATCTCGGTGGAGGCTCTAGAGGTATGACTTGTAGAACTATCAGAGTCCTTATAGAGTTTGGATAGTCCTAACTCCTCACCTAAGTTGTCTTCTATGTCAATGCACATCCGTATACACTCTTCTATGGATCTAGGATCTTTCAGGTATACATACGACCTTAATTTTGTGCTCAATAGGCCATCTAAAAACAGTGCCACCTGTTTGGCTGATGTGGGTAATTCTGGTACAGGGCATCTTTCCAAGTACTGTCTAAACCTTCTTCCTGCAAGTCGCACTGTTTCTTGTGGTGTCTGCTTGAAGCTGTGGATCAATGATGATGTGTTATGCCTGATACCGCTTTTGGAAAATTCCACAATGAATTCTTCTAGCAGCTGACCTATCTCTCTATAGTTGCGACTGTTTAGAGGTTGAAACCAAGCTAAGGCAGTACCCTTAAGAGTCAACCCAAATGCCTCGAACTGGGTGAATAAGTCTTCAACCTGTTCAGCTCTTAGCACTTGTTTGAACTCTGCCACATGATCATAAGGATCTCCAAATCCATCAAAGTAGTTCTTCATTGTCTTAACCACTTGAGAGGGTCTAAGGGTTCTTGAGTGCTCTCGTGGTCTAGGCAATGGGAAATCATGATCGTCTCTTTGATGTCTATGAACTCTATGTCTCTCCCTTTCAAGTCTCTCCATTCCATATCCTGATCTGTCTCTGCCTACAGTGTCTGCAAAGCTTACCTCCGGTCTCTCTCTAGTTCTTTCCCTCTGGGTTTCATGAGCCTTGGATGATCCGGCTCCCTGGAGGCCCTGGGAAACGTTAGATCTTGGTGGAGGGAAAATTGCTTCACCTTGCCAAGTGTAAGCATGTCTGTCATGATCTGATACTAAGAATAATTTCTGAGATGTGTGATCTAGATAGAGAGCCTTCCCTGGTGTCTCTGGGTCCTTGAATTCATAGATGGTGACTACTGGGCTGGGTTGATCCGGCCTAAATCTCCAAAAGGCTTCCTCCGTTTCTTTATTCACGAATAGTTCTATGCTTTTATTATCTTGAGGAATCCAATCTGGAGTGAGCACTCTGGTTAAGACTGACTTACCTCTAGGGGTCTTGGGTTCTCCTCCTAGGTCCCCTTGCTCTAGGTCTCCTATCTCCTTCTCAGGAATGATATTTCCAAACTCATCTGTCCTATCTGGTAAGTTGGTAACCACATACATGGTTCCTTCCTTATCAATGTAAGCACCCTCTTCAAACTTGACCACTGGGTGTTCAAGTCCAAAGGGTTGGTCAGGATTCTTGAGTTGAACCACTGATCGTCTTAGACCATCCTCATAGATGCGAGCACCTAATTGGTTGGTCCTGATATACTCCAATTGGGTCTTATAGGGACCTTCTGGTGTCTGTAAATAGGCAATGCCTGAGCTACGTGTGGGTCTTTCCATGCTAAAAGACATGTCCGAGTCACTGGTTTCTGAACTTCGTGTGTAAGGATAACCACTAAGCTGTTGAGCCCAAGACTTGGCTGTATGGTTGACACTAGCCTCAGATGATCTAATGCTTTGTCTATCCTTGCCTAAGTGTCTGCCAGATCTCAGGTTCATAAGCCTTGGCTTCTAGTCCCAAAGTTCTCTTATATTGCTCAAAATCCTTTGGAACACCTTGGTTTTCTAGTTTCCCTGAGGGTCAACTTCAAAATACCCTATCTAATAATCCTGGTCTTCAAAATACCCTACGAGCTTTCCAACAAACCCAAGATCACTCCGAACGGATTTCGTATGAGAAAGTTATGCCAGTTCAGGGTTTTGGGGGTTAAAACAGGGAAACAGGGTCTCTCAGAAAATGCTTCAAATCAGGCGATATATGACATTTATAGGACACGATACTTGTTACTTGAGGAACTCGATACACGATACTTGATCTTTGAACAGACGATATACGATATTTCAAGGAAAACGATACACGATCTCTAGCCCCAAACGATACACGACCTCCAAGCCAAACGATACACGATCTCTCACAAAACGATCGCTGGACAAAACGATATCTGAGAAAACGATCGCTGGACAAAACGATCTTTGCCAAAACGATACTCGATACTTAGCTCAAAACGATACTCGATCGCTGGCAAGTATCGCGATCTCTGAGACGCGATACACGATACTTGGACCAAAACGATACTTGATCGACACGATACACGATACGTGAATCCAGACGATACACGATATTTGATCGCGGACGATACTTGATCTTCGGGAGAAAACGATACACGATACTTCCCCAAACGATCTTTGGCAAAACGATCTCTGGACTCAACGATCTTCGGTCAAAACGACACACGATCGACGATATTTGGGTCAAAACGATACGCGATCTCTGAGTGAAACGATCTACGATCTTTGACCAAAACGATCGCTAAGCAAAACGATACCGATCTCACCCAAGTATCGCGATCTCTGGTAAACGATCTCTCACTGAGACGATCAACGATACTTGAGCCAAAACGATACCGATCGATGGGAAATATCGCGATACTCAACCTCAGGAGCAAAACGATACTTGTGAAGTATCGCGATACTCGACCGCGGGAGCAAAACGATACTTGACCCTTTGCCAAGATTTTTGCAAGATTTTTTAAGTTTTGTTTTGATGCCCTTGTTTTCCTAGTCCTTCTCCCCTCTCCTCACTCTCTGTATCACCCCAAATCACTTTTTTCACCTCTGTCAGTACCAAACGATACCTGACGCAGATCGTTTCCCTTTCCACACTTGATTTACTAAGAAAGTATAGATTAAATGGGTGTTTGCTCACCTTGAGAGACTCTCTATCTTCTTTAACACCTTCCCTTACTCTGTGCAACCCAGTTTGCTCTTTTGCTCATTCACGATCGCTGGCGCAGGTTCCGCGATACTCAACACTGCAGCCCACGATACTTGGTGCAGGTTCGTCTAGTCCGGCTGTTCACTCAGATTTTTTTGTTGTTTTTGATACCACTTCTTCAGCGCCTCTGTTCTGCACCCTTTCTAAGCTTCTTGCTCACAACCACAAGTAAAAACAAGGTGAATGTACTCAAAAAAATGGAAAAAACTGAGAAGATGAAGGTGGGTGGAGATGGTGATGATGGTGAAGATGAAGAAGAAGGAAAATTCAAAAACTGAACTGAAAATGATGATTTTTTTTTTTACCTTCCAACGTCGCTACTCTACGTCTTACCGTCACACGCTCGTCCTCCAAGCTCTCTCCCCGGCAACGGCGCCAAATTTGGTGTCACTCTAGCACAATGGTGAGTACCAACGTGAGGAGATACACCTCATAAATGTCAATCCGTGAAGACGTGAGGACCGGTATGAAGACCGCGAGCAAATGATGGCACAAGTGCGTGAGTGAAAGCACACAAGCATGCACACACATACACACACACGCGCACAAGGTAAGAGCAAAGAGTGGAACAATGGAAAGCTTCGATTACCAAAGAGCTCTCTTACAAAACTGAAATCTACAACAAGCTAACCTCAAAAATGAGCTCTCCAGTCCTTTTTATAGTTTTTGAGTGGTTTTGGCCCTGTCCAGACCTAGTGTCCGGCCTAGTTAAAAAATAAGTTCCAGGGCTTATTTGGGGGCTCAAACGGAGTCTAAAAATCATGAAAATTGGTAGGATGGTAGATCTAATACTCCTCAAGCTCGAGGACTCCTCGGCTTGGACAAAATGGAGTTACAAAAATGGAAAATGGTATTTACAATGGTTTTTAGTGATAAAAATCACTATTTTTGTAGGGATTTCTTCTGAAAATTTGACATGTGCTTCTTGGAGCTCCCTACTTGCTCCTTCTTCCTGTGTGTCCACTTCCTTGATGCGCTTCCATGCTTTGTCCTTGACCTTAAGCTTCAACAGCTGACAATACATGAACTCTTTCATGAGTTCCTCTTCATGTGAAGCATTTGTAGCTTTCACATCCTCCAAGCTTTCTTCATCACCTATAAAACAACACAAGAAATGTGAATGTGATCAATGGTCCCTCTTGCACCTAACATGGGTTGCCATTCCTCTTGGGATGGTCTTACTTTCCCTCACATAGGCTTGCCATTCCTCTTTGAATGGTCTTACTTTCCATAGGCTTGCCACTCCTCTTGGGTGTTCTTACTTGCCTTTACATATGGCTTGCCATTCCTCTTTGAATGATCTCACTTGCCATAGGCTTGCCACTCTCTTTGGTGGTCTTACTTGCCTTTACATTTGGCTTGCCACTCTCTTTTGGTGGTCTTACTAGCCTCATCCTTTGACAATACATTCACATGATATAAGCTTGGAACTTACCACCACACACAATGTGTATTTTTCTTACCCTTTACATCAACCCTTACCTTTGCAAATGCAATTCTTTTACCTCAATCAACTTCAGTCATTTGTCACACCTCATGGGTGACTCTTCCCTCTAGCTTGCCGCTTGCTTGTTGCTCCATGCAACCTTGGGGGGTGTCTTCAAGTCCTTGTGTACTCTTTGAAACTTTATGGCAGACCTTCTCTGGGAGTTTTCTACTCCTTGTTTGTTGGGAAGCTCAATCCTAGGCATTGACCTTGTCCACCTTTCAACTTGGGTTCAATCTTCAAGTGCACACACTATGTGTTTGGCAACCTTTGAGCTTGGGCTCCTTCCTTCACTTTGGCTCCAAGATTTGCATCCTTCCTTCATCCAAGCTTTGTTCACCTAGCTTTGGCTTATAAAATTAGGAGAATTGAGTTGAATTCCTATATCTCAACTCAAGCATCAAAGACTTTTAGTTATCATAGTATGATCATACATATTTGCTTTTGCAATTCTACCTCAATGGGTTTTATCCACAACGAGATACATCCACAAATTTCATACATAGCAACATTGCATCTTACCAATATTCATAGCATCCAAACACATGTACTTTCACCTCATCTATGGCTGAACATGATCAACCTTTAAAGATTTAATATCATGCTAACATATTCACAAAAACATGTATGCAAAATCATCAATCATTTGAGTATATATTCAGCTCACTTTGTGCCAATTCATATGGCTACATAGACCTAACAATTTTCATCTTGTATAGGCTTTATAAAATAGCCTATTACTCATCCACACATCATCAAACATGTGTATATATTATCTTTGACCACATAAGCATACATTCTTTCATGATATACATCAATCATAACTCTACATTCAACCTATATTCAGCCTACAACATGGCTATCCAAAATTGTCATTCATAAACTTCATAAGCATGTATACATTAGCATCTTCATTGCATACATTTCTTATGCCAACTAACAAGCATATAATGCTATCCTCAAGCTTACATATAAGCTTCAATACTCAGCCATTTACATAATATAAATTTGCACTTCATTCAGTTGAGTGCAATATAAGCATGCATACAATGTTCATATGCAACTATATGTAGTTGCTCATCCAAGATTCTTTGCTTGAATCTTCATCTCCTTCTATAGGCTACTCATAAATCCTCATCCAAGTGATTAGTACCACTTATCGCATGCTTCAATGATCAGCATATGTACTAGAGAGTAGGACAAGAGAGTGTCTTAATTCCAATAATATAAAGCAACAACAATGTCTTACATATGAAAGATTCATCTCCATATCACATGAGTGTTACATACTCCATGAGCTCATAGCTCCATGCTTTCCTTTGCCGTCTCTGCATCTTCTTCAAGCTCTCTTTGCACATCCATGGCTCCACTCCCAATGCTATGCAACCAAAGCTCTGATACCAAAATGTGGATAAATTTCACTTTAATACACACAGCGGAAGTTAGAGAACCTCTTCTAGAATCTGCCCTATAAGACACATGCTTACTAAAACCTGATTCAGTCACAACTCAGAGATTGAATGACTCTAAAATTTTGTCTACACACAACATACTCTTGTAGCTTTCTAACAAGCTAAAGAACACTCCATTTGGAGTTCATTTGGCTATGCAACGGACTATACAAATTTAGACTACCTATCAACTTAGGTTATGCAAAAAACTGAGGTTCACAAAAAATGTTCACAGTAACTACTCGGGAATTATCGGATAGAGATATTTAAGATACAAAGAGTATAAGAGATAAGCTTTCCAACAAGGTATCATATGCATTAATTTGATAATTACATAGAGAGATATGACCTTCACAAGGTGGTTCTATACAGAAAAGGTATGCGGCTGGAATACCTTTGTGCCTTGTAGCATAGAAATAAGGTACCTTCTGATATCCATTGCTGAGAGAATTGCTAGCATATGCTTCTGCACTATCTCCTTGTCATCTTCATAAATTTCCACATTCAAATGAGCTCTATGTATAGAGCTATGGGCATAGGACTTTTCACCTACCCTTGTATCTTCTCTCACCTCTTGACCTTTCACTTCATGGCCTTTTTCCTTCCATTGTCTTGAATGACTTTTGGTGCTCCATATCACTCCATATGGATAAGGTCATGACTTTTTTGTGTATTCCGTCTCTCTAAATATATTTTGGCTTTTATATAAGCCATAAATACATTATCCCTTTTAATTCAACACTCTAGTTTAAGGTTAAGAGTGTGCCCTTTATATTTTTAGGGCCTAGCTTCATTTTGGGCTTACAAAAAAATACATAAATGATGAAGAGGTAATAAATGAGAGGTGAGTATGTGTCAAGCCTCACAATTAGAGCTTGCACAGCCATGCAGGAGGAAGTGGAAGCATTGTAGGAAAACCACACTTGGGACTAGTTCCCAAGAAACCAGATATGAAGGTAATTGGCTCAAGGTGGATATATAAAGTTAAAAAGAACTCTGATGGTTCTAAAAATGTACAAGGTAAGACTAGTGGCAAAGGGATTTTCCCAATTACATGGAGTAGATTATGAAGAAACATTTTCACATGTGGCAAAGATGCCAACAATCAGGGTATTGGTAAGTCTTGCTGCATGCAAAAATTGGAATTTATATCAGTTATATGTCAAGATGCATTTTTAAATGGTTGGACATTAGAAGAAGTAAATATGGCACAACCACCAGGTTTTGAAGATGAAGAAAAATCACGATATGAATGCAAGCTTAGAAAAGCACTCTATGGTCTCCAGCAAGCTCCTAAAGCTTGGAACCATAGACTTGTTACCTATTTGCAAGATCAAGGCTTTGTAGCAAGCAAGGCAAAATCTTATTTATTTGTGAAGAAGAATAAATCAAAGATCATCTACTTGTGTGTCTATGTAGATGATATCGTTATTACAGGTAATGATTCTGATGGTATCAAGCAATTCAAGGCTCAACTGATGAAGGAATTCAAAATAAATGATCTAGGGTTGTTAACCTATTTCCTTGGCTTAGAACTTGTGTATATAGATTCATGTATATTCATCACAAAGGAAGTACATACATGATATGTTGGTAAGGTTTAAGATGGAGAACAATATGGTTGCAGGTATTCCTATGGAGATCAATCATAAGATGAGTTCACATGAAGGTGAACTACTTGAAGATATTACAGGGTATCAACAACTTGTGGGTAGTCTTAATTATGTTACTTCAAGGACGATAGGAGGAGCACTTCAGGATGCCTATCTTTTGCAGGTTCAAAGCTCATATCATGGTCATCCAAGAAGCAACCAACTATGGCCTTATCTTCCACAGAAGCAGAGTATAGAGGTTTAGCTAATGCAACTCAGGAAGCTATGTGGCTTAAGCAATTGTATGCAGATTTGGAGATACATTCCTACACTCCAATTATCTTTGGATATAATACGAGTTCACTTCATTTGGCTGCTAATCTTGTGTACCATGCCATGACTAAACACATTGAAATGCATTATCATTATGTTAGAGAGAAATTGCTTAACAAGGATACCAATTATCCTATGTATCAACTCATTTGCAATGTGCAGATTTACTTACCAAAACATTAGATGGAACAAAGATGAACATGTTCAAATTGATGATTGGGCTACAAGAGATCAAAGAGCAATGAAGATCCAGCATGTTAGGCTTAAGGGGGAGCTGTTGATGCAATTAAGCCCAAGCCTATATACTTGATAAACTCACATAAGGTTGATGTATTAGCATATCACTTGGAAAGCTTCACATGTACAACCTCTTATAACTTTGAGTTTAATTACCTATTGAAAAAGGTCAATAAACCCACGAGGAGTTATGAAGCATAGAATCTCATAAATTTTGGTAGTTGAGTCAAGCGAGAATCAATCCTATACTTTACGATGCACTTTATTGGTAAAGATTTGAATTTGAATTCAAATCCTTGACTTCAACAAAAGCTATAAAAGATGAGAAGAAAAGCCCATGTGTATCTCGAGGTTCAGAGATCATTTCCATGTACCTTTGTTGGAAGATGCATTTTTGGAAACCTTTTTGAAGGAAAATAATTGTAAAATGATAGAAATTTGTAGAAATATTTATGCAATTATTGTAAAAATAAGGAAGAGTCTTCCTTATGTAGGATAGAAACTTATATATTTTTTCTAGAATTTTTGGAAACTCCTAGATAGCATATTTTTAGAATAATAGAGGAAAGGACCAAAATCCAAGTGTGAAAAGGGACACTTGAAAATGTATATAAGCTAATTTCCTCTATTATGAGGGGGTTGGTTAATCATTTGTGTATTTGCTATCCAAGTGAATAGAGAAGGAGTTTCTGCTGAAAATCGTGTTTCTCCTCTTCTATGTGGTTCCTTTGATTTGTGAGTCTAGATCTTGTGTATCCATGGAGATTTGTGAGCTTTTATTGTGTAAATTTGTAGAATGTGTATGAAGAGAGCTGAATATTGTTGTGTTGAGTGATGAGTTGATGAAAAATGGTGCTCGAGCTGAAAATCGTCTATTTGCACAGAATCGCGATTGTCTCGTTTGTATGATCTAGGTGATATTTTTTTATTTTGACTTCATAATTGTGTTCTGCTGATAAAATAGCATGGAATAGACACCAAGATTGTAGAAAATGGTGTAGATTTGCTCAAGATAATCCAAACCTTAGAAATTTCCTCTTCATCTTCATTATTCTCAGAATTCCAGCCATTATTCTCTTATTTCTTGGATTCTATCATCTTGAAGGGGCTGTGGTCTCAAGAATACTTCCAGGATTGACAAAATAAAGATGTCTTGTTGATTCTTTATGCTAAATGATTGGAGAGGACAACTCCAAAGATCAATAACAAACATTTTTTGGCGCTGTTGCCGGGGAGTAATTCAAAAGCTTCATTGAAGTTGGACCTTGCTGGATCTTCTATTGATGATGGTAACAAACACAAGGGAAAGGTAACACTCTTTAATCAAGAAATGTGAACATGAAAAGGTAGATGTCTTTTGTTTGTCTTTTGGGAAAAGAAAGCAATAGATCATCTTTTAGAAATGGAAGTGCTGAATTTTTTGTAAATTGATAGTTGCTCATAACATTTTGGAAGTAAAAGTGCAGGTGTGTGGAAGATATAAGCCAAGAAAGCTGAAGATGAGGTAACATGTGTCTATTCTTGCATTTTTAGAGTTCTTTTTTACCAAGTACAAGGCACCATGGTTGATCTTGGGAAGATAAATGGTTGCACTAAGGAAAAGTCAGTTAAAGTAGCTAGATGCAGGTATAAAAGATTCATGAGTCTATTCTTGCATTTTTAGAGTTCTTTTTGACCAAGTACTAGGCATCAATGTGGATCTTGGGAAGATAACATTGTTGCACTAAGGAAAAGTCAGTTAAAGTAGCTAGATGCAAGTAGAAAAGATTCATTTGTTAACTAAATCTGAGCATAAATCTTGAGTTAAGCTGCATTTTGAAGAAAAATATGTGATTGAGTTTATCTTTGCAAAAATTGCTTGCACTTCATGGCACATTTTCTTTGGAAAAACTTTCTTGTGAACTGTTGTGATAGCTGAGCCATAAGAAATCATAACCAATCAAAAAACATAGGATCAATAGATCACCAAAACAAGGTACCCTAAGTAAAGTGTTCACCTTTATTTTAGGGCAAAATACAAAAAAAATTCATAAAATTCAACAAAAAACAATCAAACAAATTTCTTTTCTACTTAAGAAGTTGCATGGGAGCTGTGTGGATGAGAGTGACAAGGACCAAGTAAGAGAAAAGAAAAAAAAAGCAAATTTGAAAAACACGATTTTATGTACAACATCGTGATTTTCTTATTAATGATGGTGATTGTGAAGTAAACTTGCAGGTGATCGTGGAATTGAAGTTGGTAAAGGATACTGAAGGGGAACAAGAGTAGAGAATACTCAAATTTTCATAAAATCAAAAGCTTAGAAAAAACACGATTTTTTGCACAGAATCGCGATTTTCTGAGTAAGATTGTGATTTTGGTGTAGAAGTGCAGGAGTTTGGTGAATTACAAAGGGAAGAAGGTACTGAAAGAAAACAAGAAGAAAGAATACTCAAATTTGCACAAAATAAGATCTTCAGAAAAAACACGATTTTCTACACAAAATCGCAATTTTTTGAAAGGGAAAATTTTTGGAATTTCTAGCATATTTGGGTACTTTGAGAAAGAAAATTGCAAAAGATGTCATCAAAGATTGGGTAAGTAAGGATTGGACAAGTGGAAGAGTGAAGAATTTTGAAAATCACACAAAATCGCGATTTTCCGGACACTATAAAAACCTATAATTCAAAGAAAAATTCATTTGAGTGGAGTGTGAGAGAGAGAGAGCAGCCAAAATCACGACTTGCTGCAAAATTCAAGCTTTGGAGAAACTTTCAACCAAGCAAGCAAAGTAAAGACTCTGAACATCATTTTTTAGTGTATATTCTTGCATTGGAGTGGTTTTTTGAACATCAAAAATAGAAAATAAGCAAAAATCACGGAATCGCGATCTTCTGATTTTTTGGGTTTTCTATAGGAGATAAGTATTATCTGATAAATTTCTTTCATTGCATGATAAAAAATCAATAAGGCGATTCTATTAGGAGAAAGAGAAATCTGAAAATCAAAACCTGAAAAAATTCAAAAAAATTGTTCAAAATCGCGATTCTGAAGTCAACACAAAATTGCGATTTTGAGCACTAAGAACAACATCGCGATTCCCAGAACACGATTTTCATCATAAAATCGTGTTATTTACAATTGTGAGCAATTACGATTGTCTGGGAACAAAATCGTGAAAAAACACGATTTTGGGCACAGAATCGTGAAAAACACGATTTTGGGCACAGAATCGTGAAAAACACGATTTTGAGCACAGAATCGTGAAAAAACACGATTTTGGGCACAAAATCGTGAAAAACACGATTTTGGGCACAAAGTCGTGAAAAACACGATTTTGAACACAAAATCGTGAAAAACGCGATTTTGAACACAAAATCGTGAAAAACCCGATTTTGAGCACAAAATCGTGAGAAACACGATTTTGAGCACAAAATCGTGAAAAACAAGATTTTAGTCATAAAATCATGAAAAAACAATAGCCTACTCATAAAATCGTGAAAAACACGATTTTGAATACAAAATCGTGAAAAACACGATTTTGAACACAAAATCGTGAAAAACACGATTTTGAGCACAAAATCGTGAGAAACACGATTTTGAGCACAAAATCGTGAAAAACACGATTTTAGTCATAAAATCGTGAAAAAACAATAGCCTACTCATAAAATCGTGAAAAACACGATTTTGAACACAAAATCGTGAAAAACACGATTTTAAGCACAAAATCGTGAAAAACACGATTTTAGTCATAAAATCGTGAAAAAACAATAGCCTACTCATAAAATCGTGAAAAACACGATTTTGAGCACAGAATAGTGAAAAAACACGATTTTGGGCACAGAATCGTGAAAAACACGATTTTAATCACAAAATCGTGGAAAAACACAACCCTAGTAGAAAGTCGTGAAAAACACGATTTTCAACAGACAATAGTAAAAAATAACTAGCTTGAACACAAAATCGTGGAAAACACGATTCTGAGTTGAAAATCGTGAAAAACACGACTTTGATCACAAAATCTTGAAAAAACACGATTTTAGTCATAAATTTGTGGAAAATCATAAATTTGAACACAAAATCATGAAAAACACAATTTTGAGTTCAAAATCGTGAAAATTAGCTGAATGATCCTTAGGTCTCGGAACAAACTAAATTCACTCACCAAGCAAGACCTAGGAAGGAAAGAGACAGAATCAGTAGTAGGGGAAGTTCAAGAAAGAAATCTAGGGCAAGAAAACAACATGGAAAATTTAAATGAAACAAATGAGCCCATTGAAAGTGGGGATTACAGAAATATCCTCAAGTACATGTATACAAATAGGTTTGGCACCTATGTATATCAGGATGGGATGCATAAGTTTCTCATCAGATTGAGAAACTTAGAAGTTCCCTTAAACATAACACCTGTAGCCCAGTTCAAAGATGGTAGGTATGAGGATAGGCAAGGGTGTGTGTACATCTTCTCCCCAGACCCAGAAAATTCAAATGACTTAGGGCAATGTGTTGACAAAGGACCTTGGGAACATAACATGGGACAACCAGATTTACCTAGACCACATGAAAACTACACTAATACTGAGCAACAGCATGGGAGGAGGACACATGCTTCACCAAATCCCTTTGACAAAGAACCAGAAGGATATAATGAATTTCCACTCAGAAGAAGACACCATTGGCAAACTCAGGGTAGAATGCTTAGACCATATCAAGTAGCCAAATGTATGAAAAATCAATATGAAGGGTATTGAGACCCCCATGCTCATGCTACAGAGTTTAGGCAATTAATTAGAGCAGAGGAGGTGGAAGATTACAAAGTTCAATTTGAGGCATTTGGTCTAACCTTAATTGGACCAGCATTATCATGGTTCATCCCTTTAAGAAAAGAAATGTACCTGGATATTGAATCCTTCCTAGAGGCCTTTATTGGAGAATTCTCAAAAACTGGGATAAAACATAGCACAGCCACTTTGATACATAGTTTCAAGCAACAAAAAGATGAAAATGTCAGAGAGGCAGCCAGGAGATTTAAGCAATATATTGATAGATGCCCTAAAGAGGAAGTCCCTTCCATGGCTAGACAGGTATCCCTATTCATAGAAGGGTTGAGAAGTGCTCAATTAAGAACCCTAGTATACTACAGGAGATGCCCTGATCTAGGAGCTTGTGTGAAAGAAGCAATAGATTTGGAGGACAATAGAGGCCAAGATTTGTTAGCATTTAATCAACCCAGATCATATGAAGACAAAATTCCTCCAATAGAAGAGTTGGCTCAGGCCATTGCTAAAGCTCTAGAGGTAAGTACTAAAACCAATTTGATAAACTCCAGGATAAACACAAATAAAAAATGCTACAATTGTGGGGAAAGTCATCTGATACAACATTGCCCATATCAAAAACCTCCACATTTGCAAGACAGAAAGACACTCAAATACTGTACACTAGAGAGGAAGTGGACCAACCATACCAGCGAGGAATGCTTCTATAATAAACAACCCATAAAGGAGAGAGACTATGGGAGCCAGAGAGAATCAGTGTATAGTGAGCAACCAAGACTTGTGCTAGGGCAACAACCTCCTATACCGACAAATGTAGTACCAATCAAATACGCACCAGTAGAGGAGGGAAATTCAAGAACAAAGTCACCATACAAAGAAGATTATCAATGGAATGAGGGATTTCAAGAAGAATGGGAAGGTTATGAATCAAGAGAGCCAGAATTACAAGCCTTGGACTTGGGAAATGGAAGAATTGAGATGGACACTGCCACTTTCATGTATATAACCAAACATTACATGTCCAATCAAAAACCTCAATTCAAAGGAGGACCAAAGATAACTTGTTATAGGTGTGGGGGAGATCATTTTATTAGAGACTGTCCACAACCTCCTACATTGAGAATAGAAGGAGCATATTGCAAGGATTGTGGCAGGGAGCATTTGATAAAAGATTGCCCAAAAAATCCCCAAAAACAACAAAACACATCTAATAACATACCACTAAAAGCAGTCAGTATCATGGAACAGGAAGAATTGAGTGACATTGAGTTAGTGGATGTAAATGCTGTAACTAGGTCACAAACAAAACAACAAAGAACAACTAAGGAACAAAATGAAGAATCAAATTCAAAGGTGAAGAAAAATAGACAAAAAGGGAAATGGGAGAGGAAGCATAAAATGAGTAAAAATATGGAAGAAGAAAATAGGGAACAATCAAACAATACTTCTTCTTCAAAGACACAGACCCAGTTGGAAATAGAAAATTCAAAAAGTCTAGACACTCTGATAAAAGCATACAAAGGAAGAATTCAAGAGGGACCAAGTGTTGGAAGCAGCCAGAGGCACAGACCACACGGAAGCATGTAATGACGGAGCAAGGAGCCAGTCGAATCGTTTTTCAAATAATTATGTTTTCAAATACTTTCCAAAAACCTCCAACAGTGATTTTTATCACTATTGTAACATATGTAACATAGAAAACCCCATTTTGTAATCCATAGCTCCATTTTGTGCAGGCCGAGGAGTCCTTGAGCTTGAGGAGCTTAGGTAGAACAAGCGTATCAATTTTCGTTATTTTTAGACATCGTTTACCCTTCCAAATAGCATCTAGGACCTAATTTTTAACTATGCCGGTCACTAGATGTGAAACCGGTCAAAACTAGTCTAGAAACTATAAAAAGAGCTAGAGAGCTTATTTTTGAGGTTAGCTTGTTGGAGTTTAGAGTTCTTTTGAGCTTGTAATAGTGTTCTTGAGTAATAGAGCTAATTTCTCACCTTCCATTGTGTCTTGCTTGTCTCTTCGTAGTGTGTGTGTATGTGTGTGAGCATTTCTATGCTTCTCACCTTCACTCTCACTTCATCTCACATTCACGATCTTCATATCACTCCTATCTCTTCCGCGGATTGACATTAAGGAGGTGAAGCTTCTTAACGTGGTTCTCACCATTGTGCTAGAGCAACACCAAAGATCGTGAATGTGAGATGAAGTGAGAGTGAAGGTGAGAAGCATAGAAATGCACACACACATACACACACACTACGAAGAGACAAGCAAGACACAATGGAAGGTGAGAAATTAGCTCTATTACTCAAGAACACTATTACAAGCTCAAAAGAACTCTAAACTCCAACAAGCTAACCTCAAAAATGAGCTCTCTAGCTCTTTTTATAGTTTCTAGACTAGTTTTGACCGGTTTCACATCTAGTGACCGGCATAGTTAAAAATTAGGTCCTAGATGCTATTTGGAAGGGTAAACGATGTCTAAAAATAACGAAAATTGATACGCTTGTTCTACCTAAGCTCCTCAAGCTCGAGGACTCCTCGGCTTGCACAAAATGGAGCTATGGATTACAAAATGGGGTTTTCTATGTTACATATGTTACAATAGTGATAAAAATCACTGTTGGAGGTTTTTGGAAAGTATTTGAAAACATAATTATTTGAAAAACGATTCGACTGGCTCCTTGCTCCATCGTTACATGCTTCCGTGTCGTCTGTGCCTCTGGCTGCTTCCAACACCCCCTCCCTCTCGCTTCTGTCGTCCCTGACAGAACCTTGCTGTGAGGTCTGCCGGATATAGTTCTGTAGGAGGTCTTGAGCGAGGGTGTGCTCGGAGATACGAATGCCTCGGGCCAGGTCTGCCTCGAGTCTCTCCTAGTCCATTGGTTGCGATTCTTCCGGTGGCGGGAGCTGATAGTGTGTGGAATAGACCATTCGTTCACAGGCAAATAATTGTAATAAATGTGTAGGTCTGCTTATGAATACCTCTGAATGGTATTCCCAGAAGCCGGTTGTGAACATCTCTTCGAACGTCTGCTTGTAGCACGCCGGTAGGTACTTTATTCTGCAGTGCCAGGCATAACACACCCGTAGCGATGGCGTTGTACTCATATCATATACCAGGTCCAAATTGCCATGCTCAAAGCCCGGGGTGTTGACATGGGGTGCCTTGACGCGTCGGAAGACTTTAAAAATCATTTGCATCATGTCAAAGATTTTGACAGTCATATGCGCCGCTATATCGTCCATATGCTTTAATCTAGGGAGCCAGTGGCGAATTGTAGCCATCATGTAGCCAACAGTTGGTAACTCAATGGGTGGCTTAAAATAGGGGTAATTCAACCAGTCTTGGCACTGCTTATTGTTTTGTACCTTAATAGCAAAGGCAGTCTAGGAGCGGCGTCGTGGCACTGGTCCCCAACACGGGTTGTACTTTAAGTGCAAAGGTGCCTTTACCCATGTACTCGGTTCTGCTTCTAAGTTTTCTCGGTTCTGATCATGTAAGCGCTGGTTTTCTTCCTTGGCGGCTGCTAGGTGTCTTCGTAGTAAGCCCATGTTTCGTGTTAGCGTTGCATTGCGGACTGTCTGGGCTCTTAATAAGTTATCCAAGTCAGCAGTGGCTTCCTTGGTCTTTTCTTCACTTTTTAGTTCCAATTTGTGATAAGCCTCGCGTAATTCCTGGTAGCGGGTGTTCAGAGAGGCATTCTCAATAGACAATAAATTAAGCTGCGACTGTAAGTCGTTGGTTGTCCTCTGCAGCTGCTGATAATTATCACCAAGAGATGTGAACTCATCTCTTACTTGCGTCATACACATGAACATTTGTCGGAATGCATTATCTACAGTGGGTGATAGTATTAATGGGGTGCTAAATGAAGATGCAGTTGGTGTAGATGCAACGGGAACGGGGAATGGGGATGGGAAGGTGGATGATGTAGTGATTGTTGAAAATTGTGATGTGCCTAAAAATGTTTGTGCCGGGAGTGAAGGTAGTGATGGTGCAGTGGGTGGTGAGATGTCCATGTCAGTGGACGTATCTAGTGCGGTGACCGTGAATATGGGTGTGATCGTGGGTGCTCGTGCTGGTGTAAATACGGGATTTACAAAGGTTGAGGGATAATTTACAGGGGGGCTGGCTGGAGCAGCTTGGTGGAAAGGGGAAAGAGGGGTTACAGTGGGTCGGGGAGGTGAGACGGGGGAGAAGGTTAATGGCGGTGGGAATGGGAAAAGGGGTCTTGGAGTAGTGGGGAAAGATGGAAAAGATGGATGGAGGAATGGGTTGGATAGAAAGGTGGGTGTGGGTGGGGGTAGACTAGGGCTAATGGGTACGGGAATTGTGGGGTTAGTGATCGTAAAGACAATTTCTGCAACACCACCGGCGAATGAAGATGTGGGTCTGGGGGAAGGAGGGTGAAGAGGGGAGGCTGGATGGATGGGCGGTGAGAGAGGAGCGGTGGGGGTGGTCGGTACTTCAGTGACTGCTGAGGTAGGTATAGTTGTAGCGCGGGGTGGGGAATCTACAATGATGGTTTCTACGGCCAATGAACTTTCAGGGACGAGGCGTGCCTCTCTGGCTTGTTCTGAAGATTGTGCTCCGGTTGGTACACGAATGTATTCGCCGGGCTTTGAAAGTAGTCGTACTCTGCGGGGGTCAAACTGTGGTAGTGGCTTTCGTTGCAAGTACTTGAGTGCCTCGTTGCAGCCTACTGATTGGACTAATTCTTTGAATCCTTTGATGTATGCGTCTTCGAATCCGCCTGTGACAAGTTCTTGTTCTATTATTTTTTGGCTCTCTTCCTCTGTCAGCTTCTTGCGTGCCCAAACTTTTTCCATAGTTCTATACAGCTTCTTGATAGCTAGTGTGTAAGCTGCTGCCTCGTAAGTTTCATCTTCATGGGTACTTGTATCACCATGTGTGTCTGTTTGTTGGCCTTGGCCATCTGTCTATTCATGCTCTTGGGATTCATGTGTTCCCTGGCTAGCTTTGTCGTCACCTTCGTCGTCATCGGTTGCTGTTCTTTCATCATCAGAGCTGGACACGATCTGTCCTTGTGGCTGATCCCTGGGTGTGGTAGGGTAGCTAGGCCTTTCAAATTCTTGAGAAAACATTTGTCCTTCTGAAAACTGGAACTGATTGGAGAATGCATCGGGCATCTCAAAATCAAAAGTTTGGTCCAGTGGCTCTGCTTGTCCTGGTTCTAAATGCGGTATTGGAAAAGAGAAAGCTTCCGCACCAATAGTGGTGGGAAGTTCAGCTGCTGTGGTGATAGGTTCTGTGGTTGTGGCTGCTTGGGGTGCAACATTACTGGTGGTGCCCTCCGGCGTAACTGGTCTTGATAACCGTATACGAATTGGTGGTACTGTGGGAGTGGCTGCTGTTGGTGACTGCTCTGGAGATGGTTGTGGCGAGGGTGATTCTGGAACTTGTAGGCACGGGATAGTACCTCTCATCCGCTTTCCGGCTCTGCCTTTGCTAGACTTTCTAGCCTTCCTAGTGGTCCCTTTGAATGCTTTCAGTTCCTCACTGGTCATGGCACGCTCTATGGGTAAATCATATGCCAAGCACATATATATGATCCTGGTGAGGGCGCAGCACCCATTGATTACCTTCTTTCGCTCCCACCGATGTTGTGCCAAATAGAGCTGATCAATGATCCAGCTAGCTAGATCAACCGTTTGCGGTCCAGTACATGCTAAGTATAATCCGAACCAGATTCTCTTGTGGGGCATGGTAAAACGATCCTGAGCTGGGAAAGCAAAGTGCTGCATGCATATCCGTAATGGCTTAGAGAGCTCAGGTGTTATAGCAGAAATATCCTCCCACTTAGTTACGTCACCACGCTTCATCTGCTCTGGGACTAGCCGTTCTTTCTCTGTTGGAGTGTGTGTTCCATGAATCTTGATGGCCGCTCTGATTAAATCCTTCGAAAGATAAAATCTTTTGTAAGGTGGATCATCCACTAAAGAAGGCAAAATAAAGGTTCCTGGGATGTCCTTATTCTCTGAGGCCAGCAAAGTGGTGATTAAGTAATAACACCTATAAAAGTCAGGTTTGGGCAGAGGATCACTGAAATACTCCGTGAAGCTGGCTCTAGCCCAAACATGAGTTAAGTCTTGGGTGTTCTGTAGGCCTTCGAATTCTCTTGAGAAGAATTGATACTTGCCCCATGTGCGGTCATCAAATGTCATATTTGCGTCAAAAATGAAGTCAGCATCAGCTAATGGTCCTGCTAGGCCTTGGAACCAGTGAGAGTTACGGTGTATCTTCTCTGTGTATCCCATAGGTGGGTTATCGATTGGCATGGGTCCCGGAAATCCTTCGAACTCTGGCGGTGGAGCGGTCGGGTGGGATTCTGCTCGTAAAACATTGAGGGGCACCGCAGCTACGCTGGGGCCTGCTTCCGATGGTCCTGTTTCGGTTTGCATGATGATTGATGAGCTAATGGAAAAGATCTGCTACAAAAGATTAACACATTAGTATGGAAATTAATTATGATCCCATTAAGGTGAGACCGCAATCCCTTTCCATAACCGATGTGTAAGCCGTGTAGCCAAGTGTCGTGAAGTGATTGATGCAATGATTATTTGCAAAACTAATGCAGGTCTCTAGACACCTACATGGTCAGATTATGCATACATTTCTTGATGAGCCGTTATTATGCATGATGTGGGGTTTGGGTGTATGAATTTATACAAGGTTTGGTTGAGGGTGAATTAGTACAAGGGTGGAGTTTAAACGGGGTGGGAAAATTGTTAGATAATGGGGTACAAGAAGACGTCTGGATACGTTTCGGTATCCATTTCCTAAGAGTCTTTGAGTGGGTGGTATGTTTCTGTTGAGGTACAAAAAGTGGTATCGGGTTTGGTGGTATTGAAGGATGAAAAGGCTTCTGAGGGGTATATATTACATGGCTTGAGGGTTGGGATATAATACATTGTTTGGGCACCCAAATCTGCATGGGTGTGGGTCTATGGATAAGATATTTCTTGGCGATCCAAATCTGTCGAGTACTGGTACGTGTAGAAGAAGATCGAGGGGACTTTGGATGGGAACTTTGCTTCTGTTGCAACTTTATCCTGTTCTCGTCTGCAGTGTTGCCAATAGCCTGTGGTTGCTGTCCTTTTGGCACCCATATTTGTTTCGTGCCACTAGTTCTGTGATGTTGATACTGCTGCTTTCCTTGCCTTGTCTGGTGATGTCGTCGGTCTGGGTTCCTCTGTGGTGGTTGACTTGTTCCTGATTGGGTTTGAGAGGTCCATTGGACACTCTGCTTTGGAAAAGAAGGGAGATCCAACACTTGCGTGACCTGCCCATTAGGAAGTGATCCGTTCTTTATCTTTAATCTAGGCCAGTCCGCAGCAAGTTTGGAAGGATGAGCATCGCAGGGTGTTGTGCTCATTTGGCCGCTGATGCAACCCACCTGACCGCTGATTGTATTCATCTACCCTAGCGGTTGGGTAGCTGCCCCTTCTAGTTTGCAGGAAGCCCCAGGGAAGATCTCCTGTCGTCCTTCTGATTGACAACTGTCCAGAGCCAAGCCCGAGTGGGTTGGTGTAGACGTGACGTGACTGGTCTGACCCAAGATCTTCCGGTCTTCCGTCGCATGCGTTTCATAGGGTCTAGGGTTACGAACCTCAATCGGAATGCAATTAGGGAAGTCAAGCAGTATCACTCGCTTCTGCTCTATGGTTCCAATCTGTAAGGAGCCTTGTCTAAGATTTAGGTCCACTGAGTGATCGTATAGCCAATCTTGGCCAAGGATTAGGGGTTCTATCAGGTCGTCATCATGGCACACTAGTAGCTTCGCTGTCATGGTCACATCCTTAATGAGGATAGGAAGGTCCACCTCACCCATGCAAGGGGTTTCCATGCCTCCTAGCCCTATGAGGTATGCCTCAATTGGCCGCATTTCTATTCCTGAATCCTTATAACGGGACCATCTAATTGCACTAGTCGCAGCACCTGAGTCAATTAAAGCCCTGAGCTCTTGGCAAGGGTTGCCGTGCTCTAACCTGACTCTAATGAATGGTCTCCTGTCCACTATACTAGGATGAGTGGTTGACTTTACTTGACACATGGCCATGGGATATCTGGGTGTAGTTTCCAGATGGTTATAATGTTCTCTCCCTAGTCCTTGTCTTCTTAACTTCATGCGTTTAATGCGTTCTATTGCTTCTGCCTGAGCTTCCGCTCGTATTCTATTTTCTTCCTCCTTACGCTTCTTTGCCAACGTGAGTCGTCTAAGCATATCGTCAGTAAGGGGTTCCTGATATAGCTTGACTCTACAGCCACTAATATAATTAGGCATTATATCTCCTTCTAACGTGGCTAATTGTACTGCTCCACTTGTTGAGAGTTTATTAATGATCATAGGTCCATAACCTCGCTTTTCTAACTTACGTGCGTGTTACTTTAGCGTATATACTAGAACTAAATCTCCTTCTTTTAGGCCTTTATCTTTCACATGTGCATCAAAATACGCTTTCTGTCGCTTCTTTGTTGCATATATTCCTGCTGCTGCCTTTAGCCTGGTTTCTCCTAATCGTTCCAAGTCCAATATTCTTGGTGATAATTCATGACCGGTCCACTGATGTTCTTGTGCAACCTTAAGGGTCGGTATCAAGAAGTCCAAAGGAAGCACAGCATTCTGACCAAAAACCATCTGAAAGGGAGTTGCATTGAGTACGGTCTTGTAGGCCACTCGATATGCCCAAACAGCGTGGTGTAACTGTTTGTCCCAATCTGAACGTTTGTTGTTCACGAGTTTCGTCAGTACGTTACAAAGGATCTTATTAGTGCTTTCAGCCTGACCATTGGCCTGAGGATGATATGGTGCGGATTTCTTGTGAATCACCATAAAATCCTGTAACAGATATTCAATGACTTGGTTTATAAAGTGAGTGCCTCGATCGCTCACTAACTCTATAGGCAATCCATATCTTGTAAAGACATTCTCAAATAAGAATTTTGCAGTTGTGTGTGCATCATTCTTTTTCGTGGCTTTTGCCTCTACCCATTTGGTTAGATAATCCGTGGCAACAATAATGTATTCCGCATGTGTACCTTTTGCAGGGGGGTTAATGGGTCCTACAAAGTCTATACCCCACTTTGAAAATGCACGTCCGCCCATCATGGGTTTCAATGGCATTTCATCTCTGCGAGTAGGAAACTGAGTTCTTTGGCACACATCACATCTCTTGACATAGGTATGAGCATCCATGTGAAGAGTGGGCCACCATAATCTTGCAAAGAGGATGGCTTTGATTATCCTATCGGGTCCAAAATGACCTCCTGCAACACCTTGGTGTGCAGTGTCTAGTATGCTCAGATAATCATTCTCATGAACACATTGTCTTAGATATCCATCTCGTCCTCTTTTGTATAGGTTATCGCCAATAAGTGAATAATCTTGAGCTTCCTGCTCTAGACTGCGTTGTCGTGCTAAAGTCATTCCTTGAGGGAATGTCTTCGTCCTCAAGTATGTCACTAATTGTTTACTCCAGTCTGGTGTGAGAGACACATGATACAATGTAGCATGCTCTACTGGTGGTCTTTCACAACAAACGTTGCATTCTTTACACAACCTGTAGACATCTGCTTCCATCGTAGGCCAATATACTCCTAGTCTATGCAGAGTCTGTAATGTTCGATGTTTTGAATGATGTTGCTTTAGTGCACCTACATGTGCTAATTGCAACCAATTCACATGTTCTGATTCATCTACACAACAAGCAAGAATCTTTTGATTATCCTGTTTATATATGCTTCCTGCCATGATTTGATATCTCTGAGATTTGGTAATCTCTCCTTCTTTGATCTTTATCCTAGGATTCTTGGGTCCATATGTGAGAATAGGGACTATAGGCTTAGCCCATTCTGGTGCTATCTCAAGGTTTAACAAGTATGCATCTGGTAGATCATCCACTACTCCTTGAGGAGCTTCTCTTGAGGTTAATCTCGAAAGGTGGTCAGCTCTAAGATGTGTCTTTCCTTTCCTGACTATGACTTCAAAATCATACTCCATGAGTAATAGAAACCAACGTATCAGTCGTCCTGTGTTACATGGCTTGTTGACTAAGTACAATAGGGCTTGATGATCTGTAAAGAACTTGAATTTGTTGGCCAACAAGTAGTGCCTAAACTTCTTTACTGCGTAGATCATCCCTAATCCTTCTCGTTCCGTCGTGGTGTAATTTCTTTCTGCTGCGTTCAATTGTCTGCTCGCGTAAGCTATGGGGAGATCTATGTTACCTTCATTCATGGGTTGTGCTAACGCACATCCTATGGCGTAATTGGATGCATCCACATGTACATGGAATGGCTTACTCCAATCCGGGGTAGTCAATATAGGTGCTGAGCACAAGCGTCGTTTAAGTTCATTGAATGAATTTTCACATTCATCTGTCCATTCAAAGTTGGTTAAAAGAGAGTACAAAGGCTTGGCTATGATTGCATACATGTGTATGAATCTCCTATAATAACCGCAATGGCCCATAAATGCCTGTACCTCTTTCACATTAGTTGGTCTACATAATTCTGCAATTACCTTCACTTTTTCCTCATCCGTAGAGATTCCATTTTTAGACACAATGTGTCCTAGAATTTTGCCTTGTCTGACCATGAAAACGCACTTTTCTAGGTTCAAACAAACCTGATATTCTCGACATTTGTCAAATATTTGTCTTAACTCTGGAATATGTGTCTGTCTTACATTTGAATGTGCACATAAGTCATCGACATAAACTTCCAAACTCTTGCGTAGGAATTCCTTAAAAACATGACACATGAGTCGCTGGAAAGTGGCGGGTGCATTTGTTAAGCCAAATGGCATCACACGAAATGCAAATATGCCCCATTCAGTGGCAAATGCCGTCTTGTGTTGATCTTCTGGAGCAATGGCTACTTGATTATAGCCTGAAAATCCATCAAGAAAGCTGTAAACTTCCTTGCCCGCAACTCTTTCCAATAGATGTTCTGTGATAGGAAGAGGATAGCTATCTCTAATCGTGGCGGCATTAACTTTTTTAAGGTTAATACACACACGCAATTTTCCATTCTTCTTGGGCACTACCACAATGGGGGATACCCATTCGGTATGCTCAATTTCGTAAATGAATCCTGCTTCTGTCAAGCGATCTATCTCCTCTTTAATCTTCGCAGCGTAGTTATCATTGTATGTGTACGGTTTCTGTTTCGTAGGTTTTGCATCTGGAGTCATAGGGATTCTATGAGAACATATATCTGGGTCTACTCCTTTCAAATCTTTGTAACTCCAAGCAAAAACATCTCTATATTCACGCAATAGGGCAACTAGCTCTTCTTCTTCTTCAGTTGTCAAATCATGCCCTATGTATGTACATTTTTCTTCTTCTCCTTCGATAGCAACTATTATTTTCTTGGTTTTCTCTCGGTTATCATATACTTGTCCGTCATTCGCCTTTCTATCAGGCATTCGTACCATGATTCTTCTATTTTCGATTTCATACTTCTTGAAGTTCTCAGGTACCTCAAACAAAGATTCTTCTCTTTCTGACATGGTTTCTTTCTTCTTTCTTTTCTTGCCTTCACTCTTGCTAGTCACTTCCGTGGCTAACCTCACCTCATTCGTAATTTCCTCGTGTCTCTGAGTGTGAGTCTCTACCTCGAAAAAGTATTCTTCCTCTGATGCAAAGGGTGGGTCCATGATAATTGATTCTAAATCAAAATCGCTCACATCCTCAAATGCATCAGTGTTAGGTTCACACTCTTCTAAAATTGCATCGCCCATGATTGGCTCTATCATGAAAACTGAAATGTCATAGCCATCCTCGTCACAGTGGGGTGTCCATTGTTCTTCATTGATGGCTACATCCATGGTTGCTAGGATTTCTGCCCAACCATGGGGTTCAAACTCTTCGTCAGGGAATACTACAGGTGCATAAGCTGGGTCTTGAAGGGTTCTTGGATGTTGTTCTGCACCTAAGGTCCTGGCTTCTATCCTTTCTTCTTCTTGTTTGGCTACTTTACACATCCATAAGTGAGTATCCTCATGCAACCAAGAAGGATCTGATTCTAATGAGTGCACGGATTCCGTCTCTACTGTTGTCTTATGAATGGTATTCCATTGTATTGGGGGTACATCTCGATGTGAATAGTCTTTAAGATTGACTTTGGTAGTCACTCCTAAATGTTGCAAGTACAAAGAATTAGTTCCCCAATCTTGTACAATTTGCAACTGACGCATGAAGGGTCGTCCCAATATCATCTCATAAGCATGATTTTTTGCAAAGTCACAAATGGCGAAAGTATGCTCAAACTCCACACCACAAGTGGTGAGAGATATGCCTTCTAGTAAGCCTAATGGTTTTTCTATGTGTCCGTCGGCCATTTGTAGCTTCATCCTGGTGGGTCTCAATGCTGGCTTACCCCAACGTTTCCATAAAGCGGTGGTAGCGATGGCCACTCAGGCTCCTGAATCTAAGATGGCTTTCGTGGTGTAGCCCTGATGGGTTATCGGAAGATAAGTGTTACCTTCCTCTCCTTCGCTTACATCTCCAATCTTTTCTACGGGTATTTCTGGTACCTTATTTTGTGATCCTATTTGTGAGGGAGTAGTAGCAAGCTCGGGGAATTGATTTGCTACATGTTTCCACAATTCTGGTTTCATCTTTAACAACTCCTCTAGAGTAAGGTTACACTGTACTTTGGTGTTCTTGATCACTTCCGTGTTTCTAGGGATTACTGATTCTTCATTCCTCACTATTATCGTGGGTGCTCTCATACTAATAGACTTTGCTTCCCAAGGTCCTGTGAACTGAGGTAATTCTCGTAAAGAATTAGATTCAAATCTTGTGTGTTCACTCAGTTGTTCTTCCTCTACATCATCGTATATAGAGGGAATGTCTTGGGGAAATTGCTCCTCCAAGTCATCTATTTCTTGAATAGGAGGATGAGTCCCTTGTTCTTTTCTCCATTTCTCTTCTTGGATCTCTCTCAAAAATTCATGTGAGTACCTATGTATGGAAGACAATTTGTCTTGACTTTCTGAGTTGGGTACTTGAGACAGGGATGGTGCATTCCTTTCCTGTGTCTCTGGGACAATAGGGTTCCTAGGCTGATCTTTTTTCTCTTTGCTTTCTATCAAATATTCTAGCCTCTCCATTAGTCCTTGAAAGTGTAATTCCGGTTTTGCCATGTTATTCCAATTAAGATATCTAGAGGCTTCGAACAAAGCTTGTGCTAGTTCTACCATTTTCATGCAAAGTTTGGTTCTCTCAATTTCTAGATCAGCTCGAGGGTAGTTTTTGCTCATTTCAGCTACCTGAGGTCCCTCTTTTAATCTAGCCTGATATGCACGAAACATCATGTCTAGATTCTCTGGTATGGGTTCCGCTAAAATTGATCCTGATTTCTGAGCTGGATTCTCTTGATTCAATTCCTGTGAAGTCAATTCTTGGATTTTGGCTCTAGATTCCTTCAAACTTCCTTCCAACTCCGTTATCTTTTTACTCCACTTTCTCTTTATCCTTTCTCTAGAATCTCTCCAAGATTTTGTCTTTTTGCTACTAGATTTTGCAACCTCACTGGTTCCGGCTACTTTCTCTTGATTAAGCTTTTAGTTCTGTAAGAGCGCCTGGGCTCTTGTTATAGCTTGGATAGGCACGTATGTAGGGTTGGATCCATCTGCGTTATTTACAATACCTATCACGTTGATCGGTGTCACATTCGAAGCGTTAACAGGGTTCTTAGGACAATCTTTGATTATGTGCTCTTTGCCACAATCAGCACAAAAGCCTTGTATGTTATAGTACTGTGATTGTCCTGCTATCGGGGGATGTGGACAATCCTTTATGAAATGATCTCCTTGGCACCTAAAGCATGGTCCTCTAGGGCCCTGTGGTCTCTGTTGTCTCAATTGGGGCCGTGGATTTGGGTTTGTGTACATCACATTAGCATAGTCGGGCTCCCAACTAGGTTCCACTGGTGGACTATCGTAATTATATGTCTCTACGTGTTCTGGTGACTCTGTGTAATATGCGGGTGGACTATCTACATGCGTAGAGTCAAAGCTGTTCGAATTCGGGTCACCCTCTGTGATCAAAGGTGAAGAAGGCACTAAGGCCCTACTTAGATTCTCTTCTGCAGCCGCGTATTTGACTGAGATGACATTTGCTAGTGGGGGTGGCTGTTGAGCTAAGACAGGTTGAGGTCTCTGTTGAGCCTGGTATGGGTAATTCTGGGGAGGCCTATAGTAATAGGTCTGAGCATTGTATTGTCCTTGATACCTACCTGGCTGTGCGTATGCTTGCGGGTAGTTCTGTCTCACGGTTTGTTTGTTGTATGGGCAGTCCTAAGCCGTATGATTCGTGTATCTTCTCTCAATTGTACAGTATTGGCCACTAGGGTTGGCTTGTGGTTGTGGTGCATTGGGACACACATTTGCCATATGATCACCACCACAGGTGTAACAACGCTTGTTTGTTAGCACCCTAGGTTTACTAGAAACTCCTAGTTTCTGGGCCACTTTTTCTGCTAGGTCCTCTATTGAGCTAGACAATTTTGTGGATGCTAGAGATGAACAGTCTAAATCCTTGTAGACCTTTGAGAGTTCTAACTCGTCTCCTAAGTTGTCCTCAATGTCTATACAAATTCTTATAGATTGCTCTAGCGTTCTGGGTTCTTTTAGGTACACGTAGGAGCGTAGTTTAGAGCTCAACAAGCCATCTAAAAACAATGACACTTGCTTGGCTTGTGAGGGTAGCTCTTGCATTGGACATCGTTCAACATATTGTCTAAACCTACGTCTTGCCAGTCTAACTGTTTCTTGAGGGGTCTGTTTAAAGCTATGAATCAACGAAGACGTGTCATGTCTAACCCCACTTTTAGAGAATTCGGTGATGAATGACTCTAAAAAGTGATGGATGTCTCTAAATTGCCTTTGTTGCAAAGGTTGGAACCAAGTTAAAGCGGTATTCTTTAATGTTAGCCCAAATGCATTATATTGCATGAACATGTCTTCAACTTGTTCGGCTCTTAGTACTTGTTTGAATTCTGCAACGTGGTCATCGGGATCTCCTATCCCATCAAAGTAATTCTTCATTGATTTTACTAATTGAGTGGGTCTCAATATTCTTGCGTGTTCGCGGGGTCTAGGTAGAGGAAAATCATCTCTACCACCTAGTATTCCATGATCTCTTTGTCTATCCGCTCTATTAGTGTTCGTGGTTGTTCTATCTCTCCCTACGGGATGAGTGAAGCTTACTTCGGGTCTTTCTTTATTTCCCTCTCTTTGATTTCCATGGGCTGATGATGTTCCTGCCCCTTGTTGACTTGTATTCATGTTCGTCCTAGATGGAGGGAATACCAATTCACCTCTCCATGTGTATGTGTTTTTAGCGCGGTCAGGCACCACAAAGACTCTTTCTAAAGTCTCATCCAGGTATACAACCTTTCCAGGTGTATCCGGGTCCTTGAACTCGTATATCGTGATGATACCTACCTCACTAAGTATTTCGGTCTTGTATCTCCAAAAGGCTTCATCAGTTTCTTTATTTACAAACAACTCTATGCTTCTGTTGTCCTGAGGGATCCATTCCGGGATTAGTACTCGTGTCAGTACAGATTTCCCTCTAGGTGTTCTAGGCTCTCCTAATGGTTCTTTTCCTTGAGATTTTGCTTCCGTCTCTGATTGAATCATGCCAAACTCGTTGGTATTGTTTGGCTGCGTACTTAAGATGTACATCGTTCCTTCTCTGTCTATGTACGCGTCTCTCTCGAATTTCACCACTGGACGTTCCAATCCAATGGGTTGATCGGGGTTGTGCATTTGCACCACTTGCCTTCGCAAACCATCCTCATAGATGCGAGCACCTAATCGGTTGGTTCGGAGAAACTCTAGTTGCGTTCTATAGGGTCGTTCTGGTTTTTCTAAATAGGCTACATTCAACCCTCCTTCTGGTCTGTCTGTGCTAAATGCCATTTCTGATTCGCTAGTATCTGAGCTCTCGTAGGGATAACTAGTGTTCAATTGTTGAGCCCACGATCGTGCAGTAGTTCTTACACTTGCCTCTAATGATCTAAGGCTTCACCGGTCTGACTTACCTATATGTTTGCCCGATCTAAGGTTCATTAATTTTCTTCCTTGCACACTCAATACACGCTCAGATCGTCAATGATTCTTTGTTATTACTTTCTTGATTCTTTTTAGATTTCTTTAGATTCTTGTCTTAATGTATGCGTCAGGAATTCGACTTTCCGTTATAATTTTGAGTTCTCGTTCCGTCAGACTTAGGTTCTTTCCTTTAGGTTTTCGTGTCACACACCTTTACTTGTAGTCTTAGACTTGAAAGAATTAAATATCTTGAACTTGAGGCGTTCCTATCGTCGTTAATCCACAACACTACCGTTTATCCTAAGCTAAGAATTGACTGAGGGGGTTGAGTAATTTTCCAACCTCGAGTCAGCTTTTCTGGTTGCTCTGATGCCCAAGAAGCCGCGCTTCCCAAGCTTTATGCCCTTCACTGCCTTGCCTTGGTTGCCTTCGATTGCCCTTGCTAGACCTGAAAAAATCCAATATTAGACCAATTCACAGTTGGATGATCAAGCACTTGAGTATATACACCTTTTAAGTCCCTTCCCTTTTGCCCAACTTTTCAATGTTTGCCCCCTGGCTTTCTAGTCCCAAACTAGGTCAACCTCAAAATAGCTTATCTAAAATAGACGTATCCTTTAAGAAAAAAACAGTTGAGGTTTCTAATGAGCTATTAAGCTCAAAAAACGGACTTCGGATGAAAAAGTTATGACCGTTCAGGCCCTGGGGGGTAAAAATTGACAAACAGGTTTTTCTCCAAATATGAGCTAAGGGGTCTCCTATGAGTCTAATCACCCAAAAATTTCCCAAAAATAGCCCCAAAATTGGCCAAAAAATGAAACCCTAAAATCTGCGATGGGGGTGCACAATCGCGATGGTCTGAGACAATCGCGATGGTCTGGGACCGTCGCGATGGCGTGAGGGTGAACCGTCGCGATGGCGTGAATTCGCACAATCGCGATGGCGTGGACCTGGGCAATCGCGATGGTCTGAAATTGCACCGTCGCGATGGCGTGAAAGTGCACCGTCACGATGGTCTGAAGTTGCACCGTCGCGATGGCGTGAAAGTGCACCGTCGCGATGGTCTGAAAGTGCACTGTCGCGATGGCGTGAAAGTGCACCGTCGCGATGGCGTCAATCAACGGTCAACGTGGACAATCGCGATGGTCCAAAGTGAACCGTCGCGATGGTCTGAGCGCGATGGCGTGAGCCAACCGCGATGGTCTGGGCGCGATGGCGTGAGCCAACCGCGATGGTCTGAGCGCGATGGCGTGAGCCAATCGCGATGGTCTGAATTTTTTTTTTGAAGTGTCGCGATGGTCTGAAGTGCACTGTCGCGATGGTCTAGATTGCCACGTGGCACCGTCGGCGCGATGGCGTGAGCCAATGCGATGGCGTGACACAATCGCGATGGTCAGAGACCGTCGCGATGGTCCGGCCAAGCCGTCGCGATGGCGTGAGCCAATCGCGATGGTGTGACACAATCGCGATGGTCAGAGACCGTCGCGATGGTCCACCAAACTATGAATTTTTGCAATGCAGCTGTGGATTCGTAGAGGCGCTGGTGTCGCCTACACGCTGGTGTGGTCGCTTACCAAAAATGCCGAAGGTTGCAAACCATCGCGATGGTCTGACACACTCGGAAATTTCTGACAGAAGATGATTTTCTTACCTTTTTGCAGCCTTCCTGATGCACTGGAGCTCTGTACCTGCAAGAAAACTCAAGAAAACAAAAGTACACACAAGCACAAAAGCTCTCTCTCACTCTCTCGCATGCACAAATGAGGGGAAATGAGGAGAATGGGTGGATATGGTGAATTTTCTCATTTTTTTGGAGATGAAGATGATGATGCGGTGATGAAGATGGAGTGTGGGGGAGGTGAAAAACACTAAAAACTAAGTAAAAACAACAACAAAAACTGAAATTTTTACCTTCCAACGCCACTTCTTGCTATACTCTTACCATCACACATTCGTCCTAGACTCGATCCCCGGCAACGGCACCAAATTTGGTGTTGCTCTAGCACAATAGTGAGAACCACGTTAAGAAGCTTCACCTCCTTAATGTCAATCCGCGGAAGAGATAGGAGTGATATGAAGATCGTGAATGTGAGATGAAGTGAGAGTGAAGGTGAGAAGCATAGAAATGCACACACACATACACACACACTACGAAGAGACAAGCAAGACACAATGGAAGGTGAGAAATTAGCTCTATTACTCAAGAACACTATTACAAGCTCAAAAGAACTCTAAACTCCAACAAGCTAACCTCAAAAATGAGCTCTCTAGCTCTTTTTATAGTTTCTAGACTAGTTTTGACTGGTTTCACATCTAGTGACCGGCATAGTTAAAAATTAGGTCCTAGATGCTATTTGGAAGGGTAAACGATGTCTAAAAATAACGAAAATTGATACGCTTGTTCTACCTAAGCTCCTCAAGCTCGAGGACTCCTCGGCTTGCACAAAATGGAGCTATGGATTACAAAATGGGGTTTTCTATGTTACATATGTTACAATAGTGATAAAAATCACTGTTGGAGGTTTTTGGAAAGTATTTGAAAACATAATTATTTGAAAAACGATTCGACTGGCTCCTTGCTCCGTTGTTACATGCTTCCGTGTCGTCTGTGCCTCTGGCTGCTTCCAACACCAAGCCCTGCTGATCATACAATGGCTTATCCTATGCTAGACTTAGAACATGAAAGAATGCAGAAGTGTAAACAGATCATTTGCGAAGTACAACTCAAAATGGGGGAAGAAGACAATTCTCAAAAAACAGTTGAGAAATCTGAGTCAACAAAAACAAGAGGAAAGAGTATCAAGGAAGAAAACCCACAAGTAACACTCCAAGTGAATGTAGACAAAAAATGTACAATTCTGTATCACACCACTTGGGAAGATTTAATAAAACAAAATCCTCACCTACAGAACCAAGTGAAAAAGTGGGAAACAACACCAGAAAATCTTCACCCACAACTACAAGAAATGGAGGAGTTGTGGTATATTCCCATTGATAAGATAGGAGGATATTGTGAGGGAGAAGAGGGAAACTCAACTCTAAAAATACAATTTGGTAAAAACCAGGCCAAAGCTATTTTGGATAGTGGATCAGGAGTGGCCATCATGACTAAACAAACCTGGGAGAAATGGGGAAAAAGTGAATTATTACCCACAAAAATGAGATTGCAACTTGCAGATGGACACATTGAAAAACCCCTAGGGATATGGGAAAAGGTGATTGTGGACATATGTGGGATAGAGATAGAACATACCTTTGCTATAGTTGAATTCCCACAATCTACCTCATATGAAATTATCCTAGGACGACCATTCATGAGACAAATGCAAATTGTACAAGATTGGGGTAATGATTGCTTATACCTACAGAGCAAAGGAAGAATAACCAAGGTAAATCTAAGAAATGGGCACTACTGTGACATACCCCCTCAAGAATGGTATAAAATTCATCAGAATCAAGAGTTGAGTGAGGAATCAGAAATGGAGGATCAGGATGAAGCTGAATCATCTGTATGGAGGTGCAATATGATAAGAAGTCTGACCAATAGGAAAAGGAGATTAAGAAGAGAGGATTGTGTGGAAGAAAGAGGGTTACAAGATGAGAATTATGTACCTCAACAATTCAAGGATGAGGAATTTGAGCCCTATGGGTGGAATCAAATTTTGGCTACCACGGATCTAGCCAGTGATGAATATGTAGGAGTGAAATTTCAAAATGAAGAAGGATATGATATTTTTCACATTGGAATACAAATGATAAAGGTATCCAGAACAGAAGAGGACATAGAAGAAGAAATAATATTACAAAAAGGAAAGACACAATTCTTGGAGGAAGTAAAAGCTGAAGATGCTATTAAGGATAAGATTTCAGGTAAGTACAAGAAAAACAAACACAAAGAAATAGAAGAAAATCAGGAAAATGAGAAGAAGACAAGGGAAATGAACAAAGACCAACAATTTGATGTACCAGAAAATTTTAAGACTTATGAAGTAGAAAATAGATTACTTCTCAGAAGGAAACCAAAGAGGGAAAAGAAGAAAGGAGAAGCTTATGACAATGAGGAAGAAACTAAGAAGATCATGATCACTCAGGAGGAGGGAGAAGAAAGACACATTGTAGTGGCTGATGACATGACAACTCAAGAAGAAGAGGCACTAAGAAACTTGGCAAGAAAATATAGGGATGTACAAAGATTTGAAAGGTATTGATCCTAAAATCTGTGAGCATAAGATTCCTATGACACCTGAAGCAAAACCTAGTAAACAGAGACATTACACATTTAATGATAAATACTCTGCCAAGATAAAGGAAGAAATTGACAAGCTATTAGCTGCCAATTTCATCTATGAAATTGAGTATACAGGATGGATATCTCCTATAGTTGTGGTACCTAAAAAGAATGGGAAACTTAGGGTATGCATTAACTTGAAAAAGGTAAATGCAGCAACTATAAGGGATAATTATCCACTGCCTATAACAAATCATCTTCTAGAAAGAGTTGCTGGGAAGGAGGTTTATAGTTTTTTAGATGGCTTTTCAGGATACAACCAGGTCCCTATAGCATTGGAAGACCAACATAAAACTGCCTTCTCCACAGAATGGGGAATCTATGCCTTTAGGGTTATGCCCTTTGGGTTAACCAATGCTCCAGCAACTTTTCAGAGATTGATGTGTCATGTCTTCAAAGAGTTTTTGAGAAAAGTAATGGAAATCTATGTAGATGATCTTTGTACTTTTTCATTAAAAAGACAAGATCACTTGCAGGACTTAGAAGATATATTCAGGAAATGCAGAACCTACAGAGTATGCTTAAATCCAGAGAAATGTGTATTCTTTGTGAGACAAGGAAGAATGCTGGGTCATATAGTCTCTAAAAATGGAATTTCAACTGATGAGAAGAAAATAAAGGCCATAATAGAGCTTTCAAGACCAACAAGTGTAAAAGAACTTCAAACTTTTATGGGACATTGTGGGTACTATAGGAAATTTGTACATAAATTTGCTGACATAGCAAAACCCTTATATGCCCTAGTTACAAAGTTTGAGTGGACTGAGGAGTGTGACCAAGCCTTTGAAACTCTAAAAACTTGTTTGGTAACAGCCCCAATTCTGAAAACACCTCAATGGGACAAAATTTTTCATGTCCATGTGGACGCTTCCAATTATGCTTTGGGATGTGTGTTAGCACAACCAATAGAAGGAAGCAAGTTAGATTTTCCAGTGGCCTATGCTAGTAGACAATTGAATCTAGTAGAGAAAAATTACACAACCACTGAAAGAGAGGGATTGGGCATGGTATTTGCTGTAAAAAAATACAGACATTACCTTTTGGCCAACAAGTTTAAGTTCTTTGTAGACCATAAAGCTTTGTTATATTTGGTAAATAAACCTTGTCACACTGGGAGAATAGTCAGATGGTTTTTATTGCTAATGCAATTTGAGTTTGAAGTAGTGGTCAGACAAGGGAAAACACACTTGAGGGCAGATCATTTATCTCGAATCCAGTCTGAAGAACCCAGTTCACCTTTAGATGACAATCTGCCAGACACTTATATCTTTAAGGTAGAAAGTGTTCCTAAGTGGGCCATGACTTTAGTACCATTATTAACCATGGGACCTTGTAGAACAATTGGGAATAATGCACACCTAGTTTTGCAAAGAAGGAACTTCATGTTACTAGCTGGGCATTTATACCATCTCAACCATACTGGCATATTAGAATATTGCACTCCTGAGGAGGAGCAACAAGAATACCTGAGGAGAGCTCATCATTGGAACCCTTGCACTCATGCTTCTAGGGTAGTCACCCTAAGTAATCTCAATAGAATGGGGGTACATTGGCCTAATAAAATTCAAGATGTATCGAAATACATTGCCAATTGCAAGAAGTGCCAAGCATTACAAGACTCAGAATTCATAACTCTATATTGGTTCCAGAAAAATCCAGATTGGAGTGAGAATATCATTGGAGAGTTGAGAAGGAAGGAGAAAGGAAAACAAGTGAAAACTGGTACAGAATCAAAAAACTTACAAGTAATCTCTGAGGAATATCAATTGATAGGGGAACAGTTGTATAAGAGAGGAATGGATGGATACCTGAGAATTTGTGTTCTTGAGAATAAATATCTGGAAATGTTGGAAATGGCACACTCTGGAGTGGCAGGAGGACACTTCTCAAGTGACAGAACTGCCAAACTCATTTTATATTCTGGTTTTTGGTGGCCAACGCTATTCCTTGATGCAAGAACTTATGTAAAAAAATGTGATATCTGTCAAAGGGTAAGTCAACCAAACAGAAGAAATGACATGCCATTGGTTCCATTAATTTCAGCCAGAGCCTTTAGTAAATGGGGATTGGATTTCATTGGACCTATACACCCTCCAGCAAAACATTCCCATGCTGAATACATCATAGTGGCTACAGACTACCTGACAAAGTGGGCTGTGGCCAAAGCCACAAAGAGAAATGATGCTAATACTACTGCCAGATTCCTATATGAAAACATTATCACCAGATTTGGACTTCCAATTGAACTAGTAAGTGATAGGGGGACCCATTTTATAAACCAGATCATAGAAAACATCACTGAATATTTCTTGATCAGTCATAGAAAATCAGCCCCATATCACCCACAAGCCAATGGACTAGCAGAAAGCACTAATAAAGTACTTTGTACTGTACTATCAAAATTAGTAAACAAAAACAGAAATGATTGGGATCTACAACTTAATCATGTCCTATGGGCTTATAGAGTGGCTTACAAAACTGCAATAGGGAGCTGTTGCTCTAGCACAATGGTAAGTACCACGTTAAGAAGCTTCACCTCCTTAATTGTCAATCCGCGGAAGAGATAGGAGTGATATGAAGATCGTGAATGTGAGATGAAGTGAGAGTGAAGGTGAGAAGCATAGAAATGCACACACACATACACACACACTACGAAGAGACAAGCAAGACACAATGGAAGGAGGGAAATTAGCTCTATTACTCAAGAACACAATTACAAGCTCAAAAGAAATCTAAGCTCACACTAGCCAACACTAACCAACCTCAAAAATGAGCTCTCTAGCTCTTTTTATAGTTTCTAGACTAGTTTTGACCGGTTTCACATCTAGTGACTGGCATAGTTAAAAATTAGGTCCTAGATGCTATTTGGAAGGGTAAACGATGTCTAAAAATAACGAAAATTGATACGCTTGTTCTACCTAAGCTCCTCAAGCTCGAGGACTCCTCGGCTTGCACAAAATGGAGCTATGGATTACAAAATGGGGTTCTCTATGTTACATATGTTACAATAGTGATAAAAATCACTGTTGGAGGTTTTTGAAAAGTATTTTTAGAACATGATTCTTTGAAAAAAGATTTGACTGGCTTCCTGCTCCGTCGTTACATGCTTCTGCGTCGTCTGTGCCTCTGGCTACTTCCAACACCCCCCTCCCTCTCGCTTCTGTCGTCCCTGACAGAACCTTGTTGTGAGGTCTGCCGGATATAGTTCTGTAGGAGGTCTTGAGCGAGGGTGTGCTCGGAGATACGAATGCCTCGGGCCAGATCTGCCTCGAGTTTCTCCCAGTCGATTGGTTGCGGTTCTTCCGGTGGCGGGAGCTGATAGTGTGTGGAATAGACCATTCGTTCACAGGCAAATAATTGTAATAAATGTGTAGGCCTGCTTATGAATACCTCTGAATGGTATTCCCAGAAGCCGGTTGTGAACATCTCTTTGAATGTCTGCTTGTAGCATGCCGGTAGATATTTTATTCTGCAATGCCAGGCGTAACACACCCGTAGCGATGGCGTTGTACTCATATCATATACCAGATCAAAATTGCCATGCTCAAAGCCCGGAGTGTTGACATGTGGTGCCTTGACGCGTCGGAAGACTTTAAAAATCATTTGCATCATGTCAAAGATTTTGACAGTCATATGCGCCGCTATATCATCCATATGCTTTAATCTAGGGAGCCAGTGGCGAATTGTAGCCATCATGTAGCCAACAGTTGGTAACTCAATGGGTGGCTTAAAATAGGGGTAATTCAACCAGTCTTGGCACTGCTTATTGTTTTGTACCTTAATAGCAAAGGCAGTCCAGGAGCGGCGTCGTGGTACTGGTCCCCAACACGGGTTATACTTCAAATGCAAAGGTGCTTTTACACATGTACTCATCATCTCTGGATACTGCTGTAGTAAATCTTTTCGCCACTCTGGTTGATAGATCCTTCCTTGTTGTGCATCTAGTGGCAAATCATCCGCCTCGAATTGAGTTGCATGCGATGGTTTCTTACCTGTCTCTTTCTCAATGGCTAGCTGGTATTCGGCCATTAACATGAAATACAGTTTATACTGTAGCTCATGCCCAGATATGTATCGTCGCGGGGCCAAATGAGCAAAGAATGGAGACTGTAATATTCTTTCTTCTATCATTGCCATGGCATGTAATTGTGCCTCTACTCTCGCTGAGTGCGTTGTTCCACGTTCCTCAATAGTCTTCATCCACGCGGGGGTCGGAAGTTCGTATGTCATCTAGCCTTCAGCCGTGACGCGTCCGCCTGGGATGGGTTGTGGCTCGTATGCTTCCTCAAACGTTTCCTCCACCGGGATGGTGACCGTTTCTTCCTCAGCTGGAAGCTCAGGTGTGGAATCTGGCCTTGGTGGTGCTTCATATACTGCGATCCTTGATTCAAGGTGTGATACCTGGGCCCGTAATGAGTTGAGTTCCTCTAGGAGGTCAGGAGAGGGGTCCACAGGTGCTGGTATGTCTTGGTGTGCCGGTTCTCGTAACTGGAGTAATTTATGATCTTCTTTGAGTTTCTGTAACTCCTCGTTCATGCGGTCGTATTCATCTAGTAATCTTACATGATCGTCTAGCAGCATCCTCATCGAGTCTGAAGGAATGGCTTGGAACCTGCTAGGACTGAGTGGTTGGTCTGGGTGGTCGAGCGCTGCTTCTAAGTTTTCTCGGTTCTGATCCTGTAAGCGCTGGTTTTCTTCCTTGGCGGCTGCTAGGTGTCTTCGTAGTAAGCCCATGTTGCGTGTTAGCGTTGCATTGCGGACTGTCTGGGCTCTTAATAAGTTATCCAGGTCAGCAGTTGCTTCCTTGGTCTTTTCTTCGCTTTCTAGTTCCAATTTGTGATAGGCTTCACGTAATTTCTGGTAGCGGGTGTTCAGAGAGGCATTCTCAATAGACAATAAATTAAGCTGCGACTGTAAGTCATTGGTTGTCCTCTGCAGCTGCTGATAATTATCACCAAGAGATGTGAACTCATCTCTTACTTGCGTCATACACATGAACATCTGTCGAAATGCATTATCTATAGTGGGTGATAGTATTAATGGGGTGCTAAATGGAGATGCAGTTGGTGTAGATGCAACGGGAATGGGGAATGGAGGTGGGAAGGTGGATGATGTAGTGATGGTTGAAAATTGTGATGTGCTTAAAAATGTTCGTGTTGTGAGTGAAGTGAGTGATGGTGCTGTGGGTGGTGAGATGTCCATGTCAGTGGACGTGTCTAGTGCGGTGACCGTGAATATGGGTGTGATCGTGGGTACTCGTGCTGGTGTAAATACGGGATTTACAAAGGTTGAGGGGTAATTTACAGGGGGGCTGGCTGGAGCAGCTTGGTAGAAAGGGGAAAGAGGGGTTACAGTGGGTCGGGGAGGTGAGACGGGGGAGAAGGTTAATGGCGGTGGGAATGGGAAAAGGGGTCTTGGAGTTGTGGGGAAAGGTGGAAGAGATTGATGAAGGAATGGGTTGGATAGAAAGGTGGGTGTGGGAGGGGGTAGACTAGGGCTAATGGGTGCGGGAATTGTGGGGTTAGTGGTCGTAAAGACAATTTCTGCAACACCACTGGCGAATGAAGATGTTGGTCTGGGGGAAGGAGGGTGAAGAGGGGAGGCTGGATGGACGGGCGGTGAGAGAGGAGCGGTTGGGGTGGTCGGTACTTCAGTGACTACTGAGGTTTGTACAGCTGTAGCACGGGGTGGGGAATCTATAAGGATGGTTTCTACTGCCAACGAACTTTCGGGGACGAGGCGTGCCTCCCTGGCTTGTTCTGAAGACTGTGCTCCTGTTGGTACACGAATGTATTCGCCGGGCTTTGAAAGTAGTCGTACTCTGCAGGGGATCAAACTGTGGTAGTGGATTTCTTTGCAAGTACCTGAGCGCTTCGTTGGAGCCTACTGATTTGACTAACTCTCTGAATCCTTTGATGTATGCGTCTTCGAATCCGCCTGTGACAAGTTCCTGTTCTATTATTGTTTGACTCTCTTCCTCTGTCAGCTTTTTGCGTGCCCAAACTTTTTCCATAGTTCTATATAGCTTCTTGATAGCCAGTGTGTAAGCCGCTGCTTCGTAAGTTTCATCTTCATGGGTACTTGTATCACCATGTGTGTCTGTTTGTTGGCCTTGGCCATCTGTCTCTTCATGCTCTTGGGATTCCTGTGTTCCCTGGCTAGCTTCATCGTCTCCTTCGTCGTCATCGGTTGCTGTTCTTTCGTCATCAGAGCTAGACACAATCTGTCCTTGTGGCTGATCCCTGGGTGTGGTAGGGTAGCTAGGCCTTTCAAATTCTTGAGAAAACAATTGTCCTTCTGAAAACTGGAACTGATTGGAGAATGCATCGGGCATCTCAAAATCAAAAGTTTGGTCCAATGGCTCTGCTTGTCCTGCTTCTAAATGGGGTATTGGAAAAGAGAAAGCTTCCGCACCAATAGTGGTGGGAAGTTCAGCTGCTGTGGTGATAGGTTCTGTGGTTGTGGCTGCTTGAGGTGCAACAGTACTGGTGGTGCCCTCCGGCGTAACTGGTCTTGATAACGGTATACGAATTGGTGGTACCGTGGGAGGGGCTGCTGTTGGTGACTGCTCTGGAGATGGTTGTGGTGAGGGTGATTCTGGGACTTGTAGGCACGGGATAGTGCCTCTCATCCGCTTTCCGGCTCTACCTTTGCTAGACTTTCTAGCCTTCTTAGTGGTCCCTTTGAATGCTTTCAGTTCCTCACTGGTCATGGCACGCTCAATTGGTAAGTCATACGCCAAGCACATATATATGATCCTGGTGAGGGTGCAGCATCCATTGATTACCTTCTTTCGCTCCCACCTATGTTGTGCCAAATAGAGCTGATCAATGATCCAGCTGGCTAGATCAACCATTTGAGGTCCAGTACATGCTAAGTATAATCCAAACCAGATTCTTTTGTGGGGCATGGTAAAACGATCCTGAGCTGGGAAAGCAAAGTGCTGCATGCATATCCGTAATGGCTTGGAAAGCTCAGGGGTTATGGTTGAAATATCCTCCCACTTAGTTACGTCACCACGTTTCATCTGCTCTGGGACTAGCCGTTCCCTCTCCGTCGGAGTGTGTGTTCCATGTATTTTCAGAGCTCCGCGAATTAAATCTTTAGACAAATAAAACCTTCTGAATGGAGGATCATTTACCAAGGATGGTAACATGAATGTGCCAGGTAGATCCTTGTTTTCTGAAGCTGTTAAGGTGGTTACCAAGTAAAAACATCTGTAAAAGTCGGGTTTAGGCAGAGGGTCGCTAAAATACTCTGTAAATCCCGCTCGTGCCCAAACGTGCGTTAGATCTTGTGTGTTCTGTAGTCCTTCAAATTCTCTTGACAAGAACTGGTACTTGGTCCATGTGCGAAGATCAAATGCCAAATTGGCCTCAAATATGAAATCAGCTTCTGCTAATGGTCCTGCTAGGCCTTGAAACCAATGAGAATTACAATGAATCTTCTCAGTATAACCTCTAGGAGGATCATCGATTGGCATGGGTCCTGGAAAACCTTGAAACTCTGGTGGTTGCATAGTAGGATAAGATTCCGCTAGTAATTCTCCAATAGTGGCCATCGGTGCACTGGGGCCAGCTTCTGATGGTCCTGTTTCGGTTTGCATGATGACTGATGAGCTAATGGAAAAGATCTACTACAAAAGATTAACACATTAGCATGGAAATTAATTATGATCCCATTAAGGTGAGACCGCAATCCTTTTCCATAACCAATGTGTAACCCGTGTAGCCAAGTGTCGTGAAGTGATTGATGCAATGATTATTTGCAAAACTAATGCAGGTCTCTAGATGCCTACATGGTCAGATTATGCATACATTTCTTGATGAGCTTTTATTATGCATGATGTGGGGTTTGGGTGTATGAATTTATACAAGGTTTGGTTGAGGGTGAATTATTACAAGGGTGGAGTTTAAATGGGGTGGGAGAGTTGTTAGATAATGGGGTACAAGAAGACGTTTGGATACGTTTCGGTATCCATTTCCTAAGAGTCTTTGAGTGGGTGGTGTGTTTCTGCTGAGGGACGAAAAGTGGTATCGGTTTTGGTGGTATTGAGGGATGGAAAGATTTCTGAGGGGTATACATTACATGGCTAGAGGGTTGGGCTATAATACATTGCTTGGGTACCCAAATCTGCATGGGTGTGGGTCGATTGATAAGATACTTCTTGGCGATCCAAATCTGTCGAGTATTTGTACTTGGGGAAGAAGATCGAGGGGACTTTGGATGCTGACTCTACTTCTGTTGAAACTTTGTCCTGTTCTCGTCTGCAGTGTTGCCAATAGCCTGTGGTTGCTGTCCTTTTGGCACCCATATTTGTTTCATGCCACTTGTTCTGTGATGTTGATACTGCTGCTTTCTTTGCCTTATCTGGTGGTGTCGTCGGTTTGGGTTCCTCTATTGTGGTTGACTCTTTCGTGGTTGGGTTTGAGAGGTCAATTGGATGCTCTGCTTTGGAAAAGAAGGGAGATCCAACACTTGCGTGACCTGCCCATTAGGAAGTGATTCGTTATTTATCTTTAATCTAGGCCAGTCCGCAGCAAGTTTGGAAGGATGAGCACCGCATGGTGTTGTGCTCATTTGGCCGCTAATGCAACCCACCTGACCGCTGATTGTGTTCATCTGCCCTAGCGGTTGGGTAGCTGCCCCTTCTAGTTTGCAGGAAGCCCCAGGGAAGATCTCCTGTTGTCCTTCTGATTGACAACTGTCCATAGCCAAGCCCGAGTGGGTTGGTGTAGACGCAACGTGACTGGTCTGACCCAAGATCTTCCGGTCTTCCGTCGCATGCGTTTCATAGGGTCTAGGGTTACAAACCTCAATCGGAATGCCGTTAGGGAAGTCAAGCGGTATCACTCGCTTCTGTTCTAAGGTTCCAATCTGTAAGGAGCCTTGTCTAAGATTTAGGTCCACTGAGTGATCGTATAGCCAATCTTGGCCAAGGATTAGGGGTTCTATCAGGTCGTCATCATGGCACACTAGTAGCTTCGCTGTCATGGTCACATCCTCAATGAGGATAGGAAGGTCCACCTCACCCATGCAAGGGGTTTCCATGCCTCCTAGCCCTACAAGGTATGCCTCAATTGGCCGCATTTCTATGCCTGAATCCTTATAGTGGGACCATCTAATCGCACTAGTCGCAGCACCTGAGTCAATTAAAGCCCTGAGCTCTTGGCAAGGGTTGCCGTGCTCTAGCCTGATTGTAATGAATGGTCTCCTGTCCACTATACTAGGATGAGTGGTTGACTTTACTTGACACATGGCCATGGGATATCTGGGTGTAGTTTCCAGATGGTTATAATGTTCTCTCCCTAGTCCTTGTCTTCTTAACTTCATGCGTTTAATGCGTTCTATTGCTTCTGCCTGAGCTTCCGCTCGTATTCTATTTTCTTCCTCCTTACGCTTCTTTGCCAACGTGAGTCGTCTAAGCATATCCTCAGTAAGAGGTTCCTGATATAGCTTGACTCTACAGCCACTAATATAATTAGGCATTACGTCTCCTTCTAAAGTGGCTAACTGTACTGCTCCACTTGTTGAGAGTCTGTTAATGATCATAGGCCCATAACCTCGCTTTTCTAACTTACGTGCGTGTTGCTTTAGCGTATATACTAGAACTAAATGTCCTTCTTTTAGGCCTTTATCTTTCACATGTGCATCAAAATATGCTTTCTGTCGCTTCTTTGCTGCGTATATGCCTGCTGCTGCCTTTAGCCTGGTTTCTCCTAATCGTTCCAAGTCCATTATTCTCGCTGATAATTCATGGCCGGTCCACTGATGTTCTTGTGCAACCTTAAGGGTCGGTATCAAGAAGTCCAAAGGAAGCACAGCATTCTGACCAAAAACCATCTGAAAGGGAGTTGCATTGAGTACGGTCTTGTAGGCCACTCGATATGCCCAAACAGCGTGGTGTAACTGTTTGTCCCAATCTGAACGTTTGTTGTTCACGAGTTTCGTGAGTACGTTACAAAGGATCTTATTAGTGCTTTCAGCCTGACCATTGGCCTGAGGATGGTATGGTGCGGATTTCTTGTGAATCACCATAAAATCCTGTAACAAATATTCAATGACTTGGTTTAGAAAGTGAGTGCCTCGATCGCTCACTAACTCTATAGGCAGGACATATCTTGTAAAGACATTCTCAAATAAGAATTTTGCAGTTGTGTGTGCATCATTCTTTTTCGTGGCTTTTGCCTCTACCCATTTCGTAAGATAATCTGTGGCAACAATAATGTATTCCGCATGTGCACCTTTTGCAGGGGGGTTAATGGGTCCTACAAAGTCTATACCCCACTTAGAAAATGCACGTCCGCCCATCATGGGTTTCAATGGCATTTCATCTCTGCGAGTAGGAAACTGAGTTCTTTGGCACACATCACATCTCTTTACATAGGTATGAGCATCCATGTGAAGAGTGGGCCACCATAATCCTGCAAAGAGGATGGCTTTGATTATCCTATCGGGTCCAAAATGACCTCCTGCAACACCTTGGTGTGCAGTCTCTAGTATGCTCAGATAATCGCTCTCATGAACACATTGTCTTCGATATCCATCTCGTCCTCTTTTGTATAGATTATCGCCAATAAGTGAATAATCTTGAGCTTCCTGCTCTAGACTGCGTTGTCGTGCTAAGGTCATTCCTTGAGGGAATGTGTTCGTCCTCAAGTATGTCACTAACGATTCACTCCAGTCTGCTGTGAGAGACACGTGATATAATGTAGCATGCTCTACTGGTGGTCTTTCACAACAAACATGGCATTCTTTACACAACCTGTAGACATCTGCTTCCATCGTAGGCCAATATACTCCTAGTCTATGCAGAGTCTGTAATGTTCGATGTTTTGAATGATGTTGCTTTAATGCACCTATGTGTGCTAATTGCAACCAATTCGCATGTTCTGATTCATCTACACAACAAGCAAGAATCTTTTGATTATCTTGTTTATATATGCTTCCTGCTAAGATTTGGTATCTCTGAGACTTGGTAATCTCTCCCTCTTTGATCTTTATCCTAGGATTCTTGGGTCCATATGTGAGAATAGGGACTATAGGCTTAGCCCATTCTGGTGCTATCTCAAGATTAAACAAATAAGCATCTGGTAATTCATCCGCTATTCCTTGAGGAGCTTCTCCTGAGGTTAATCTCGAAAGGTGGTCAGCTCTAAGATGTGTCTTTCCTTTCCTGACTACTACTTCAAAATCATACTCCATGAGTAATAGAAACCAACGTATTAGTCGTCCCGTGTTACATGGTTTGTTGACTAAGTATAATAGTGCTTGATGATCTGTAAAGAACTTGAACTTGTTTGCCAACAAATAATGCCTAAACTTCTTTACTGCGTAGATCATCCCTAATCCTTCTCGTTCCGTCGTGGTGTAATTTCTTTCTGCTGCGTTCAATTGTCTGCTCGCGTAAGCTATGGGGAGATCTATGTTACCTTCATTCGTGGGCTGTGCTAACACACATCCTATGGCGTAATTGGATGCATCCACATGTACATGGAATGGCTTACTCCAATCTGGGGTAGTCAATATAGGTGCTGAGCACAAGCGTCGTTTAAGTTCATTGAATGAATTTTCACATTCATCTGTCCATTCAAAGTTGGTTAAAAGAGAGTACAAAGGCTTGGCTATGATTGCATACATGTGTATGAATCTCCTATAATAACCACAATGGCCCATAAATGCCTGTACCTCTTTCACATTAGTTGGTCTAGGTAATTCTGCAATTACTTTCACCTTTTCTTCATCCGTAGAGATTCCATTTTTTGACACAATGTGTCCTAGAATTTTGCCTTGTCTGACCATGAAAACGCATTTTTCTGGGTTCAAACAAACCTGATATTCTCGACATTTGTCAAATATTTGTCTTAACTTTGGGATATGTGTATGTCTTACATTTGAATGTGCACATAAGTCATCGACATAAACTTCCAAACTCTTGCGTAAGAATTCCTTAAAAACATGACACATGAGTCGCTGGAAAGTGGCGGGTGCATTTGTTAAGCCAAATGGCATTACCCGAAATGCAAATATGCCCCATTTAGTGGCAAATGCCGTCTTGTGTTGGTCCTCTAGAGCAATGGCTACTTGATTATAGCCTGAGAATCCATCAAGAAAGCTGTAAACTTCCTTGCCCGCAACTCTTTCCAATAGATGTTCTGTGATAGGAAGAGGATAACTATCTCTAATCGTTGCGGCATTAAATTTTTTAAGGTTAATACACACACGCAATTTTCCATTCTTCTTGGGCACAACCACAATGGGGGATACCCATTCGGTATGCTCAATTTCGTAAATGAATCCTGCTTCTATCAAGCGATCTATCTCCTCTTTAATCTTCGCAGCGTAGTTATCATTGTACGTGTACGGTTTCTGTTTTGTCGGTTTTGCATCTGGAGTCATAGGGATTCTATGAGAACATATATCTGGATCTACTCCTTTCAAATCTTTGTAACTCCAAGCAAAAACATCTCTATATTCGCGCAATAGGGCAACTAATTCTTCCTCTTCTTCCTTCGTCAAATCATGCCCTATGTATGTACATTTTTCTTCTTCTCTTTCTATGGCTACGATTATTTTCTTGGTTTTCTCTCGGTTATCATATGCTTGTCCGTCATTCGCCTTTCTATTAGGCATTCGTATCATGATTCTTCTATCTTCGATTTCATACTTCTTGAAATTCTCGGGTACCTGAAACAAAGATTCTTCTTTTTCTGACATGGTTTCTTTCTTCTTTCTTTTCTTGCCTTCACTCTTATTAGTCACTTCAGTGGCGATTCTCACATCATTCATAACTTCTTCCTGTCCCTGAGGGTGAGTTTCTACTTCGAAAAAATATTCTTCCTCTGATGCAAAGGGTGGCTCCATGATAATTGATTCTAAATCAAAATCGCTCGCATCCTCAAATGCATCAGTGTTAGGTTCACATTCTTCTAAAATTGCATCGCACATGATTGGCTCTATCGTGAAAACTGAGATATCATAGCCATCCTCGTCACAGTGGGGTGTCCATTGTTCTTCATTGATGGCTACGTCCATGGTTGCTAGGATTTCTGCCCAACCATGGGGTTCAAACTCTTCGTCTGGGAATACTACAGGTGTGTAGGCTGGATCCTGAAGGGTTCGTGGATGTTGTTCTGCACCTAAGGTCCTGGCTTCTAATCTTTCTTCCTCTTGTTTTGCTACTTTACACATCCATAAATGAGTATCCTCATGCAACCAAGAAGGATCTGATTCTAATGAGTGCACGGATTCTGTCTATACTGGTGTCTTATGGATGGTGTTCCATTGTATTGGGGGTACATCTCTATGTGAATAGTCTTTAAGATTGACTTTGGTAGTCACTCCTAAATGTTGCAAGTACAAAGAATTAGTTCCCCAATCTTGTACAATTTGCAACTGACGCATGAATGGTCGTCCCAATATCATCTCATAAGCATGGTTTTTTGCAAAGTCACAAATGGCAAAGGTATGCTCAAATTCTACGCCACAAGTGGTGAGAGATATGCCTTCTAGTAAGCCTAATGGTTTTTCTATGTGTCCGTCAGCGATTTGTAGCTTCATCCTGGTGGGTCTCAATGCTGGCTTACCCCAACGTTTCCATAAGGCGGTGGTAGCTATGGCTACTCCGGCTCCTGAATCTAAGATGGCTTTCGTGGTGTAGCCCTGATGGGTTATCGGAAGATAAGTGTTACCTTCCTCTCCTTCACTTACATCTCCAATCTTTTCTACGGGTATTTCTGGTACCTTATTTTGTGATCCTATTTGTGAGGGAGTAGTAGCAAGCTCGGGGAATTGATTTGCTACATGTTTCCACAATTCTGGTTTTACCTTTAACAACTTCTCTAGAGTGAGATTACATTGTACTTTAGTGTTCTTGATCACTTCCGTGTTTCTAGGGATTACTGTTTCTTCATTCCTCACTATTATCGTGGGTGCTCTCATACTAATAGACTTTGCTTCCCAAGGTCCCGTGAACTGAGGTAATTCTTGTAAAGAATTAGATCCAAATCTTGTGTTTTCACTCAGTTGTTCTTCCTCTACACCATCGTAAATAGAGGGAATGTCTTGGGGAAATTGTTCCTGCAAGTCATCTATTTCTTGAATAGGAGGATGGGTTCCTTGTTCCTTTCTCCATTTCTCTTCTTGGATTTCTCTCAAAAATTCATGTGAATATTTATGTATGGAAGACAAATTGTCTTGACTTTCTGTATTGGGTACTTGAGACAGGGATGGTGCATTCCTTTCCTGTGTCTCTGGGACAATAGGGTTCCTAGGCTGATTTTTTTTCTCTTTGCTCTCTATCAAGTACTCTAGCCTCTCCATTAGTCCTTGAAAGTGTAGTTCCGGTTTTGCCATGTTATTCCAATTAAGATATCTAGAGGCTTCAAACAAAGCTTGTGCTAGTTCTACCATCTTCATGCAAAGTTTAGTTCTCTCAATTTCTAGATCAGCTCGAGGGTAGTTTTTTCTCATTTCAGCTACCTGAGGTCCCTCTTTTAATCTAGCCTGATATGCACGAAACATCATGTCTAGATCTTCTGGTATGGGTTCCGCAAAAACTGATCCTGATTTCTGAGCTGGATTCTCTTTATTCAAGTCCTGTGAAGTCAATTCTTGGATTTTTGCTCTAGATTCCTTTAAACTTCCTTCCAACTCAGTTATCTTTTTACTCCATTTTCTCTTAATTCTTTCTCTAGAATCTTTCCAAGATTTCGTCTTTTTACTGCTAGATTCTACAACTTCACTGGTTCCGGCTACTTTCTCTTGATTAAGCTTTTGGTTCTGTAAGAGCGCCTGGGCTCTTGTGATAGCTTGGATAGGCACATATGTAGGGTTGGATCCATCTGCGTTATTTACAATACCTATCACGTTGATCGGTGTCACATTCGAAGCATTAACAAGGTTCTTAGGACAATCTTTGATTATGTGCTCCTTGCCACAATCAGCACAAAAGCCTTGGATGTTATAGTACTATGATTGTCCTGCTATCGGGGGATGTGGACAATCCTTTATGAAATGATCTCCTTGGCACCTAAAGCATGGTCCTCTAGGGCCCTGTGGTCTTTGTTGTCTCAATTGGGGTCGTGGATTTGGGTTTGTGTACATCACATTAGCATGGTCGGGCTCCCAACTAGGTTCCACTGGTGGACTATCATAATGATATGTTTCTACGTGTTCTGGTGACTCTGTGTAATATGCGGGTGGACTATCTACATGAGTGGAGTCAAAACTGTTCGAATTCGGGTCACCCTCTGTGATCAAAGGTGAAGAAGGCACTAAGGCCCTACTGAGATGACATTCGCTGGTGGGGGTGGCTGCTGAGCTAAGACAGGTTGAGGTCTCTGTTGAGCCTTGTATGGGTAGTTCTGAGGAGGCCTATAGTAATAAGGCGGAGCATTGTATTGGCCTTGATACCTACCTGGTTGCGGGTATGCTTGCGGGTAGTTCTGTCTCACGGTTTGTTTGTTGTACGGGCAGTCCTGAGCCGTATGATTCGTGTATCTTCTCTCAATTGTACAGTATTGGCCACTAGGGTTGGCTTGAGGTTGTGTTGCATTGGTACACACATTTGCCATATGATCACCACCACAGGTGTAACAACGCTTGTTCATTAGCACCCTAGGTTTACTAGAAACTCCTAGTTTCTGGGCCACTTTTTCTGCAAGGTCTTCTATTGAGCTAGACAATTTTGTGGATGCTAGAGATGAACAGTCTGAGTCCTTATAGACCTTTGAGAGTTCCAACTCGTCTCCTAACTTGTCCTCAATGTCTATACAAATTCTTACACATTGCTCTAGCGTTCTCGGTTCCTTTAGGTACACATAGGAGCGTAGTTTAGAGCTCAACAAGCCATCTAGAAATAACGACACTTGTTTGGCTTGTGAAGGTAGCTCTTGCATTGGACATCGTTCAACACATTGTCTAAACCTACGTCCTGCCAGTCTTACTGTTTCCTGAGGGGTTTGTTTAAAGCTATGAATCAATGAAGACGTGTCATGTCTAATCCCACTTTTAGAGAATTCAGTGATGAATGACTCTAAAAAGTGATGGATGTCTCTAAATTGCCTTTGTTGCAGAGGTTGGAACCAAGTTAAAGCGGTATTCTTTAACGTTAGTCCAAATGCGTTGTATTGCGTGAACATGTCTTCAACTTGTTCGACTCTTAGTACTTGCTTGAATTCTGCGACATGGTCATAGGGATCTCCTGTCCCATCAAAGTAATTTTTCATGGATTTCACTAATTGAGTGGGTCTCAATATTCTTGCGTGTTCACCTGGTCTAGGTAGAGGAAAATCATCTCTACAACTTGGTATTCCATGATCTCTTTGTCTATCTACTCTATTAGTGTCCGTGGTTGTTCTATCTCTCCCTATGGGATGAGTGAAGCTTACTTCGGGTCTTTCTTTATTTCTCTCTCTTTGATTTCCATGGGTTGATGATGTTCCTGCCCCTTGTTGACTTGTGTTCATGTTCATTCTAGATGGAGGGAATACCAATTCACCTCTCCATGTGTATGTGTTTTTAGCGCGGTCAGGCACCACAAAGACTCTTTCTGAAGTCTCATCCAGGTATACAACCTTTCCAGGTGTATCCGGGTCCTTGAACTCGTATATAGTGATGATACCTACCTCACTAAGTAGTTCTGTCTTGTATCTCCAAAAGGCTTCATCAGTTTCTTTATTTACAAACAACTCTATGCTTCTGTTATCCTGAGGGATCCATTCTGGGATTAGTACTCGTGTCAGTACAGATTTCCCTCTAGGTGTTCTAGGTTCTTCTAAGGATTCTTTTCCTGGAGATTTTGCTTCCGTCTCTGGTTGAATCACGCCAAACTCGTTGGTATTGTTTGGCTGCGTACTTAAGATGTACATCGTTCCTTCCTTGTCTATGTACGCGTCTCTCTCGAATTTCACCACTGGATGTTCCAATCCAATGGGTTGATCGGGGTTGTGCATTTGCACCACTTGCCTTCGCAAACCATCCTCATAGATGCGAGCACCTAATCGGTTGGTTCGGAGAAACTCTAGTTGTGTTCTATAGGGTCCTTCAGGTTTTTCTAAATAGGCTACATTCGACCCTCCTTCTGGTTTTTCTGTGCTAAATGCCATTTCTGATTCGCTAGTATCTGAGCTCTCGTAGGGATAACTAGTGTTCAATTGTTGAGCCCACGATCGTGCAGTAGTTCTTACACTTGCCTCTGATGATCTAAGGCTTCGACGGTCTGCCTTACCTATATATTTGCCCGATCTAAGGTTCATTAATTTTCTTCCTTGCACACTCAGTACACGCTCAGATCGTCAATGATTCTTTGTTATTACTTTCTTGATTCTTTTTAAATTTCTTTAGATTCTTGTCTTAATGTATGCGTCAGGAATTCGACTTTCCGTGGTACTTTGAGTTCTCGTTCCGTCAGACTTATGTTCTTTCCTTTAGGTTTTCGTGTGACACACCTTTACTTTAGTCTTGGACTTGATAAATTTAATTCTCTTGAACTTGAGACGTTCCTATCGTCTTAAATCCACAATGCTAACGTTTATCCTAAGCTAAGAATTGACTGAGGGGGTTGAGTAATCTTCCAACCTTGAGTCAGCTTTTCTGGTTGCTCTGATGCCCAAGAAGCCGCGCTTCCCAAGCTTTATGCCCTTCACTACCTTGCCTTGGTTGCCTTCGATTGCCCTTGCTAGACCTGGAAAAATCCAATATTAGACCAATTCACAGTTGGATGATCAAGCACTTGAGTATATACACCTTTTAAGTCCCTTCCCTTTTGCCCAACTTTTTAATGCTTGCCCCCTGGCTTTCTAGTCCCAAACTAGGTCAACCTCAAAATAACTTATCAAAAATAGACGTAGTACTCGTAAAGAGCTTTCTAACGAGCTATCAAGCTCAAAAAACGGACTTCGGATGAAAAAGTTATGACCGTTCAGGCCCTGGGGTGTAAAAACTGACAAACAGGTTTTTTCTCCAAATATGAGCTAAGGGGTCTCCTATGAGTCTAATCACCCAAAAATTTCCCAAGAATAGCCCCAAAATTGGCCAAAAAATGAAACCCTAAAATTTGCGATGGGGGTGCACAATCGCAATGGTCTGAGACAATCGCGATGGTCTGGGACCGTCGCGATGGCGTGAGGGTGAGCCGTCGCGATGGCGTGAAAGTGGACAATCGCGATGGCTCGATCAGGCGGACAATCGCGATGGCGTGAAAGTGGACAATCGCGATGGCGTGAAAGTGGACAATCACGATGGCTCGATCAGGCGGACAATCGCGATGGCGTCAGTCAATGGTCAACGTGAACAATCGCGATGGTCCAAAGTGAACCGTCGCGATGGTCACAGATGCGATGGCTTGAGCCAATCGCGATGGTCTGGGCGCGATGGCGTGAGGGTGCGAGCCGTCACGATGGTCCAACTTGCCACGTGGCACCGTCGGCGCGATGGCGTGAGCCAATCGCGATGGTGTGGGGTCAACCGAACAGTCGCGATGGTTTGCAAACTGTCGCGATGGTCCAAATGAACCGTCGCGATGGCGTGAGACCGTCGCGATGGTCCTGTCGAGCCGTCGCGATGGCGTGAGCCAATTGCGATGGTGTGACACAATCGCGATGGTCTGGGACCGTCGCGATGGTCCACCAAACTATGATTTTTCCAAATGCAAGTGTGGATTCCTAGAGGCGCTGGTGTCGCCTACACGCTGGTGTGGTCGCCTTCTTCAAATTCCGAACTTTGCAGACCATCGCGATGGTCTGACACAGTCGGAAACTTCTGACAGAAACTGAAGTTTTTACCTTTTCCAAGCTTTCCTGATGCACTGGAGCACTGTACCTGCAAGAAAACTCAAGAAAACCAAAGTACACACAAGCACAAAAGCTCTCTCTCACTCTCTCGCATGCACAAATGAGGGGAAATGAGGAGAATGGGTGGATATGGTGAATTTTTTGATTTTTTTGGAGATGAAGATGATGATGCGGTGATGAAGATGGAGTGTGGGGAAGGTGAAAAACACTAAAAACTAAGTAAAAACAACAACAAAAACTGAAATTTTTACCTTCCAACGCCACTTCTTGCTATATCTTACCATCACAAATTTGTCCTAGACTCGATGCCCGGCAACGGCGCCAAATTTGGTGTTGCTCTAGCACAATGGTAAGTACCACGTTAAGAAGCTTCACCTCCTTAATTGTCAATCCGCGGAAGAGATAGGAGTGATATGAAGATTGTGAATGTGAGATGAAGTGAGAGTGAAGGTGAGAAGCATAGAAATGCACACACACATACACACACACTACGAAGAGACAAGCAAGACACAATGGAAGGAGGGAAATTAGCTCTATTACTCAAGAACACAATTACAAGCTCAAAAGAACTCTAAGCTCACACTAGCCAACACTAACCAACCTCAAAAATGAGCTCTCTAGCTCTTTTTATAGTTTCTAGACTAGTTTTGACCGGTTTCACATCTAGTGACCGACATAGTTAAAAATTAGGTCCTAGATGCTATTTGGAAGGGTAAACGATGTCTAAAAATAACGAAAATTGATACGCTTGTTCTACCTAAGCTCCTCAAGCTCGAGGACTCCTCGGCTTGCACAAAATGGAGCTATGGATTACAAAATGGGGTTTTCTATGTTATATATGTTACAATAGTGATAAAAATCACTGTTGGAGGTTTTTGAAAAGTATTTTTAGAACATGATTCTTTGAAAAAAGATTTGACTGGCTTCCTGCTCCGTTGTTACATGCTTCCGCGTCGTCTGTGCCTCTGGCTGCTTCCAACAGGAGCACACCATTCAATCTAGTATATGGACAAAATGTAGTTTTACCTATGGAATTCCTTATTCCGACATTAAAAGTAGGAAGTCACTATAATTGGACTGGACATGAACTATCAGAAAGAGTGATAGAATTGGAAAAGTTGGGAGCATCTAGACTCCAGGCCATTATGAGTTTATATGTGGACAAGAAAAGACAAAAAGCTTATCATGATGTTCACATAAAAGAGAAAGATCTGCAGGTAGGAGATCTAGTGCTGGCTTACACAGTCAGAGAACATTAGAAAAAGTTCCAGAAAAAAGGACATGGACCATATATTATACATCAAATAAGCAACAGTGGAGCCATTCAACTAGCTAACATAGAAGGAGAAATCATGCCAAACTTTATAAGTGGATGTAGAGTTAAGAGGTATGATTACCCATTAACTGTTGATGAATGGAGAAGGTTGCAACAAGCCCAAAACAGGAAAAGAGAAGAGGAAGACATTAGAAAAGAAGCCCAATAGGAAGCTATGGAAAGGATAAGAAAAATCAATGAGCTTAGGGAAGTCTGTCTGTGTGAATCTCCTCTCAAACCAAAGGAACATGTCCCTGTGATGATAATGGATTTTCAAAATGAAAACATTAGGGTTTTGATAGATTCTGGAGCACAAGTAAATCTGATTAGTTCGGCCCTGGTAAGTAAATTCAACATAAAAAGGAAAGAAAGTAGAACCCTAATCAAAACTTTGGAAGGTCAAGTAGTACAGAGCATGTCTTCACTGACTATTGAAGTAAAGTTAATGAAGAATATATGACAATAGACTGTGAAGAATGGCTAGATAATTTGATGACTGAAAAAGTGATTTTAGGCCAACCATGGCTTCAACAAGGTAAAGTGATCTTGGATTTTAAAAAAATGAAGCTTAAATTGAACATAAATGACAAAAGGTTTTTAATATTTCTATTGAGTAATGGAAAACAGGAAATTCAATCAGATGTGCATGATATACACTTGGAAGGATTCACTTTTGCACTTGAGGATACACAGACATTACCAATACAAATGCTAAATAATCAAGCTTCATATGATCCAAATCAGCAAAGGATTGGAGGAACAAAGAAGGGTGGTGAGATAAGAAGAAGATGGCAATCATGGCAAGGTTCAAAGAATCAAAGCATCAGAGCAAAAGCACATGGAATCAAAGTCTACAGCAAGTCTACTCATTAAAACAGGAATCAAGGACAAAATGGATATGGAGACCAAAAGCTCCTACAAAATACTTATCCAAAGGGAATGATTGGTTGCTGGGAACCAGACCAATTGGAGTCAGGAAGTACTGGGTTAAAAAATCAGAATTGTTTCAGTGGAAGAAAGATCATCCGGATTTGAACTATATCTAGAAAATCAAAGAAACGATGAAAGAATACATATTAGACCTGATTTTCTTTTCTAAAAAGAGAATTAGGAGGGGAAGGAAAGAAAGAAAAAATTATTATGAAAAAAATGAAAATGAAAAAAGAAAAGAAATGGAAAAAAAATCATTGCTGAAAAAAAAGAGAGAAAAAAAAATCATTGCTGAAAAAAGAAAAGAAAAAATTGTTGAAAAAAAGAGAATGAGAAATTGTGAAAAATTGTTTACTTTTTGTTGTTTTTTACAAAAATCATATGTCACAAAGCAAGATCTAGGGAGAAGAATAGTAGAGATCTATTTATTTTGATAGTTAGTTCTTTAGTTAATTTTTTGATTTTTTGTTTTCTATCATTTGATACATGATTTATCTTTCCAAAAGAATGGTTAGGAAAAGGGACTGCACTAGACATCTTGCTACACTTGTGATGATCACTTGTTGAGTCTTTTCTGGAGAAATGAAGTTTATTTTTTATTTTCTCATTTTTATGAGATGACTTCTGAAAACATATTACTCTTTGATTTCTTGCAACTTATGTGGGTAGAGTTTTTCTTTATTTTAGTTTCCTCAGAAAATGGTGAACACTAAGGAACTGCCAATTCATGACTTCAAGGCAGAATCAGTTGTGCTATCAAGAGGCCATTGGTTTCTGGATAGTGAAGCTGTGGAGGAACAGGTGGACTTAGAATCAGAGGAAGAATCAGAAATTCTAGAAGCTGAGAAAGTGGTGAAGGAACTTAAGGAGACCCTAAATATAATTGGCCAGCACATATTCACGGTGGGCGTAGGAGGATACAAGTATACAATGTTGTGCCAGGAGTTCTACAGGTTCCAAAGAGTGGCAGTCAACATGAAAAGATGGAAGGCAGTAGGGCTGCACAGGATATTGGAGGAGCCTATCTTTTTCATTGACTTTGAGAGAGTATCACAGGTAATGAACAGTTTGACAGAAATAGGAAGAGGGAATGATGCCTATTTCAGATGCAAAGTCAAAAAAAAGGATAATCAGGAAGTAGGTGTCACTATCAAGGCAGAACATATCAGAGCAGCACTGCAATTCTACACAATGGGAACCAAACTTGACCCAAGTTTTGTCAAAAAGAATAAGGAGACTTACACAGGATATGCAAAATTCACTGATTTCAAAGGAAGGGAGAATGAGGAATATGCTGTAAGGATGTTCTTACAGTACTTTTGTTTTCCAAAATTACCAAGATACACAATGCCTCATAAGTCAGTCACATTATTGATGTTCAATAACAAAGATAGAACCAAACCTTTTGGAGTTATGGATGTCTCACCATACATCCATGAACAACTGAAAGAAGCAGCAAAGCACTGGGAGCAGAAGAAGTTCATGAATGGAGCTCAGATCTTAACAAGAATCATTTATCATGTTCTTGGGATGGAAGATCAACTAAAACTGGTTCTAGAAGCACAGTATTTCAGAAATCTTATGGCTGGAATCAAGAGTCCTCCAAGGAAATTGACTGAAAGAGAAACAGAAGGACAAACCCGTATGAGGGGAACATGTATGAAAAGGAAAATGATATCTGAAGAAGTAATTCCTGTGAAGAAAAGAAGGTTGGACCCAAGGAAGGTGGAACTGGAAATGGAGGAAGCCACAAAAGAGGAACATGAGGAGGCACAGAAACAGGCTCAAGCCTCTAGTGAACCACATCCACCCCAAACAAGCAAAGAGCAACTATACACCTATCTAACCCAAGGGAATAACAAGAGAGCTATGTATGAAGCACAATACCAGAAAATGCTGGAAGACTACTCATGCAAAGCTACAGACTGGATTCAGGAGGAGGTGGAGCACTATGAAGCTCTTCATGACCAAATGATGACAGCTGAAACTGAGGAGGTGTTTGTCAGAAAAGAGGTTGAATTGCTAGCTTATTTTAAGGAATTACAAGGACCCCGAGAGGCCAGAACCACTGTGGTGGTGAAAAAGAAGGTTCCAAAGAAGCCAGTACAAAAAAAGAAATTGACTAAGAAGGGAAAGGGTAAATCCATAGCTGAAACTGTTATCACCAAAGAGAGAGAGGAAGTGTTGATGTATAAAACACCACAAGAAATGAATTAATGTGACACTAGAACACCTCTATGGTCACCATTAACTCATTGCCACTCCAAACTTTGAGAAATGATAGCCTAAAGTGAGAACTTTGCTTCTACAGAAATTCCTAGTCACCGAAATGACATACCTTCAGTATTTTGCTAATTTCTCCTAGCTCAAGTATTATTTCTCCATGAAACTTTATAGGCTGAAACTAGAAGAGTAGAGCTTTCCAACAAGCTATCATATGCATCAAACGGAGCTCTAGAACTCAAGTTATGGCCCTCACAAGATGACCCTGTATGACCTTCCAAAACTGGAAATCTTGCCTGTTTTAGTATTCCTGATGTCCAAAAATAAAAAATTCGATGCCTGGCATCGAATTTCAGTCCAAGTCGATGCCGGGCATCGACTTTGAGCTTTTTTAGGCCCTTTTTCTGCACCAGAAATACTCTCTTTTACACACACATGAAGAAGACCACTTGTATGCTAGAAGTCGATGCCAGGCATCGACTTTATGCTCAAACTCGATGCCAGGCATCGAGTTGCTCCACAAACTTCATATTTTTAAAAGATTCAACAACAGTTAACACACAGAGAATGAAAAAATGACTTTTGAGCCAAGATTCGATGCCAGGCATCGAATTGCTCAGAAAACTTGAACTTTTGAATTCATCACACAGTAGGTAATCATGGAGATGATGGAGAGAGGCTCATACACAGAACTTTACTCAGTTCTTCTCATAACTATAAAAAACTCAAAAGTTTTACAAATGCTTTCTCACTCAGAGAAGCCCGACTATACTCAGTCATACAAAAATGAGTTCTTCTCACTTTCTCTCTCTCTCTTCCTCCTTCTTCTTCTCTCTCTCTCTCGTCAATTGATACAAACTAACTTATATAGATTTTTGTATTCTCGTGATTTTAAAAAACTTCTAGAACTAAAGTGAACTAACTTTACAAATATGATACATTTGTGAATTTGTCCCTTCACATAGGCATGGGGTTTTCTTCTAAGATTTGACCTTCAAATATACGTCTAATTAGTGAGTGTTTCTCCAACAGCTCCCCCTCAATCACTAATTGACATTCCCTGTTTCTTCATATCATCTTCTTTTCTTTTACTCCTGCCATGCTTTTAAATCTGCTGGTCTTCACACCATCCAAGCTCTTTGTCATTATGTCTGCTAACTGATCTTTAGTAGAAATGTATTCCACTTCAATCTCTTTCTCCATTACCTTTTCTCTGAGAAAATGATACTGTATCTCTATGTGCTTTGTTCTTGCATGAAATACTGGATTTGCTGCAAGATAAAGTGAACTCATATTATCTCCATGTATTGTAGGTGTACCTTGATCAATGCCTAAGCTCTTGAACAATGTCTGCATCCATATGACTTCCTTAGCTGCTTCCACAAGTCCTTTTTACTCTGCTTCAGTTGATGATAATGCTACTGTATGTTGTTTCTTTGAACACCAACTTACAAGCTTATCACCAATATATATCATGTAACCATGAGTTGATCTTCTGTCATCTTGGTTACCTGCCCAGTCTGAGTCACTATAGGCTCTCAACTTCAAATCTGATGTAAAAGGATAATATAATCCTTCCTTTATAGTTCCTTTGATATATCTGAGAACTCTTTGACCTGCAATCCAATGTGGGTCCTTTGGACAATGCATGAATTGTGACAAAACTCCCACTGCATAACTAAGATCAGGTCTTGTTAGTGTAGCATAAATCAAACTACCCACAAGAGATTGATACTTCCTCATATCTTTGTATTCAGCACCATCATATTTACTGAGCTTGTGATTAACTTCAAGTGGAGTTGAAGCTTCTCTGCAATTTTCCATATCAAACTTCTTCAACAAGTTCAGAAGATACCTTTCTTGTGACACATATATGCCATGATCTGTATAAGTAACTTCCATTCCAAGAAAGTATGACAACTTTCCTAGGTCACTGATCTTGAACTCTTTCTCAAGTAATCTCTTTACCTCCTTGATTCCTTCATCTGAAGTACCTGTGATTATAATGTCATCTACATAAATACAAATGTAGATTGTACCTTCCTCTGTTCTTTTGATAAGTAGACTTGAATCTGCTTTTGAACTTTGATATCCAAGATCATTGAGATACTTCACCAGTCTATAGTTCCAAGCTCTTGGAGCTTGCTTCAATCCATACAATGCTCTTCTCAACCTGCAAACAAAATTTGGATACCTGGAATCTATAAACCCTTGAGGTTGTTCCATGTATACCTCATCTGATATGTATCCATTCAAGAATGCATTTTTTATATCCAATTGACTTAGAGTCCATCCTTTTGAAGCTGCAATAGCAATGATTGTCCTTATAGTTGACATCTTAGCTACGGGACTGAATGTCTCATCATAATCTATGCCATAGGTCTGGGCATAGCCTTTCACCACCAATCTAGCTTTGTATCTGGCTATACTTCCATCTGCAAGCTTCTTCACTTTATAAACCCATTTATTTCCAATTACTTTCTTACCATTTGGTTTAGGAACAAGTTCCCATGTCTTGTTCTCCTCGAGTGCATTGAACTCTTCCTTCATTACTTCTTCCCATTGCTTTTTACCTTTAGCTTCATCATAGTTCTGAGGTTCTTCATCATCTTTGACCATATATGCATAGTTCTTCTGAGTTATGTAAGAAGTATCATAAGAATACCTTTCTGGTTGTCTCCTAGTCCTGCTTGACCTTCTTGGTTCACATTCTTCATAAGTTTCTGGATACACCTCTTCATCAAATATAGGAGCTTCTTCATTCATTCTTGTTAATCCACTTCTGGATGTACTTGCTTGCATATAGTCTTCATCTCTATTCACCTGCACAATTGATTTTCCTTTCTCACATCTTCTTACCTCTTCTTCAAATTCTTCAGCTGTATGACTTTGATCTGCATACCAACTTTTATGTTCATCAAATGTAACATCTCTAGAAACAAGAAATTGTTTGGTTAGAGGATTCCACAATCTGTAACCCATCTGCTTTTCATCATAACCAATGAACACATATTTTTCTGCCTTTGGTTCAAGTTTATGCCTAAGTTGTGATGGCACATAAGCATATGCAATTGATCCAAACACTCTACAATGATCTAGTGTTGGTTTCTTACCCCACCAAGCTTCATATGGAGTCATTCCATTCAGAGCTGCACATGGTAATCTATTCACAAGATATGTAGCTGTATTTACAGCCTCAGCCCAAAGATAATTTGGACAGTTCTTCTCCTTTAGCATAGCTCTAGCAAACTCAACCAAAGTCCTGTTCCTTCTTTCTGCTACACCATTTTGTTGTGGTGTATACCTGCAAGTTATTTCTCTCTTAATACCTGCATTCCAAAGATAATCATTGAACTCTTGGGAGAAGTATTCTCCCCCTCCATCAGACCTCAGTCTCTTAAGCTTTTGACCTGTGACTCTCTCTGCATATGCATGAAAATGCTTGAAAGCTCCAAACACTTCTGATCTTTCCTTCAAAACATATAATGTTATCCATCTTGTAGCATCATCAATAAAAAGAACATAATACCTTGAGCCACTGATAGATCCTTCTTTTGTTGGTCCCCATACATCTGTATGAATGAGCTCAAGTACTCCATCATGTTTGAATCCTTTCTTCTGAAATGGTAACCTGTGTGCTTTACCCATTTGACATGCTTCACATTTATAAACCATATGTTGACTTTGCACATTTGGTAATCCTAGTACAGATTGATTAGCAACCATAGCTTTAATTCCTCTTTCATTAAAATGACCTAATCTCTTATGCCAGAGATCAAGTTCTGTAATCACTCCTTCACCATGTGTGAGCAAAGCTTGACCAATGTTCCCTTGAACTCTTAAAGTAAAGAGTCTACCTTCTTTCTTACCAGAGACAATCTGATTATATCCATTCTCTGGATCTTCAACAAATACTCCTTCATTTGTAAACCTGACTTGAAAACCTTTTTCAACTATCTGTCCCACACTAATCAAGTTTTTAGGTATTGTAGGAACATACAAAACATTGGTTAGCAAATCTGCTCCACTCTTGCATTTCACTTTTCCAATTGAATGTACACTATGTCTTGTATTATCACCAGTTTGAACTGTGTGACTAGAAATGCCTTTTTCCAAATCTGACATCAATTCTATGTTTCCTGACAAATGATTAGAACATCCAGAGTCAATGTAAAATACCTTTAGATCTTCTTTGTCTGATGTGCTGATTGAATTCATCATCAATGATGTATGACTTTCATTCTGTGTGTCATTTGCATAGTTGTAGTAGGTGGTGTTGTAGGATTGATTCTGTCCCCAACTTCTTCCTCCACCTCTACCATAGCCTCCTCTTTGACTTTGTCTACCTCTTTGAAAATTACTTTGATATCTTCCACCTCGACCTCTGCTATTGTTGTTTTGATTCTGGTTTGATCCTTGTTGGTTGTGCCAACAGTCATGAGCCAAATGATTACTCAATCCACAGATCCAGCAAGCCTTTTTGTTGTTATTTTGATTACCTCTTCCTCTTCCAAAACCTCTTGCTCTTCCTCTGCCAGTGCCTTTACCTCTTGCATAATAAGCTTGAGAACTAGACTCCTCTTCATCCTTTGCTTTACCTTTATCTCCTTTCTTCTTATTCTTCATGTACATTGCAGAACTTTGACCTTTATCTCCATCTCCCTTCAAGTCTTGCTCATATGTGAGCATCAAACCAAGCAACTGGTTCAAATCTGGAACATAATGATTTAATGAAAGTTCTGTTGATAAGACAAAAGGTTTCCACCTTTCATCCCCTCTCAAGCCTGCAAGTAGTTGAGCAATCAATCTGTGATCTTCAACATCTTCATCTATGGATCCAAGACTATCTGCTAGATCCTTCATCTTAGTGACATAATCACTAATGGTTTGACTTGGCTTCTTCTTGAATGTTGTAAACTCTGACCATAGACTTGCTTTCCGTGCTTTAGTAGTGCTTTGGAAATGATATTCCAATGCATTCCATATATCTTCTGATGATTCCAATCCTCTGATGTGTGGTAGCAAATGATCTGAGATTGTATTGTAGATGTAGGCTTTTGCACTTGCATCCTTCTTCTGCCAATGCTTTAAAGCATCAAGTTCTTCTTTCTTTGGTCGGCTTTCATCTTCAAATACTGGCTTCTCTTCTTCACCTGTTACATATACCATGAGATCCTTACTCATAAGTAAGGCTTCCATTCTCATTACCCATGCGGGGTAATTATCTCTCTCCAGTTTGTCAATGGAGATATGATCTGCCATAGTTCTTTCCTTCTGCTGCAACCTGTGAGCTTAAAGGATAAAGGATAATACCTTTTGAAGTTCTTTGTGTATGAGGATACTTTTGAAGTAACCTTTTGATGCCTTGTGTCTTCAAATGCTCACCTTTCAAACTTTAATGGAAAACTTTACAAAACTTCTCGTACCTTTGTCGTCTTCTGCTCTCGAGAATCTTTCTGCTCTGATACCACTTGTTGATGTATAAAACACCACAAGAAATGAATTAATGTGACACTAGAACACCTCTATGGTCACCATTAACTCATTGCCACTCCAAACTTTGAGAAATGATAGCCTAAAGTGAGAACTTTGCTTCTACAGAAATTCCTAGTCACCGAAATGACATACCTTCAGTATTTTGCTAATTTCTCCTAGCTCAAGTATTATTTCTCCATGAAACTTTATAGGCTGAAACTAGAAGAGTAGAGCTTTCCAACAAGCTATCATATGCATCAAACGGAGCTCTAGAACTCAAGTTATGGCCCTCACAAGATGACCCTGTATGACCTTCCAAAACTGGAAATCTTGCCTGTTTTAGTATTCTTGATGTCCAAAAATAAAAAATTCGATGCCTGGCATCGAATTTCAGTCCAAGTCGATGCCGGGCATCGACTTTGAGCTTTTTTAGGCCCTTTTTCTGCACCAGAAATACTCTCTTTTACACACACATGAAGAAGACCACTTGTATGCTAGAAGTCGATGCCAGGCATCGACTTTATGCTCAAACTCGATGCCAGGCATCAAGTTGCTCCACAAACTTCATATTTTTAAAAGATTCAACAACAGTTAACACACAGAGAATGAAAAAATGACTTTTGAGCCAAGATTCGATGCCAGGCATCGAATTGCTCAGAAAACTTGAACTTTTGAATTCATCACACAGTAGGTAATCATGGAGATGATGGAGAGAGGCTCATACACAGAACTTTACTCAGTTCTTCTCATAACTATAAAAAACTCAAAAGTTTTACAGATGCTTTCTCACTCAGAGAAGCCCGACTATACTCAGTCATACAAAAATGAGTTCTTCTCACTTTCTCTCTCTCTCTTCCTCCTTCTTCTTCTCTCTCTCTCTCTCGTCAATTGATACAAACTAACTTATATAGATTTTTGTATTCTCGTGATTTTAAAAAACTTCTAGAACTAAAGTGAACTAACTTTACAAATATGATACATTTGTGAATTTGTCCCTTCACATAGGCATGGGGTTTTCTTCTAAGATTTGACCTTCAAATATACGTCTAATTAGTGAGTGTTTCTCCAACAGGAAGTAGTCATGGAAGAAACACAGAAGCTATCCTTGGTGGAAGAAGTATCAAGACCCACAGAACCAGAAAAAGGAGGACCTTCACACGTCTCATCTGATTCGGACAGTGATATTGAGAGCTTTCTGTTAAAAAGTCTAAATTTGTCAATACCAAATACTCCCAATGTCATTATACAGACCTCTGAGAAACAAAAGACACCTGAGGAATTAAAGAAGAAGTCTCAGGAGAAACCACTTCAGGAGCAGGCAGAGAAAGAGCTTAGTCTGGAAGATGAAAGAAGAATAATGAAGGGAAAGGCAGTAATGATAGAACAAGCAAGTGAAATAAGGGAAGAAGTTAGTTGTGGAATAGTGCATAGTGGGATGAAATCTATGTGGACAAAACCCTCACAAACCTATTTCAAACTGGATGAGAGCATAGAAGAAATAGCTAAGAAGGCACAGGTGTACAGCTCAGTCATAGAACAAAAAAGCACAGAACAGGATCCACTACAGGAGGTAGAGGAAGTATGTGAGAAAGGTAATGTTCAAAAGGTTACAGGGAAAGTAGTGGAAAAAGAAATCATTCAGAGTATAAAGGATGTGCTGCATGATTTGAAGAATAATGAGGAATTCACATCCAATGAGGATCAAGAACAAGAGGTAGAAATGGACATCATGGACATTGATGAACAGGAGGAAGGATACAAAGAAGATAGAGGCAATGATCAGGTCAAAAATTGAGAAGTAGCTGAAACAGTTTTAGCACAGGAAAAGGAGAAACAGGAAGAACAAGCAGGTGAATGTCAGGGAAATTTTGGTGAAGAAATTGAATACAATTTGTTCCAGGAAACTATAAGCCAGGAAAAGGAGATGCAAACAAAGGAAGGATATTGTTCTGAAGAAACTCAACAGGTGTTGGAGAAAGAAAAGGTACAAGAAATAAAGCTAATCTCAGATGTTTTGGAGCAAAAGAGTTCAGGTGTTCAAGAAGACATGGCAGAATTAAAAATATTGGACACTCAGCCAAGCCATGAAGAAAACAAGGCTAAAATTATAGAATATGAAGGAGAAGAGGAAGAGGAGAGTGAATGCAAAGAGGACAAACAGCTAGAACCCAAACAAATAGCAATAGAAGGAGGACTGGAAAGAATCCCAAAGAGTATTAGATCAGCATGTCAACTCATTATGAATAATATTGAATAGTTCAGACCCTCAAGCCGAAATATGATCATTTCAGGGATGGTAGCAGAGTCGGAATTTGAAAAGGGCAGTATGGTTATTAAAGAGCATAAAAGGGAAAAGGAGCATATGGCAGAGAAACTAAGGAAGGTGCAAGAGAAGAATGAGGAGTTATCCAATAAAATAATTGCTTTGGAAGAGCTGGAAGTACAGAAGCAAAACAAGATTCAATACTTGGAAGAGAAGAGTATGCAACTAACAGAGCAGAACGATAAATTGGAAAAAGAATTGAGAAAGATTGAGGGGAGATATAGAACTCTACAAACTTCCTATCAGATTCTGACTAAAGCTAATGAAGAAATCAATAAGCTACTATTGGAGGAAGGGCAATTGAAGGAGGAAAGTCAGACAGTCCAGATGACAGAGGGAGAAAAGGAAGGATTACTCAAAGAGATTCAGGAATTACAAAGAGAATTGAAAGAAGCCAAAGAATTAGAAAGGCAGGCTAGTACACATGCTGCTACATCTATGAGAGGCTATAATAAGCTACACCTGGATATGGAAAAGGAAAGAAATGAGTGGCAGACAAAGAGGGAAAAGGAACGGAATGAGTGGAAAAAAGAAAGAGAATTATGGGCACAACAGAATGGGAGTCTGATGTTGACTATAGAAGAATTGCAGAAGAAGTTGAATAAGCCACAAATCCAGGAAGAGACACATGTGGAAACCACACATGCAGAAGAACATGGGGTAGACAATATTGAGGGAATACAACATGACAATGAACCAGCAGACAAAAAATCAGAAGAAGAATATTCAGAGGATTTTGTAAAGAAATTGCTGACAAGTAGAGATTCTAGAATGGAGTTCATCAGAAAGATGCATGATGAGTACGAAGAACAAATTGTCACATTCGCATTGAATAAGGGAATCAATCCAGATCAGCATCACTGGGCAGCAGATGGATTGGGGATACCATTTTGTATGATTTTGGAGAGTGTAAAGAACTACCAGATGGCCAGAGTTGGGCTACCTCCAAACAAATACTTTGAGTATGAAGAGGACATCAATGTCACCAAAGAACTATTTGAGAGAGCCAACCCTAAGTGGAGAAATAAATGGTTGGATGCCAACAAAGAATGTAGGAAAATCTGGAAAGAGGCACCTCTTCATTTAAAGATCAATCCAGCCTATTGTCCAGTGGCACGAAGAAGAGAATGGACAACTTTTTGGGATAGAAGAAGAGAAGGTCAAGTTCCACCAAAATGGATGAATTTCCCAAAAGTAGCAGGTCCAAAGGCAGGCACATGGCCTACCAAGAGTTACATGGTGAATACTGCTGAGTCTGTAATAACTACATACAAAGATGTCAATGACCCTGCTTGCATACTACTTGTAAGAATAATGAGATTAATTCTGGCTTGTATAGAAACTTATACTGACACAGATATTAGAACCTTGAATTATATCGGCTTTAATTCTCCAACAGACGCCTTATTATTTGATTTGAGCGAAACACCTGACAGAATCTGCTTAATGGCCTACTACAGCAGAATTATATTTTTGGGTAGTCATTACTTACAGATTTTTGAGGATGCCTTTGATTATCGGTTTTTTGAGAGGGAGTCAGAGATTTTTGGAAACCTATCAGTTGTTACCAAGTCCAGACTTACAGCATATGAAGCCGCCTACACAGAGTACTTGAAAAAGGATGTCATCGATAAACCTGAAGCTGCAGTACAGTGGAGAAAGGCCTTATTCGAGATGGTCAACAATCTAAATATAACAGAAAGAAAAAGTCATGATTTGCTGTCACAAGTATATCAAAGAAAGAAGAAATGAAGAAAAGTGATCAGTGCAGAGGAGCAGGAAAATCTTTCGTCAGGAGCCGAAAGGCTTAGGAGGCGAAGGATGTTGGAAGATGCATTTTTGGAAACCTTTTTGAAGGAAAATAATTGTAAAATGATAGAAATTTGTAGAAATATTTATGCAATTATTGTAAAAATAAGGAAGAGTCTTCCTTATGTAGGATAGAATCTTATATATTTTTTCTAGAATTTTTGGAAACTCCTAGATAGCATATTTTTATAATAATAGAGGAAAGGACCAAAATCCAAGTGTGAAAAGGGACACTTGAAAATGTATATAAGCTAATTTCCTCTATTATGAGGGGGTTGGTTAATCATTTGTGTATTTGCTATCCAAGTGAATAGAGAAGGAGTTTCTGCTGAAAATCATGTTTCTCCTCTTCTATGTGGTTCCTTTGATTTGTGAGTCTAGATCTTGTGTATCCATGGAGATTTGTGAGCTTTTATTGTGTAAATCTGTAGAATGTGTATGAAGAGAGCTGAATACTGTTGTGTTGAGTGATGAGTTGATGAAAAATGATGCTGGAGCTGAAAATCATCTGTTTGCACAGAATCACGATTGTCTCGTCTGTATGATCTAGGTGGTATTTTTTGATTTTGACTTCATAATTGTGTTCTGCTGATAAAATAGCATGGAATAGACACCAAGATTGTAGAAAATGGTGTAGATTTGCTCAAGATAATCCAAACCCTAGAAATTTCCTCTTCATCTTCATTATTCTCAGAATTCCAGCCATTATTCTCTTATTTCTTGGATTCTATCATCTTGAAGGGGCTGTGGTCTCAAGAATACTTCCAGGATTGACAAAATAAAGATGTCTTGTTGATTCTTTATGCTAAATGATTGGAGAGGACAACTCCAAAGATCAATAACAAACAACCTTCATTGAGAAGAGGATCTCATCTTATAGCTCACTCATTCCACACTCATTGAGCAATGTCTTATTTCCAATGACATTCTATCATTATTTGATTTAATCACACTCTATCACACTCTATCACACTCTATCAGAACAGTGATTTTGTGTGAGCTAGTTCTCATTGTATACTACATCATTTTGCATGTTTTAAAGCTTGAAATCTTCAGCATACTATCTATTTTAATCCAAAAAAGTTTCATTGATATTGGTTCTCACAATCGTTAGATATCATTCAATTAGTACTCACTGGTCGGTGACTCTCAAGGCCCATAAAAGTCGGGATGATTGCTTGACTTGCTAAACATAATTCTCTGCGTATAGTTTATCATTTTAGATGATTCCACTCATGATTGGTAGCTTGTTAAGCTAGTTGAAGTTCCCTAAAAGGAATTTTATTAATTGCTAATGTACTTAGAGAATTGTGTGAAACTTTGAGTAGGTGTCTCAACCAAAATAACAAGTTTTGTACATTGGATCATATGCCTATCTATCTATTTTGATCCTATCATTTGTGCATCATCTTCCAAGCAGCATATATCATCATTTATGCTTATTAGCTAGCTAAAGAGCCCCACAACACTCTCTAGCCATTACTTATAGCAGGTGTGAAGCAGGTTTTTAGCTTGTGATTATCCACCATCTCCTCCAACATTGAAGGTTGTAGTCCAATCTTTTTCATGGTATGTTCATGCATCAAGTTAATGCCAGAACTGCCATCTACAAAAAGTCCTTGGAACTCATGTCTTCTGATAGTGATTGTTAGTAGAGGGCTCTTATAATCTGTGAAGGGGGCTTCCCCTACAATTCTATCTTTATGCATAGCACCAGTCTTTGCTACTAGAGTGGTTGTGGAAGCCTCATCAATTATCTGCAAGAGCTTTGACCTAAATTTCACATCCATCTTTATTAAATAAAAAATACCGACCTTCTTTTTTTGTAATTGAGTAATCTTGAAGCTTCCGATTCTTTAAGAGCATGGGCTCTATTTGACTTATCAAACTCCTTAAGCCCGACTGAATGCATGCCCAATTACATCACTAATACCTGCAACCTCTCCCTTTTGTCTTGTATCTTCAACTGTAGTGGCTCTTTCCTCCTTTTCCCCATTCTCCTTGTTCATTCCATTAGTACTTGATTCTCGACCGATGTCTAATTGAGCCTTCCCTTTGCTTCTTATCTGCATTATAGAGGATTCAGTTTCTTCTAATTGCGCTACTCTAGTAGATGGTGATGGCACATTGAATTGTTCTACAACTTCTTCTTTGCACATAGAAATCATTTGAATGTGTGGCCCACATGTAGATGCCTGGTTATTAGGACAACAATTGGTATAATGGTCCTTAGCCTTTGGGAAATTTATGTAAGGAGGGGCATTTTCTGGTAGAGTGCACCTGCTTTGGTAATGCCCAAATTCTCCACATCTCAAACAAATAATTGAACTCCTTGGCCCATTGTTGAAGTTGAAGGGCAAGGACAAAGCACAGGAGCACATCACAGTGTAAATACCATTATCTATTTTTATAACTCCATTTTGTTCAAGCCGAGGAGTCCTTGAGCTTGAGGAGTATTAGAACTATCATCCTACCAATTTTCATAATTTTTAGACTCCGTTTGAGACCTCAAATAAGCCCTGGAACCTAATTTTTAACTAGTCCGGACACTAGGTCTGGACAGGGCCAAAACTAGTAAAAAAACTATAAAAAGAGCTACAGAGCTCATTTTTGAGGTTTTAGCTTGTGAGAGAATAGAGCTTTTGTAAGAGAACTCTTTTGCAATCTAAGCTTTCCATTGTTCCTCTCTTTGATCTTACTTTGTGCACGTGTGTGTGTATGTGTGTGCATGTTTGTGTGCTTTCACTCACGCACTTGTGCTTCACTTGCTCGTGGTCTTCATACTGGTCCTCACGTCTCCGCGGATTGACAAGTAAAGGAGGTGGTTCTTACGCTTGAGCTACACCAAATTTTGGCGCCGTTGCCGGGGAGAGAGCTTCGAGGACGAGCGTTGTGATGGTAAGATCGTAGATTTGTGACGTTGGAAGGTAAAAAAACTATCATTTCAGTTCATTTTCTGTTTTTTCCTCTTCATCTTCATCATCATCATCATCTCCACATTCTTCCATCTTCTTCTTCATAGAAATTTCTTGTTTTTTAGTGCATTTTCACCATTTTCATACCATTTTTCATGCATTATTGTGTGGGAAGGAGTTAGGAGGTGCAAGGGAGAGCAAGCACTATGTTTTTTCATGATTTTCTTCTCATACGGAGCTCACCATTGCCGGCGCTCAGAAATTTGAATTTCCCGCCAAAAAACGCGATTCTGTGATGAAAATCGCGATTCTGTGAAAATTCAAAATTTTTTGAAAAATCACGATTCTGTTTCCCGCCTAAAAGCTTGCTGAAAGAATCACGATTCTGTGGTCATTCTTAGAATCGCGATTCTGTGGTTGTGCTCAAAATCGCGATTCTCACAAATCACGATTTTCAGCCAAAAACACGATTCTGTGAGAACATGATTCTCTAAAACACGATTTTGTGAAAACACGATTCTCTGAGACAAAATCGCGATTTTCACGTCAAAAAACACGATTCTGAGAACCACGATTTTGTGTTCAAAATCGCGATTCTCACCAACCACGATTTTCAGTAAAAACACGATTCTGTGAAAAAGGCGATTCTGTGAAAACACGATTCTCTGCTCAAAATCGCGATTCTCACCAATCACGATTTTCAGTAAAAACACCATTTTGTGAAAAAGGCGATTCTATGAAAACACGATTTTCTGCTCAAAATCGCGATTCTCACCAATCACGATTTTCAGTAAAAACACGATTTTGTGAAAAAGGCGATTCTGTGAAAACACGATTTTTTGCTCAAAATCGTGATTTTCAAAAAACACGATTCTGTGAACCACGATTCTGTGAAAACACGATTCTGTGAACCACGATTTTGTGAAAACACGATTCTCTGCTCAAAATCGCGATTCTCACCAATCACGATTTTCAGTAAAAAAAAACACGATTTTGTGAAAAAGGCGATTCTGTGAAAACACGATTTTTTGCTCAAAATCGCGATTTTCAAAAAACACGATTCTTTGCTCAAAATCGCGATTTTCAAAACACGATTTTGTGAAAACACGATTCTCTGGGTACAAAATCGCGATTCTCTTGAAGTTCACAAAATCGCGATTCTCTTGAAGTTTACAAAATCGCGATTCTCTTGAAGTTCACAAAATCACGATTCTCTGAAAGTTCACAAAATCGCGATTTTTTCCAGAAGGTCCTGTTTGCCTGTTTTGACCCCCAGGAGCCTGATTTGACATAACTTTTTCATCCAAAGTCCATTTTTTGAGCTCTATAGCTCGTTGGAAAGCTCGTTTCAAATCCTACACGACCTCAACTATTTTCTATAAGAATAACGTGTTGATTTTCAGATAGGATAATTTGAAGTTGACCTTTAAGTGGGACCTAGAACCCAAGGGGACTCCAAAGGATTTTTTAACCATACCAAGGGGAAATTTTGGACTCTTAGCCAAAGCTTATGAACTTGAGATCTGGTAGACACCTAGGCAAGGATAGACAAAGCATTAGATCTTCTCAGTCCAGTGTCAACCATACAGCTAAGTATTGGGCACAACAACTAAGTGGTCATCCTTACGGACTAAGTTCAGACACAAGTGACTCAGAAATGTCTTTTAGCATGGGGAAACATGCAGGTGGCTCAGGGACTGCCCATCTACAAACACCAGAAGGTCCCTATAAGACACAGTTGGAATATATTCGGACCAACCGATTAGGTGCTCACATCTATGAGGATGGCCTGAGGCGATCAGTGGTCCAACTCAAAAATCTAGATCAATCCTTTGGACTTGAACATCCGGTGGTCAAGTTCGAAGAGGGTTCATACATTGATAAGGAAGGAACCATGTATGTGGTTACCAACCAACCAGATAGGACTGATGAGTTTGGAAATGTCATTCTTGAGAACGAAATAGGAGACCTAGAACAAGGAAATGTAGGACAAGGACCCCAGACTCCTAGAGGTAAGTCAGTTTTGACCAGAGTGATCACTCCAAACTGGATCCCTCAAGACAACAAAAGCATAGAACTATCCTTGAATAGAGAAACAGAGGAAGCCTTTTGGAGATTCAAACCAGATCAACCTAGCCAATTGGGCATAATCATCATCTATGAATTCAAAGATCCTGAGATACCAGGCAAAGTTGTCTACCTGGATAACACATCAGAGAAGATATTCTTGGTAACAGAACATGATAGACATGCATATACTTGGAAGAGTGAATTGATTTTCCCTCCACCAAGATCCAATGTTTCCCATGGTCCCCAAGGAGTAGGATCATCCCAAGCTCATGAAGCCCAGAGAGAAAGAACTAGAGAGCGACCTGAGGTAAGTTTTACACACCATGTGGGCAGAAATAGAGCTAGATTTGAAAATGAAAGACTTGAAAGAGAGAGACATCAAGCACATAGGCAACAAAGAGATGAACATGATTTTCCATTGCTTAGACCCCGAGAGCACACAAGAACCCTTAGACCCACTCAAGTGATCAAGGCAATGAAGAATTATTTTGACGGATCAGGAGATCCTTATGATCATGTGGCCGAGTTCAAACAAGTTTTAAGAGCTGAACAGGTTGAGGATTTGTTCACCCAGTACGAGGCATTTGGTTTGACTCTTAAGGGCATTGCCTTAGCTTGGTTTTAGCCACTAAGAAGTCGCAACTATCACGATATAGGTCAATTGCTAGACGAATTCATTGTAGAATTTTCCAAGAGTGGTATCAGGCATAACACATCATCCCTGATCCACAGCTTCAAGCAGACACCCCAAGAAACAGTGCGACTAGTAGGTAGAAGATTCAGATAGTATTTAGAGAGATGCCCTGCTCCCGAGTTACCCACGCCAGCCAAACAAGTGGCTTTGTTCTTAGATGGCTTACTGAGCACAAAGTTGAGATCATATGTGTACTTGAAAGAGCCCAGATCCATAGAAGAGTGTGTGCGGACGTGCATTGACATAGAAGATAACTTGGGTGAGGAGTTAGGATTTTCCAAACTCTAGTGATTCTGATAGTTCTACTAGTCATACTTCAAAAATCTCCACGGAAATAGATGAGATAGCTGAGCAAGTTGCTAAGAAGCTGGGAGTCCAAAATAGACAAACACAAAGAGTCACCCCATTGAACCGATGTTATACTTGTGGAGGGGACCACATGGCTAATGTATGCCCAATGCAAAACCAAAACATTAGAGAAAGGAATGCTCCATATTGCACTATTGAGAGAAAATACACGAACCACACGACTCAAGATTGTCCCTACAATAGGGAGGCTATTAGACAAACTTATCAGCAACCTTACCAACAAGGTAGGTATCAGAACCAATACCAACAGCCATATTATAGACCACAACAGCAATATCAGGCACCATATAGGCCACAACCTGTCTTGGGAAACCAACCACCAACTCCTGCCAACGTGATTCCAGTCAAGTATGCTGTGGGAGAGGAAAATCCAAATAGAGAATTGGTGCCACTAACCCCATTGATCTCAGAGAATGACTCTCATGCTCATAGTTCAGACTACTCCCATGAAGGTAGTCCACATGCTTATTACACAGAGTCACCTGAACATAGTGAGATTTATCCATATCAATATGAGGCACCACTTATGGAACAAAAATGGGAGCCTGAATACTCAAATCTCATGTACACAAATGCTAACCCTAGGCCCCAATTAAGACAAGTAAGACCACAAGCCCCTAGAGGACCATGTTTCAGATGTCAGTGCAACCATTTCCTTCGTGATTGTCCCCACCCACCATCTCTGAGTCAAGGACAAGCTATCACAATACACGCTTTTTGTCCTGATTATGGCAAAGACCATCTCCCCAGAGATTGTCCAAGAAACCCCTCTAGTGCACCCAAGATTACACCCATTAATGTGGTAGGCTTAGTGGCGGATTCAAGTTCAAGTAGCAGTAATGTGGCACCTGTACAGGCAGTTACTAGGGCACAAGCATTAAAACAAGATAAACCAACAGAACAATTGGAGTCAAGTGAATCAGGAGAGCCTAGTAAGAGGAAAACAAGAACATGGAAAGATACCAGAGAAAAGGCCAATCGCAAGTGGAATAAAAAGTTATCGGAACTAGAAGAAAGCTGAAAAGAAGCGAAAACAAAAATAGAAGACATTGCATCTCAAAGCCCCTCGCATGCCGAAACTCCATCCACTCCACCTCATCCCACCCCACCACCCATTGTAAATAGGCCGCAACCAGGGTTTCTTCTTGCAGATCCAACCCCAGAAGGCTTGGACATGATGTTCAAGGCCTACCATGCTCGTCTTCAAGAAGGGCCAACAGCTGCAAATCTAGACAAGAGTTACCCTAGAGCAGATTTAGAGATTGAACGAATGAAAATGTGCATGAAAATGGTAGAACAAGCTCAAGCTTGTTGGTGCATGACAATCATCAATTGAAGGATTATGGAGAGATGAAGTCAAGGAGTCAAGAAGAGAACAAATTCAGATGGTTGAAGGAAGGGCATATTCAGAAAATCCAAAGACATGTACACATATGTATATTAGCTGACTTATACTTTTGTCTAGTCATACACTTGTATATATTCATCTATAAATATGTTGGAAAATGTCGGGCAAAGTGAGTAGGAGAAGATTAGAGAATAGTGAGAGAGAAATTAGTGTCATTAGACACATGAAGAGTGAGTGAATTGTCCATCCTCACTTAGATGTAAGTTTTCTGAGAAATAGAAAAATTTTGCGCCCGATATTTGGCTGTCTGCTCCTTTTGTGTTTAATCTTTTGAGAAATCCTTTTGCACGTATCTAAGTCCATAGCTAATCTATCTATGGCTAGAATTTGAGAGATTAATTTCAATCAGGCTGTGAGAATTTTGATTAGGAACATTCATATGTAAGAATGTTCTAAGAGTCGAAAAATCTGGCGCATATTTCATCTTCAAAGAAATGGTCAGTGCTCAGTCCACAGTGTAAAGTTTTAGACAAGTGAGGGCTCAAAATCTAAGTTGGAAGGTAAGCCATCTATGGCTAGAAGATCTTGATCAAACGGGTTCAGAGTTGGGAGAACCAGTGCTAAGAAGTTGCAGGTGTCAAAGTCGCCATTGCAGAGAAGCACTTTCAGACATAGGTAAAGTGTTTCACACATTTCTCAGTGTGTACTTAATCTTTTTGAGAGATTTAACTTGGCAAAGTTGCGCAACCTTAAGGCGAAGTGTTGTGCAAAGTTTTATCAAAAACTTTACAGGATTGATTAGTCAATGAGTGACTAATCTGCAGCAGACTTGAATTTTTCAGAATAATCAATTTTCTGATAATTTGGTGAAGATTCTCTAAATTAGGTGGAGTCTAAAGTTGATCTTGATATAGAGGTGATCTAAATTCAAGGTCAACTTGTTCTTTTGGAGATTAACACTCTCCATTAGTGGTATCAGAGCAGGTTGTGTCAAAATTGAGAAGAAGAAGACTCCGACTATTGCAGAAATACAAATCTTTACATTTTGAAGGTGCAGAAGGGTAAAGGTTGAAGAAAGATTGAAGGAAGACATACAAAGAGCATCAAAAGGATCAGAAGGAGCAACATTCGAAGTAAAGGTACATTTATTATCTGTAAAGGTTAAAGATTTGAAGCTACAGGTGAAGTAAAGATGGGAGATAGTCTCCAAATTGAAAAGTTGGATAGAGAGAACTATCCTGCATGGTCTATGAGGATGGAAGCTCACCTTATGAGCAAAGATCTGATAGGATACATCACAGGAGATGAAGAAAAGCCAGAATTCAGAGATTCTAGTGTTCCAACTAGGGAGGAACTTGCAGATTTGAAGAATTGGATGAAGAAGGATGCTCAAGCAAGAAGCATCATCTACATGGCAGTCAATGACTATTTGCTTCCTCACATTAGAGGACTTGAGAGTGCTTGTGACATTTGGAATGCTTTGGAAGAGCATTTCCAAAATACAACCAAATCAAGGAAGGCTTCACTATGGGCAGAGTTTACTACCTTCAAGAAGAAGGCCTCACAATCAATCTCTGATTATGTGACAAAGATGAAGGACATTGCAGATTCTTTAGGTGCAGTTGATGAAGATATTGAAGAAGACAAATTGGTAAGACAAATACTTACAGGGCTAAGAGGAGATGAGAAGTGGAAGCCTTTCATTTTATCTACAGAACTTTCATTAGATCACTTTACTCCTGATTTGAATCAATTGTTAGGTCATATGCTAACTTTTGAGAATGATGTCAAAGGAGATGTTGATAAGAGTGCAGGTCATGCAATGTATTCTAAAGACAAGAAGAAAGACAACAAAGGGAAGCAACAATCAGGTGAAGAAGAAGGTACATCAAACCAAGCAAACTTCATAAGAGGAAGAGGAAATGGCAGAAGTAGAGGAAGAGGCAGAAACAACAAAGATAATGCAAGAGCTTGTTGGATATGTGGTAAGACCAATCATCTATCTCATGATTGTTGGCACAATAATCAAAACAATGGTAATTATCAGAACTTTAATCAAAGAGCAAGAGGTGGTAGATTTCAGAGAGGAAATTTCAGAGGTAGAGGTGGTAGGAATTCTTTTGGAAGAGGTGGTGGAAGAAACTTCCAAAATCAATCCTATAATAACACCTACTACAACTATGCATCAGATCAAAAGGAGGATTTGACTCTCATTATGAATACATGTGAAACCTCACATGAGGACATGAGAGTGTTCTATATTGATTTAGGATGTAGCAATCATTTAAGTGGAAATATTGCTTTAATGACTGACCTAGATCATAATGCAATTAATCATACAGTTCAGACAGGTGATAATACAAAGCATAAGGTAAAGTCAATTGGTTCAGTCAAGGCTAAGGATGGGAGCACTCTTCTGAGTAAGGTACTTTATGTTCCCACAATTCCAAAGAATTTGATCAGTGTAGGTCAAATTGTGGAGAAAGGTTATGAGGTAAGGTTTACCAATGATGGAGTTTATGTGGAAGACCCTAGTCAAGGGTATTTGCAGGAAAGAAAGAAGGAAGGCTTTTCACATTGAAGGTACAAGGAAATGTTGGACATGCTATGTTCACATATGGAGAGCAGAAGGTGTCAGAATTGGATCTTTGGCACAAAAGACTTGGACACTTTAATGAAAGAGGTATCAAAGAAATGATTAACAATGATTCAGTGCTTGGAATGCCTAATATTGCAGGTCAACACATGACATACAGATGTGAGGCATGTCAATTAGGTAAGGCTCATAAGCAATCCTATTCCAAGCATGGATTTATGTATTCAGAAAGACTTGAATTGGTGCATACAGATGTGTGGGGTCCTTCAAAGGACTTTAGTATAAATGGTTCAAGATATTATGTCATATATGTTGATGATGCTACCAGGTGGATCACAATTTATGTGATTAAGGAAAAGTCAGAAGTGTTTAATACATTTAAACACTATCATGCATATGCAGAAAGGATTACAGGTCAAAAATTGAAGAGACTAAGGTCAGATGGAGGGGGAGAGTATTTTTCAAATGAGTTCAATGATTATTTGTGGAATGCAGGTATAAAGAGAGAAGTTACTTGCAGGTACTCTCCTCAACAAAATGGGGTAGCAGAAAGAAGAAATAGGACTCTTGTTGAGTTTGCAAGGTCCATGATGAAAGAGAAGAATTGCCCAAATTATTTGTGGGCTGAGGTTGTTAATACAGCTACATATTTGGTTAATAGATTGCCTTGTAAAGCTTTGCAGGGCATGACACCATATGAAGCTTGGTGGGGTAAGAAACCTACCTTAGATCATTGCAGAATATTTGGATGCTTGGCATATGCATATGTGCCATCTCAATTGAGGCATAAGTTGGAGCCTAAGGCAGAGAAGTATGTATTCATTGGTTATGATGATAAGCAAATGGGATACAGGTTGTGGAGTCCATCCACAAAGCAATTTATTGTATCCAAGGATGTTACATTTGATGAGCAAGGTACTTGGTATGCAGGTAAATATAATGTACATGCAGATGATGAAGAAGTAGTGGAACAAAGGAAAGGTAAAGCAAAGATTCAATTACTTGATGAAAGTGAGAGTAATGAAGTGCAGATTGAAGTTGAAGAGAGGCCAAGGTTTGATCCAGAATGTGATGAACCAGAGACCTCAAGAAGTGCAGAAGTTAGGAGATCATCTAGGCACAAATGGCAACCTACAAGGTATAGCTATGACACTTCATTCTTAACTACTAAAGATTATGCTTATTTGGTAAAAGCAGATGAAGACCCTTCTACATATGAAGAAGCCAAAGGGAAGAAGAATTGGGAAGATGCTATGCAAGAGGAGTATGATGCATTGATAGAGAATCAAACATGGGATTTGGTTCCTAAATCTAATAGTCAGAAGATCATTGGATGTAAGTGGGTTTACAAGACTAAAAGATTTGCAGATGGAAGTGTGTCTAGGTACAAAGCTAGACTTGTTGTGAAAGGGTATGCACAGACATATGGAGTGGACTATGATGAGACTTATAGTCCTGTGGCAAAGATGACAACCATCAGGACACTCATTGCAATTGCTGCTTGTAAAGGTTGGAAGTTGTCTCAATTAGATGTTAAAAATGCTTTCTTGAATGGTTACATTTCAGATGAAGTCTACATGGAGCAACCAGATGGGTTCAAAGATCAAGTGAGTCCAAATTATGTATGTAAGCTCAAGAGAGCTTTGTATGGGTTGAAGCAAGCCCCAAGGGCTTGGAATTACAGGCTTGTAAAATTCTTAAATGATCTTGGATTTCAAGCATCAAAGGCAGATAGTAGCTTGCTAGTCAAAGCAAGTGAAGATGGGTTCATTTATGTGTGTATTTATGTTGATGACATAATACTTACAGGAACAAATGATAAGGGAATACAAATGATCAAGAAGCAGATGGAGAAAGAGTTCAAAATCAGTGATTTAGGGAACCTATCATTCTTCTTGGGAATGGAGATCTCTTATACTCAACATGGAGTATATGTGACCCAAGAAAGGTATCTTAAAAATTTGCTAACCAAATTTAAAATGGAAGATTGCAGGGTTGCACCTACACCTTTGGAAGTGAACCATAAATTGTCTAGGTTTGGAGGAGAAGAGTTCAGAGATATGAAACTCTATCAAAGTTTGGTTGGTAGCTTGATTTATGCTACATTGACAAGGCCTGACTTGTCATATGCAGTTGGTGTGCTTTCACAATTCATGCATTGTCCTAGAAAGGAACATTGGATTGCAGGACAAAGAGTACTTAGGTACATCAAGGGTACACTCAAAGAAGGGTTGTACTATGGGTTTACTTCAGATACAAGAATCAAGATATATAGTGATGCAGATTGGGCAGGTAATGTGGATGATAGAAGATCAACACATGGATACTTGTGCTATGTAGGAGACAAATTGATTTCATGGTGTTCCAAGAAGCAACATACAGTTGCTTTGTCATCCACAGAGGCAGAATATAAAGGTATGGTGGAAGCTGCAAAAGAGGTAATATGGCTAAAGACACTTTTGAAAGTTTTTGATGTGATTCAGAGTACTCCTATTATTTGTGGAGACAATATGAGTTCATTATACTTGGCAGCTAATCCTGTATTTCATGCTAGAACTAAGCATATTGAAATACAGTATCATTTCCTGAGAGAGAAGGTCATTGAGAAGGAGATTGAAGTCATACACACTCCTACAAAAGATCAAGTTGCAGATATGATGACAAAAAGTCTAGATGGACCAAAACTACAAAGATTCAAGGATATGGCAGGAATCAAGAAGATAGAGAAGAACCTCAATTAATGATTGAGGGGGAGCTGTTGGTGCATGACAATCATCAATTGAAGGATTATGGAGAGATGAAGTCAAGGAGTCAAGAAGAGAACAAATTCAGATGGTTGAAGGAAGGGCATATTCAGAAAATCCAAAGACATGTACACATATGTATATTAGCTGACTTATACTTTTGTCTAGTCATACACTTGTATATATTCATCTATAAATATGTTGGAAAATGTCGGGCAAAGTGAGTAGGAGAAGATTAGAGAATAGTGAGAGAGAAATTAGTGTCATTAGACACATGAAGAGTGAGTGAATTGTCCATCCTCACTTAGATGTAAGTTTTCTGAGAAATAGAAAAATTTTGCGCCCGATATTTGGCTGTCTGCTCCTTCTGTGTTTAATCTTTTGAGAAATCCTTTTGCACGTATCTAAGTCCATAGCTAATCTATCTATGGCTAGAATTTGAGAGATTAATTTCAATCAGGCTGTGAGAATTTTGATTAGGAACATTCATATGTAAGAATGTTCTAAGAGTCGAAAAATCTGGCGCATATTTCATCTTCAAAGAAATGGTCAGTGCTCAGTCCACAGTGTAAAGTTTTAGACAAGTGAGGGCTCAAAATCTAAGTTGGAAGGTAAGCCATCTATGGCTAGAAGATCTTGATCAAACGGGTTCAGAGTTGGGAGAACCAGTGCTAAGAAGTTGCAGGTGTCAAAGTCGCCATTGCAGAGAAGCACTTTCAGACATAGGTAAAGTGTTTCACACATTTCTCAGTGTGTACTTAATCTTTTTGAGAGATTTAACTTGGCAAAGTTGCGCAACCTTAAGGCGAAGTGTTGTGCAAAGTTTTATCAAAAACTTTACAGGATTGATTAGTCAATGAGTGACTAATCTGCAGCAGACTTTTCTGAAGAAACTGAATTTTTCAGAATAATCAATTTTCTGATAATTTGGTGAAGATTCTCTAAATTAGGTGGAGTCTAAAGTTGATCTTGATATAGAGGTGATCTAAATTCAAGGTCAAATTGTTCTTTTGGAGATTAACACTCTCCATCAAAGCTATACTTGAGACTAGTCAAAAGTTCAATCAGACAAACTCTGTCAAACCAGATTTGCATTTCCAAGGGTTACTAGAAAGATTAGAGCAGTTGGTAAACAAACCACAAGTTTCTTTACCTCCACAGGCTCAACTAGTTATTGAGAGAGGAAGCTCACCACCAATGGGAGCTTATGTTCCTAATTCCACGGATGCTAGAATGCCTCCTTCAATTCAACAGTACTCTCAAGAGTTCTTGCGGGAAATACAAGAAGAGAAATGGGCCAAGGAGAAGGGTAACTCCCCTCCTATTCCTGAGATTGATGATCTTCATGATCAATTTCCCCAAGACATTCCATCTATTTACGGAGATGAAGCAGAACAACAAGAAGACGAAAGATTAGATTTTGAATCTAATACCCTAGAAGAATTGCCTCAATTTCCAGGCCCATGGGAATCTGAATCTCTCCAGATTAGAGATCCCACAATACTAGTAAGAAATGAAGACTCAGTGGTTCCAAGGAACACGGATGTCGTGAAGAACACTAAGGTTCAGTGTCATCTCACTGTGGAAGAGCTGCTCAAAGCAAAACCTGAGCTATGGAATCATGTGAAGGATCAGGTTCCAGAACTTGATTCCAACATGCCAAAGCAGGCTCTAAGCAAAGGGTACCAGAGATACCTCTAGACAAAATAGGGGACATGTGTGAGGGTGAAGAAGGTAATACTTATCTTCCAATCACCTACCAAGGTTACACAACCAAAGCAATCATAGATTCAGGTGCTGGTGTTGCCATTGCGACCACCTCCTTGTGGAAGCAATGGGGCAAACCCACATTAAGACCAACTAGAATGAAGCTTCAAATGGCCGACGGTCATTTTGAAAGACCTCTAGGATTGCTCGAAGGGATAACTCTAACCACTTGTGGTGTGGAGTTTGAACATACATTTGCTATATGTGACTTTGAGAAAAATAACGTCTATGAGATGATCCTAGGAAGACCCTTCCTACGACAATTGCAAATAGTACAGGATTGGGGAACCAACTCCTTGTACTTGCAGCACTTAGAGGTCACCACCAAGGTCAATTTGAAGGATTACACCTTCAGAGATGTACCACCCCTACAGTGGAATTCTATCCACAAAGCAAAAGAAGATTCCATCTCTGTGCATTCTGAAAGTTCACCTGATCCATCATGGCTGCATGAAGATGCTCATTTGTGGATGTGCAAGGTCGTAGAGGAAGAGGAAAAACGTTTAAAGGCAAGAGAAGAAGGAACTTTGCCAGGAGATAGACCAATTAAAGACCCAACCTATACACCGATGATCTTTCCAGATGAGTAATTTGAGCCTCATGGCTGGCCAGAAATCTTAGCCACCATGGACATTGCTGTCAATGAAGAACAATGGACACCTCATTGTGATGAGGAGGGTTATGATATTTCAGTGTTCATGTGTCAGCCCTTGCTAGAAGAATGTGACCCTAGTGATGTCATAGAAGAAGAAGAGAATGACGATGATCTGGATAGTTGTTTTAACTCAGAGCAGCACTATCTAGAAGATAAAGGAGTGTTCACCCAGAAAGAAGAAGAACCTCTCACAAGTATTAAAACGGTAAATTCAAAGGATGGAAGTGAGAGTAGTCAAAAGAAAAAGAAAAGAAAAGCAGTGAAAGAAGAAGAGGAGGAATCATTGTTTGAAGTACCAGATAACTTCAAGAAATATGAAGTTGATGACCGCAAAATTTTGGTACGAATGCCTAAGAGAGAGGCCATCATAGGAGAATCATATGATAATAAAGAAAAGACCAAGAAGATTGTAGTGACCATTCAAGAGAACGAAGAGAGATGCACATATATAGGAGATGACCTAAGTGCAAGAGAAGAAATGGAGCTTGTAGCTCCCTTAAGGGAATATAGGGATGTGTTTGCGTGGCACTATAGAGACTTGAAAGGGGTAGATCCAAGAATTTTCTCTCATACTATCCCCATGACTGCTGATGCCAAGCCCACCAAACAGAAGCCCTACACATATAATGATACATATGCAGCCAAAATAAAAAGAAGAAATTGATAGGCTGATTGAAGCTGGATTCATCTATGAGATTGAGCATACTGAATGGGTGTCCCCCATTGTAGTGGTGCCCAAGAAGAACGGGAAGTTGCGAGTGTGTATTAACCTTAAAAAAGTTAATGCCGCTACGATCAGAGATAGCTATCCACTTCTAATCACGGAACACCTATTGGAGCGTGTTGCACGCAAGGAAGTTTATAGCTTCCTTGATGGATTTTCAGGTTACAATCAAGTAGCCATTGCCCCAGAAGATCAACACAAAACGGCTTTTGCCACAGAGTGCGGAATCTTTGCATTTCGTGTGATGCCATTTGGGCTCACCAATGCACGTGTGACATTCCAAAGGCTCATGTGTCATGTCTTCAAAGAGTTCTTGCGAAAGAGCTTAGAAGTGTATGTGGACGATTTATGTGCTCACTCCCAAGAAAGAAGATTTCACATCCCTGAGCTCAGACAAATCTTCAACAAGTGTAGAGAATATTGAGTGTGTTTGAACCCAGAAAAGTGTGTGTTCATGGTGCGTCAAGGTAAAATCTTAGGTCATATTGTTTCTAAGAATGGAATCTCAACAGATGAAGATAAGGTACGAGCCATAGCAGAGCTGCCAAGGCCAAGGAATGTTAAAGAGGTACAAGCCTTTATGGGCCATTGTGGATATTACCGCAGGTTTATCCACATGTACGCGATCATAGCTAGACCCCTTTATGCCTTGTCTAATTTTGAGTGGAACGACGAATGCGAGAATTCTTTCAATGAACTGAAGAAACGTTTGTGCACAGCACCAATACTGACCACTCCTGATTGGAATAAACCATTCCATGTCCATGTGGATGCATCCAATCACGCCATAGGATGTGTGCTAGCACAACCCACAGGAGAAGGAAACTTAGATTTGCCCATAGCATATGCTAGTAGACAGCTCACCACAGCTGAACGAAACTATACCACAACTGAGCGAGAGGGCTTAGGCATGGTATATGCTGTGAAGAAGTTTAGACACTATTTATTGGCCAACAAGTTCAAGTTTTTCACTGATCATCAAGCTTTGTTATATTTGGTCAATAAACCTTGCAATACTGGACGCTTAGTAAGATGGTTCCTCTTACTAATGGAATATGACTTTGAAGTTGTTGTCAGGAAAGGTAGAACCCACCTTCGGGCAGATCATCTTTCTCGCATCACTTCAGGAGAGTCACCGCAAGGAGTGTCCGATGAATTACCCGATGCTTATCTGTTCAATTTAGAAGTTGTTCCTAAATGGGCAAATAAGTTGGTACCAGTCCTAACCTTCGGCCCTGCAAATAAGAATGTGAAAACATCACAAGAAGAAATCGTAGAATCACAAAAATATCACATATTAGCAGGAAGCATGTAAAAACAAGATACTGAGGGTGTATTGGCTTGTTGTGTTGAGGATGACGAACATAGTAGTTGGTTGCAGCAAGCTCATGAAGGATTGCTAGGAAATCACTATTCTAAACAACGAACATTGCAAAATCTGAAGCGTTTAGGAGTGTATTGGCCTAGCATGGACAAAGAAATACATGAGTGAATTAAGAATTGTCCAATATGCAAAGAGAGACCACCAGTGGAGCATGCCACCCTTTATCAAGTGTCATTAATTCCTGATTGGAGTGCTCCATTGGTAGAGTTTATGAGATTGGGAAGATTACCCAAAGAGGCTAGTCTAGCAAGAAGACGAAGCATGGCACAAGAGGCTCAAGGCTATGCCTTAGTAGGAGATAACTTATACCGAAGAGGCAGAGATGGTTACTTAAGCCTGTGTGTTAATGAATCAGATTATTTGAAAGTCTTAGAAACTGCACACAGCAGTGTCACAGGTGGACACTTCGGTCCTGATCGAGTAATCAAGACCATTCTATTCTCAGGACTTTGGTGGCCCACTCTTCATATGGATGCACATACCTATGTGAAGAAATGTGACACATGCCAACGTGCACAATATCCAGTTAGAAAAGATGAGATGCCTTTGAGGCCAATGATGGGAGGGCGTGCATTTTCGAAGTGGGGCATAGACTTCATAGGTCCTATTAACCCCCCAACTAGAAACTCCCATGTAGAGTATATTATTGTAGCCACAGATTACCTTACAAAGTGGGTAGAAGTCAAAGCCACCACAAAGAATGATGCTCAGACAACGGCTAAGTTCTTATTTGAGAATGTGTTCACGAGATATGGGCTACCAATAGAGTTAGTGACGATAGAGGCACACACTTCTTGAATGAGGTCATTGAAAATCTTCTCCAAGAATTCTTGGTGATACATAAAAAGTCTGCCCCTTATCACCCACAAGCTAACGGACAAGCCGAGAGCACCAATAAGATCCTCTGTAACGTATTGACAAAACTGGTAAATAATAAATGCTCTGATTGGGACAAACAACTTCATCATGCTGTTTGGGCTTATCGAGTTGCCTACAAAACGGTACTCAACGCCACCCCATTTCAGATGGTCTTCAGACAGAATGTTGTGCTACCATTAGATTTCTTAATCCCTGCCTTAAAAGTAGCACAAGAGTATGAGTGGAATGGACATGAATTGTCCTCTAGGATCTTTGATCTAGAACGCTTAGGTGAGACAAGGCTACGCACGGCAGCAGGCATCTATGCTGCAAAGAAAAGGCAAAAGGCATACTTTGATGCACACATCAAGGATAAGGGATTGAAAGAGGGAGATCTAGTGTTGGTTTATACACTAAAACAACATGCCCGTAAGTTGGAAAAAAGAGGATATGGACCCATGATCATTAATAGAATTTCCACTAGTGGTGCAGTTCAGTTGGCCACTCTAGAAGGAGACATCTTGCCAAACTATATCAGTGGTTGTCGAGTCAAGTTATATCAAGAACCTCTTACAGAGGACATGCTAATGAGACTCAACACTGCTAAGAAACGAAAAGAAGAAGAGATGAGAGTCAGAGAAGAAGCACAAGCAGAGGCTAGAGAGCGCATAAGGTGAAATAAGTTAAGGCGATTAGGCCTAGATGTCAACTCAAAAGCCCCAAAATACACATGGATATGTGCCAAAAATCGGGCATAACTACTTCTCAAGTCATTGACTCACGTCCCTTTGTGACCATAGAGATAGGAAGAGGAAAGGGTGCAAGGACTGTGAAAGCATTGATTGACTCAGGTGCAACAAGTAGTGCAGTTAGACTATCCTACTGCCAAAACTTGCAGTTGAACATCAATCCCATAGAAGCTTATCTCATAGGATTGGGAGGTGTGGAAACCCCTTGTATGGGCGAGGTGGAACTTCCCATCTACCTTCAAGATGTTCCAATGAAAGTCAAAGTGCTAGTGTGTCAAGATGAGAACCTTACAGAACCACTTGTCTTAGGACAAGATTGGATTTATGACAATGCAGTCAACTTAAACCTAAGAAGTCAAATTCTTCAAGTTTGGGTACATGAACAATGCATCACATTAGAATTAGAGAACTGCATGCTCCTAGATCATGGCACCACACACTCTCTTAATTCTTCTAAGACTAGTCATATGGAAGAAGATGTTGTATGTGTCAAAAGCTTTATGATGCAGAAGGAGTCAATCGTGGAAGAACAGGTTCGAAGGCGGGTGGATCTTTCTTCTTCTCCAAAGAATCAAGTAGCCACAATAGTGAGTCCACCACACAGGGAAACACAATTGTTCACGACAATGGCTACATCAAAGAGAAAGACACCATTCAACAGGAAAGCAGTTCCGAGCTTGAAACAGATCTGGGTACGCAAAGGAGAGCAACGACCAGCCTTGCTCCCACAAATCCCATCCAGGCAAGCCAACCAGGCCAAAAGACAAAGGAAGCAGCTCGGACAAGCTCAATCACAAGGTATCCAACAAGTTTGGGTGCCTAAGAAATTAGCTGCAGCTCAACAAGGGCGATTACAGATGTGGGTACCTAAGAAGCTCTTGCATCCACAACAACCTATGTTCTCCCACATGCGAAAGGTCTCAACAAAGAAGCCAATAACAAAAAAGGGTAAGAACCGCATACAGAGACCGAAAGAAGATCAAATCACCTCTTCAACAGTAGTAGGAAGATGTGCAAAAAGCGTATGGGTTTGGAAGCCAAAAGTACAAGTAGCCTCCACCAAATCAAAGCGCCAACCACACTGGATACCACAGTTTAGGAAGTATCCAAAGATGAAGACGCCTGAAGTGATCTCTATAGTGCCAAATGTTGTTCTAAAATGGATCCCAATAAGGAGGATTACATCATTTCGAGATCCAATGGACACCTCCACCAAAGCCGGCATCAACAACTACAAGTAACATCAAAAGCCTCGACGAGCGACAACCATGTGCTTCTTGCACAACCCTGTCTTTTGCACCATTCAGGTCATGCATTTCCAAAGTATGCATTGATATAGGGCCCTATTACATGGCCGTGCATAGACACATTTGAGAGTCCCAGGCACAAGAGCACATTGACACATGTCATCTAGTTTTACTGATACTAATGTCTATCTTCTTGTTTTGTGACATTGCTCTCAAAAAAAAAAAAGGAAAAAAAAAACAAAAAAGGAAAAGCGAGAGAGAGCTAGTTCCCAGGTTTGGCTTATGAAACATGAATGAGTCATGCTTAGTTGAAGGTGGAACATGAGTTTGGATAGAAGTGTGTCTCGGCCAGCAGATGATATAATTGCTGCCTTATCTGGTAGATGTCAGGAACTTGGCATGAACATGGCATCCACAACTATGGTTTCCTCTTACCATGGTAGGAGTGAAGAGCTAGAAGGTCCGCAACTTGAGTGATGCATAACTATTGCATGTATGAGAGCATCCAGGGAGATATCTGCACGGGGTAGTTCTCGTAGCCTGCAAATCTTTGTATGTATACTGGATGAGGAGATGCTTGCTTATGGTGAGCTAGAGAGAATATGTGAAACTAAGCTTGGTGTAGTTATCGAATGTTGTTGGTCAAGGAATATAAAGAAATTCAATTCTCTGTATTTGGCAAATGATGCTTTGAAAAGAGGAGATAGGATCATCCATTCAAAAGATCTCATCAGTGGACCATCAAGACGGACATTCATCAATAATGTTCCATCCCAAAGGCCTAGTGTACAACACGAAGAGATGAACATCGATCGACCTTCTTCATGGTACGAATCTTTACTTTGGAAACATCATAACCCTGATAGCTTAGGAAACCTCTTCGTCGGCATACCCTTGAGCACTTAGCTCAAGACCCCAATTTTTTGCACCATATTTCTTCCAATGCATTTTCCAAGTAAGCATGCATAGGGCTACATTACAAGGCCGTGCACAAGGCACATATTTTCCTTAACCCATGCACGAACACACTTACTGTTGCTCTAGCACAATGGTGAGAACCACGTTAAGAAGCTTCACCTCCTTAATGTCAATCCGAGGGAGAGGTAGGAGTGATATGAAGATCGTGAACGTGAGATGATGTGAGAGTGAAGGTGAGAAGCACAAAGATGCACACACACATACACACACAATGAAGAGACAAGCAAGACACAATGGAAGGTGGGAAATTAGCTCTATTACTCAAGAATACTCTTACAAGCTCAAGAATAACTCTAATCTCAAACAAGCTACAATGAACCGCCCTCAAAAATGAGCTCTCTAGCTCTTTTTATAGTTTCTAGACTAGTTTTGACCGGTTTCACATCTAGTGACCGGCCTAGTTAAAAATTAGGTCCTAGAGGCTATTTGGGAGGGTAAACGATGTCTAAAAATAACGAAATTTGGTACGAGTATTCTACCTAAGCTCCTCAAGCTCGAGGACTCCTCGGCTTGCACAAAATGGAGCTATGGATTACAAAATTGGGGTTTTCTCTATATTACATATGTTACAAGAGTGATGAAAATCACTGTTGGATGTTTGAAGAAGTAATAAAAAATATAATTGTTTTGAAAAAATGATCCGACTGGCTCCCTGCTTCGTCTTCACATGCTTCCGTGGCGTCTGTGCCTCTGACTGCTTCCAACACCCCCCTCCCTCTCGCTTCTGTCGTCCCTGACAGAACCTTGTTGTGAGGTCTGCCGGATGTAATTCTGTAGGAGGTCTTGAGCGAGGGTGTGCTCTGATACACGAATACCTCGGGCTAGATCAGCCTCGAGTTTCTCCCAGTCGATAGGTTGCGGCTCGTCTGGTGGTGGGAGCTGATAGTGTGTGGAGTACACCATTCGTTCACAGGCGAATAATTGCAATAAGTGTGTCGGCCTGCTTATGAATACTTCGGAATGGTACTCCCAAAAACCGGTGGTGAACATTTCTTCGAATGTTTGTTTGTAACATGCCGGTAGATATTTGATCCTGCAGTGCCAGGCGTAACACACCCGGAGCGATGGCGTTGTGCTCATATCATAGACTAAATCCAAATTGCCATGCTCAAAGCCCGGGGTGTTGACATGGGGAGCCTTGATGCGCCGGAAGACTTTAAAGACCATTTGCATCATGTCAAAGATTTTGACAGTCATTTGCGCGGCTATATCATCCATAGGTTTTAATCGAGGGAGCCAGTGGCGGATCGTCGCCATCATATAGCCAACTGTGGGTAACGCGACTGGTGGCTTGAAGTAGGGGTAGTTCAGCCAGTCTTGGCACGGCTTATTGTTCTGTAGCTTTATAGCGAAGGCAGTCCAAGAGCGGCGTCGTGGTACTGGTCCCCAGCACGGATTGAATTTTAAGTGAAGAGGCGCCTTTACCCACGTGCTCATCATTTCTGGATAATTTTGCAGTAAATCTTTGCGCCAGTCTGGTTGGTGGATTTCACCTCTCTGCGCCCTGGGTGGCAAGTCCTCTGGCTCGAATTGAGTTGCATGCGTCGGTTTCTTGCCGGTTTCTTTCTCTATGGTTAATTGATATTCTGCCATTAACATAAAGTATGGTTTATACTGAAGCTCATGCCCGGATATGTATCTTCGCGGGGCCATGTGAGCAAAGAATGGTGATTGTAAAATTTTTTCTTCAATTATGGCCATGGCATGTAGCTGTGCCTCTACTCTGGCCGAGTGTGTTGTTCCGAGTTCTTCTACTGTCTTCATCCACGCGGGGGTAGGTAGTTCGTAGGTCATCTGGCCTTCGGCCGTGACACGTCCGCCTGGGATGGGTATCGGTTCATAAGCCTCTTCGAAGGTCTCCTCCACCGGGATAGTGACAGTCTCTTCCTCAGCTGGTAGCTCAGGTGGGGAGTCTGGCCTTGGTGGTGCTTCATAGATGGCGATTCGAGATTCAAGATTCACTACCTGGGCCCGGAGTGCGTTGAGTTCCTCTAAAATTTCAGGTGCAGGGTCCACAGGCGCTGGTAATTCCGCTGCTATTGGTATCTGTTGTGTTGCAGGTTCTCTGAGTTGTAGCTGTTTGTGATCTTCCTTTAACTTTTGATACTCTTCGTTCATACGGTCATAGTCCTCGAGCAATCTAACATGGTCGTCTAGCAACATCCGCATCGACTCAGATGGGATGGCCTTGAATCTGCTCGGACTTAGTGGCTTGTCTGGATGATCTAAAGCCGCCTCCAAGTTTTCTCTGTTCTGCTCTTGGAGTCGCTGGTTCTCCTCTTTAGCTGCGGCTAAATGTCTTCTTAATAAGCCCATATTTCTAGTAAGCGTCGCGTTGCGGACAGTCTGGGCTCTAAGTAGGTTATCTAAATCTGCGGTGGCCTCTTTGCTTTTTTCCTCACTTTCTATTTCTAACTTGTGATAAGCCTCGCGTAACTCCTGGTACCGGCTGTTCAGGGAGGCGTTCTCAATTGACAACAAATTAAGCTGCGTTTGTAAGTCGTTCGTCGTTTTCTGCAGCTGTTGATAAGTGGTGCCGAGTGATGCAAACTCATCTCGGACTTGCGTCATACATGCGAACATGTGTTGAAATGCTGTGTCGACGGTGGGCGATAGCAGTAGTGAAGTGCTAAATGTGGATGCAGTGATGGTAGATGCAGTGGGAATGGGAATCGGGGTTGGGACTGTGGATGCAGTGGTGATTGTGGAAAATTGTGAAGTGCCTACATATGAGGGTGCTGTGAGTGTAGTGGGTGGTGGTGAGGTGGGTGGTGATATGTCCATGCCATTGGACGTGTTTAATGTTGTGACTGTGAACAGTGGTGTGATTGGGGGTGGTTGCGTAGGTGTGAATACGGGATTTACAAACGTAGAGTAGTTTACAGGGGGGATGGTGGGAATAGTTTGGTGAAACGGGGAAATAGGGGTTATGGCAGGTTGGGGAGGTGAGACGGGTGAGAAGGTTAGCGGGGTTAGGAAGGGAAATGGGGTTCTTAGAGGTGGGGGAAACGCTGGGAAGGATGAAGGAGCGAAGGGGTTAACATAGGGATGCAAAGGGCTGGGTGTGGGCCTGGTGGTATGAATGGGTAAGGAAGAGGTTGGGGTTATATTGCTTTGTACAGGGGTGGATGTGGGGAAAGCAGGTGGGTGTGCGGGTGATACAGGATGGGTTGGTGAAGGATGAGGTGAAAGAGGGGTCGAAGGGGTGGAGGTTATTTCAAGGATTGTAGTGGTATGTACAATGGTGGTACGGGGTGGCGAATCTACAAGAATGGTTTCTGCGGTTACTGAACGTTCGGGGGCGAGGCGTGCCTCCCTGGCTTGTGCTGAAGATTGGGCTCCTGTTGGTACACGAATATACTCCCCGGGTTTTGAGAGTAGTCGCACTCGGCGGGGATCAAATTGAGGTAATTGCTTTCTTTGTAAAAATCTGAGCGCTTCATGGGAGCCTACTGATTGGACTAACTCTCGGAACCCTCTGATATAGGCGTCTTCGAATCCTCCGGAGATGAGTTCCTGTTCAATTAATGCCTGGCTCTCCTCTTCAGTTAACCTCTTTCGTGCCCAGACTTTCTCCATGGTACGATATAATTTCTTGATGGCCAATGTGTACGCTGCGGCTTCGAAAGTTTCATCTTCATATGTGCTGGTGTCGCCGTGCGTGTCGGTTTGTTGGCCTTGCCCCTCTGTCTGTTCCTCTTGTGAGCCCTGGCTGGCTTCATCGTCGCCTTGATCGTCGTCTGTTTCAGTTCTTTCTTCTTCAGAGCCCGACACAGCTTGTCCCTGTGGCAAATCTCGCGGCGTAGTGGGGTAGCTGGGGCGCTCATATTCCTGGGAGAACAGTTGTGCTTCTGAATACTGAAACTCGTTTGAGAATGCATCAGGCATCTCAAAATCAAATGTCGTGTTTATGGGGTCGGTCTCCATATGTGGTATCGGGAAAGAAAACGCTTCCGCACCAATGGTGGTGGGAGCTTCTGCGGTTGTGGTGGCGGGTTGTGAGGTGGTAGTTGCCTGAGGTGCAGCGGTACTCGTGGTGGCCTCCGTAATTACTGGTCTGGACAACCGTATGCGAATAGGTTGTACGGTGGGCTCAGCTTCTGTCTGTGGTCGCTCGGGAGAGGGTTGTGGTGACGGCGACTCTGGCACTTGGAGACAAGGGATGGTGCCTCGCATGCGCTTACCAGCCCGTGTCCTACTGGGCTTCCTAGCTTTCTTCGCTGTGCTCTTGAATGCCTTCAATTCCTCTCCTGTTAATGCACGCTCGATGGGCAAGTCATAAGCCAAACACATATACACAATTCTTGTGAGGGCACAACATCCGTTAAGCACTTTTTTACGCTCCCATCTGTGCTGTGCCAGGTACATCTGATCTATGATCCAGCTTGCTAGATCAACTGTTTGAGGTCCCGTACATGACAAATATAATCCAAACCATATTCTTTTGTGTGGCATGGTAAATCTGTCCTGAGCTGGAAAGGCAAAATGTTGCATGCATATTCTTAATGGCTTTGACAACTCAGGTGTGATGGCTGAAATCTCTTCCCACTTCGTGACATCCCCACGTTTCATTGGTTCTGGAATCAATCTCTCTCGGTCTTTGGGAGTGTGGGTTCCATGAATCTTGATGGCTGCTCTGATTAGGTCCTTAGAGAGATAAAATCTCTTGTAAGGTGGATCATCCACTAGGGTAGGCAAGATGAAGGTTCCTGGGATGTCCTTATTCTCTGATGCCAGTAAGGTAGTGATCAAGTAATAGCACCTATAAAAGTCTGGTTTGGGTAGAGGATCACTGAAATATTCTGTGAAACCGGCTCTGGCCCAAACATGAGTTAAATCTTGGGTGTTTTGTAGGGCTTCGAATTCTCTGGAGAAAAACTGGTACTTTCCCCACGTGCGGTCATCAAAAGTCAGAGAGGATTCAAATATAAAGTCTGCGTCCGCGAGGGGTCCTGCCAGGCCCTGAAACCAATGAGAGTTCCTGTGTATCTTTTCGGTGTAGCCCATAGGGGGGTTATCGATAGGCATGGGCCCTGGAAATCCCTGAAATTCCGGCGGTGGAGCAGTAGGGTGGGACTCTGCTCGTAGCACGTTGAGTGGTACTGCTGCTACACTGGGGCCTACTCCTGATGTTCCTTCGTCAGTTTGCATGGTGGCTGGTGCGCTAGTGAGAAAGATCTGCTACAAAAGATTAACACATTAGCATGGAAATTAATCATGATCCCATTAAAGTGAGACCGCAATCCCTTTCCATAACTGATGCGTAACCCGTGTAGCCAAGTGCTGTGAGGTGATGGATGCAATGTTTTTTTTTGCAGCACTAGTGCAGGTCTCTAGACACCTACACGTTTCAGATCATGCATACATTCCTTGATGAGATGAGATTACGAGTGATGTGGGATGACGGTGTGTGAATTTATACAAGGTTTAAAGGTTAGTAATTGAGTACAAGGTTGTATGTTAGTCGGGGGGTAGTTAGGCAATGGGTTAGGGGAAGACGGGTGGACACGTTTCGGTATCCATTTCCTAAGGGTCTTTGAATGGGTGGTGGGGTTCTGCTGAGGGGTAAAAGGTGGTATCGGGTGTTGTGGTGTCGAGGGATGAAAAGGTTTGTGAGGATTATATATTACATGGCATAGGGGTTGAGCTATGATACATGGTTTGGGTACCCAAACCTGCGTGGGCGTGGGTCTATGGGTAAGGTACTTCTTGGCGATCCACATTTGTCGAATGGTCTGACCTATAGAAGAAGGTCGAGGGGATGGTGGATGTCGATTCTGTTTCTGTTCTGCCTTTTGCTTGTTGATCTCTGCTTGGTCGGAGTCCTTCGGTGCTTTTTGTCCTTTAGGCACCCATATTTGTCTGGTGCCGCTTCCTTTGGGAGGCCTAAACTGCTTTCCTTGTTGTTTCCTCTGATACTGCAATCGGTCTGGGTTCCTTTGTCGTGGTCGACTCTGTTGTTGCTGGATTTGAGAGGTCGGATGGACACTCTGCTTTGGAAAAGAAGGGAGTTCCAACACTTGCGTGACCTGCCCATCAGGAAGTGATGCCTTTTGTAACTTTAATCTAGGCCAGTCCGCAACAAGCTTGGAAGGATGAGCACCGTAGGGTGTCGTGCTCATTTGGCCGTTGATGCAACCCACCTGACCTCTGATTGTGCCCTTCTGCCCTTGCTGTTGGGTAACTGTCTCTTCTAGTTTGCAGGAAGTCCCAGGGAAGATCTCCTGTCGTCCTTCTGATTGACAACTGTCTCTAGCCAAGCCCGAGTGGGTTGGTGTAGACGTAACGTGACTGGTCTGATTAAAGATCTTCCGGTCTTCCGTCGCATGCGTTTCATGGGGTCTAGGGTCGCAACCGTCAAGCGGAGTGCGGTTAGGGAAATCAAGCGGTATCACTCGCTTCTGCTCTAAGGTTCCAATCTGTAAGGAGCCTTGTCTAAGATTTAGGTCCACTGAGTGATCGTATAGCCAATCTTGGCCAAGGATTAGGGGTTCTATCAGGTCGTCATCATGGCACACTAATAGCTTTGCTGTCATGGTCACATCCTTAATGAGGATAGGAAGGTCCACCTCACCCATGCAAGGGGTTTCCATGCCTCCTAGGCCTATGAGGTATGCCTCAATTGGCCGCATTTCTATTCCTGAATCTTTATAGTGGGACCATCTAATCGCACTAGTCGCAGCACCCGAGTCAATCAAAGCCCTGAGTTCTTGGCTCTGGTTACCGTGCTCTAGCCTAACTGCAAGGAATGGTCTCCTGTCCACTATGCTAGGATGAGTGGTTGACTTTACTTGACACATGGCCATGGGATGTCTGGGTGGTGTTTCCAGATGGTTATAATGTTCTCTCCCTAGTCCTTGTCTTCTTAGCTTCATGCGCTTAATGCGTTCTATGGCTTCTGCCTGAGCTTCTGCTCGTATTCTATTTTCTTCCTCCTTACGCTTCTTTGCCAACGTGAGTCGTCTAAGCATATCCTCAGTAAGAGGCTCTTGATATAACCTGACTCTACAGCCACTAATGTAATTAGGCATTATGTCTCCTTCTAATGTGGCTAACTGTACTGCTCCGCTAGTCGAGAGTCTGTTAATGATCATAGGTCCATAACCTCGCTTTTCTAACTTCCGCGCGTGCTGTTTCAGTGTATACACTAGAACTAAATCTCCTTCTTTTAGGCCTTTATCTTTCACATGTGCATCAAAATATGCTTTCTGTCGCTTCTTCGCTGCGTATATTCCTGCTGCTGCCCTCAGCCTGGTTTCTCCTAATCGTTCCAAGTCCATTACTCTCGCTGATAATTCATGGCCGGTCCACTCATGTTCTTGTGCAACCTTAAGGGTCGGTATCAAGAAGTCCAAGGGAAGCACTGCATTCTGACCAAAAACCATCTGAAAGGGAGTTGCATTGAGTACGGTCTTGTAGGCCACTCGATATGCCCAAACAGCGTGGTGTAGCTGTTTGTCCCAATCTGAACGTTTATTGTTCACGAGTTTCGTCAGTACGTTGCAAAGTATCTTGTTAGTGCTTTCAGCTTGACCATTGGCCTGAGGATGATATGGTGCAGATTTCTTGTGAATCACCATAAAATCCTGTAACAAATATTCAATGACTTGGTTTAGAAAGTGAGTGCCTCGATCGCTCACTAACTCTATAGGCAATCCATATCTTGTAAAGACATTTTCAAATAAGAATTTTGCAGTCGTATGAGCATCATTCTTTTTTGTAGCCTTTGCCTCTACCCATTTCGTCAGATAATCTGTAGCAACAATAATGTATTCCGCATGTGTACCTTTTGCAGGGGGGTTAATGGGTCCTACAAAGTCTATACCCCACTTAGAAAATGCACGTCCGCCCATCATGGGTTTCAATGGCATTTCATCTCTGCGAGTAGGAAACTGAGTTCTTTGGCACACGTCACATCTCTTTACATAGGTATGTGCATCCATGTGAAGAGTGGGCCACCATAATCCTGCAAAGAGGATGGCTTTGATTATCCTATCTGGTCCAAAATGACCTCCTGCAACACCTTGGTGTGCAGTCTCTAGTATTCTTAGATAATCGCTCTCATGAACACATTGTCTTAGATATCCATCTCGTCCTCTTTTGTATAGATTATCGCCAATAAGTGAATAGTCTTGAGCTTCCTGCTCTAGACTGCGTTGTCGAGCTAAGGTCATTCCTTGAGGGAATGTGTTCGTCCTCAAGTATGTCACTAAAGGCTCACTCCAGTCTGGTGTGAGAGACACATGATACAATGTCGCATGCTCAACTGGTGGTTTTTCACAACAGACATGGCATTCCTTACACAATTTGTAGACATCTGCTTCCATCGTAGGCCAATATACTCCCAATCTCTGCAGAGTCTGTAGTGTTCTATGTTTTGAATGATGTTGCGTTAGTGCACCTACGTGTGCTAATTGCAACCAATTCGCATGTTCTGATTCATCTACACAACAAGCAAGAATCTTTTGATTATCCTGTTTGTATATGCTTCCTGCCATTATTTGATATCTCTGAGATTTGGTAATCTCTCCTTCTTTGATCTTTATCCTAGGACTCTTGGGTCCGTATGTCAGAATAGGGACTAACGGCTTAGCCCATTCTGGAGCTATCTCCAGGTTAAACAAGTATGCATCTGGTAGATCATCAGCTACTCCTTGAGGGGCTTCTCCTGAGGTTAATCTTGAGAGGTGGTCAGCTCTAAGATGCGTCTTTCCTTTCCTAACTACCACTTCAAAATCATACTCCATGAGTAATAGAAACCAACGTATCAGTCGTCCGGTGTTACATGGTTTGTTGACTAAATATAATAGGGCTTGATGATCTGTAAAGAACTTGAATTTGTTGGCCAACAAGTAGTGCCTGAATTTCTTTACTGCGTAGATCATCCCTAATCCTTCTCGTTCCGTCGTGGTATAATTTCTTTCTGCTGCGTTCAGTTGTCTGCTAGCGTAAGCTATGGGGAGATCTATGTTACCTTCATTCGTGGGTTGTGCTAACACACATCCTATGGCATAATTGGATGCATCCACATGTACATGGAATGGCTTACTCCAATCTGGGGTAGTCAATATGGGTGCTGAGCACAAGCGTCGTTTAAGTTCATTGAATGAATGTTCGCATTCATCTGTCCACTCAAAATTGGTCAAAAGAGAGTACAGAGGCTTGGCTATGATTGCATACATGTGTATGAATCTCCTATAATAACCGCAATGGCCCATAAATGCCTGTACCTCCTTCACATTAGTTGGTCTAGGTAATTCTGCAATTACCTTCACCTTTTCTTCATCCGTGGAGATTCCATTTTTTGACACAATGTGTCCTAGAATTTTGCCTTGTCTGACCATGAAAACACACTTTTCTGGGTTCAAACAAACCTGATATTCTCGACATTTGTCAAATATTTGTCTTAACTCTGGGATATGTGTCTGCCTTACAATTGAATGAGCACATAAGTCATCGACGTAAACTTCCAAGCTCTTGCGTAAGAATTCCTTAAAAACATGACACATGAGTCGCTGGAAAGTAGCGGGTGCATTTGTCAAGCCAAATGGCATTACACGAAATGCAAATATGCCCCATTCTGTGGCAAAAGCCGTCTTGTGTTGGTCTTCTGGAGCAATGGCTACTTGGTTATAGCCTGAGAATCCATCAAGAAAGCTGTAAACTTCCTTGCCCGCAACTCTTTCCAATAGGTGTTCCGTGATAGGAAGAGGATAACTATCTCTAATCGTGGCGGCATTAACTTTCTTAAGGTTAATACACACACGCAATTTCCCATTCTTCTTGGGCACAACCACAATGGGGGATACCCATTCGGTATGCTCAATTTCGTAGATAAATCCTGCTTCTATCAAGCGATCTATCTCCTCTTTAATCTTCGCAGCGTAATTATCATTGTATGTGTACGGTTTCTGTTTTGTCGGTTTCGCATCTGGAGTCATAGGGATTCTATGAGAACATATATCTGGGTCTACTCCTTTCAAATCTTTGTAACTCCAAGCAAAAACATCTCTATATTCGCGCAATAGGGCAACTAACTCTTCTTCTTCTTCAGTCGTCAAATCATGCCCTATGTAGGTACATTTTTCTTCTTCTCCTTCTATGGCAACTATTACTTTCTTGGTTTTCTCGCGGTTATCATATACTTGTCCGTCGTTCGCTTTTCTATTGGGCATTCGTACCATGATTCTTCTATCGTCGATTTCATATTTCTTGAAATTCTCGGGTACTTCGAACAAAGATTCTTCTTTTTCTGACATTGTTTCTTTCTTCTTTCTCTTCTTGCCTTCACTCTTAGTAGTCACTTCTGTGGTTAACCTTACCTCGTTCGTGATGTCCTCGTGTCTCTGAGTGTGAGTCTCTACTTCGTAGAAATATTCTTCCTCTGATGCAAAGGGGGGGTCCATGATAATTGATTCTAAATCAAAATCGCTTGCGTCCTCAAATGCATCAGTGTCCGGTTCGCACTCTTCTAAAATTGCATCGCACATGATTGGCTCTATCGTGAAAACTGAAATGTCATAGCCATCCTCGTCACAGTGGGGTGTCCATTGTTCTTCATTGATGGCTACATCCATGGTTGCTAGTATTTCCGCCCAACCATGGGGTTCAAACTCCTCGTCAGGGAATACTACAGGTGCGTAGGCTGGATCTTGAAGGGTTCGTGGATGTTGTTCTGCACCTAAGGTTCTGGCTTCTAATCGTTCTTCCTCTTGTTTGGCTACTTTACACATCCATAAATGGGTATCCTCATGCAACCAAGAAGGGTCTGATTCTACTGAGTGCACGGATTCCGTCTCTGCTGGTGTTTTATGGATGGTATTCCATTGTATTGGGGGTACATCTCTGTGTGAATAGTCTTTAAGATTGACTTTGGTAGTCACTCCTAAATGTTGCAAGTACAAGGAATTAGTTCCCCAATCTTGTACGATTTGCAACTGACGCATGAATGGTCGTCCCAATATCATCTCATACGCATGATTTTTAGCAAAGTCACAAATGGCGAAAGTATGCTCAAATTCTACACCACAAGTGGTGAGGGATATGCCTTCTAGTAAGCCTAATGGTTTTTCTATGTGTCCATCAGCCATTTGTAGCTTCATCCTGGTGGGTCTGAGTGCTGGCTTACCCCAACGTTTCCATAAGGCGGTAGTAGCGATAGCTACCCCGGCTCCTGAATCTAAGATGGCTTTCGTGGTGTAGCCCTGATGGGTTATTGGAAGATATGTGTTACCTTCCTCTCCTTCGCTTACGTCTCCAATCTTTTCCACGGGTATCTCTGGTACCTTCTTATGTGATCCTATCTGAGAGGGTGTGGTAGCTAGCTCAGGGAATTGGTTTGCTACGTGCTTCCACAATTCTGGTTTTACCTTTAACAGTTCCTCCAGAGTGAGATTACATTGTACTTTGGTATTCTTGATCACTTCCGTATTTCTAGGGATCACTGATTCTTCATTCCTCACTATTATCGTGGGTGCTCTCATACTAATAGACTTTGCTTCCCAAGGTCCTGTGAACTGAGGTAACTCTTGTAAAGAATTAGACGCAAATCCTGTGGGTTCACTCAGTTGTTCCACCTCTACATCACCATAAATAGAGGGGATGTCTTGGGGAAATTGTTCCTGCAAGTCGTCTATTTCTTGAATAGGAGGATGAGTTCCTTGTTCTTTTCTCCATTTCTCTTCTTGGATTTCTCTCAAAAATTCATGTGAGTACCTATGTATGGAAGATAAATTGTCTTGACTTTCTGTATTGGGTACTTGAGACAGGGATGGTGCATTCCTTTCCTGTGTCTCTGGGACAATATGGTTCCTATGCTGATCCTTTTTCTCCTTGCTTTCTATCAAGTGTTCTAGCCTCTCCATTAGTCCTTGAAAGTGTAGTTCCGGTTTTGCCATGTTATTCCAATTAAGATATCTAGAGGCTTCGAACAACGCTTGGGCTAGCTCTACCATCTTCATGCAAAGTTTAGTTCTCTCAATTTCTAGATCAGATCGAGGGTAGTTTTTACTCATTTCCGTGACTTGAGGTCCCTCTTTTATTCTAGCCTGATATGCACGAAACATCATGTCTAGGTCTTCCGGTATGGGTTCCGCTAAGACTGATCCCGATTTCTGAGCTGGGATTTCTTGGTTTGATTCTTGTGAAGCCAATTCTTGTATTTTGGCTCTAGATTCTCTTAGACTTCCTTCCAACTCACTTATCTTTTTACTCCACTTTCTCTTCATCCTTTCTCTGGAATCTTTCCAAGATTTCGTCTTTTTACTACTCGATTCCGCAACTTCACTCGTTTCGGCTACTTTTTCTTGATTAAGCTGTTGGTTTTGTAAGAGCGCCTGGGCTCTGGTTATAGCTTGGATAGGCACATACGTAGGGTTGGATCCATCTGCGTTGTTTACAATACCTATCACGTTGATTGGTGTCACATTTGAAGTGTTAGCTGGGTTCTTAGGACAATCTTTGATTATGTGTTCTTTGCCACAATCGGCGCAAAAGCCTTGGATGCTATAGTACTGCGATTGCCTTGCTATTGGGGGATGTGGACAATCCTTAATGAAATGATCTCCTTGGCACCTAAAGCATGGTCCTCTAGGGCCCTGTGGTCTCTGTTGTCTCAATTGGGGCCGTGGGTTTGGGTTTGCGTACATCACATTAGCATACTCTGGCTCCCAACTAGGTTCCATTGGAGGACTATCATAATGATATGTCTCCACATGTTCTGGTGACTCCGTGTAATAAGCGGGTGGACTAGTTACATGAGTAGAGTCAAAACTGTTTGAGTTTGGGTCACTTTCGGTGATCAGGGGTGAAGAAGGCACTAAGGCCCTACTTAGGTTCTCTTCTGCAGCAGCGTATTTGACTGAGATGACATTCGCTGGTGGGGGTGGCTGCTGAGCTAAGACGGGTTGAGGTCTCTGTTGAGCCTGGTATGGGTAGTTCTGGGGAGGCCTATAATAATAAGGCTGAGCATTGTATTGGCCTTGATACCTACCTGGCTGCTGGTATGTTTGTGGGTAGTTCTGTCTCACAGTTTGTTTATTGTATGGGCAGTCCTGAGCCGTATGATTCGTGTATCTTCTCTCAATTGTGCAATATTGGCCACTAGGGTTGGCGTGAGGTTGAGGTGCATTGGGGCACATGTTTGCCAAATGATTTCCACCACAAGTGTAACAACGTACATTTGTAGGTAGCTTGGGCACCTGTTTACTAGAAACTCCTAGTTTTTGGGCCACTTTTTCTGCTAGGTCTTCTATCGAATTAGACAATTTTGTGGATGCTAGAGAAGAACAGTCTGAGTCCTTATAGACCTTTGAGAGTTCCAATTCATCTCCTAGGTTGTCCTCGATGTCGATACATATTCTTACACATTCTTCTAGCGTCCTGGGTTCTTTTAGGTACACATAAGAGCGCAGTTTAGCGCTCAACAAGCCATCCAGGAACAGTGATACTTGTTTGGCTTGTGAGGGTAGCTCTTGCATTGGACATCGCTCGACATATTGTCTGAATCTACGACCTGCCAGTCTTACTGTTTCCTGAGGGGTTTGTTTAAAGCTATGAATAAGCGAAGACGTGTCATGTCTAACCCCACTTTTAGAGAATTCAGTAATGAATGACTCTAAAAAGTGATGGATGTCTCTAAATTGCCTTTGTTGCAGTGGTTGGAACCAAGTTAAAGCTGTATTCTTTAACGTTAGTCCAAATGCATTGTACTGCGTGAACATGTCCTCAACTTGTTCTGCTCTTAATACTTGCTTGAATTCTGCGACATGGTCATAGGGATCTCCTGTCCCGTCAAAGTAATTCTTCATTGATTTTACTAACTGCGTGGGTCTCAATACTCTTGCGTGTTCACGTGGTCTAGGGAGAGGAAAATCATCTCTACCACCTGGTACTCCATGTTCTCTTTGTCTATCCGTCCTATTAGTGTTCGTGGTTGTTCTATCTCTCCCTATGGGGTGATTGAAGCTTACTTCTGGTCTCTCGTGATTTCCTTCTCTTTGATTTCCATGGGCTGAGGATGTTCCTGCCCCTTGTTGATTTGTATTCACGTTTGTTCTAGGTGGAGGGAATATCAATTCACCTCTCCAAGTGTATGTGTTTTTAGCGCGCTCAGGCACCACGAAGACTCTTTCTGAAGTCTCATCCAGGTATACAACCTTTCCAGGTGTATCTGGGTCCTTGAATTCATAGATTGTAATGATGCCTACCTCACTAGGGTTTTCCTTTCTGTACCTCCAAAAGGCTTCATCTGTTTCTTTATTTATAAACAACTCGGTGCTCCTGTTATCTTGAGGGATCCATTCTGGGATGAGTACTCTTGTTAATACGGATTTCCCTCTAGGTGTTCTAGGTTCTTCTAACGGTTCTTTTCCTTGAAATTTCCCTTCTGTCTCTAATTGGATTGTGCCGAACTCATTAGTATCGTTTGGCTGCGTACTCAAGATATACATGGTTCCTTCTTTGTCTATGTAAGCGTCTCTCTCAAACTTCACCACTGGTCTTTCCAATCCAATGGGTTGATCAGGGTTGTGCAGTTGCACCACTTGCCTCTGCAAACCATCCTCATAGATGCGAGCACCTAGTCGGTTGGTTCGGAGAAACTCTAACTGCGTTCTATAGGGTCCTTCAGATTTTTCTAAGTATGCTACATTAGACCCTCCTGCTGGTCTGTCTGTGCTAAATGCCATTTCTGATTCACTTGATTCTGAGCTCAACTCGTAGGGATAACTACTGTTCAATTGCTGAGCCCAAGATCGTGCGGTGGTTCTTACACTAGCCTCCGATGATCTAAGGCTTCTTCTGTCCGACTTACCTATATGTTTGCCTGATCTAAGGTTCATTAATTTCCTTCCTTGCACGCTCAATTACACACTTAGATCGTCAATGGTTCTTTGTGATTAATTCTTGGTTCTTTTTTAATTTTCTCTGGATTCTTGTCTTAACTTATGCGTCAGGAATTCGACTTTCGTGATGATTTTAAGTTTTCGTTCCGTCAGACTTATGTTCTTTTCTTTAGGTTTTCGCGTCACACACACCTTTACTTTAAGTCTTAGACTTGATAGAATTAGGTATCTTGAACTTGAGGCGTTCCTATCGACTTAAAGCCACAATGCTAACGTTTAGCCTAGGCTAAGAATTGACTGAGGGGGTTGAGTAATCTCCCAACCTCGAGTCGGCTTTTCTGGTTGCTCTGATGTCCTGTTGCCCAAGAAGCCGTGCTTCCCAAGCTCTGCTGTCTCCACTGCCTTGCTCGCTTGCCTTGATTGCCCTTGCTAGACCTGGAAAATTCCAATGTTAGACCAATTCACAAGATGATTAAACACTTGAGTATATACACCTTTTAGTCCCTTCCCTTTTTGCCCAACTTTTTAATACTTGCCCCCTGACTTCCTAGTCCCAAACTAGGTGAACCTCAAAATAGCTTATCCAAAATTAGACGTATCCTTTAAGAAAAAAAACAGTTGAGGTCACGTAGTACTCGTCACGAGCTTTCTAACGAGCTATTAAGCTCAAAAAACGGACTCCGGATGAAAAAGTTATACGCGTTCAGGTCCTGGGGGTAAAAATTGACAATCCAATTTTCCCTCAAATATGAGCTAAGGGGTCTCCTATGAGTCTAATGGTCCAAAAATTTTCCAAAAATACCCTCAAATTTGGTCAAAAATTGAAGTCCAAAATTTGCGATGGGGGTGGGCAATCGCGATGGTCTGGGACCGTCGCGATGGTCCGAAAAAGTGGACCGTCGCGATGGTCCGAGCGAACCGTCGCGATGGCGTGGGATTTGGACAATCGCGATGGCCCGAAAAAGCGAACCTTCGCGACGGCTCGAAGTGAACAATCGCGATGGCGTGAAGTCGAACCGTCGCGATGGTCCAAAAAATGAACCGTCGCGATGGCGTGATCGGGCGGACAATCGCGATGGCGCGGTCAACGGTCAACGGTGGACAATCGCGATGGTCCGAAGTGAACCGTCGCGATGGTCCGCGATGCGATGGCTTGAGCCAATCGCGATGGTCCGATTTTGGGCTGTCGCGATGGTCCGAAAAAAACGAACCGTCGCGATGGTTCAACGTGACACGTGGCACTGTCGTGGCGATGGCATAGGCCAATCGCGATGGTCCGGGGTCAAATGAACCGTCGCGATGGTCCAAGTGGACCGTCGCGATGGCTCAAGTGAACCGTCGCGATGGTCCGAAAAAACGAACCGTCGCGATGGTCCGGCCGAGCCGTCGCGGTGGCGTGAGCCTATCGCGATGGTGCGACACAATCGCGATGGTCCGAGCCAATCGCGATGGTCCACCAAATGACGAATTTTTGGGATGCGAGTATGGATTCCTAGTGGCGCAAGTGTGCTCTTCACGCTGGTGTGGTCGACTTCTCCAAATTCCGAACTTGGCGGACCATCGCGATGGTCCAACACAGTCGGAAATTTCTGACAGAAACTGAAATTTTTACCTTTTGGAAGCTTTCCTGATGCTCTGAAGCTCTGTACCTGCAAGAAAACTCAAGAAAACACAAGTGCATACAAGCGCAAAAACTCTCTCTCGCTCTCTCGCACGCACAAATGAGGGGAAATGAGGTGAATGGGTGGATATGGTGAATTTTCTGATTTTTTTGGAAATGGAGATGATGATGCAATGATGAAGATGGAGTGTGGGGAAGGTGGAAAACACTAAAAATTAAGTAAAAACAACAACAAAAACTGAAATTTTTACCTTCCAACGCCTCTTCTTGCTATACTCTTACCATCACACATTCGTCCTAGACTCGATCCCCGGCAACGGCGCCAAATTTGGTGTTGCTCTAGCACAATGGTGAGAACCACGTTAAGAAGCTTCACCTCCTTAATGTCAATCCGAGGGAGAGGTAGGAGTGATATGAAGATCGTGAACGTGAGATGATGTGAGAGTGAAGGTGAGAAGCACAAAGATGCACACACACATACACACACAATGAAGAGACAAGCAAGACACAATGGAAGGTGGGAAATTAGCTCTATTACTCAAGAATACTCTTACAAGCTCAAGAATAACTCTAATCTCAAACAAGCTACAATGAACCGCCCTCAAAAATGAGCTCTCTAGCTCTTTTTATAGTTTCTAGACTAGTTTTGACCGGTTTCACATCTAGTGACCGGCCTAGTTAAAAATTAGGTCCTAGAGGCTATTTGGGAGGGTAAACGATGTCTAAAAATAACGAAATTTGGTACGAGTATTCTACCTAAGCTCCTCAAGCTCGAGGACTCCTCGGCTTGCACAAAATGGAGCTATGGATTACAAAATTGGGGTTTTCTCTATATTACATATGTTACAAGAGTGATGAAAATCACTGTTGGATGTTTGAAGAAGTAATAAAAAATATAATTGTTTTGAAAAAATGATCCGACTGGCTCCCTGCTTCGTCTTCACATGCTTCCGTGGCGTCTGTGCCTCTGACTGCTTCCAACACTTACCCATCATCCATTATGGGTTATGAGTACTTGGCATGACTACTATGAACATCATCTTTGGAAGATCTGAGGTCATCAACGGAGACTCACAACGACACAGTCATGTTGGAATCCAAGGAAGAAGCACATACCAAGGACTACAACGTGCAAAGACTCGCAGTGATAGATGCAGAACCAGCCAACCAACCTTGCCACATCTGGAAGTCATACGACTTTTGTTCATACAGAAGGGACACTTCCTCTCAAGGCACTACTTGGAACAACCACTACAACAAGGGTCTATCAGGGACGATAGACTCGAGAGGGGGGGAGAGTGTTGAAGCTGAAGGGCAAGGACAAAGCACAGGAGCACATCAAAGAGGTGGACACATAAGAAGAAGGAGCAGGTAGGGAGCTCCAAGAAGTGTATGTCAAATTTTCATAAGAATCCCCTACAAAAATAGTGATTTTCATCACTAAAAACCATTGTAAATACCATTATCTATTTTTATAACTCCATTTTGTTCAAGCCGAGGAGTGCTTGAGCTTGAGGAGTATTAGAACTATCATCCTACCAATTTTCATAGTTTTTAGACTCCGTTTGAGCCCTCAAATAAGCCCTGGAACCTAATTTTTAACTAGGCCGGACACTAGGTCTGGACAGGGCCAAAACTAGTCAAAAAACTATAAAAAGAGCTAGAGAGCTCATTTTTTAGGTTAGCTTGTGAGAGAATAGAGCTTTTGTAAGAGAACTTTTTTGGAATCTAAGCTTTCCATTGTTCCTCTCTTTGATCTTACTTTGTGCGTGTGTGTGTGTATGTGTGTGCATGTTTGTGTGCTTTCACTCACGCACTTGTGCCTTCACTTGCTCGTGGTCTTCATACCGGTCCTCACGTCTCCGCGGATTGACAAGTAAAGGAGGTGGTGCTTACGCTTGAGCTACACCCATTTACAAAGTTATCCCTATATCTAGGGTTGTAATTGTTACCTTGATTGGGTGCTATTTCCATTACATTGGTTGATGGTTGAGCTCCTCCTTGTCCCTAGTATGGTTGTGTAGGCATCCCTCTTGAGTGACATTCTTGGTCCTCATGGCTAGCTTTCTTGCATAGCAGGCAAGTGATACTTAAAAGTGTACACTCACTTACCACATGAACCTGTTTGATGCACATGGTGCACCACAATCCATTTTTTATGCCACCTCCCCAAAGTTCTTGCAACTCCTGTTGAAGTTGTGCCAAATCTTTTGCTTGGGATTCCTCTTCCTTTTATAGCTGTAAGGCCTCAATTTCTCACCTCAGCTGAGTTATTGCACTCCTCCTCTTTGTGGGGTTTGTTCCTTTTCAAGCTCTCAGGTTCTTTCCTTAGCTAAATTACTGGGTCCTCAAGTTCTATAGGATATGATAAATTAGAAGGACTTGTCCCATACTAATGCCTAATTTGCTCCAATCTTGTGGCTCTGTTGATAGACTCTTCGACTGTTGCTGTCAATAATACTAAATCATTTAGTTTACACAGTGTTGAGATTGGAAGTGGTTTAGCTAGATACTTCTTGATGAAGAGGTCATAGGGAGGGTATGGCAATTAGCCATTAATGCTTTGGCTCTAGTGATAAATTCTAGAAAGGTCTCCCCAGGACCTAGTCTTAGATTTTCTAACTCTTCAATAATGTTTTCCGTTGTGTTTCCTTGTTGGAACTCTTTCCTAAATGCTTCCTTCATTAGGTCCCATATAGTGAAATGATTATCGACAAACTGACTAAACCCTTTGTCTGCTAACCCTTCTAATGTTACCGGAAAAAAATAAAAAATGCATCTTCTCTTCCCATCAGACTCCTTGTTTTACATAAGGTGAAAAATCTCCTATTATGTTCATTGGGTTCTTCTTGTGCTAATCCCTTGAAAGATGGAAATTTGATATTTGATTTAGAGAGTAAAGTTTCCAAGTCTACCTGGGCTGCCATATTCCTTACTGATGATGTCCATGACAAAGGACTAGTTGATCTTTGAATCCTCTTTCTTCTTGTCGCTTTGCAAGGGACCCTCAAGGTTTGAGATCGGGTTGCGCTCATGAGCTTCTCACACTCCTCTTAGGCTAAGAGAATTCCAAATAAAAGAAAGATTACCTCTTAGACTAGCACTGTCGATATCCTTGCACTTCCTCTACACTTTGCAAATATTGCTTCTCCTATGCTCAAGCCTCCTTGTGGTCCCATCCTGCATGCCAAATTTTGTTGGGGGATTCTTGTGTAGAAAGGTACTTGAGTGTTTGTAGGAGAAGAAAGAAGGAGAAGAAGTGAAATACAGAGATAGGAAGCTTCTATATATAGATTATAAAGAGAAAAATACAATGATGATGTATAGCAAAAAACCAAATGCTCTTTGTGCAGAATGCGTAATCTAAAAGAGTACACAAACACACAAGGTTACAAGATACCCAAAGTTCTTTATGCTGCCAACCTTCCTTGCACTAGACCTCCACCTTTTCCAAGAGCTTGCACTTGTGCACACCTTGCACTCAAGCTTGCAATAGGGTGGGAGGGATGGACACCTTGTGTCGACGCACACACTACTTCAATGAGACCTTGTGTCACCTTGATTGCCTTTCTTAGCACTCCTCTGCACACACACTAAGTCACACTTCTTGCACACTTGCTTCTCGGTGTCGCACACTGGTTGAGTGTCTCTTGCTCTTCGCCCTTAGTGTAGACTATGCCCACCTTCCTTAGTCTAACCAAGAATAATGCATGGCTTGAGTTGAGTGTCGGTTCACTTTCGTATGCTCCTAACTGATAGCATATCTTGGTGCTCACTTTGATGTCCCAAGAATTTTTAAAAGTGTGTATAGCCAAAAACTCCCTATTTTGTTGTGTAGTGACTTTAGGCCTAAAACAAAATTTTAAATGGGGGGCCATACTTTCACTTTTACATATTGCTTCCACTTAACATACCTTCAGTTTTGCCTTCATTTCTTCAATATGTGTACTTTGTTGAGATATCAAGCTCAACATGTGATGATCCAGGATGACACGTACCAGTTTTTCGTTTCTCTGACATGTATAGTGGTCACATCGGTATATGTCAGGGATACTTCATTGAGCTTTATTATATTTATCTACCGAGAGTGATGGCACATTTGTTTCTTGCCAGCTCACTCATTTGCGAACATTAGGTTTTTCCTTATGTACTGATCTTTATATATTGCACTTGTTGTATTCTTGTTTTTTAGGTCATTCTTGTACATTTCTTTTATGTAACAGAAGAAGAAGAAGAAGATCATTTTTCTTCCTTGCCTCAATTTGTGTGTGTGCTTCTCCTTGAGAGTGAGAGTGTGTGTGTGATCTCTCTTCCTTATCTCCTTCCTCGTGACATGGTATCAGAGCCAGCCTGGCTATAGAGAGCTCGTGCAGAAGGCGATGGTGAAGACTACGCGGCAAGGCATGGAGAAAACGTGATTTCATAAATGGCCTCCGTTTGCTAAGAAAATCGGCATGAAGGTAGAAGACCTCAAAATATTTTAGAGTGTTATCCCTTTAGGGTCACTCGTTTTTGTCATATCAAAGTTTTGGAGCCATCTCGATCTCCGTTTCTAGCCCGTAAGGTGGGGCCCACAGAAAAACTAGGTCAGTTTCAGAAACTGTAACTTGCGTTGTGTTCACGGATATATTCCAGGCCCAGAATTTCAAGCCATTGCGTGTACTGTTGATACACGAAAACTGTGTTTTTCTGAGATCGAACTGTCACGTCATAGTGCGACAGTGTTCAAGCAGAAGTGCTGCTTGTAGTTTTTTGCAGTGTTGTGAATTGTTGCAAAAATGGCAAACACAGATGGAATGAGTGAGCGTATGAGCGATAAGCTGGACAAGAACAACTTCCATGCTTGGAGATTCAAAATGATGAATTTCCTGATGGGAAAAGGCTACTAGAAGTACATCGAAGGAGAGAATGAAAATGCTCCGCAGTTACCAGAAAGGAATCGGACTGCAGACCAGTTAAGAGCATATGAGGAATGGAATCAAGGAGCACGAAAGGTAATGTATTGGCTATCTGTTAGTATACAAGATAGCATGATTGGTCACATACAGGATGCCAAGACTCCAAAAGAGGCTTGGAACAATTTGGTCACTTTGTATGAGACTAATACAAAGGCACGGAAATTGCAACTCAAGAACGAGCTGCATACATTGGAAAAGAAGAGCATGTTGGTAAGTGACTACACTCTAAAAAACAAAAGCATATATGAGTCACTTGCATCTATTGGCATGAATGTAGATGATGATGATAAGGTGGAAGTGTGCATTCGTGGTTTAGGAGCTACATATAAGCAGTTCAGAACTTCCATATAGACGAGGGAAACTATTCTGAATTTTACTCATCTGGTATCTATGTTGATTATTGAAGAAAAGAATCTTGGTGAGGATTCAAACTCCCAAAAAAAGCCCAGTTCTGAGCAGGTATTCTACTATGGCAGAGGAAGAGGCAAAAGTAGAGGTTTTGGAAGTGGAAGAGGAAATAGTAACCAAGACCAAGGTCAACAACAGAATCATGCAGGAGGAAGAGGACAGTTTCGAGGCAGGGGGATCCAAAGAGGTCGCACAAATTTCCAAAGAAATGATTCAGGTAATGATAGTAAAGGATGTTGGAATTGTGGTAGACCTGCACACTTTGAACGTGATTGCAGGTTGAAGAATCAAAATAACAGAAGGCAGCAAAACAACTATGCATCCACAAGTGCAGATGATTTTGAGAAGGTGTTTATGGTTCAACATCACATGATGAATACGATGTCTACTGGTGTTTCAAAATCGAATGATAATGTCTGGTATGTTGATTCAGGTGCTTCAAATCACATGACCAGTCATGCAGAATGGTTTAGTAGTTTGCAGAAAATGCCAGTTCTTGGATATGTTGAAACAGGTGATGATACATCGCATCCTATTGAGCATACATGAAACATAGCATTGTCTATGGAAGATGGGAAGGTAAAACATCTTGCTGATGTGTTGCATGTTCCAAATATAACAAGGAATATGGTTTCTGTTGGACAAATGGTTGACCAGGGATTACAAGTCAGGTTCAATGCTGATGGATTATATGTAGAAGAGTACAAGTAGGATGGACGATTGGTTGCCAAAGGAAACAAAGTGGGTAGGATGTTCACCTTAAATGTGAAGATTCTTGAAATGAATGTAGCCATGTTTGCAAAAGGTGCACGAGTTATTGCAGATATAGAGATATGGCACAAACGGATTGGACATGCAAACTTGCAAAGGCTGAAACTGATGCAGTCAAAGGAGATTTTCCATGGACTACCAAATTTCAAAGTTGCAGAAATGCAAAAGGTATGTGCAACATGTCAATTTGGTAAACAGTCAAGAGCATCATTTCCACATGACAAGCATGTTAGTGAGAATGTACTAGAAGTAGTACATACAGATGTTTGGGGTTCAGCAAAGACCACATCTATGGGTGGTTGCAGGTTTTATGTTACTTTCATTGATTACCATACACGTAAAGTATGGGTATATTTCATGAAAGAGAAGAGCGAGGTGTTCAATCACTTCTAGAATTTTAAAGTTGTGGTGGAAAAGCAGACAAGGAAGTACATTCAGACATTAAGATCTGATGGAGGAGGTGAATACATGTCAAATGAGTTCAGCAATTTTCTAAAAAATCATGGAATTCGGCATCAATTTTCATGCAGGTATGCACCACAACAGAATGGTGTTGCTGAACGCAAAAATAGACATATTGCAGAAATAGCAAGAGCCTTAATGGCTGAGAAGAATATGCCTCATTGTTACTGGGTAGAAGTTGTGCATACTGTTGTATACATCATGAACAGAACTCATACTGCTGTTGTACATCAAGTTACACCTGAAGAGAAGTTTACAAGTAAAAAGCCAAACTTATCACATCTAAAAGTTTTTGGCTGTATTGCATATGTACATGTCCCACATGAATTGAGGACAAAGCTTGATCCAAAAGCAAAAAAGTGTGTCTTCATTGGATACTCCCTTGCACAAAAGGGATATAAATGTTATAAACCACTCACAAGACAGGTAAAGGTGAGCAGGGATGTGGTATTTGATGAAATGTCAAGCTTCTATGCAGATGCCAAAGAAGGACTGAGTCTTGAACCAAATGACAAAGAAAATGTTGAAAACTCAAGTGCAGAATCTCAGGTTTTGAGTGGACCGGATGCATCACCAAGCAATAGTTCCAACTCAAATCCATGGAGTGGAAGATTATGTGGAAATTTCAGTCCAGCAAATTCATCAAATACATCCAAGAAAGGTAAAGAAAAGCTTTCTGCTGGTCATAAAATATGTGCATGTTTTGAAGACGTTGATGGAGATTCAAGCGGTTCAGAAAAGAGTCTTGATCAGGAACTTGGATTGCCCTCTGTGAAGACTCCAGGAGTAAGAAGGGCACATGCAGATGATACAAGGAGAAGTGACCTAGGACCAACAAGATCTGGGAGGATGAGGAATTCAGTGCAACGATTGACATATGATAGTTACATGGCTCATCATTATGCCTACATGACAAAGGTAATACAAGATGTTGAACCTTCTTGCTTTGAAGATGCAATTGGAATTGCAGATTGGGAAAAAGCTATGGATGAGGAGATGGTTGCACTTTATGGAAATGATACATGGAATTTGGTTCCATTGCTGCAAGGAAAGAAACCCATAGGCTGTAAATGGGTTTACAAGGTAAAGCATAATGCTGATGGTAGCATAAGCAGGTATAAAGCACGATTGGTAGCTAGAAGATATGCACAGACATATGGCATTGATTATGAGTAAACATTCAGCCCTATAACTAAAATGTCTACTATTAGGACACTTGTTGCATTAGCTACAGCAAAAGGATGGACTTTGTATCAGATGGATGTGAAGAATGCTTTCCTACATGGTGAGTTACATGAAGAAGTATATATGGATCAGCCACAAGGATATGAAGATTCAAAGCATCTAGAATATGTTTGTAGGTTGCAAAAGGCTTTGTATGGGCTGAAGCAGGCTCTGCGTGCATGGCATGCAATGATTGCTGATTACTTAACCAACATTGGGTTTTCTATGTGTGATGCAAATCATTCACTATATGCAAGGAAGGTTGATGATGGCATCACGATTGTGGCCATTTATGTTGATGAATTGATTGTAGGTGGCGATAATGAAGAAAGCATCAAAGAGGTAAAGCAACTTCTTATGTAGGAATTTGACATGAAAGATCTTGGTGTGCTGCGCTATTTCTTGGGCATTGAGTTTATACATATAGAAACTGGTATATGGATGTCACAAAGGCAATATGCCTTGAATATGCTACGAAAGTATGGTATGGCTGGTTGTAAGCCAATTTCTATTCCATTAGATCATAATTTGAAGTTGGATACTACATCAGGTGAAGCATTGGAAAATGCTACTATGTACAGGAAAATTGTGGGGAGTCTTATATATCTTACAATTACAAGGCCTGATTTAAGCTATACTATTGGACTTGAAAGTCAGTTTATGCAGGTTCCTAGGAAGCCACATTTGGATTCTCTGAGGCGCACTCTATGTTATGTGAGTGCTACTTTGGATTATGCATTGTTTTATGAAGCTGGTGTAGATTTGTAGGTTCATGGATACACCGATGCAGATTGGGCTGGTAGTACTCCAGATAGAAGATCTACTAGTGGCTTTCTTTTCTCACTTGGAGGTGAAGCTATTACATGGAGCAGTAAGAAGCAACCCACTGTTGCTTTGTCGAGTACAGAGGCTGAGTATAGAGGTGTTGCAATGGCAGCATGTGAGGCATCATGGCTGGAGATGTTACTTGCAGATTTCGGTGTGGAAGTGGAAAAGCCTATCACTATCTATTGTGATAATCTTAGCAGCATACAGTTAGCATGGAACCCTGTTTTCCATGCTAGAACAAAGCATATCGAGGTACATTATCACTTCATCAGAGAGAAGGTATTAGCAGGTGATATTGATCTTGTTTATGTGAGAATAGATGAGCAGGTTGCTGATATTTTCACCAAAGCACTTGAAGCTGAGAAGTTGAAGAAGTTTCGGGGGATGCTTAGATTACAGGATATGGCATTGAGCTTGAGGGGGACTGTTGACATATCAAGCTCAACATGTGATGATCCAGGATGACACATACCAGTTTTTCGTTTCTCTGACATGTATAGTGGTCACATCGGTATATGTCAGGGATACTTCATTGAGCTTTATTAGATTTATCTACCGAGAGTGATGGCACATTTGTTTCTTGCCAGCTCACTCATTCGGGGACATTAGGTTTTTCCTTATGTACTGATCTTTATATATTGCACTTGTTGTATTCTTGTTTGTTAGGTCATTCTTGTACATTTCTTTTATGTAATAGAAGAAGAAGAAGAAGATAATTTTTCTTCCTTGCCTCAATCTATGTGTGTGCTTCTCCTTGAGAGTGAGAGTGTGTATGTGAGCTCTCTTCCTTATCTCCTTCCTCGTGACATACTTGAGGGAGGGTTCACCTTAACCTTCCAAACACCTTTAAAACACTTGAAACTTATAGAAAGACAATCTGCAACCTACATCCACTTTCTACAAAACATAACCATTGTGAACAAATTGATTGTTCATTACCTGTGCACCTTGACCAACTTGACTTTCACCACTTTGACTTTGATCATCTTGACTTTGAATAGTTTGACTTTTGAACATTTTGACTTTGACCAAATTGACTTGACCGATATGACTTTGATGGGCTCAACACAACCATATAAGCAATATCATCTAAGTCTTCATAAAATTGAATTTAAAGTAAGAAACAATGAGGAAGAGAGAAGTGAGAGATAATAGGAAAGAAGAAAGAAACAAGAAGAGAGAAAGAAAAAACAGAGAAGAGAGAGGTGTAGAAAGAAGAGATAAGAGAGAGAGAAAGTATGGAGAGAGAAACAAAGAGTGAGAGAAGAGAAAAGAAGAAACAAAATAGAATAGAGAGAGAAAGAAGGTAAGAGAAAGAGGAGAGAAAGTAAGTGAGTAAAGAAAGAGAGTGAGGAAGTGAAAAGAGAGATTGAAGAGGAAGGGTGAGAGAAGAGAAAAAAAAAAAGAGAAGAGAGAGAGAGAGAGAGAAAGAAAGTCAAAGAAAGAGGAGAGAAAGAAAGTGAGTAAAGAAAGAGAGTTAAGAAGTGAAAAGAGAGATTAAAGAGAAGAGTGGAGAGAGAAAGTGTAGTAAAGAGAGAAGAAAGAGAGAAAAATAAGAGAGAAGAGAGATTGTAGAGAGAGAAAGTGTAGGAATAAGAGAGAAGAAAGAGAGAGAGGAGGAAAAAGTGAAAGAAAGAAGAGAGAAGTGAGAAAAAGGATAGAGGATAGATAAAGTGAGAGAAAATAAAAGAGAGAGGTAATAAAAAGAAGAGAGAAGAAAGAGACAAAAACAAAGTAAGAGAAGGACGAGAGAAAGTAAGTGAGAAAGACAAATTTTAGTAATAAGAGAAAAGAAAGAAAGGGAGAGAGAGGAGAGAGAGAGAGAGAGAGAGAGAGAGGTGAGAGAAACTAAGAGAGAAATGAAGTAATTTCTTTGATCATTTTTTTTTGAAGTATTGATTTGTACCTTGGATGATAAGTACCAGAAACATTGGTATTAAATCTTTCTAGGAAAACCAAAGACACAACCAAAAAGAGACAATGGAGGCTTTTGGAAGTAACCTATAGGATTATTTTACACAATTCCTAGCACTTAAAAGTAATAAAAATCACATGTTAGTAATGCTTAAATCAATTGCGAAGGAGAAAGATGAGTTCTTAGGTAAAAACATTACTATTTTTCTTCAATTCTTTGTAGACAAAGCATAAGTTTTTGAATTTCCAAAAGACGAATGGGCTAGGAATTTTAGAAGAGTTGTGAAAGATTCTTTAAGATCATGCATTTAACAATATAAACATAAAAATTGGGATGAGTTTTCCACTTCCTTAACGCATGACTTTTTTCTAATGATTTTAAGAAAATGACTAGATCCTCTTTCACGTCTTGAAATTGCCAATTTGTTAGATGAATTTGGAGATAAGTTTGCCCAACTTTCTACCTTTGACAAAGCATCTCTATCTGAGCAAAAGGTAAATTTGTTTTTGCAATCAACTAACTCTAAACAACAAGTTGAACTATTAACATTACGTGAAGATGTTTCCACAAATGATCAGAATGATTTAAGAGATGCAATCAATAGAATAATAAAAAAGGGAATTAAGACCAACCCAATTTGGTGCTTGTCACTAGAAAATACCAATGGAAACACCTACAAAAGAAAAGTTATATTTCCAGTTGAAAATGGAAATCCCACAAAGAAACATAACACACAAACAAAAAGGAGATAATAATGATAATAAAAAAAAAGAGTTTTTAAGGAGATGCATATGGTGTGATAGCACAATCCATACTACTAGGGATTTTGAATCTTTACAAAATGCATTAAAAAGAAATTTAGTTATATGTAATGATAATAAGTTGCATTATTTTGATTCTTAAATTCCATTGGTCATTAACTTTGCTAAGGTGGCATTCAACATGCATTTGAAGGTTCCACAAGCAAAGGTAATGGAGTTAACATCTATGCTTGTAAAATTGATTACTAAAATGATAATGGACGGATATGGGAAAATGTTCTTTCCATATCTCAGAAACAAAAATTTACTTCTGATACTCTTAGTGAAATAGGAAATCAAATAAGAGAACAAGTTGGTTGGAATGTGCCTATCAATTCTTTTTCTAATTATGCTCATATAGTAAGCAAAAAAGAAAAGAAGAAAAGGGATGAGGAATTGGAAAAGCAAAGAAGAACAACAAGACAATATGTATTATAATCAGTTCAAGAAGAGGTTAAAAGGGTAGCTAAGAAAAATCATAGTTATAAACTCATGTCTGAATTAGAGAAAAACATCGATTTAAAGAAAATCTTGAATGAAAACATTATGAAGAGTGAGGTTTCCATGACTTAAGAAGAGTTTTTTGGTATAATGGAAAGAGAAATGATAGATGAATTCATTAACAATTTGAGAAGGAAGCATCAAAACATTGAGGAGCTTCAAAATGATCATCCTAAGGTAAGTAACTTGAATCTAGATGATGATAGCTTTCTTGGTCCTATTGTAATGATCACACAAGGCATGAAGGAGAACCAAAAAGCCACTTCTCAAAGAGTTTTTGGGATCATGGCATAATAGAACCATGGTAAAAATAGGTGACAATGCATTGCCTTGATTGATTCTGGTTTTGAAATCAATGTAGTAGCAAAGCATCTTTATGATCATGCCAAATGGCACATTGATAAAGAACACGATTGGAAAATGAAGGTTGCTAATAGTGAAACTGGGTTTCTTTATGGTGCATGCGCTAATGTTCCTGTAATGATAGGAGATGTTAAGAATGAGCACCATTTTTTTGTTCATGAGGATTGCATATACCTTATCATTTTAGGTCAACCATTTGTTAGTGAGTCAAGAATGGAGACCAAGCTAATGGATGATGGAAGTTCATTCGCTAGGATAAGATTACATGATAGCATGAAAGTAGTGCAATTCATGATCATATCTATGAATCATCCAGGAATAGAGTATCATTGAGAAAGGATCCTTTATTTCCTTGACTGCTCCCATTAAGGGGGAGGATGTGAGCACATGCATGAATGATTTCTTGCCTAATAACTATTTTAAAAATGATTCATCATTTTGTTTATAGGAGGAATTTTCTTCTCTAGGAAGAAAGACAAAAAAAACCACTAAAAAGAAGGAAAAGATTGGAAGTGTCATGGTTTGCTAGAAAAATATGAAAACATTGAAGGAGTACTTGAATGCATTTTATCTAATGACACTCTTCTAGAATTAGGAACCTTCTTACTTGAGGATTTTTTTCTCCTCAAGTTGTGAATGTTTTTTCAATTGAAATGCTTAAAATCATTTATTATTTTTTTGAAAACAACAAGAAAAACATGTTTGAGTTTGAACCTATTGTTGAAACAGAATATAAAACAATTGATGAAAAGGTAAAACCAATATCTCAACCACTTCCTTATGATAGTAAAGATAAAATGAGAATTGTGTGTGATGAAATACCTTTGAGAGATAAGTTTAAAATTGTCCATACATTTACTCATCATTCTATTGAATTGATAAATTTGGAAAATATGATTTTTTGTTACCATGTGAAATCAAAAGAATCTTTAAAAGTATGACTTTTAATCATGGAAATGCAATTTCTATGAAACCAAGTGAAATAGGTTGTATAGATCCTATTGTTCTACCAATGATTATCTTTACTATTCCACATGCGCCTTGGAACATTCATCCTATTCCCATCCCCAAAGCTCACATTTTTTATTTGGTAAAGTTGTTAAAAGAGAAAGTAGACATGAATATTCTTGAATCTGCATCAACCCCATATTCTAATAGGTAGTTCAGTATACCAAAGAAAAATGGTAACTTAAGATTGGTGTGAATGGAGTACTCATTGTAGGTCACTTATGTGGCTATTATGGAAGAAGACCCTACCCTCCAAACGTAGAAGCCATTAGTAGAATTCCTGAGGTACGTACATCAATTAATGAGGTAAGACACTTTCTTGGTGCTTGTGTATTTTATTCTATTTGGATTCCTCATTATGTGCATGTTGTTAATGACTTGAACCAATTATTGAGAAAATGCCAATAGTTATCGTGGAAAAATCACCATTCAAGTGTCCTAACTAAACTAAAGGTTTATTACTTGAATCTCCAGTATTGAGGAAAGAAAATTACAAAAATGGTAATCCTACCATCCTAACTATTGATACAAGTCCTATTGGCATAGCTTGGGCGATAAGACAAGATAACGATGATGGAAAGAGATATGCCATTCATTTTTGGAGAAAAAATTCTCCATGAGAGACAAAAGAAATATCCACAAATAAAAAGGGAGCTATGGGGAGTTTTCATCACTTTGAAGACAGATAGGGAGTATTTCCATGGAGCTTGTGTCATTTTTTGAGACCGATTGCCTAATTCTTCTAGGTATAATTTTAAATTGTTCTAACCTTGATATTGTAATGTTGTGATGGATTTTGTATAGAAAGTTCATCATTCTTGAATTCGTTCAAATTGCAAGTAAGCATAATCCTATTGTTGACATGTTGTCAAGAGCAAGGTTTGATGAGAAAACTGAATATTATGATGTTAATGAAACTAAAGTTTTGAATGCAAATTTTGAAAATGAAAGATTTAATAGTCATGAATATTAAAATGAGTGGTATGACATTGGATAATACTTGAGTACATTCACATTGAATCCAAAGTGGTCAAGAAATAAGTCTAAAGATATAAGAAAACGGTCTTATAATTTCTTTTTGACATAGGGTCATATTTGGAGATATGCAAATGAGAATCTTCACAAACCTCAAAGAGTGGTGGGTAAGAAAGAGCTTCAAATTAAGGTAAATATGGAAATGCATGATTCATCATGGGTGGTTCATAAATGATTTTTTGGCACATATAAAAAGATAAGGGAAAAACATTAGTGGCCAAAAATATATGTTGATGTGAGAGATTATGTTAACACTTGTTAAGGAATGTCAAATGCATTCTATTTTGTTGATATATTTAGGTAGTGATGTGTGTGAACACTCTAGGACCGCCAAAGCTTTTTTTTTCCTCTTCAGGAGGGTTTTTTCCCCTGGCTTGTATATACGCCTATTGCCCTAATGGGCTACTTATCTTTGTACATTCTAGTGGTAATACATTCAGTATTGTGTGTTGTGCTCCAAGCTTCTTCTTCTTCCTTGTGCTGTTCATGTGCTTCCACAGACGTCTAACTACAACAATTGGTATCACAGCAAGTCACCGCTTCATCTAGGGCATTATCGACGCCTCTCCGGTTGCAATCTCATAATCGCACAAATTTTTTCGAGATCAAAATAGCTTTGCTATTGGTGCCAAAATCGCGATCTGAGCTCGTTTCGGCCTTCGAATGCACAATCACAGTGCTTGTGTAGGCTATTTTGTCTTTTTGTCCAAAAGGTATATACCAATTTTGGTTTGCCAGTATAAGCATCTCAAAGTTTGTTATAGGTTTAGCAGAATTCATCTGGGCAGTTCTGTTCAACTTTTTGAGATACAGTCAATTTTTTGCATCAAAGTATTTTAGTCACCGGCCATGGCTAAAAGCAGTGATGTATTTTGTATGTTGGCTGTTGAGGATAAGTTGGATGGTACCAACTACCCATTGTGGGCTTATATGATGCCACATGTATTGGTTGCAAAAGGACTGTGGAAAATTATGCAGCGTGTTGAAAAACGTCTTATCACACCTGCAACTGTTACAATTGTAGGTAATGAAGCTGATGCAGAAGGTGTCAAAGATGATGATATTCTGCATATTCATGTTCGTGATGCGGTTTTTGCTTCACCTACTAGAGAGCAAATTCATTGGGATGGCAGAGATGCCCAAGCACATGCATTGATAGCTTTGTCTATCAAATGTGCCATTATTCCTCACATTTGCTCTTATAGAATAGCTAAGGATGCTTGGGATACACTTACCACATTGTACCACGCTAGGAATGAGGCTCGTGTTGCTTACCTCCAAAAACAGCTAGAGAGTGAGCACATGAATGAAGGTGATTTTATGGATAGTTTTCTATCAAAGATCAAAGGCTTGAAGGAACAGTTGATTTTTGCTGATGAGATTATACCAGATAGCTCACTTGTGCAGACCGTTCTGAATGGTCTTCCTGATTCATATCAGAGTTTTGCTTCTACTCTTCGTTCGATGATGAAAGACAATCCAAATGCCTTGTCATTTGAGGAGTTAGTCTTTCTTCTGTTGTAGAAAGATCAATCCAGGCAGAACAAGTCCATTATGTGTGTTGCAGATCAAGCTTTCTTGGCTAGTCAAAAGGGCAAAGGAAAATGGAGCTCTTCAATTAGTAAGCAGTTCTGCTAATTCTGCATAATCGAAGAGGGAAGACAAAGATGAAAAGAAATCAGAAAAGCATAAATTGTTTTGCAAGTACTGTAAAGGAAATGATCATATCATAAAGAACTGTCCAAAATTGGTTGCTAAAGAGGCAAAGAAGAAACAGGCTAGAATGGTTGTTGTAGAGGCCTCTACACCAAAAACAGAGTCTGCTAATCTTGTGTAGGAAGAAGAATGGGCGTTTACTACTGCTTGCAGTTTTGACCTATCTTCTCATGAGCAGTGCATGTCTGCAGTAGAATCAAATGTTTGGTACTTTGACAATGGAGCGACCAAACATATTACCTCGCAGCATAGTTTCTTCTCTTCACTCGAGCCTGCCCCTACAGGGAATACTATTACATGCACAAAAAACTCCCTTACCCTGTTATGAGAGTTGATAAGATCATTTTGACTTTTGTTGATGGTAGTTCTTTCACTTTATCAAATGCTTTGTTTATGCAAGGGATCAAGAAAAATCTGTTATCAGTTTTTGCATTAGCCAAGATTAGCTTGGTTGGTCTTTCTAGGTCTCCACATCCTTTCAGCTTTGATACCTATATGCTTCTGATTATTCCACACTTTCCACCTTTCTTCCGTCCTTTCAGTATCTTTGGTTTTTTCAACTTCCTCCTGTTTTTGATTGAAGTAGATTTGGTCATGAAGAAGTGGTGTTTGTGATTTCTTTGTAGCTTCTAGTGAAAAAGTAAATCCCTCCAATTCTGAGTCATAGATATCCTGTTGATTTTCCTGTTCTTCATCACTCAATAAGAACATTAAAAACCTTTTGTCATTTAATGTCGATTTAAGCTTCATATTTTCAAAATCCAAAATTACTTTACCTTGCCTGAGCCATGGTTGTCCCAAAATCAATTTCTCAATCATCATATGATCTGGCCATTCTTCACAATCTATTATCATATATTCTTCATTGAATTTAACTTTTAATAGATGGTGAAGACAAGCTTTGTATTATCTGTCCTTCTAAGGTTTTGATAAATGTTTTACTTTCAGTCCTTTTTAAGTTAAACTTATCCAACAAAACTGAACTGATCAAATTTACTTGTGCCCCTGAAGCTATCAAAACCTTGATTTTCTCATCATGAAAATTCATTGTTATAACGAGAAAATGCTCTCTCACTCTTAAAGGTGTTTCACACGAAAGGACTTCTCTAAGCTCCTTGATTTTTCTTATCCTTTCCTTTGCCTCTTGTTGAGCCTCATTCCTAATTTTTTCCTCTTCTTTTTTCCTGTTTTGAGCTTGATGTATTCTTCTCCATTCAGAAACAGTTAATGGAAGATCATACCTTTTTACTCTACATCCAGTTATGAAGTTTGGCATGATTTCTCCATCTATATTAGCTAATTGGATAGCTCCACTATTACTTATTTGATTGATAATATAAGGTCCGTGTCGTTTTTTCTAAAATTTCTCCTGATGATCTTTGATTGTATATGCCAAGACTAAATCCCCTTCTCGCAAATCTTTTTCTTTAATATGAACATCATGATAAGCTTTCTGCCTTCTCTTATCTGCATATATGCTCATGATTGCTTGAAGTCTGGAAGCTCCAAGTTTTTCCAATTCCACCACTCTCTCAGATATTTCATGTCCAGTCCACTTGTACTGACTATACACCTTTAGTGTTGGAATAAGGAATTCTAAAGGCAGAACTGCATTTTGTCCATATACCAAATTAAATGGTGTGGTTCCAAGTGCAGTTCTGTATGCCACTCTATAAGCCCATAAGACATGATTAAGTTGCAAATCCCAGTCATTCCTGTTTGTGTTTACTAATTTTATCAACAAAGTGCAAAGTACTTTATTAGTACTTTCTGCTAATCCATTGGCTTGTGGGTGATAAGGAGCAGACTTTCTATGACTGATCATGAAATACTCAGTTATGTTTTCTATTATTTGGTTCAAAAAATGAGTCCCCCTATCACTTACCAATTCAATTGGTAATCCAAATCTGGTGATAATATTTTCATAAAGAAATCTTGCAGTGGTATGAGCATCATTCCTTTTTGTAGCCCTGGCCTCTGCCCATTTAGTCAGGTAGTCTGTGGCTACTAGTATATATTCAGCATGGGATTGTTTTGCTGGAGGATGTATAGGTCCAATGAAATCCAACCCCCATTTACTAAATGCTCTTGTTGAAATCAGTGGTACTAATGGCATATTGTCTCTTTTATTTGGTTGACTCACTCTTTGACAAATGTCACATCTTTTCACATATGTTCTTGCATCAGGAAATAGAGTTGGCCACCAAAAACCAGAATATAATATGAGTTTAGCAGTTCTTTCACTTGAAAATTGCCCTCCTGCCACTCCAAAATGTGCCATCTCTAACATTTCCATATATTTATTTTCAAGAACACAAATTCTTAAATATCCATCCATCCCTTTATTGTAAATTGATCTCCTATCAGTTGATACTCTTCAGAAATCATTTGTAGATTCTTTGAGTCTGCACTAGCTCATACTGGCTTTCCTTTCTTGTTTCTTTTCAACTCCTCAATTATGTTTGCACTCCAATCTGGATTTTTCTGAAACCAGTATAAGGTTATAATTTTTGAATTTTGCAAGGGTTGGCATTCCGAGCTGTTGGAAATATACTTTTTTACATCTTGAATCTTATTAGGCCAATGTACTCCCATCCTATTGAGATTATTTAGGGTGACTATCATGGAGGCATGAATACAGGGATTCCAACAATGAGCTCTTCTTAAATACTCCTGTTGTTCATCTTCTGGAGTACAATATTCCAATATACCCATATGATTGAGATGATACAAATGTCCAACTAGTAGCACAAAATTCCTACTTTGTAATACCAAATGTGTGTTGTTTCCAGATGTTCTGCAAGGTCCCATGGTTCGCAAAGGTACTAAAGTCATGGCCCATTCAGGAATACTTTTATTTTGAACAGACATGCATCTGGTAAGTCATCATTTAAAGGTGAACTTGGCTCTTTGGTTTGGATCGTGGACAAATGGTCTGCTCTCAAATGAGTTTTTCCTTGTCTGATCACTACCTCAAATTCAAATTCCATCAATAGGAGAACCCATCTGACTATCCTACTTGTGTGACATGGTTTGTTTACTAAGTAGAGTAAAGCTTGGTGATCCACGAAGAATTTAAACTTGTTGGCTAAAAGATAATGTCTATATTTTTTCACAGCAAATATCATTCCCAACCCTTCCCTCTCAATGGTTGTATAATTTTTTTCTGCTGAATTCAATTGCCTACTAGCATAAGCAATTGGAAAATCTAATTTGCTCCCTTCTATTGGTTGTGCTAACACACATCCCAAAGCATAATTTGAAACATCCACATGGACATGAAAAATTCTATTCCACTCTTGGTGCTGTTACCAAACAAGTTTTTAAAGTCTCAAAAGCTTGGTCACACTCTTTGGTCCACTCAAATTTTGTGATCAAAGCATACAAAGGTTTTGCAATGTCTGCAAACGTGTGTACAAATTTTCTATAATACCCACAATGTCCCATGAAAGTTTGAAGTTCTTTTACATTTGTTGGTCTTGGAAGTTCCACTATGGCCTTAATTTTTCTTTCATCAGTTGAAATTCCATTTCTAGAAACTATGTGACCCAACATTCTCCCTTGCCTCACAAAGAACACACATTTTTCTGGATTTAGACATACTCTGTATTTTCTACATTTTTTGAATATATTTTCCAGATCTTTCAAATGATCTTGTCTTTTTAATGAAAAAGTGCAAAGATCATCCACATAGATTTCCATTATATCTCTAAGGAATTCCTTGAATATGTGACACATTAGTCTTTGAAAAGTTGCTGGGGCATTAGTTAGACCAAAGGGCATAACCCTAAAGGCATAGATTCCCCATTCTGTGGAAAAGGCAGTTTTATGTTGGTCTTCCAAAGCTATGGGTACCTGATTATATCCTAAAAAACCATCCAAAAAACTATAAACCTCTTTACCTGCAACTCTTTCCAAAAGATGGTCTGTTATGAGTAATGGATAGCTATCCCTTATAGTTTCAACATTCACTTTTTTCAAGTTAATGCATACCCTGAGTTTCCCATTCTTTTTAGGTACGACAACTATAGGAGATATCCACTTTGTATACTCAATCTCATAGATGAAATTTGCAGCCAGCAGTTTGTCAATTTCTTCCTTTATTTTAGCAGAGTATTTATCATTAAATGTATAGTGTCTTTGTTTGCTAGGTTTTGCATCAGGAGTAATAGGAATCTTATGTTCAGAAATGTTAGGATCAATTCCTTTCAAATCTTTGTAACTGCAAGCAAACACATCTCTATATGTTTTTGCCAAATTTCTCAATGCTTCCTCCTCTTGATTTGTCATGTCATCAGCTATTACAATATGTCTCTCTTCCCCTTCTTCTTGAGTGATTCATCACCTTGTTAGTTTGTTCCTCATTGTCATATGCCTCCCCCTTTTTCTTTTCTCTTTTCTCCAAGCTCTTTCATGAAGGTGATTCTATGGACAGTTTCCTAACGAAGATCCAAGACTTGAAGGAACAATTGATTTCTGCTGATCAGGTTATACCAGATAGCTCACTTGTGTAGACCGTTCTAAATGGTTTTCCTTATTCATATCAGAGTTTTGCTTCTACTCTTCGTTTGATGATGAAAGGCAATCCGAATGCCTTATCATTTGAGGAGTTATTCTCTGTTCTGTTGCACGAAGATCAATCCAGGCAGAATAGGTCCATTATGCGAGGGAGTGGTACTCACCTACATGGGTTGTTTTATCCCAAGGGGGGATCATGACCGCCAGATTTGCATGCTTTTTCTAACTCAGATTGGGCTGGTTGCTATGACACTTGTGTGTCCACCAATGGTTTTTGCTTCATGCTTGGTAGCTCATGTATATCTTGGTTGAGTAAGAAGCAGCCTACTGTGGCCACTTCCAGTTGTGAGGCTGAGTATAGGGCAGCTTTCACAGCGACCGTTGAGTGTGTGTGGCTTAGACGCCTTATGGCTGATTTGGGTGTTGGCCAGTCTTCTTCCACCACCATCTTCACTGATAATCAGAGTACATTGGCAGTTGCGAGGAACCCTATGTTCTATGCTCGCACTAAGCACATTGAGATGCATTATCACTATGTCAGGGAGAGGTTCTCTACAGGGGAGATCAGCTTGGCATATGTGCCCATGCAGGAGAACATTGCAGACCTTTTCACAAAGGCTCTACCTAGGGAGAAGTTTGAAGCTTTCCGCAAAGCTTTGGGCTTACTTCCTTTTGTGGAGTGATTTCCACATAGCTTGGAACTTCCTTATACATGAGTGCCAGCTCCTTGTTCACCGCATCACTCCCAAGGGGGATTTGTTGATATATTTAGGTAGTGATGTGTGTGAACACACTAGGACCGCCGGGGCACTTTTTCCCCTCTTTAGGAGGTTTTTTCCCCCGGCTTGTATATACGCCTATTGCCCTAATGGGCTACTTATCTTTGTACATTCTCTAGTAATACATTCAGTATTGTGTGTTTGTGCTCCAAGCTTCTTCTTCTTCCTTGTGTTGTTCGCCTGCTTCCACAGACGTCTATCTCCAACACTTGTCACCTGCAATTATGCACCATCAAACTCATTCGAAGAATTTTTTTTTTTTAATTTAAACAACAACTTTTACTCTAGACATTTTTTTTATTTTCTTGCCATTTCCAAATTTTTTCTTTCACTTTTCCCCTTCCACTTTCAAACAATAATCCTCTTGTCCACTCTCTAAGAAAAAAAATTGTTTAAATTTTTAATGAATTTTATGAATTTTTTTAGTATTTTGCCCTAAATCAAGGTAAACACTTCACTTAGGGTTTTCTTGTTTCAAGATCCATTGATCTTTTGTTTCATGATTGGTTATACTTTTCTATGCTTGCAATCTATTCAGTTTGGGAGTAGATCTTTCCAAGAAAATATGTGTTAAGAAGTACAAGTATCAATTCATGCAAAGATAAACTCAATTACCCTTTCTTTCAAGAGCCAAACAAATTTTTTCAAGATTATTATCCTTCTTGAATAAACAAATGGATCAATCTATTTGCACATAGCTACTTTACTTGACTTTCCTCATTGCAATTATGTCATCTTTTCCAAGACTAACAAATTTGCTTGGTACTTAATAAAAAAGCACTCTACATATGCAAAGATAGTCACATTTTATCTTCCCTTTAATAATCTTGATTCAATTTTTTTCCTCACACCTGCAGTTTACTCTTAAAAGGAATGAGCAACTATCAATTTGCAAGAATTTTTCTTTCTTGATTATAGAGTAGTACCTTTTTAATGTGTTCAAATACCATCAATAATGGAAGATCCAGCAAGGTCCAAAACTTCAATGAAGCTTTTGCTTTGATCCCCGGCAACGACACCAAAAAATGTTTGTTGTTACCCTTTGGAGTTGTCCTCTCCAATCATTTTAGCATAAAGGATCAACTACACATCTTTAAATTGTCAATCCGGGAAGTATGCAAATACCATAGCCCCTTCTAGTTAATGGAATCCAAGAACAAGAGTTAAATGACTGTTTTTCTGTGAAATTATGAAGAAGGAGAAAAATATCTAGGGTTTTGATTATCTTGAGCTATACAACAGCATTTTCAATGATCTTTGTGCCTAAAGTGTGTCATTTCCATAGCAGAACACAATTATGGAGTTAAAATTCAAAATCAGTACGTGTATCACACAGACGAGACAATCGTGATTCTGTGAAAATTGAGACTTTCCATGTCCAGCTTTGTTCTCCCTGCACTTCCTTACTCAATACACTAAGAATCGCCTCTCTTCATACACATTACTCAGAAATACACAATTGAAGCTCACTAATTCCATGGATTACACAAAGAATAGACTCAACAAATCAAAAGAAAATACATGAAAGAGAGAAACACGATTTTCTGCAGGAGAGCTCTTCACATTACTTGGATAACAAAAATAATACAACCAACCCTCTCAAAATAGAGGAAATTATCTTTTATACATTTTCAAGTGTCCTCTTTCACACTTGAATTTTGGTCCTTTTCCCTTCTAATCTAAAAATATGCTATCAAAGAGCTTCCAAAAATTCTAGAAAAAATACATATGATCCTAATTTACATGAGGAAGGCTCCTCCTCATTTTTACATCATTTGCATAAATATTTCTACAATTTTTTGACATTTTACAAATATTTCCCTTCAAAAAATGCTTCTTCTAACATCTTCCAGGTATCATCTCATAATTGCTAGCCTTTTCAAATTGACAGATTGCTAGGGTGTGCTCGAATTCAACTCTGCAGGTAGTAAAGGTTACCTTTTCCAATAATCCCAGTAAAGGTTACCTTTTCGAATTCAACTCTGCAGGTAGTAAAGGTTACCTTTTCCAATAATCCCAGGGGTCGTTCAGTGTGTCCGTTTGCCATTTGAATCTTCATGCGTATTGGTCTTAAAGCTGGTTTTCCCCATTTCTCCCAAATTTCCTTGGTCGCAATTCCTACTCTTGCTCTTGAGTCTAAGATGGCTTTAGTGGTATAACCTCGATAAGTGATTGGGAGGCATCTGTTTCCTTCATCTCCCTCACTGAAATCTCCAACCTTATTGACTGGGATTTTGATTGTGGTCACTTCATCAGGCATCTTCTTCTCATCTGACTTCGTCTCTAACTAACTGGTTAACTTCTCCTTCAATTGTGGTTTTACCTTCAAGCGTTCTTCCAATGTCAGAGTACAAGGGATCTTTACCTTTTGTTAAAGGCACGTACGTGTTGGCATTTTTCTAGTTTTAATTAAAGCTCAAATTGAAGGGTCTATGAAAGGTTGCAATGGAAAGTCATGTACCCGTGCGAATGGGTGTGACAAGTTGTATAAATATATCACTTGGATTAATAAAAAGAGAGTGAGCGTGCACGTTTCTTGGAGCAAGTCTGTGTGTTGGATATGGCTTCTTCTCCCTCTACTTTCTTGTTATTATATTTATATTGGTCTGCGTGCGTTCATGGCGAAAAGTGTGGATCTGTACTGTTATGAGAGAAACATTATTATGCTGGTCTTGAAGTTTATGAGCATGATGACGTGAGTGAATGAAGCTATGACGTTCTTTCTCTCTCTCTTCTTCCCTGTTGCAAGAATGTGTATACATTCTTGTAAACACTGGCACCGTCTGGACTTACTCCCCCTTTGGCTCTACCGGTTGCAGCATGTTTGTATAACACTGTCATCACTGCCGCTCCTGTGTCGCTTGTCTTGGGTGTATGATCAATTACCATTTATTATGATGGGTCTGTAGGCGACGGCCTCTTGCACCAATCCCGGCGATTGTCATCGGACGCGTTTATGTGTCTCTTCTGCCCCATCTCGTGCAGGCTGTTTGATTGGCAGTTACGTCAAAGCGGGAACACAGAAAGGGGAGACGTGCGATGCATAAAGGGGTAGTCTTAGGGAAAAGACTGGCCTTACTTACAAGCTGCAAAGTATTTGTCATGTTCGACATCGCAGAAAGGCAGATCGTCCAACACCTCGTGGAACCATGAGCGCATTACCGGGGAAGTTTAGGTACCATGGTAGATAGTATAGATGAAGAACAAGTTGCTGGAAATTCTTTGTCAGCGTCCCCTTGCACACCGTTCTCTCCGAGAAAGTTTCCACTGGACCACGCCAGTGTGAGCAGCAGCCGCAGGGCATATCCGATCGTGAATGAAGTTCTGCGAGTATCCGATCACTCCATTGGTGTTGCTGGAGCTCGCACTGTTCTACAAGCAGCAAGAGATCATGCTCGGCTTATTGCGCTTGATCTTACGGGATGCAGCATCAGCAACGGTGATGAACTTGCAGAATCTATTAAGTCTGCCCCAAATTTGCGGAGGTTGGCCCTGGAATGGAACAATTTGGGATCAGCCAAAACAGGAATGTCAGCATTATCCTCTGCTATTGCATCTCGTCGGACCCTCACAGAGGTGAATTTGCACAGTAACCGAATTGGCCCAACGATGGCCGCTGCATTGGCGCATGCTCTTCAAAACAACTGTTCCTTGACTTCTTTCGATTTACGATGGAATGCAATTAGAGCAGCGGGGGCCACAGCCCTGATTGGCAATGTGAAGAGGAACAGAGTTCTGACAGAGTTGACGAAACCACTTTCTAAACTTACGTATGTCTCATGCAGCACGAAAGCAGCCATTCCGGCGGATGGGTTCCGGTGCTCGTCCAGAGTTATGGTGTGTTCCTTGTTTTTCGGTGCAGTCTTGGTGTTGTCCCGAGCATGCGGTGAGGAACGGCTCATGTTTGATGGCACCGCTGCAACAATGCTGGGCATTAGCACCTTGTCTACGATGGCACTCCGATGGTTGTGCGCTCGCAGAGTCCAGTGATTCCCCAGTATTCCAGTCCGGCCACTACCGGAATGTTTGGTCTCTGTCGGCATTTCCAGTCCGGTCACTATCGGAATGTCCTCTGATTCAGCTTCTGCGTTGGAAACAAACGTTGCAACCGAAAAGCTCTTGGTGATACTATGATGATAGCACGGCACCAGTCCGGTGGATCATGGGTAGTCCGGTGGATCATGGGCAGTCTGGTGCTCCGGTCAAGCTCCAATACATACCCATCAAATCCCATAGCTTCCTCGTGTCAAATCCAGTCCGTTCCGCTGCTTTTGACCTTTTCATACAACTCGATGCTCTCCTACAATTTTCGGTATTCTCCAATCATTACGGTGTTACCTGACCATGTCTGATGCATTTTACATTCTTTACGGTGCTTTTTCCGGTAAGTTTGAATTGTTTTTGATAATCATGAGTGATTCTGACTAATCATGATTTCTTTTGTGAGCATTACAACCGATTCCCCAATGCTCTCGACAATGGACATCCGGTACGCAATGAGCATCTGGTTCAGTTCGGTGGAGATTTTGTATCTGTCCGACGGATGTTTGCTATCAATCCGGTGGGAGCCTAGTTTGTATTGCATTCTTGTCATATTTCATGATTGTTCAGCTCTCTTGCGCAACCTGGGAGGTCGTTTAATTGTGATTCCCACTGAGATGGTTCCTATGATGACGTTTTCATAGTACTCCTAAATACACGTGCAACGTCACAGCGAGTGTGGACGAATGAATTCATTTGATATGGTTCTTTAAATTTTTTTTTTTTTTTTTTGAGAAAAACAGGAAAATATAAATTAACAGGGTAAAAAGTACATGTGCAGGGGGCAGGAGCACCAGACCACCCTAATTTACAAGGATTCCACCATAGCAAACCTGCATGGGGAATACAACTGGCTCAAAATCGCTTTCCATCTAGTGTATCGCTGGGTAGCTAAGATACAATGAATATCATGATCGGGAAGAGAAGGTTTGGTGATTCTCTTGATACAGTTATCAGAGACTCTTTTCAGAGAGTGCTGAAGGGGAATGATAAAATTGTTTTCCCCTTTGCCAAAAGTTTTATTATTTCTACTAAGCCAAATGGCCCACAAGATGTGGCCACGCCAGGAGTTCCATAGGAGAATATCCATATTTTTACATCCACCGATCAAAGCATCCATCCTTTGAAGCTTGGGAGCTTTCTTTAATTTAAGAAAGTTATCAACCAGATGGAATTACTGGAAACAACCTTCAGATTGGCAATAAGTTGATCTCCACCAATCTTGAGTTCCTGCAGACAGATGAAATCAGGAGATAGAGAGGAATCTTTTAACCAGTTGCTAATGATCTTGCCTCTAACAGGATCAGTCAACCCTTTAGTATTTAGAGAAATAATATTGAGAAATTCCATAAGAAACAGTTATTTTTTAGGATTCTTGATCGGTTTCACAGCTGAGATGGATGACCTAATCACATCTTTTCTTTTGGACTTTGATTTATCTTTGACTGATGGACTTGAATCCTTATCAATAACCATATTATCCTCGTTATCGACCATAATACCATCCTTTAACAATCCTTCTTCATCACTTTTATTCAGTTGTTCAACAAAAGGATCCCTGGCTTTTTGTGAAGGATACTCATATTCTTCTTCGAGTTGGTTCTGCACAGAGGAGGAGTGCAAGTTAAGGGGTTGGGACTTAACACTATTTTTTTTACCCACCACAGTCCAACCTTCCCCACGTTCTGGATGGCTTTCACTCGAATGCGTATTCAAATGAACATTATTATTTTTTATATCTGCACCTTCCAAGATCTCAGACTCGTCAGTATTAGACATATCAAGAACCTGAAAGGGATTGCTAATAACCTTAACAAGAGTTTCAGGTTTAAGACCAACCTGAAAATTCTTCCTTCTGTTTTTACCTGTCTGTTTTCTGAAGACTCCTTCTTCCTTGGTATTCTCTTCTTTCTTACCATCAAGAACCTGTTTTTCCGATTTATCCTCTCTTCTCTCCTTACCTTGATTGAGTACCATAGAAGGTTAGTCCTTAATCAAATGCCCCTGTTTATAGCAATGAAAACAAGCATTAGGTAAATTCTTGTAGATAACTCTTTGTTCATGAAGCTTATATCCTTCAGAATTTTTTAGAACAAGCGTCTGTTTAATATTTTTGGAAATATCGACTTCAACAAGCATCAGAGGATCCCATTTGGAATTAAAGCCATTTCTAGGTTTTTGTCCCAGAACTTTACCTAGAAGTCCACCAAGCTTATCAATCCAAGGAAAATATTCAACAGGTAAATCAGTAAGTTCAACCCACACAGGCACCTTAGTTGGCTTTGGGCCCCTAGGGTTGAACCCAGGGTACCACTTAAAAAAAGAAATAGGAGTATTCCTGATTAACCAGTGACCTTCAGCAATCACTTGCATGGCATTATTTCCATCCTCAAAAAAGAAGAGGAAATAATTATTAGGCAGATATTGGATATGTTTGGCAAATAATCCCCTACTCTCCCAGTTAACCTTCATCCAATTCTTTAATATGTCCTGAGCAGGTCTTAATCCATGACATAATCCAATGACAACTTTCTCAGTCAAATGGTTATTCCATTTTTCCAAGGACGTACTATCAATGACCAGAGTGGAATCTTCTCTGTCTTCAACTTCGGGATCTAGGTTTATGAAATGTTCAGGACGACTATCAGGAATAGTACCTACCTCCTCCATACCCAAATCTATTTTGCCTTTTCCTTTACTGTCCCTAACAGTCGACTGAGGAGGAGACATACCTGCGAATCCATGCCTGTTGAACATTGAGAAGTGGCTTTGTTGCGGAGCCTGAAGAGCACCAGCATACGACACAGTATTGGCGCTTTGCTGAGCATACAAAGGTTTAGTAGATACCTGAACACAGTCCATCGTTTGATAGCAAGCTGCATTCACCGAACCATGACCATTTAGGTTTTCACCACTGTCGTATACAGGGTTAATCGCTGACTGTATTCCATTCGCCTCCATCGATAGAAAGGACGGACCTGCCATCCCATCCCTGAGGGCATCGTGCAACGACATGATGAAGAACAACAGAAGCGCCCCAAGGAGCACAGACCTGGCGAGCTCCACAGAGGGAGCCCCCGGGCTCTGGGAAGCCGGGAAGGCAGAGGCCCCCCTCGTAGCGAGGGGGGAGTGGGGAACTAAATGCGGCCCGCAACCCTAAGCCCCAATCACTTCAAGAATCATCACGAAACTCAAGAGTGATGGACCGGTGCAGTCTTGGTGTTGTCCCGAGCATGCGGTGAGGAAAGGCTCATGTTTGATGGCACCGCTGCAACAATGCTGGGCATTAGCACCTTGTCTACGATGGCACTCCGATGGTTGTGCGCTCGCAGAGTCCAGTGATTCCCCAGTATTCCAGTCCGGCCACTACCGGAATGTTTGGTCTCTGTCGGCATTTCCAGTCCGGTCACTATCGGAATGTCCTCTGATTCAGCTTCTGCGTTGGAAACAAACGTTGCAACCGAAAAGCTCTTGGTGATACTATGATGATAGCACGGCACCAGTCCGGTGGATCATGGGTAGTCCGGTGGATCATGGGCAGTCTGGTGCTCCGGTCAAGCTCCAATACATACCCATCAAATCCCATAGCTTCCTCGTGTCAAATCCAGTCCGTTCCGCTGCTTTTGACCTTTTCATACAACTCGATGCTCTCCTACAATTTTCGGTATTCTCCAGTCATTACGGTGTTACCTGACCATGTCTGATGCATTTTACATTCTTTACGGTGCTTTTTCCGGTAAGTTTGAATTGTTTTTGATAATCATGAGTGATTCTGACTAATCATGATTTCTTTTGTGAGCATTACAACCGATTCCCCAATGCTCTCGACAATGGACATCCGGTACGCAATGAGCATCTGGTTCAGTTCGGTGGAGATTTTGTATCTGTCCGACGGATGTTTGCTATCAATCCGGTGGGAGCCTAGTTTGTATTGCATTCTTGTCATATTTCATGATTGTTCAGCTCTCTTGCGCAACCTGGGAGGTCGTTTAATTGTGATTCCCACTGAGATGGTTCCTATGATGACGTTTTCATAGTACTCCTAAATACACGTGCAACGTCACAGCGAGTGTGGACGAATGAATTCATTTGATATGGTTCTTTAAATTTTTCGTTATGCATGACACAGAGTTTCGATTTTGATCGGACATAACCAGAACATGTCCGCTCCTTGATATGTGATTGTGATGCGCTTGTATAACCAATCAGATTTTATTAAAGTTACTACTTGGAGTATGTTTGGACATTTAAGTGTGCCTTTTTCTTGGCCTCTGTTCTCTGGAGTCTGCAGAGATCCCACATCCTCCACGTGCAAATTTGCCGACCATTTTGGGTTCTCCTGTTATCATCAATGACGGCAGTGCTCGGCACATACCCCATGTGGTTAATGCTGCATCTCACGCTTTCATCTCCGACATAAATGGGTAGAACTGGCTCATGTTACCACTAGAGCTTCCCCGCATTTATTACCTCTCCAGCATCAAGACCGCAAGAACGAACTCGAGAGAGAGAGAGAGTGAGAGAGATTAAGCAAATTGCAATTACGTTGGCTAGAAAATTTTTTTTACATGGCAAACTTTTTTGGCCCCATCTATGATTGGTTTGAAACAGCATTTCTATTGGTGTGTAACATAGTCATGATGATGACAATCGCATTAAAATTCTATGAATAACCATACAAAACACCCTCTCAATTAAAAAAAAAAAAAGAATGATCTTGTCGAGTGTAATAACAAGCATATTCTTCAGAACGGCCGATGGTTTGGGAGATGTGTTAGCCTATAGGAGATCCAGATCACATGCTGTTTTGTGTCCTTAGTCCCATATTGGTACCGTGTTGGGTGAAGATGAGCATTTGCATATTAGGGTGTGTTGTGAGAGTGCGAGGGAGCGTTAACTCGACAGAAGCACTCATTTGTTTTGTTTTCGATAATGAAAGAGTATGAGGTAGCGTTAAGTCGGCAGAAACACTCTATGTGGATTGTGAATGTGAGGTAGCGTTGATTCGGCAGAAGCATTCACTGATTTTCTTTTTCATTTGAGCGCATGTTTTGAGAAGTGGCTGATGTGGGATTATGGGATACATGCCTTCATGTTGATTTGAGTCTTCATATATGGATATTTGATGCTGATCATACTACTCCAAAAAGACCAGCTCTGCTTGATCATTATTTGATGATTTATGTTGTAGTATTTAGGGGGAGCCGAATATGCAGCATCGAAGTGAAGATTGGTGCTGATAATGCACTAGTTGGCTGATTCATCCCACTTGCAAATTTACATAGATTGTACATGATAATGATGTAATGTAGAAAGACATATGAAATGATATAATTGATGCGCTATGTGTTTATGCCATTTTGTACTTCATGCCAAAGTATATAGGAGGGCAGACTATGGGTTGTGTGTAATGTACTTGCATATCTTGGATTCAGTTCCAGGCACTTTGCTTTGCATTACACATTTTTCATAGTTCTGGACTGTTATGGGAATTATTTTACCTTCCATACCATGGATTTGGGCCGTGCACTTTGGTTGGGGGATAATGCTTCATAGGGTAGAAGCATTTAGAAAACCTAGGACATTGGTAAGCACGGTGCGGGATTCGAGTCCACCGTGCGTGCCAGTGTTAAAGGCACGTATGTGTTGGCATTTTTCTAGTTTTAATTAAAGCTCAAATTGAAGGGTCTATGAAAGGTTGCAATGGAAAGTCATGTACCCGTGCGAATGGGTGTGACAAGTTGTATAAATATATCACTTGAATTAATAGAAAGAGAGTGAGCGTGCACGTTTCTTGGAGCAAGTCTGTGTGTTGGATATGGCTTCTTCTCCCTCTACTTTCTTGTTATTATATTTATATCGGTCTGTGTGCATTCATGGCGAAAAGTGTGGATCTGTACTGTTATGAGAGAAACATTCTTGTGCTGGCTCATTTCTTGAAGTTTATGAGCATGATGACGTGAGTGAATGAAGCTATGACGGTCTTTCTCTCTCTCTTCTTCCCTGTTGCAAGAATGTGTATACATTCCTGTAAACACTTTTTAAGATGTTGTATAATGTCAGATGTTTGGATTGATGGATTCTGTTCTTTTCTTCTCACTGAGGGAATGCAGTATAATTTAGAATTATGTTTGTATTCCCCTGTGTAATTTGGACTTTTTTTACGCTTTTCTATCTTATTTTCTCCTTCAAGTTTTTTTTTTCCTTGAACTTGTTTGTTATTTTCTCCCTCCATCTTTTGTTGTAGTTTCTTTTCCTTCATCCTTTCTCTACGATTCTTCCATCTTTGGGTCCGTTTACTTGTAATACTCTTTCTAGACTCTTTCGAGTCTCAACTACTTGAGGTGTGGGTATATTCAATTCTTTGTCGACCTGATCATTCTCTTTGGTTTTTTTTGGGGTTTCTCTCGCCTTAGCTCTTGTTATTGCTTTTAATGGCACTCTGTACTCCTTATCGCTCCCCGATGACTCTATCACTTCTATCACATTGATCTGCACGTTCGAGTTAACTTTGTTGGGGTTCTTGGGGCAATCTCTAAACAGATGTTCTTTACGACAATCACTACAATATCCTTCCCAAACTCTCTCAGGTGGTGGTGGGTGAGGTAATGTAGAACCTCTAATAAAATAGTCTCCTCCACATCTATAGCATGGTCCTCTAGGTGCAGGTGATCTATTCATTGGTCGGGAGGGTAAAGGTGCTCTGGGGGCTGTGTACATTAATGACACATAATCTTGTTCATACCCGTAAGAGCTATCTGGTCCTTCCATTCCATAAGCATGTGGCTCGTAAGATTGTCCGTATTCAACTATAGTGCCCTCATATGCGGAATAATTTCATTGGTTGGGACCATAAGATGGCTTATAAGGCTACTTACTAGCCAATGGCATGGCTGGGACTATTGCTCTCTCTAGGTTCTCTTCCGGTTGAGCTATTTTTAATGGGACAACATTCTGAAGGTGGGGCGGTTGTTGTCCTAACACCGGTTGTGGTTGAGTGTACCCTTGGTATGCATAAGGTCGTGGTGCCGGTGTTTGTTGCTAATATGTGGGATATCCAAAGGCTTCTCCTCCTTGATCTCTCTGAGGGTATCCATAAGGTCTCATGGGCGGCTGTACCTGTCTTGACTGCTGATTGTAAGGACAATTTTCTGTGCTATGATTTGTGTACCTTTGTTCTATGCTACAATAATGCATAGGGCCCGGGGCGGGTGGTCTATTGTAAACATATGCAGGTGGTGGGACTACTCCCCTATTACACAAATGAGAAGGATGATCACCTCCACAGTGCACACATCTTCTAAGCATGGGTACTCTTATAGGATTGCTTGGGTAGTTCCTCTGCCCTTGAACATTCAGTTTCTTTGCCACTAAATCAGCTATTTCTTCTACATTATTCCTAGGGTTTGACGTGCTGCTGGCAGTATCCTCACTTTTCACACTGCCTTGAGGTATTTTCAAATCTTCTGCTAGATTGTCCTCTAGGTCAATACACGCTTTCATGCATTCTTGCAAATTTTGAACTCTCTTCACATATACCAATGATCTCAATGATCCATTCACTAATCCTTCCAAAAAAAATGACACCATTTTGTTTTGAGTGGGTCTCTCTTCAACACGACATCTGTCCACATATTGCTTAAAACTTCTTGCTGCCAATCTCACCGATTCTCTAGGAGCTTGTTTAAAACTATGGATTAATGAGGAAGAATTATTTTTGATTCCAGACTTGGTGAATTCTTCAATCAATTCTTGATAGACTTGTTCCATGTTTTGAAAGTTATTAGGGTCTAGTGGCTCAAACCAAGCTAAGGCTGTGTCCATCAAAGTTAGTCCAAAGGATTCGTATTGAATTAAGAAGTCTTCTACTTGTTCGGCTCTTATTACTTGCTTGAATTCAACAATGTGGTTGTAAGGTTCACTAGAGCCATCATAGTGGTTTCTCATGCATTTGGCAACTTGGATCGGTCTTAACCTTCTTCCTGGCTCAAGTGGTCTAGGCATTACAGGAAAGAGTGGTCGTCCTATTGGTATGCCCGGTCCTCTTACTATAGGTGGCCTATCAGGGGCAGACATTCTATTCCTTGGTTCAACTGGTGGATGAGGCCAATAGTTAGGATTATGGCCCGGTGTAGCGAATTGCATGTGTGGTTTGACTGGAATGTGCATTTGTTGTGTCTGTCCCGAATACTGATATGAATTATCTTGATAGGTTCCTTGGGGGTTTTGTGAAGTCGTGGCTTGATCCCTAGGTGGGAACACTGGGATATTTTGATATTTCAATCTTGCTCTTTCAACTTCCGTTAAGGGCCAGTACCTCCTCTGATTTTTGTCCAAATACGTAATAATGGAGGGGAATTCAGGGTCTTGTAACTCATAGATGGTGGCTGGGTTGGTGGTCTCTTCCCACAATGAAGAGTGTGCTCTCAAAAGATGTTCCATACTATTGACTAAATAGACATCCATTAGGGAATCATCTTGAGGAACTAGGTCTCCTCTCCACACCCTAATCACAAGGGATTTCCCTCTAAGTGTAGACACTTGTTCTTCATGTCCTTCTCCATTAGGGTTGTGGGCATCGCCTTCTTCCCCTTGGTCATTGATGTTTTCTGGATGTTCTGTGACTAAGTATTGAATGTCCCTTTTGTCCATGTAGAATCCTCCTGCATACTTAACAGATGGACTAGGTACTATGTAAGTGTCTGTAGCTTTTTTCAGCCTAGCCACTGATCTATTCAGCCCATCGAGGTAGATAGGTAAACTGTGTTGATTGGTGTTCACATATTCTAAAGATGTTCGATATTCACCCTCAATAATTGACATTGTGCCAATTATTGGTACAAAATTCTGCATGTCTTCTGAGGCCATAAGAGTTTCCTCCTGAGACTCACTCGAAGTTTTAGAGTAGTGTGAACGATTACTTGGTTCGTCTACACTTCCCACAGAAGAGATTACACTTCTTCGGCTCCCTACGGTTCTTCCAGATCTTAGATTCATTCACTGAAGAGTTCATGTCTTGTTTTAACCAATTCCCAACTCCCAATGCTCTTTGCTAAAGTTCTGAGTGATATGAAATGTTTAGTTGACTTTAGAAATGCACACAGAAGTATTTGAAAGTCTACTGTCACTGGCTAAACTCACGATACTCGATATTTGACACAAGGTATTCCATGATACCCGATACTCTAAGGATATTGCAGGGAACAAACTCATGATATACAATATGAGACAAGTGTCGCGAGAGAATTTTTACGATAGACGATATTCCATAGGTGTCGCGACTAAGATTCCACGATACTCGACATGTGACAAGTATCGCAGGCAAAACTCAATGATAGATGATACCTGTCAAGTATCGTGAAAAATTCAATGATACTCCATATTAGTCAAGTATCGTGAGAAACTCAACAATAGACGATATCTGTCAAGTATCGTGAAAAATTCAACGATACTCGATATTGGTCAAGTATCGTGAGAAACTCAACGATAGACGATATCTGTCAAGTATCGCAAAAAATTCAACGATACTCGATATTAGTCAAGTATCGTGAGAAACTCAACGATATACGATATCTGTCAAGTATCGTGAAAAATTCCACGATACTCGATATTAATCAAGTATCATGAGAAACTCAACGATAGACGATATCTGTCAAGTATCATGAAAAATTCAACGATACTCGATATTAGTCAAGTATCGTGAGAAACTCAATGATAGACGATATTTGTCAAGTATCGCGAAGAATTCAACGAACTCGATATTAGTCAAGCATGATGAGAAAATCAACGATAGATGATATCCCACAAAGCTAGGTATCGCGATACTCGACCATAGGAGATCACGATATCCAGATATCGTGATACTCAACCGCAGGAGAACACGATACTTGGCATTTTTTCCAATTTTTAGCAAGTGAATTTAGAGTTCAACTGATTATATGTAGTCCTAGAACTTATCTACCCTCTTCCCAATGCCTGTATTAAGAAAAGAAACCTCCTTACCCCGGGGTAGCCCCTCACGATATCTACCACAGATCGCGTTTTCTTCCACTGATTAATATTGAAGGAACTTTCTTGCAATGTAGGACTGTACTCACCTTTCCAATGTAGTCCAGCTCCTTTTTCTACCTCTGCTCACGCTCCTTGCTCCACACACCTTGTTTTCGTACTCTCGTGATATTTGTAGTTCGATTTCTCTCTCTCTCTCGATACTTGCTTGGAGACAAGTGAATTGTCGAAGATTTGTTTTTTTGGTTTTTATACTTTTTGGAAAATTCCCTAACTAAAAAGGCTAACAAGAACAAGGTTTGAAGGCTACTCTATCTTCCTAGCCTACTCCAAATCACGTCTCTACTCACTTCCCTAGACTATCAACTCACTACACACACTCCAAGAGTGAGAAGTAGTAAGTGCAGATGAATGTGACTTACCAAAGAAGAGAGCTTCACAACTCCTCTACTCGCTTCAATGCTAAGAGCTATTTACGATCACACGGATGCCTCGGTTTGATTCGACACTCCCCGGCAACGGCGCCAAAAAATGTGTGTACCTAAGAACCAACTTAGGGACTTGTGGAGAAGGAGACTATACCTCGATCCACCTCAAGTGCATATAGTGGGGATTCACGCTTTATTTATCAATCCAAGGAGTATCAAAACCTAGCCGAGTGTATGAAGACATGCATTCAAATGGTGGTCAATGCAAATGAACTCTCACAAAGTGCAAACAAGCATAACTCTATTCCAAACAAGTCTCATGGTTCAGTTATGGTGTCACGACATTTGGAGCAGCAGTCAACAGTAAATCGAGCTTTTCTCTCAGCTCCGAACTCCAAATATTGTAAATAGCGAGTTCATTTCGAAGCTCTGAAGAAGATGCATCCAACATTAGTCCTTTCACTTGATTTTGATGCTTTTGCTTCAAGTTATGAGCAAAATAATGAGCTGCGGGAATGACCTTCCTACACTTCAGCACTTCCTACACTTCGTACACACCTTACCAACAGTACACAAGCACTTTCATGGATAGATAACACTCCCAAGCACTCTTTCCAAGCATCACACATGCATACAATCTCACTAAGAAGATGATACAGAGAGGAGAAGACACAAATTCGAAATTTTGTGCTCTTGATTCTCACAATGGCAAAAAGTCCCTACAAAGAGTCACAAATTGACTTATATACCTGTGCCCTAAAAATGGTCCTTTCACACAAGAGACCGGCACTTTATTAGGTAAAAGGCTAATTTCCTACTAATTTACAAAGGTAAGCTACAAATCTCTATGGGTATGCATCTAGAGGACTCCTCTAGTGCGTTTACAATGGAAAATATATTACAAAATGGCTATCATACAAGAATAAAGTGTCCAATTCGGAAAAATTTCGGGGCCCTTCTTTTTCTCTACTTCTTTGCTCTTCTTTGCTCTGCAACAATTAGGCTGATTATACCAAATTACTGGTATGCCCCTTTCTTCTCTATGTTTTATCCATAATGGACAATTGGGTCCTATCCAATGATCAGGCGCTGAACAATATCCACAAGGCATCACTCTTTATGGTCGCTCGTGCTGATGACCTTGCTGGTTATGTCCATGCTGATTCCCTTGATCTCCCCATAGAGGTCTTTCTTGCTGCTGCCTCTAAAAATTGCCTCTCCCTTGCATAGGCATAGCCTGATTGGCTGCCACATCAGTATTATTCCTATTCTCTTGCCATGAACTTTGCCCTCTATTCTTGGGGTTGTACCAACATTGGTTTGTTGTATGTCTGTCTTTATCACAAATATCACAAAATCTCCTTTCTTTTGGAGCTACAATGGAATATACATGTCTTTTCAACTTACTAACCCATGCTTCCTGTTTACTTTGCTTAGCCTTATGCTTGCGATGCTTGCTCCCTACTACTTCTTCAGCTTGGATATCAGAGTTAGAATCAGTTGAACCTTTATCTGACTCCAATTCTGAATCAGAGTCAGCCTCTGAACTAGAATCAGAATGTCTCTTTTTAGCCCGTCCAAATCTTCTTTCCACGCGTGCAGCTGCTAACACTAATACATCAAAGCCATTCGCAATATCCACACTTGCAACTTCATGTCTAATGGTACTTCGTAATCCTTTTCGAAAATAACCTGCCAACATCTCGTGAGTAGGTCTTTCATTACCTTGCAATCGTTCCATTAAGGTTCTGAATTTCTGAGCATAATCTTCCACTAACATGGTTTTTTGCCTAATAGCTCTCAATTTCTGTAACACATCGGAAGGAGTCTTCTCTTTTCTAAATCATTGCAAAAATTCTATTTTTAATGCATCATATGTAGCAAAATGAGCAATACCATATTGACTGAACCAGCTCATTGCTCGTCCTTCCAACGTGGCAACAAATTGCGGAAGTTTAATGTCATCACCATATATAGCTGGGTATCCATTAGCTGTCCATTTTATCTCAAATTGAGCCACATGGAAATCAGCATCTTCTTTAGAGCCTCCTCTGAATGAGCTGCTTTGACTTTGGGATTGGGAGGTGGTTGCGCCATTGGCTGTGGTTGAGGTGTACGCCTAGTTCTTTGACCGGTCGCCCCTACAAGTGGGTCGAACTGGAGTCGTCTTCTTACTCCTACAGTTGCTTCTGTTAGGAACAGCACTACCGCCCACTAACCTTACCTCTGCTGCACTTGTTTCTCCCTGTTCCTCTTCTGTTTCTAGATTAGGTTCCTCCTCAGCTTCGTACCAATCATAGAATTCTGAGGATGACTCCACGTTAGTTGCCTTTGCCTGCGCTCTTGTAAAATACACTTTACCAAATCGTTTCCTTCTTTCCTTCATGCATTTCTTACTTCATTAGAAGCACAGTAGGATTGCCAAATGTGTTGGGGTTCGCATTCAACACATCTCTACTTGTTTCTGAACAATCAAACTTTAGCACTGATCTACTTCACACAAAGAATACGCTTCCAACCGATTTCAAATTTAGCATTGTTACACTGCGACAAAATCTCTCTTCAATGAACATAACTCAAATAGACAAGGATTCATTCTTGTGCTGAATGTACATGAGTAAATTACTCCATTAGAGTTCTTCTACATCAAGTATTACATGATGGAAAAGTTCATTAAAACTTCTGACTATAGAAAATACATTACAAAATAGGTAAATATGCCTCTGAAATCAAGATTTCGTCATTTCTGTTTCACCATTATCTTGCACCATTAGGAGAATGGAATCTCTTTCTCTTCTGGTGTTGTTCTCTCTGAGGACGCTTTTTTCTTTTTTCTTCTTGGAAATATTTCTTCTTGCCTCTTCTGGTTTCTTTCGCTCTCCCTCATGGAGACGCTTCTTCCCCTTCCTAACCCCCTTCTTGTGAACGAAATACAACTACTCTCTTTATTGCGACATCAGCACCTAACAAAAAAATAACTGTCTGTTAAAATCTGAGCAAGAAAATACAAATTCAGCAAATTTCCGATTCAGCAACATCCGATTGAGTAATATCTGAGTTAGCAAACTTTCAGAATTCAGATTAACTATTTATCCTCAAGATTCTTCTATCCTCAACACACTTATGTCTTCACCAGTGGCTTTTGCTTCATGCTTGGTAGCTCATGTATATCTTGGTTGAGCAAGATGCAACCTATTGTGGCCACTTCGAGTTGTGAGGCTGAGTATAGGGCAGCTTTCACAACGACCGTTGAGTGTGTGTGGCTCAGATGCCTTATGGCTGATTTGAGTGTTGGTTAGTCTTCTACCACCACCATCTTCACTGACAGTTAGAACGCATTGGCAGTTGTGAGGAACCCTATGTTCCATTCTCGCACTAAGCACATTGAGGTGCATAATCATTATGTGAGGGAGAGGTTCTCTTCTGGGGAGATCAGCTTGGCATATGTGCCCACACATGAGAACATTGCAGACCTTTTCACGAAGGCTCTGCCTAGGGAGAAGTTTGAAGCTTTCCGCAAAGCTTTGGGCTTACTTCCTTTTGTGGAGTGATTTCCACATAGCTTGGCACTTCCTTATACATAAGTGCCAGCTCCTTGTTCACCGCATCACTCTCAGGGGGATTTGTTGATATATTTAGGTAGTGATGTGTGTGAACACTCTAGGACCACTAGGGCATTTTTTTCCCTCTTTAGGAGGTTTTTTTCCCATCGGCTTGTATATTCGCCTATTGCCCTAATGGGCTACTTATCTTTGTACATTCTAGTGGTATTACATTCAGTATTGTGTGTTGTGCTCCAAGCTTCTTCTTCTTCTTCCTTGTGTTGTTTGCATGCTTCCACAGACGTCTAACTCCAACATATTTTGAAACATCGTGATGCACTTCATCCTACTTATCCATTGAATATCCATTATAAGTGGGTCATCAACTTAGTAACCATGCCTATTGGATTGCAACAAATGCATTACATAGTTCTTGCACAAGAGGACTTAATTTATCATGTAGAAGAGAGAACTTTACACAGCAAAAGTACTCAAAATGTTTGTAAGTTTCTTCTTGAAGATGTATTTTGCAGATTTGGCTATGTGGAGAAGTTGTTATAGATTGTGGTGAGCTTGATACACAAGAGGCTAGATATTTTTTTGCAAGGTATGGAATCCATTTGTGTTTGACAACCACTACAATCGTGAAGCAAATCGTAAGATAGAAATGGGAGATTCTCCTATTGTCAAAGCCATTGCAAAGATTTGTAAAATTAAGATAAAAGAATGGCCTAAATTCATTCCTTTTTCTTTATGGGCCTACCAAATGACATGCACTAGAACCACTAGATTCATGCTTGCTGAGTTGATGTATTGCCAAAAACCTCTTTTTCCCATTGAGTCACACATTGTAGCATGGACTTATCTACTTTGGAAGGATAATGTGTCAAATGAAGATTTGATTGCTTTAAGAATTGAACAATTGGAACAAGGATTAATGAATGTAGAAAAAACATATGCTAGATTAAAGGAATCACATTTGAAAAATAAAGTACCTTTTGAAAAGACTCATCATTTAAGCCCAAAATCCATTTCTATTGATGATTGGGTCTTAGTCTATGGTAGCTAATTAGATTATATGCACATCTAAAAATTATCAAAAGATGGTTCAATCCCTATGCAGTCACTCATGTTTATGATAATGGAACCTACTCATTAAAAGAACTTGATGGAACTATGCTAAAGAGTCCAAGAGAGTAAAAACTTTTAAGAAGAGTGAATGTGGGGATTACATTGTGTATGAAAACATTAATGAGAATGCATATGATATTGAAAATGATGAGATTGATGAAAATGAAGTGGATTTTGAAGCATGAAAAAAAGTACAGTGAATTGCTTTTGTTCATTAAATTTTGATTAAAACAATTAAAAATTAAAGAAACATATTTTTATTTTATTTATTATTTATTAGAAAGAAAAAATATGTGCTATGTTTTGTTTTAGGAAAAACCATAAAGAAAAGAGGGATCTCCAACTTTCCATTTCAAAATTTATTTCCTTTTGAAATGATGATGAAAATATGCTCCAATTTTTTGAAATCATTCATTATGATTATTGTGCATTATCTAAGCTTGGAAATATGATTTTGTGTTTATTTGATAGGAAAAAATATTTTTCTCATGAAGAAGAAAGGTATTTTCAAATGAGTGGAAATCCTTTTCATCGACATCCTTCTTGCATTAAGCAAGAAATCTTGTCTATGCACCATTGAAATTTTTCTTATGCATCTAAAGTATCATTAAATAGAGCCATACACTATCAATGACTTGCATATAGACACTAAGGTTTCACCAATGCACAATAATTCATATGCACATGAGTTAATGTGAGACAATTTTCAATGATTTCCATCAATTAAAGAAATGAAATATGACAAGCTTACACCTCAACATCAATTTTCCACTTAGGATCTCCAACTATCTTTTCTTTTGCACCATGTGTGGAAAATTTGTACTTCAAGTATGCATATCTAAGGAAACATTACAATGCCTTGCATAAAAGACATATGTTGAAATTGAAAACCCATGCACTAATCTATTTGCACTCAAATACTTAAGGGTGTTATTAAGTTGTGAGAACATTATGAGTGATTATCTTTTTCATCAAAGAACCACTTCAGAGTCATTCAAGGACCCCATGATGCACCATAATTTTCTCTCATGTATTTAAGAGTATGCAAATGATAGGGCTGAATTACATGGCCATGCATGAAGGCACATAAACTATTTTACCACATGCACAATTTGATCTTGATTTCACGAGAAAAGATCATCACTTTTAATCTTCCATGTTATAAGAATTTGATCATTGTTGGAACTTCTAGAGGAAGCACAAGTTTGGTGGGGAAAGATGTGTTAGTGATTGTGGCCATGCACCCTCATCAAGTCATGAAGATGGAGTACTAAAAGATTGGTTTGGAGTTCTCTACCCCAAAGATGCTCAAACATTGGTCTAATGAAGGTTGTATCTTGGGTAAAATGAAACGTTCTTCACTTCCAAAAGTTATTTTAGTTAGAGCTGCACATAAATTGCAATTTTTTCATAGCGATGTCTATGGTCCTATGCAAACACCATTTGGGAATTAACTTTACTTCATGAGTTTTCATTGATGAATTTTCTAGGCATGCATAGGTTTATCCATTGAAAGAAAGGTCAAATGTTTTTATGTGCATTGAACAATGGCTAGAAGATTATTAGCATGTAAAATGGGCACCCTTTGTTTTGATCAAACATATCTCTCATGGAAATGAGAAGATGCACAATCAAATGTCAAGGTTTACACAACTTTTGTCTTGAGGTTGTTACATGTTTAGCATATGTACTTAACAAATGTCCTACCAAAGCATTGCAGTCTATTAGTCCATATGAGACCATTTTTTGCCCATTTGCATTGGTGCTTGGAAAACAACATAGAAAATTGGATGATAAGTTGGTGAAATGTATTTTCGCTAGGTATAGTTTTGAGAGCAATGGATATAATCTGTATCATCCACAAACGAATTTCATTCTGGTTAGCTGTGATATTATTTCTATGGAAGATGCAATTCAGCCCTTACTTTCATGTATCAAGGAGACATTGGTAGCTCAAAGGATGTGTGTGATGAATTATTTCTTTGGTGACACATGACGGTGGACTCTCCTTCTCAAGAGCTCCACAATGATACCCTTGCAGTCAAAACCCAAACTTTGGTGCCACACACAATACTCCACACAAGGGTTGCATAATACACACAAAAACATATAGTACATAGACCATGAACAAATGGGGTCAAACTTGCAGTTTGTGGTGGACCAGACCATGATATGTTTTATTAAAGAACATATAAACAAGTGTGTGATGGCCATTTGGTCTTTCACATGGACACTAACAGTAACAATCTCCCACAAGATTTCCTAAGTCATACGAATGGGGTCAAACTTGCAGTCTGTGGCGCACTAGGCCATGATATGTTTTATTAAAGAACATATAAAAAAGTGTCTGATGGCCATTTGGTCTTTCACATGGACACTAATAGTAAAAATCTCCCACTAAAGGTAAATATGGCCAATATGGCCAAAGTGACGATGGGAGAAAAATAAAGAATGATAAAGATTACTTGAGTGTAAGTATACAAACTATACCTCCCACTTGATGGGCATGTTAGACAATATACAAGTGAATATGTAAGACCATGAATCAAGTAACCCCCATCAAGTGAGAGGTAGAAATCTATCCTATGGTAGATCTTTAGTAAAAGCATCTCCAACATTATCTTGAGTATGAAACTTCTCAAGAATAATGTGCTCAATGGCTAAGCGGTTTTCAAGTGGAACAATAAAAATGGAGTACCCAAAGTCATGGAATAAAGTTAGAAGCTCCACCAAACGCAATCAAATTCAAATCTCATCAAATCAGCCACCAAAAAGTTCACTTACACTGATTGGTGGGTGGTTAGCTAGATTGTAGGAAAAGTAAAACTCTATATAAGCATCATCCCACCTTTCTTTCTTGATTTGTATGCATTCCACGAGTTTCCCACTTAGTTTAGTAAATTCATAAACTCCAAAAAGCAGCCCCCTTGCTTGCTTACCTTATTTTCTCATGATTTTGCTCCTCTCTATCTAGAGGTGTAGTTAGGCTTTTCCAAATCTGATTGTGCTAGATTGCAGAGCATTGTTTGCTCTCTCATTGTACTCATTTTCATTGATTTCAAAGTTCATTTGATATCTCATATAGTGCCCTTAACATTGCCAAACTTTCAAGTTATTTGGCTGAGTGAGTTGTGAGAAATTACCAACTTTGTTAAGGTATATCTCTGCACATAGGCAAATTGTTGCAAACAGGTAACATGTTTTGCAGAGGGTGGTTCTCCCAGCTCGAATATCCATTTTGGATGATTTAAAGCTTTTTCGGTACCTCTTAGTCTTCTATAAGTCTAGAAAATTTCATTATAAGTCTTTGTACTAGTGCAGAGAAAAGTTGAGAACAGTGAGCATATATCACTCCATGTGGACCTAGTGGAGGGAAACCATCTTCCATTCTTGCATTGGGGTGCTAGAATCATCCCCCAATCAGTGGTATCAGAGCCATTTTCAAGGCTTGGAGACATCACTGGGCATCATATTGAAGACTTGAAGGAATCAAGACAACTCATGGAAGCAGAAGAAGGGCTTATCAAATCAAGAAGACATCGAAAGGGGGCTACATCGATCGAGATCTCAAGTAGTCAAAGGTTAGCAAGGGAGAAACTATCAAAAGGTAATATACACAGTTTCTAAAGCATACAAACACTTGAGGAGATGCTAGAAGAGCATCTTAGAGATCAGTCTGGCTGATTATAATGCACAAATAAAAGCGGCAATTATCAACCATGGAAATTTAGAGTTAGCAACTACCTCATGGGCAAAGGATTGTCGGGATTAGTGAGTGGCACAGAGCCAATGCCTCATGTACATGATCCACCACTTCAAAGGCAAGTCAAGGCACTTAATGAATGGATAGAAAGGGATAGGAGGGTCATATTCATTCTATCCCAACATATAAGCAATAGCATGATAGGGCATATATAAGACTTGGACACATCCAAGAGGGTCTGGGAGACCTTGGAGAGATTGTAATCTTCATCAACCAAGGCAAGGAAGATTCAGCTCAAGAATGAGCTAAATAGTCTTAAGAAAGCACCAAGTATTAACATAAATTAGTGCATTTTGAAGGTTAAAGAGCTTGCAGATGCCCTAGGCTCAATTGGGAGCCCAATCGAAGATGACGATCTTGTCGTGCACACTCTCAATGGCTTGAGAGAGGATGAAAGGTAGAATGCATTCACCACATCAGTTTATGTGAGGGATTCCCTACCAGAATTTGATCAATTAGTCACGTTGATGGTGACCGAGGAGATGAACCAAGGAGGTTCACAATCAAAGGGCAGCCAAGCCCAAGTTTTCAATGTAGGTAGAGGCAAAGGCAAAAGAGGTGGACAAAGCTCCCAAGACAGAGGGAGAGGAAGGTCAAGATCAAGCTCAAGCAGCCAAGAAACACTCCAACCAAAGCTATGGATCAAGAGGAAGATGAAGAAGTAGATGAAGAGGAGGAAGATCACATGGAAGAGAAGCATCCAATGGAGAATGCTACAATTGTGGAAAACTGGGCCATTATGCAAGAGATTGTTGGTCCAAAGGAGGACGCAATCAAGGATACAAAAGGAACCAAGGTAATTATGCTAGCACTTCAGCAAATTCAGAAAATGAGAACTTGATTATGGTGTATTTTTCAAGTGAAAGAGTCAATTCAAATTTTACATGGTACATTGATAGTGGTTGTAGCAATCATATGAGTTGTAATGAAGATGTTTTATTTAATTTACACTCATCCATCACTCAAGGATATGTAGAGACAAGGGATGACACTGAGCACAAGATTACACATGTGGGAGATGTTGCATTGAATGGATCTCAAAGCTTCAAGGTGTTGAAGGATGTGTTGCATGTGCCAACCATCACAAAGAACTTGGTTTCAGTAGGGCAAATGGTTGGAAGAGGTTATGAGGTGAGGTTCAATGATCAAGGATGTTTTGTTGAAGACTCCATGCAGGACTACAAGCTCATTGCAAAAGGAAAGAAGCAAGGAAGACTCTTCACCATGGAGGTAAAGCCATCAACCCCTCACACTGTCTACTTGTCAACTGGAAATAAACAGATTACAGAAATTGACTTATGGCATAAAAGAATTGGACACATAAACTTACAAAGGAGGAAGGACATGCAAAGGATAGGCTTGGTGAGTGTTCTACCTGATCTTACATCTGAGAATATGCAACATTTGTGCCATGCATAGCAAAAGTGGCTAGAGCTTTGTTAAATGAAATGAATGTTCCTAATTCTTATTGGGCTAATGCAACAAATACAGCCATATACATTATGAATAGGTGTTCAACCTCAGGAGTACATGGATTCACACATTATGAAGCTTGGTGTGGTAAGAAACGCAACCTTTCACATCTCAAAGTATTTGGTTGTGTGTGTTATGTTCACATACCAATTGAGACACAAGTTATACCCGAAGGTAGATAGGTGTATATTTCTTGGATATTCTTCAGAGCAAAAGGGTTTTAGATGTTATAATCCTAAAGAGCTTAAGGTTTCTAGGGATGTAATATTTGATGAGTTGCTGCCTTGGTATGGTGGCAAAGATGTGTTAAAGGTTGATGATGCATATGAAGCCAAAAAGAAGTTCAAAGAGCAACAACAAAGCATGGAGATGAGTGGTCCAACCACTTCAAGCACACCATCACAGGAGAGTACTACATCATCTTGGCTTGGAACGACAAGGAATGAAGCTCATTCAAGTGAAGGAAGTAGCAAAGGAAAGGACAAGGCAAATGACGAAGACCATCAATGGGTAGACATGGAATCTACAAGTGATGAAGATATGGAAAAATTATAAACTCCAGGATTTAAAGCATCTAAACCAAGGAGGAGGAGATTCCTACCACCTTATGGTGAGGTAAGGTCATCCAATAGGGTTAAATACCCTATACACAGATTAACTTATGATTCATTGATTGCAACATACTATGCCTACATGAGTCAATTTATAGCTTGTGAAGAACCGAACTTTTTTTGAAGAAACAAATAAACATAGGGAATGGATTGAAGCCATGGAGGAGGAAGTCAATTCCCTTGAAGAAAATGATACTTGGTCATTGGTGCCAAGAACAAAGGACATGAAAGTCATTGGCAACAAATGGGTGTACAAGGTAAAGAGGCATGCAGATGGGAGCATCTCTGTTGAAAGTTTTTCAAGCTCAAGAGTGTGGGAACATGCCCCAAATTGAACCTTCCACATCATCCACAATCAAAGGAGGCTGATTTCCACGAGTTTGAGGCATCCAATTATGCCCATAATGGAAAGAAGTTGATTAGAGAAGATTTAGCTCACCTCTTGATGTGATTGGACCTCACTTTTGACATGTATATGTTTTTGATTGGTTAAAGAGGTTAGTAGGTGGTCTTTAAAACCTCTAATGAGTTGTATTATGACTTAGAGTCGTGGAAATACGTGCCCAAGCTGCCCCCTTGCTTAAGCACACCCCCTACTAGCTGTTCTCTGCATATTTTGCAGAAATTTCACTTTTACACACTCTATCTATCTAGATGTTTTTGGCAGACCCCCCGGTCTTGTAATTGTTGTTTCTCCTTCATCCGGAATCCATTTGCAATGATTTTTGTCTTGTTGGAAAGCTTATAAGTTCTACTTTGTCTGGTATAAGTCTCAGGTTCAGTGCCTGCACATGTGCAGAGAAATGTCCAGAACAGTGTATGTCCAGTTAGCTCATACTCTGTGAAGAGATCAAGTTATCTGTTTTGTTACAGTTGGTTGAGGCATCATCCAGTATCCAAATGGAGTGATTTTACTCTCATTTGAAAGCTCTTAAAGTCTAGTTTATGCCTGCAAAATTTCATTTTCAATCTCTGCATATACTCAGAGAAACTCAGAAAATACAGAGCCTATGTCTGAAAAATTTCAGGATCCTAGGAGGGTTCATTTGCTTTTGTTGTGCACATAGGAGTGTTTATCCTCCAACAATCTCTAGGTATAAAGCATGGCTGGTTGCCAAGGGTTTTTCTCAAATCTATGGCATTGACTTTGAGGAAACATTCAGTCTAGACCAAAGATGTCCACGACGAGAAGTTTGATTGCAATTTTAGCCTCAAAAGGTTGAAAGATGTACCGGTTGGATGTGAAGAATGCTTTCCTAAATGGAGAGCTTGAACATGTAGTCTTCATGGTGCAGCTGCAAGGGTTTGAAGATGAGAGGTTTCCACATCATGTATGTAGGCTAAAGAAGGCTCTTTATGGAATCAAGCAAGCCCCAAGAGCTTAGAACCAAAGACTTGTGGACTACTTGGTAAAATGTGGATACAATTAGAGTCATACAGACCCATCACTCTTTGTGAAGAAGGAAGGTAGCAACATTGTTTTCGTTTCTATATATGTTGATGATTTGATCATTACAGGGGATGATGAACCCAACATCAAGGACATAAAGAGGAAGCTTGTACATGATTTTAAAATCTGAGATTTAGGGATTTTAAGGTACTTCCTTGGGATTGAAGTACTGTATAAAGAGGAAGGTATATACTTGATGCAAAGGAAATACATTCTAGATCTTTTGAAGAAGTTTGGCTTGTGTGATTGCAAGCCCATTTCAAATCCATTAGAATTAAATGTTAAACTAAGTGCTCATGAAGGTGAAGAAGTGAAGGATGTGACAATGTATAGGTCAATAATTTGTTCTCTCTTGTATGGTACTATGACGAGACTAGATATTGCACATGCAGTTGGAGTGTTATCTCAATTTTTTCAGGCACCAAGAGTACCTCATCTTGTTGCAACCAAAAGGGTACTTAGATACCTCAAAGGATCAATGAATGAAGGTCTATATTATCCATTTGATGATGGATCAAATGTACAAGCTTATTGTGATGCTGATTGGGTAGGTTCTAAAGATGACAGGAGGAGCACTAGTGGTTATGTTATCATCCTAGTGAAGAAGACCATCTCATGGATGTCAAAGAAACAACCAATAGTGGCTCTCTCATAGATTGAAGCTGAGCATAGAGGCTTGACACAAGTCTCATGTGAGCTTATGTGGCTCAAGAAGTTGTTTGTTGATCTTGATTTGTAGGTTAAGCAAGTACCTATTTTTTGTGACAACATAAGTAGCATATGCTTGGCTCAAAATCCAGTGTTCCATGCAAGGTCAAAGCATATAGAAGTGCATTACCACTTTATTAGTGAGAAGATCATGACAAAGGATGTCAAGGTGCAGCATGTCAATACAAAGGGCCAATATGCACATATGTTTACCAAAGCATTGGATGGAGTAAAGCTACAAAACTTCAAAGCATGCATTGGAATGAAGTACCTAGGCATTGATACTTGAGGAGGAGTGTTGAAAATCAAGTCTCAATCATGCAAAAGGGCCCAACCACGAGTTTTTAAAGTGGAACAATAAAAAAGGAGGGCCCAAAGTCACCTACAAAAAGGAGGGCCCAAAAAGGAGGGCCTCCAAAAAGTTCACCTACACTCATTGGTGGGTGGTTATCTAGATTATAGGAAAAGTAAAACTCTATATAAGCATCATCTTGCCTTTGTTTCTTGATTTTTATGCATTCCATGAGTTTCCCACTTAGTTTAGTAAAGTCATAAACTTCAGCAAGCAACCCCCTTGCTTTCTTACCTCACTTTCTCATGATTTCTCTCCTCTCTATCTAGAGGTGTAGTTAGGCTTTTCCAAATCTAATTGTATCAAATTGTAGAGAATTGTTTGCTCTCTTATTGTACTCATTTTCATTGATTTCGAGCTTCATTTGGTCTCTCATATAGTGCTTTGAACTTTGCATATGTTTCAAGTTATTTGGCTGAGTGAGTTGTGAGAAATTGCCACCTTTGTGAAGGTATATCTCCACACATAGGCAGAAAGTGTTGCAAATAGGTAGCCTATTTTGTAGAGGGTAATTCTCCCAGCTCGAATATCCATTTTATATGATTTACAACTTGTTGGGTAGCTCGTATAGTCTTCTATTAGTCTATAAAATTTCATTTTAAGTCTGTATTGGTGCAGAGAAAAGTTCAGAACAGTGAGCATATATCACTGCTTGTGGACCTAGTGGAGGGCAACCATCTTCCATTGTTGCATTGGGGTGTTAGAATCATTCCCCATCACTTCTCAACCATATCCAAGAAAAATGCATTTGTTTGACTTATGGTCCAACTTTTGTCTAAGAATCTTGGGTATATGAACATATGATTCACACCCAAAAACTGGAAGATGATCATAATATGGTGGCTTCCCTGTCCATAACTCTTGTGCCACTTTTAGACCTTTGGCAGTATAGGTGAAAGGTTCATCACATGAACTACAGTCAATACTACTTCTACCCAAAAGCATTGTGAGAGGTTTGCATGATGCAACATAGAAACTACCCTATCTTGAATAGTTCTATTCATCCTTTCAGCTACATCATTTTGTACTCCGGTATAAGGAGTTGTAAACGCTCTATGAATCCCTCTAGACTGGCAGAAAGGGCTGAATTCATGTGAGGTATACTCACCCCCATTATTTGAACGTAAAGCCTTAAGCTTAGTTCCTTTTTCAGTCTCAACTCAAGCAAGCCATTTTCTGAAAGTAGGGAATACCTCATCCTTCGATTTGATAGGATATACCCAGACTTTTCTAGTGGCATCATCTATGAAAGTGACAAAGTAAAGAGAACCACCTAAGGACCTAGTGGGCATAAGACCACACACATCTGTATGAATGAGTTCTAAAGGCTGAATTGAAGAGTCAATGTGCATTCTATGCACATTTCTAGTTTGCTTTCCATATTGACAATGGTCACAAAATGAAAAATGAGAGAAAGATAACACAGGTAAGTAGATAGAACAAGAAAGATTTTCCATTCCACTACGAGATATATGACCCAAACGACCATGCCAAATACAAGCCATAGGCTGTTCAGTAACAGCTAACAAGTGTTCTTTCTATGATACAAATAAAGGATAAAGTGAGCCAACTTTGTTTCCTTTTGCAATAACCATATTGCCCTTTGATATACAAAAGTACTGAGCATAGAAGACCACCCTGTAACCAAGGTCATCAAATTGACCAACTGACATCAAACTGCAGGATAACTAAGGTACATAGCATACATTATGCATAGTAAATTTTGAACCATCAATGAACTACACAACCGCATCTCCAATCCCCACAACTTCACACTTTGCTGAGAACCATTCTCTGTGTGGTGTCACATGGAAAGAAGCAACAGAATCTAGCAGCCATGTGTGGGAAAGAGAATCAGCCATAAGAGCCTCAGTTGGCACAATACTATCAAGTGCCGACGCATCAGCATCATCAGAAATGCGCGATTTCCTTTGGCAACGGAACTTGTGTCACTGGAATTGGATCTGGGAACACTGGAGGTTCTGTGGTGGTCCACTGACTAGCTTTGTCATACATTCTCTGTTGTTTGCGAATACCCGGTTCAGCTTGCTGACATGGATGAAGATGATTGGGATGAGTTAGATGAAATGGTCAGGTCTACCATTCACTTGCACTTGGCAGATAATGTTTACTTTATAGTATTAGACTATGAAAGTGTAGAGGAGCTTTGGAAGAAGTTATGCAATAGATATGAAAAAGAGACAGCATCAAATAAAGTGTATCTGATGAGAAAATTATATGACCTTTGCATGAAGGACACAGATAGTGTTGTTGCTCATCTAAATGAGTTTGATGCTATATTCTCCTAGTTATAGGCTTAGAAAATGGATGGATAATGAAATGAAAGCAGTATTGTTGTTATCAAACTTGCCATCATCATGGGATACATTTTGCACAGCTATTAGCAATAGTGCACCTGGTGGTAAACACGTCTATAATGACATATGTGGAGCACTCTTGAGTGAGGAGATTCATAGAAAATCTATGGTTGGCACTTAGAGTGTGATTCTTACCAAGGAAAGAATCAGCAAGGTGGCAAGAGCAAGAACAAGGAAAAGAATGGTCAACGCAATAAGAGTAGAAGTAAATCAAGGAAGAGGGATATTGAATGTCATTATTGTCATAAGAGGACACATGAAGAAATATTTTTATGCATTGAAGAATGCTTAAGGTAAAGGACAGAATGCTGATCGGCATGTTAAATTGTTACCTACACCATCTACTTGAACTGTGAAGATTGAAGAAATTAATGCATTCTCGTCACCGAATTATTCTCCACCCAATTCCCATCAGCTCCTCACAGCCTCTTCATCTCAACCCCGTCCTCATCTTCCGGTTCCTTCAATTCCCATGTTTTCTGAGCTCGCCTCCATGGGACAAATGCTAATCCAGTTATCACAGCAACTACCAGTACAAATGAAGGAAGTGACTGATAACATCCGAGGAGAATTTCAACACAAGGTTGATGTTCTAGAAGCAGACATTAGCCCTCTCCAGGAAGAACTAGACATAGTCAGGGCAGAAAATCAAACTCTAAATGAACAGATTAGGGAGCTACAGGCCCAACTAGCCAAACAGGAGATAGTCATAAATCAAAGAGACGCTGCCTTGGCCGAAATCAAAGCAAAGGATGAATTATTGTGTGCCGCTGATGCTGAAATTATGCATTTGAAACAATTAGCCCAAGATAAAGAAGATGCACGTGTAGCTTTAGGGAATCTATTAGAAGAAACCAGACAACAACTTGATGAAGTGGTACAACACAGACAAGAGATGGCGGACTTGGCAAAGCGCACTTCTGAAGAACTCCAAAGAAGCAAGTTTGATTTATCTGAAGTAAACAATATTCTTAAATGCAAATTGACCATGGAAGCTCAATTACAGAAAGAGATAACAGGGATCAGAAGAGAGCGTGATGCTTTTTATCGAACAATCCAATTTCAGAATCAGGAGATAGATAGAAGAGAGAATCAGCTGGATGCTCAAAAAGAAAGACTGTCTCGAATTGATGAGCAGATAGTAGATATGAAAATCAGTCGTGATGCGGCTCTGTCAAATGAATTTTACTTACAGGAAGCTTTTCTGCAAACACAAGCAGAAGTTTTGCTGACCCAGGTCATTTCGTTAAGCTCAGTACGGACAGATGCTCAGCTCGTAGAACCAAATATTTTGAAACAGATGTTAGAGACATTGAAAAAGAAAATTGCCCAGACATTTAGATTAGCCCGAACTATGTATTTAGAAGGAATAGTAGATGAACCATAATTTTGTATACCTGCGAGTTCAAGTGCACCGTGCGTGACAGTGTAAGCCGCCGGATTGGCAATTGTAAAATCTGACTCTTAACGAACCAAAAGGTCGTTGCGTAGATGTTGCAACCTTGATTGATGTTGTAACCTTTATATAAATCAATGAAAAAAGACGCTTCGGGGACGACCACAGGAATCGCCAGACTGTTCGTCTGGTTGATGATGTCTGTGTAGTTTCCGTGGTGTATTTGAGAACTCTGAGTTATTTTGTATTTTTTCTATTCTATTTGATTATCTGTATCTGTGTGTTACAGATTGTGTTACGGTAATGATACATTAAGCGAAGTATTGAATCGCTGTTTCTGTAAGTGGTTTTCTGTAAGTCTGCGTTACAGTAGCATTCCCTTTGTACGTTGATTACTGAGAAGTTTTAATCTATGTATGATTCGATACTCTGCGAGTGAGCGAATCAGAATAGTAAGTCTGTAGGGAACAATTTTGAGTGTTGTCTGTTAGTAAGTCTGTTAGCAGAGTTGATGAACAAACTGTTATGTGAGTGAGTGAGTTAAGCGAGTTAATTGGGAAAATCAAGTATAGGGCCTCTGTTTAACATACCCCTTCCACTCCCAAGAACCCGAATAGATGTTTAAAGGCGTGTCTGACGGCAAGACCCGCGTTTAACAGTATACGGCACTCTACACTGGTGTTTTATCCCACGTTCAGCCAGAAATGCATTAAAATTAGAAGACATATATTCCCCCCCTCGATTAGAATGGAGGGTGCCCATTTTACATGCTGACAGATTTTCAGCCAAAACCAAAAACTGTTTGAAGCACAAAAACACTTCGGACTTTGCCTTCAATGGATATACCCATGCATGCTTGGAAAAATCATCAATGAAAGTCATGAAGTAAAGATAGTTTCCAAAAGAAGGTGTATGCATAGGACCACAGACATCACTATATACAAGCTGTAATTTTTGCATAGCCCAAACTGAACCATCTTTTGGAAAGGAGGAATGCTGCATTTTGCCCAAAATACAGCCTTCATATACATGTTTTCCAGGTGCCTCAAGCTTGGGCAAAGAAGATACCATATCAGATTTCTACAGGCGTAACAAACTAGCAAAATTCAGATGACCAAAGCGTGCATGCCAAAGCTTTGCATCTGACATAGCCTGAGAATCATTTACTGCACATGCCAAATCATTTTCAGATCTTTCATAGTCTATGAGCTTATACAGCCCACGACATAAAATGCCATAAGCAATAATAACATTGCCATTTGACAGATCATGAACTGTATATCTGTCATCAACAAATTTCACAACCAAGCCAATTTTGGCTAATGCAAAAACCGATAACAGATTCTTCTTGATCCCTGGCACAAATAAAGCATCTGACAAGGTGAAAGAACTACCATCAGCAGTAGTCAGAATGATCTTACCAACTCCCATAACAGGATAAGAGGAGTTGTTGGCGCATGTGATAGTATTCCCTGTAGGGGCAGGCTCGAGTGAACAGAAGAAACTGCGCTGCGAGGTAATATGTTTGGTCGCCCCACTGTCAAAGTACCAAACATCTGAGTCCACTGCAGACATGCACTGCTCATGAGAAGATGGGTCAAAACTGCAAACAGTAGTAAACGCCCATTCTTCTTCCTGCACAAGATTAGCAGACTCTGTTTTTTGTGTAGAGGCTTCTGCAACAACCATTCCAGCCTCTTTTTTCTTTGCCTCTTTTGCAGCCAATTTTAGAAAGTTCTTTATGATATGATCATTCCCTTTACAGTACTTGCAAAACAATTGCTGCTTTTCTGATTTCTTCTCATCTTTATCCTAGTTCTTCGAATGTGCAGCATTTGCAGATTTCTGCTTACTAGTAGAAGAGCTCCATTTTCCTTTGCCCTTCTGACTAGCCAAGAAAGCTTGATCTGCAACACGCATAATGGACCTATTCTTCCTGGACTGATCTTCCTGCAACAGAACAGAGACTAACTCCTCAAATGACAAGGCATTTGGATTGCCTTTCATCATCAACCGAAGAGTAGAAGCAAAACTCTGATATGAATCAGGAAGACCATTCAGAACGGTCTGCACAAGTGAGCTATCTAGTATAACCTCATCAGCAGAAATCAATTGTTCCTTCAAGTCTTTGATCTTTGTTAGGAAACTTTCCATAGAATCACCTTCATTCATATGCTCACTCTCCAACTGTTTTCGGAGGTAAGCAACACGAGCCTCATTCCTATCTTGGTACAATGTGGTAAGTGTATCCCAAGCATCCTTAGCTGTTCTGCAAGAGCGAATATGAGGAATAATGGCACGTTTGACAGACAAAGCTATCAATGCATGTGCCTGGGCATCTCTGCCGTCCCAACGAATCTACTCTGTAGTAGGTGCAGTAGAAATAGCAACACGAAGAGGAATCTGCACAATATCATCTTCGACACCATCTTCATCAGCTCCAGCATCTGTATTTGCAGTACATGTTGTTACAGGTGTAACAGGATGTCTTTCAACACCCTACACAATGTTCCACAATCCTTTTGCAACCAATACATGTCGCATCATATAAGCCCATAATGGGTAGTTGGTACCATCCAAATTATCCTCAATAGCCAACATACGGAATACATCACTGCTTTCAGCCATGGCCGGTGACTAAAATACCTTGACGCAGAAACTTGATTGTATCTCAAAAAGTTGAACAGAACTGCCTAGACGAATTCCGCTAGACCTATAGCAGACTTCGAGACGCTTATACTGGCGAACAGAAACTAGTATATACCTTTGGCACAAAAAGACAAAATAGCCTGCACAAGCGCTACGATAGTGCATTCGAAGGCCGAAACGAGCTCAGATCGCGATTTCGATAGGCGTATATACAAGCCAGGGGAAAAAAACCTCCTAAAGAGGGAAAAAAGTGCCCCGGCGGTCCTAGTGTGTTCACACACATCACTACCTAAATATATCAACAGGCTAGGGTCTTCCACATATGCTCCTTCTCTTGTGAACCTGACTTGCAATCCTTTTTCTACTATCTGTCTAACACTTATCAAATTCTTTGTAATGGTAGGGACATGGAGTACCTTACTGAGTAAGTTGATGTTTCCATCAGGTGATTTGACATTTCCTATTTTCTCTACAAGATGGCTTGTTTCCATCAGGTGATTTGACATTTCCTATTTTCTCTACAAGATGGCTTGATGGACTGTTGGAGAGGTTAGAGAGTATAATTGCAAGATCTGATAAAGAAGCCACCTCCCAAGGAAGAGACAAAGCGAGTGAAAGAGTAAGCATTCCTCCCCAAGAAGCTTATGTGCCTAATTCTACTGAACCAGACACCTCTTCTTCTATGAATTGGTATTCACCAAAATTCCTACGAGAAATTTAAGAAGAGAAATGGGTGAAAGAGAGTGAAGTTCCTCCTCCCATTGAACTTGTGGATGACGCGCATGATCAATTCCTAGAGGACATTCCTTCTATTTATGAGGAGTAGGAGATTACCCAATCTCACGAGAAATTATACTTTGAGTCTAATTCCTTACAGGAACTACCCCATTTCACAGGCCCATGGGAAACTAAGTCTGCTTGTATGAGAGCACCAACGGTCATGGTAAGAAACAAAGACTCAATCATACCTAGAAACATGGAGGTCGTAAAGAACACTAAAGTGCAGTGCAATCTCACTTTAGAAGAGCTACTCAAAGTCAGGCCGGAACTGTGGAAACATGTAGCCAATCAAGTGTCAGAAGTAGCAAAACCTCGTTCCCAGGTAGGATCTCATCGCACAGTGCAAGAAATACACTTGGACAAGATAGGAGACATGAGTGAAGGAGAGGAAGGGAACACGTATCTTCCCATTACCCATCAGGGGTACACTACCAAAGCAATTTTGGACTCGGGTGTAGGAGTTGCAATTGCTACCACTTCCATATGGAAGCATTGGGGCAAGCCAACACTCAGGCCAACGAGAATGAAACCGCAGATGGCCGATGGTCACATTGAGAGACCCTTGGGGATTGCTAGAAGGAATAACTCTCACTACATGTGGCGTTGAGTTTGAGCATAATTTTGCTACATGTGACTTTAGCAAAAATCATGCCTATGAGATGATTTTGGGAATACCATTTATGGGGCAATTGCAAGTGGTACAAGATTGGGGAACCAATTCTCTGTACTTGAAACATTTAGGTGTTACAACCAAAGTTAATCTCAAGGATTACTCTCATAGAAATGTCCCTCCCATCCAATGGAATCCCATCCATAGAGGCAAGGATGATACAGAGTCAGTGCATTCCATAGGATCAAGATCCTCATGGATGCATGAAGACACTCACTTGTGGATGTGTAAAGTAGCAATAGAAGAGGAGAAGAGAGAAAAAGCCAGAGAGATAGGTGCAAAGGAAACCCATAGATCAATTCAAGATCGAGCCTATGCACCAATAGTATTTCCTGACGAAGAATTTGAACCTCACAGCTGGGCGGAAATTCTAGCAACAATGGATGTAGCCATCAATGAAGAACAATGGACACCCCAATGTGATGAGGATGGCTATGACATTTCAGTCTTCTCAATAGAGCCAATCATGGGTGATTTGGTTATTGAAGAATGTGAACCTAGCACTGATGCATTCGAGGATGCAAGTGACTCTGATCTAGAGTCAATTATTATGGACCCCCCTTTTGCATCAGATGAGGAATATTTTTACAAAGTAGAAGCTCACCCTCAGAGACATGTGGAAATTATGAATGAGGTGAGATTAACCACACAAGTGACCATGAAGAACGAAGGCAAGAAGAGGAAGAAGAGAGAAGTCACACCAGGGGAAGAAGAATCTTTGTTTGAGGTCCCTGAAAACTTTAAGAA